>OZ024834.1:67877351-69225686 GCA_964016985.1 Anodontia alba
CGGGGTGTTTCTAATGAGTATCCACAACATATGTTTTCTTGGAGAAATAAAAAATTATGATATCCCTCTCATCAAGGCTCATAAATCTAATGCAGGGATATACTATACAATATTGGGAGTAGTTTCGCGTTTTTCGCGTTTCGAATCAAATTTAAATTTTATACAGTAAATATTCTTTATATTAATGTGCCGAATGACTCCCCTTTTCAGCGCTGCCAGGTATGTGATTAGCCCCCCTTTTTCAACAAAAAGTATATGACTGACCCGATGTTTCTTGTTTTGTACGTAAAAGGCCACACTTTTCTGACATCCCGGTATATGCTTATATTTTTGGCTCAGATATTTTTCGAGGCTGCTTGTTCTCTTGGTATTCAGTGAATTGACTGCGATATTTGTATTTAGGAGTATAAAAAAAATCAAAGGACAGTATATGATTAGGTCAACATTTCGGACGATCAAGTATATGAATGGGTCCGTTTTTTCAAAGGCCAGGTTTTTGAATGAGGTAGGTTTCGAAATACTGGCTCGCACACCTGAACCACAATTACCCCTAAGTTACCCTTCCCCTCCCCCAACCCCAACTTTCCTTCCCGCGCATTAACAGTCCCGAAGCTGTCCTTTACATTAACTGTCCTGTTAAATTATTGGCACATAGTGTGGACACAGATTAGACGTCTAGTTTTGTGGCAGCTCAGCTGAGAATACACTGTTTGATCAAGTCGGTATATTCGAATACTACATGTACTAGGGATAATTAGGATAGAAGAGGTCACCCCTGGAATTCACTGATGCACACTGGCTTCGATTATTTTTGTTTAGAAAATAAAGGTATTCTGTTGTGGTTCATAACATGCCACAGAGCGTTGAAGTACTTGCCTGCGCACTTTGGGACCCTGATCGTAGTGTGCGGAGTTTTTTTTTTTTTTTTTTTTTTTTTTTTTTTTTTCTGACCAAGGTCATTACAGTTCGCTGGGAGGAACTATCAGTGCGCATGATATATATGAATATTGCATGTATGAAATGCTTTGTTTATGTCTTTATGCTGCTGTGTCAGAAAACATAAAATAAGAATAAATAAGTAAATAAATAAATAAAAAAAGAAAAACCTAAAAAAGTTGTCTTTGGAAAGAAAGAACAAAAAAAAAAAAAAAAAAACACGAAAAACTTATTTTCGTAACTTTTTACCCTCTTTTCAAAAAAACTAAGTATTAGATGAGAAAAATAGGGGATAACGTTATTTTAGCGGCGTTATGAATTACATGTTATTCTTGCTAATCCGATAAGTCAGACAGAAACAGACCATTGTTGCGCTTAGTGTTAGGGGCCATAATTCTTTACCTTAACCACTCTCTTGGCTACATGTAATTCAGCAGATGACAAATTGGTGATATATATATATATTTTTTTTTTCCCAGAAAACAGGATTTGACTTTTCATTCAAATTGTCTCCAAACAGGATTTGACATTACATGCAAATTGTCTCCAATGGAGACAATTTGCATGAACTGTCATATCCTGTTTTCTGGGAGAAATAAGAAACAAAAATTTTAATATGTCGTCCGCTGAAAATTTTATCTAAGTGCTAAGCGTTAAACATTAATAAATCTATTACAACTGTGTTTGTTATAAAGCGCTAATATTGCATAACTCAACGTAATATCACAGCTGATGATTACAGTTTTGACAAAAGAGAAGCTAATCCATGACTGTGTCTTGGAATCTTAAGATTTCATTGGCTGATCAACCAACCAATGGGATCCAATGTTGGTTGGAAGCCCTTTGTTATACATGAGAATTAGGATCCTTGGTTTAACCTCTCTGGGAAAATTCCGTAGACGATATAAATTGAACATGCCTTTTTTTCTTATTTTCCCCAGAAAAAAGGTTTTGACATTTCATACAAATTGTCTCCTCAATTTGCATGAAATGTCAAAGCCTTTTTTTTCTATTTACATGGAATGACAAAGTCCATTTTCTTGGAAAAATAAGAAAAATATTTCAAAGTATCTTTTGCTGATTTTTTTTACCCAGCATGCTAAGCGCTAAATCATACATATACTCGCAATTATGTTCTTTTAAAAACAACTCATTACGAAAACATGCCTATATAATTTTGAGCCATCCCCCTTTAAAACCCTACTTTTATACAGTAAAACTGGGTTTTACATGGGTCTACATTAATTTTCTTATTTCTGCTCAAAAACATAGATTATGGGTATTCGTTAGAACCGCCTCGCCGAGGCGGTTCTATCCAGTACCCACAATCTATGTTTTGAGCAGAAAAATGAAAACTGCCAGAATTTTTCATCTGAAAGTTTTCATTTTTTGGTGGTAAATTTCTCAATATATTTGAATAGGCGTGTTTTCGTAATGATTAGTACATGTACGTAGATTATCATGTACTTTTAATAAGAACATGATACATTCCACGTACTTTATCTTATTTCTGTTTTGTTAAAAAACAAACAAACAAACAAACAAAAACCATATCAATAAATATATGTAACATGTACACTTCCAGGCTTGAATTCGTCTCCTTTTTTGACATTTTAGCCTAAAATTGTTTTAATTTAAATAAGCCAACCAGTCTTAAAATTATGAAATAGTTTAAAATAATTATGGTCTGTTACAATGTAAAATCAACAAGTTTAAGTTGAGGCTAAGATCTGTTTAGTTATAATTAGTGGTGATCGTTTCACTTATTTTGTTTTTCCTGCTTCCAAATGTGATTAAAACCAGATGAGTCACAACGTCAGAAAACGTACATTCGGAAATAGACTGGCTCCAGTCTTCAGTGACTAAATATTTTTATTTTTATTTCTTAATGTAAATGTCTTAATGTAAATGTCTTAATGTAAATGTCCGTTTTCATACTTCTTATGCCACTTCTTCTCTGTGATACTGGACTCTTAATACGAGGGTCCTGCAAAAAGTTTTGTCACTGGGTTCGGATTGCTTCAGTGCTACGTTTTATCAAACACATTTTTATTACAATCCTTCAAAGTATTCCTCCTTTGCTGAAACACATTTTTGTAACCTTTTTACCCAGTCGCGAAAAGCAGATAAATAGTCTTCGTTTTGGTATCTGTTGGAGACACTGATAAATAGCGCTGCCAATGGAACTGCTAGACGTATACTTATTTCCAGAAAGCATTTTCTTAAGCCTTGGAAATAAAAAGAAGTCACATGGATTCAGGCCAGGTGAATTAGGTGGATGGTTCAAAACTTTCACCTTTTCAGAAGTCATATAAGACTTAACAAACTCACATTGATGAGGGAAGGCGTTGTCATGTAAAAGGTGGACTCCTGACCATCCTTTGCTTAGTCGTTTCTTATTGTAACAAGTAAATTGGTCAGTGTATATGACTGCATCTATTTCAATTTGAAATAACTCGGTCAATTGGAAAGCACTTTGCACGAAATAAACGGGTATCGTTAGCTATTCAACACACCCTTCAAGTGCAGTGAAGCATTTTAAAATATACCTGGGATAAAACTTAGGAAGCCTATTAGTGACAGAACTTTTTGCACGACCCTCGTATGTATATGTGTTTAGTACTCTGCTTATTCTTATGTTTTGCAAGCTGTGATATATTTAAAACCCATTGTTGTTTTACATTATGTTTGTCGAAGTAAAAAGCCCTACTGGGCTTATGTTATATTGTTAACACTATTCGACTTTAAATAAAATTTCTATGTCTATGTCTATGTCTATGACATGACTGTACGCTCAACGAAGACTCAAATCCGACTGCCTATCCGCACAGTGTGAGTGTGCATATGTCACACATGTCACAAAGGTGAATTTTTCGTAAATACTTTGTGAAATGGGGTAATTTATTTTCATATTCGTTGTTCTTCCATTCGTTGTTAAACGAACCCTCTTGGAATGGAATTCGACGGTGATTCCCCGTTGCTATTTATAGTAACCAACCAACGAGTTGTTGCCGCGAAGCGGCAACTACGTGAGTTGGTTGCTTTATCGTAGTATTCTGTTCTATTCATAAATTGCTATACGGCCTCGGACCACAATTATTTTTCCATTACCTTTCGTACAAAGACCTCTTGGGAAAAAAAAATTGCTGACAATTTTGCAATCGATGCATACTTTTTTCTGCTTATGTCATCATTTCTTACCTTCAAATTTATCCACTTTACACATGACCATGACCAGCTCCTTTTCCTGCTGTCGTCTGTCAAAGTAAACACCTGTCAGTTCATACCAGTTACGGCCCATGTAGGCTCACTTCTTAGGGGTGTGCTTAGGTTCACCTGTTTTCCTGAAATTAAAAGGAAACAAAACAAACTCTTAATTTTCAAAGCACCTACATGTTGATCTATCAAAAGAATCACAGTGAAGTAGTCTGCTCAGTCACTCTGGCATAAGACAAAGCATCCAAGTGAGGGACTATTTGTGCGACTATATTTCCTTATTTTGGACAACGAATCAGGGGAGGTAATTGTGGACTGGTTCCTATCAGTGTAATAATTTGCAGTTATGAATAAGCTCATCGCGGCTCAAAATTCTTACTGAAACAGTTTCGTATGAGAAGCATCGTACATATATCGAAGTGTGTTGTAAACATAAACCTTATTATTACGTTCAACCCGAAAATATATTTATTTTCACGGGCCATTTTTGAGTGTACTTGTAGGCGGTACTTTGCACTTTTACTCGGGTTATTCCGTAAATGAATTGGCAGGGTTGAACTTTGGGTATGACTACTATGCAGGCTTGGCAAGCCAAGCCCAGGCCAAAAAGAGTCATTGCACTGATATCGGTGAATATTGTCCCTCGTTAGGATATCTGCAGACACGCGAAAGCTCGTTTCCTTCGATATTTTCTTATTTTTTTAATGACATTGTCATTTTATGAAATGATATTGTCGTTTTTATGCAAATTGTCTTTTAGGAGACAATTTGCCTAAAACATCAAAGTCTATTTCTTTAATGAAAAATTTCTTAAATTTATTGTCTGCTTAATTTGCACAGGGAGTGGTAAGGGTCCTAATTTTCAAGCGACATTGAATCTCATTGGTTTGTTGAGCAGCCAATGAAATCATACGATTCTAAGCCATGGTCATGGATTATCCTCTCTTTTGTCCGAAAAAGTAATCACTAACTGTGATCTTACGTAGAGTTATGCAACATTAGCACATTATTGCAAACTTATTTATAATAGATTAATTAATGTTCAATCCTTAGCACTCTGGGTAAAATTTTCAGAAGACGACATATTGAAATATTTCTGTTCATATTTGTCCCCAGAAAACAGGAATTGACGTTTCATGCACATTGTCCCTATTGACGACAATTTGCACGAAATATCAAATCTTGTTTGGAAACAATTTGTATGAAACGTAAAAGCCTGTTTTCTGGGAAAAAAATAAGAAAACCATCATTAATTTGCAGTATGCTGTATTAGCCAAGAGAGTGGTAAAGGTTAAGAATTTTGGCCGAGGGACGATCAAAAAGTCCTCAGTCCCTGTACGTTGGGAATGGCCAAGAGCAGAAATTGTGCCATTATTTCTCAATATAATCTCCCTTTGCCTCGATGCACTTTCTCCAATACTGTTCCAGTTTGCTTATCTCTTCAGCACAGAAGTCTTCTTGGAGCGCTGTGGTGCAGTGGTAAAGCATCGGACTCGAGATCGAGAGGTACCGGGTTCGATCCCCACTAACTGCAAGTGTTGTTTCCTTGAGCAAGAGACTTTATCCACATTGCTTAGTACTGGTTTCTACCCAGGAAAAAAGAGGGCCACATGGAAGATTAGTACTAGATAACTAAATGTGTTACCCTCTATAAATAAAGTCGATTATTATTATCATTATTATTATCCAGTCACTCCCCCCCCCCTCCAACCCCCTTCCTACCCCCCCTCCCCCCGCTACACCCTTATGTCCTCATCAACAGAATCTATGACGCGATCTTTGTTTCCGTAAATCCAACCACGAAGGTTAGGTTTCAGATTTGGAAACAGATAGAAACAGATAGAAGACCGACGAAGAGGCTAAATCTGGAGAATACGGGGGATGAGAAAGGACATCGAAGATGCATTTAGTTGCAGCAGCCAAAGCAACTTGACTGCTGTGGGCTGGTGCGTTATCTTGCTCGAGCAGAACCCCTCGAGTCAACTTTCCTCTTCTTTTTTTCACAACATCACGAAAACGTACCTATATAATTTTGACCCCCTTCAACCCCACTTTTATATAGTAAAACTGGGGTTTACAGGGGTATATATTATTTTTCTTATTTCTGCTCAAAAACATAGATTGTAGGTACTCGTTAGAACCGCCTCGCCGAGGCGGTTCTAACGAGTACCCACAATCTATGTTTTGAGCAGAAATATGAAAAATATCTGAGTTTTTTATCTGAATTTTTTCTGTTTTTGGAGGTACAATTTTCTATATATTTGAATAGGCATGTTTTCGTAATGATCTCCTGACGCAGCGCCTAAGTTCTTCTACATAAAATGTACTATTGATCGTGCGACCTTTCTCATGATAATCCACCACGATAACGCCCTGACTATCCCAAATGATAGAGTTCATCACCTTCCCTGCTGAAGAAGCTCTTAAATATCTTAGGAAGGTTGGTCCAGTGTGCTTCCATTGCATATTCTGCTTATTTCCCTCTAGATCACAGTGATGGACCCAAGTCTCATCTTGACTCACAACTCGACGCATAACTTCTTCAGGGTCATTCTCTCGCTCTCTCTCTCTCTCTTCTCTCTCTCTTTCTGTTGTGTGTGTGTGTGTGTGTGTGTGTGTGTGTGTGTGTGTGTGTGTGTGTGTGTGTGTGTGTGTGTGTGTGTGTGTGTGTGTGTGTGTGTGTGTGTAGGTTTTACGGCCCAGTCAATCCATTTGGGTGATGTCGATCGCGGCCAGTTTACCTTCCCACTTTTACCTCTGCATTACTTGTGCATATTCTTTCGCCAGAAACTGACAAGTGGCCTTCTTGAATCAGCAGAAAAGAGATAATGACTGTAGAAAATATTTCATGATCAATCTCCAAGAAATAATGTTGTCAGACCCGGTGGGGATCGAACCCGATCACCAGTCGGACGCGCATTACGAAAACACGCCTGTTCAAATATATAGAAAATTTCACCTCCAAAAAACTGAAAAATTTCGGCAAAAACTCTAATATTTTTTTCAGATTTCTGCTCAAAACATAGATTGTGGGTACTCGTTAGAACCGCCTAACGAGTATCCACAATCTAAAATTTCGAGCAAAAATAAGAAAAATAATGTATACCCCTGTAAACCCCAGTTTTACTGTATACAAGTGGGGTTTAAGGGTGTCAAAATTACAGTCGACTCTCGTTATCTCGATTTCCAAGGGACTCTCTGAAATACTTCGAGATATCCGTAGTTCGACATATCAGGTTTGCAGAATTGAGGAAAAAATAATTTGATTAACCACATTTAACAAACTGATAGGTAATTGGACTTTTGAAGTTAGAGATATATTGAAAATATTGTGGAAAAGAGGAGAAATTGCTCCTTAGGAGCAATTTCTCCTCTTTTCTACAATATTTTCCATCGGTTGTTAGGTTTTCATGAATAGGCAGGGACCAGATTTTCACTTCGAGATAAGCGGTTATTCGAGATAAGCGAGGTCGAGATAACGAGAGTCAACTGTATATAGGTATGTTTTCATGATGTGAGCCATCGAAGCCAATCAGGATCATCTTTATAGAGAGACAAAAATACTTAGAAATATAAGCGTAAATAAGTGAACTCAGGAACCAATACAATCAGATCCACATCAAGCCTCCAACACTAAAGGGAAAACAGACAAATACAATTAAGCAGTCACAAAATGAACAGATGGCAGGCAGAGTTGGCAACTCTTTCCTAAAAAGATGGCAGCTCTGTTACCCAAACTTAACTTAATATATCTCACTAGTGACCAGCCTTTATAGTCATGGTATTATTTTGGTTTTATTTTAGTGGATAATCAAATAGGATTATAAGAATAAATATTCAGTCACTGGAGACTGGAGCCAGTCTAAGAATTGAGGGGCAGCCAAATAAATAATTTTTTATTTCTTTTTTTGCAATTCATATATTAGAGTTTAACGCTAAGCATGCTGGGTAAAATTTTCAGGAGACGACATGTTTCAATATATCTCTTATTTTCCCTAGAAAACAGGTTTTGATATTGCATGTAAATTGTCTCCAATATCAAAACCTATTTCTAGAAAAAAAATAATACAAATACCAACAGTATTTCGTCTGCTGAAAAAGCGCATAAAGTGGTAAAGGTAACCTAAACCTAAATATCATGGTTTCCGACGTAGTAGACTGGCTCCAGTCTCAAATGCTTTAATATTTATTCTTATGCCTTGTTTGGTAATATCATGTCATGACTATAAAGGCTGGTCACTAGAGTCTTTATAGATACGATATTATTTTGGTTTTATTTCAGTTGATTATCAAACAGGATTATTAGAATAAATATTTGGTCACTGGAGACTGGAGCCAGTCTAACGACGTCGCTGAACCATCTCTTAGAGAGAGAGAGAGAGAGAGAGAGAGAGAGAGAGAGAGAGAGAGAGAGAGAAACAGACAGACAGACAAAGAGAGAGTTTTAGGTGTTGAAATAACTGTGACATTTACTCAATTTCAGACAGAGCGTGACCGCATTTTGTTTAAGATTTTTCGATTATTAATCCTTTGTTTATCGCTGTTAATTTATGACATGGCTGAGCTAAATTTATGATTAACGCCTTCAACCTCAACTCTTCTGAATTTGAAGGTGTTCACGTGTTCATCGTCTCAAATAGAGGCGCTAGACAAACATGAAAAAGATATTAGGAACATTATGTGTTCCGTCTCATATTTTAGATATGATATGCCTTTGATGTGTGCTCTGTTATCAATACTGTATATGAGGGCTGATCATGAGAGGGGTCTAGCCAAAGAAGGAAAAAATGTGTCTTTAAGCACCCTAGGAGGAAAATAAACAAAAGAAAATTTTTGAAACAGACAATTTGACACATTATTGAATAAAATTTGAAGTCTCATTGAGACTCTTCGAATAGCAGCAATGTGGTTTGCAGAACTGCATACGCCCCTTCGATCCCTGCCTCCTAGAAATACCGTATATACACTAAATATATTTACACCTTCACTCCTTAATAATAAAATGGGAACAAGTTCGTTTGACTTCCTGTTAATTTGTCAAGGAACTGCTGGATGAGTGACTAACAGTGTAGACCCTGATCAGACGCCGCATTATGCGGCGTCTGATCATGGTCTACACTGTTTGCTCCAGCCTGTCTGTCCCAATATTTAGAGTCTGCATAGTACCTGAATCTATTCTGCTTTCGATCTCTCCCTGAAAGTCTTTTTTTTTTTTTTTTTTTTGTATAGAACTTCATTCAGAAGTAAATGTGCAAAACCTTTTTCGTAATACATGTACCTTAATATTATCTATGTGCTAAATGATGTTTTTTTTTTTTTTTTTTTTTTTTTTTTTTTCTTTTTCTTTTTTTGTTTTTCACTGGTTTTAAAATATTAGTTTACTTTCATTTTTTTTTTTTGCTCATGTTTATTTTTTATAATGATCTTTTTTTTTTTTTTTTTTTTTTTTTTAGTTTTGAAATATTCGATTATTTTTGTTTTCATGATCGTACAAAAATGGCTGCAAATTAAACAAGTTTAACTTTTTTATTTTTTTTTAATTTTCACACTGTTATTGTTAAAGACTAATTCAAAGACATGGAAAAACAGCATTTTTTTTTCTTACATAAAAATACAACAACAAAAAATAAAATAAAGAATAATACTACTAAAAAATATAAAATAATAATAATAATAATAATAATAATCCGAAAATAGTAGAAAAAAAAAGAAAAGAAATAAAAAGAAACAAAAGTCGTTTTCTGTTGGTAGAAATTGCATAAGTCAGACCAGTTTTAGACCCCCAGTTTTATCTTCTTGTAACCATTCGAGAAAAAAAATTGTATAGAAACGAAAACAGACAAATGATTTCTGATAAAATGGTCAAATTGGAAAAAAATAGCAAATATTTTGTTTTAATTTGAATAAAATCCCAAGCTAAAACGATGTCGAATCATGTCGAAAGGACCGTACGCACTTGTGATGGGTCAGGTTTCTCATGATCGGACACAGTAATAATTAATCCGACCAATCGGACGAAACGAACCAACTGACCAATCAGATCTGACCTTCGCGATTGACTAATATTATGTCATTCACTAAAATGCCTATATAAGAAAAAACGCATGGCTTAGTTTTAGAGCTAAACTTTTTAAGTGTTTGGACGAAGGAGGAAAAAAAGGATTTCTCAATAAGGAATCACAAGTAAGTGTCCTTTTCAGTTCAAATTTATTATTTCCTAATTTCTGATTATCAGCCTTGCATTTACCGCATTTGACTAAGTATTGGGACAGACATGTAAGAAGAAACAGTGTAGACCCAGATCAGATGCAGCAGAACGGGTTTGTGTGATCATGCTATATACTGTTTGCCAGGTGTGCGGGAAAGCAAAAAGGAAGTTACAAAAATGTCTCTGGTAAAGAAACAATTGAAAAACTGTAAAGGGTTTCTTGCCCTTAAAAGGTTAACATGTTTTAGATCTTATCCTAAGGGTTTTTAGTTATCCTAAGAGTTTTTAGTTAGTTTGGGTCTACTTAATTTCACGTTCAGACTATTATATTCGTGTATCGCATGTACACAGTTTGCATTAAAATACAGTCGACTCGCGTTATCTCGAATCCCAAGGGACTCTCTGACATACTTCCCGATATCCGTACTTCGACATATCAGATTTGCAAAATTGAGGAAAAACTAATTAGATTAACCTAATTTAACAAATTTATGTGCAATTGGACACTTGAAGTTAGAGATATATTGGAAATATTATGGAAAAGAGGAGAAATTGCTCCTTGGGAGCAATTTCTCCTTTTCCACAATATTTTTTCACTTGTTGTTGGATTTTCATGTTTAGGCAGGGACCAGATTTTCACTTCGAGATAAGCGGTTATTCGAGATAAGCGAGGTCGAGACAACGAGAGTCAACTGTAAAACAAAATTTGGGTCCCGCTGCTCGTCGGTTTTACCAGTCTGTAAGGTCCTTCTAGATATTGGCTGCTTATATTCGCGATAAGGAAACTGTTTGTTCCATTAGGATCATTCCTTGCTGTCTCTGATCTTAGGACTTATTGAATGCCCCTTTTCTCGAAAGAAACTATAATAAGCTGTCATGTGTGAAAATGAAGGCGCTGATAAGATTTTTCTTTCTTTCTTTCTTTTTTTCTTTCTTTCTTTCTTTCTATATACGCATGAGGTTCGTTTTTGCATTGCACGTCAATTCCATTGTATGGGGAAGACAATTTAGCACGAGTCCTTTCTTTCTTTCTTTTAGTATGTACCTGAGGTTCGTTTTTTGTATTGCCCGTCAAGTCGATTGTATGGCGAAATAAATGTAACCCTTAAATTGTTAGGCAAATTTGTAGCAGACGACATTCTAAAACTGATTTAATTATTTATCAGAGAAGCTGTGACTTGACATTTCATATGAATCGCTGCCTTGATAATATAAGGCAGCCGATCAACATGCAATCTCGAGCCTTAATTTCTCTGAAAAAAAAAAAAAAAAAATCAAAGAAGTCGTGTCGTCTCCTGTAATTGTGATGAGCTGTGAAATGGTTAACAATAGTTATATTCTATTATAATTTTGTTTTCAGAATGAAAGTTGCTGTAAGCTTTGTGACACTGGCCTTTATTTTCAGTAAGTTATTTTTGTATTTTTACCATTTGTACTATAGTAGTATTTCCCCTAACCCTTTTTCGTATGGCGCCGCACCATGCCCGAATTGGCCAGCGCAGTGCCCTTTTCCCTCGCGCCGTGTCTTTTTTTTTTGCCTTGAAAACAAGAAGAAAAAAATTTAAAAATATCTTCTGCTGATTTTTTTTACAGAGCATGTATTATTCCATTATTAAATTTGGATACTTGCCAAAAATCAAAATAGAGTAGCAAACATTGTAGATCCTGATGAGATGGCTCATTATGAGCCATCTCATCTGGATCTACAGTGTTTGCATATGTATCTGCTTCAGTCTGCAGGGTCGAAATATTTAATAACTAAACTCTGCTGGCTCAAATACCCTAGTTAAATGGACTTTTCAAGTCACCACTTGTCATTTTCTGTACATTTTTACCTCAATAACTGGAGCGAGTCATAACTATAATTACTTTTTTCACGGTCTCTTGGGTGGTCTTAGACTGGCTCCAATCTCCAGTGACTAAATATTTTTCTCATTTTCCTGTTTGATAATCCACTAAAATAAAGCCAATAAATACCATGACTATAAAGGCTGGTCACTAGAGTGACCAGCCTTTATAGTCTTGACATTGCTTTGGTTTATTTTAGTGACTTATTAAACAGATTATAAGAAAAATATTTAGTCACTGGAGACTGGAGCCAACCTAGGGTGGTCTGCGGAAGTTCTACTGCACTCATCAAAGTAGTCCTGTCGCAATAAACAAATACTGTGTGTACTCATTAGCATCGATTTGACGAGCACCTACAATATGTTCTTTAGTGCAAATACGACTTATCTGTCATTTAAAAACTCTCTTTAGATGGTGTTATAAAATTTCTTTTAAACACTCCCTTTATATGGAGTTGTAAAAAAAAACTTTAAATATTCCCTATAGGCGGAAATATTTACATCTACAATAAGCAAGGTTGGGCGGTCAAAACCAGGGGCGGTTTTAACCGGCGGTTTTAACCGGTTAAAACCGCCCCGGTCAATACTCCCATAGTGGTCAATACTGGTCGATTGAAATATTGAGTGGTCAATTGAATATTTTTAGTGGTCAGCTGGAGATTATGGTGGTCAGTCGGTTGATTGATTATGGCAGATTACAGGCATAGAACAGTCTAGCAATTTGTTCATCTAACTGCTTCCACATACTACACTCTGTTGAAACGACAAACATACTGAAACT
This sequence comes from Anodontia alba, assembly GCA_964016985.1. Classification (NCBI taxonomy): domain Eukaryota; kingdom Metazoa; phylum Mollusca; class Bivalvia; order Lucinida; family Lucinidae; genus Anodontia; species Anodontia alba. Next base: position 67,890,340 of record OZ024834.1, read on the forward strand.
AGTCTTCTGAAGTTTTGGTCTCTTTGCTAGAGGCTGATCATTCGATAGAGTTTCAGGTTCAGATGTTATTTCTTCAAGTGGCTGCTTGGCAATACTTTCTGGCTTTTTAGCCCTAGACATGTTTGTCTACGAGTCTTCAGTCTTAAGACCTTAGCACTAACTTAATATTACAGTCTTTGCACCTTGCACCGTTTTTTTTTTTTGTTATCTTCCAAAATAGTGAAGAAGTTCCAAATTGGGTCTTTAGGTTTCATTTTTGACACCTTCAGTAATAGCTTGATGATAAGATAAGATACTATCTAGATTGCATATAACTCAAAATTTCGCACATTAAGAATAAAGCCTGGTGTCAGTGTATAATATAGGTATAATATCAGGGACATGTGATTGATAACTTTGGCAATTAGATCTATGTCACACCCACTGCAGTGGCATGGGGCAGCTTTTACACCTTTTAATCTGTTTTGACAGCAATTTACAGGGTTGCAGATACTTAAATATACTTACAGACATTAGTGAATCTTCAGACATTGTTTGGTTAATTAATTACAGCCTTTTACAAATGTACTACTTCACAGGCCTAAAGATTAATGACAGGTGCATTTCACACGTTTACAATATGTGACAATTTTCTGCAATAACATCAAAATTGTATGTTAGCTGCTTTTTGATGCAACCTTGTGTGGTACAATCTGGTACAACATTTTTTTTTCTGTCAAACAAAATAGGACCTTTCATAAATCCTTTAAAGTCCATGATAAAATCAGCTTATTTATATTCCTGTAAATCAAAATATGAACAATTAATCTAACCTTTAAAGGATAATATAATAATGAGTGTTTGGTTGAAAAGAAAGACCTGTCTATAATTCAATGAGTCAATCCAATCAACCTCTTCAGTTGACCAGTAATTATGCCTTTTGACTTATGATTAAAAAAAAAGTACCTTAATAATTAGTTATATGTATTGATAAAAATTATTTGTTCACTGATGAAAATATAGTCTAACCTCATGTACATGATGCAGGAGGGAATGCTTTTAAGACCAGTTTATCAACAGAACAGAGGCATATACGCTAGTGATTTAATCAAACCAACTGACCACCAATCGACCAAAAATGACCGGTTAAAACCGGTTTTAACCACCGGCCCGGTCAATACTCATATTGACCGGCTTTTTGCCAACCTTGACAATAAGTTCTTTAGTACAAATCCGACTTTCATTTAAAAACTCTCTTTAGATAGATGGTGTTATAACTTTTCTTTTAAACACTCCCTTCAGATGGAGTTCTAAAAAATTCCTTTGAATATTCCCTATAGGTGGAGTTAAACAAAAACTATCCTTTAACTACTCCCTTTGTATTCGCCATAAAACCTGTAAGCGGACAAGAAAAACCCCGATAAGACTGAAACACCTCACATTGGGTGTTCATTAGCAGCTCATTAAAGGCTCCATATTCCTCAAAAATAAAACATTTTTTTTTTATCCGAGAGAGGTTTAAATAATTGATACATAGTATTAATACGATCATAAAAAATGGCATCTGACAGCCTGTAAAATTTCAGGTAGTCTCTCGTTTTTGAACTGGATAAAAAATGAAATGATTTTTTTTTTATTCTATCTAATTAATGTTGGCAACATTCAGAGATGTGATAAAAATCATTTCATTTCAAGAACAAGAGACTAACTGAAATTTTACAGGCTGTCAGTTGACACATTTTATGATTGTATTAATACCAGATATCAATTTATTAAACCTTTCTCGGATAATAAAATGTCTTTTCGTGAGGAATATGGAGCCTTTATGGCGCTTCTAATAAGTATCTACTATGCGAGACGCTTCTAATGAATACCCTCGATATACGTTTCCGTGAAGGAATGAAAAAACAACAACAGCAACCTACCTAAACACACACACACACACACACACACACACACACACACACACACACACACACACACACACACACACACACACACACACACAAACGAACAACAAGAATAACACCAGCAACAACACAAAAACGCACACAAGCAACATTTTTGGTTAAAAATTTTGCTTCTCTAAAGCTATGTCTAAGAACTACTACAGTCTCTAGACTGGCTGCAGTCTCCAGTGACTAAATGTTAATTCTTATAATCCTGTTTAATAACCGACTAAAATAAAACCAAAATAATATCTTGACTATAAAGGCTGGTCACAAGTTACCAACCTTTGTAGTCATGGTTTTATGTTGGTATTATTTTAGTTACCAGCCTTTATAATCATGATATTATTTTGATTTTATTTTAGTGGATTATCAAACAGGATTATAAGAATAAATATTTAGTCACTAAGGACTGGAGCTAAGTCCATACATTCTCCCACTTCTGCTGATTCCAGAAAGGTAATTTGTCAGTTACTGCAAAAGTATGTGCAAAAGTACTGGATAACCGCTTAGAGGTCTAAGCTAGACTGGCTCCAGTCTCCAATGGCTAAATATTTTTTCCTTAAAATTCTGTTTGATAGTTCACTAAAATAGAACCAAAATAATATCATAACTATTAAGGCTAGTCACTTTACCTTTATAGTCATGATATTATTTTGGTTTTATTTCAGTGGATTATCAAACAGGATTATAAGGGGAAAATAGTCACTAGAAACTGGAGCCACTCTTGGACAAAGTCTGCCCAGGAAAATGTGTAGGTTAACTGACCTACATGTAGATAGATAGCAGCTGATGGTTATTTTCTCTTTTTCAGTTGGGTCAGAATGTCGACGCAGTGGTACCTTACTCTCTCAGGCGAAATGTAGTAAGTGTTAAATATTTGTTCTCATCCTTAACCTTTACCACTCTATGAGTATATTCAGCAAAAGACAAATTGATGCTATTTTCCCCCAGAAAATACACTGACAGTTCATGCAAATTACCTCATAAGTTTGCCTTAATTTCCCTAGAAAAATAGGCTTTGACATTTCATGCTAATTGTCTCCAAACTAAGGAGACAATTTGCATGAAATGTCAAATCCTGTTTTTTGGAATAAATAAGAGTATCTGGGAAAAATGAGAACAGTATCAATAGTTTGTCGTCTGCTGAATAAACCAATTCTCGTCGGGTAGACTCTTCTACACAACTCATTGGAACGGTCTATTTCAAATAGCTGTGTCTGGTTAGTTTTTTGTCATTACTTTGTTTCATAGAAATTCCTTTATTTAATGCAAGCAGTGTAAACCCTGATCAGATGCCGCGTTCTGCGGCGTCTGATCTTGGTCTGCATTGTTTGCCAATTACCCTTTTGGGAGTCTCCAGACTAATATGGGTTAATTCGTGTAAATAGTTTTAAAGACCGAATTTTTGTTTGTTACGTTGTTTTTGTTGTTGTGGTGGTGGTGGTCGTTACTAGAGTAACAGAAATATAGGTAAAAATATAACCTTGTCTGGTCACCTGTGGCTTCTGGTTTCAATTTTCTGTTTGACATAAGGCAGTTGGAAACCAGAAGCCTAAGGTCACCGGCCAAGGTTACATTTTGATCTATATTTTCAGTACTACTTCACCAATAACATATTGCGGCGTTTGGTGTTCCACTTATGTGGGCTTGCGTTGTAATACAGTCGAATCTCGTTATCTCAAACTCGCTTATTTCGAATTACCGCTTATCTCGAAGTGAAAATCTGGTCCCTGTTTTAACATGAAACCATGACAACAGATAACAAAATAATGTGGAAAAGAGGAGAAATTGCTCCTCTTTTCCACATTATTATATATATATATATATATATATATATATATATTTCTAACTTCAGGAGTAAAATTACATATTCTTTTGTTAAATGTGGTTGTTCAATTTATTGTTTTCCTCACTCTCTCAACTCTGATATGTCGAGATACGGATATCACGAAGTGTTTCAGTGAGTCCCTTGGAATTCTAGATAACGAGAGTCGACTGTATTTAGAAATATCATTCTATCTACATACTGCTGAAAGAAAGCATTTTAAATTTCGTGGTGTTTATTGCTTTAGTACAATAAACTGGATTTCGCCAAAACAGAATTAGACTTCAGTTACTGTTTGCAAATAGGTTGATTTGGACAGAAAATGCCTAAAAAATCAAATAATAGGGAATCTTGAAAAGGCAAATACGGACTGCCCGTACACATACCAGCATTTTGCAAAATGTGCAATGTGATCTGGGCTATCTCTGTTGGCACATAGGCATGGGAGATACGAAATGAATGGTTTTAGATATGAAATATTATAAACAGATAACATTTATGAATATAATCTAAGTAAATATTTGATCGTAAATAGCCATTTTAGCGTTTCTTTGGCTATTGTCAGTTGACTGTAAATAGACAATTTAACTTTTATTTGGCTATTGACAATTGACTGTAAATAGCGTCTTCCACATTTTTTTACAGCTGGCAATTGTAACAATGCTCTGGTTGAGAAAATGAAGGAGCTTCCATTTGGCTGCGAAATAAACGTCGGAGCTTGCAGACCCATAAAATGCACAATCAACCGGTTCGATCGCCGCTGCCAGGGGTTCTGCCGACCGAAAATGGTGAAAAAAGAGTTTGAATGTAATGGTCTGAAGTTCGTGGAGAAGGTTGTGGCCGGCTGTGTTTGCCAACAGTGCTCCATGACGATAAAGGGACGAGTGGTAGAACGCATTCAGGGCGAACAAGGAAATACTGGTAAGTATATATGATGCCTTTAGGTACGGTAAATGTCCTAAACTTTCGAACACTTTTTATTATTCCATATAGTGATAAAGCCGTAAAGCGAAATTCGGATGGAATAAATAAAATAAAGTAACTTCATATTGCTGTTGTCTACAGTTCAAAACATGACATAAATTTTGCTTTATATATCACGAAAACATGCCTATATAATTTTGACCCCCTTAAACCCCACTTTTATATAGTAAAACTGGGGTTTACAGGGGTATACATTATTTTTCTTGTTTCTCCTCCAAACCATAGATTGTGGGTACTTGTACCCACAATCTATGTTTTGATCAGAAATATGTAAAATATAGGAATTTTTTATCTGAAAATTTTCATTTTTTGGTGGTAAAATTTTCACTATATTTGAATAGGCATGTTTCCGTGATGTAAGTTGTCTTTCAAAATACTTAGTGGAATGGCAACCACTATAGCCACTGATCAGATTGCTCCTTCGAGTCTGATCTGGGTCTGCACTGTTTGCATATGCTATTAAAAGAAATTACCCATGAGCGCATTGTCCACACACATAATATCGAAAACACATGACGTGTCAAGTTTTCTGGGCCGACTAGGTAGTTTCGGCCAATTATGCTTCATCAGTGACCCTCATAAAATTTCAAAAATCCCTGAAGGGCTCAATGATCAAAAGGACCAGAAAATATATATACTACACTATAGTAAAGTACAGGGAGACGTTTTTACGACCGTTACATGATTAAAACCGGCTGTAGTGAAGATAAATAGATTCTGAACTGTTTCGGTGCCATTTCAGACGCCATTTGTTGTCTGCTTTTTTTTTTTTTTTTTTTTTTTAACAAACTACCTTTGGAAAGACGTTTATATGTAAGTTGAAAGACTGAATGTCAAACAGCGTAGACCCAGATGAGACGGCTCATTGAGCCGTCTCATCTGGATCTATGCTGTTTGCAAAAGCCTATTATTATCGCCTGTGGAAGTGAAAGAGTTAAAGGAATGGCCCCTTGGGAATTTTTATGTACGAACTTTTAGGACATTTATCGTAACATCATCATCTCTACGCGAAATGTACACGTACAAGGAGCAGTCCATCACGAAAACATACCTATATAATTTTGACCCCATTAAACCCCACTTTTATATAGTAAAACTGGGGTTTACAGGGGTATACATTATTTTTCTTATTTCTGCTCAAAGCCATAGATTGTGGGTACTCGTTAGAACTGCCTCATCGAGGCGGTTCTAACGAATACCACAATCTATGTTTTGAGCAGAAATATGAAAAATATCAGAATTTTTTATCTGAAAATTTTCATTTCTTCCTGGTAAAATTTTCAGTATATTTGAATAGGCATGTTTTCGTAATGCCAGTCTGAGGCTGCACTGTTTGTGTATGCCATTTTGTCAAACATAGAAAAGGGATGACCGTTGACAGCACTGAGTTGAATTTTAAAAGGAATAACCCTTGAGAACTTTGGTGTACGTAATTTTAGGACATCTGTCGTAACATGCGAAATGTATACCTTATAAGCTATAGCTCTAGGCAAGATATTTTCAGCAAAAATATTGTTTTCTTTGTTCTTCGCGTAAATATGTGTTGTAGGTGCTCATAAAAACATAAAAAAAAACATACAACAATAACAACAACAACAACACAAACAACAACAAATTAACAATACAATAATAATCATAAAAAACAACATTATCTGGGTACAGCTCTTCTCTAGAGGTATATGGGCAGCGCCATGCGAAAACGTGTCTTCGGGCATGTGCGGACAGCGAAGGCCCAGATCAGCCTGGGCGCCCGCCCAGTCTGACCAAGACCTTCAATGTCCGCTAAGAGAAGCATTGGATAGAAGTGTTAATAGAGAGCCAATGCCCGAATAAGACTTTGCGCATGTGCGGATGAATCTAAATCTGCATTTTGCGCATGTTCCGACACTTTTTCGCTTGGCGCAGAAGCCTTGATTTTTTTCTCTATACATTACGAAAACACGCCTATTCAAATATACTGAAATTTTACCACCAAAAAAATGAAAATTGTTAGATAAAAATTCTGATATTTTTCATATTTCTGCTCAAAACATAATTTGTGGGTACTCGTTAGAGCCGCCTTACCGAGGCGGTTCTAACGAGCACCGACAATCTATGTTTTTGAGCAGAAATACGAAAATAATGATTACCCCTGTAAACCCCAGCTTTTATATATAAAAGTGGGGTTTAAAGGGGTCAAAATTATATAGGCATGATATACGGGTAAAAATTAGAAGACTTGATTATGATCATAAAGCGCATTTAGATATTTATGTATTTATTCAGTGCGAACATTTGAAACAAATAAACAAGAATTTAACAACTTTAAGTTATGAACATGATCCTGAAAATTTGCTAAATAATGTAGACCACGCATAGCCCTGTTTTCACTATATATTATGGAGAACATGGGTATACGTTCTATTGAGTTATTATGTTAACACGTATATAAAATATATAGTGAAAATAGGGGTATACCAGGGAATAAATAAAAAGCATATTTTTTGGTCAGAATTTTTTGTACTCTTAAATATTTTGCTTTAAATTTGTTTTCTAAATCTACAATCTTTTGTACTAAAAATCGGTCAATCCTTTTACTTCGAGTGGACTCTTCTTCTACAACTCTTTGAACCGGTCTATTCTTAATAAAAGGGTGTCTGTAATTTTTTTTTTACTATGTTTTACAGAAAATCCTGTATTTAATGCAAACGGTGTAGAACCTTTTTAGACGCCGCGTCTGATCTGGGTCTACACTATTTGCCAATTACCCTTTTGGGGGTTTCCAGACTATGTATAACATAGACTTGGTTAACATACACTCGACTCTCGTTATCTCGAAGGGACTCTCTGAAATATTTCGAGATATCCGAATCTCGACATATCAGATTTGCAGAACTGAGGGAAAAATAAATTGAACAACCGCATTTCACAAATGGATATGTAATTTGACTCCTGAAGTTATAGATATAATGAAAATATTGTGGAAAAGAGGAAGCAATTTATCCTCTTTTCAGCAATATTTTGTTACCTGTTGTTAGATTGTCATGTTTAAACAGGGACCAGATTTTCACTTCGAGATAAGTGGTTATTCGAGATAAGCGAAGTCGAGATAACGAGAGTCGACTGTATTTGTATTTGTGTCATCATTCACGAATATAGCTTGAAAACAGCCTTAGGCTCAGTACATGTATGTGGCTCGTATATACACAAAAATTTAGGATAAATAATTTTGGTCGCGTCAATTGAAAAGGTGCCTTCGAATAGATGCAAAATGTGCAGATTCTGATCACCCTGCACATGCGCATAGTATAATCCTGGCCTTTGTTCTCCCATCACTAAAACACGCCTATATAATTTTGACCCCCTTAAATCCCACTTTTATATAGTAAAACTGGGGTTTACAGGTGTATACATGATTTTTCTTATTTCTGCTTAAAACATAAATTGTTGGTACTCGTTAGAACCGCCTCGTCGAGGTGGTAAAATTTTCAGTACATTTGAATAGGCATGTTTTCGTAATGTATTCATACATTCTGTACTGTCCAATGATTCTGTTAGCTAACAGTGAAGGCACTAATCAGACTGCGCAGATGCGCAGGCTGATCTGGGCCTTCGCTGTCAGCATATGCCCGAAGACACGTTTTCGCATAGCCATTTAGTTTTAGATTATAATGTCTGGAAAATCAAATAAATAACACTTATTCAGACCTTTTCTGGACAACGTGAAAAAATTCCGAATATTTGGAACGAATTTAAATACTCTGCATGTCTAAAGATAATCACGAACCCAAAAATTTCCGGAATTAGGATACCGAGACTTAGATTGTGACTTCTAGTCAAACTAATAAGCACCCACAATATACGATTTTATACAAGAAAGAGTAAAATATCAGATTTTAGTTTAAAAATGACTTATGAAGAACTGCGACTAAGAGGTACACAGTTTACGTATATATGTTAACATAATGGATTTCCCTGAGCATTCATAGATGTACGGTGAACCCTCGTTACAGCGACATAATTTGTGCTCAAAGATGTTGCCATTAAAATGAATTTGCTATTGTTAAGACTCCTTAAGGAGCAGAATGATATGGAAGAAAGTCCTTGTTTTATTCTTACCTCACAGAACATATGTTTTGGATATTTGTTAGAATCGCCTCAGTGAGGCGATTCAAACAAATATTCAGAACATATGTTTCTTGAAGTATTAAATCAAATGTTCTTGCATAATTTCTGATTAACTGCCACCTCTTGAGCGAAGGTTTCGTGTCAGTCAGAATTATCATTATAACGAATTATTTCGTTGTATCGAGTGTCTGTATAAGGAGGGTTAACTGTAGCAACAAAAAAATACCCAACTTGTTTGTAGCTTGAGATAATTTGCTTTTCTGAAGTGAGTGTTATGTTTGCAGTTTCAGGAATAGGCAAGGCCTTTTTAACCTTCGGTCTTCTGCGGGGTTCGAGCACAGATGAGAACGGATATTTCCTCATTAGACTGAATACCTGTCCCAGAAAGTTGGTCATCGAAGCTTTCAAAGATGGTTACGTTTCTACGATGAAGGTGCTAAATATTCCTGAAGGTACACAAGGAATGATAGAAAATGTGCAGATTGTAATGTTTACGCTTGCTCCACCTGTTCAGGTCATACCGAATGAAGAAACGGTTCTGTCGACAACTGGCGCAGCAAGAGTAATAATTCCAGCCGGAACTACTTTTTTCGATTACAACGGAAACGAAGCTACGGGTAATGTTCAAGCGATACTCAACTTCATTGACCCGAGTTTGGATAACTTTGACGATGCACCCGGAGTATTCTTGACTGACGCAGGAGAGCAGTTGATGTCGTTTGGCGTGCTAAACCTTCGTTTCCAGGATGATGATGGTAACAGTGTATTACCAGACGAAAACATTCGCGTTGACCTTCATGATACGGCTGTGACGGGTTACAAGCTATGGACATTAAACAATGACGGACAGTGGAAAGAGAAATCAAATGGACTAACGTCAAGACGAAAGAGACGACAGGCTGGTGGGGATGATTTAGGCAGTTTCGGAATTGAAGATATTGGAAACTGGATCAATATTGACAAAATCCCAAGCGCCGAGGCTTGCTTTGTCAAGACGAGAGTGTTTCAAGATTTGTCTTTCACCAGTGAAGTACCGAACGGCGGCGTGGATACATACCAACCCAAGTTTCTTCTCAAAGTCGGAAACAGTGCTCCATACCAGGGTCTTAATTTGTACCGACCAGCAACAACATCACCTGGACTAGTGTGCCATGAAGTACGGTGCGGGGACGATCCCAAAATTCAAGGATTTGTGTCTGTTTGGACCCAAGAAACTATCGGAAACGGTCAAAGCATCCCACTCCCAGCTATTCCCGTGCAGTTGGGAAATCCCAATTCACCATCGACCTTGGATACAGAACTTAGTAACCTGAACTACCAAGTAAATGCAGGTCTCACGGAAGCTGGCTTGGATTTCTTTTCATCCCCTTCTGGGCCTCTTTACACAGACAAAACTACATGTGAGGGATCGTCTTTGAATGATAATGCATTATGGTTTGCTCGCCGGAAACCAGAGTTTACAAGCACCGATTTTGGCGAAGGTATTTGTTACTTGAGGGTAACCATATATCAAAGGGGCCCGGACAACATCGAATACCTCGATCAGATACAGGCCACCAGTGTATGGGGAACTGGTCCGTTTTACTTCGCCGATAGTCTCGCTCAAAATAGCGATTTTGTTTATATTCCTCCGGACTACGCATGCTTGAGATACAGATGTAGCAAATCAGATGACCTGACAACTGTATACCTCCAACCATTCGGCACATCTGAAGATGTCGTATGCTACCCCTCCAGTGATGGATCGCCGTATTCCGGTCAATTTACCGCCCCTGATTTGAGTACAGGTACACCAGCGCATGGGTATTATACAGGATTGGATGAAAACGAGGTTAAGAATTCGTGTCTTGGGGAGACTGACATGGAAAGAACTGCAACAACCGTTTATTGTTATCTTAAACAGGGAGACAATTCAGCCACGGACTCAACAGTGGGGTAGGGATTTTACTTAGGGACAAGACTTAGACTCAGACTCAACAATGAGACAGAATTTTACTCATGGTCAAGGCTCAAACTAAGACAACTGTGGGATAGGGTTTAACCCAGGGACAGGACTCACACTAAGGCTTACCTGTGAGATAGGATTTTTTTGTTTTTTTGTTTGTTTTTTTTACTAAGGCTTTACCCATTCCTTATTTTCTCTTGAGATAATACCACTTACCATGCTATCGGCGAATTCAGTTGGCGACAAACCGATATTTTTTCTATTTTTTCCTAGTAAATAGGATCTGACACTTCGTGCAAATTGTCTTCTTAGGAGACTGTTTGCATAAAATGTCAAATCCGATTTTGAAGGAAAAAATCAGAAAACATTTAAAAAATGTAATCTGCTAAAATTCTTACCTAGCGTACAAAATGGTAAAATTTACAAAATACAGATGAATTATTGGCGGTATCATTACGAAAACACGCCTATACAAATTATATAGTAAATTTCATCTCCAAAAATTGAAAATTTTCAGATGAAAAACTCTGATATTTTTCCTATTTCTGCTCAAAACATAGATTGTGGGTACTCGTTAGAACCGCCTCGGCGAGGCGGTTCTAACGAGTACCCACAATCTATGTTTTTATGCAAAAATAAGAAAAATAATGTATACCCCTGTAAACCCCAGTTTTACTATATAAAAGTGGGGTTTGAGGGGATCAAAATTATATAGGCGTGTTTTCGTGATGTGAAACTGCAGAGATGTAGAGTTTGATCTTGGCGTTCATTAGTGGCAATTACCATTTTCATTGTTTACTAGAAACAATCTTACTAATTGGGCCGCGTCAAGCGAAAAAGTACCTCCGAATACCTTCGAACATGCGCAAAGTGCGCAGAATCAGATCATCCTGCGCATGTGCAAAGTATCGTCCGGGCCTTTACTTTCCATACGTTCTGTAGTATCCAGTAATCCTGTTAGCGGACAGTGAAGGCCCTGATCAGACTGCGCGAATGCGCAGGCTTATCTGGGCCTTTCGCTGTTCGCATATGCCCGGAGACACGTTTTCGCATGGCGCGATCCATTTACAATTTTTACCTTTTGAACTCTCTGGGTAAATTCAGCAGACGAAAATTTTATTGCCTAGAACCGAACATTGACACTTCATCAAAATTGTCTCCTTTGAAAGTACGATCTGCCATTTCACGCAAATTGACAGGAGACATTTTGCATGAAATGTCAAATCCTATTTTGTGAAAAAAAAAAAAAAAAAAAAAACGGGAACAAATGTTCCAAAATGTCGTATGCTGAAATATTTACCCTGTATGTTTGCACCAAAGTATATTAAGTTGTAATTGTACATGTCTTATATGTTTTTTTTTTTTTGGGGGGGGGGTTTGTTGTTGTTGTTGTTGTTTTTTTTTGTGCCAGTTTGTTAATGTATTGAAAATGTAATAAATATCTTTTTTAAGAATTTAAAATTCTTTGCTAGTTATTCATTATTCGTATTACCGTATTCGACATAATTACGGCACTGTAAGCGAAGGTTTTTTCAAAATAACCGAAAACCGTGTGGTAAAATATCCACCTGAGGGCACATTTAGTTTTGAGGCAGCTATGGAATAATTGTGAAGTCTGCGTATTTACTTAAGAAAATGAATAAATAATAAAAACTTTCAGTTTTAGTTCAGTTAATTTGTAGCATTTTCACAGTGCAAGAAAAAGCAACACTTGTATCTGGATAAAAAATATATCAAAAAATGAATAAATAAATAAATAAATAAAGAGATGCAATACAAATCCACAAATTAAATGCAAAATTTGTAAATGAATTTATTTGGTTCTAAAGTAACACACTGGATACTTCTCAGTTATATGAATTACCCTTTATAGGGCCCCATCTAGGAAGACTTAATGTCCTTATAATCATCTCATAATAACTCAGAGAAGATAAGCCTTTGATGCGCGCTCTGTTATCAGGGCCCAGTTGTTCAAAGCGTCGTTAGCTTAACGAGCTCGTTAATTCGTTAACTGTTTTAGCGGATTCATTATATAATATTCTGATATTTTTTGCTGAAACAATGTGCAGCTACTCACATTTTTTCAGCAAAAATTTCAGCATATTTGCGTATCACTCGATGTAAATTTTAACGAATCGTTAACTAACGACGTCGTTAGCTTTGAACAACTGGGCCCAGGACTATATATCGGGTTGATCATGAAAGTGGGGTGTAGCCAAATAAGGGAAAATGTGTCTTGCCGAGGCGATTCAAATTAGCACCCACAACATCTACTGGGTGCTCATTTCAATCGTCTCAACAAGTCGAGGCGATTCAAATGAGTTTTCACCAATAACATAAACTTTTACAGTAAAGTACAGGAAAGATAGTCTAAAAATCTATGAATGTTACCCTTGGAATCATCGAACAAATGGAAAAACGAAAAATCTTAGTCCAAGGGTGATGTGCTGTAATTTTGTCAAATACGGTATGTTAGAATGTATACTTAACAAACAAAGAAAGCTATGATAGACTGTTTACCAGCAGGCAAAACGCTCTGCACCGTTTTTGGTCTAAAATATATTCGGACACCTCAACTCCCTACCATACTTCTCAAACATTATGTTAAAGGTTCCATATTCCTAAAAATAGACATGTTTTATCAAAGAAAGGTTTAATAAGTTAATACATGATATTAACCCATTTATGCCAAGTGGACCCTTCTACCATAACACTTTGGACCACTTCATTTCGATTTAAGGAATGTCTGGTTAGTTGTTATTGTTATCATGCTTTATAGAAACTCCCTTCCTAAATGCAAACAGTGTAGACCTTGATCAGACGCCGCGTTCTGCGGCATCTGGTCTGGGTCGACACTGTTTTCCGATGTTCCTTTTATGGGACGCTGGGTACATGTATAAATGGATTAATACGATCAGAAAATGTGGTATCTGACAGCCTGTAAAATTTTAGTTAGTTTCGTTCTTAAATTGGATCAAAAATGAAATGATTTTTGAATCAATCTCGGAATTAATGTTGCCATTTTAAAGAGTGTGTTTTTGATTGATTGTGTTGTGGTTTAACGACACGTCAACCCTTGTGGGTCATTTTGTGTTGTCTCCCAGAGAAAGGGAGAAAAGAGACAGAAGAGATAGCAGAAGAGATGAAAGAGAAGGACAGGGAAGAAAGAGGAACAGGGATGAAAGGGAAGAAATAAAAACATTCCCCCTCTATCTTTACCTACTACAAGGATAGCAGGCCTTGCCCATCTGTAAGCCAATATCAGTTGGACGCCCCGGTCACATAAGATACATGACACCTTCGCACCACCCGACCACCGCCATAGAGATGTGTTAACATAGTCCACGAAATATACATTTTACATGAATGTATTAACATAGTCCACGAAGTATACATTTTACCTAGGTGTAGTGTGTTAACATAGTCCACGAAGTATACATTTTACATAGGTGTGTTAACATAGTCCACGAAGTATACATTTAAGATTGGTGTGTTAACATTGACTATGATGTATACATTTTACATTGGTGTGTTAACATAGACTGCGAAGTATACATTTTACATGGGTGTCTTAACATAGACTACGAAGTATACATTTTACATGGTTGTGTTAACATAGTCCAGGAAGTATACATTTAACATTGGTGTGTTAACATTGACTACGAAGTATACATTTTACATTGGTGTGTTAACATAGACTACGAAGTATTCATTTTACATGGGTATCTTAACATAGACTACGAAGTATGCATTTTACATGGTTGTGTTAACATAGTCCACGAAGTATACATTTAACATTGGTGTGTTAACATTGACTATGAAATATACATTTTACATGGGTGTGTTAACATAGTCCACGAAGTATACATTTTACATGGGTGTCTTAACATAGTCCACGTAGTATACATTTTACATTGGTATGTTAACATCGTCTACTCTGATATTTTTCATATTTCTCCTCAAAACATAGATTCTGGGTACTCGGGGTGGTGGTTCTAACGCGTACCCACAATCTATGTTTTTGAGCAGAAAAAAAAGAAAATAATGTATACTCCTGTAAACCCCAGTTTTACTATATAAAAGTGGGGTTTAATGGGGTCAAAATTATATAGGCATGTTTTTTTTTATGTAGTAAAACTGGGATTTACAGGGGTATACATTATTTTTCTTATTTCTGCTCAAAAACATAGATTGTGGGTACTCGTTAGATTGTGGGTACTCGTTAGAACCGCCTCATCAAGGCGGTTCTAAGAGTACCGACAATCTATATTTTGAGCAGAAATATGAAAAATATCAGATTTTTTTTATCTGAAAATTTTCATTTTTTGGTCGTAAAATTTTCAGTATATTTGTATAGGCGTGTTTTCGTAATGACAAGGGGTAGAAACGGTGTTCTATTGACACACCACCTGAACTCGTTCAAACCTTAGGAGCAGCATTATAAAGAGTTAAGCTTTACCACATTCTTGGCTAATTCAGCAGACGACAAACGGACATTTTGCTTATTTTTCCCAGAAAACAGGATTTGTCATTTCAAGACAATTTGCATGAAATGTCAAATCCTGATTTCTTGGAATAATAATAATAATAATAATAATAATAATAATAATAATAATAAAACTACTTCAAAATGTCGTCTGCTGAAAATTTTACCGAATATTAAGGGAACACAGGATATGCATAGGGTCTACTGATAAGGGAATAATGGTGATTTCGTATACTTATTAGAGAAAAATAAATAAAAAATTAATACAGATTACAGAAAAAAATGAGGGCTTAAAAATAAGAAAAGTCTGAAAATTTGTAAACTATAGCACAAAAAAAATAAAGAAAACAAAAAATTATATATATAGAAAGAAATATTATGTGTATATGATTTGACAATATTGTTTGATAAAAGCTCATACTTGTGTAATATTTTCTCTTATTAAAATCGACATTTTAAAAGTAAGCTAAAATGTTTAGAAAATGACTAATGGGATAAATGTTTACTGATAAGTGAATTTCAGACCGCTCAGTCTCATCCCCACCCCTCCCCGCCCGTACCCTTGCTACCATCAGGACCGCGTAGCTGTTCAACCATTTGAACAAGGGAGATAACTTTTGTGACTTCCTGTTTGCATTCTTGCTCGCCACATATTTTCTGATGGCTACAAAAGGAAAGAATTTGCTCCCAAGAAGTGCTAATTCCTTCTTTTTAGAGTAGCCCCCTTTTCAGACGGGAGACAGAAGATAATTAGACAGTTGCTCAGGCCCCGCCCCCAACGCCACCACCGCCGCCCCCCCCACCCCGCCACCACCCCCTGCCACCACCCCCCACACGACCACCTCCCCATAAAAAAGGTACGATTTCCGCCATTTTGGACAAGGTAGACAGCATTTGTGACCTCCTGTTTGCATTCTTGCACTCAAAACCTTTTCTGAAGAGGGATGTACTCTAAAAGAAGGACAGCAAATTATTTCCTTTTGGAGCAGACCTTTTTTCAGAAGGGAGAAATAAGATAATTTGACAGGGTTGCCCCCTGAAAAAGTATGATTTTCCGCCATTTTGAACAAAGTAGACAACATTTGTGAATGTAACTTCCTGTTTGCATTCTTGCTCGCCACATCTCTTCTGAAAGCTATAAAAGGAAAGAATTTGCTCCCAAGCTTGGGAGTGCATATTCCTTCTTTTTTGAGTAGTCCCCTTTTCAGAGAAGTACCCACAATCTATGTTTTTGAGCAGAAATAAGAAAAATAATATATACCTCTGTAAACCTCAGTTTTACTATACAAAAGTTGGGTTTAAGGGGGTCAAAATTATATAGGCATGTTTTCGTGATGGTCATTCCGGTTTCGTCACAAAGCAAGAACGATCCGAGACCCGACCGCAATTAACAATTTCTTGCCTGGGTGGGTGAACATCAGTAGAATGTCTTCTTCAAAATGTGATTTGATAATCTGACAAGAGGAAATCTAATCAGAAACAAAGAGTTTAGTTTCCTTTTCCGCCTGCCATTATGAAAGTTTGTACCTCAACACCGGTTGAAGCGACGAAATCATTACGAAAACACGCCTATTCAAATTTATAGAAAATTTCACCTCCAAAAACAATGGTATTTTTATATATATATATATTTTTATATATATATTTCGGCTCAAAACATAGACTATGTGTACCCGTTAGAACCCCATCGACGAGGAAGTTCTAACGAGTATCCATAATCTATGTTTTGGAGCAGAAATAAGAAAAATAGTGTATACCCCTGTAAACCCCAGTTTTACTATATAAAAGTGGGGTTTAAGGGGGTCAAAATTATATAGGCATGTTTTCGTGATGAAAAAAAAAAACATGCCAGTGTAGATAACCCAGTGTTTATACATCATGTACGGACAAACAAAGGGGGGGTGCCTATTTGGGGCTTTTTTGGACCCCTACCAAATCTTTTTATTTTTGGCAGATGAATAGCCCATCATAAGTGCTTTATTATGGTATACCTCTTTTCGCGCACAATTATCCGTTTTTTCGAGCTACAGGCCTTTAAAAGTGGGTGGGGTAACTTAGCATGTCACTGTAGTCTATTTTTAAAGTAAATTTTGGTTATTATTTGTGTGTTATTTTACCAATTTTTCTCCTTATGCAGACAGAGGGATGTCTGAAATGATATTTAGGCACATTTTTCAAAACAATATTGCAAGTTTTGAAGATTAAATGTATTTACCAAACGTTAAGATACATTTGCTTATTTTTACCCTTAATCATTAAATATTTTAAAGTGTTTGGTAATATAGGGGAGAAACAATGGTGATTCTTGGTCAATACTAGTATTTTTATCAGCACAATTAAACGCAGTGTAGAACTGGTGGACTTGGGCTACATATTATGGTTCAGTGAACTGAGGTGCCAAGTGAACTATAGGGGTTGGCTCTTATAAGATCTATATGACAGGATATGCTACTGTGCTGGGCATGGTATAAATGGTATCAAGATAACATGATTTTGATCTATTGGTAAGGTGATTCAATAGTGACTGAAATCATCGTCTGAATTACCCCACCCATTGTCAATTCTGAGTTCACTGAACCATAATATGTAGCCCAAGTCCACCAGTTCTACACTGCGTTTAATTGTGCTGATAAAAATACTAGTATTGACCAAAAATCACCATTGTTTGTCCCCTATATTACCAAACACTTTAAAATATTTAATGATTAAGGGTAAAAATAAGCAAATGTATCTTAATGTTTGGTAAATACATTTAATCTTCAAAACTTGCAATATTGTTTTGAAAAATGTGCCTAAATATCATTTCAGACATCCCTCTGTCTGCATAAGGAGAAAAATTGGTAAAATAACACACAAATAATAACCAAAATTAACTTTAAAAATAGACTATAGTGACATGCTAAGTTACCCCACCCACTTTTAAAGGCCTGTAGCTCGAAAAAACGGATAATTGTGCGCGAAAAGAGGTATACCATAATAAAGCACTTATGATGGGCTATTCATCTGCCAAAAATAAAAAGATTTGGTAGGGGTCCAAAAAAGCCCCAAATAGGCACCCCCCCTTTAGGATTGCAACTTTCAGCAAACATCTACCTCCGTTTGTATTCATCTATTTTCTGATTTGGGGTTTCCTTGACAACAGTAAGCATCACATGCTCAGGCATTCATTTCCTTTATACATCATGCATAGACTGAAAAATTTAGGATTGCAATTTTCAGCGAGGTACCACAGAGGACAAGCCATAGGAGGGCACTTCTCATCTTCTCTAGGAACCATATCTGTAAACAAAATCAAGAATTTCATCACGAAAACATGCCTATATAATTTTGACCCCCTTAAACCCCACTTTTATATAGTAAACCTAGGGTTTACAGGGGTATACATTATTTTTCTTGCTTCTGCTTAAAACATAGATTGGAGTACTCGTTAGAACCGCATCACCGAGGCGGTTCTAACGAGTACCCACAATCTATGTTTTGAGCAGAAAAATGAAAACTATTAGATTTTTTTATCTGAAAATTTTCAGTTTCTGGATGTAATTTCTTTTTAAATATTTAAATAGGCGTGTTTTCGTAATGCAAAAGTGTAACTACTTGAATATAATCTAAAGAGGTAGTCTGTGGAAACCAAAATAATAATAATAAAAAATCATACAAAAATAAAAACAACAAGAACAACAAAAAACATAGAAAAACGAAGATTGATTCCAATGAGACCCTTCATATGATAATATTGTAGTTTGTAGGACTGCATACACGCTTTCCTTTTCCTCATTCTCCCCATCCCACCAAGCACTGGGTAAATCGGAACTCGATTTTCCAAAATATCACATCACGAAAACACGCCTATATAATTTTTACCCCCTTAAACCCCACTCACCGAGGCGGTTCTAACGAGTACCCACAATCTATGTTTTAACCAGAAATATAAAAAATATCAGAATGTTTCATCTGAAAAATTTTCATTTTTTGGAGGTGAAATTTTCTATATATTTGAATAGGCTTGTTTTCATAATGAAAAATAACCGGAAAATGCCACAATCACGAAGCCCAGCCTTCCCGAGGCACCAAAAGAACTAGAGTCGAGGCATTACGAAAACAAGCCTATTCAAATATATTGAAAATTTTACCACCAAAAAATGAAAATTTTCAGATATAAATTCTGATATTTTTCATATTTCTGCTCAAAACATAGATTGTGGGTACTCGTTAGAACCGCCTCGCCGAGGCGGTTCTAACGAGTACCCACAATCTATGTTTTTGAGCAGAAATAAGAAAAATAATGTATACCCCTGTAAACCCCAGTTTTACTTTGCAGTTTTACAGTTTTCCTCGCCGAGGCAGTTCTTACGAGTACCCACAATCTATGTTTTTGAGTAGAAGCAAGAAAAAATAATGTATACCCTGTAAACCCCAGTTTTACTATATAAAAGTGGGGTTTATGGGGGTAAACATTATATAGGCATGTTTTCATGACGGAACAATCAATGACAAAACAAATGACAAATATGAAACCACCTACACACAAACAAAGAAAAACAGCAACAGAGGAACTACCTTGGATTGGTCAAAAGGAAAACTATTGGGCGCTTAAACTAGTTTTACTTGCGCAAAAACCTCACCCTTAATTCTGATGCAGCTCCAATTCATTACAAATATATGTTCTGTCCGCATTTAGTATATGTTCTGTCAGCATTTGGGTCCAATAAACCTTAGAGTGCTGAGCCATTTTGTGGCAGACAACATTCTAAAATCGATTTTTTTTTAATTTTTGTTTTCAGAAAAAATAAGACTTGATATTTCACATCACGAAAACATACCTATATAATTTTGACCCCTTAAACTCCACTTTTATAAACTGGGGTTTACAGGGGTATACATTATTTTTCTTATTTTGCTAAAAACACAGATTGTGGGTAGTCATTAGGACCGCCACGCCGAGGCGGTTCTAACAATCTATGTTTTGAGCAGAATTATGAAAAACGTTAGAATTTTTATATGAAAATTCGCCTTTATTGGTTGTAAAATTTTCAATATATCTGAATAGGCGTGTTTTCGGAATGATGTGAATCGTCTGCTAGGCAACCTATCCACAAAAAAATGTTTAGCCTAATTTTCTCGAAAAAACAAATTTTTCGAAGTGTTGTCCCCTGCAGATTAGCGCTTTAAGAGCTAAAATACATCCAGTGGCTCAACATGTAGTTTCATTTGATTTCTTGGTTACCGGATGCATCTCAAAGCAATAGCGCTCTAAACTGAAACTTTTTAGCTCGCCGGGACTATGTCCCTGGAGAGCTTATGTTGTCACCCAGTCGTTGGCGTCGGCGTCTGTCGGCGTCCGCGTCCGCGTTAGCACAATGTTTAAGTTTTCAAAGGTGTGCATAGTTTTTAAATTGTTTAAGGTACTGCTTTCATATTTGGCCTACACCTACCTTAGGGTAGGACCTTTCAATAGTATACACCCATATCCCCAAGTTAGACCATTTATGTAGGTCAAGGTCAGTTCTTACTTTGTCATTTACACCCATGTTTAAGTTTTGTGTTTAAGTATTGAAAAGTGTACATAACTGCTGAAGTATTCAAGATAGAGTTTTAATATTTGGCCCAGCCTTAGGGTTAGACCTTTCAATAGCATACACTCCTTCCTCAGTTTGGCCTTCTGCCTAGGTCAAGGTCAGGTCATGTCAAGGTCAGGTCATACTTTGTCATTTAAATCCATGTTTGAGTTCTGCGTTTAAGTTTTGAAAAGTTTTTGTAACTGTGGAAGTATTCAAGACACCCCTTTAATATTTGGCCCACGCCAACGTAAGGGTAAGACCTTTCAATAGCACACACCCCTGACTTCCTGAGTTTGACCTTCTGCCTGAGTCAAGGTCAGGTCATACTTTGTCATTTAAACCCATGTTGGAGTTTTGCGTTTAAGTTTAGAAACTGCTGAAGTATTCAAAATACCGCTTTAATATTTGGCCCACACCAACGTTATGGTTAAATAGCACACACCCCTTCCTCAGTTTGACCTTCTGCCTAGGTCAAGGTCAGGTCATACTTTGTCATTTAAACCCATGTTTGTGTTTTGCGTTCAAGTTTTGAAAAGTGTTCGTAACTGCTGAAGTATTCAAGGTACTGCTTTAATATTTGGCCCACACCTACCTTAGGGTAAGACCTTTCAATAGTATACACCCCTTCCTCAGTTTGACCTTCTGCCTAGATCAAGGTCAGGTCATACATTGTCATTGTGTTTAAGTTTTGAAAATTGTACATGACCGCTGAAGTATGTAAGATATAGCTTTCATATTTCGTCCACACTAACCTAAGGATTCAGCATGTAAGATATAGCTTTCATATTTTGTCCTTACCAACCCAAGGGAAGATGTTTCAATGGCATATACCCCATCCCACAGTTTGACATTCTTCAGACATCAAAGTCAGGTCATACTCTGTCATATAAGTTTAAGTTCTGCATTTAATCTTTAATATTTAAAGATTGTTTTCTTATCCGATCAGCCCTTTCCGGCGAGCTGCGTTGTCTTCTGACAACTCTTGTTGCATCTTTGCTTTCAAAGGGAAATCACTGTAACACAGAAGAATATGGTTTCCTATGACACGAATATTGTTGGAAAATGTTGGAGAAGAATGTGTCTAAGAATAAGTGGTTTAAAAATCAAGCATCTTCGATGAAGATTTAATCAAAATCAGAAACTTAATTATTTGTGTGCCGCCATTTTGAATGAATATTTTACGCGGTTCTTAACATTTCAAAATTAAATCTTTCTGACAGAAACAAATGCGGTTTTCAAGCAAACTGAATATATATCTCAAGAAAAAGTTGTATTCATAAATATGGAGAAAAAATATTGTTGCAAATATTATTCATTCAGGATTTTGCATTTAGTTTAAGGCTTTATGACGTCATAAAATCTCAATAAATATTCAAAATGGCGGAACATAGTACGGATTTCACATTGGTGTGTTAAGTAAATAAATGTAAAGTATAAAATATATCAGGTATGAAAATATATTATGATTGTTAATACTACTACTACTAATAATAATAATAATAATAATAGCAACAAGGATAATAATATTGTTTATTATTATTATCATTATTATTATTATTATTATTATTATTATTATTCATAACCATTCATTTTGATGCAAATTTGATCGAAATCGGACAAGAATGTCATTGGGTTTTGAAGATTACAAAATTGCTTTTATAAGCGCGGCTTCATTAATGAGAATTTATGACGTCATAAATCTTTCTCTAGGTGTTCGATTTTACTTGAAAACTACACTGCTTTCTGTTAGAAAGAGGATTTTATTTAATTGTTTTTAAGAATTTCCTTAAACATTCAAAATGACGGCGCCCTTGAGAACGGTTTTGAAATCTTTAAATGCCATTAACATTCTTAGAGTTTTTCTGATGTTGGCCAAATTTGCATCAAAATGCATGATTTCTTAAGAAATTTAACCTCAGACACATCCCGCTCCAACGTTGCCTTTCTCTTAAATAATAGAGCTGCCATTATAAAAAGCGAAAACTGACCATTTGCCGCCCAACCGCAATTCGTCATGAACGTTCAGTCCACATTTGAGGAAGTTGGGTGCTGTTTAATCGTGTAGTGTTCCTTTTCTAATAACAACATTGCAAGTTTGACAAGTTAATCTTTAACCCTTAAAACCCCAATAATAGGTGCAGCGAACGAGATTTTGATTTTTTTGTTTTTTTTGTTTATATCTTTAGAGATAATAAGGCAAATATGACGGAAGTCCTAATAGTCTGGCTCTATGGAAACTCTACATGTAAGTTTATGATCTATGACCTTGACCTCAAGATCATTAAATGTTTATGGCTTACACTGAGCAAAACTTTGGATCAGCATCTTCTATTAAATGATTTGAGGTATAGATCTTTAAGCGTAAATTTTTCAAGGAAATTATGTCCTTGACCTTTGCCTGAAGGTCACTGATGGGGAAAGTGTATAGTATTGTATAAAACCAGACACCAGTATATACCTAGACGCCAAATATGATCGAATTCGAGCGAAGGAATCGGATAAAATGACTTCCATCTTTCTCGTTTTTAACCTTTACTACCTTCTGGGCTAGTTCAGCAGACGATGATATTTTTTTTTCTTATTTTTCCCAGAACAAAAGTTTTTGACATTTCATGCTAATTGTCTCTAATGGATACACTTTGTATGAAATGTCAAAAATTGTTTTCTAGAGAAAAAAATGATAAGAAAACAAATATTTCAATATGTTATCTGTTGAAAATTTTACCAAGCATGCTAAGCGATAACACGTCTGAGCTCATGTCCTCTGTGGGAGATTGGTGGCACCTCTCCCAAAAGGGATTTAGAAGTTGGTACGAATGAAAAAATCCGCCTCATCACGAAAACACGCCTATATAATTTTGACCCCCCCACCCCCACCCCACCACCCCCCCCCCTCCCTAAACCACACTTTTATAAAGTAAAACTGGGACTTATAGGAGTAAACATTATTTTTCTTATTTCTGCTCCAAAAACATAGATTGTGGGTACTCGTTAGAACCGCCTCGGCGAGGCGGTTCTAACGAGTACCTACAATCTATGTTTTGAGCAGAAATATGAAAAAATATCAGAGTTTTTATCTGAAAATTTTCAGTTTTTGGAGGTGAAATTTTCTATATATTTGAATAGGCATGTTTTCGTAATGTGAATCATTCAGGTTACTATGTTCTAATTTAGACTCCTTGTAGTTTAGTTTTGATTTATAACAAACATTTCACAACATTTATTGATAAAGTACATTAAGATGATTAAGCTTTAATTTTGATGAGTTATATTCACATGATTTTGTTTTCAGCGAGATAACGATTTAAATAAAATACCCGGGACAAAGAAATTGTGTTAAACTATATTTTGGAGAGAGGGAAGAATGTTAAAATATTGCACAGGTAAAATAAGAAGATTTACATCTACATATATTTTTGCAGACTACATTCAGACTACATATATTGTACATACTGCATTCAGACTACATGTATTTTGCAGACTACAGTCAGGTTACATACTTTTTAGCAGATTATATTCAATTGCACACATTCTTGTAGATTGTATACCGACTACGTACATTTTTAAAGACTACATTCAGACTATACGCATTTTGCAGACTACAATCAGATTACATACATATTTGCAGACTGCATTCAGACTACACACATTTTTTGCAGATTGTGTTCAGACTACATAAATTTTTGCAGATTATATACAATGAAAAGTCCTTTGATGAATCTTTATTTTGTTGGTTGCTGTCCGAGTGATTAATTTTTTATCTATTACTTTTTGTCCCCGCTTGTTCACTTTTGAGGCAATGAAATGGTGCCCTACATTGGTTAACTTCACTTCAAATGACTGGTTAATTAAGAAGAAGTATTTTACAGTGACTGTTGGATAGTCTATCTAAATTCTGAATAAAATAAAAACATATGTTGCTGGTATTTATTAGAAGCGCCCAGCTAGGCGTTTCTGATGATTACGACTACATGTTTCTTTTTATGGAAAACTGAAAAAAATAACAACCACTCGCAATAAGCAAATGCCAGTTTTTAGGCCCCTTAAATGGAAAATAAGTGTAAATTAAGCAAACACCTGCCTTAAGCAACCCATCTTTCGCTATAGACCCAAACTAATTATTTTGCAAACAGTGTAGATCCTGATGAGACGGCTCATATGAGCCGTCTCATCAGGATCTACACTGTTTGCCATTCTGTTTCGATTTTTAACTGAGACCTCTATTTGGAATATTGGTTCTGACCACATTCAAAGATGGTAGAGTCCATTCCAGAAACTTAGGGTTAGGTATAGTTTCATTATACTATTTCATCACTTTTTTGTCCGTATAGGCATCTTGTTGGCCCTTATGTGCCTTACTGAGGTACGGGGTGTACCCATTCCAACTTCACAGAAGTATAACCATTCAATACAGATGGACACTGAAGGAAAATATCTGCTTTACTGGGCTTACAATGACACGCACGTGACCTTTGAGGTTCACGTCCAGACTAAAGGATACGTGGGCTTTGGAATATCTCCTAACGGAAATATGTACCCTTCTGACATCGTTATTGGTTGGGTGAAGGATGGGAAAACGTATTTCTCTGTAAGTGACTTTTATTATATTCTCTTCATTACGAAAATACGCCTATTCAAATATATAGAAAATTTCACCTCCAAACATTGAAAATTTTCAGATAAAAAACTCTGATATTTTTCATATATCTGCTCAAAACATAGATTGTGGGTACTCGCTAGAACCGCCTCGGCGAGGCGGTTTTAACGAGTACCCACAATCTATGTTTTTGAGCAGAAATAAGAAAAATAATGTATACCACTGTAAACCCCAGATTTACTATATAAAAGTGGGGTTTAAGGGGGTCAAAATATTATAGGTATGTTTTCGTGATGACTGTTCTAAAGCAATGTAGAAAATCAGAAAACTGTTTTTAATGTAATGTCCAGGGTTCTTGTTATAAATAAATGACAGAAAGATGTCGTCTCTTATAAGGAAAGAAAGTATATCTATCAGGATAGAACTTTCCAAGCCGAAAAGTTTGAGACAGGTTTAATCAAAAAAGACAAGCAAATAAGAAAATTATTGGAGATTAAATATTTGAAAACCAACTGTCAAAGAGGCCGCTATTTTTAGCTTTATGACGTCACACAGCTCTAATTAAATATGCATACTTAAAACAAACAGCATATAGATGGATATTTTGTCTTAATGTTTCCGAACATGTTTGTCGATAGTAGTAAGCAACATATTTTCTAAAAACAAATGCTTTGTTTATGAAAATAATGCAAGATGTTAAAGTTTAAAAATTCTTGAAATCTCTTTAAATATTCAAAATGGCGGCGCCAATGTCGGCCATGTTAAATTATTCAAACAAGGATAACTTTGTTATTTTTTGACCGATTTTGATCAAACTTGTATCATTTTTTACAGTTTGTTAAGCTCTTCGTTGTAAAATATATTTTACTACGTATAAGGGATGTTGCGTTGACCATTAAGTATTTAAGGAAATGGATACACTTTCAGGGAAAGAACTCTGTCGAATCGTTTTTATCCCCCTTCTAAAACGGGGTCTATTCTAAAAGGAAAGAATTTGCTTCCCTTGGGAACAAATTCTTTTCTTCTAGATTAGACCCTTTTTAAGAACGACTTGGCATGCTGGAAAGCAAACATGAAGTCACCAAAATTGTCTTCCTTGTAGACAATGGCGCAAAATCTATCAAGTCTCCTATTTTATTGGAGCAGTACTTGCACAGATAGCACTGATAAGCAAACGTCAGATAGGCTATAAGCAACACGTCACCTCAGCACGCTTGTACAACCTTAGCGCAATTTGACTGGTCGCGCAGTAATCTTAGAACTATTTTCCTTGCGTAGTTTGCAGAAATCTACAAAAATGATAGACAAATCAGTGAAAAGGGCCTGCTTTAAAAGCAAATTCTTTCCGTTTAGAGCAGACCCCTTTTCAGTGGTGACTTGCTGTGCTGGAAAGCAAACATGTAGTCGCACAATTTGCTCCCGTGTATAAAATGGCTGAAGATTACGGCGTACCTACTCTTCTACGGCTGGATATAGGATTTCGGAAAGGAAAGTACGATTTGGACAGTTTTAGACAAAAATTGCACTAGTCTATTGTCCCATTTATGATTAATAAACGTATACAAATTTCTCTATGAAAACACAATATTTCTGGTCTGGCAGGTGGTCAGATTGTCCCATTTGGAACCCCTCTGGATTTCCATCCCCCCCCACCCCCCCCCCCCCCCCCCTCACGTCCACTTAATGACAATGTACTATGTGTTTATTGTAGGATCGCCACACAACTCTCCAAAGTGCTCATGCCATACCGGAAGTAGACAAATCTCAGGACTGGTTCCTGTTACACGGAGAGGAAAATGATCTTGGAACTATTCTAAAATTCGTGAGAAAACGGGACACCTGCGATCCTGAGGACAGACTTATTGATGTATGATTTTATACTTATTTTCTAAGAGTTGCAAATGACGTATAAAGAGACCTTAGTGCTTATGTAACCGAGCCACGATGTCTGATTAACAAATCTGTGTATTACTAATATATGCTTCCACGTTCCCCCATAGAATATAGTGAAAAAAGGGAGTATACAGGGGCATATATTGTCAAGCGATTTTTCAGAATTTTCAGTTTTTATTGGTCTTTTATTTATCTTTCTAGTTTCCTAGCTCCTCTTCTCCACATTACATCTGGAAATCACATGACTTTCATAGCTCTACTCTCCTGTCGACATCTTTTGGAAGATTTTTTTTTTTTTTTTTTTTTTTTTTTTTTTTTTTTCCTTTGCCTGGCACTTTACAAAATACAATAGATAAAATAAAGAAACTCAACAAGCACCGACAAAGACCGATCCAGATCGGCAATACAATCAAAGCAGTGGCAGTACTGGTGGGTCGATTGTATCTGAATGTAGGCAGGGAAAATGGTCCTGAACGGGGACGTTTCATTTAACCCTTAACTTCCTGTAATCTAAGCAAATAGTGCAGACCCTCATCAGGCGTCGCGTTCTGCGGCGTCTGATCTGCCTCTGCACTGTTTGCCAATGTCCTAGTCCAGGGTTTACAGATAACCCTCTTTACACTGCACTCTGACCTCACAGTGACAAGAATAGCGCGTCTATAAAAAAATGTTAACTGGATTGCGTCTTACGCACGGTTTGATTTCACTGACGTGGACAACTACCGTAAGGATTTTTTTGGAGATTGTAGACTATGGCTCGATTGTAAACAATCGACCAAAAACGTTACCATAGAATGTCTGGTAGTAAAATACCGTGGGATTCAAATCGATTCTACTGGTATCAGATCTTCAACGAGGTTCAGCTATTGTCCACAATACAATGTATATACAAAGCAAAATACAAAAAGAACAAAAAGAAATAACCAGTCTGTCGTAGCACTTTTGCAGTAATCTTCAGAGTTCTCTAACAAATTGATTAGACGATACATTGGTGATGCTTTTCTCATCTTTTCAGGAAATAGAGTTTTTATTTATTTATTTATTTATTTATTGCAAAATCTCTTATTAGGAGGTAATTTGCGTTTAAACGTAGCTTATATATGATTTGAATTTTCATTAGGATCAGACTGTGAGACTGATATATTCTTATCACCCAGACGACCCAACGTCGGAGACCAGTCTTCCGTATCACGGATCCGAGCGTCGGGGAACAAAAAGCGTTCTACTGTTAAATAGCAATGGGCCACCAGCTGCAATTGAGGATGATGATGACGTCAAGATTTATGAGTTTCGAACTAGAAACGTAAGCTGAACCTGTTTATTACATGTGTATATTGTGCAACTCACAAATCAAAGTGTCGTCTGCTGTAGCTGTGATTAGAGCTTTAAAGATGAGAAGATAAAGGTATAAAGGTATTTCAGTTACACCGTAGTTAAAACTGTCGTATTCCATGTCTGAAGAACAAAGTCCAAGGTCAAGCTCATGCAAATTGAACCAGATCTTTGATGATCACTCCAAAATATTTTATTGACATATTCTTCTATAAATGATAATGAATATGCCAGGCTATGTGCAGTCGAACATTGGTTTTGTTTGTTCGTCCGTTCGTTCGTCACATTTTACCTTATGTACATGATATCTAAAAGATATTTGTCTATTTGCTAGTGTTTTGATAATTGGCAAACGTATTGCAGGCGAGGATAGATCACCTTATTTACTTATAAAAATCTCATTAATTTTATGAGAGCTTTGCTTTTGTAACTAAACGCATATAAATGGGGGCAAAGTGGTTTACAAACACACATTTCAATTACGTTTCTTCTTGCATAAGTATGTTAAATGTAAAACATTTTTTTTCAGTACGTGGTGCCTGACAAGTCAACAACATACCTCTGCACGGGATTTCAGATGCCTGATATTGGAGGAAAACATCACATGATAGAGGTGAAGTTAAACTTGTGTTAAGCCTGTCTCACACAGAACACACGGCTTTTACGGTTGGCCACCCGTGTAAACCGTACGTACAACCGAACCAACCGTGGCCTTATCCGAGTTACACTCGGGCCATTCGAGTGTATCCGTGAAAGCCGTGTATGATTTTTAAAACTTTTAAAAAACTGGCACGGGTGCCATGTCCGTGTATGATCGTATTAGCGATCGTACAAGACCGTGAGAGACCGTGTGAGACCGTACGAGACCGTATATACAACCGCACATGAAGTCCACTCCACGAGTGAGCTCAACCGTGTCAATATCGTATATAAATCGTATGGAATCGTGTGAAACCGTTCCCAAGTCCTACATCCAACACCCGATTCACACGAGTGTACACACGGTTTTATACGATCGCCATACGACCAATACGGTTTCATACGATCGCCATACGACCAATACGGTTCCAGTACGAATTATACATGGTCAAGTACGACCAGACACGGTCTCTTCGTCTGTACAAAGCTCGTGTATGATCATACAGCACTCGAACACAACAGAAAACACAACTACCTGCTGCCACCTTGAAACAACAGAGTACTTGCTACATAATGCCTCCAAAGAAGAAGGTCCCAAAAAGAATCCCCTGCGAGAATACAAAAAGGGCCACCAAGGCAGAGTATCATATTGACCAAACATGACCCTTCTTTGGAGCCATTCTCTTGTCCAAACTTGCCTCCTTCTTCTTCTCCTTCTGTTGGCTTGTTCTTGTCTCCCCTCACGCCTTCTGGCCAAAATAATCTCAATGTCTATCAGTCTTATCATGATTTCTAATTCCCATATTCTGTCATCTGCCATTTTGATAACTTCTCTGTTGAAAGTTCGAAAATTTATGAACCAAGCCATCAAAACGAGTCAATTTATCAAAACATACACGAATGTGTGATAATTCGAGCATAACTCGAACAAAAGTCGATGGGACCGTATGTAAACCCTGTAAATGTCCAGTTAATCGAGTAAAAGTCGCGTTTTATCGTACTAGGCCGTAACAGACCGTACTATACCGTACTTGGAACCGTACAAGAATCGTATGAAAATCGTTTTGCAAATCGTGTTCCAACCGTGACAAACCTTGCTTGACCGAGTATATCCGTGCTTTGTTCGTACATACTCGTGCTACATTCGAGTCTAAATCATACCAACTCATCCCCAGGCACGGTTGGAGCTCAATACTCGTACCAGTCCACCCGTGTATAACCGAGTATACCGTATTGGAACCGTGTGCCCAACCGTGTTCTGTGTGAGACAGCCTTTAGCCCTCGCTGTAATAGATTTCATTACGAAAACATGCCTATTCAAATATATTGAAGATTTTACAACCAAAAAAGGAAAATTTTCAGATAAAAAAAATTCTGATATTTTTCATATTTCTGCTCAAAACATAGATTGTGGGTACTCGTTAGAACCGCCACGGCGAGGCGGTTCTAACGAGGACCCACAATCTATGTTTTTGAGCAGAAATAAGAAAAATAATGTATACTCCTGTAAACCTCAGTTTTACTATATAAAAGTGGGGTTTATGGGGGTCAGAATTATATAGGCATGTTTTTGTGATATTACGATAAATACTGGGCAGCTGGTTGCCAGTACATGTACCGTAAATTTTACGGGCGCCTTTATATTATTTACAGGAATAATTACGCATAGTAGGGCAGATTAGGGCAAGATAGGTAACGTATAGGACATAGTAGGGATGTGAGCTTACGCACCGTATCTTAAGCTCACACATCCTTACCCCATCCTACGAGTAATTCCTGCAAACATTCTACTGGCTCCGTAAAAATTTACGGTAAAGGCCCTGACAGCCAGTTGCAAGTATTCACAATAAAATCTCCAGGAATTTTTACACTGCTTGTCATGCTAAATAAATTAAGATGCCACGCCCACTTTTAATTGTCAACCAATAGTTTTCTTGATCCTGATTGTTGGTATAAATTCACATACTATATGGCAAACAGTGCAGATCCAGATCAGTTGGCTTTTTCAGTATATGGGTTTACACTGTTTGCAAAGGCAGGGTATAACCGGGTCTAGCAGGAACAAGGGTTAATATGTTTATGACGAGTGGACTGTACTACTCATCTCTTTGGACATTTTCGTTTCCAATAAAAGGGTTGTCTAGTTGGTTTTATTAGTTTAATTGTTAAGATGTTTTAAAGAAATTCCTGTGTTTAATACAAACCGTGTAAACAGAATGGAACAAAGAGAATTCCGCAGACAGAGACCGCAATGTTATGAAAAACAAAGGACAATATCAGAAAAAAACTATCTTTTCAATTCTAAAAATCAGATTGTTCCTGTTATATACATAGGCAGTTGAAATTGTCCTATACTCAATGCAGAACCAAAACCTTTCATCCACAGTTCTTTTTCTAGACTGGCTCCAGTCCTTAAAACAGTTTTTGTTTAATTTTAATCATGTGTCTTGGTGCAAGTATAATACATATTCTTCTAGCTTGTCTAATTCTGGTGGCTCTGTTTTAAGCATATGACTAAAAGGAGATAGAATTTTATAAAAAGAAGAAGAAGAAAAAAAAAAGAAATAAAAAAATAATTTCACTGAAGATGAACATATTCATTATTTTCCTAAACAAATCAATGTTTCAGACTTTAGCCGGTCTATTTTGTTTCTTACACACAACTTACAGCTATTTATGGGCGGTGGCTGAGAAAAGGGGCCTTTGAACATATGCGAGCAGCAAAGATCCAACTGCCTGTGCATCCGCGCAGTCTGGTCAGGATATTTGCTGTTCGCCTACACAACACAGGGAACGTCTTGAAGGTAGAGGACTCATAGCGAAGATCTAGACTGGCTCCAATATTTTTTCATAATCCTGGTTGATAATACACTAAAATGAAACAAAAAAAAAAAAACAACAAAGATGACTATAAAGGCTGGTCTAGTGACCAGCCTTTATAGTCATGTTATTATTTTGGTTTTATTTTAGTGGATTGTTAAACAGATTATAAGAAAACAAGAAACAGACAAAACAAAACAGTTAGTCACTGGAGACTGGAGCCAGTCTAGCAAAGATCTTGACCCGATGCTTAGCTGTGTAAACTCGTCTGTGGCTTCGCAGTTCGTATATGCCCTATGGGCCTGTTTGTCAGCGGAGGCCCAAATATTTCAAACAGATGACTAGATCGTAGCATTTCAAAATGATTTCAACATTAAAAAATATATAGTTTTAGTCCGTAAGTGCGTCGATACATTTTATTTATTTATTTATTTTACATCATGGCTATATAATATTGACTCACTTAAACCCACTTTTATATAGTAAAACTTGCGTTTACAGGGGTATACATTATTTTTCTATTATCTGCTCAAAAACATAGATTGTGGGTACTCGTTAAAGCCGCCTCTATATATAATTTTATTTTATATAGTAAAACTGGGGTTTACAGGGGTATAAATTATTTTTCATATTTCTGCTCAAAAACATAGATTGTGGGTACTCGTTAGAACCGCTTCGCCAAGGCGGTTCTAACGAGTACCCACAATCTATTGTTTAAGCAGAAAACTGAAAAAAAATCAGAATTTTTATCTGAAAATTTTTATATTTTTTGATGGTACATTTTTCAGTATATTTGAATATAGGCTTGGTTTTGTAATGTCACGACGCCATAAACCAAGGAAAAGCAAATGAACCAACCCCCACCCACCCCGCTCCAACGATGTGATCACGATGCCAGACAGGATCCACCAAACATAAAGATATGACAAAGAACAGGATAAAACAAGAAAAAAAAAAAAGCCTCGCATCGAGCAACCATAAGGCAGCACTAATGCTGTCTTGATTTTTCTTTTACAGTTTGAGCCGGTATATACTCCTGGCAATGAACATGTTGTTCACCATCTGGTGGTGGTAAGATGTAATGGTACTCATCCTCATTTAGACATGGCCACTGCTGAATGTTTAGGAGAATGGCCAGAAGGCTGGCCCTCATGTCCTGAAAGCTTTATTGTTTGGGCGACAGGTGGCGGGGTAAGTACTATCTCAGACAGCATTCTACTTAAAAAAAACTAAAAAAAAAGATCACTGTTGTTATTTTTATATTAGATACAAAAAAGCCCCAAAAAGCCAAGAAATATTTATTATTTTTTAGTATTATTCTTTCGATTGTGAGCGACATTATCAGCAACTTTTCGTACCTCTTGGGTTGGGTTTTACCGCAAGTACAGTCGACTCTCGTTATCTCGAACTCGCTTATCTCGAATAACCGCTTATCTCGAAGTGATAATCTGGTCCCTGTTTTAACACAGAGGTCTACCAACAGTCAATAAAATATTGTGAAAAAGAGGAGAAATTGCTCCTTAGGAGCAATTTCTCCTCTTTTCCACAATATTTTCAATATATCTCTAACTTAGGAGTCAAATTACGTATTCATTCTGTTAAAGGTGGTTGTTCGATTAATTGTTTTTTCCTCAGTTCCGTAAATCTGATATGTCGAACTACGGATATCTCGAAGTGTTTCATAGAGTCCCTTGGAGTTCGAGATAACGAGAGTCGACTGTAGTTTCATCGAGAAATGAAAGAAATTTGTTCCAACCAATCAGAAAGCAGGAAAACGCATAACAGAAAATAAAAATAACTATATAACAGTAAAATATGTTTAAATAATTTTAGTCTGTGGACCCCACTAAAGGCTTATTGGCAAACAGTACAGACCCAGATCGGGAGCAGCATTCTGCTATTCTGTAGCGTCTAGTCAGGATTTCCATTCTTTGCAAATAGTTTAGTCATTTTTTTTCTCTAGGAATATCTAAACCACATAGCCTGGCATACATTTAGCTGAAATTCGACT
Organism: Anodontia alba; assembly: GCA_964016985.1. NCBI lineage: Eukaryota > Metazoa > Mollusca > Bivalvia > Lucinida > Lucinidae > Anodontia > Anodontia alba. The sequence goes on from OZ024834.1 coordinate 67,924,468, forward strand.
CTTCCAATGGGGGAGTTTACTCAATCTTAAATGGGTTAAACTGAAAAAAGCTCATTATCCAGAGGGATGGCTTCGAAGTATCACGGGTGTGTTAACGTAATGTGTTTCAGCCTTTCTACTTCCCTAAAGAGGTGGGGTTTTCGGTCGGCGGTCCTGATGATAATTCTTTCTATGTAATGCAGACCCACTACAATAATCCGGATCGTAAATCAGGTATGCTCTTTTTGCAAGCAAGTATTAGCTTTTAAAAACAGCTTTGCGCTTAGCAAACAATATATGCTAAGCGTAAACCAAGCATTTTGTGAAAGCTAATACTTGGCTATAAATAACATTGAAGAGTCTATAGAAATAGTATTGGACAAATCCATGGCCATTCATAAAGCGCATCCGGAGTTAAACAAACAACTCTAAAATTGTCTACGCCCTTTAGCCTATGGGCGTTTACAAATATTTAAATGGAGACCAGAAAAAGCCACGCTCACAAAGCACAGCCTTCCCGAGGGACCAAAAGAAGAAGAGACGAGGAACAACAAACGCCATATATTCAGAAGACGACCATTCAATGATATACGTACGCATTTTCCATTGAGCACACATCGCCATGTTTTGCAAAGTGCAACCTCCAAAGACAATAGACAGGAGATTCGCGCTCAAGAGAAGCATCTCGCGCGGAGCACATCTTAACTCCGGTAAATCAAAAAACAATACGACAGAAGCCGTTTACCACAAAACACTCCCGCGATATAGCCGAAACACTCTAAACAACGTAAAACAAATCCTGCTATAAACAGATAAATGTTTATAGAACTATACTGACTATTAAAGTGAAATGCCCACTAATGCAATGTATGTCTGAAAATATTAAACTCTAAAAAACAAAAAAGAAATGGAACAAATTTGATCAAAATCGGTTAAGAAACAATCAGGATATTGTATTTTATGTTTTATATAACCCTGAGCATGGGCGGCGCCATTTTGAATATCTAATTAGATATTTATTTTTTTAAATATACAAATAAAAGTCGCCTATTGACAGGAATATTCTGCTTATGTGAATTAGCTGACAGTTTTTATGCAACTGAATACATTTACAGTTAGACAACAACAAAACACAGAACATTGTTTCAGACGTGATTTATTCAATTTTTGCATATCTAATTAGGTGATTATGACGTCACTCACTCATAAAAATGGCGGCTTCCATGGCAGCAGTTTCTAGAATTGTAAAATCCAATAATTTTCTTAATTACCAACCGATTCTCATAATTTTTCACCAAATTAACCAATCAGGTTCTTTCTTTTCGAACATGCTTATTATTTTTTGTTCTTTTTCCTTTGAGTCACATGGGGAATACTGAAATTGCGATGATAAACATGAGAATTGGTCAGTAAACATTCATCATATTATAATATCAGCACACGCACAATTCATGCATATTCACTGACCTTGATATAGCAGTTTTTTTTATTCCCTTGTTCAACCCCAATAAGGGCAATTGTCAAACAGTGCAGACCCAGATTAGACGTCGCAGAATGCGGCGTCTGATCAGGTTCTCCACTGTTTGTAAATAGTTTAGCCTTTTTTCTGTAGGAATATATAAATAACACTGTCTGAGATACCTAGCATTGAAATTCGATTCTTCCAATATATAGCCATTGAATGTTCAGCATTCCCCGTGTGACAAACTGGTCAGTATACGTTCCTTTGTTTACACTGGAAGTAAGAAATAAGACAAAATCTGTAAATAATGGAATTGCTTGTTGAATTCAGGTATAATTGATAGTTCAGGCATGCGGATGAAACTGACGCCACGACTACGACAACATGACATCATATCAGTAGGGATTGCACATAACATAAGCAACCACCAAGTAATTCCGCCACAAGAAACGGATTTTATCAGCAGAACATATTGTGTGGAAGAGTGTACTACAAATGTGAGTAATTTAGCCTCATGGACATAAATCTAAGTTAAGTGTCGTGTGGTGGCCGTAAAACGTCTCCCTGCACATCACCATAATGTAGATTATATATTATTTTATTTTCTTTGGGATCTTTGAGCCCATTCTGGTTACTTTGAAAATCAAATACCGCTCAAGCCGGTGCTAACCATTACGAAAACACGCCTATACAGTTTTGACCCCTTTAAACCCCACTTTTATACAGCGAAACTGGGGTTTACAGGGGTATACATAATTTTTCTTATTTCTAGCCCAAAAACATAGATTGTGGGTACTCGTCAGAACCGCCTCCTCTTCGAGGCGGTTCCGACGAGTACCCACAATCTATGTTTTGAGCAGAAATATGAAAAATATCAGAATTTTTTTCATCTGAAAATTTTCCTCGTTTGGTTGTAAAATTTTAAATATATTTGATTTGAAATATTTCGTAATGTACATAGCTGTATATGAAGAGATGTAATAAAACCGACCCTCCGATTTTCGTTCTTATGTGTGTTCTTTGTTTCCAAAATCAACCTTCTAGAGTTTATATTATATGTCTATATTTCAATCTCAGGAGGCGTACAATAATTTAGTACAATTTTATTGGTTGAGAGCAGTGAAAACTTCGATAAATCCATTGAGCAGGAATCCCGAAACATATTTTTTTGCAAATCTCTTACTTCAGCTATTGTATCCATATTTTTGACATAGATATAACCTATTTGGAATGAATTTTATTTTTGTGGATTTTATCGATGTGTAAACGCCGATGAATAACTCATAAACTTAACATAAAGCTCGATAACCCATACTTTGATGACGCCATGTGGTCGTTACGTCATCAAAGTATGGGCTGTCGACATTATTTAGTTTGTGAGCGATTCGCCGGCGTTAACACATCGATAAAATCCACAAAAATGAACTTCATTTCTATAATGCAATCAATGTGAGCTTATTACCAACAGTGACGGAGCCAGAACAGAATTTGTTATCTGTAACCACACCCTAGAAAACAATCTAAACAATCAATTATAGTTAAGGCGCACGACCTGCTCCTTGTGCATATTAATCCTTGTCGTGTTGAATAAATAAAAATGCCACGCCTTTTTCAAATTTTCGGCCAGTCAGATTATTTGATCTGGATTGTTGACTAAATTAATATACTGAATGGCAAACACTGCAGATCAAGATCAGTTGGCTTCTGCAGAAGTCAACTGATCTGGATCTACACTGTTTGTAAAAGCAAAGCAGGGTATATCCGGGTTTGGCAAGACAAGGGTTAATGTATATACAAACTGTTATCAAAATATCCCTTGTGCACGTTTTTCTTTGTCAGTGAAAAGTATCTTTTGGCAAAACACTCATTTGTTAGAGCTTGTCGATATTAATCTGTGTGCGAAAACGTATCAATATTCCTAAAGGTTCAAGAGACTAGGATATTTTCACTAACAGACTCCAAACAAATTCACAAACTGACCACGGACGGACAAGTCGATAATAGGACACTCCCCAAGAGGGAGCAGAATATTTCATTTCAGAGTGGCTCCTAAAACAAAGGATGAAATATTTTATATAATTTATTGCAAATATTTTTCTTTACGTATATGCGTATTGTGTGCAAAGATCGCTGCACCAGTGCCCACCATTAATGTCCACTTGATGGTCCTCTTCAAATGTCGTTTATCGAGCAAATTGGCGGTTTAATTGATTGCCACGGCAACCGAAATTTAACAGGATCTTGTGAATCCAATAGGATAGTGACTTCTTTAAAACGACGAAGTGATTTGAACCATCACTGCACTGGCAGTAATGCACATTTGTTAGTTATATATATATATATATATATATATATATATATATATATATATATATATATATATATATATATATATATATATATATATATATATATATATATATATATATAAGATTGATATCAGAGCTTCTTTTGATATAGCAGAAATGATAGAAACATCCTCGGAAACATCACTTATTGCCCAGGCACTGCTTATGAGAATAGCCAGCGCATGTTTTCGTGAAGAAATAAAAAATGTATAACCTATTTATAGCTATATATATGCTATATTTTCATATATAATGCAGGAAAAGTTATACAGATTTGGTCATAAGGCATACACAGAGTTACTCAATATAGATAGTTTTTAGAAGTAACAAAGAATTTGAAACCGTGTTTAAAAATCCTGAGTTCTACAAATTCTTCAAACATTTGCCTGCTCACCTGGAATCCTGTTTAGGTCACAGACTGCTAAAATTTACGGATCACCGAGTTGGTTCCACATTCGTAGTTCCAAATCAAATTCGTCACGAAAACATGCCTTTATAATTTTGACCCCCTTAAACCCCACTTTTATATAGTTAAACTGGGATTTACAGGGGTACACATTATTTTTCTTAGTTCTGCTCAAAAACACAATCTACGTTTTGTGCAGATATATGAAAAATATAAGATTTTTTTATTCTGAATTTTTTTTTCACATTTTGGTGGAAAATTTTTCAGTATATTTGAACAGGCGTGTGTTCGAAATGCGTTCCGATTTTTTGCTTGTTTCTAAAGTGTTTATTTATTCATTTATTTATTTATTTTTATTATATTTATTTATTTATTTTTTTTTTTTTTTTTTTTGGCGTGCTTTGATGCCTTGGATGATCAAAAATTATGATTTAGGCTAGTCCGCAGCAGTTATTAGCAAATCTGTATACAGTCGACCCTCGTTATCTCGAATTCCATGGGACTGTCTGAAATACTTCGAGATATCCGTACCTCGACATATCAGAGTTGCAGAATTGAGGAAAAAATAATACGAACAACTACATTTAACAAATATATATATAACTGGACTCTTGAAGTTAGAGACATCTTGACAGGAAGCTGGCCGAAGTTAGAGATATCTTCACAGGAAGCTGGCCAATCTCAAAAAAAAAATCTTATTAAATTTTCCGTAAAAGATTTGTTACCCGCACCGGCTTTTCTTATTGAAAATATCGTGCAAAAAAGGAGTTGCTCCTCAGGAGCAATTTCTCCTCTTTTCCACAATATTTTTTACCAGTTGTTAGATTTTCATGTTTAGGCAGAGACCAGATTTTTACTTCGAGATAAACGGTTATTCGAGATAAGCGAGGTCGATATAATGAGTCAACTGTATTTTTGGGTGGATGCTTTGGCGTGCAGTAGAGCAAATTGGATGCAAACAGTTGAAAAGCTCTACAAGTTGTATCAATTCACTTGAATATTTTTATAGGCACAAATCGAAGGGGATGGAGACTTTAACATAGTAGGCATATTTTTGCATGCGCACTTACTTGGAGCAGGAATAAACGTCAGGCATTTCAGAAAAGGTGTGGAAATAGAACCTTTGATTAATGACCCTGCCTATGACTTCTTCTACCAAGAGATACATCCAGTGAGAAACAAGACAATTCAAAGGGTATGTATTAAATACTTAAAGGGTAATTGGTGCACTTTCAGTGGAAGTTACTGGCAAAATACTTTATTTTAGTCTCCTTTTCCCTTATGAAAAACGGTCATTCTGAAAGGAAAGAATTTGCTCCCTTATGTGAGCAGTTTGTTTCTATTCAGAGTTGAGCACTTTTTGATAGGCGGTTGAAATGCTGGAAACCAAACAGGAAGTCAAAAAGATACGAAAATACAACCAAATGTATTAACCTAGTCCTGCTAAACGAATATGACCTGCATTTGCAAACAGTGTAGATTCAGATAAGTTGGCTTCTGAAGCCAACTGATCTGGATCTGCACTGTTTGTCATAAAGTATGTGAATTTGTTTCGACAACCTGGATCAAGTAATCTGATTGGCTAAAACTAGAAGTGGGCGTGGCATCTTAATTCATTCGGCATGGCAAGGGTTAAGTCTCTTTAAAAGTAAACAAGTTAACATCAGTGTTGACATCCAGAGATTATTAGATATAGGTATAGACAGATCAACTTTACCTGTCATTTTGACTTTTATCTTTACTATTCACCAGGATATGTCCACTGTACAATTTAGGCATGACAGCCAGGAAATCATTCGTTCCACGTGAGGCATCAATCCGCGTTCCTTTACGGGTAATACCTATTTAAACGGTTAACGTATATGTTTAAAAGTAGAATCAACATGTCAAAGGGAGAGGTCAGTTTGGTCGGCCTCTAGATAGTCCGCTCCATACAGAGGTAACATATAGCACTCTGTTTTGAAAATTTTGAGGCGACATATTAATGCTAGTGCTCGTAAAGTTTACAGAATATAAGACTTGACATGTTGTTATAATTGTCTACAAAAGAGGTGTTGTTGGTATCGACAGTTTATTATCAAGCTTTAAGACTGAAACAGTAGTAACATCCTATGTATATTACTGATGCTGTAGTTAACTGGACTGGTACACGTTCAAGGAAGATAAGTTTTAACATGTTTTGCTTCTCCTCAGAAAAAATATACTCTAAAAGGAAATAATTTGCTCCCCAGGAGAGCAAATTATTTCCTTTTAGAGTAGATCATTTTCAAAAGGGGCTTAGTATACAGGAAAGGAAAGAGGAAGTCACGAACATTGTCTCCCTTGTAACAATGGTAGAAAGTTACCAGGTCCATCCAGTCCCCTTAAATAAAAGAAACGCGTTATTCTCGCCAGTGTCTTCGTTTATAATTATTACTCGGATGAAATATACATGCTTTCAAATTCTGCTCGCATACACATCCAGCTCTGTGTTTGCCCTTTATTCGTAAGTTTAAAGGCCCCATATTTCTCAAAAATAGACATTTTTTTTATCTAAGAAAGGTTTAATAAATTGATATACGGTATTAATACGATCATAAAATGTGGCACCTGACAGCCTGTAAAATTTCAGTTAGTCAACTGGATCAAAAATGAAATGATTTTTTTATCGTATCTTTGAATTAATGTTGGCAACATTGATTCAGAGATGCGATAAAAAATCATTTCATTTCAAGAATGAGAGACTAACTAAAATTTTAAAAGGCTGTCAGGTGCCACATTTTATGATTTTATTAAAGCATATATTAATATATTAAACCTTTTTTGGATAATAAAATGTCTATTTTTGAGCAATATGGAGCCTTTAATTTCTTAATTTGTTTCTATCATTCTAATTTCAGGGTGACAGTTTTATTCTAGAATGTACATACAATTCCATGAAGCGATCTGAAGTCTCATTTGTGAGTTTAGTTTTAGCATAAATCAATTTACAGAACCTATAGACTAACCCAGTAGGCATATAAGGTTGAAAGAAAATCGATTCAACATCTACACAACCATCACGAAAATCCCATTTTTATATAGTAAAACTGGGGTTTACAGGGGTATACATTATTTTCTTTTTTCTGCTCAAAAACATACATTGTGGGTACTCGTTAGAACCGCCACGGCGAGGCGGTTCTAACGAGTACCCACAATCTATGTTTTGAGCAGAAATAGGAAAAATATTAGAATTTTTATCTGAAAATTTTCAGTTTTTGGAGGTGATTTTTTCAATATATTTGAATAGGCGTGTTTTCGTAATGGTTAAAACAACGCCGATTAAACGTTGATTCAAAGTCTTGACGTTGAATGCCTACTGGGCATTTCACAGTTTTTGTGGACATACTTTCCAGCTCTTTGTGCAAAACGTTGTGGTGCTCATAATATATTTACCGCTTGTAAAGCAAAACAAAATAGTTTGAGTTTACCTACATTTATTAATTCTTTCTTGTCGACAGTCAAAAAATCACCAAACATTTTTAACGTTATAGAACACCATTTAGCTTTTTGAATCATTACGAAAACACGCCTGTTGTAATACGTATATTGAAAATTACCAGAATCTATATTTTGAGCAGAAGTATGAAAGATAATGTATACCCCTGTTAACCCCAGTTTTACTATATAAAAGTGGGGTGTAAGGGGATCAAAATTATATAGGTATGTTTTCGTGATGAACGTAATGTAAGCCTTACACTAATGACGTCACAAGCGAACAGCGACTTGAAAATATTTCATGAGTATAAATATACAGAAATATAGAAAACAATTATTTTTAAAGATAGCTACCGCACCTAATGTTTGTGTAAAGAATGGCAGTGAATCAGACTGTAGAATAGGATTGTATTTGTTATCAATCAAAATCGTGTAAAATGCAGATTGAAATATATTCATACTTTAGTTTGGACCCTCTACAAAATTTAATTTCCTACTGATTCGCTAATCTAGTTGCTAAGTCAAGAGCTGTGCACTCAAATATGTTGCCAAGTCAAGAGCTGTGCACTCAAATATGTTGCCAAGTCAAGAGCTGTGCACTCAAATATGTGAACACTCGCCGATGGGCATCTTGTCATACATATCCTTACCTTGTATAATCTTTGGTAGATTATATGGAATAGATCCTGAACGGAATGACCTTCGAAAGCATGAAAAACACACAAAAAAAAAAAATCGAAAAGCTGAAGTGTAGGACATTACTTGTCCAGGCTGGCTACAGTCGAACTTCTATGCCTCGAACATCTTTGAGACCATGGAAAATTGTTTTAGACGTGGGTAGTTCGAACAAGTGAGGGTTATTCATTGCACCAGGCCCAGAGGTAAATTGGGATAATATAAAGATGTATTTTCTATCTTCTATAGAATAATGGTATGTTGAGAGTACTCATTAGATTCCTTTAGGTACTCACAAGGCATTTTCCTGATGAAATAAGAGTATTTCTATCGTTGAGTCATTGAATTTTTACTGTTCTATGCAACAGGCATGAAGACGAATAATGCTCTTCTTTAACCCTTGTCCTGATGACTAAATTAAGATGCCACGCCCACTTTTAATTTTCAGCCAACCAGATTCTTTGATTCTGGATTTTGATACAAATTCACATACTTAATGACAAACAGTGCAGATCCAGATCAGTTGGCTTCTTCAGAAGCCAACTGATCTGGGTCTACACTGTTTGCAAAGGCAGGGTATATCCGGGTTCAGCAGGACAAGAGTTAATATATAGTTTATTCCGTCATCGTCTTGATATGATCTAAATACCGTTGAAGGAAACGCAAAACACCAAAATCATTATCATCTTATATTGTGTTTTAAATTTCGTCAACGAGATATTAAATGCAATATTCCTGTAGTTACTATATATTTAGCGTTCTATTGTAATAAAATTAATTTAACATAGTTACTTCCCCTGAAAGTGTACCAATTCTACTAAATAAGCACATAACTTCAACAAAACTAATGTTAATTATTGTCATGGAATCTCACAGTCATGCGTTTTAATTATGTCATTTTGCATTTTTACAACGGTTGAACCTAGGGTGATGATTTGGTACCTTTAAAATAAATTTAACTCCGCTCCTACCCCACTTCTCTCGGTAGATGTTACTACTGACCGTTCCTAGCCGGTTGTTCTAGTAGGGATCGTAATTTAAGAAGGCCTTGTGGGTTGTCGCTGTGGGGCTTTTGTTATGTGTTATCCATTTTGTTGTCTTATTGATGTTTGCATGGGTGCGTCCTGCCTCGTTCAGAAAGAACAAGCTGCGTTGATTTGTAACATATGTGTTGTCTTTCGCAGTATGGTGTCATTGCTAGGCTATGTTTTTCTAGGACAACTTCTATACTATTTTGCAGGGCGGATATACAACCCAAGATGAAATGTGCGGGGCACAGTTGTACGGCTATCCTAAAACTACGCTTAAAGCATGTGTCAGCGAGCCACAATACGACAACTACGGAGTTCAAGGTCATTCATAACGCTCCCTTCCAAATTGCAATGAGAGATAGCAGTAGTTTTGTTCGATAATCTCCCTTGTTATGTAAAGTGCAATGTGGACCAAATTCAAACTAGATCCTGTTTATTGGAATCCTCTGTTTTGATCATGTCTACATTAACATTTAATTAATAGTCAAACTTTTTTTCATATCCACAGAAGAGATTTATTAAAATTATATATACTTCTGTACAAACAAATGTCTTCTATCCTGAAGGTTATATTGGCATATGAACAATTTTAACTTCAATTTCTAAAGGAAGCTATATTAAAATGAAATGCTAATAATAAAAGCAGAGGAGTCCAATTAATCAAGGTAGGTTGTTTATAGAGTACTCCGGGGAGTTAACTGACTGATGTTTCCCAACTCCTCACCACCATTTTCCTAAAAAATGAATATGTACAGCTTGCGTATAAAAATAGATGGATGAGAGGCAAACGGTGTAGACATAAATCAGACGCCGCATCTTCATCTGCGGCTTCTTGTTTAGGTCAACACTGTTTGCTAGCACATATCTGTCCGAATACATAGAGTAAATACGGTGTCTGTGTACGAATATGTTTTATGTCCCACCAACTCTTACATCCATTAACAACTTGTGGACACTTGCATCAGCTTGTCTATCATTTCTTACAAACAAAATTTGTTTCTTTTATGTTAATGAGTTTTGTTCTTGTTTTACTCTTATAAGCAAGTATTTATCATTTAATGGTAGAATGTTTAGTATCAGTAATATTGTTGACGTAGGTTGAATGCCTTCCTCCTCCTAGTGACCAGCAGTTCTGATGACACTATCCTCCACCTAATAATCAGTAATCTGATATTATCCTCGTACTAGTATGTATTTTGACGGCATCCTCTACACTAGAACGAACCTGCCTTCTGAGAAGGAGCCTGCTCTAGAAGGAAAGAATTTGCTCCAATGGGAGCAAATGAGAGCAAATTCTTTCCTATGTTGAATGAACCTCTTTCAAAAAGCGAGACAAAACAATTTGATAGTTACTTCCCCTAAAAGTATACATACATTCATTGGATTAAACTTAAAAGAGGAAATTCTTTCCGTTAATAGTAGCTGCATCTGAGAATGGGTCCATATCAAAGTCCAGCAAAGATTCTTGTCTGGTGGAGAGACACTGCCAGCTCAAGTGCTGTTTAAGGCGTATTATTGCATAAAAAGCAGTGCCGCACGTTAATAACAGCCGTGCATTAATCGGCGAAAAGCCATATACGCGCTGTTAATGCACGGCTACGCAACTTTCAATATGCCTATACCGCGGCCACAGAATTGTTGCCGTCACGAGATGTGTAGTGTCCGGCCCTAGAACGAGCATAGTACGTGGAAACTGCGTTCGCGAGACATCAGTGAAAAGGCGAAACAAAATAGTGCAAGAAATAACGCGAAATGTAGCAAATGTTTTCAGTTTTTATGCAATAATAGCGATCGAACATGTTTTTTCAATGCATTAACATTCGCCAGGTCCCTTGGGAGGTGTTGAAAACCGCGGCCTTCGGCCTCGGTTTTCAACACCTCCCACGGGAACTGGCGAATGTTAATGCATGAAAAACCATGTTTGATCCCTATATCCACTGATCTTTATTTATTTTCTTTATCTTTAATACAACCTGAGTGGTATGTCCATTTATGTTTTAGGCGACGCGCTGCATCAAAAATTTCTCCATATGAACTGGCAGGATCCGACTGTTAGAAATGACTTCTACCAGAAACTGGATACTTCAAATGTAACCCATTACTGTATTTACCATGAAGGTAACAAGTTTAAGGTCAGTACATGATGTCTACAGCTGTGTTGACAAATAATGGTTTTTGTGACCCGCAAACCGCAAGCACTCAGCTCAACCCTTGCATTCTCATTATATCCATAGATTAGGAAACGAGAATACTGTGCTATGAGGCGATTCTAAGGAGTACACATAACACACATTTTTATGATGAAATAAGAAAATGTCCACATAATATCCCTAAATATTTGTTTTCTTGAGCTGTCATAAGTAATTTTCGAGTGACTCAAAAACAATTTTCGATCAGCCAAGGTAAACGTGCCATCGGTGATTGAGTAATTGATTTACAGCAATTTGAAGATATCCTACAGTAGAAGTTGTTATTGGCAATGTAACGCGTTCATTGTTCGGAGATTGAACCATTTAAAAAAGGAAAGAGAAAAGTCCAGGGAGTGCCACAATCACAAACCGCAGCCCTTTCCAGACACAAGAGGAAGAGGAAACCGACAAAACGAAACAAGCACGAATCGAACAGACGTACGAAAACATTAAGATTAGCTCTCTCATCCCCAAGCGAGGTAATCGCAGTGCTAAAAGGACTGAAAAACACAAGAACAAAATAATACAAGGTAAAACGTAAAACAAATCGCCTGGTGGAATAAACCACAAAGCAAAAAAAAGTAAGACTAACACCGGTACCACCGCCCTAGAACGGTCAGTAGAGTAAACCACTGAGGGGTTTAAAGCACTTTTACAGCTAGCCAACTTCATCCTGGTTCCCGATGCTGCTCTTAATACAGAAATACATAAAACTTCGGTTCGCATAAAGGCTCTCAACTCAGTCAATGCATCAAAGCGAAAACATAAAAATCAAATTAATCACTGTAATAAACAAAGACGAGTACTCATGGCTAATTCTACTGTATGCCAGAGTAAATGAAAACCAAAAGCTGAACCACGGCGAGCCAAGCCAAAGACATATCTTCAAGCCCCAACCCGCTGGTTAAAGTTTTACGAAGAGGCCGTCATTGAGTCTGAGACCCGAACCGCCGTCGTGCAATTAAAGAGTGAAGCATAGCCATCAACAATGATTGGGTTGAAAACTAGGCATGCAGTCTGCCGCATAACATTTTCATCCATACACGAAAGCTCAGGTTGGCGCTTCGTCAGTGGTTCAACTATTGTAACAATGAAATAAAAGGTATCCAGAAAGAGCCACAATCTAAGAACATAGCCTACAAATGACACCATGAGAAAAAGCAAACAAACTACAACTAACTGTGCACACGTTACAAACCAAAGAAAAGCAAAGTAACCGAGGCGATCACAATGCCAGACAGGACCCAACAAACACAGCAAGACAACAAGCAGGATAGGACACGAGGAAAAGCCCCGCAACGAACGAAGAGCACAGAATGACCGCCTTAGAAAAAATCGGTAGTAAAACCGACGTAGAGTTTTAAATATATTTTGATGATCCAAATCTGCTGTCTGTTTCTTATTTTTCTAGGCTGACCAATACGATTTTGTGGAATCAGTCACACCGTTCAACGAAACACTCCACAGCAAAGCCTGTAAGAGAACTACACATTGAGGAGTGTATACATGACTTTGGAGAGATACAGGAAATACTATAAATAGCCATGCATGATATATATAATATCAAAAGCAAAGACGAAAATTATTTTTAAGAGGACAGGATACACTTAGTAGATGTTCTACCGTTTTAAAAAAGCGAAATATTTGTTGACATCTGGTCTGCTTTCCCGCTAACCATTCCCCTTCTGAAAGTGGTTTACTCCGAAAGGAAAAAGATCACTCCCTCTGGGAGTAAATTCTTCCCATTTGGAGTAGACCACTTTTCAGAAGCCTGACAAAAAGATACTGACAGAATTGCCCTTCATTGAAGGTGTAGCAATGTATAACGTCAGTAAAATTCAATGGTATCATAGGAATTGTATGATATTTGGAGGAATAAAAATATGAAACGACCTGTAACCAAGAAAGTTATATCCATTTTTATTTCTTTCCTATTTAAACCACAAACGAATGCATACAAACATAAACCACAAATCGACATATTCAGTGTGCAATGATCTTTGGTACAACGATCAGTAATAAAACTACTACTGTTTTAATTGTTCTGAAGTCTATGAAAGATGACAACGATCATGCGGTTATAATCAAAGCAAAGTCATTTTAAGGTCACTACCAACATTGATTATTCTAAAGGAAAGTTTAGAACATATAAATTCAATTTACTTTTCAAAAATTACAGGCACCTCCCAACAGCTTCGATTACAGCTGCGGAAAAAAAATATATATATATATATATTATATATATATTCTGTTTTCAGCTTTTGTTCTAAACCTACTGCGATTTTGCAAATATACCTCAATTTTGTAAATAAAACATTTTAAAACGAATGACGGGATGAATCAGCATCAAACTGAAAGGACGGACACTCCAAGCTTTATTCCGGCATTGTGCAGTTACACCTCTGCTGTAGGCAGATGAATATATAGGAAGAATGGTATGCATTGTACAGTGACCTGGGCCCGAGGTTAAAAACCTTTTTCGTGCTCAACTCAGCTTAGCATAAAACTTTATCTGCTGATAAATATGAAAATGCTCAGTCTAATCAGTATCCGCCCAGTCTAATCAGAGTATTTACTGTGCGCTCAGTGGGTAGGACCCAAGCTTTCTTCATATAGACAGCGAAGACTCTGATCAGACTGGGCGGATGCCCAGGCTGATGTCTTTGCTGGGCGCCCATGTCACTTTGTAGGTTTTGTCATACGCTGGCTCAATAGTATGGTGAAGAACGATGAGGCTTTGTTCGTTCGCCACATGGCACCAACACCGGTAGTAAAGATAAATAAATTTTAATTTGGAATGGCCGCACAAATACAAAATCACATGACCGCGATGGTCATGAAGCAAATACGTTAATAATTAAACACCAAGCTTCTAAAACAGATATAGGAAGCCCGACTGGTCATCGAGCAATTAAAAAGGGAAGCAAAGCTATCAACAGTAACTGGGTAAACAACCATGTACACTGTTTGCCACAGAGCATTTATAGTGTGACCCACTTTTTTATAATCGAAAATCCGTTGAGCTATTCCGAACATTCAGTATTACTAACAATGGTTCAAATCGTTCCAGTTGTTGCGAAGATAAGTTTTTCTAATGCGAGCAGACTGACGCATGGACGGACGACCAACGTACAAAAATGATCACATAGCTCATCCTGAGAAAGAAAACGCACCCACGAGACATGGAATGATAGGCCCTCTATTTTTTGTTATCCTGAACGGCTAAGTCTACTCTTCATATTAAGCATTGTGTGAAAAAGTGACGTCGCATGATGCATGCGTTATGCCATGTAAAGGTGGTCCTCTTGCGACGCATGCATCATGCGGCGTCATGGAAAGAAGATAAGAGATAGAATCAGCAATGATAAGCTTTTATAACTCCATGAATGGTTGTTAACTCAATTATGGTTGAAAAAATGTGCTTCCTTCTTTAGATTCACGACGGTTGGTCGGTCCTCACACTAAATGACGACTCCCTCCTCAGTCTGTTTCAGATGGCCGGCGCCTGACTATCATTGTCTGCGGTCGGGCTCTTTGTGGTGTTGTTGTTGTGTTCTGGCGTCAAATCGCCATTGAACCCTTTGCTTTGTTTCAGCACCCTGTTTTTTTTATTATATGTGTTTCGTAATGATTTTTCACAGATGAGGTTGAGGACCCCTATTCGGACCGACAGAATGTTTATAATTTGGACCTGCATCAGCATTAAGGGTGAGTTTTCGCGCGAGAAAAACTGGTTTACGGCCCCAGTATTTTCCAGCTGATCTTTTTGAGGGGGTTCCTCTGTTGCAGTTCTTCTTTAATTATGCGTCTGTGTTTCAAATGTGATATTCGTTTTGTCATTATTTGTTCCTCTCTCTCCTTCTCTTGTTTTGTACCATGGAAGGACTGTGCTTTGTGTTTGTGGCATTTCCGGGGTACATCACGAAAACATACCTATAAACTTTTGACCCCATTTAACCCCACTTTTATATAGTAAAACTGGGGTTTACAGGGGTATACTTTATCTCACTTATTTCTGCTCAAAAACATAGATTGTGGGTACTCGTTAGAACCGCCTTGCAGAGGCGGTTCTAACGAGTACCCACAATCTATGTTTTGAGCAGAAATATGAAAAATATCAGAATTTTTATCTGAAAACGTTCAGTTTTTGGTGATGAAATTTTTCAATATATTTGAATAGGCGTGTTTTCGTAATGCTCTTCACTTTTATGTTTTATAGTATAGCTTATGGTTGTTGCAATTTTTCTCTTTTTGTATGTCGGTTATTGCAATCGTATCAGAATTTTTATCTGAAAACGTTCAGTTTTTGGTGATGAAATTTTTCAATATATTTGAATAGGCGTGTTTTCGTAATGCTCTTCACTTTTATGTTTTTAGTATAGCTTATGGTTGTTGCAATTTTTCTCTTTTTGTATGTCGGTTATTGCAATCGTGCAGTTGTGTCATATTGTTTGTTCTTCTTCTTTTCTACTTTCGATGCCATTGGAAGGCTGTGCACCATGATTGTGGCCTTTCTTGTGTAACTTCATTTACAAAGGTCGTTAAAAAGTTCATGGCCCCACCCACTTCTGGTGGATCTGTGCATACCAACTTAATATGAATGTAATTAGGCGTAGTTCACTAGATTTCTGAAAAAAAAAAGTTCCAAAATGTTTTGTTTATTTTTTTTCTTATATTCCCCTTCAAACACAAGATGGATAGTCGATGTTTAAAAAGCCTATATAAATTTAATTGTCTTGCTTAACTTTAACATTTCACTTCTCATACATTATGTTGTGCTTTTATTGTTAAAGCAAATTTGATCATTTGCTGATGGTTTGATAACAAAATAAACTATTTTTGAATGTGTCAGCACGACCGTAAACCCTTAAATTATGCATTCCTGAAATTTAGAAACAACTGCCATACTTATTATGCTTTTATTGAAAGTTCTTGCGTGAATCTAAGAAAATATTCTTACACAGATAAACATTAGCATCTAACAAAAAATTGTCATAAAGACTGTAAATTCCTGGGCATTCATAGTACGGTTTCAGAGTGTGCACTCCATGCTGAAATTATTAAAATTTCACAATGCTCGGCATTTAAATTTGTGCCTAAATTTTGAATGACCTGAAACTACATATAAATATATCATCACTTACCGAGAAGGAGAAAATTTTAATGCAAACATTTGATTATACAAAAGTTGTGAGTGGTCAAATACGTAAACTATAGAGTATGACGGGTAAGTGTAAAAAATTGTAGTCTTAGCAAATTAAAACTGAAGATGAATTCTGAAAATTTGGTGTCTATTTGTCTGTAGAATAACTGCATAGAAGCTGCAATTCAAATGTCCTCTAAACTGTTCAAAACATGGTAGGGCTGAGAACCTTTTGAATGGCCCTCGTATATTTTGGTGATGAATAAAGAAATAAAAGTATTCTTAATCATATTTTATTTTTGGTCTCTCGATAATCTTACTGAATTGTACATTTAGAGAATTTAGGCTGTTATTCACTTTACAAAAGTTAGAAAATGACAATGCATTCCACATGTACAAAAACCTATTATCTGACAGAATAAAGAAAATGAGCAGGTGGACGACAAAACCTACAATAAGACGAGCGAACAGCGAAGACTCAAGTCATCCATGCGTAGTCTGATCAGTGTCTTCGCTGATCGCATGTGCCTTCTTCAGCCTCCAGGCTATCCAAAGAGGGATAAAAGTGAACCCTTGCCATACCGGGTGGATGTACAGGCTGATCTGAGTATTTGATGGGCACACAGGCCTTCATGTAGGTTGTTCTTGCGCTGGCTCAAATGAATCATGGTAAACTTGCACACACTTAGGTAAAATATACACTCGGTAGATGTAACATATTCCTTTTCTTAACTGACAGAAAATAACAATAGAAATAATAATAACAGGGCCCAGTTGTTCAAAGCCAACGACATCGTTAGTTAACGATTCGTTAAAATTTACATCAAGTGACACGCAAATATGCTGAAATTTTTTGCTGAAAAATGTGAGTAGCTTTTGCAGTGCAAAAGCTACTCACATTTTTTTTCAGCAAAAAATATCAGAATATTGTATATTGAATCCGTTAAAACAGTTAACGAAATTACCCTTAACGAGCTCGTTAAGCTAACGACGTTTTGAACAACTGGGCCCTGTATTTTAACAACAGTTAGGTGAAAATTAATTACATAATGAACACAATATGAAATGTTAAAAATTCTCTCTCTCTCTCACACACATACACACACACACACACACACACACACACACACATTTCATCTCAGTGTGTCTCTTTCTCTCGCACACACATCTGATTACATCTTTTCTCTGTCTGTCTGTCGCTCTCTCTCTCTCTCTCTCTCTCTCTCTCTCTCTCTCTCTCTCTCTCACACACACATAAGTTGCAACAGTACATTTATTGCGGAATGTTTTCTCATGTTCACTGGCAAGTTTATCAATTTTATGAGAGCACACATATTTAACAATAAAGAATCAGACGTGTAAACCTATATATTGCTGATATATTGCAGTTTTATAAGTATACCATCATGTTTCTCGCATACGTAAAATTTATTAGAATTTGTTAAACACGTTTCTTGTAGCCGTATTGCAAAAGTTTGGCCACGAAGCATAACTGTTATCACTGTCACCCTGTGATAACCGTCATGGCTATTACGACGACAGCTTAATGACTTGAACTACAAGATCAGATAATGTACCTTCGGAGTGCACCTAACGCATTTGCATAGTGTGATCAGAGTCTTCGTTGTCCGCATGAAGGAATTTTGTATCCTTGGTTATCCAAATTGCGTCAGTGGAGATTCTGATCACAGCGTGCGAATGCGCAGGCTGATTCGAATCTTCGCTGGTCGTACATGTCCAAAGGTACGCTTTCTGACATTGCGACTCTTGTTCTGTTGTTGTTGTGTTTAGTTTTCGCCGAAATTAGATGTGGACGTTTGCCCACAACATCACAAAAACATGCCTATATAATTTTGATCCCCTAAAACCCCACTTTTATATAGTAAAACTGGGTTTTAAAGGGGTGTACATTATTTTACTTATTTCTGCTCAAAAACATAGATTGTGGGTACTCGTTAGAACCGCCGAGGCATAAATATGAAAAATATCAGAGTTTTTTTTTTATCTGTAAATTTTCAGTTTTTGGAGGTGAAATTTTCTATATATTTGAATAGGCGTGTTTTCGTGATGAAACAGCGGTTCACTATGTATAAATAAGTGAATTTGAGTAAGAAAATTATCAGGAAATTTTTCCTTGGATATGATGAAAAAAATTTTTTGAATTAATGTGCTATTCTATTCTTATGAACCTATTCAGTAAAGAAAAATATTAACATTTCCAATGGAATATTTTATAAGCTTAAATCACACTCTCACCTTACATGACTAAAACAAAAATATCGTCATTATTAAGCATGTACAAAAAAATCGATTATGTACAATATCAGATCTCTATCCAGCTCTGGAAGCTACTCTATTACAAGCAGCCAAATAAAACTCATGCACAACTAAATACAAGGAGTATGGATTCTGAAATAATGTGTCGATACTTTTCAAAGTGAGACGATTGTCACACACAAGAAAGCACATTGTCCTACTGGCACTTTGATATCCGTTCTTAGAAGCATTGTATATCAATCCAGGAGCAGATGCATTTCATTTGGAACACAAAAACGTAAGATTATTATAATAATTTGTATGGGCCAGGTATCAATCTTTAAAGACCGAATATAAAGGTGTATGCTTATTGTATAAATAGAAGTAAGCAACCAAAAACTGAAGTAAGAAGAAAGCAACCCAAAATTGAACACTACATCAACGTGTGCTTATTAGGTCCGTACATTTGAAGAGTTGAAGTTTTAAATGTAATTAAACTTGGTGACCACTTTTAGCTATCTCATTAATATACATATGAAAGTCGTTCTATGGCGTCATAGTTGTATAATCAAATTTTAAGCATTTTAAATGATCAAATACTGTTGGTTTGGTGTTTTAATGTGTTTGACCGTTGACGCTTGTATTTTGGTAATACATAATGTAAATGCAACTCGTTTAATTAAATTGCTTGTTTAGATTTGGAGCTGTAGGCTTGGGTTTTGAAATAAATCATCTAAATCTTAAATGCTTCAGGGAAGTTCAATTTAACAAATGCTCAAACAGTAGAGTTAGGTGGTCTTAACAACAAATAGAGAAAACAAAACGTTTTATTTCAATCCAAAAAGAATGAAATAACTCACATACGTCTATATTACTTTTGCAAATACTGATATTAAATATCTTCTTTTCACAATATCTTTTCATAATGCTATTACTGACTATACATGTTTGATTTTGGTTTTAAATTTTCATCAAAATGTTAAGTGTAACTATGACATTACAGAATTATGCATTGTGGACACATATCTTTAAAATGTGAGAAAGATAACTCGTGCATTAAAAGGAAGATGTATAAAATAAACTGGCATAATATTTGAGGGATTGTTTATGTGATTTTCAGTAAACTGCTTCTTTCTGTGTCCTCTATCGCTCCTGCAAATTGATTTATTCAGAAATGTTCTTGATTTTTTACCTTTTAAAGTATATTTGCACATTCTGATTAACAGCCTAGCCCCGAGGTTATAAAACGTTTTTCGTTCTCAACTCTTATGCGCATGAAATTTGTCCTAATCAAGCTCAAGTTATTAACAATTGCAAATTCTTTCATTACGTTACTAACAATTGCAAATTCTGTCTTGCCAAACATAACTGAGCATGAAAATTTATCTGCTAAAAAATATGAAAATGCCAATTCAATGTTTAGCTGAGCTGAGCATGAACAAAGTGTCATAACCTCGAGGCCTGTTCTGAGCGTTGTCCTTTCGAATATTTACTTATGTTTATTTTGACGTGCTCCGACTCAAACATAAAATTATCATCAACTGAAATGACACATTGCTTAAACTCAAGCAAAAATCATTCAGAATAAAAAAGAGTAAAAACAAATAAATGGAATAAGAAATAAAGGGGGATGTTACACTTTCAGTGGAGGCCACTCGCACAAAATTGCTTTTGCCTACCTCCTGAAAAGTAAAAAGGGATCACTTTTAAAAGAAAAAATTTGGGAACATTGTCCCCTTTTATAGTAAACTTCTTTTCAAAAGGGGCTTGCTGTGCAGGAAAAGAAACAGCTTACTCGCCCTTGTCATAATGAAAGCATGCCTATATAATATTAACCCCTTAAACCAAACTTCTGTATAGTAAAACTAGGGTTACAGGGGTATACATTATTTTTTTTATTTCTGCTCAAAAAACATAGATTGTAGGTACTCGTTAGAACCGCATCGCCGAGGCGGTTCTAACGAATACCCACAATCTACTTCTTGAGCAGAAATATTAAAAATATCAGAATTTTTTTATCTGATAATTTTCAGTTTTTGGAGGTGAAATTTTCTATATACTTGAATAGGCGTGTTTTCGTAATGTTCAAAAACGGCGAAAAATCTACCAAGTGTATCCAGTCCCTTTAGGATACATTTGAGACCCCCGGGGTTTCTTAATTCAGTAATATCGCATTTACGGTAAATATTCGCATATCTTAACCCTTAACCAGGCATAAAGATGAGACTAAAAATGTGAGGACAAATGGCAAACATTGTACACCCTGATCAACCCAATGAGCAGTTTAATCAGCATTAACATTGCTTTTTTGTTTCATGTCTATCTCTCAAAATGATACCGTACTTTTCCAAGAGTTTTTCATAGGATTATCCCACGTTTCCACATGTTCCATCATTCTGTCAGTACAGTGATTTTTATAGAATACAGTACACCATTGACCTATTTACGTCGAGTGGAGTCTTCTATCAAAACTTTTTGGACCGGTCTATTTCCAATAACAGGGTATCCGGTTAGTTTTTATTACTACTAAGTTATATAAAGAATCCTGTATCGAATTCAAAGAGTGAAGACCGTGATCAGATGTCGTGTTCTGCGGCGTCTGATTTGTGTCTGCACGGTTAGCAAATAACCGTATCGGGGGACTCTAGACCGAAATAAGTTAAGTGAATTTAAATGGATATGGGATATCAAGATTGTTGATTGTGTTGGGGTTTAACGACACGTCAACCCTTGAGGGTCATTTTGTGTCGTCTCCCAGAGAAAGGGAGAAAAGAGATAGAAGAGAGAGTAGAGGAGATGAAAGAGAGGGACAGGGAAGAAAGAGGAACAGGAAAGAAAGTGAAGAAACAGAAGAAATAAAAACATTCCCCCTCTACCCTTACCCACTACAAGGATAGCAGGCCTTGCCCAATTGTAAGCCAATATCAGTTGGACGCCCCGGTGATGTAAGATACACAGCACCTTCGCACCACCCGACCACCCCATGGGATATCAAGAGCCCTACTCATAGCTTAAAATACTTTCTTTGTTCAACAAACATTAGCACAATGTGTGATTGATTGATTGTGTTGGGGTTTAACGACACGTCAACCCTTGTGGGTCATTTTGTGTCGTCTCCCAGAGAAAGGGAGAAAAGAGATAGAAGAGATTGTAGAATAGATGAAAGAGAGTGACAGGTAAGAACGACCAACAAGAATGAAAGTAAAGAAACAGAAGAAATAAAACATTCCCCCTCTACCCTTACCTGCTACAAGGGTAACAGGCCTTGCCCAATTGTAAGCCAATATCAGTTGGACGCCCCGGTGACGTAAGATACATGACACCTTCGCACCACCCGACCACCCCTCACAATGTGTGATGATATAAACAACATATTAACGATATCTCTGGTAACAAATATTAATGCATAGATATAATGAACTGTTAAACTCTATCCTTTTGGCATTGGAATATTTCCTGACATTTAACAGGACAGGTGGCAAGAAAAGTCTGCTTTTATTGTGACATTCGGACACTTAATGTCTTTAAAAAGTTTAAAAACTACGTTTTACTAGCTGTTAATACGTCTAAGAATTGCTGGATGAGAGGCAAACGGCGATGTCCTCAGTCAGATGCCACAGTCTACGGGTGCTCTGATTTATACGTTTTGCTCAGGCCTGTCTGTTCGAATACTTAGGGCTAATGCAATAATATATGCAAACACTATCTTCTGTACAGGACATATCGTTACAACTTGTCAAAAAAAGTGTATGTGCGTTTGGTATGCAGAGTTCGGCTTTTTTTTAATATTCTGAACACATATTACAGTCGAACCTCAATGCCTCGAACATCTTTGGGACCATGGAAATTTGTTCGAGATATGGGTATGGTTCGAGTCACAAAGGGTTAATCATGTCGCCAGTTCAGGAAGCAAATGGCGATTATTTAGGGATTTTTTTCTTTCTTCTAGACAATAATTGTATGTTGAACGTACACGACGAGGCGATTCCAATGAGTACACACAACATACAAAAAAAAGGTAAGAGAAAAGTCCAGGGAGTGCCACAATCGCAAACCGCAGCCCTTCCCAGACAGACAATTTTATGATAAAATAAGAGATTTTCCTTAAATATTTGATTTCTTGAGCTATCGGAAGATTTTCTTAGGGGCTCAAAATCGAGTTCGACTTCGCCATGATAAACAAGCCATTGACTGTAATCTTAATTAAGGAGTCTTCGCAGATAATATGAGCCACAACATAAGAATACATACCCTCTAGCATGTGCACCCAACGAAGACTCAGAACTGCCTGCGTATCCGCGCAGTCTGATCAAACCCTTCGTTGTCCACATGAAGAAACTTTGCATTCTTGACTAGCCAAAATATGCAGAGTGAAGATTCTGATGTGACTGTTCGCTGGGTGTATATGTCCGAAGGTACAGTTGGTGACGTTTCAGTTTAATTATAAAATATCTCTCCAGTACTAACATTTATAACATTCTTTACTTTCTTAAGGGGACCGGCTATATTTTAAGGGGAGGTAATTCAGTCAAATCTGTTGTATCATCCTTCTGAAAAAAGGGTCTGCTCTAAAAGAAAATGCAAATGCTTTCCTTATAGAGTTGTTCCCTTTTCAGGTGGAACTTCATACCAGGAAAGCAAATAGGATGCCACAAAAATTCTCTCCCTTGGCGGAAATGGCAACACATTTGCCACGTATCCAGTTCTCTTAATTTTAGTTTTATGACCTTTCAAATACGATATGATTCACACCATAATTCTCCAGTAATAGATATGAAATCTTGGTCTTCTTAATAATTTTCACAGGTGTACCTCTTTGCCTGTCCTTTTTCTTTATAAGGCAAAAGAAGTGTGATAAAAGACAGCAATACTTGATGCACATCGCACGAAAAGGGCCTATATGACATGCGAACACAGAAGTGCCTAGGTTGGCCTATATCAAGTCATTTCTGCTCATCGATATATTTTACAATATCCAACCATTCTGTAAGCAGACAAAGAAGGTCTGGTCCTCTGGTCGGACTATATGAATGCGCAATATGACTGTGGCCTTCGTTGTCCATAAATGGCATAAGTACCCCTTTTCTGATGCTGCGACTCAAAGTATCAAGCCTATATTTCTCCAAATGTCGGAATACAGCAATAATGAAATGTCACAGTTTTAACCATTGCCATGCTGAGTAAATTAAGGTGTCACGCCCACTTCTAATTGTTAGCCAATCAGATTACTTGATCCAGGTTGTTGATACAAATTCAGATACTTAATGACATACAGTGCAGATCCAGATTAGTTGGAAACCAATTTATCCGGATCTACACTGTTTACAAATGCAGGGTTCAACAGGACCAGGATTAATAATCTGGTACACCTCCTCGCCCTCCTTGAAACGAAGTATACAACAAAGTATCCTTAAGTTCTAGGAATGTCTTTAGCATGTCATGCCTTTACATTCTCTAAATAATTTCAATTAGATTATATTACATTTATCAGTATTTACTGTTTAATAACACATCGCCATTTTGATGTTTGATTGCAACAGGATATGAAACAAAACATCAAGGCGGATTTGTATACTATCTCCCAATCTTGATGAATTTGCAGAATGCGAAAAATACATTTCACAAGCAGACAGACATATTTTCATGAACGTGGGTGGCATGTTAACATATTTTGTTTTCAAATTGCAAGCACAAAGCCATGTATGTGGTCTGTAGTCATAAATAGTAGGTTATATTAGTTCCCATCTGAATATGGGTAGAGGTGGTCATCCACTATAAAGATATAAATCCAGTTTCCTTTGCACACGTTTATTGAACGTATCGTTGGCAGTATGTTACGTTATACCACGTCCATATAAAATACCACTCGTCCATGTAATTATATTCTCGCACAAGCAGTTAGGGGCACTTTTATCTTAAAGACTGCTGCACTTATCAGTTGATTCTGTCAAAGAATACGTTGTATCGCAGTTAGATTATCTTTAGCACATTCATATTTTCAAATGAACAAAGCATGTCACAAATTGCAATGCTGTCAGACGAGCTCGTTTCCTGCAATCTGGCTCGAAGTCTAGAATTATCCGGTACTTTCAGTTTTTAATCTGGCTTGAAGTCTAGAGTCATCCGGCACTTTCAGTTTTTAATCCCGCTTGAAGTCTAGATTCAGCCGGTATTTTTGGTTTTCAATCTGACTTAAAGACTAGAAATATCCGTACTTTTACTTTCAGTCTTGCCTGGAGTCTACAATT
This sequence comes from Anodontia alba, assembly GCA_964016985.1. Classification (NCBI taxonomy): domain Eukaryota; kingdom Metazoa; phylum Mollusca; class Bivalvia; order Lucinida; family Lucinidae; genus Anodontia; species Anodontia alba. The sequence goes on from OZ024834.1 coordinate 67,949,661, forward strand.
ATACGGCACTTTCAGTTTTTGTTTTATCTGACCTCAAGTTTAGAATCATTCGGCAGTCTCAGATTTTTAATCTGGCTTGAAGCTCTGAAAAATCCCTCATTTCCACGAACTTAAACGGCTCGGCATCAGTTACAGGCACGGAGCTTTCGACCAGTTGGTGCCCAGTGTACTGGTTTTATGTTTGGCTTATAAAGCATCTTCAAGCATGTCCACTTTTAGTAGCATGGCTTGTTTGCCTCTGACATGAAGACGGTATTTATTGATGGAAGCGGTCCAGGATCAGCAAAGCTATGCTGAAGGTCATGGTCAGTTCCCAGCATTCCAGTCATAGCCATGTTTAAAATGTCATCAGGGTTTAGATTATCTGAAATGATAAAGAGCTGTGGTAAATATACTTGTACTATTAATATACACGTTACAAGCACGTTAAGAGGGAGAGAGACACACACAGACAGAAATAGGCTATTCAGTTATATAGAAAAACGCAAAATGTCATAACAAAACAATATAGAAAAACACAAAATGCTATAACATAAAAAAGTGTGTGTGTGTGTGTGTGTGTGTGTGTGTGTGTGTGTGTGTGTGTAAGTGATGCAGTAATTACATAATTCCATCACGTTACATGTTAAAAAAATGAAAAACAGACAATATCTGACCTCACACATGCACATTCCGGTCAGAGCGTTGCTGTACAAACTTTACATAGTCCACATATTGCATTAAGTGAATATGTCTATGTAATAAACAACCCACTTTTTTCCATAATATATAGTGAACAGCAGCCTCGAGGATATATAACTTCGTTCATGCTCAACACAGCCGAGCATTACATTTTCTCTGCTAATAAATATGAAAATGCCAACAACATTTTCACGCTCACCTATGTTTAGGAACAAAGAATTGGCAACTGTTAGTAATTTGAGATGTATCAGCAGGACAAATTTCATGCTCAGCTGAGTTGAGCATGTAAAGAGTTTTATAACATCCGGGCCTGGGCATGTTGTTTGCACATTACTGGGAGATAATTCATTTTGGATTGTTTTTCTTACTTATTTTTAACATACAGTGCCTCACGCTACATATAGTTGAGGCTGAATAAACATTACCTCACAGTTTTATAAAGTGAATATTCTATATATTTATTTTAACATAAACAGCCTGTGTGGATGTTCTATGGTGTTTGTCCCGATAGAGATGCCAAGCACACAGTGTAATTGTAAGGTGAAAGGATCAATTTATCAGACTATGCCGCCATTTTGCAAAGGGAGGAATTTTATGCCGACATGATGGTGCCTCCCTAGTATTTAATACCTATATTATATCCTTAAAGGGTGTCTTCTGTGAGAAGGGCGGCACATATTTAAATTTCAGAGTCAGTTTCGTTGAACATTCCCAACATTACTAAAGCGATATTACACGGACATAGTGTACATATTCTCTGAGAAATGTTTATCAGCAAAAAAACCGATCGATTGAATCATCAAAGGGCTACTCCCGTGCCTACATGTTCGTTGAGGTAAATATTTATGCAAAACTCTGTGTTGTTTGTAAAATTTGTTCAGCACACTCCTAGCGGAAAACGGACGTAGTTAGTAAAGGCATTTATACAATCCATTTTTGAGTTCGTAAGAAGTGGTTAAAAGACAAAATCGACAAGGTTAACAAAAGTTTATAAACACTTGAAATGATAGTAGACCTAAAACGGAATTAAATACTGCAGCCGAGTTTAGGTACAATTTGCTAATCACACCCCACACATCCATAATTACGAATATTAAAACAATATGAACCAGCGTGGACTGTGCGTGGGCCAGTTTTGTGCACTAGATATTCCAGTGTGTTGAGAACTAGAAACACTGAAAAAAACGTTCTTTCAATGAGTTCACCCCTAAATTACTGAAATAGACTATTCCATCTCTGCATTTAGAACCATCCATTGCTACCAAAAGGTACCATTGTACATCAAGACCATAATAGCAAACAGTGTAGATCCTGGTAGAACGGCTCATGATGAGCCGTCACATCTGGATCTACACTGTTTGCAAAAGCATCTGTTATTATATACAGGGTTGAACGGGTTAATGTGAGTAGAGGCATCTAAAAAGGCGGTCTCGCAGATCTAAGTATCTATTGCTATCATCAAATGATTGGGAGGCTAAACATACGCATAAGGAAAAACAAATCTCATACTTTGATATTTTGATATTTTGAAACATTTATCTGGAAAATAGAATTCGCAGGTTGAGTAAGAGATACTGCATTTTTTAATTATCCCACCTACACAGATTCAATAAAACATTAACAAAGAAGTTCCGAAAATGCCACAATCAAACATTGCAGTCTGCCGTCTATTCCGAGAGAAGGAGCGAACGGATAGAAACATCCGCAGCCAGAACATAAAGTAAACGACTAACCAAGTGACCAGCTCCCAATTTCCAAAACGAGGAGATGCCGAAGCTAGATAGTGCAGTATAAACGCGAGAGTAAAACACCAAATAGGACGGAATAAAATAACACCAGGGACCACACAGTAAGACAAAGAACGATCAATATCAGAATTATCGGCGGTTCAAAACGAAATAAATCAAAACCAAAAGCCCAAACGGAATGTATAGACCATCTCAACAGCATCCTAATCTTCACTCTAATCTCTATAGGCTCCTAATCACCACCATGAATGAGTGCTCTTTTTATTATGTGTTTTATGCTATATTTCTAAAGTATATGTCAGATGTTTTATAAGCAAACAATATCGATCCTCATCAGTATTTAAGTCATACCTGCCATTCTGGTCTAGGGTTCCCAGCTGGCACGCAACGTTGCGAAAACGTTGTATCGATGGAACGTCATGACGTTCCATGGACGTTGATGCGACGTTTTATTTACATCTGCTGGGGTCTGTTGCATACCTTATAACGTCTACTCAAAGGTATACGCAATACTGATATATTTGTGATATGGAACTGCATCAGAATTAAGAGCGATGTTTCCATCGGATCCTCTGTTGTAGTACGTCTTTGTTTGTATGTCGATTATTGAATTTGTGCTGTTGTGTCTTGTCTTTTTCTCATCTCTTCTTTTTTCTGTGCCTCGGACAGGCTGTGACTGATTGCCATCTTTCCTGGGTATCTTTATTTTTTATTTTACTAATACAAATAACTAGTTATTATTATAATGCTTTTAACTACAGCAACCAACCATGTTAGTGCATTTATTCACCTTTCTAATCATAACAGAATATATCGTTCTAGCTGTAATACCTTTCCAAGTATAATTAACCATTTCAGCCCTGCAGACCAAACCAAATATCTTTGCAAATACTTTAGATCTAGATGAGACGGTTCATTATCTCATCTGGATCTATTGTATTTGCCATTGGGTTTCAATTGTTTACTTATAATCCTGTTTGCAATAATGGTCACATCCAAATTCAAGGATGGAAGAGTAAAATTCACAAATACAGGGTTGAACGGGTTAAATACCAATTTATTTCATTTCAAACTGCTCTTTTGGAAATTACTATATGACTGTAGCTTACCCGGATGCCTGGGACTGTGACAGCTCGCTGGACTTGTATTGCTGAACAAGGAATGCGCTTCCTTTTGCCTGAGTGGTTTGTCCAGTAAATTTAAGGGATCACTGAAGTCATTATTAAAGTGAGAGACAGGGTGTCGTGGTTGAATCACTGATACATGTTCCACTAAGGGCTTAGATGGTGGTGTGAAGGAACTGGGAGTAAAAGCAAAATCTGGAATCAAATATAATTCTAATATGAGCCGTCAGAAAACATATCTTCAGATATGTGTGCTCAGCGGAGATTCAGATCAGGCTTTGCATTCATGCAGTCTGATCAGAATCTTCACTGGGCGCATATTAGGTAGCTAATAATAAAGCGAGTGCGCGGCCTGATTAAAGTCTTCGTTGGGCACACATATCACGTTGTATCTTATATTGTTATCATGATGAATGACTGCTATTGTATGTGCCCTAAATATTGGAACACCTTAGCTTCTCACCATTCTTTTTCTTAAAATTTAAACAAATCTAGTTAACAACCTGTTTATGTATCTATATATGCTAGATGACTGTCCACCAAGTCAGACGCGTTTGCGACGTCCAATCTACTAAGGGTCAGCATACCGCGATGTTCGGTCTTAAGAAGAATTCATGTGCTTCTGATACGATGAAAGATGTATTCCCGTCTAGAAAGTCATTTATTTTCCTTATAACCCGTCCCAAGCAACAAAATGTCATCGGGCATATTATGGAGTATGTTCATAACCACTAACATACAATACTGCAACGTACAATACTGCTCATGTCTTCTAACCCATCCTTGAGCAAAATGCTATTTTCAAAGAAATCCAAATGAGCTAAATGACCACAAAAAGATCAGAAAATATAAATTACAGTGATATATAATCTTCGTCCATACATGTGACCATGTACCTTTGCCAGTTTAGCCATAGTTGCAACATCAGTTTTAATTTGGTCAATCTTTCAGTTATATCAAGACGATGTTTGGATGTGCCATGAGTCTACATGTTTGCATTCAGAATGCTGCTTCATTGAAATATCAGGCCCAAGACAGAAGGCAAGCAGTCACATTATCATAAAGACACCGCGAGCCTTATTCCTAACTCTTCTTTCTTGAAGCTGAGCGCCAAACAAAGGGAAAAAACAGTATTATTTTAAAAAGCTCTGGCGTGACTCAGAAATTAATCAATGTAATCAAACCAACTATCAGTCATTGAAATTTATATCGGACCGTTATCTGCCCGATAGGAATCCTGCGGGCTGATAACTGTGCGATATAGATTTACGTAGAATGCTTACTGGGTTATATTTCCCATGGTTCAAATGTAGGGATTCCTCCCCATCTATGGTTGAAATGTAGGGATTCCTCCCCATCTATGGTTCAAATGTAGGGATTCCTCCCCATCTATGGTTCAAATGTAGAGATTCCTACCTAATTGGTGTGCTACTTAAATCTATATCAGTCCTGTCGATATAGATTAAAGTAAGTAGAATGCTAGCTGGGGGGTCTCAGAATACTACCATATTTACCCTGAATATTCAGACACTTTACCTCTTACCATACTTTGCCTAACATTTGACTAAGTCCATTTGACTCCCTGCTGATGTGTATAAAATTGTTGGATTAAAAACAGTGTAGACACTAATCAGAAGCCATATTCTGCGGCGTCTGATCTGTGTCTACACTTTCACTGGTTCTTAGGCCTGTCTGTCACATTACTTACGGGAAATGTGGTAGCTGATGGTTACTGAATACTCACCTGTACTTTGAAAGGCACTTTGATTACTGGGAAAGTTAGAGTTACTTTGGACAACGTTGAATGCTGAACCTGGCTGGCTATGAACATTATTTGAAGGAAATGTCGGTTGTGTAACATTTGGAGGATATGATCCTAAAGCACTACCGTAGAATGAATCTAGAGCGTCATATGAGTAAGGATCCAAGTCATTTTTCATAGAATATAATCCAGAATTAACCGAATGTGTACGAAAAGCACTTGAGTATGACTGTCCGTATGGATTTATATATCCGGTGTTTTGTGAGCTGTAGTCCTGACCTGAAATAGGAAATAACAGTGATAATGATAAAAGTAAACGAATCAAAAACTCTGCACTGTTATTGTAATTTTCTTCTTTACCGTTAAATACTAGAGTAAACTATAGAAGGAGCAACGCGACTCATATATGAACAGAAAAAGATAACAGATAATTCTACGTATTTAAGCAGAGTTTCTATGTATAATATCAAGAGTTGTGGTATCAATCATAAAAAAATCATGACCATATTGTGCATGCATGTAGTAACTTATGGATAAAAATATGTTTTAGACCAAACTCTCTCGCACACACCAATAATCCTTTTAAAATGCCATAATTTTGTATAAATAAAACCCTGCATAATTGTATGTGAAAATGTAAAAATGAAGTGCCCAGAAGTATACCGTCAAACATATTGTATGGAAAAGTACTGGCATTATTTTACTTCTGTATGCATCGCGATTTAGGTAACGATCAGTTCATCTTAATTATATTCTGCATATATGGATGACTTAAGAGCTCATGTACATGTAATAAACAAAACCAATCTACAGCACTGATTGGAATAATAGGGCCACCATCTTACCTAATCCATATGGATATGGTGATCCCATCAGTGATGACTGAGATGTACTCCCATATGGAAGATGAGGTTGGTTGATGACAGTGTTTCTCCGTGGATTCACGACGATTGGTGAAATAGGAGGTGTAGGTAACATGTGGCCACCATTGACTGCCTGAAGAGATAAAACAACGTCTTAATGAAATAATGCAACCCGACAAAAACGAGCCGGCTTCGGTACCTCAGTCGGATGCGCGTCCGACTGGTGATCAAGAGGTCCCAGCCGTGTCTGGAAACATTTTTCGTTGAAATTATTCAAGAAATATTTTCTACAGGTATTCTCTCACTTCCGCTTATTCAAGAAGGACAGTTGTCAGTTTCTGGTGAAAGAATGTGCACAAATACTGGTTAAGCGCTTAGAGGACTAAGCCTGTCCAGGTAAAGTGTTGTTAGGTAAACTGACCAGCTCGATATGACTTTAATAATGTTTGGACAGTTCGGATGTTATGTCTTGGAAACGAAATGTATGATATATAAACTGACTCGGCGGTGTCAAAGAAACTGTATTCTCATTCTGGCTTTTACCATGAATTTTTATCCCAACAAACATAAAAAATATATAAATCAAGTTACCTACCAGACTTCTCCTCCAATGATCCTAACAATGCGATATGTGTATCAGTCAGACCACTTTAACTCTACTTCTTTATATGATATATTATATATTTCATTTCAGTTGTTTTTTTTTGTGTTTTTTTTTTTTTTTTTTTTTTCTTTTTTTTTTTTTTGTTTTTTTTTTTTTTTGTTGATATTTGGAAATTCGAATATTAATTACGCATATGACAACAGCAGTATTTGTTGTATGTCTTAAAAAGGACAGGTATTTAGGTAAAGTAAATAAGTGAACTCAGGAAACTGATACACTCAAATCCACATCAATCCCCCAACACCAAAGGGAAAGACAGACAAATACAATATAGCAGCCAAACATGAACAGACGGCAAGCACAATTGCCAACTCTTCCCTAAAATGTGGTAACTATAATACCCAAACATAACTGATAAAAAAAACTTAAACTTACATACAGTTGACTCTCGTTATCTCGACCTCGCTTATGTCGAATAACCGCTTATCTCGAAGTGAAAATCTGGTCCCTGCCTATACATGAAAACCTAACAACAGATGGAAAATATTGTAGAAAAGAGGAGAAATTGCTCCTAAGGAGCAATTTCTTCTCTTTTCCACAATATTTTCAATATATCTCTAACTTTAAAAGTCCAATTACCTATCAGTTTGTTAAATGTGGTTATTCAAATTATTTTTTCCTCAATTCTGCAAACCTGATATGTCGAACTACGGATATCTCGAAGTATTTCAGAGAGTCCCTTGGAATTCGAGATAACGAGAGTCTACTGTAATTGTTAAAATAAAAAACATTAGAATGGGAAACACTACAAAATAATTAATAAAAAGTACCACAATGAAAGTAATAGACTCAGCTTCCATAGTGCTAAAACATATATTTGTTCGGTCCTTGTGGAGATCTTCCAACTCATCCATGAATCATTACCGATACAGCCTATAATGAAGCAAAGATGAGGAGGACTCAAAAGAAGCAATGTGTTGATACACTTGGAGATCCCTGATTTGTCAAACAACTCCCCTTGGGAGCAAAATATTTCCTTTTAGAGTTGACCCTTGCCGAAGGTGTGCAGGAAAGCAAACAGACCATGGCAAAAGTTGTTTCCTTTGTAAAACAATCTGCCGGATAATCCATCAACTTTATCTAGTCCTCCTAAGTAGAGCATTGAATCACATATATTCCATAAAAAATGCTCTTTTTCTAGTTGTCTTTTTTACTGTTATGTCTTTGTAAGTGTATGTATACTACCTGTGTCAGATTTGTTAAGTTCGTTATGTGACTGGTAAATGAGTCTCTGTCCACGGGGGTATATGGAGAATATGGCAAGTTATTCATTTGCTGGTTAATATATTCTTCCTTCTTTATGTTTGTGGCATTATTCTTAGGAAGCTTGTTTGTTGCAAGGAAGCATGTACTCGGAGTGGTATCCAGGTTAGGTCGGGTTCCTCCCTCATCTGTGGATGAAATTACGAAAAGCAACGAGTCAGTTATGTTTGCTCAAAAATAAAACCATTGGCATGTTAACCTTTATATGGAAAAGCAAGGCGGATAAGTATATGCATAAAATTAAGGAACTTAGTGGTACATGTATTCTGAAGCACTATACGCTCAAAATCGGATGTCAAATAAGAAGATTATCAAGGCTTTGTTGTATGTCGTTTTGTTCTTGTGTTTTTCAGTCTTTTTAGTATTGCGATTACCTCGCTTGGGGAAGAGAGAGCTAATCTTAGTGCTTTTTGTACGTTTGTTCGGTTTGTGCTTGTTTGGATTTGTCGGTTTCTTCTATCTCTTGGGGTCTGGGAAGAGCTGCGGTTTGTGATTGTGGCACTCCCTGGACTTTTCTCTTACCTTTTTATTGATGATTTCAAAATGGCTCTTATGAGTGCGGCATTTGTGAACTTGTGATAAGTTTCCAACTGAGGTGACAATTTAGAATACGTTTTTAATTTTATATCATAACAACACTTATAGGTACTCATTGGAATTACATCAGTTAGCAACTACAAAAATGTATCTTGATAATGACCGCTCGAGATTCGCAGTAAAAAAAATCTTATGACCTCTCCTTTTTGAATGCTTACCTGTTTTGGTGTGTTTTTCTAGTAAAGTTTGAATCTCATTATCTTTCTCATTATGTAACTGACATTCAACTGCGAGTAAAATGTATTCATCCAATAACATCCGTACTAAATGAAATGATGCTGAAAATACGGAAAACAAACTATCAGTACGTTAACATACCTATGATAAAAGTAAAATCGATTACTCCAGATATGGCATAATATGTTTGTACTTTTCTTATTTCTCCTCGAAAATTTTTGTTGTGGGTACTCATTAGAGGTGTCTAGCGGAGGCGCTTAAAATGAGTACTCACAACATATGATTTTGTGGACAAATGCTTATAACTGCATTTTCTCTTTTTTATATAAATGCAGCATAAAGATTGATAGAAATAACAAAAACAAAAGGAAATTTGGATTAATGACCGGACAATCTGAAAGTTCTCTTAATAACATACACCCCTGCATACACATATTGTCATTATATATTATGGAAAAAACTTGGGGTCTATAAAACATTGACTTGTTAGCGTAATGAATTGTGATTGCCCATAGTATTCGGAAAGACAGGCCCGAGTAAACAGTGTAAACATAAAGTAACACTTCCTCGAAAACCGAAGTATTTACAGTAAAACTTCAATTACTTGAACATCGATTAATCGTTTACCATGGCTGATTAGAACTCATTTCTGAGGCCCTAGTATAGCCCAAGAAACAATTATTTAGGGCTATTTAGGGATTTTGTCTTATTTTATCGTAAAACTGCATGTTGTATGTATTCATTAGTTTTCCTTATCGAGGCGATTCTAATGAGTCCACTCAACATAACTTTTTTTTTTTATAAAAGATTGAAAAGACAAATCTAAATGATCCCCATTTGCCTACTGACCTGGCTTTATGGCTAACCTTCAGTGGCTAGAGCTACCAATGTTTTGAACAACAAAGATATTCAAGACAGTGAAGTGCAACAGTATATCTTAGAAGAGTCTGTTACTATGAAAGCTCATTGCAATATCTGACAAGCAATTTATCCTAAGCAATATCTAACAAATATTTTAAAAATATTCTAAATTACATGTTAATATTATTTTGGTATAAACCAAAGTCTCTGCCTAATTCTGGTTTTTATTATCCTTACCTGGCATTTTATTTGTCAAAAACTTCAGTTTTTTCCTGATAAATCAGTCATGCTACTAGATTTTTAGTTGTATTTGAAATAAGCCCTGTCAAAATGTCATTTTGCAAACATTGTCTGCCAACCATTATAAGCAATCATATACAACTGTAGCTTTTCTAAGCACAATTGTCATTTTTCAGCACAAAATATACTTTATAAATTAACTTTAACCCTGAAAGCGCGCCACGTCTAGGGAACTTACCAAAACTTTGAGCATTGTTCAAGGTAAGGTTGTGCATGACACGTGCGCCGAAGAATGACCATTTAAGTAAGAAATCTTGTGCCCGCTTTTTAAAAGATCGCCCGTTCTGTTTACTTGGCTGAAATATCAAGGTAAAGAGAAAATTAATATATATCTATTATATATCTATTGATTATAGAAAATTGACTATTCTAATTTGGTATGACCCTTATTCTCAGATATATTAAGAGATAATGCTAAAGAGGTTTAAATATAATTAACGAAATGCTAAAATTTTCATTAAACATATACCATTTCAATATTTTCGCTGAATTTTGACATCTGGTTTTGTCTGAATTTAGATATAAATACATCAAGGTCTGTCTATTAAAAACATGCGAAGCATTTATCATTTCATGGTGAGGTTAAGCCCTTGTGTGGTGCCTTTATAGTTTTGATTATGGTTCTTCCAAGGTATATCCACATTAATTTTTTTGTTCTTAACTTATTTTTTTTTTTTTTTTTTTGATTGTGCATTTCTGCTTTGTGAATGTGTTCTTTACTTTAAATGACCATTCCTTTTAGGATCTATTTCATAAAACTTCTATTCTTATCCAATGCCAAAAACTACTAAAGAGAACTGAACACACTTGTACTAGTTTCCGTCATGTTTTACAAAGGAACCTTTGTTCCTTTCTTATGCTTTCCAGCATACCCAGTTCCTTACAAAAAACCGTTCGACACTCAGAGGAACCGGGAGGAAACATAAACAATTTTAACGCAGTAGAACTAGTCTGCTTGCCTGAAAATGTATTCGTGGGTCCCAAGAAAGCTATTTTAACGTAAACGAACCACGAAACGAACAGCAAAGACAAGTCGTACCTTAATTATTTTTTGTTCTACAACTTGATCTAACCACTCCGTAAACGCTTCCACCGTCGCTTGTTTCCGTAACAGCTCTTTGAATTCTCTTAAAACTACACAAAAGAAAGCGAAAAATGATACATGAGGCACGTCATGAGAAAATTACACATAACAGATAAGAGTGTATGCCGTACAGTGTCAAGTGATTCTGTAAGCCGAACTGTGCAGTCAGATCTGTGTCCTTACTACCCTTATCACATAACGCAACTTATATAGGTCTATAATTAATGGTATGTAGCAATTTAGTCATATAGTTCTACTACAGACAATAACTCGCTTCAGTTACAAGTATTCACATCTATATACTATTATAATTTCTTAAATAGGCAGTTAGTATTTAAAAGGGATGCATGACGCTTTAAGTTATTTTCAGGACTTGTATCGTGAGTGATGCTTTATCATTAATAAATCTGATATATCTGATGCGTTCTTAGTTAAGATACCTCCATACGGTTTCAAATCTACACTTCTCTTTATCCACCGAAATTCAAAGAACGGTTTCAGGTACGTTATTAGATAATGATCAATAACAAGCTGCATTATATCTGCGAGTGAACGAAGAGCTCCGTTAATACAATTATGGAGTTCAAATGTACATATAAAAATTCGAGTTATCTCCTTTTGCCCTGTAGAAGCTGTTGTAATATGCTATTGTACCATTACGAAAACACGCATATTCAAAAATATAGAAAATTTCACCTAAAAAACCTGAAAATTTTCAGACAAAAACTCTAAAATTTTTCATATATCTGCTCAAAACATAGATTGTGGATACACGTTAGAACCGCTTCGGCAATTAATGTTTTTGAGCAAAAATAAGAAAAATAATGTATACCCCTGTAGATCCAAGTTTTACTTTACTAAGTGGGGTTTAAGGGAGTCAAAATTATATAGGCATGTTTTCGTGATGCAATTGAAAACCACCCTACTACCAGTTCTTTTTGGAAATATCTGGAGCTATTTTAGGAGATAAGGGTGAGGTTTCGATCGAGTAAAACCAGTTTAAGCCCCGCCCGGGTTACTTCTGTTGACCGTTCCAAGACTGTTGCAGTTCCGTTTTGTTTGTATTCGGGTATTGCATTTGTGTTGCTGTGTTTTTTTTTCCTCATATTAGTGCCGTGTGGAGGCGGTAGAACGTCTCCTCGTACTTTACCATAGTGCAGATTATATTTCCTTCCCTTTGGGATCATTGGGCCCATTATGGTACATTTGAAGATTGAGTTCTGCCCGTGTGTACGTTAGAGGGCGTGGGTAGTGTTGCAGACTTCGTTGCTGCTTTTGCGGGGTCTCCGTGGAGCCGAGACTCCCATTTTCTGATCTGTGGTGTGTTCAATTGCATGCGTAGTTGTCAACCCAATCATTGTTGATGGCTATGCTTCACTCTTTAATTGTAAGACGGCGGTTCGGGCCTCAGACCCAATGACGGCCTCTTCGTAAAACTTTAACCAGTGGGTTGGGGCTTGACGATGTGTCTTTGGCTTGGCCCGCGTGGTTCAACTATTGGTTTTCATTTACTCTGGCAAACAATAGAAAAAGCCATGAGTACTCGTCTTTGTTTATTATAGTGATTAATTTGATTTGTATGTTTTTGCTTTGATGCATTGACTGAGTTGGGAGCCTTTATGCGAACCGAATTTTTATATATTTCTGTATTAAGAGTAGCATCGGGACCCATGGTGAAGTTAGCTAGCTGTAAATGTGCTTTAAACCCCCCAGTGGTTTGCTCTACCGACCGTTTTAAGGCGGTGGTCCCGGTGTTAGTCTTACTCTTTGTTGCTTTGTGGTTTATTCTACGAGGCGATTTGTTGTATGTCTTTCCGTGTGTTATTTTGTTCTTGTAATTTTCAGTCCTTTTAGTATTGCGATTACCTCCCTACGGGAAGAGAGAGCTAATCTTAGTGCTTTTCGTACGTTAGTTCGGTTTGTGCTTGTTTATATTTGTCGGTTTCCTCTTCCTCTTAAGGTCTGGGAGGGGCTGCGGTTTGTGATTGTGGCACTCCCTGGACTTTTCTCTTACCTTTTTTTCTTTGTTTCCAAAGGCAATTTGCTGACGTTTATTTTATTACACTGCAGCTGGTATTAGTGCCGTGTGGAGGCGGTAGAACGTCTCCCCGTACTTTACCATAGTGCAGATTTTATTTCATTACCTTTGGAATCATTGGGCCAATTATGGTATATTTGAAGATGGAGATCTGCTTGTGTGTACGCTAGAGGGCGTGGGCAGTGTTGCAGACTTCGTTGCTGCTTGTGGGGGTCTCGGTGGAGCTGAGACTCCCATTTTCTGATCTGTGGTATGTTCTTTGTTTCCAAAGGCAATCGTTTTGACGTTTATTGTTATATAGTTTTTGCAGGATTTCAGCGGAGTCTGATCTGAATCTACAATGTTTGCTCAGGCTTGTCCGTCCTAATACGTAGGTTAAATACGTTAGATGACATTCTTACGTTCGGCGTTAAGTTCTATGTTGTCTTGGTCACCTTCATTACTGGCATTAAGTGCATGGGTTCCAATGGACGTCAAATCTATTCGGTCTACGTCAGCGATCATAAGATTAACCAGCTGGGCGTCATATAACACTGGCCTAGACGTCTGAAATAGAAACCGCACCGCTGTATAAATATGATTTGGTAGTTCTGGATTATACTTTTGTGGAAACAGTGAAAGCATATTTATGAATTACAGTATTTGCTTGGGGCTCTGGGAATAACTCTTACAATCTCATAGCAAGATTCTGACAATACTGTACTTATTCGCATGCCCCATATCCGCGCAGCCAAAACAGTGATCGTTGTAGGCCCTACTCTCTTCCATATGTAAAAACAGTACTGGAGATGTCCAGTAAAATCACACACACAGAACATAGCTACCAATGACATGTAAACCTTACGTAGACAAAAGGGAGATGACTTGGGTCATCGTTGTTCATAAAGGCTGCAAGTATATTTCTGAAGCTTTACATATATTATTGAACCGTGACTGCTTAAAGTATATTTATCAGACGTGTGGAATTTCAATGGCAAGGAAGGCAGTTTGGTTGCTTTAGGCAGTGCCAGTTTCGTTTTCTAATCTTTTACCAAGAACACATACAAATCAAGACTGTGGAATAGCCTACCTGAGCTAGATGCAAAAAGGACGTTTGTCGTTTCAGGGCCGAGGCAAATCTTCTTGCTACAGGCAATTTGTTTTCAGCTAGCTTGTCCGGCAAATTGTCTAGAGCTGACGATACCCAGCTCTCCCAGTGACGAGCAAAGTTCCGAATGTCGCAGAGAAGTCTGAAATAATATTAAATGGAAATGGATTAAATTTCAATAGAAAGAGCTCAGGCATGGTGAATATTTTTCGTCTCTTTGGGAAAATTTTAATTTAACTGTCGCAATCACTCTCATTTTAAAACGGTTTCATAATACTAGGGAAGATTGTCTTCCTTCACGAAAAAGGCAGCAACACGTTTCAGGTATACCCTTAGACTTAAGGGGAATTGATACACTTTCAAGGAAGGCATCTCTGACAAAAATGTTTTGCTTCCTTCTGAAAGCGGGCAATTTGTAAATTACTTTGTGCAACTTCAAGTAATTATCAAAGCGTAACATTTTACCCTGAAAATGATCAGTGCTCCAGTACGTTAAACCAACAACATCTTTGGAAATTTCAAAGATTACATGATAGAAATGCGAAACTTTAAGCTAAATGAAGTTATTTGTTGCGAAATGGGTAGATTTAGCTGATGTTGCTGACTGAATCTGGAGCGGACAACGAAGGTTTGTACACCAGATATGGGACCTAGCTGTCCACATATACCCAATAAATATGTTCACTTAACGTGATACATGTAAACTATATACAGTCGACCCTCAATAGCTCGAACACCGATGTCTCGTTTACCATAACTTATTCGAATCCGTTTTGGAATCCCCACGAAATTCTTCCAACAGCTCCAGAAAAATATCTATGTAAATTTTCTAATAATTTTCTATCATGAAATTGTATGTTATATGTAGTCATTAGACTCGCTTCATCAAGAATATTCAAATGAGTACTCTCAACATACCATTATTGTATAGAAGAATGAAAAGACTTATCTAAACTATCGTCATTTGCTTCCTGATCTGGCACCATGATTATCCCTTAGTGGCTCGAACTACCCATGTCTCGAAAAAGATTCAATGGTCCCATAGATGTTCGAGCCATTGAAGTTCTATGATATTGTACTTACGTTTCTGGCATTTCCTGCATAGTTGCTGGAATTAACACTTCAGTCAATACCTGAAAGTCACCATGGTATCTTTTAGAATACAATACTGCTGTAGGATCATACATAAATTAAATCACAGACTCGACCCGGTTCTAGTGCATATAAATAATATAAATATAACAGCATATAAATAAAACAATAATAGTTCGAAACTTTACCATTCCGTCTGAAGCTTTTTTTCCATAGTTTGATCCCACACTTTCATAGAACTCTCAATACTGACAACTCTGCAGCAGGAACTCGTTTTCTTTGAGGGTTTCTTTAACGTTAAAACTTATGGAAAGAACGCAAAGTAAAGTTACTGTATAGTATTGCACTATATCTTGTATAACCTGTTCTTACTTTTACGTTAACCCTTCCACCTGCTTTTCGTCCCTCCTTTCTATCTTCAATATTCTTAGACAACGTTCAAGCAGTTTGTACGAATGTATACATGTTTGTTGCCATTGAAAAACGTATCGTTTTTAACCAAGCCAGATCCCGTTTAACGTGTGGCTTTGTCACTTCGAGAAAATCGAACTCCCTGCTGGACAAGCAAACTTGTGAATAAACTTTAAATTAAAATGCCGTAAGCTGTAATATATCTATAAAAATAACACAACGAACAAATGAAAACTAACCGTATCCTATAGCCAGATATTAACCCCGGATATGATGGAAGAGGATTAAACGTTTTTTAAATTTATGTCATCTCAATGAATCCTGCTGTAGACAGGTTGTACTGTATTTGTGTTCGGGTTCCTCGTATCTGCGATCAAATGGGTTTTGATGCAACTTAGTTATTGTTCTTTTACATTCGTGTTGATTCTTTTTAAGTAGCATTTTAATTACGATTGCAATAACAGGAAGATTATATTGGAAGAACCGTTTCTTAACTTAACACGTTTAGAGGCATACATCAACATCGTCATATCAACATGTATGAGTACTGATTACACAAAAGTCTGCAAACAGCCTAAATTGTGTATGTATGTACATAAGCAAAAGCCGAAAGCCATGGCCTGGTTGCGCATTGCTCATGCATATTTAGCCTTATGGGGAATGAAAACACATGAAGGAATAACAAACTGTTAAAACTGCTTGGCCTCCCTTAGGAAACGCGGTCTGCTTTAAAAGGATAGAATTTGCACCCTACTATTGGAGAAAATTTTATCCTTTTAGAGTGGACTCCTTTTACGAGACTTTAGTGCAGGATAGCAAACAGGAAGTCACAAAAGCAAACAGGGAGTCACAAAATTTGTCTCCCTTATACAAAAACGTCAAGTGTAACCAGCCTTCTTTGATATTTGCACTTCCGTAAGAATTTCTAGATTTTGTTGTGCATTGTTGAAAATAAATTGAAGTTTCACCTTGTACAGGATTGAGTCGCAAACACAGATGACGTCAATGATGATCTCATGTTCCACTAATGGCAGCAAATGTTCCGGCAGTCCTTGCCAAAAATGCAGTAGAAAATTTTGAATCTGAAAATAGAGCATATTTTGATGTATGTAAATGAAATGAAACGAGAATTATTCAATCAAACAGTCGAACTTCAATAGCTCGAACACCGATGGCTCATTTACCATGGCTATTTTGAACTCGGGTTTTTGAGTCCCTACGAACTTGGTCTGACAGCTTAAGAAAGCGAATATTTAAGAGAGTTTTCTTATTTTATCATGAATCTGTGTGTTGTATGTACTCATTAGACCTGACTCATCGGGGCGATTCTTATGAGTACATTCAACATACCATAATTGTATAGAACATCAAACAGACTTCCCTAGATTATCCCCATTTACTTCCTGACATCGCGCCATGATTAACCCCCTGTAGCTCGAACTACCATAGTCCCAGAGATGTTCGAGCCATTGAGATTTGACTATATTTGGTCTGTAACTTCTGTTCAAAAGACTTGCTTTTTGTCTGGTGTGGAAAATCAAAGAAGATTTCTCCGACTGTTAGAGTTAATGAGTTACATCGTAGCCATGTCCAAATTCATAATTTGATTTTATTTGTTTTCTGTTAGAATAATGTACAGCCAGTCAAAAGAAATAAAAATGCATCTTATATTATTCATTTGAAATAGCGCGTCGCATCAAAGAATCACTTAAGTTAATCTTTGAACATATTTGTTTAGTGAGTTTCTTTTCATTAAAAATACTTTTATACACGAGTGTCTCTTAGAGGTAAAATAAGCGAAACAGTATTTATCAAACAAAGTTCAAAGTAAAACGCTAGCCTGTGTAGTTTGTGATTATTTATGAGATATTCATTGACAAAATGCACAAAAACAAACAATTTGAAAGAATGTAGTTTTGCAAATTATACCAAAAGGACGCTCCTAGAAGTTCAAGATAAATCATGCTCTTTTTCGAATGCAAATTAATTCGAAATAAATTAATCTAATGTAAAAAATTCCACGAAAATAACTAATAGCCCCCTTACGTCCAATCAGACAATGACTAAGTAAACAAACTGTCCATAAATAACAAAAATAACAATGGCTTTAATCTGTCTCCCTGGTATACCCCAAGCTAAGATCTTAAATCCTAGTGTCTATTTGTTATTGCAAGTACAGAAGAAAAGCCTCTAATAAATTGTTCAAAAGAGGTTATTTTTCAGACGCACGTATGTATTTCTAAACTGAACGATTGAGGGTCTGGCTACACTTATATTTTCTCGGAGGGAAGATTTCTTGATTTCCTATTTATTTTGTTGTACACCAAACCCCTTCTATAAAGGGTCTACCCTGAAAGTAAAGAATTTGCTCACACGGGGAGCAAACTCTTTTCTTTTAGAGTAGACCCTTTTGCAGAAGGGGACAGTGCCGATTTCAATAGAGTTGCTTCTTTTGAAAGTGTAATCATTTCCCTTAAGATTTATTACTAATATACTGTAGAGCCTCAACTAGTAGCTACCATTCCAAAATAGCCACTTACCTATAGCAGTTATTTTTATCATTTGTGTTTACTTTATATAGATCTTCAGAAAAAAAATTATACATTTAATCTGAAGATTCAATTTCATTAATTTGCGTAATTACAACGCAAACAAGTATATAATTTAGCACACATTATGTGGGAAAACATCTCTCCACACAGTCATGTTTTCTTATAATCAACATCTACACTATACTTTGTCACACACAAAAAGTAAACAAACGGCAGTAGGACGATTAGACTGTGCAAACGTAAGATATGTACTTGTGTCTGTTTTACTTTTAGATTTAAATTTACGAACTAAACCAAAACAGATCGATAGAAACATGCACATTATAAATCGATGCACAGTTTTGTAGAAAACATACTTTAGGTTATCAATAAATTTATCAGTTTATGAAATACAAAATGAAAAATGCTCGATAAGTGGGCTAATCTTCATCGATTAATAATCTGTGACGGATTTACAAAGCCGCTAGAACATGTGGGAAAATCAAGCTTTCAATAGGAAGATAAGACCGACTATTGTAAGATGGTATCATCACGAAAACACGTCTATATAATTTTGACCCCCTTAAACCCCACTTTTATATAGTAAAACTGGGGTTTACAGGGGTATACATTATTTTTCTTATTTCTGCTCAAAACATAGATTGTGGATACTCGTTAGAACCGCCTCGACGAGGCGGTTCTAACGAGTACCCACAATCTATGTTTTGAGCAGAAATATGAAAAATATTTGAATTTTTTGTTTGAAAATTTTCAATTTTTCGGTGATTAACTTTTTAGGCATGTTTTCGTAATGTGCTTCAATGTGGCGTTTTGACCTGTGTGTATTTTGATCCTCAGTTTTTTATAACCTAATTTTGGTTTATTACAACCTGTTTGGGGCACGATATCACTGTCCTTTATGAAAATGCGTGCAATAAATGAGTCTGATCTGGTTCTACATTGCACGCAAAAAAGATAAGAGAAAAATCCAGCTAGTGCCACAATCACACGCCCCAGCGCTTCCAAGACATCAAGAGGAAGAGGAAACAGACAAAACCGAACAAGCACAAATCGAACAAACGTACGAAAATCAGTAAGATTAGCTCTCTCTACCTCAAGCGAGGTAATCGCAATGCTAAAAGGACTGAAAAACATAAGAACAAAATAACACAAGGAAAGACTAAATACAAATCGCTTCGTAGAATAAATCACAAAGCAACAAAGAGTAAGACTAACACCGGGACCACCGCCTCAGAACGGTCAGTAGAATAAACCACCGAGGGGGGGGGAGGGGGCCGGGGGGGGGGCTTAAAGCACTATTAAACCGACAGAATACATACATACATACATAGTGTGGTGTGGTGTGGTGTGGTGTGGTGTGGTGTGGTGTGATGGGATGGGATGGGATGGGATAGGATGAGATGGGATGGGATGCGATGGGATGCGATGCGATGCGATGTGATATAGATTGAAAATATGTACTTCTCTTCATTGATAGTTTACAAAGTCAATTCAGACCGGATTGTTTGGGTCGCAGAAATATTTGTCAGGTCTCATAAAAAATTATAACAAAATTTCATCTGACCGTTCGATATATTATTTGGAGCTCAAACAATTACTCACCTCCTCGAAGTTGGCGTTAATAGCAGTATCTAATATACATTGGCAATGTGTTTTGTACATCATGATGAATGTTTCTACCTGTAAAACAACCAGAAGCTCCAAGTATACAAATTAGATGCAAAAAAAACGTGTTATATTATGAAACTTACGCACAGCGGAGAAGTTCCGAGTCTCAACCTTTGTCATACTGAATAAATTACGATGCCACGCCCACTTCCAATTTTCAGCCAATCAGATTATTTGATCCATGTTGTTGATATAAATTCACATACTGAATGACAAACAGTGCAGATCCAGATTAGTTGGCTTCAGAAGCCAACTGATCTGGATCTACACTGTTTGCGAAGGCAGGACATATCCGGGTTCAGCAGGACAAGGGCTACGTTTTCTCACGTTACACCTCATATTCAAGAAAATGGCTTTGTCGACTACCTTTGTATGACATAATAAGAGCTAGCGCACGACAAAACCTAAAATAAGACCTGAGTAACCAGCAAAGACTCAGATCAGCCTGTATATCACCAAGTATGGTAAAGGTCTCGTTTATCCCTCTTTGGATAGCTTGAAGGCTGTAAAAGGCACATGCAATCAGCGAAGACTGATCAGACTGTGCGGATGCAGGTCGCACAAGTCTTATTGTAGGTTATGTCGTCCGCTGGCTCAATTGACTTTGTCGATTACCTCTGTATTACATATAACGGAACTGCCTGAACAAACAGTGTACACCAAGAACGGATGCCACAGACATCTAATCACGGTCTACACAGTTTGCCACCAGCAGTTTTATACATATTTTCAAGTAATAATAAAGACTTTGTTTTCTTCAAAATTTAGTAATATTATGATATTGTGACCAGAACATATAAAGTACGCTGTAAAGAAGTATAGTGGAACGTCAATGGTTCCAACATTTTTGGGACCATGGAAATTTGTTCGAGATATAGGTAGTTCGAGCCACTGAGGGTTAATCATAGCGCCAGGTCAGAAAGCAAATAGAGATAATAATTCAGGGATTTGTTTTTTTGTTGTTGTTTTTTGTTGTTGTTGTTGTTTTTTTTTTTTTTTGTTTTTTTTCTTTTTTGTTTTTTTGTTGTTGTTTTTTTTGTTTTGTTTGTTTTTTTTGTTTTTTTTTTTGTTGTTGTTGTTGTTTTTTGTTTTTTTTCCTACACAATAAGTGTATGTTGTGTGTACTCATTAGAATCGCCTCGATGAGGCGGTTCTAATGAGTACATACAATTTCATGATAGCAAAATTTCTCTAAATATTTGTTTTCTTGAGCTATCGGAAGAAATTGAGTAGGGAATCTAAAACAAGTTCGAGTTAGTCATGTTAAACGAGCCATCCACTGAGGTTCGATTATACGTGGAGACGTTACAAGCCAAATTTGTACACCGACAATTTATTGTGCCTTAGTCGATTAATTAAAAGGTTGGAATCGGTAAAAATGAAAGTAAAAAAATGGTGAAATGTTTCACTTTATAACCTAAATGAAAGGCAGTTTCCTTATACGGTGCTTATAACGAACCTAAATGGTTCAGAGATAAGGCAAATAATAAAAATATGTGAAAAAGAACATGGCCTTCATTTTTATCTCTAGCGTCATTATGAATCAGAATTCTTGGTCTCTGTTGTAAAATCAATAAAACAATTAACTAAGGGCACCTGTCGTTCTACCAACAATTGTAAATGATGAAGGAGAAATTGAAATTATCCAACGATAAGAGTAAGACAGTTTAGACACCGAATTTACCCTAAATATTCGGACATCCAATGTGCTGGTACGCAAGTTTTTAAAAGTCTCAAATGAACAGTGTTTGCAGTTTTTGTTTTGTGTATTTACTTAGAGTGTACCAATTTCAATAAAACAGCGACCACAGTAGTTTCCGAGACTGCACATGTGCAGTTCCGAGACTACACATGTGCACCATCTGATCGATATTGCTAAACAGAATAAAACTCATTTCAAAGAACACAGAAATGTTAATTATTTACCATAAAGAGATTCAGAAAACAATGAGCACACACACATACACAACAAAAACACACATACACACAAACACACATACACACAAACACACACACGCGCGTGAACATGAACATATACACTGCAAATAGCGTAAGAGTCAAAAGAATCTGGCCAAGATTAGCTAGTTCCGGCCATTTAGGCCTCGACATTGACCCTCATATAACGTTTCTAAAACTTCCGGAACGGACTCAGTAAAGGACCAAAATATATAAACTACGCGATAGTAAAGTACGGGGGACAGGTTTTACGCCCGACAACGGCCCTAACACCAGTTATAGTGAAGATAGATTCTAAAATAAAAGTCAAAAAGGACTGCTTTTGGAAACAAAGAATACGAAAAATCACGAAAATTGGAGACTCGGTTTGATTGAGTGTCTTCATATGCAACACTGTAGCCTGCAAGGCTGCATACGCCCCCTATTATTAGCGTTTTCAAAAGAACAGCGGGTCGTTTAGCTTCAACAATTGCATGCATGCTTATGGCGCTTATACCGCACGTGGTGACATATGTATCAAGATTCATTCATTACGAAAACACGCCTATTCAAATATATTGAAAATTTCACCTCCAAAAACTGAAAATTTACAGATAAAAAATTCTAATAATTTTTCATATTTCTGCTCAAAACATAGATTGTGGGTACTCGTTAGAACCGCCTCGACGAGGCGGTTCTAACGGGTACCCACATTCTATGTTTTTAAGCAGAAATAAGAAAAATAATGTATACCCCTGTAAACCCCATTTTTACTGTATAAAAATGGGGTTTAAGGGGGTCAAAATTATAAAGGCATGTTTTCGTGATGTTGATCTAACTAAATTGACTATGGTTACTTTCCTAGTTTTGTTTCACTCCGAACTGTCAAATTTACCTCTGACGTGTACACAACTCCGAACTTGGTTTCTTGATAGTTACTATTATCCTATGAGTTTTTTTTTTTTAACATTTTGACTATCGCAGATCACTAGATGGGGGAGTCCTGGGCTAGTATTAGCTGACTTCACAATGAAATGCTTTCATTTTAATGCAAGTAAAGATACTCTTTGGATAGTTTTATATCAGAGTTAATGGGCGTCTGAATTGCTTTTTTTTTTTTTTTTTTTTTTTTTTTTTTTGTATTATCATTTATTAAAGAGATTTCTGACCTAATACAGTGTAGACCTAGATTAGAGCCGCGTTTTGTGGCGTCTGATCTAGGTCTATACTGTTTGACAGTGTCCCTTTTATGTGACGCTATGCATAAATGGGATAATAGTATAACCGAAAGAGGCCATAATTAGATAACAAAATATTCTACTCTAATTTATTCAATATTAGATGCACGACTACTGTGTTCAGTATTGTTAGTTACTGGGTTCGGTATAATTCCCGTATTCATTACAAAAACACGCCTATTCAAATATAATGAAAAATTCACCTCCAAAAACTGAAAATTTTCAGATAAAAAAAACTCTGATATGTCTCATGTTTCTGCTCAAAACATAGATTGTAGGTACTCGTTAAAAGCGGTTCTAACGAGTACTCACAATCTATATTTTTTAGCAGAAATAAGAAAAATAATGTTTACCCCTGTAAACCCCAGTTTTACTATATAAAAGTGGGGTTTAAGGGGGTAAACATTATATAGGCATGTTTTCGTGATGTGATGTGTGATTGGCACGCATATATAAAAAGGAAAACAGCTGAGTGTCGACGTTTACGACAATATTTTTGGACACCCTAATCGGTAAAGAGTTAAATCGATGGAGGGCTGCTATCTGATATTATAAGCGTTGCGCTTGAGCTGAGATACAGTGAACATTCAAACCAGTAAGAAACTATAAGATCTTAGTTTCAAACAAACCTAAGGCAAAGGATACTTTGAGTGATATAACCCGTTTTGCATAGGGAGGCAATTAAATTAACATTCCCTTCCTTTGATGATTTTTATTAATATTTTCCTTTGCAAATCTGTCAAAATTGTTTTGGAAAAGGTATCTACCTTACAAGGAAACCAATGTTTCCCTTGAGAAAAAACAGTTTTTTTTTTTCAGAGCACACATCTTTTCAGAAAGGTCTCTTCGTGTGCAGGGTCACAACTGTTACAGTTGTCTCCCTTGTTAAAATAATGGCAAGTCTACGGAGTGTTTCCGGTCGCCTTAACGTTTACCACTCTGGGTAAAAATTTCAGCAGACAACATTATAAAAAAAAAACAGGTTTTGACATCAAAACCTGTTTCTCAAACGCAAAAGAAAAATATTTTAATATGACGTCTGCTGAATTAACACGGCGAGCGGTAAAGGTTAAATCAGACAAAATTAAGATAAACTTATCCAGGATCATGAAGGTTTTTGTATTAAAGAATGTTTTATGGCCAGACAAACGATAACAGAAAACAATTTCGGTAGCCAGACGAACAATATTCTGAAGTTGAACGCCTCGTAAATTTCAAATTTATATGATATTGTCCAGACATATATTAATGATGATAAAAGTAGTTAAGTTGTATTGATAAGAAGTATTGTTTTGTATTGTCATTACAAAAACCTTGATCTCGTCAACTTCAAAATTTCTGATCCCTCCTTTTCCCAGATTTTACTACATAAGAGACTTATAATTCTACTAACGGGGCTATCAGCTCCCCAGTATAGGTGTGCAACATGTAGTGTAAGGGTTCCTATCATCTGATTGGCTGCTGACTAAGAGTTTATCAGGAATACAATCTAGTCCTCTTAAAGAAATTGGTATGGTAATAGCTTTCACCTCAGCAGTACATCATTAAATGTTTACAGAAATAATGATTACACATGCCAGTTGCACAGTCAAAGAAAAAAAGCAACAGACGACGTTTTGAAATATTTTTTCTGATTTGTTCCAGTAAACAGGCTTTGACATTTCATGCAAACTGTCTCCTAAATAGATAGCTTTCATGAAATGTCAAACCCTGTTTTCTGAAAAAAAAAATATCATCAAATTGTTGTCTGTTGAATTTGCCCTGAGCTTGGTAAAGGTTAAACCTGATCTGATATTAATTTCAAACCCATTAATGCCAATCACTGCTGAAGCCAGCTAGTCAATTATATGCCACTTTCCTCCTGTAAGTCGTTTCGAGGGTCATAGCCCCGTTAGTTCAATTATAACGGAGTCTAAATGTTTCGCAAGAACATCAGAGAGATCCCGAATTTGAAAGCTTAAAATTTAACCGGTTGGGTATACATAAAAACAGACCACATTATAAACAATATTCCTCAGAGAAAGTTTTGAGGCTGTGTTCCATGGTGATTGCCTTTCATAAAATAAAATTTCCTAATAGGACTGCATGTATATTGTAATTATTCTTGCAAACGATAAAATGTACAGATGTATCAATACACTCTTGTTGAAAGTGCCTATAACACTGGCAAGAAAATGAAACGTAGTATAAGAGAAATTGTTAACTCTTTGCATGCTTGGTAATTTTGCATGCTTTTGTCGTCTGTGGATTTGTTTTTAAAAAATTAACTTTGTCAAAAAATTCTTTCAGGAATACCATCAGCGTGTCAAACAGTTTGGATCCAGATCAGGCCCGACGTTTTGTCGGGCCTGATCTGGGTCCAAACTGTTTGCAAAGGTTATCAGCAGACGACAAAAGTCGCCACTAGAGGGGAAGGAGTTAGGAAAACAATACAGAAGAATTTATATTTCTAATCTCGTTGAAACTCAAGACCAGAGAGTTTATCAGTTCTACAATAAATCACGAATAGAAGCAAATAAAATAATAGAGAAAACAGAAGCTAGTCAGTTTGGAGTGCATAAAATATCCACTGCCCAAGATAAATGAGATAAATTGGGGAAGACCACATTATAAATTGAATTAAGGATTAATTAATTGTAAAGGAATAATGTTTAAAACCAAATTTATCAAACTGCGACATCTGACGTCGGATTAGGCAAATAGACCATTATTCAGATGAGAATTGCATTGCTGGGGCGGATTCAGAGGGAGTTCGTGGGGTGCGTTCGAACCCCCTCCACCCCGTTTTGACTCAAAATTTCATTTTCATGGTAACTTTTGGATAAATGTGATAAATTTGGAATACCGTATTTTCCTAAATATTCAGACCCTTGGTCTTTACCTTATACTTCTGTTCAACAAGCCCCTATACTGCCTGTGAGTGTGTGTAAAATTTCTGAATGAAATTGCGGAATGAGTGGCAAACAGTGTAGACCCTGATCAGACGCCGCGTTATGCGGCGTCTGATCCGGGTCTACACTGTTTGCTAATGTCTGTCTGTCCAAATACATAGAGTAAGTGCGGTAATTTTATCAAATCAAACCCCCTAAGAAATCATCCTGGGTCCGCCCCTGCCTTGTATGACCACATGAGTGCTTCTTTTTGATATCGGACGAGATTGCTGCATATTTAAAAGATAATTTTGCGTTGAATATGAATATATTAATAGAAGTGGACACATTTGGTAGATTTTACACCGTATTTAATTGAATATGAATATATTAATAGAAGTGGACACATTTGGTAGATTTTACACCGTATTTAATTGAATATGAATATATTAATAGAAGTGGACACATTTGGTAGATTTTACACCGTATTTAATTGAATATGAATATATTAATAGAAGTGGACACATTTGGTAGATTTTACACCATATTTAATTGAATATGAATATATTAATAGAAGTGGACACATTTGGTAGATTTTACACCATATTTATTTGAATATGAATATATTAATAGAAGTGGACACATTTGGTAGATTTTACACCATATTTAACACGAGAGACATATTTTATTTTTTGTGGCGGCTAGTTTGCTTTGTTGCACACAAGCCTCTTCTGAAAAGCTGTCTACTCTAAAAGGGATTGGGGGTAAATTCTTTCCTTTTAGGGTAGACTTCTTTTCAGAAGGGAGATAGAACCATTTGACAACGTCACTCTCCCTTAAAGTGTATCCAATCTCCTTGATCAAACAAATAAAACCAAAACAAAACCAAGGGTGATGAGTTTGAAATTCATATTGACAATCAGGCTTATTTCCTCAAATGGTAATCTGAGAGGGGGAATTTTTGCATTAAAAAACTAAAAAAACAAAAAAAAAACAAAAAAAAAAAAGAGATAAAATAGAAGACCCTGTAGTACAGCCCTGAGTCTGTTCTTGAGGGATAATGGAACAAAAATAATGTAAAAACTCCTACGCTTTCTAGCAGCGGTTTAAGCAGAACTCTATTTTTCCCCTGTAAAACTCAATAATTAAAAGAACCAGGACCCGAGGTTATAAAAATATTTTTAATGCTCAACTCAGCTGAGCACGAAATTTGTCCTGCTAATGAATCACAAATTGCTAACAATTGCAAATTATTTCTTGCTAAACATGGCTGATGAGTATTAAAAATTCTCTGCTAATAGATATGAATATGCCAACTATTGTTTTCCAACTATAAATTTCATATTCATTAGCTGAGCAAATTTCATGCTCAATCGAGTTGAGCATGAAAAAAGGTTTTATAACCTCGGGGCCTGATATTTTAATAATATATCACTATATTGATGTGCGGAGTGACGCTATACGTCCTTCTAACAAGCACTTAAATGTAACAGCTGCTACATGTACTGCGATCACAAAATAATGTATGAGGGGCTCCTTAGGGGTAACAGAACACAACAAAAGATAGAAAATAGCAGACTCATTTTGACTGCGTCCGGTCATGAGAGACAATAATTATTTTCTGCCTACCTTTTCTCTTGGCACTGTATTTGGTAAGATGAGATATTGAGCACTTGGAAATTCTGGAAGAAGTGTCCCTGTCTTGGAACTGAGAGAATATTTTCTTGTGAAGCCACCCTATAAATACATGAAATATATATTTTTGAACATGCAGAAAACTCTGGGAATTTTGTTATTAACCCATTTGTGCCTTGCGTCCTATAAATGGGGCATTGGCAAACAATGTAGACCCAGATCAGAGTCTACACTGTTTGCATTAAGTACAGGAATTTCTATGAAACAAGGTAATAATAAAAACAAACCAGACCCTCTTTTACTGGAAATGATTAAGTACAGGAATTTCTATAAAACAAGGTAATAATAAAAACAAACCAGAGCCCTTTTTACTGGAAATGGATCGGTCCAAAGAGGTATAGTAGAAGAATCCACTCTGCATAAATGGGTTAATATAACATATTTGACCTAAATGTTCGGACACTTAGTTGTTACCATACTTGTCCTAAATTTTGAACAACTCCATTTGACTACTACCTGATGTATCTAAAATTGCTGGATGAGTGGCAAACAGTGTAGAACCTAATTAGACGCCACTTTCTTGTAGTCTTATCTAGGTATACACTGTTTGCTTAGAACTGTTTAGCCCAAACATTAGGGTTAATATGGTCGTTGTCTGTCTTGAGCATAAGACATTCGTAATTATTATTCACATCAAAAGATAGCATATTCGTTGCAAATAAGTCTGAAGTCAACATACCAATATCTCATTTCATATAATCATACGGCCGATATATATAAAGACAGGAATGTTCAGACAGACAGACATGGACCCAAAATTGATGGGTTGTAATCAGGTATTCATAGTAATTGTGGTTGCAAATTGAGTTCAGTTGTCATATCAAAGTTACCAATTGTATGGAAAACTAAAATGTTTATAATTACTTCAACTGGTGAAGTTGTGTTATAATTATAACAAGAGCAACTTCTTAAAGGCTCCATATTGTTCAAAAATAGACATTTTAATTATCCAAGCAAGGTTTACAAAATATCAATACAATCATACAATTAGCTACCCAGCAGGCACATAACATCAAAATGACGTCGTATCAACGTCGTTGATCACGTCGCATCGACGTTGATACGACGTCATTTTAACGTTGTGTGCCCACTGAGTAGTCTCTCGTTCTTGAACTGGATCGAAAGATTGATTGATTGTGTTGGGGTTTAACGACACGTCAACCCTTGAGGGTCATTTTGTGTCGTCTCCCAGAGAAAGGGAGAAAAGAGATAGAAGAGAGAGTAGAGGAGATGAAAGAGAGGGACAGGGAAGAAAGAGGAACAGGAATGAAAGTGAAGAAACAGAAGAAATAAAAACATTCCCCCTCTACCCTTACCCACTACAAGGATAGCAGGCCTTGCCCAACTGTAAGCCAATATCAGTTGGACGCCCCAGTGATGTAAGATACACAGCACCTTCGCACCACCCGACCACCCAAGACTGGATCGAAAGTGAATACCATATATCGATTTCTTAAGCATTTCTTGATAAAAATGTCTATTTTTGAGGAACATGGAGCCTTTAATTCAATTTACAAGTTGAAAGTAGCAGGTAAAAGCATCACATGCATATTGTTTTGGTCAGTTGTTTGTTGTTGTTCTTATTGTTGTTGTTGTTGTGTTTTGTGTGTTGTTATTTTGTTGCTGCTGTTTTTGTTTCCTTTTCTTTTTTTTTTTTTTTTTTTTTTTTTTTTTTTGTTGTTGCTGCCTGTTCAAAGATTGCCGGCTTTTTTAAACACTATATAAAATACTAAATGGATCAGTCCAGCTTTAAATATGGAAAACTCCATTAGTTTAAATACG
This sequence comes from Anodontia alba, assembly GCA_964016985.1. Taxonomy (NCBI): domain Eukaryota; kingdom Metazoa; phylum Mollusca; class Bivalvia; order Lucinida; family Lucinidae; genus Anodontia; species Anodontia alba. Next base: position 67,979,153 of record OZ024834.1, read on the forward strand.
TTAATGTTTCGTACAGAATAAGTAATAAGATAGCTATCGCCGATATTTGATTTCAGGTATTTTTCTAGCTCTGCATGTCGGATTAAGCTTAACATTTACTACTCTCTGAGCTAATTCAGCAGACGACAAACGGATGGTAGTTTTGCTTTTTTTTTCCCCTAAAAAATAGGATCTGACATTGGATGCAAAGTGTCACCTTGAAATCTCAAATCCTATTTTCTGGGAAAAATAAGAAAAAAATACACCATTTCGTTAGCTGATAATTTAACCAGCATACAGAGCGTTCAAAATACGTAACGATTTACACTATACAGTACAGACGACCCTCTTTATATCAAAACTCGATACAGCGACAAAATTCGTTATAATGACAATTTGAAACTTTCGCAGTTAGTAACAGTCAGTCACAAGTTATGCCAGAATACTGTATTTAATAATTTAAAGAAATATATGTTTGGATATTTGTTAGAATTGCCTCAGTGAGGCAATTCTAACAAATATCCAAAACATTTGTTCTATGAGGAAATAAGAACAAAACAAGACCTTTCTTACATATCAATCTGTTCATCGAGTATTCTGTACAACAGCAAATTCATTTTAATGACAACGTCTTTGGGAACAAATGCTGTCGTTGTACAGAGGGGTCACTGTATTTTTATCGATTCAAAAAATAAAGATAACGCGGTTAATACCCTATGAGGGGTTGGTTAATCTTTAGTCATAAAAAGTAATTTCAACGCAGAGATAATGACTTAAATAATTGTATAACGTTATGAAATGGATGTTTTCATATTGGCCCCGAGGGCAGTGGTATTGGCCTGGGGATTGCTGTACAGGCAAAGCCTCGGGCATATGCAGCCATCCGAAGGCCAATACGACTGGCTAAGGACCTGTAACAGGGCCAATGTGAAAACGCCCACTTCATGACATTTCTATTGATAGACTTTGTGCTGTGTTTAACGTGGCATTTCTATTGATAGACTTTGTGCTGTGTTTAACGTATCATCGACTTGTTAATATCGTAAAATATTGGCCGGGTTAATACCTAAAATACTTGCCCTCCTGAACCCCTCGGTTTTTATCCCCTAAATCCTTGAAACTTTCAGTATTAGCTCTTGTATAAAGCCCGGGCCAAAACCGTATAGAAATTATGCCAACCATTGCATTGGTATGATGCAAGCTGTTTGGCACATATTAGAACAATAATTGCTTAGTTGATTAATAATAGACAATATATAATTAATTTCTGTAATGAGTGATATTTTGGAAGCAAAAAGCAATCAAATAAATGGGGATAGCAGACTTGAACTGAGTCTGTTATCAACAATAATATAACGGGCAAATGTATAAGTCAGATAGTGCAATCAAAGCAAAACTATTAATGATAACTGTGGTCACAAATGATCATTTTGAAGCGAAACCACAAATTCTATCGTACAAGTGAACAGGGTAAGGCAGAATGTTTCTTTGTATGCTCTGCTATCTAAGGTTTAGATAATTCACTTTTGTTTACAACAGAGTTTACGTTTCTTATCATGTTTTCAATGTTTACTGATGAAACCAAACGCAGTGTTTGACGCACAGTATGTAACAAAACTTTCACAAATTCATCTTTTATCAATCTATCCACAGACCTATGAGTGTGTTCGGCAAGCGGCGACCTTTGATGCGGTTTGTACCTGAACGAAAGTGATTAGAGGTGATAATCCTGATACAGAGTCTATGAATTTAAATAGCTGCCACTCGGTCTGCTCAACGCTCCCAAGGTATGTGATTATCAGCAAACTGTCTCTTTTATTTTGTATACATACATTATCGTTTGGCTGAAGATGAAAGGGATGGGGATGACTTTTGCGACATACAAAGAGACTGAGGATTACAATATTTATTTAAACACTAACTGTGCAACCATTTAACCGTCTATCTGTTTTAAGGAAGAAAATAAATGAATACACTAACACAAACAAAGTAAACTTTACAATGTAGCAATAATATACATATTAAATGGGTATTAGGAACATTTTATCTCCCAGAAAAATAAGTGCCACAACTTCAGAAAACATTTCTTCGCACATGTGCACCCATAGAAGATTCAGACCAGACTGCGCGAATGCGCAGTCTGATCTGAATCTTCATCGGGTGCAATTTAGATAGCCAAGGATGCAACGTTTCTTCATGCGGATAGCGATGACTCTGAATGACGTGTTTGATAGTAAACTTAATGCGCAGACTGATTTGACTCTTCGTTGTACTCACATAATAGACTGTCCTTCTTCTCACATTCAGGCTCATAAGATTATAGTAGATATAAATAGATAATATGTAGTAGAAATGAAGTGAAGAAAATAAAATGGTTTAATCCTCTAGATTGTCATGATATACACCAGAAGTATTAAACGTTCAGTTATTTGATATGCTACTGTTTCAAATATTTACCAAAGTGCGCAGCGTAACAGCTTAAAATTCGCACATCTAAACATTAAACAGAATTAAACACCGCTATCATAAACTTTTAGTATTTCTAATTTGTGTTATAAAGAGTCTTTTTTTTGTTTTTTTTTTTTTTTTTTTTTTTTTTTTTTTTGTTTTTTTGTTTTTGTTGTTGTTGTTGTTTTTTGTTTTGTGCTTTTTTTTTTTTTTTTTTTTTTTTTGTTTGTTTGCTTTTTTTTTTTTTTTTTTTTTTTTTTTTTGTTGTTGTTGTTGTTTTTTGTTTTGTGCTTTTTTTTTTTTGTTTTGTTTTGTTTGTTTGCTTTTTTTTTTTTTTTTTTTTTTTTTTTTTATTTGGTATGGTTATGGATTTTAATGTTTGTATTATACTATCTTCACTCTTTTCACTTCTAGCAGCGTTGTAGTGGGTTTAAAATGTTGACAAATGTACTGCTGTTTACAATAGAAAAACTTACCTCATTTTTTAACTTGCAACCAGAAAATCTGAAACAAACAAAAAAGATAGAAATAAAACATAATAAAAACAACAAAAAATGCTAGATTAAGGAGACGTTTATTCCTTTGACACACCTGTAATATATGTTATTCTATACGATGGTGTCTCCGGTCCAGAAATGTTGTTAAAGCAAAAAAATGGATGGCAATTGGGGTATTAAATATTCTGCGCTGGCTTTTGCAAGGCAAATATAGTCAGACATAAACAAACTAGCCGATAGATATTGAAACCACTAAGTGGCTAAAATAGAACTAATTATGGATGTCCCATGTATGCGTCGGTTTCTTTATAAAGTTGCCTCTCGTTATCTCGACTTCGTTTATCTCGAATAACCGCTTAACTCGAAGTGAAAATCTGGTCCCTGCTTAAACATGAAAAATCTAACAACAGATTATAAAATATTGTGGAAAAGCGGAGAAATTGCCCCCAATTCTTCTCAAATATATCAATATATCTCTAACTTCAAAAGTCAAATTACATACTCATTTGTGAAAAGTGGTTGTTCAATTTATTCATTTTTTCCTCAATTCTGCAAATCTGACATGTCGAGGTACGGATACCCCGAAGTATTTCAGACTTTGAGATAACGAGAGTCAATTGTCAATTACATTAATGTAGTTTATGCATACAGGTATGAAAAGAAACTTGGTTTCAGTTTGTAAAGTCAATGCAAAAATAAAGATGTTGTCGTTGAAGGTACGGCAACCAGGCCGAACAAACAAAACACAAAAGTCTATTTTTCTAGAATCAGAGAAGCTTCTATCACTTGTTAAATACCGACCACAATGTTTGCATATAATTATATTATTGCGACCAATACGAGTCAATAATGTCTGACTCGACTTCCCTTACCAGTTATGTACATACATGTAATGATAATAAGTTATGTTGCTAATTGAATTTTGCGGTTAAATCTCCAAATTTGGGGGAAATAAAAACACAGCTGAATTGAATCAAATAATAATTAATAACAACAATGTTCAGTGAAGCAATATAAATTCGTTTCGTTAACATTTTTTATGTTTTGTTTACATCTGTATAATTTTAAAATGCATGAGTAAGGTAAACAAACTACAATTAAAAAATGCTGGAATGTGTCTTTAATGTATACTCTTACATACCATGTTTGCACTAGAAACTAATGGGGAACAGAGGGGTAGGGGAATATATTTCATAGACTTGTGACGTTTTGACACACACTACTGCTTGGGCATTTTCTTGCTTTATCCCGCTTGTCCAGAAACAGTGAAAAAAATGTTTGATCAAATTTGTAATACATGTATATAGGGCTGTGTTCCTGCCTATCCCCTGTTTTCCCTTTCTTTTTCTTGTGTGTGTGTGTGTGTGTGTGTGTGTGTGTGTGTGTGTGTGTGTGTGTGTGTGTGTGTGTGTGTGTGTGTGTGTGTGTGTGTGTGTGTGTGTGTGTGTGTTTTGAAAATAATGTTCACTTTATCCACTGTATTTAATTTTCATACTGAAAATATGAACATTAAAAGAACCAAAACCATGTAGGTATAAGTATAAATATTCATTTCCTTCCGCATTTTTCTGAAGCCTGCCTGGTAATTGCTTATTTGTGCCCAAGTCAAATATTTGTTTGGTATACGTTTTGAAGACGTCTTGTATCAACGCGGATCTTGACTACAGAATCGGTGTTCATAAATACAATGATGGGTCAGATAAGTGCCACGATATCTATATTTTAAGTGTGAACCTGTTCATCAAACGTCGATTAGCGTTTTTCTCTCCCTAGACACGAAAACTCATAACTCACTAGGGAGCGAGACATACTCAACAACATTGGAAGCTTCACATTATTATGTTTATCCAGGAGACTTAACGGTCGCGTGACTATTGTATGTTCTGTATTCGAGGGAGGGATTTCGTAGAGAGAAGCACAAACTAGATAGATAGATAAATAGATAGATAGATAGATAGATAGATAGATAGATAGATAGATAGATAGATAGATAGATAGATAGATAGATAGATAGATTAAAGTACATACAATGGTATCTACAAATAAGAAAACAAGAATATATGAATACTCAGAATTTAAATTAAACGTCTCGTCTTTATTGAAGACTTTTTACTTTTAGTCTCGCATTTAACATTTTGAGGGCATTATATCGCAAGTAAACTGAAATAAGACAGGCAATCGTGTATGTTTTTCGTCCGAGTAAACAATACAAATGTTGTTTACATTTTAATAGCGTAAAGCAGTCAAAAACATTGAAATAAATATGACTTATTCCCTATGTTTTGACCGCTTGTCTGTCCCAAAATGTTTCTACAGAAATAAATTTGCCATCGCAAATTACGCGACATGCAACTGCTTGCTTTCAGGCTTTTGACACAGACATCACGGAAACATGCCTATATAATTTTGACCCCCTCAAACCCCACTTTCATATAGTAAAACTGGGGTTTACAGGGTATACATTAGTTTTCTTATTTCGGCTCAAAACATAGATTGTGGGTACTCGTTAGAACCGCCTCGGCGAGGCGGTTCTAACCAGTACCCATAATCTATATTTTGAGCAGAAATTTGAAAAAAAAAAAATCAGTTTTTTTATCTGAAAATTTTCAGTTTTTGATGGTGAAATTGTCTATATATTAGAATAGGCGTGTTTTCGTAATAAATGTCTTTACCCCGGAACTACAAAAGCCCTCCCATCGGAAACCTAAATGGGTTTTGTGACACAAAACAATGTTTATTCGAAATCAGATCAATCAAACGAAGAGTAACCGTAACTGAAGTACACTGCTTTGGAACTCAGCTGTCACTCACAACAAAAGTCTAAAAGATTGCCTTTGAAAACAAAGAACACAATACTGATAGAAAATTGGAGATTCTTTATAAGCAGAAATGAAGTTTGCAACACGGCATACGCCCTCTAGCGTATACATTAGCAGAACTCCGTTTTCAGAGACACAACAATGGTCCCAAAGATCCCAAAGGAAATGAAATATAATCTGCACTATGGTGAAGTACGGGGAGACGTTCTACGGCCGCCACACGACACTAACACGAGCTGCAGTGAAGTAGGAAAAAATAAACGATTGCTTTTAGAAACAAAGAACACATTACGGACAGAAAATGGGAGTATCGGTTTTATTGAGACTCTTCATAAGCAATAATGAAGTTCGCAACACTGTCTTAGAATGTTGGAGACTTAAATCTAGTTTTATGAGCAATCAACCTCACTCTCAGTTTTGACGCAATACCTTACATCCGATAATAAAACAGCCAAGTGCACAAAAATAAAATTTAAAAGCAAGATGGCGAGCTAAATGGGGTCACAACAAAAAGGTTCGAGCCTTTGAGGTTTGAAAGCTAAAGCGGGCATCCTTGAGGCTAATAAAGCCGTCTATGATACACCCATGTATATGTGTTATGGCTCGACATATAAGCTGTTGCATGATTCTGTCTTATATTGGTCATATTGGAAGTAACACTATTTTCCTTTGCTTCGTTTTATAATTGAGCCGCGCTATATGCGGACATCGAAGGCCCATATGAACGCAGGAATTCGCATAGTTCCATCAGGACATTCGCTGTCCGTTACAGATTCATTGAATTACCGTATTCGACCTAATTACCGCACTGTGCGCTTAGGTTTTCAAATTAATGGGAAAATTTGTGGTAAAATATATATGTATCCTCCTATACTAAGGGTACACTTAAAAACTATCAGCGATTTATCTAATCAAGGGCTTATCTTGTTACGCTTATGTGACTGTTTTTCGTGTTTCTTTTCTTATTGTCTTTATAAAAGTATATGTTGTAGGTACTCGTTTGAATTGCATCGACAAGTCGATGCAATTCAAATGGGTACCCACACCATAGGCATTTATAAAGAAGAAGACAAAAAGTACACCGGTTGTAATCTGAAGACTTGAGAATTGCTTGACTGTGCGCTTATAGGGATATGTGCGGTAATATGGTCGAATACGGTAGGTAGAATGTATAGAGCTATAGCGGACCGTTCAGCTTCGCTGGCTGATTTCGATCATCACTAGTCGCATACAAAATTTATAAAATTTGCCCTTGGAAACAAAGAACCCATAAAATCGGAGTCACGGTTTTACAGACTCTTCATATGACAGCAATGGACCCAGTGACCTCAAAGAAAATAAAAAAAATAAAGAATGCACTTAGCTGAAGTACGGGGAGACTGTTTACGGCCGCCACACTGTACTTAACTCCAGACGTCTCCATCACGAAAACACGCCTATATAATTTTGACCCCCTTTAACCCCAACTTTTATATAGTAAAACTGAGGTTTACAGGGGTGCACATTATTTTTCTTAGTTTGCTAAAAACATAGATTGTGGGTACTCGTTAGAACCGCCTCGCCAAGGCGGTTCTAATGACTACCCACAATATATGTTTTGAGCAGAAATATGAAGAATGTCAGAATTTTTTATTTGAAAATTTTCATTTTTTGGTGGTAAAATTTTCAGTATATTTGAATAGGCGTGTTTTTGTAATAAAGCAAAAACATAAACATAACAAACGTCAAAAACTATAGCATTAAAGAGTATAATGAAAGTGTAAATGAGATGATATTGTCTCTGCTTGGAATACATTGCAGCAGGTGGGCGTGCATGTTTTCAAACAACAAAGTATGGTAAGGCATTGACTGATTGTTTTGGAGCTTGACGACACTTCAACCCTTGTATGTTGTTTTGTGTCGTCTCCCAGAGAAAGAGAGAAAAGAGAGAGGTGAGATAGTAGAAAAAATGAAAGAGAGGGCTTTTTGCACTGAATTCCCCAAAAACCAGGATTGGACGAACGTTAAGATGTGTAAGTGTTAGTGATTTCGCCCTGCTTTTTTTGCAAATACTCGTACACGAACAACAACGTCAACAACAGTTGTTTGCCAGCACGGAATGGGCTCATTGGGCTATTCCCATTAGGACCGCGCCACGCAATAACGTGTCTTTGGACATATGCGGACGGCGAAGGCCCAGATCAGCCTGCGCATCCGCGCAGTCTGATCAGGGCCTTCACTGTCCGCTAACAGAATCATTTGATACTGTAAAATGTATGAATTGGGAGCAGAGGCGCAGGTGATACTTCGCGCATGCGCAGGATGAACCAAATCTGCGCATTTTGCGCATGCTCAAAGACACATTTTCGCTAGGCGCGGTCCATTTAGCGTTTAGGTTGGAACATCAGAATGTCACATAAATCGCCAGTTTTATTCATTTTTATCTTTCCCAGCCCGTATATCAGTATCAAGGCGGATTTGGCTTTAAGTAGTTTGGCGACTGATCCAATTACCATGATAAAATTGTTGACATGGAGATAGGAGGGATTACGTCGTACTGTTGGGTCGATACCATTGGTCAGCTAATTGTCCCATAGTCTCCAACTTAATTCCCTCTAGTTTTTAGATCAAATAGTTTAGAATCCCTACTCCTTCTGTTTTGATTTACTGCTGTCTGAGGTAAAATTCCTTGTGTTTATGGAGTAAACACATCGAGGGATTGTTTCTTGGTATTTACGGGAAAATGAATGTATGGGTGGAATTTTCTTGCTTTATGTTTTTTGGCATTTTACGGCAATTTAACACATCAAGTCAACACATTAAGTTAAGTCTGTATTATGTATACACCGATGTGTTAACACGAACTTTCTTAATATCAGTTCTTGCTGGTTATTGGCCCCCTCAGGCAGACCGTTCCTACATGTACATAGACAGCGAATTTCAACTTTTTTTAAAAGGAAATCTGCTGAGCGAGAGGAAAACAAACAAGCAAACAGAAGGCGAAGAAAATACAGAGGACACACAACGAAAACTACAATAGAACTCTATATGGTTCAAGACAAAAAATAAGAAAACGGAAACAAGGGTCATATAAAAATTGTATAGAATTAACTTTAAACAGTGGTAAAAGAACACACTATTTCCAGAGGCGGAACCAGGAAAGTTTCTGAGGGGTTTGATTTAATCATATTACCGTACTTACACTACATATTTGGTCAGACAGGCCAGAGCAAACAGTGTAGACCCAGATCAGACGCCGCAGAACGCGGCGTCTGATCAGGGTCTACACTGTTTGCTACTCACCCAGCAATTTTACACACATTTACAGGCAGTAAAAAGGACCTGTTGAAGAAAGGTATAAGAAAAAGTGTCCCAAATTTATCAAATTTATCCAAAATTTCCCATGAAAATGAAATTTCGAGTCAAAGTGGGGTTCTACTGAGCCCCATGACCACCTCTGAATCCGCCCCTGTATTCCATGCCCCATATTTGACCTAAATATTTAGGCAGTTTAATTTCTAACATGTACCATACGTGCCCTAACGTTTATGTTAGGTCTGTCTGTTTATGTGTCTTAAATTTGTTGTCTGAGCATCACGAAAACATGTCTATATAATTTTGACACCCTTTAAACCCCATTTTTTGATATGGTAAAACTGGGGTTCACAGGGGTATACATTTACATTATTTTTCTTACTTTTGCTCGAAAACGAGGCGGTTCTAACGAGCACTCACCATCTATGTTTTAGGAAGAAATACGAAAATTATCAGAGTTTTTTTTTATCTGAAAATGTTCCGAGTTTTGGAGATGCAATTTTCTATAGCTTTGAATAGGCGTGTTTTCGTAATTGTGACAAACAGTGCACACAATCTGATCAGAGTCTGCACTGTTTACTGATGAGTGCCCATCCGAATAATTAGGGCAAATACAGTACAGAAAGAAATGGTAAATAGTGCAGAAAGAAATGGTATATAGGGCAGAAAGAAATGGTATATAGTGCTGAAAGAAATGGTATATAGGGCAGAAAGAAATGGTATATAGTGCTGAAAGAAATGGTATATAATGCTGAAAGTAATGGTATATAGTGCTGAAAGAAATGGTATATAGGGCAGAAAGAAATGGTATATAATGCTGAAAGAAATGGTATATAGGGCAGAAAGAAATGGTATATAGTGCTGAAATAAATGGTATATAGGGCAGAAAGAAATGGTATATAGTGCTGAAAGAAATGGTATATAGTGCTGAAAGAAATGGTATATAATGCTGAAAGAAATGGTATATAGGGCAGAAAGAAATGGTATATAGTGCTGAAAGAAATGGTATATAGTGCTGAAAGAAATGGTATATAATGCTGAAAGAAATGGTATATAATGCTGAAAGAAATGGTATATAGTACAGTACAGAAAATGGAGAGAAAAGAGTTGTTAAAATTTCCTACCTTGTTAAGCCTTTTCCTGTGTATACCGAATGGTAATATTGACTTGTTTCCCTAATTCCAATCCCATAATAGTGGTATCTGAAATGCGGACGAAGCATGCATTTAGGCTTCCATAACATATTATATGCAGTTTAATCTTTAGCACCCTGTAGGCTAAATAATGAGATGAAAATTAGGTTTTGTTTCCACAGAATATGACATTTCATTCAAATTGTCTCAGAAAATAGGATTTGACATTCATTCAAACTGTTTCATTCAAGGATAATTTGAATCAAATGTCAAGTCTTTATTTCTGCAACAGTTAAGACAAATATTTTTATCTATAGTCAGCAGGTTAATGTTTAAATGTTCGACTTCGTAAACTCTCTAATGTGCTTGTCCCAAGTTTGACTTCTTTAAATAGGCGGTTTAAAACACATGCAGGTGTCATAAAATGTTTCTGAAGTTTTAACACATCACAAAAAGAAACCACCGTGTAGCAAAATAGAGGAGCAGAGCTAGGGTGGTGAATCAAACATTTTGAGGAAGTTTATGGTGATCTCTTTACATCACACAGCAACGCCAGATTTAGCATTTTGAAAAACTAAGAAATTAATAACAGCCCTTAATAAACTATTCCAAAATTGATTTTAAAGGATTTTCTTGGCTCACTTAATTGCCTGCATAAATGGTTTATAATCAGTCTGAAGTTATTAGGCAAAATGTACTTACTTAGAATGTCCTCTTGTTCCAAGCCGCCTGGTCGTCAAATGTGGAAATTTTTGTCGTATGGTCTGAAAATAAAAGTAAAGCAATATGAATGACATGGCCAAGCTAAAATGGGTTAAATCAACTTCGTTTGTACATTATACAATTACAGTCAAACCTCGAACACTGATGGCTCGTTTACAATGGCTTACTCGAACTCGTTTTTGAGTCCCTACGAAATTCTTCCGATAGCTCAAAATCATATTTAGGAAACTTTTCTTATTCTGTCATGACATTGTATGTTTTGTGTACTCATTAGAATCGCCTCATCGAGGCGATTCTAATGAGTACACTCAACATACAATTATTGCGTAGAAAATTGAAAATATTTCCCTAAATTATCGCTATTTGCTACCTGACCTGGCGCCATAAGTCACATTCAGTGGCTCGAACTACCCATATCTGGAACAAATTTCTAAGGTCCCAAAGATGTTCGAGCATTGAAGTTTGACTATATTGCTCTTGTGCGGGTGGGGTAATATGAAGACGTGTTCACCCTAGGCAGGTAATGTTACCCGAGGGCTTGCCCGAGGGTAACATTAACAGTCGAGGGTGAACAAATCGTCATATTACCCTCGTACAAGGGCAACAATTGTTTTATTATACCGAATTCTTACAACTGTAACTGCACTGACAGCCATGACGTCACCAGAAGGTAATATTACCTGCGAGGGTAATATTGCAGGGAAACCTGACAGAATATAACCCTGCCCGTGCAATGCGCGTACCGAAGTGACGTTAGAGGGTAATATTACTTGCGAGTGTAATATTACAGGGTAATATTGCAGAATATTGCCCTGCACGTGATATGATCTTGACCAATGAGATTTCTAATATAGCTTATGAATATTAATGAGGTATGATAAATCTCTACATACAATGTATCTTGATTCATTTCCTCTTTTTCTAGAACTCAAAAATATGTGATTTGGTTCAATCAAAACAACTGTTTTCCTGATTCGTAAGTTACCACCATTGGTATTTGCTTGTATAAGGCATCACATACACTGATTAACAAACAAAAAAATTCCTAAAAATCAAAACAAAACGTTAAGATTTGCTAAACTATTTCTGAGGTTTTAATACAACCATCTAGAGAAATGTTGCACTTGTTATGAGTTGTGACAAATAAATACCATCCACGCTCTATTCACCACTTTATATAGTAAAAATGAGGGTGAAAACTATGTGCTTACTTTTCCAAATGTTGCAGCACAAGCTGGTTCCAGGTTCTCTCTGCGACAGAAGTCAAGATAGTGTGCATACAGAATACACCTGGGTAGACATACACCCTCGCAAATACAATAATTCTCTTCCAGCCTGTAAAGAAAATAAGGTAAACAAGCCAGCGTACAGCAAAACCTAAAATAAGACATGTATGACCAGTAAAGACTCAGATCAGCCTGTACATCAACCATGTATGGCAAGGGTTCTCGTTTATCCCTCTGTGGATAGCCCAGAGTCTGTAGAAGACACATGCGATCAGCAAAGACTCTGATCAGACTGCGCGGATGCGCAGTCTGATCTGAGTCTTCGCTGGTCGCACAAGTCTTATAGTAGGTTTTGTCGTGCGCTGGCTCAACTGTCAACGCAAGATGTCCAAAAACATCATTCAATGAAATTTATGTTGATCATGTCATGCTAAAGTGTTCTGCAAGCATGTACAAAATAGCAGCCTAAGACAAGCCTGCACATGCTCAAAATCTGATCAGTCTCTACATTTTGCAAACCCTCATCTCAGTCTAACCGATACAGAATCTATATTTATCTACAGTAGTGCAACGTCAGATCATATATACGCGAACAGCGAAAGCTTAAATCAGCCTGCGCATTCCTCGAAGTTCGTACAGGCACTTCTCTGTTCGTCCGTTTGTTCTACAGTATCAATATTTTAGTATGCTGAATGCATTCATATTTTGTGCAGCAATAAACAAACGCCAGAACGAAATTTGATGACGAGCAGGTGTAAGCAAACAGCAAGCACTCCCACCCCATGCGAAAATATATTAGCCGCGACGACTTGCAAAACAGAGCAACAACAGACATCAGACAGGAGACGACTATGCAGGAGGCTCAAAATGATTCTGGACAATGAAGACCCTGATTAGATGGCACGAATGCGCATTCTGTTACTCCGATCTGGGCCTTCGTTATCCGCCTATGCAATTAAGCCATGCCCGTCATATTGTGGCTCATAAAATGATAAGCCCAGCCTCGAGGTAAAAAAAAAATTCATGCTCAACTCACAACTCAGCTGAGCATGAAATTTGTCCTGTTAAGAAACCTCAGATTTCTAACAACAGCAAGTTCTTTCTTGCTAAACATAGCTGAGCATGAAAAATTCTCTGCTAATAAATATGAAAATGCCAACTATAGTTGGCATTTTCATATTTATTAGCAGAGAAAATGTCATGCTCAGATGAGATGAGCGTGAAAAAAATTATAATCTCGGGGCATGGTCGACCTGTGCTGACTCGCAGTTGCACAGGCTTTCGCTCTCGGTATTTGATCGAATATTCTTTTTTTTTTTTTTTTTTTTTTCGTTTTGCAACTGATAAGCCCTGATGGATCTGAGACGACCAACACTTAAACGGACCAGTCTTGGATTTCGCTCTCTGTGCTTTGTGACTGATACATGTAAGGCATGTTGATCCGTGGCGACCAGCAGTTGCACGGGTCAGTATGAGCTTTAACCCTCGGCTTTTGCCTGGAAACCCATTAAAAGTTTAGTTTTTCTATGTTAATATTCGATAAAAAAAATGTGAAGAATGGGGTGTTACGAGAGTGCAAATATTTTCCTTCTGATCAGTTGTTGAAGAGTGCAAATCACTGCTGTGTGTTTATTCCCTTAATCTCTTTAATCCCTATATCTCAACTCGTCGACAAAGGAAAGATACATGTAGAATCACACACACACACAATCAATCAGGCATCATGGGCAGAGTTTATGAAATTATTTTAGGTAAATAAAAGAAACCCACTTTTAACAAAGTAACCATTTTATTATATATACAGCGCACTGTCGTTATATCAAACTGTAAAGGACCATTTTAGTTTGAGGTAACAGTGGTTTGAGGTAACAGAAGTAGAAATGTACAGAACAAAGCAAAACTTAACCAACATTATCCAAAATGGATTTTGATTAAAGCAGCACTTTGAGATATCAGTGTTTGAGAGAATGAGAGTCAGTCAACTATATTATATAATTCCAGGATTTTGTTTAACAGTTATATGCGGGTGACTGATGATGCTATATATACATTACGAAAACACGCCTATTCAAATATACTGAAAATCTTACCGACAAAAAACGAAAGTTTTCAGATAAAAAATTCTGATATTTTTTTATAAATTCTGCTCAAAACATAGATTGTGGGTACTCGTTAGAACCGCCTCGATGAGGCGGTTCTAACGGGTACCCACAATCTATGTTTTTGAGCAGAAATAAAAAAAATAATGTATACCCCTGTAAACCCTAGTTTTATTATATAAAAGTGGGGTTTAAGGGGGTCAAAATTATATAGGCGTGTTTTCGTGATGAATTGATGGAAACCAACAAGTCTGGTCCAGAAAACTCGACATTTCTACTGTTTTCTGTTTTGTGGATGTGTGTGCTCATTGCTATCACGGGCCATTCCTTTTAGCATCAATACAGTGGACTCACGTTATCTCGACTCTGTTTATCTCGAATAACCGCTGATCTGGATGTAAAAATCCGGTCCCTATTTTAACGTGGAAGTCTAACAACAGGCAACAAAATATTGTGGAAAAGAGGAGAAATTGCTCCTAGGGAGCAATTTCTCATCTTTTCCACAATATTTTTAATATATCTCTAATTTCATGAGTCAAATTATATATTCATTTATGAAATGTGGCGGTTCGATTTATTTTTTCCTCTATTCTGCTAATCTGATACGGATATCTCGGAGTATTTCAGAGAGTCCTTTGGACTTCGAGATAACGAGAGTCTACTGTATTACTGTATTTATTTACGTAACAAATATTTTTGCAGTTGCAGTTACAACACCTGAATGTGTTAGTTGCTCTTTTAAGGAAATGCGGCCTCAGAGCGATAATTTTGTAATTTCGGAGATTTTGAGGAATATAGAGGCGATGGCGCGCTCTTGTTTATACATTGGTCGGTAATAGAAAGTGATTTATTGTTTTTAATAACTGCCGATATCTTATTTTAGTAATACATTAAACTTGTGAAGAGCAAATTTGAACCTTCCGATTACATATCAGGGCTGAAATTCTTTCCATTACAAAAAGTAGTGTCATCAACGACTATTGGAAGCCTCCGTTCTCGTGTTATCTCGGGTTATCTCGTTCATATCACGTAATACTCGAAATATATTGAAAACCCTCGATCCAAGACCGGGTGATCAATAAAGAGTTTATTAAATTAACAGTGCTCAATACAAACTTGTTGGGGGCAATCTATTATTTAATATAATAGAAAGTTTCCGAGATCTCTGTTTGTGTTTACTCCCAGTATCAAGCGCCTGATATGATCACGATTTATAAAATTCGTAAGCGTTTCTGGCACTTTTATGTCGCATTGGTAAACATCGATTATTTGATTATTGAATATTGGTAAGGAATACAAACAAATGATTAGAGATCTTTTCGAAACATTTATCTGCTTAACCGTTTCAGCTCTGTAGACCAAGACAGACACTTTTCCAAACACTGTAAATCCAGATTAGCCGTCCCATCAAGATCTACAACTTTTTGCCATTCTGTTTTTTTTTTTTTTTTTTTTTTTTCACTTTAGACTAAAATCCCTATCTGCATCCGAGGACAAGTCCAAACAAGAATGGAATAGTCCATTTCAAAAACACAGGGATGAAAGGGTTAAGAATGCAAAAAGACTTGATCTGACATTGTGTGCATTATAATCAGTTATAGGTATAATAAGTGCTGAGCTCGCCTCTGTACATTTTGTTGAATTGAATTGATTGCAAAATAAATTTATTGTGCATTACGAAAACACGCCTATTCAAATATATTGAAAATTTTACAACCAAAAACGGAAAATTTTAAGATAAAAAAATTATGATAGTTTTCATATTTCTGCTCAAAACATAGATTGTGAGGCGGTTCTAACGAGTACCCACCATCTATGTTTTTTTAGCAAATTAAGACAAATAATGTATACCCCTGTAAACCCCAGTTTTACTTTATAAAAGTGGGGTCTAAGGGGGGGGATTATATAGGCGTGTTTTCGTTATGGGTACACATTAGAGTCGCTTCGCTGAGGCGAATCAAATGAATACCTACTATACTTTTCGTGGAGAAACAAACAAAATCGCCCATCTTCATGTGCTCTTATTTATGTCTGTTTAATAGCATTTTCGGTATAGAATATCAGACATGTTAAGCCTCGTTTATTTTGTAGTGAGTCGCACTCATTTTTGGCTTCAAAAACCCAGTTCTTTGCATTGTCTCACTATTTATTCATTTATTTATTTATTTATTTATTTTCAGAAATATTCCTATATACTTAAGTAAAAATAGAGAACTCAGTGTGTGTTTTTTTTTGTGTTTTTTTTTTTTGTTTTTTTTTGTTTTTTTTTGCGTGTGTGTGTTTTGTTTTGTTTTGTTTTTTCCGAGGAATCTCACTGATATTAATTTTCAGAACATAACATGTCTAATATTGGGATGGTGAAGATACACAAAGGCAGGTCAGAGATAGCAAACAAATTGAAATATGGTATTAAAACTGCAATTCCTGCAAACAGAGCCTAGAACTCAACTAATAGTATATATTGAACGAATGCATATCCATATTTACACAGCTGGTGCTAAGTGCCGTGTGGCGGCCGTAAAACGTCTCCCCGTACTTCACTATAGTGCAGATTATACTTTTATTTACTTTGGTATCATTGAGCCCATTCTGGTAACTTTGAAAATCGAAAACCACTTAGGCCGATGCTACGTGTATGTTTGTGAGGTGCGGGGGAGGGGGGGGGGGGGTAGTAGAGGGGGAGAGTATGAAGCTTCGCATTGCTGCATATAATGAGACTTGATAAAACTGAATCTCCGATTTTCGGTCTCTTGTGTGTGTGTGTTGGGGGCGGGGGTCGGGGGGAGGGGTTGTTCCCCAAAGGCAACCGTTTGGGGTTTTGTTTTACATAGACTTGCTAAAAGAAAGACAAATTGCAACATGAAACTTTTCTTTCCTAAAGTACAGCACGTCTGCAAGCAGTCAATATCCTGATCTAACATGTTTCGACGTTATCATTTGGAATAAGCGCCGCTTGATGTACATTTCAATACTTAAAATCTTCTTTAATTCTTTTGACACTTTTATCTTATCTATATTTTTACCTATACTGTTTCAATGGAACACATATGAGCCGGCACATGAAAAAAGGACCTTCCGGTTTGTGGTTCTTCAAATGCGCATGCGCAGTCTCCTATATGGGCGACAGAAATGCATTTTTGCTTGAAACTTTTTCCATGTCTCTGCTACCTGTCTGTGAAAGGTAAAGGCTCTGACGAGACTGCGCTTATGCGCACACTCACCTGAGCCTTTGCTGGTCGGCTATGTGATAAGTGCCCTTTTTTTCATGCGGGGCTCATATAAGACAATTTCAAAAACACATGCGGTTTGCACTGAACTTAAGAAGTTCACACCTGTTAGAGTGTCTTCACCGAGTGTCTTCGACGAAATGTACACAAACCTATGCATAAGAGCAAATTTTAACCCTTGACCTCTTTAAGCTTGTTCTGACAATTAACATTTTGTTTTGAAGTGATAAAAACACATGTCCCGTAACGTCCTTCGGATACGTACGCCCAGCGAAGATTCAGATCAGAATCTTCACTGGGCGCATTACGAACACATGTAGCCAGGGTTGCAAAGTTTCTTCATGCGGACAACGAAGACTCTGATCAGACTGCGCGGATGCGCAGGCTGATCTGAGTCTTCGTTGGACGCACATGTCAGAAGGTGCGTTTTCTGACGTTCCAACACACATGTATTCTATTGTCTTTATGATATTGGCATGCCCTTTACATTTTAACACAAGATCTCTGTCATTATTTGTTCAGCCGTGCGCCCTGGTGTTTTAATGGCGATCGCCACATGAATTGTTTGATGATCTAAAACATATCTGAAACTTGTTTTTCGGAAACACATACGGTCAGAGGACAATGCAGTGTTAATTGATGTTTTTAACTGATTTATGTAAATACTGTAATCTTTATCGAAAACTGTAACATGAAAAATCGTTTTAGAAATTAAACCCTCACCTGCTAAATTTAAATATCAGTAGACGACTTTAATTTAGTTATAGAAAATAGGGCTTCACTATTCGCTTAAAGTGTCATCACTAATCCATAAAATCGTCCACAACAACAACCATAATAATAAAATACAATTTTGCCATCTGTAGATGGTGTCAACAGCAAGCTAAAGTTTATTTTTTGCCTTAAGTAGATGTGTTTTTTTTTTTTTTTTTGTTTTTTTTTTTTTTTTTTTTTTTTTATAATCAGCAGATATTTTCGCAAATGCATCTCTTAATTTTCTTTGACTCTTTTACAAAAGAAATTTTCTAGCCGATGACATGTATCCACGGTGGCGATTCTAATAAGTATATTCAACATACCATTATTTTTTAGAAGAACGAAAAGACTTCCCTAAATTATCGCCATTTACTTCATAACGAAAATATTTTTGACCCCCTTAAATTCCACTTTTATGTAGTAAAACTAGGTTTTACATGGGTATACATTATTTTTTTATTTGGCTAATAGATTGTGGGTACACAATAGAACTGCATCGCCGAGGCGATTCTAACGAGTATCCAGAATCTATGTTTGAGCATGTTAGAATCGCCTCACTTGGCGATTCTAACAGATATCCAAAACATACGTTTCATGAGAAAAATAAAATAAATCAAGGTTTTTCTTTTATATCAATCTGCCGGTTAAGGATTCTTTACAACAGCAAATTGATTCAATGGCAAAATCAGAGAAAAAATAAAAGAGACCTTTTTGAAAAGTGCTGTTCAGGACACTAAGTAATATGGAAAGTGTAGACTTTGTCCGGACGGTGAATGAGTTAGCAGGCCAATCCGTGTCTGGTTACTCACCATTGCAATGTCAAGGAGGTCTGTTTCTTCTTGTCACGCATGATTTGAGCCACCGTCTTCTTTGGCAACTGACTGGCGTTGCCGTTGACGTCAATATGGCCGTTCTCGGCCATGAGAGCTTTCTCCTCTTCATCTAGAATGCTTTCGTCGTCGGTAAATAATTGGCTATCGTCTACCGCGGGCTCTGAAAGAAAAAAAATACGTCTTTCAACATACGAGGGGCGTTCATTTAATATTGCCATTGGGGTTCTACAGGGCGCGTTATTAATCCCATTCACATTTCCTTTACTTCAACCCTTCAAAGTAGTCCCCCTTGACGGAAACATACTTTTCAAGTCTCGAAATCCATTCGGTAAATGTAGAGAAGTAGGCCTCTTTAGTTATACCCTGAAGACACTTGTAAAGTGCACTAACAAGTGCAATTCGGGATTCATAACGACGACCGGAAAGGGTTTTCTTTAGTAGTAAAGGAAACAGGAAAAAGTCACAGGGACTAAGGTCTGGCGAATAAGGTGGATGAGAGAGATGAACTACCTTTTCCTCTTTCAAGAAGTCTTGGACAAGAACATACTTGTGAAAAGGTGCGTTGTCATGGATAAAACACAGACCTCTTAAACCGGATGCAGGTCTACGTTTTTCATAGTGTGCCTTTACTTTTGAGTGTATATGACTGAACCAAATTGAACTTTCAATAACTTTTGAAAGACTGAACGGATTAGACCGAAATTCCATCCTATTATAGAAAATCACCCCCCCCCCCTCCCCTCCCCCACACCCACCCAACCCCCACCCCGTGAAATCACCGCAGTTTCCATGTGCTCCTTACAGCCACGCGGTATGGTGGGCCATTAGTGACACAATTAAATGAACGCCCCTCGTAATTTTCCCTAAGTTAGAGTTACAGTACGATTACGATTATGTTAAATCTATACCGAGTCGCGCTTGTGCGACGAGGTCGGTTTTAATATAAGGGTATTCTATGACGTCAAATGATGTTCAATAACTTCTAATATCTGGGAGTTATTGCACACCCGTTTGACTATTCTTGTTTCAAATACTTTGTATTCGGACAGACAGTGTGGACCAAAAACGCGACGTCTGATCAGGGTCTACACTTTGTCATGTAGCAGCTTTACGCACATTCACAGGTAGTAAAATGAACTTGGACAGAGGTAAAGGGTAAAGAGTAACAGGTGTGAATATTTAGGGTAAATACGGTATCCCAAATTTATTCAAAATTTCCCATAAAAATGAAATTTTGAGTCAAAGCGGGGTTCAGCCAAACCCACAAACCCCCCTAGTGCGATTTACAACGATCGGGTTTATGTATGAATGGTCTGTCGACTGCGTTATACCACCTCAGACGCAGTTTGAGTGGTTCTGTACCGGTACCTTTCATTTTTTTTTCTTTTGTTTTAAGGAAAGGATAAGTGGATCATCACGAAAACATGTCTATGTAATTTTGACCCCTCCCCCACCCCCAACCCCACTTTTATATAGAAAAAAATGGGGGTTGCAGGGGTATACATTATTTTTCTCTTTTCTGCTCAAAAACATAGATTGTGGGTACTCGTTAGAACTGCCTCGATGAGGCGGTTCTAACGAATACCAACAATCTCTGTTTCGAGCAAACTTAACAAAAAGATCACATTTTCTCATTTCGCTTTTGCAGCCATAGAAAATACCATTATATTGAATGGGCGTTTTTTTCTTTTCTTTTTTTTTTTTTTTTTTTTTTTTGTAATGAAAGTTTCAGGGGGACATCTTTATTAGAATTGTTTTTGCCTCTCTTCTGCAAAGGAGTATTATCTAAAAGGAAAGAACTGGCTCCACTCAGAAACATTTTTAGTAGACCTCTTTCAGAGGGTACTTGGTGCTCAGAAAAAGCAAACAATTCCTGCAAAAGTTGTCTCTCTTGTACAATGCAATACATTTTGACTTCGAAACCTCACCAGTGCCAGGCAAGATCGCCCTCAACCCATATCGGAACAGTGTTGACCTAGACCAGTCTGCGCATTAGCACAGTTGTAACAGGAATTTAACTTTTAACGGTAGAAGCTAAAGACTAAAGTAGTCATACTGACGAAAAAAAATGACCAGATCAGACTGCGTGTGATTTGGGCAATCACTGTTCGTTAACGCGTTGGGTCCCTTTTTACTTGCCATGGCCTAAATATTTTTTCAACACCTGCATCACGCACTCGAAAATCTACTTTAAGATACATTAATAGTTACTTATCATACACAGATTTATTTTAAACAATCTTACTTTAATGGCTGTCTCACAGGAGTCGACATATAAAATTGTCCTAACTGAAACATAGATAGGTAAAGTTAAAAGGGGAAAAATAGGTCCTTTAATGATTTCACCCGTTTTTGTTTTGTTTTCTTTACTACTTATATTTGCCCTTTTTATATGTTTTTTATTTCGTTATTTAGTTCTTTAATTTGAATTTACCATCTGTCAATATAAACTATTTGGTTGTTTTTTTTTGTTTTTTTTTTGTTGTTTTTTTTTTTTTTTTTTTTTTTTTTGTTGTTGTTGTTTTTTTTCAAACAACATACAGTCCATTACGAAAACATGCCTATTTAATTATACTGAAACTTTTACCACCAAAAAACGAAATTTTTCAGATAAAAAATTCTGATATTCATCAAATTTCTGCTCAAAACTTAGATTTTGGGTACTCGTTAGAACCGCCTCGATGAGGCGGTTCTAACGAGTACCCATAATCTATGTTTTGAGCAGAAAGAAGGAAAATAATGTATACCCCTGTAAACCCCAGTTTTACTATATAAAAGTGGGGTTTAAGGGGTTCAAAATTATATAGGTATGTTTTCTTGATGCGAACCTCAATGACTCGAACATCTTTGGGACCATGGGAATTTATTCTAGAAATGGGTAGTTCGAGCCACTGAGGGTTAATCATGGCACCACATCAGGAAGCAAATGGTTATAATTTAAGGAAGTCTTTTTTATCTTCCATACAATAATAGCATATTGAGTGTACTCATTAGAATCGCCTCGATGAGGCGATTCTAATGAGTACACACGACATACAATTTCATGATAAAATAAGAAAAGAAAACACCTTAATATTGTTTTCTTGAGCTATCGGAAGATTTTCGTAAGGACTTAAAAATAAGTTCGAATCAGCCATGGTAAACGAGCCATCGGTGTTCGAGTTATTGAGGTTTTATTATACATATGTTTTTACTTACTTACTTCTAAATTAAACACGCATATATAGTTTTGATCCCCTTAAACTCCACTTTTATACAGTAAAACTGGCGTTTACAGGGGTATACATTATTTTTCTTATCTCTGCTCAAAAACATAGATTGTTGGTATTCGTTAGAACCGCCTCGCGGAGGCGGTTCTAGTGAATACCCACATCTATGCTTGAGCAGGTATAAGAAAACTACCAGAATTTTTCATCTGAAAGTTTACATTTTAAATGGTAAAATTCTCAATACATTTAAACAGGCGTGTTTTTGTAATGATAAAGGATTTTCTTCATATATTATGGGAAATGAGAAAGATTTGGCAATTAGGTACATTAAGATAGATTTGACATCGCGGAAGCTTGCCTATATAATTTTAATCCCCTTAAACCCAACTTTTATATAGTAAAACTGGGGTTTACAGGTATATACGTTAATTGTCTTATTTCTGCTCATAAACATATATTGAGGGTACTCGCTAGAACCGCCTCTCCAAGGCGGTTCTAACATGTACCCACAATCTACGTTTTGACCAGAAATATGAAAACTACCAGAATTTTTCATCTGAAAGTTTTTTTTTTTTTTTTTTTTTTTTTTTTTTTTTTGTTTTGTTTTTGTTTTTTGTTTTGTAGCGGTAAAATTCTCGATATATTTGAATACGCGTATTTTCATAAATTAATGACATTTTCCCCATAGAATACGGGAAATGAGAAAGATTTACATTAAGATGTAAATCTTTCAATTAAGATGTTAATGATGTTAATCTTACAATTAAGTACATTAAGATAGATTTAAGCAGTAAGACGGATTGCTAGAAATAACCATTACGAAAACACGCCTATTCAAATATATTGAAAATTTCACCATCAAAAACTGAAACTTTACAGATAAAATTTCTAATATTTGTTTCATATTTCTGCTCAAAACATAGATTGTGGGTACTCGTTAGAACCGCCTCGTCGAGGCGGTTCTAACGAGTACCCACAACTTATGTTATCGAGCAGAAATAAGAAAAATAAAGTATACCCCTGTAAACCCCAGTTTTACTATATAAAAGTGGGGTTCAAGGGGGTCAAAATTATATAGGCATGTTTTCGTGATGAAACACATTGAAAAAAATATAAGTGAACATACGAAGGGAACGCACGAGATGAATGAGAGATGAGGAACAAATAATGACAAAACAAACGCCACGTATGTAACCACTGACGCACAAACATAAAAGAACTGCAACAGAGGAACCGCCTTGGAACAGTCAGTAGAAAAAAACTATTGGGAGTGGGAGGGTGGGGGCTTAAACTAGTTTTACTCGCCTGAAACCTCACCTTTAGTTCTGATGGTTTACAAAAAGCAAATTATTGAAAGTCTGTTTAATACAGTCGGACTTCAATGGCTCGATCATCTTTAGGACCATGGAAATTTGTTCGAGATATAAGTAGTTCGAGCCACTGAGGGTTAATCATAACGCCAGGTCTGGCAGCATTACGAAAACAAGCCTATTCAAATATATTGAAAATTTTACCACCAAAAAAATGAAAATTTTCAGATAAAAATTCTGATATTTTTCATATCTGCTCTAAGCATAGATTGTGAGTACTAGTTAGAACCGCCTCGACGAGGCTGTTCTAACGAGTACCCACAATGTGTGTTTTTTGAGCAGAAATAAGAAAAATAATGTATACCCCTGTAAACCCAGTTTTACTATATAAAAATGGGTTTTAAGGGGGTCAAAATTCTATAGGCATGTTTTCGTGATGCAGATGACGATACTTTAGGGAAATCGATCAGATCGTTTACACAATAATGGTATGTTGAGTATTCTTTAGAATCTCCTCGATAATTCTAATGATGATTCTAATGATAGTAAAAATAAGTAATTTTTCTTAAATATTTGCTTTCTATAGTTATCGGAAGAGTTTCGTAGGGACTCAAAAACGACTTCGAATTATCCATGGTAACGAGTCATCGATGTTCGAGTCATCGAGGTTTTACTGTATTGTGTGGACCTTTTTCCATCACGAAAACATACCTATATAATTTTGACCCCCTTAAACCCCACTTTTATATAGTAAAACTGGGGTTTACAAGGGTATACATTATTTTTCTTATTTCTGCTCAAAACATAGATTGTGGGTACTCGTTAGAACCGCCTCGCCGAGGCGGGTCTAACGAGTACCCACAATCGGTGTTTTGAGCAGAAATAGGAAAAATATCGGAGTTTTTTTTATCTGAAAATTTTCAGTTTTTGGAGATGAAATGTTCAATATATTTGAATAGGCATGTTTTCATAATGTATATATTATGGAGAAACATGGGGTATACATTACATAGGTTTGTTAACGTCATGCCATACTTGTAAGATTATTTTATATACATTTACGTTTCGGTTGTGTCCTTTCCATATTCATCTGAGTAACGATAGGCTTCGCTTATTAGGTCAGAGTTCTACTGTTTGATAGTAAAATTAAGATAACTCGCATTAAATATTTTGAATAATTTTACCGTCTTGAAGACTCGTAGATTTTAAATGGTTATAAGAGTTTTAAGGGTTTTTATCTTTGACCACGATAAATTTGTTGACATTCTAGGAGCTACTTTTGTAGCGACTTCGCATCTGAACGTGAGTAAATAGATCATGAGCCGATCTATTTTTGCGATCTAAAATGGATGTCATGCTGAGGTCCTCAATATGTGTACAGCGAAAATCTCAGCTCGGTATGCACAGCTCAGTGGTTATTCTACAGTAACTCAGAACAATTCTAAAAGTGGATCGCGAAAATCATGATCAGACTGTGCGCATGCGCACATACATGTAGCCCATCGTTGTTCGCATTCCGCATTTTCGGGACTCGACGTACATGTAGCTATATTAAAAACTCCTTGACCCCCGCCAACAGAGAGAGAGAGAGAGTATATAAAAAAACTCCTTGACCCCCGCCAACACAGAGAGAGAGAGAGAGAGAGAGAGAGAGAGAGAGAGAGAGAGAGAGAGAGAGAGTATTTCGTTATTTGTCCACAGACCATGAATTATCTTACAACAAAATCATGATAAGATTACTATCTGCTATTATTATTATAAATTATGATAATAATTAGACCCAGTTCTATTTATTAAATATTATTATTATCATAAGGGTATGTTATCATTTTTTAATAAATTGATAATAATAATATTAATAGTAATAATAATAATAACAAACATCGGAACATGTAAACTTCCGGTCAGAGAAAAAATGATAGTCTTAACTTTTATGACATATTATAAATGTAACCTAATTTTAATAAGTTATAAATTTATGGCCTAAAATTATTGCAGACGAAAGTGTCAAAACGCTCGAGGGAAAAATTACTTAATCTAATCAGAAAGTTATCTCTCATCCGCGCTAATCGTTTTATGGCTGTGATTCCTTGACACGCGACTTTAATTACCGTATATATACCCTCAATATTCGAACATCTAGCATCTTCATACAATCCTGCTTCTACAATTTGAAGAAGTCTATTTTACCATCTGTCGATATGTCTAAAATGGCTAGATGAGTAGTAAACAGTGTGGACACGGATCAGACGCCGCGTCGCGCGGCGTCTGATCTGTGTCCACACTGTTAGTCCAGACATGTCTTTCCGAATACACAAGGTAAATACGGTACATCGTAAGTTATCAAACGCGAAAAATTGTACCTTGCGTTTGAAAAAAGTAAGATTCGCATACGCAAAAGACTGGTTAGAGGCCGCGCTCTCGTCATTTGCGAGTGAGAACGCTGAATTTAAAATCTCAAATCTGAACGTCCAAAAATTCAGTATCGGTCTGTCCAGGTTGGGTAAAATCGCAGAGCAGTCTAACGCTTTGCTGTTTATGTTAATCGTCAGAGACTTTTTTTTCTTATGATTACAAGGTCAGTAATCCGATCTTATCTTGTAATGTCATCGTTGTTTTTACAGTGATGATGATTATCCCTGATTTGAAATGGATAGCTAAACTTAATTTGAATGAAGACTGCCTCGTTCTTGCCTAGGGCAGGTATACTTGTACAGAAACAGATTCCGACCTTCTTGTAAAATTAACGGCAAATTAAAAAGTATACATCACGAAAACACGCCTATATTATTTTAACCTACTTAAACCCCACTTTTATATAGTAAAACTGGGGTTTACAGGGGTATGCATTATTTTTCTTATTTCTGCTCAGAAACGTAGATTGTGGGTACTCGTTAGAACCGCTTCGTCGAGGCGGTGCTAACGAGTACCCACAATCTATGTTTTGAGCAGAAATATGAAAAATATCAGAATTTTTTATCTGAAAATTTTCATTTTTTGGTGGTAAAATTTTAAGTATATTTGAATAGGCATGTTTTCGTAATGAGGAGATTCCCAGGAAGAGACACAAACACAGAACATAGACCATCAGTGACACCAAGAGGAAGAGCAAACAAACGATGAGACAGCCCACGTACCGCAAACCAAAGACAAAAAAACTGCTACCTCTTCCCTGAAATAAGGATACATTTCAGTTTGGGTGGATTGTTTATAATCGAGCCATAGTATACAAACTCCAAAATTTCCTTTAGGTGGTTCTACACGTGATTATCATTTACCAATGTAATCAAACCGCGCGTAAGATGAAATCCAGGCGACAGTTATTTATAGCCGCGCTATTCTTGTCGCTGTGGCGTCAGAGTGCTGTTGATAGAGGGTTATCTGTAAAACCTGGACTGGGACATTCGGGGCTTCGGCATACAGTGCAGACCCAGATCAGACGCTACATAACGTGGCGTCTGATCAGAATGTGCACTGTTTGCTTAAATTACAGGAATTTAAGGGTTAAATGCAACAGTCTTAAGTACCCGTTCAGGACCTTTGTCTCAGCCTACACTCAGAAACAAGCGAGCCATCAGTGCCGTCAGTGCTTTGATTATACTTATTTCAGCTCTCCCCTCAACGCCGAACACAAGACTGAGACAATCAACAGGACAGCAAAAAACATGAAAAGCCCGCAGCGAGCAGCCATAGTAGCACAGAGGCCCTTTTTTGCAGGACATTGTGTGCTTCCCAAAATAGTCTTCAATAACATACGATTCATTACTAAAACACGCCTATTCAAATATACTGAAAATTTTACCACCAAAAAATGAAACTTTTCAGATACAAAGTTCAAATATTTTTCATATTTCTGCTCAAAACATAGATTATGGGTACTCGTTAGAACCGCCTCGTCGAGGCGGTTCTAACGAGTACCCACAATCTATGTTTTGAGCAGAAATAAGAAAAAATAGCATATACCCCTGTAAACCCCAGTTTTACTACAAAAAAGTGGGGTTTAAGGGGGTCAAAATTATATAGGCATGTTTTCGTGATGTTAATAAGCGGACAGTGAAGCCTTATTTCACATGGCACAGGGGAGAAAGTACGTGCACATGCTGTTTGTAAACAATGTGCATTTTGGTATACGTTTGTTTTTACTTCTGCAGAACTACTGCTAACTATCCCTACCGTATTTTGTTTCCTGTATGCTCTGTTTAAACACAATTGTAAATTAACCTTCATCACGGGGTAATTCAGCAGACGACAAACTGCTGACAGTTTTTCTTACTTTTCCCAGAAAATAGGCTTTGCTATTTCATGCAAATTGTCTCCTGAGAAGACAGTTTGCATTGTCTCCTGAGAAGACAATTTGCTTGAAATATCAAAGCCTGTTTTCTGGTAAAAATAAGAAAAAATAGTTCATACTGTCGTCTGCTGATTTTTCCCAGCATACTTAGCGTTAAATACTTGTAAATGAAGTTTTCTAATACTTTTCAATAGTATAATGTATAATAAGCATTTGGTGTATTTGTTTTTCTAAGTGTTTGTTGACATCTTCAGAACGAGACAGTGTTTGGATAGACACTTGTGGGAGAAATATTAGCCTTGTGTTACATGTACATCGAACTGTGGGACATTTAGTTGTTTTTTTTTATACTTCCGTCTGTGTTTTTCTGTCTGTGTATATCTCTTTCCAAATGTTTCTGTCTGTTTCTCTCTAGCTGTCCGACTGTCTCTGTCTATCTGTCAGGCTTCTCTCTCTCTCTCTCCCTTTTCTTCTTCTTCTTCTTCTTCTTCCCTCTCTCTATCCGTCTTTTCTCTCTCTCTCTCTCTCTCTCTTATTCTCACTCTCTGCCTCTCAGTCTGCCTGTTTGTCTCTATATGATCGTTTCCCATCTATTCTTATTTATTTTAATATTTATTTACTTATTTATTTACTTATTTATTTATTTACTTATTTATTTATTTATTTTCATTTATCCATTATTCACCGTCTATTAATTACATTCATTTATTTATTTATTTTAAAATTCCCGATACAACATACATAACAAAATGAGGCGAATCTGTGGAATTTTTACTTATTGAATAATAACATTAGCGGGCCTCTTTAACTTGAACTAAGACAAATATATTAAAATGCCGAAAAAAGCAGCGATGTAGCACTGTTTTCCTGTTTCGTTTTTTTTTTTTTTTTTTTTGTTGTTGTTGTTTTTTGTCAGTTATTTTTTTAGCCTGTTCATGAACAGTAATAGTCGTTGCACATTGTTGAGTGATATGCTATTTTTGCAAATAAATGTAAAATACATGTTCAGGTAATTACAAATTAGCTGAATGGTTCCGCTAAACCATAATAAAGTGAAGTACGGAGAGGCGTTTCACGGCCGCCACACAACAAACTTGCAGATGAGAATCATGTTGTCCAGAATCCGGCGCCGAAAAGATTGCGATTACATTAAAAGCAAAGTTGTGTAATAGTTAATCTACATACATACATGCTGAAGAAAAATCCGTAATGATAATACAGGTCCCTTCCTGAATTTCTATCCATAAATGTGTGCGTTGCCTTAAACATAGCCTGCTACTTTATTTCTCTAAGTTTGAAACTAATTCCCCAATTTCAATCAATCCGCGAAACGCAAAAATTTCCCTCATATACTACTATTGATTTTATACGCAATCTTGCAATTCAATATTAACTGGGCTGCCCGAAGGAAAAAAATGTGCCTTAGGGGCATGCCCGGCCAGCGAAGGTCCAGATCATCCGCGCAGTCTGATCAGGGCCTTCGCTGTCTGCTGCCAGATTCACTGGATACTACAGAATGTATTAATGGAAAGCAAAGGCCCGGATGATACTTTGCGCATGCGCAGGATGATTTGAATCTGCGCATTTTGCGCATGTTCGAAGGCAGTTTTTCTCTTGACTCGGCCTAAATAATTCAACAACGAAACATCTTCGTTTCCAACTAAATCGAGTACTTCAAACCATTTCTCTTCGGAGTAACAGGACGATGTTACTAGGACTCCTGTTTTCACTTTTGCGGAATGTCCACACGGTTTTTCCGACTTAACCCCTCTATTTTAGTTCCCTGTTCCAGACGACATCATTTCAGGTTTATAAAATTTCTTCCATTTTGTTTTTTATGTCAAATATACTGAAAATTTCACCATCAAAAAATGAAAATTTTCAGATAAAAAATTCTGATATTTTTCATATTTCTGCTCAAAACATAGATTGTGGGTATTCGTTAGAACCGCCTCACCGAGGCGGTTCTAACGAGTACCCACAATCTATGTATTTGAGCAGAAATAAGCAAACTAATATATACCCCTGTAAACCCCAGTTTTACTATATAAAAGTGGGGTTTAAGGGGGTCAAAATTATATAGGTATGTTTTCTTGATGTGATGTCTGATCTGTGACTTAAAAAAAAAAAGAAAAAAAAAAAGAAAAGAAATTCACGAAGCTTTACAGAAATGTTATGCACTATGAGACGACGTGCAGAAAATAAGAACCCTAACTTTTTTATTTACTTTTGGGGTTATGGCCCTTTGAATAGTGTAAATAGTAATTTCGGTCATATATGCATGTCCGCTTGGTAACTTGAAAACTGTATGAGATATTTTCAAGTAAAACACACTAACCATAACTCTTATTTACCTACTTTTGCAGTTGCTGCCCTTTGAACATTGTAAATAGTGATTTCGGTCATATACGTGTGCCCGCTCTGTAACTTGAAAACCTGTTAGGCCCTTTGAACGTTGTAAATAGTTCCGGCCCTTTCAACAATGTAAACAGTGATTTCTGTCATTCTGGTGTATGAATAACCCTGACTAACTGTACAAAGCAGTACTCTAAATGGCGGAGCCATCTGTTTTCATGTAGAAAACAAAATCTAGTTCTTTTCCTTTTTATGTCTTATTTATTTATTCTTCTTTTTTTTTGACTGTGTTTTGTCTTTTCGAAAATGCAAAGAAAAAAAAAATGCAAAACAAAACAAAAAAAAAAAAAAAAAAAAAAAAAATAGTAAAAAAAGTAGCACTCTGCTGGCTAACTCATGACATGAAAATAAGCGATATTTTTCTTATTTCTCACGAAAGTAACAGAGAAATTTCACTCAAACAAAATGTCTTATTTTTCTTCGTTCAGAGACAATATTAATGAACTGTCTCTTATCGTCTATGAAAAATAAGAACAAATATCTTTAATATGTTGTCTGTTTTCTTTTTTTTTTTTTTTTTTTTTTTTTTTTTTTATTCATAGTCAGCAGGCTCAAGCATAAAACTCGACATCACAAAAACATGCCTATATAATTTTGACTCCCTTAAACCCCACTTTTATATAGTAAAACTGGGGTTTACAGGGGTATACATTATTTTTCTTATTTCTGCTCAAAAACATAGATTGTGGGTACGCGTTAGAGCCGCCTCGCGGAGGCGGTTCTAACGAGTACACACAATCTATATTTTGAGCAGAAAAATGAAGAATACCAGAATTTTTATATGAAAATTTTCCTGTTTTTGGTGGTAAAATTTTCAGTATATTTGAATAGGCATGTTTTCGTAATGAACTGAAATCTTTCTAGTGTGCTTGCGCAAAGTCATGCTCCACCCCTTTATAGTGAACGGTATAATATATAAAACAATCTAAACTGTTTCTGAAGTCTTAAACATTATCAAAAGCGGAACTTATTCATATATTCAGAATTGAGATAGCCGCTCTTATTCATCAGTTTATATAGTGAAAATGGGTAATCCTATTTTCAGAAACTATATGTAAATTCGTGTGATGTTATGTGAACTTCTACACAGGTTAAAAATAAAAAAAAAAAAAAAAAAAAAAATCTCCCTTCTCCATGATTTTGGCAAACATATGAAGATACAATGATAAAAATAATAATCAGTAACAACAACAGTAATAGCAATCATAAAATTATTATTATTTTTAATGGTAATAATAATAATGTAAAAAAAACCCGAACTTTCCAGGTAATAACAAATAATAATCTTATTCGGATTTTTTTTTTTTTTTTTTTTTTTTTTTTTTTTTGCCGGCCTCGGTGGCTACTGTAGATGCGCATCAGACTGGTGATCAGGAGGTTGCGGGTTCGACCTTTTTTTTTTTTTTTTTGCCACTTTCTGTACAATTGATCACCAAAAACTGCAAGAAACAAAGAAAGAAAGAAGATTAAAAGTTTTTAATCATTCCGCGCAGTTGATCAGCCCTGCAAAAACTGAAAAAAAGAAAGAAAGAAAGAACATTATTATATAAAACGAAAGAAAGACGGAAATCGTGGCAGTATTACATCACGAAAATATGCCTATATATTTTAGACCCCCTTAAACCCCACTTTTATATAGTAAAACTGGGGTTTACAGGGGTATACATTATTTTTCTTATTTCTGCTCAAAACATAGATTGTGGGTATGCTAGAACCGCCTCGCCGAGGTGGTTCTAACGGGTACCCACAATCTATGTTTTGAGCAGAAATATGAAAAATATCCAAATTTTTATCTGAAAATTTTCATTTTTTTTTTTTTGTGGTAAAATTTTCAGTATATTTCAATAGGCGTGTTTTTTGTAATGGAAAAAAAGAAAGAAAGAAAGAACATTATTATATAAAACGAAAGAAAGACGAAAATCGTGGCAGTAGGCATATGAAACGGAACTTAAGCAAACAAGGGTGTACGGGTGTCGCCCAAAAGGTGTTAAAAATAAAAGGGATATCTTTAATCCCTTCAAGTGTGATGATTATTATTGATGTCTTGTTGAGTTATGAAAACAAAACAGATAAACTGGTCAGATCAAAGAAAAGAGATAGTAAAAGGGCTTGATATTTAAAGATGATTCACTTTTTAAGAAAATCTCACACTTGCTCACATTCCCCACAATGACGAAAAATCCTGATTTTTGAACCCTAGATAGTATGTGTCAGTCACAGCAAGTAATCCCCGTGAGTTTTCTTTTTTGTTGGCAAATAATAATCATAATAATAATAATTATAATAAAAATAAAAATAATAATAATAATAATAATAATAATCAACAACTCTTATATCTGCTCTCTCATATTCCCTGGACTGAAATCGCATTGACAATCGAGCGTTTTTGTCCAATAAATCATATGAAGATTCTACGAGCGCTTTCATAAAACCATTGCTGTTTGTTTCTTCATTTCCTTCTGTTATTTTCGCATTCGTTTCAGTCGTGTTAAGTTTTCTTAACACAATGGTTTTGTAGTGTTTTTTTTTCTTCTTTTCTTTTAATTTGTTTACTTTCAGGATTCTCTACTGTCTTTCAATCATTACATTTCCTCGATCAGCTAATTTCTCTGATGTTTTTCCCTTCTGTTTAAGCTCATCTATTATTACAATGACTTTTGTTGTTATTGTTGTTTTGTTTGTTTGTTGTTGTTGTTAACAGTATATATAGCGTGATGCAAAGACAAAAAAAAAAATAAAAAAAAAATCGAGTAGTATGCGGGAATAAAATAAAACCATTCCTTACACCCTTAGTCTCATCACTGCGTTTCTTATCTGTTGATACGTTCTGAAGTGTCCACTACCAATAAAACTATATTTGACTTCTTAAGCTGACAGCGGAGACCCTGACCAGCCTGTGCACCCGCGCGTCTGGTCAAGGCCTTCGACGTTCGGATAGCCAAGCCGCAGTTCGAAGGCAAGTCTGTGCACCTATATATACAGTCGACTCTCGTTACCTCGAACTCGCTTATCTCGAATGACCGCTTATCTCGAAGTGAAAATCTGGTCCCTGCCTAACATGAAAATCTAACAACAGGCAAAAAATATTGTGGAAAAGAGAATTGCTCCTCGGGAGCAATTTCTCCTCTTTTCCACAATATTTTCAATATATCTCTTTCAAGAATCTAATTACTTATATATTTGTTAAATGTGGTTAATCGAATTGTTTTTTCTTCAGTTCTGCAAATCTGATATGTCGCGGTACGGATATCTCGCAGTATTTCAGACAGTCCCTTGGAATTCGAGATAACGAGAGTCGACTGTATACATTGAAGTTAGCACACTCTCTAGTTCAGCGGCATAATGAGAAAACATCAGAGGTCAGGGCATGTGCAATTAGTTTATAACTTTATACATGTGTATTTACAAGTGCTCAGTTTTAAAGCCTGTCCAAGTGTATTTGCCTGTCCTGGTGAAACTCCGAAGGAGACAATTAGAATGCAATGTCAAGTCTTCCGTAAAATACAAGAACAAATATTTAAACTGTCTGCTTTTATTTATAGTCAGTGAGTTAAAGTTTAAGCTTTTAACTCTGAAATCACTCTCATCAAGAAAACATACCTATATAATTTTGACCCCCTTAAACCCCACTTTTATATAGTAAAACTGAGGTTTATATGGGTATACATTATTTTTCTTGTTTCTACTAAAAAACATAGATTATGGGTACTCGTTAGAACCGCCTTGCCAAGGCGGTTCTAACGAGTAGCCACAATCTATGTTTTGAGTAGCAATATGAAAAATATCAGAATTTTTATCTGAAAACTTTCAGTTTTTGGTGGTGAAATTTTCGTAATGAGTGTGCTTGTGTGTGCCCGAAGACTGATTTCGAAAAGACTCATCAAAAGCATGCACTCTAAACAATGAACAGAGAAGGCATGAGTATAATGCCCGCAAGCTGATCTTGACGTACGGGGAAAGTGATAAATCAAGAATTTATAGAATTTTGCAATTTGAGACAGCTTCTGCTAACTGGCAGTTGCCTCCGCAGTGCTTGAAACCTTTGAAAATGCGGCTATACATACATACTTTTAAAAGAATTTGCTTCCATGTCTGCGAGTAGCCGCCACTCCCATACCAATTTCAATGTCAGAGTATAATTCATCTTGGCGGTGCATCTACTCCCTACAAGTCGTTTTTTAAAGAAACTATTTAATTAAATTTCTTACCTGACTTCACCGAGTTCGTGCGATATTTTCGGTTGAGTATGACCTGATGGCCGTCGGCAGAATCCGGAGAATTTCCCGATGATCTTGTGTCCGTATCTAGACTCCCGTCCCGACAAAATCTCTTTGCAGGATTTGATAACGTTTGGTCTATCGTCGGCATTGTGCCGACCAACATGTTTAACTTCCTTTTCGCCAGAAATGTAACACTAGTTTTTCATAAATGTACGGTATCTGTGATTGATAATTGCTTTTTTGCTCATTGTCAATGAATATAGAGTTTGAAGTGAACGTCTTTTTTTCTTTTTTTTTTTTTTTTTCAATTTATTTTATGTTCTTTTGGAGTATATTTTAAAGCAAAACTATTCTATGAACATTCATCTGTATAGGTTTATCTTAAAAGAGCAAAGCAAAATTGTTACAGACGACATTCTGTTTTCTATTATTTCATTTTTTTTTTCAGAGAAAATAAGACTTGGCATTTCATGTGAAGCAGACGATTCACATGGTCTATTTTTTACTTATTTCAGAGAAAATAATACTTGGCATTTCGTGTGAATCGTCTGCTTAGCAGACGATTCACACGAAATGCCAAGTCTTATTTTCTAGGCAGCCGATTCACACGAAAAGCCAAGTTTTATTTTCTCTGAAAAAAAAAACAACAAAAAAAAACAAAAAACAAACAAACAAACAAACAAAATAAAAAAAATAAACTAAAAACTTAAAATGTCGTCTGCTGCAAGTTTGCTTACCATGTAACGCGCAGTTTTTATTAGGAATCCTGGGATCAGAAAATGGGATTTTACTTCTGTTAGTGCAATTGCTTGTGTTTTGTTAAAACACACATATAATTTTGGAAATGAGATTATCTTTGAGTAGTCTGCAATCACCGTTTTGAAGTGCACCCGTTTCACAAATAAAGAGGTTCTCTTAGCTAAATACCTTATCTGTTTGCTTAATTTTCACAATGTCAACTAAATTCACGTACCAAAATCACTGAAAACAAATCAATTGTATATTTTACTTTTGCACCAAAATACGCTGAAAAAATTTTACGCAAAGGGATTAAAGTCCGCCTGGTATTGTTTTTGCTAATCACATTTGATTTAATCATCCAATTTTACGTTTATTCCGAATTCCAAAATCACTATTTCTGTTTCTCATAATCTCAGACGGGTACACGGTTGTAAATACGTAAATGTTTGATAAGACTAAGAGAATCGGGTACCTTGAGTTTGCAATCTCAGGTCTCGTAAGACCACGTCACGTGACTTTGACAGGTATTGAATCGAGATAAGAAGAATTGCAATAACAATGTCATTTTTAGTCATTTTATCAAATGTAAATCCCTACCAATCAGCGAGAAAATGAAATGATAAGCCCCCTTCATATTTCAACATTTTCATCATTTTAAGGGCTTGACGATACGAGTTTGGCTGTTTTATCAGCTGAGGAGAAATGCGACGTTTTTGTTTTAGGGTTTGACCTTAACTTTTAAAGTGCTAAGCAAAATAGTAGCAGACAACATGCTATCAAATTTTCTCTTAAATTATTTTTCAGAGAAAATAAGACGTGAAATTCATATGAAATGTCAAGCCTTATTTGCGCTGAAAAACAAACATCAAAATGTCGTTTGTTGCTGTTGTGATTAACAATTTAAGGGTTAAAACCTATAATTTATTTATTTATTTATTGCTTAGCTGATTATATTTATATTAATTAATTGCATGTGCTGATTACGTATAAAATTATAACTCCAAGGGAATCTATGAAACACTTCGAGATGTCCGTACTTTGACATATCAGATTTGCGGAAACGAGAAAAACAGTTAATCGAACAACCACCTTTAACAAAATGAATGTGTAATTTGACTCCTAAGTTAGAGATATATTGAAAATATTGTCGAAAAGAGGAGAAATTGCTCCTAAGGAGCAATTTCTCCTCTTTTCCACAATATTTTGTTGCCTATTGGTAGATCTCTGTGTTAAAGCAAGGACCAGATTTTCACTTCGAGATAAGCGGTTATTCGAAATAAGCGAGTTCGAGATAACGAGAGTTGACTGTATATCATAATGGGCAATTGCAATAAAGTTTATCCTCTATGCCATACACGAACAACAAAGGCCAAAATCAACCCGCACATTCGCACAGTCTAATCAGGGCCTTCTCTTTTTGTTGATGCATCCTACAGCACACAAAGACTCTGTATGCAGGCAACGAAGGCTCCGATAAAGATGGGCAAAGGTGTAAGCTGGTCAAGCCCTTCACTGTTCGCAAAAGGCATGCATGTAAGGGTCATCCCTTGGCATTGCACATTATATTTACACTAAATTATTAAGATATGCACGCATAAGCTAACATAGTCGTTCATTACGAAACTATGCCAATATAGATTTAACCTTCTTAAACTACACTTTTATAAGTAAAACAGGGGTTTACAGGGGTTTACATTGATTTTCTTATTTCTACTCAAAACATAGATTGTGAGTGTTCGTTAGAACCGCCTCGCCGAGGCGGTTCTTACCCACAATCTATGTTTTGAGCAGAAATATGAAAACTACCAGAATTTTTCATCTGAAAGTTTTCATTTTTGGTGGCAAAAAAATATATATTTGAATAGGGGTGTTTTCGTACTGGAGATCAATAGCTAAATGGGCAATTTGACCAGTATTTGCACAATTTTCCATTCAGCCATCACCAGGTGCATGTTGTCAAATCTAAAAAGAGCACACACGGTAAGGGATAAAGGTATCCGAATATCTATCGTACCGTATTTACCTGAGTATTCCGACACCCAACTTCTTGTCATATTTACCCTAAAAATACCGACTGAACGGCAAACAGCATAGACGTAGCGTTTACTACGCACATTACGCATATTCGTACGAAAATAAATGTCTAATAAGAGAAATTACCTAGCATGGAATATGTTTTCCAACTTTATCATAGGGGCTACTCTTAAAAGAAAGAATTTGCTCCCTATGGGAGCAAATTCTTTCCATTAAGAGTAGCCCCCATTTTGGAAGCGAAACTTCAGGTAGTTTATTCATATTTTTTGTTAGATTTTTAAGGTTGAGCGTCAAAATAATACTGATCCGGTGACGCCACTGTACGGTATGGATCAGGATCATCAATCTACGTCATCAGCATGGTGATATGCACATATCTGCGATTGTAACGTTTGTTCGGATTTATGACAAAATCACGAAGTGTACATAATGTAGCGAAAAATCACCGAGTGCACAAAACATGTCCATTATGGTGCTGCCTTTTACCAAAAAATGCAAACTCCATACACATTCTAGTTATTGTATATACTTTGACCAATTCTGCATCAATTATTGGTGCTATTGAATACCAACATGGATGGAGTCTGACTGTCCACTGCGCTTCAGAAGTCCGAATTTACGGAAGAAAGACATTCCATATGACAGTGAATTGTGCACTACAGTGCTTATTCTGAATTCAATAAAACCGAAGATTCCGTTAAATTAGTTACTGACGAAAATAGATGTCTTCATCATCGTTATGACGGAGGTTGTTTTGGGAGAAATATGCTGATTAACTTTGAACTGCACTTTAAGAGGCGATTGAGCTGAGTCTACACTGTTGGCTCAGTTACATTTTAAGCCTAAACAGTCTGAAGGCTAAAACATCAGATGAAAATAAGTGATGCATACATTACATATTCCTCACAAAAATAAATAAATAAATAAAAAACGAGACCTGACATAATGTTCGAATTGTCCGGAGGAGAAAATATGAATGAAAAGTCAGGTCTTATTTACTGTGAAAAATGAGAACGATTCTGAGACAATTTGAACGAAACGTTAATTCTTATTATCTGTGAAAAACAAGAGAAATATTTTCTAAATACTTTTTAATGGCTTCCTGCATTTATAGTCAGCAGGTTACATGTAAAGATTACGATTTCAACATCGGAACCTCTCTAATGTACTGGCGCAAAGCTATGCTCCGCGCCTTTTTCAGTGGGCAGTTAAATAGCCAAAACGTTGTTTCTTCTGAAGATCTAAACACAACTACAAAAAGAAATTCCCGACTTATTTAGAATTCAAGCAAACTCTCTAATTCACCGTTGATCGACCTGGGGCAGGGGTCAGAAATATCAGGAAGTTTGCAGTACAATGACAAAGAAAGACGCATATGCTGGCCTGGTTATATACTGTTTTCTTCTTTCCAACTGTGCATTAACACATGTATATGCATATAATTTGTACTGTAATTAGTTCAAAATACTGCATGTAATAAAATTCAATGCAGCCATAAATATTTATGTACTAGAATTTATCGCTTATTTAATGATATCAATTCCTTCAAAATCGACATACTTTTTATGAGCATGGTTTCGAAAGAAACTACCCGTTTGACAAATTCAATTTTCGTATATTAACCCTTGTCCTGCTGAATAAATTAAGATGCCGCGCCCACTTCTAATTTCTCAGCCAAGACAACATATTTCCAATAAATACAATACGTGTACCGTATTTACTAGACCAGTGTATGTTGGGTCCAAGGCAGCCATAAAACGTTCTTGTGAAGAAATCAGAAATATTTGTACATTTTCCAGAGGTGTCTTAAAATAATGACAACCTGGAATCAGTATATTCAATATGTGCGCCGCACCGTCAGAAAACGTACCTTTGCACATGTACGCCCAGAGAAGATTCAGATCAGCCTGCACATACGCGCAGTCTGATTAAAATCTTTTCTGGGCGCATTTTGGATAGCCAAGGAGTCAAACTTTCTTCACGCGGGCAACGAATGCATTGTTCAGACTGCGCGGGGGCGTTTGCATTGTTCAGACTGCGCGGGGGCGTAGGGAGATACTATTTTGGTTCATTTTAGTAACTACATGTACTTATTTTGCACAAAAAGCCTTACATCACGAAAACACGCCTATATAGTTTTAACCCCCTTAAACCCCACTTTTATACAGTAAAACTGGGGTTTACAGGGGTACGCATTAATTATTTTCTTATTTCTACTCAAAAACATAGATTGTGGGTTCTCGTTAGAACCGCCTCGCTGAGGCGGTTCTAACAAGTACCCACAATCAATGTTTGAGCAGAAATATGAAAAATATCGGAATTTTTCATCTGAAAGTTTTCATTTTTTGGTGGTAAAATTCTCAATATATTTGAATAGGCGTGTTTTCGTAATGTTCTAGTAACTGGTTTTAAAACAATGAATATTTTATTTTTTCTAGTAGTAAAAATGGCTTCAAATTATGAAGACGTCGGTAGGGTAGGTAAATTGAAGGCAGGTTTTCAACAAGTTCTACTTGTTCAAATTATCTGAAATTTTCAAAATACATGTATTGTCAAGAAACATCAATAATTAAGTCAGCAAAAGAAAAGTGAAAACTATTTTCTTAGATAAAAACAACAACAACAACAACAACAAAAAAAAAACAACAATTAAAAACTCACTATAAATACTTTAGAAATTGCAAAGGTTTTCGGCAGTAAATTTAATTTTAGAGTAAATATATGCAAACAAAACACAGAAGCAGAAAAGACACTTGGTTTTTGATATTTTACAGGCTGCCAGATACCACATTTTATGATCGTATTTGTACTATATATCAATTTATTAAACCTTTCTGGGATAAAAAATGTCTATTTTTGAGGAATGTGGAGCTTTTAAAATAAAATGCCAAGCAAAAAGCGTCTTTCCGAGTGATGTCGACAGCACAGGAGTTCTTTGGTTGACGTTTACCCTTGGCATACCGCAAACGTAAGGGAAGAGCATACCAAGCAGACACACAACGTTGAAACAACGTCTGTACAACGTTAACGTTGCATGCTTGCTGGGTAGGTTCTGGCGAGACAGCGTATGCTCGCCTGCATTACGAAAACATGCCTATTCAAATAAACTGAAAACTTTACCACCAAAAAATGAAAATTTTCAGACAAAAAATTCCGATATTTTTTATATTTCTGCTCAAAACATAGATTGTGGGTACTCGTTAGAACCGCCTCGTCGAGGCGGTTCTAACGAGTATCCACAATCTATGTTTTGAGCAAAAATAAGAAAAATAATATATACCCCTGTAAACCCCAGTTTTACTATATAAAAGTGGGGTTTAAAGGGGTCAAAATTATATAGGCATGTTTTCGTGATGTGAACCTTTGTTGTTTGCATATGCCTTAACAGCTCTTTTCAAATGACGTGCTTTATACGTTTTCGTGGAGTAAATGGAAACAAAACTGAGGCTAAGAAGTACGCATTTTACATACACTTGTTAACGTAATGTATCCACATATTCTGTTGGCGTACAGCTATTGCCCAGACCGGACTTCACGCATGATCGAGCACAATATGTTATCTCAAATGTGATAAGTATACATGTACTTTTGTCTTGATAATATTTAAACCGCCTAGCAAATGTCTACCAGACGACATTCTAAAATTGATTTTTTTATTTTTATTTTTTTATTTTTTTATTTTTTTTTTTTTTGTGAACATATGACGATATTTTAGACAATTCCCATGAAATGTCAAGCCTTATTTTCTCTAAAAAAAGTACATATATTTCAAAATGTTGTCTGCTGAAGCTGTGATTAGCGCTTTAACATTTTAATTCTCTGGGTTAATTCTGCAGACAACAAACTGAATTTTTTCCAGGGGACAGTTTGCACGAAATCCAAAGCCTATTTTCTGAAAAAAAAGTAAGAAAAATAAATCAATATTTTGTCTGTTGATTTTTTTTTTTTTTTTTTTTTTTTTTACACAGCATACTCAGCGTGAAGGGTTTTGAAATACAGCTAGCCTTGTTATATTTTCCAACAATATTGGCTTCCCAACAGATCCTCTGAAATCATCTGTATCTGATTGTTTGTTTTAGGGAAACTATTATTTATACAACATTACAAAAGAATTAGAAAGTATTATCGTATTAGATAATATTGTAATATCGTTGAAGACAATAAGAATAAACAATCCTGCCAGATTCTCTCCTAATTTGTATTAAATCTCCATTATCTGACCATAAGATAATGAAAGGACGAAACGTTTTAATGGGCGTATTAGGGGGATATATTAGACTGGCTCCAGTCTCCAGTGACTAAATACAGTAAATCCTCGATGGTTCAAACACCGATGGCTCGTTTACCTTTGCTAATTCGAACTCGTTTGTGAGTCCCTAGGAAATTATTCCGACAGCTCAAGAAAACAAATACTAAGGGATATTTTAGGATGTTGTGTGTACTCATTAGAATCGCATCATCGAGGCGATTCTAATGAGTACGCTCAACATACCATTGTTTTATAGAAGATTGAAGAGACATCCATATATTATTCCCATTTGACTCCTAACCTGGCACTATGATTAACCCTCTGTGGCTCGAACTATCTATGTCTCGTGGTCCCAAAGATGCTTTCTCGCTCGCTCTCTCTCTCTCTCTCTCTCTGGGAAATGGTTCGATATGACTGTGGACCAGAAACTAAAAGCCATCATCTTCATGATTATTCTGCACAGTGGTAGTCTTTCTTTATTTGCTTTATTCAGATTTATACCTTTCACCCCGTGAATTTTTAGATGGACTTTTCCACCTATGAATTTGGACACAACTATTGTTACAAATAGGGCTTTGAGAAAAAAAGTAAATAACATATTGGCAAAGGATGTAG
This sequence comes from Anodontia alba, assembly GCA_964016985.1. Taxonomy (NCBI): domain Eukaryota; kingdom Metazoa; phylum Mollusca; class Bivalvia; order Lucinida; family Lucinidae; genus Anodontia; species Anodontia alba. The sequence continues at coordinate 68,021,271 of OZ024834.1, forward strand.
ATCGTGATGAGACGGCTAACGAGCCATCTCTTCTGAATCTGCACTGTTTTCAAGGGAAACTGCATTGGTCTGCAAGGACGAAATGGTTAACGTCACTTCCAACAATCAGTCATACCGCGACGGTGTCTGGATGTGACAAGAAGCTCAATGCTCACTTTCAGAGTGCTGCTTCACTGATATACAGTCGACTCTCGTTATCTCGAAGTCCAAGGGACTCTATAATACTTCAAGACACATCGACACATCATACGTCCTCTTGGTGTGTCTAAAAACTGCTGTATGAGTGATAACAGTGTAGACACGAACTAGACGCAATGTTATGTGATGTCTCAGAGGTGGATCCAGGATGATTTCTGAGGGGGTCGATTTGATCGAAATGCCGTATTCTTACTCTTCATATTCGGAAAGACATGTCTGAGTAAACAGTGTAGACCCAGATCAGACGCCGCAAATGCGGCGTCTGATCAGGGTCTACACTGTTTGTCACTCATCCAGCAATTTTACACACATTCATGGGGAGTAAACTGGACTTTTTGACAGAGAGAAGTATAAGGTTAACAGTAGGGATTGTGGATATTTAGGGTAAATACGGCATCCCAAATTTATTAAATTTATCCAAAATACCCCATGAAAATGAAAGTTTGAGTCAAATAAGGGGTTCGACTGAACCGAACCCCCTCGGAATCCACCCCTGCATCTGATCAGGGTCTACGCTGTTTGCTCAGCCATGAATTTCCCAACACAGAACATTTATTGTGTCACCGTACAACGGATGTCCGACTGCGGATGCACTATTCGATCGGGGATTTTGCTATTCCCATATGCCTGCAACACCTCTTTTAAGGTTAAGCAGTGTGTATGATTGTGTTTTGAAGATTTAGGTTCTCTAATTTCAAACATTCTTGGATCGTTCGTCATGTCTGTCAATGGTCATCGCACTCGTTTGCGGTACGTTTTGCGCGTTCGGTCTTTACTTTGGAGAGGTTAGTCTTTACATTTGTGAATCGGTGCAGTGGATCGGTAGAGCGCCTGCTTTGTTTTTTTTTTATGATTGCATTATCACCGTATATTAATTTATTAAACGTTTTTTTTAAGATAGTAAAATGTATATTTTTGAGGAATATGGAGCCTTTAATGGGTTGATTGGGCAGTAAAACCTCAACTCCAAAAACAAAAACAAAAACAAAAACAAAAAAACAAAACAAAAAAGTCCGACAAAGGCCTTCACTGTCCTTTGACACATTTTCATTCCATCACGAAAACATGCGTATATAATTTAAACCCTCTTAAACCTCATTTTAATATAGTAAAACTGGGGTTTACAGGGGTATAAATTATATGTCATATTTCTGTTAAAAACATAGATTGTGGATACTAGTTAGAACCGCCTCTAACGAGAAACCACAATCTATGTTTGAGCAGAAATATAAAAACTGATTATCAGAGTTTTTTTTATCTGAAAATTTTCAGTTTTTGGAGGTAAAATTTTCTACATATTTGAATATTCGTGTTTTCGTAATGCAATGTGACTGTAGAAGGACAGCAAAGGAATTGAGGATCTCGTTTCTTTTTTCTTTTTTTTTTTTTTTTTACATCTGTTGCCACTTGACATGAATATTTGTGATGTATATGTCACAAATCCACAGTTTGAAATTGTGTGAGACAACAGATCTACAAAAGTCGTTCGATTATTAGCTCGCCGGGACTATGTCCCTGGAGAGCTTATGTTGTCACCCAGTTATTGGCGTCGGCGTCTGTCGGCGTCCGCGTTAGCACAATGTTAAAGTTTTCAAAGGTGTGCATAATTTTTAACTGTTTAAGGTACTGCTTTGATACTTGGCCTACATCTACCTTAGGGTAAGACCTTTCAATACAATACACTCCATCCCCAAGTTAGACCCTTTATGTAGGTCAAGGTCAGTTCTTACATTGTCATTTACACCCATGTTTAAGTTATGTGTTTAAGTTTTGAAAAGTGTACATAACTGCTGAAGTATTCAAGATAGAGCTTTAATATTTGGCCCACATCAGCCTTACGGTTAGACCTTTCAATAGCACACACCCCTTTCTCAGTTGACCTTCAGTCTAGGTCAAGGTCAGGTCATACTTTGTCAGTTGAACCCTAGACTGGCTCCAGTCTCCAGTGATTTAATATTTCTCTCATAATCCTGTTTGATAATCCACTAAAATTAAACCCAAAAAATATCATGACTATAAAGGCTGTCCATTGGTTAATTTTAAGCATTACATTAGGACTTGATGGAACTCACCAGTCTCTAGTGACCAGCCTCTGTAATCATGGTATTACTTTTGGTTTCATTTTAGAGGATCATTAATCAGGATTATAAGAAAAAAATATTTAGTCACTGGAGACTGGAGCCAGTCTATTTGAACCTATGTTCGAGTTCTGCGTTTAAGTCTTGAAAAGTGTTTGTAACTGCTGAAGTATTCAAGATACTGCTTTAATATTTGACCCACACCAACGTTAGGGTAAGACCTTTAAATAACACACACCTTTTTTTCAGTTTGACCTTCTGCCTAGGTCAAGGTCAGGTCATACTGTGTCATTTAAACCCATTTTGAGCTCTGCGTTTAAGTTTTGAAACGTGTTTGTAACTGCTGAAGTATTCAAGATGCTGCTTTAATATTTGGCCCACACCTACCTTAGGGTAAGATCTTTCAATAGTACACACCCCTTCCTCAGTTTAAACTTCTGCCTAGGTCAAGGTCAGGTCATACTTTGTCATTTACAGCTGTGTTTAAGTTTTGGAAAGTGTACATGACTGCTGAAGTATGTAAGATATAGCTTTAATATTTCGTCCACACCAACCCAAGGGATTCAGCATGTAAGATATAGCTTTCATATTTTATCCACGCCAACCTAAGGGAAGATGTTTTAATGGCATATACATTGTACCCCATCCCTCAGTTTAACATTCTTCCGACATCAAAGTCAGGTCATACTCTGTCATTTACAGCTATGTTTAAGTTCTGCATTTAATCTTTAATATTTAAAGATTGTTTTCTTATCCGATCAGCCTTTCCGGCAAGCTGCGTTGTCTTCTGACAACTCTTGTTGTTATTGTTAGCGGTGAATTCATTGTATATATGGGTGAAAATAAAAGTGATATCAATCTTTAGTGAAATGATATCATATCATTTTTTATATGATATCATATCATTTCACTACTGATACGTTTTATATTTTCACTCCTCGGTTTGGATGACTTCGGTTTGCTACTTTGTTTCAAAAGCAGATGTTACCTCCACTGCAGATTTTTGAACACCTCTAATTTCTTTGTTTCTGAACTAACCTACCAAGATGGGTACGCATTTTCTTAGTTAGGAACCATTCTGATATCAAAACTACTTTTGAGTTGCCGAAATATTCGTTTTGCTGTTCTTGTGGTAAGCACTCAATGTCAACGTCATGCTGTTTCTGTTTTGTTTGTCGACGTCAATTATGACGTTAAAAGCGCAAAGCATAAAAAAGGCAATAAAATGAAAGGAAACATTTTTTTTTTTTTTTGTGAATACCATAAATATTTACATGTAAATACCATACATATTTACATCTAGTGTCATTAAAACAATCAAATTTTCACTCCTGCTTCGCACTCGGGAAAATACTGTACAGATGTTTTCACTCCTGCTTCGCACTCGGAAAAATACTGAACAGATGTTTTTACTACACTCGATGGAATTATTTATGGTATTCACTTCAAAAGAGCGAATAACCTGTTTATTTCTGCTTCACATTTTATAAATGATATATTATACGTAGATATAGCTCAATAAATTTTTTCCCAACAAAAATGTTCATATTATTTTTATTAAACCATATATTGTGAGTACCCATTAGAAGCACCGAGGCGCATCTAATGGGTACTCGCAACATATGGTTTTACTGAGAAATTAAAACTGTATTCCTGATAAGGCAGGGTTTTCTACCAAAAAAAAAAAAATGATTTTCTTTATATCTTTACATATGTTGTGAGTACTTACTCACACCATGTTTCCGTGAAGAAATAAGAAAACAAATTTTCATGATACAACCTCTTATCAGTGTAATCTCAATGGCTCGAACACGGATGGCTCGTTTACCGTGGATGATACGAACTCATTTTTGTGTTCCTAGGAAATCCCTTGATAACCCAAGAAAGTAAATATTTATGGGCATTTCTGGTAATTTTTCTTATTTTATTAGTTTTGTATTTTGTGTGTAGCGGAAATTTTCTTATTTTATCAGTTTCATGAGTTGTGTGTACTTACCAGAATCGCCTCAACATACAAATATTTTATAGAAGATAAAAAGGCATCCCTTAGTTATCCCCATCATTTCGAAAACACGCCTATTCAAATATACTGGAAATTTCACCACTAAAAAACTGGAAGTTTCAGGTACAAATTCTGATGCTTTTCATATTTCTGCTCAAAACATAGATTCTAGGTACTCGTTAGAACCACCTCGCCGAGGCGGTTCTAACAAGTAACCACAATCTATGTTCTTGAGCAGAAAAAAAATAATGTATACCCCTGTAAACCCCAGTTTTACTAAATAAAAATGGGGTTTAAGGGGGTCAAAATTATATAGGTATGTTTTCGTGATGTTGCCTTCTGAACTGGCGCCATGATTAACCCTCAGTGGCTCGAACTACCCACATCTTGAATAAATTTCAATGGTCCCAAAGATGTTCGAGCCACTGAAGTTCAGTTTGACGTTTTATACGAATGAAATAAAGTTTAAATTAAACGAGTTTTATCTTTTAACCGAAACAATGGCAACTACAGCTTATTCTCGTAATTTTCTATAATCATTGAATATTTCTACGGGCAAGAACATATTTCGTTTATATTCAAACATAGAGAAGGGAAACAACGATGAACTTAGTTTGCATTATTCTACACAGATTATTGAACTTCAGTGCCGTGGCGGTATGGTCTCGGAAAACAATGCTGTAGAAACTCCTACAAGGCTTTACTCAATGAGAAACATTTTCACTTATTGAATGGAAAATTTGTCAACTTTTATTAGAAAAAATAAATCTTTCTATTCACACAAAAACGGTCACCAGTTCGTTAAGATCATCAAGCTACCCCACAAAAAAAAAAAAAAATGACTTTTAGATTCCTATAGCAATTTTTCAAAGGAAGACAAACTGGCAGACAGGAATGAAGTTCCCCGGTACTTTAATCTTTTGAATAATACATGTCGGTGTAAATATTTCCCTTTAAGAGCCACCCCTTCCCCATCGCCCCTGTAAGAAGGGAAGTGAACATTTTCGTGTTGCAGTTATTTCCCTTGAAGATGTTTTTTTATTCCCTTAATATTGATATAAAATATATGTACTTGTTCAGGCTAATTTAATGTTATTAAGTTTTTAATCGTTAGTTCATTCATTTGTGCAGTCAACTAATCACTGTGGTCTTAAAATAACACTTTGTCCTCATATAAGAATTTTTTTATTTTATTTCTAAAGTTCTTAAAACATCATCCCTTATTTTTGAATTTTCAGCAGTCCGTGCGTTAGACCAAAGGTTTTGGAAAACGACATGAGCCATAACGAAATAACTGTTTCACTTTTTCATAGGGGCATGGGTTAACTTTAATTTCACAGTAGTTTCAAATTCATACAGACAAAGAAAACCGAGTAAGTGAACATGTAACTTTGTTCTTAAATGAAACGCTGCCTCTGTATACTTCTACATACATCAGTAAGATGAGGGTTGTCTATCTGAGGCTGTCTCCTTGACTAAACAGATCTGAAAACAAATGAATCGTTGATGATACTTTGTACATCTTCATTCCGGTCCTGTGTGATAAGCTTGTGGAAGTAGGAAGATATTATCGCACGCAAAGAATTTCACAAATTTAAAATCATTGCTTTACGGATGTACGAAGATAGCGCGACACCGTCTTTTGGTATAAACAAATGGTAAAAATACGCAGTATAGAATGTTAAAATGTCGTATTGACCCTAAGAACTGGGATAGACAGGTCTGAGCAAACAGTGTAAACCAAGATTAGACGCCACAGAACGTGCATCTGATCAGGGTCTACACTGTTATCTACTTATCCAGCAGTATTTAGATACATCGACAGGCATTAAAATGCATAGTTCAAATTTTAGGACATGTGTGGTAAGGATTTATGCCCCAGTATTTAGGGAAAATAGATTAAATGTTGAATGTTGCATACGCAATCCCTGATGAATCCACCCGCATAATGTCGGTACTTGGTTGCATCCTATTTTTCATATTTGGCCTGAAGGTTCAAAACAGCAAAGATGCGATCTGAAGATGATAAAGAGCATATAATAATTCTCAAGAGAGAAAGTTTCAACTTTATCCGAAAATTCGTATCCTGTCCACTCCTTATGTACTGGTGATGACAGCAACACCAAAAACTGGTGATGTGCATTATAAGGAGTTGTTTCTTGTTTTTTAAGCTCCATTGAATATGCATGTTACTTCATCAGCCAATTGCAGCGCATTAATCTATAATAGTGGACATATTAAACATTGTTTCGCACTTTTCTCAATTTCATATAGTGAAAATGTATACCACCAAAGATCATATTTTGCATAAGCGAGTCAACGTAATGGGTTTTAGTTTTATTTTAGACACATCGCCAGTTTAAAAACAATACTTTCTTTTACTCCATAATAAAACTGGCTTCAAAGTATGACAATATCGATTAGGTAACTGGTTCTGAGGCAAGTTTTCAACAACTGGCTTTGTTTTCTGTTTCCAGAAAAAAAAGCTGATAATTTTAGTCATCTTTGCATGGGTTTTTTGCATTCTGGCCTGTTCAAGCAAAGCAGCTCATTTCTCACTATATATCCATTTCCCAGCCGTTTTCTGGCTGTCTTGTATTAATATATTTTATCTTTAATAAGTGACCAATACATATTTCAGTTATGACTAAAAGTCAAAAGAAAATTAATAAAAAGAAATAAAACCGACCTTTGTCGGAATGAAACCTTTTGAAACACAGCTTTATTTTCCTTGGCCTTATAAAGGTTAAACCTCATTGAAACGGTCCTACAGTTCCAATGAAGGTTCTTCTGTTTTTTGATTTACTGGTGAATGTTTACCTGTAATGTACTAACATGGCAATTTTATATTAACGCCAATTTAACGGGGTTTTTCTGGCTGTAAATAGCCACTCCGTTTAAATCATTACAGTCCAAGAAACACGTCCAAGAGAAATAACTCTAACAAGGAAATACTGACCTCAGTTCTTAACTGGAGATTACCTACAAAAAAAATATCGCCCTTCGTAAATCACTGGTAAAGCCGTTAGGACATATTCATTCACCTTAGTATTGAAATGGGCGATAAGGTCCCAGCACACACTGAAATATACTGCACTCAGTGCCGTTGTATTAAGTTTCATATTTATGTAAACTATGGCCAGGTTTTGTTCGAATGAAATGGAATGCATAAATACAATGTACGACAGAACTAGTATTGAGCTCTCATTCATATTTGTGAAACATTAGACTGGAATCGAATATATAATGTTTAGTACAATGTACAATACGGAATGTCTGTGTCCAGAACTTTTCTGTACGTTGATTGTTAGGGGCACTTTCTATTTTCTGGCCAATTTAATCTTTACTCCGAACGTACAGTTTGATATGGGTCTACACTGTTTACTCAGACATATCCATCTAAATATTTAGGTTAAATACCGAAATGATGGAAAGACATAAAGAGTCCTTTAGACAGATGGCCGGGCACTGGAGGAAAATAGAACCGATGTTCGGTATCAAAAGCGGCTATATCAATAAATCACATCATTTGCGAAACATTCATATAACAGTGAAGGCCAACATGAGCACAATTTGATCAAAATCGTCGCAGTTCTAAAGGAAGATCGGGTACTGAAGACTCAACTGGGGTCTACTACCCTAATCAGACTGCTTTGATGAGCTGGCTGCTCTGATTCTTCACTGCCCGCATACGAGATCTGACTGAAATATACTGCGCTGACAATACCAGTTAAAGGTATGTTATAGTCGTGAAATGGTGCTTCCAGTAAAAATAGTCTGAATGTAATAATTACTTAATAAATACAAAGTACAATATGAACTGGTACTCTCGTAATTAGTCATTTTGGTGAACTATACTCAACAAAATAATTAAAGGGTCACCTGTTTTGATTAACATTCAAATGCAACCCGTCAGTTGTTAGGATTATTCTGCGGGCAATACTACTATTTGCAAGCCCATTTCAATAAGCTCAACATGTTAGCAGTGTGTTCGGCTACCTAAGTGTTAATGGCGCGAACATTGTCAGCTCAGAAGATTGTGAAAAAAATGGAATTTTTGAAAAATGACTTTTTACCCCAATGTTTTTTCAGAATATCTGAAATTTTCTATTTTTAGCCAAAACAATGATTTACCCCAAACACAGTCTTGCAAATCCACTTTCTGAGGGGTAAAAGACACAGATATGCCAAGAAAGAAAGGTTAACCCTTCAAGAGGATAAAATTGCCTCGATGATTCCCCATAGACCGTGAATAATCTATAGAGGGTACCTGTAGGAAAATGTGAGTTTCTTGATCGAAATTAAAGCTTTATGATTTATTCACAATTTAAAGTCAAGACAAGACATTACTTACCATGTTCAAATGTCAATTTTCCATTTTGGAGTAAAATGTAGCGTTTCTTACGAATTTTAAAATGAAAATTTTCATTTCAATTTTTTTTTATTTATTTATTCAAATTTTATAACATAAATACATATATTTGACGAAAACAAATATACATAAATGCGAAGGGATTGGATGTAGACTAGGCCTATATTTATCCTCTCTCAAGGTGCTGTGACAGATGTAGAAAACATATAAGCAGTACACATAATAGAAGAACTACATGTTTATACATTATAACTAGCAAACATTACAAATATGTGGAATTAATGGGTAGGTTACGAATAAGATTAAAAGAGAAAGAACAGTTGAAAGAAAACGAATGATAAGATAAATATGAATAAAGAGATTAACATAGTCATATCACAAATATAGATCTATAGCGCAATGTTTTTAGTATTTGAGATGTAATTTAATCACAAAAGATAGTCAATAATTAATAACGTTAGTCAAAATGACTCGTTAAAAAGTTGTATTACTACATAATTAGTTGCATTTGTCGCATATATATTCAGAAGTATAATTAGCTTATAGCTGTACACAGAGGACAGGCTCACAGATAGTAACCGTAAAATATACTACTCTATTTCCTACCATTACGAAAACATGCCTATTCAAATATACTGAAAATTTTACCACCAAAAAATGTAAATTTTCAGATAAAAAATTCTGATATTTTTCATGTTTCTGCTCAAAACATAGATTGTGGGTACCCGTTAGAACCGCCTCGTCGAGGCGATTCTAACGAGTACCCACAATCTAAGTTTTTGAGCAGAAATAAGAAAAATTATGTATACCCCTGTAAACCCCAGTTTTACTATATAAAAGTGGGGTTTAAGGGGGTCAAAATTATATAAGCCTGTTTTCGTGATGCGAAAACTGACTGACTCGGGTATTTTCGTGTTCAATAAAAGGGAAGTAATTTTCAAAATTTGTTGTTGGAAACACTTCTTTTTGGGTTCCACTCTAAGAAACAATCAACAATATTTCAATATCGTCTGTGATTTTGCCCAAAGACTCGGTTAAAGTTTCCATATATGGAAAATTGCACTAAGTGACCAATAAATTATTTTGTTGAGTATATAAGGGTTAATTTGTACATTGTATTTTCTGTTTGATTTCTTCTCCGTCGCTCAGTTACAGTTTGATATGGGTATACACTGTTTGTAAACGCACACCCGTCCGTCACACCCGTCCGTATACTTAGGGTTACAATGTGACATTACAATAATGGACAGACCTTTACACAGCTGACCAGTCGGGAGGCAATATTCCCTAGATATATGTAGTTCCCCAGGATGTATATCCATTCCTTTTAAGAAAACATGTCTATATAATTTTGACCCCCCTTAAACCGCACTACATTATTTTTCTTACTTTTGCGCAAAAACATGGATTGTGGGTACTCGTTAGAACCGCCTCGCCGAGCAGAAATATGAAAAATATCAGTTTTTTTTTATATGAAAATTTTCAGTTTCTGGAGGTGAAATTTTCTATATATTTGAATAGACACGTTTTTTTAATGAGAATATAACATACCGTGTTTGCTTCAAGGACGAAATTCCGGAATTCTGAATTATGAATGAGAATATACCATACCGAATACTGAATGAGAATATAACATACCGTGTTTGCTCCAAGGACGAAATTCCGGAATTCTGAACTGCACAAAGTCGTCTGACATCATTTTGTTAATTAGTTCTCAAGTCATTTATACATGTACAAGTTTTCTGCTATCTGGCAACACAAATGCTCTTAATTAGTGTTAATCGTTGGATAAAGTAGCTGATCCATTGTATGTGAATGAAATTGCACTGTATTTATTTATAAAACTGCAAAATTACATAAATAAAAAATAAACTGTAATTGTTCTTTTATGATCTACAGATAATTATTATTAACACATGTGCAAATGAGGTGAGTTATCATATTCCGTATTCCTTCGAATTTATTCCACTTAATGTTTTTTCCACCACAGTAATTCACTTAAACGCACATTTTTATTCTGTTTATAACCACTACAATTAAGCATCAGCATTGAAAGAACCAAAAAAGTGTACTGCCTCAGTATCACAAAACGGCTTGATAACTTTATCTCATACAAGGAATTAAACGGGATTATACAAAATACTAAGTAAGTGGGGAAAATTATTTTACTTTAGTGACGATACCAAAAGTCATCTTCCTTAATTCCTTTTCTTTCATCCTAGACAACAAAGGCTTCTAAAACCCATTTAGGAATGATACATTATCTTAGGAGGCGGTTTTTGTTTGTTTAACTTAAACTTACTTTCACTCTTTGATCAAACGGGTCTCGTGTAAACATGCCTCGTTACGAACATACATTAAGTAAAGATAAAAACAACGCATGAGCAGTTTTTGCACAGTTCACGCTTGCAGCCTCTGGAATTCTCAGTATGAATTGTCAGTTCAATTTCGGTCCGGAGGCTGCCCGGCAAATGCGAAAAATAAATAAAATAAAAATAAAATATATGACAACAAGTATGATGACAACATGAATCTACCTAAATCCTGATAAACTTCCAGTTACACAGAACGGTCGGTCCATGTATGCGTTTCTTAACTTATAATTTGTAAAATATGCACTGTACGCCCACTTAGACCTGTTCTTTTTTTGTTTCGCAGACACATTTTTCTTCACACCCATGTATAACTTGATAATATGGGATAAAGCCTGTATAACTTGATAATATGGAATAAAATATTTAGGTAAGCAGTAATAATGTACATGTAGCCAGGCACCCAAGGCATATACGGTGGACATGCCAGAAAATCTGGAGTAGTCGTACTGACTGCCATGGTTAAAAAACAAAATTTATACATAAAACATATAAATATGTCGCCCAGTCAGGATGCAAAAGAGCCATCTGAAACCATCTGAAAGACAGAAAAAAGATAGAAAAAAAAAAAAGATAAAAACGTTCTAATTCTGAAACTTTAACGTAAATTATTGCATAAAAAGCAATGTCGCACTTATTAACAGCCGTGCAATAACCGGCGAAAAGCTGTGTATTAACAAGGCAATTCACGCACTGTTAATGCACGGCTACGCAACTTTCAGTATGCTCGTACCGGGGCCACAGACTTGCTGCCGTCACGAGATGTGTAGTGTCCGGCCCTAGAACGAGCATTGTCTGTGGAAATTGCGTTCGCGAGATATCAGTGAAAAAGTGAAACAAAATAGTGCAAGAAATTACGCGAAGTATAGCAGATGTTTTCACTTTTTATACAATAATAATCGAACATGGTTTTTCAATGCATTAACATTCGCCAGGTCCCTTGGGAGATGTTGAAAACCACGGCCTTCGTGACCTGGCGAATGTTAATGCATGAAAAACCATGTTTGATCCCTATAATGATCAGTTACCTCGCTCAGCCAGTCACCAACTAGAATTTACACACCCAGGAGGTATATTGGTCTTCTACTGTTTATAAGGTTGACCAGCGTCGTTGCTGGCACGAAAGCCCAAACAAACCTAATCTGAACCTTTCCAAAAACAAATAGCGATAAAGCGCGAATTAGGACCGGCCTGAATGGTAGAATAATTGATTAATAAAAATAAATAAATAAATAAATGCATTTCCGTAGATACCCCACAAGGTTACGTTTTGGACAGAAGGACGTGAAAACTATATACATCCCCGAAAAACATAGTTTGAGTGGTGTATAATGATAGAATAATAATCAAAATATTGTATTAGACTTTTTTTTCATTTATGTTATTTATTGTACTGTGAGTGCATTGTGAGCAGTAAGCCGAAATCCAGACGCTCGTCTCCGTTCGTAACCAGAAGCAAAATTCAATCATTCAAATGTCAAATCCTTTTCGTGAAATTATATTATGACCGTTTGAAAGAAACTGGATCTAAGATAGTTATACAAACCGAATTGTACACTCAGTAACATTTTCGTTTTTGGAAGACAGAAACAAGACACCACTGTAGTTTGTGGTAGACTACAAACTCTGCATCTATCATTTGATCTTCTGTAATAGCTTCGACGACACGACAACCTGACAACGCACTTATTTCACGGGTAATGATTGGTCGATTTATCACCCTGCGCGGACGACGGTGCGCAATACCTGATATTGTTTATACGTCTGCTTCCGATGTTAGCCCTTAACGCTCAACTGCAGCAGACGGCTCTTTGATTATCTTTTTATTCAAAGAAAATGTTTTGACATTTCATGTGAATCGTCTGCCAAGCAGACGGTTCACATAAAATGTCCAGTCTTACTTTCACTGAAAAATAATACTTGAAAGAAACAGCATGTCGTCTGCTACAAATTTTGCTTGGTGGTTTAAGGATTGAAAACAACACAAGTCGAGTAAAATAGTTTGTTCCGGACCAAGAGAAACATTCGATAGGACAGAAACAAATATTTGTTGGTAGGAAAATTAAAGAGATCTTTTCCTGTCACTGAATTATTTTTTCCATGAATAAAATTATACAAAATAACCTTTACAGCAGTGCACGGCCCGTTTTTCTTCCATATTTGTAGTGGTACAATTTATAGAACACTCGCCAATTATTTATGGTCGCCAGTCATTTAAAATTGTTAAGAGTCGTCCTGAGAAAACCACTCAATTAATCCTTTTTTTTAAGCTGAACGCATAGAAAAAAAATAATCGAAGCCCTTATTGTAGTTTTGGTAAATGCCGTCAATTTCAAAAGAATTGTTCATTTAGACGCATAATTCTTTTAGTTTCTGGTCATTTTCAGTTAGTTGGCTTATTTCGGAATATTGACTTCATTTCTCGTCCTTGTTCAGAGTGTTGAAACACTTCATCAGTTTCAGTCACATGTCAGTTGTTTCAACATGTTTTCTTAGATCTTACCCGTTAAACAGAGTTTAGAACTTTAAATTCTGGACATTTTGGTTGATTTAGTTCATTTCATAAATTTTAAAACATTTGATCTAGTAGTGTCATTTTATGCGAATTAAGAACTGATATTTAGTTGATTTAGTACATTATGTCATTTTAAACAAACACTTGTTCGATAAATTCTTGTCATTTAAACATTTATTTCATTTGGTTTGACTTCAGGACATTTACTCAATTTCTGTTTATTGTTAGCAACTTTGATACATTCTGATTTGTCTTTTGTTTCAGCCCAATTGTTTTTTTTTTATTTTTATCTATTAAAGCAGACGCATCCCCAAGTTTTTCTATAATAAAACCAAAGCATAAATCATTTCAAATAATCTTTGAAAAACTACCGTTGTTTTGTAACTCTGCAGTGATGGACCACGCATTTAAAATCATATGTCACAGTCTTCGGTAAATTATGTCTTTTCCGTGCTCCGGTAGCCGCGTAATTCAGACAATGACGTAGTTGGTTCCTAGCTCTGTCAATAGTTTGTTCAGTATCAGTGTGAGACCTCTTATGACGAGTAATAAAGCTATTGTTAATTCGAGTTATCTGGCTATTCTAATCTTTATCTCGAATGAAATAAAACTAAAATGAATAAATTATCATTTCACGATTGTTTACATGCGTTAACTATCCTAGATGCGCTGAATAAACGGCCTGAGAAATTCATGAATTGGAAATGTATAACACGAACAGTGCCGGCTCCTAATTCGTATAAAGCACACACTGTCAAAAATCAAATGACTTCACTCATTAATATACAGTCAGGCTCTCTTGGTGGCACGGAGCAAAAACTGCAATGAGCTAGACCAGCCTGCAGCTTTGCGCAGTCCTTCACGCATGAACAAAGTAAGATACTAAACCTATTGTTATGTCGTCACTTTTCTGTATAGGAACCCGATGCTGATCATTAGTGAACCAGACATCTGTACAGGAGTGCCTGGATCTACGCAGGATAGATGATGTTACAAATAGTAATAGTTATACATGTAATAATAAAGCTGGGATGGCATCTTCGCATTTTTACGCATTTAGAAGCAACTGAAGTTTCCGCTGATCAAATGATTCGGGCTTCCAGCACGTGGATATGTGTGTTTGGACCACTGAGTACGGACAAAGATGGCATTTATCAGCCTGCGCATCAGCGTAGGTCCCTTACAGAATCATTGGCAAGATTTCGGCCTCAGACTGAGAGTTTTCCAGACAACTGTAGTCGCGAGAATCTTTCATTATTGAGCAACCCATACTAAAATACTAATTAACCTTAGCTGAGTAATGCTTTGAGATCCAAATACGTCACTTCTGGTCAGTTCTTGTTCATGTCCCTAGGATTTTTTTTTTTTTTGTTTTTTTTTTTTGCTTCTTTCCTTAAAGGGAAACGCAATTTTAAAATGTATTGTGCTTTAAAGTAAAGAACTTTACAAACAATGAATTTTGACACAAATTTGATCAAAATCGGTGGAAAATTAAGTAAGTTACAGACAGTTGACTATATAAACATTGGTAAAATGGGCGCCGGCATTTTGAATATTTAATGAGGTTTCATTAAAATTAAAATTTGTTTCATAAAGGTAGTTAGTCTCTTAAAGTTTGTTTATTTTGGGGAAATGATTGCTTGTTACTAGAATTAAAAGATTATAAAAAATTATAGCAAAATTATTCTTAAAAACCCTTTATAATTTGGTTTTGCATATCTAATTTGGGCTGTGTGACGCCACAAAGCCTACAATATGGCGGCATCCATGACAACCATTTTATGACGGGCCGTGCAATAAAAATATTTGGTTTGCGCTAACATTATATAAAATTTCGGTATAGGCAGCAGTTTTACAATAATTTGTCTTAATGCATGTTGTTCTATTTTATTTTCTGTGTTAGTACGGTACAGTGAGGCTAAATACGTATTTCAGCAGTTCGTAGACTTTCATTTTAGTCAATATTACGCCATACAATGCAAACAAAACAACCATAACACATTGTATGGCGACGTAAATGACTAATTCCAAGTCACTATTTTCAATTAAAAGTAAACAAATAATTCGGGAATTCCTGTTTGGAAGGAAAATAACTATTTTAGACGTTTTGTTTCTGGCTCTGTTCGCCTGCGGCCCCATCACGAAAACATGCCTTTACAATTTTGACCCCCTTAAACCCCACTTTTATATAGTAAAACTGGGGTTTACAGGGGTATACGTTATTTTTCTTATTTCTGCTCAAAAGCATAGATTGTGGGTACTCGTTAGAACCGCCTCGACGAGGCGGTTCTAACAAGTACCCACAATCTATGTTATGAGTAGAAATTTGAAAACTATCAGAATTTGTTATCTGAAAATTTTCATTTTTTGGTGGTAAAATTTTCAGCATATTTGAATAGGCATGTTTTCGTAATGGACTCTCACAGAGGCCCTACATAACATCAGCAGAGTACTTCGTGTCAATGTTCTACTTACTGTAATCTATCCGTGTGCAGATAGGTACAATATGCGGGTACGATGATTTACAAAAGTTGGCTTAAGTGTATTAAACACTTCTGAAAGTGTTTGTCTTTGAATCAGATCCCACATTATCCATGTTAGTAAGCTTAACGAGGTATCAAAAACAACATAAACATGGCGATGCAAAATTGTAATACCTTAAATACAAACACTTACGTCGAGTGCGACAGTTGACGCCGATGCTGGTGAGATAACTATTTCCAAATCGTCTGCTGTATAAAACAGTACTTTCCCTATGTATTCAGACCCCTAACGCCTTACCGTTTTTGCCAAAAATAAGTAAATAAATAAAAAATAAACATCAATTTTAATAACTTTAAAACTGCTTGTTAAGTGATAAACAGTACTATAGATTCAACACAGAAAGAACCTTGATAGCAACGCAACGAACTTACAAAGATATACGAGCCAGAGCGCACAAAACCTACAAGAAGGCCTGTGTAAACAGCAAAAACTCAGATCTACCTGTAGATCCACCTAGTATGGCAATGGTTCTCGTTTATCCATCTTTGGGTAGCCCTGAGACTGTAGAAGGCACATGCGATCAGCGGAGACTCCGAACAGACTGCACGGATGCACAGGCTGATCTGAGTCTTCGCTGGTCGCATAAGTCCTATTGTCGGCTTTGCCGTGCGCTGGCTCAAATATAAATAGCTGAAAAGCAGAATATTTCTGGACCAGACTGGCTAGTTTCGGGCCCCAACAATGACCCTCATTTGAATTTCAAAAGTCCTGGAATCGGCCAAATACGACAAAGGACCGGACAATATAAACTACTTTATAGTAACCTGGGTCTGGCCTATCTCTCCGAATACTTAGGTAAATACGGTGATGTATTCTATAAAATTATAAGCAGAACAAGCAAAATCACTAATACCTTGTAGCCTATATGTTCACGCAGTTTGATCAATATCTTTGATGTTCACTTAAAGAACGGTAAAATAGACATCCACAAATTTATGTACATTTTTCTTTATGCTTTCATCTCCTAGCCCCAACTTATTTATAGCGGTGCATGTTATTGATATCTCACCACAATATGAAGTGAGCTAATAAAAAATGTTTTTCTACGTTTATTACAAAACACTTTATTTCATAGTAAGTGAGCTTCCTTTTCGAAAAGGGAAAATTGTAAACCGCACACGGGTCATCTGAATTATGCGCGATCCAGAACATTCTGTGACAATAATCACGTCAGTCGGATCGTTTACTGACCTGATTACAATCGGTGCCTAACGTAAGTGGAGAGAGCGGAACGTCGTTCAGCTAGCTGAACTTAACCACAACATATATTTATGGGGGAAAATAAAATCAAAGCACTGACAGTCTTCTTCGTCGACGACGGACATACACTATTCTGCACGCGGGTGGGTAACCAGCCCATCCATGCCGACGTGTGTCTCTGAGCGTCCTTGCACGTAGGTCTATCAAGGTCAAACAATATTTAAGTTATGATCACAAACATGTTCAAACTAACATTAAATAGATGCTTTGCTTGAATCCGAAGAATTCTATAGAATAATTTGTCAATAAATCGCATATTATTAGCATTTCAGATCAGTTTTTTTTATTTGTCAATTTACAAGTGATTAACATATAAAAGGTTTACTTGAGTTTGATTTAAATCACAATGCGGACAAGTGGATGTTTTGCCGTAAACAAAGCACGTAAAGGTTATGCGTTAGTGAAATACCAGCAGACAAATTCTTTCCTTTTAGTATAATAGTTTCTAAAAGGAATGCCCCTTGAGAGTATTGAGCCCCTTGAGAGTATTGAACACTCATACAGCTGAAAACAGCCGAAGTGTGAAGTTTTATGGCCCAGACTAGCTAGTGTCGGCAAGTTAGGCCTCATCAGTGACGCTCTTATATATAAATTATATGACATTTTAGAACGGACTTCATGGGCTTGTAAGAAAACAGAAAATCCCAAAACTTGTGTCCCTTCAAAAAATGACAGAAAATCTTCCAAGTGTATCCAGATTTATAATAAGTTGCATGCATTGTGTAAGTTAACCCATTTTAGTCTGATGACCACCAAAAGGGTAATAGGCAAACAGTGCTGACCCAGATCAGACGCGCGTCTGATCAGGGTCTCCACTGATTGCAAATCCTTACGAAAACACTCACATTCAATATAATGGCACTTTTTTATGGCTGCAAAAACGAAAAGTTTCAGATGAAAAAAAAAAGTGATCTTTTTGTTATTTTTTGCTCGAAACAGAGATTGTGGGTACTCGTTAGAATCTCCTCATCGAGGCGATTCTATCGGGTACCTACAATATATGTTTTTTAACAGAAATAAGAAAAATAATGTATATCCATGCAAACCCCATTTGTCTATATAAACGTGGAGATTGAATGGGGGGAGGGGGTGGGGGTTCAAAATTTTGTTGACGGGTTTTCGTGATGTATTTAGCGATTTTTGCTCTAGGAATATATATATCTGATGTACTTAAACTGAATTTTGTGTCTTCCAATACACAGTGTTTTTTATTTCTTTTTTTTTTATTCAGTCTAAAGTAGGTTAATGACAAACTGTACAATAATGCGATGTTACATTTTTTGTTACGTTTCGCCGCGCAGATATTGATGTCCAATAAGCATAAATGAAGAAAAAAAACTTGCGAATGTCACATAGTCGCATAATGACCGGCAACAAAGTATGTCAGTGGCATGGTAAAACACAGCATGAAACGTCTTTTCACAACTGGATAGACGTAACAGTTTGCTGGGAGGCATCAGGTAAAAGCGTATATAGTTATAACTTGACAAACTAATAAAAAATGGTGTGGGTGGTTAAGAAAAGTTTTAACACTCACTGTCGAATTCGAGTTAAGCAAATCACTTGCGAAAGTTTTTCCCATTCTGAAAGGTTATCGTAAACTCTCACGGGACCTTAAATCATATTTTTGTAATGAACACGAATCCCAAAAATATTCGCTTAGGTAGGCACTTTCGTTTTGTCAAAAGACAGTTTAAGAGTAGGAAAAGTTTGCGAATACCCACCTGTCACAACTGAACGGGAATTTTGCAACAGTTTCTGAGTAACCGCGAACGTTTCTTTTAACTGAACGCAGCCCAATTTATTTTTAAATTCGGTTCGACAGCATATGAAAGCTTCAATCAACTTAACTATCGTATATATTATTAACACAAAAAGGGACTTCGCAGATTCACGGAGCATAGACCCAGATCGGGAAATTCATCTGCGCAGTCTGATCAAGATTTTCGCTGTCGGCATGTGGTCTTCAAGTTCAATAAAGTATGTCAGCCAATAGCATCCACCAAAACTGCGAAATGGACATGCTGGCCATGCTTGGTCGAATGCGTTACCTTTTATTGAAGTTCACATTATAACCCAGACATGCCCTACCTTTGCAAACAGTGTAGATCCAGATCATTTGGCTTCTCTGCACTGTCTATCATTAAGTATGTGAATCTGTATCAACGACCTAGATCAATTAATCTGATTGGCTGAAAATTAGAAGTAGACGTGGCATATAAATTTACTCAGCATGACGAGGGTTAAATGAAAACTGTATGAACCCAAAGTGTAAGGATAGACAGGCGTGAGCAAACAGTGTAGACTGTTCAGACGCCACCTTCCGGTTTGCACTGTTTGCCAGCACTTTTAGGCGTATCATCAGGTAATAAATTTAGAATAATATGGTAGTCACTGCCTTTTTGCAATTACTTGGAGATAGTTCAAGGGTTTGGGTTTGTTTCTCATGTATAAAATTCATTTCTTCTTTCTCCCTCTTATTGGGAAATGGATCAACAAGACTGAAATATCTGTGGCAGGGTCTTTAAACCTCAATCCACATAAAATCGACACGCTTTATTCGCGCTGCCTCAAGTTTTTTGAATACTAATATTCATTCAGGGGACTACATATAATACTGGAGACAGGGGAGTCAATGGCAAGCCAGGCGAGGTTTTAATGAGAACTCGGTACATTTCACTGTGGTCTGTCTACATCTATTCTATTTCGTCGCTGTCGCTGCAACCGTATTGAGGTAAACATTTGGCATTACATTATCAAGTCGATGTCATTTATAATCCATGTTCCCCTATGTAGGGGTCTACAATATTAGGACGAGTTTCAGATATTTGCTGCTTTTAAACCAGATTTTAAACTTGTTGACACTTCTTCGAATTATATACATGTATAGTGCACGAATAGGAATTGCCTTCGACAGCAAGGAACATCATCACAAGTGAAAACAGTTAAAATGTCAAGCTCTCTGTGCCAGACTGCTAGTTTCCGCCAATTAGGCTTCATCAGTGACATTCATATACATTTGCAAAATACAAGGCCCCAATTTTTCAAAGTTAACGACATCGTTAGTTAACGATTTGTTAAAGTTTACTTCGAGTGATACGCAAATATGTTGATTTTTTTGCTGAAAAAATGTGAGTAGCTAAAAAATATCAGGATATTGTATATTGAATCCACTAGAACAGTTAACAGAATGACCCTTAACGAGCTCGTTAAGCTAACGACACTTTGAACAACTGGGCCCAGAATGGGCTAAATTATCACATAGGTCAAGGAATATAAACTAAACTAAGAAGTAAGGAGATATGTTTTACGGTCACCACACGGCACTGTCGCCAGCTGTAGTGAAGAGATTCTAAAAGAAATGATGGTTGAGAGCAAAGAAATACTCACAAAACTAAAATCAGCTGAAGTGTCAAAATTTCTAGGCCGGACTAGCTACTTTCAACCAATTAAAAGTTTGGATTGGACACAACGATCACAAAGGACAAGAAAATATATACACTGCTAGAATTAAGTACAAGGAGACGTTTAACGTCCGGCATACGACACTAACACCAGCGTTTGTGGATACATAGATTTTTAAAGGAAATACCCTTTGCAGCAAGTAATTTTCTTAATATGTTGGATAACCAAAACGGTGCTTATTTCCCATATTATATGGTAAAAATGCTATGGACCTTTCTTATACAAAAAGAAAAGAGTTGTGGGTGGTCATCACAAGCGCCTCTGCGAGCTCATAACAAATGCGCGAGTGGACACAGTTCTGTTCAACGACGCAAAAGGGCGTGTGCAACGTCACATAAATGAATACTGCAGCACATGACTATTAGTGATGATACCCAAGAAATATGGAGCACAGCCTTCCCGAGGCACTAAAAGAAGAAACTAACAAACAAACAATCACAAAACAAATGCCACATATGAAACCACTAGCGCACGAAGAAAGAAGAACTGCAACCTAGATACCGCCCTGGAACGGTCAGCAGAACATCCGCTTGGAAGGGGGTGGGGGTGGGGGGGGGTCGGGTTAGGGAGGCGTGCTAACCGAGAATGCTTTTTGCATTTCTTCGGTGCGTATCCCTTGCTTAGAAATGGGCAATAAAATCGAGGAGCAAGAGTGCAGATAAATAAATACCACTCGATATCGGTACGCTTACTCGGATGCCTTCGAATGTTACCGTTGCATGACGATCTTGGGGCAAAGATGTCACATCCAAGTTTATCGCAGTTAGGCAGGCTCAAAAGTTTGATATAAAAAATGCATAAGCAAAAGCAACGTTTGACAGTTTTACTAAAAGGGTTACTGCACTAAATATTGCTTCTTGCTGGGATACCCAAGGCTGCCTGTAAGCTCCCGTTCTTTGATATCCCAACTAGAGGCACTATATACCAACGTCAGTACTCTAACCATATAGTACAGAATATATGGTACAAATATATTTCACGCAAAGCCCTCCTCGTGTTATATATGGGCAGTTTCAAGCGAAAAAGTGTCTTCGAACATGAGCAAAATGGACAGACGCAGGTTAATCCCGCGAATGCGCCAAATCTCATCCAGGCATTTTCTCTCCATTGATATGTTGTATAGTGTCTAATAATTCTGTTAGCGGACAGCGAAGGCCCTGATCAGACTGCGCAAATGCGCAGGCTGATCTGGGTCTCCGCTGTCCGCATATGCCAGAAGACGTGTTTTCGCATAACGCGGCACATATATAGTATGGTATTTGCAAGCGAGTAATACCTTTGTACTGGTTCTATACCAATACAATAAAATTGTTAACAGCTTTTTTAGATATATACTCCGATTACATTCGCTATGGCTATCATAAAAATAAAAGTACTCATTATATTTAAAATACTGTCTTACTTGTGTTGCTTTGGATTTCCACTTCACAAGCTCCATACGTCAAAATTTGTCAAAGTTCATACAAATTTAGGAGACATTTTAGGCAAGGTAAAAACAGTAACATTTGATGGGAACAGCTATTCGGTGCAGGAATTTCTTGGGATTCCATATGCTGAGCCACCGGTGGGGAACAGTCGCTTCAGAAAGCCCATTGTAAAAGCACCATTTGCGTCTCCTTTCACTGCCTTCAGCTACGGACCCTCATGTCTACAACTGCCATTTGGTAAAATGACACTATCTGAGGACTGCCTATATCTCAATATTTTTGTTCCACAAAATTCCGACGGACAGGTTTTGCCATTGCCTGTGATGGTCTGGATACACGGAGGTGGTTTTGTAGCTGGTACATCTACGATGTACCCTGGTGAAAATCTAAGTGCGTTTGGGCAAGTGATTGTTGTAACGATGAACTATAGGCTAGGATATTTAGGATTTTTGTGGACAAACGAAGACTTTAACAATTTCGGACTGTGGGATCAACAGTTAGCAATAAAGTGGGTTAGTGATAATATTGCTGCATTTGGAGGCGATCGTGGTAGAATAACTATATTTGGAGAATCGGCTGGCTCAACCAGTGTCGTTTATCAAGCCCTCTACCCAGGAAATAAAGAACTTTTCCAACGAGCTATTGCTCAGAGTGGGGGCATTACAAGTCCATGGGGATTCGCTTCACGTGATTCAGCAAATGCAGCGTTTGACAGTCTTACAAGAGAAATAGGGTGCGAAGGCAATCACAGCCAGTTAATGACTTGTTTGAGGAGCAAAACGTCGAGAGAGGTTGAACGTGTTCTCCAAAGCGCCAATTTAAATAGCATTCAGGTCATTCCAAACCAAGATAACGACTTTATTCCACAAGATCCACGGTTGATGCTGTCCCACGGGACAGTGATAAACGACTCGCTTGATTTTTTCCACAGCTTAGACTTTATGATGGGCGGAAACAGTATAGATGGTGCCTTATATTTATCTCAGTTTGCAAGTATTTTGCATATTACTGATTTCGAAAAACTTCAAGTGACAAGAAACATGTACGAAACCTACATTATTCCAATGGTACTCTCTTTAATTTTCAATAATATTCGAAATAGTCCACAGTTTATCAAAGATGCCACTGTGTTTGAATATACAAACTGGTCCTGTCCAGATAATTATCTGTCCAGGAATTTTATGTTGATTAATCTTATGACCGATGCTGTCTTTTTTGCTCCGATGGTGGCAATGGTTAGACTTCATTCTAATGGTAACAAGGGACCGTCGTATCTTTATGAGCTTTCTGCAGGACCTAAGTCGCATTTACGAATAGTTCCTTCATGGTTAGATGGACCAACTCAAGCAAACCATGCTGATGACGTGATGTATGTGTTTGGTTACCCTGATGAAATGGTTCATTTGTTTAGAGATTGGTGGACAAAATTTGAATTTACCAGTCAAGATATTGTAGTATCAAAGGCTATAATGACAATGTGGACTAATTTTGCGAAAACCGGGTAAGATAAGTTAACCCAATTTAGACTGAATAGACTCCCCATACTAGGTATTGGAGAAACGGATTTCAATTTTAGATGTGTCAGACTATGTGCTTTAGATATTCTTAAGGAAAAAAATGGCTAAACTATTTGCAAACAGTGGATACCCCGATCAGATGCCGTTTAATGCGGAGTCTGCACTGTTTGACAATTACCCTTTTGGATTTCTAGACTAAAATGGGTTAAATGTTTTACATAAATATATAAAAAAAAAGTGGTTATTGCTCATAAGGGTAACGCTCATGTTTTAACCCTACCACCATTGAAATTCTTAAGTGGTCTTTTCCACTTTTGAATTAGAACACCTTCTTTGTTAGAAATAAGAGTAACTATAAAAACAAAATCAGAATGCCAAAAATTTTAGATCCTGACGAGAGGTCTCGCCCTAATCTACGCCACTGAGCCCCTTGCTTTGTTTCATTACAATACAATATATGTGTTTCACTGTGATGTTTTACAGATGAGATTTAAAACTCTTATTCATTATTTTTCATTCAACGCAAAATGTTATAATTTTATAACATTTTGCGTCGTTATAAAATTTTGCGTGGTGACACCTCTATGCGGACCGAATATGTTTTTGTAATTTGGAGCTGCGTTTAAATTAAGGCTGAGGTTTCGCGTAAGTAAACCTAGTTAAAGCCTCTCCAGTTGTATTCCTACTCAACTTTCCAAAGGCGGTTTTTCTGTTGCAGCTCTTCTGTGTTTGTGCGTTGGCGGTTTCATGTGGGGTTTGTTTTGGTAGTATTTGTTCCTCATCTCTCCTTTTTTTGGTGCCTTGGCAAGACTGCTTCATGATAGTGGCATTTCCTTGGTTAGATTTACTAACATTTTTACATAGGCACCTGCTTAGTTTAAGAGGTTAATGGAGTAATTCCCAAAAAGCAATACTTAGAAATCAAAGCACTGACAGCACTAGTGGGACGATTGTCTCTGAGTGTATGCTGGGGAAATGGTCTTGATAGGGGAATTAAGACCATTTCGTTCAGTCTTTAAGTTCATGTAACTTAAGCAAACAGTACAGATCCTGATCAGACGGCGCGTTCTCCGGCGTCTGATCTGGGTCTGTACTGTTTTTCCAATGTCACAAATGTTCCAATCCAGGTTTTAGAGGTAACCTTCTATCAACAGCATCCTGACGTCACAGCGACAAGAATAGCGCGGCTATAAATAACCCGCCTAACGCGCGCTTTGATTACATTGGTCACTAATAATCACGTGGACAAATAACAGAATTTTTGGCGTTTGTATACTACGGTTCGATTATAATCAATCGATCTAAAATGGAACCTGTCCGTTTTTCATCCAATTGAGAATTCACGTGCGGATAATTAGAAGTTTACAGCGTAGCAATTTTATTCTTTCCTGTGGTTTACAGTTAGCCACTGGTTCCATGCAATATACAATGAAATTAAACACATTAAGTGGTTTAAGGGTTTTGTACATTGTATTTATACCGTATATTTATGGTGCTGAAGTAGATTTTCCCTAGCATCAAACAGTCCCTTAGCATCATTGTATTCATTATATAATAATTATTGTAAGTGTAAGTATGGAGTCAGCCTTAAAAGGTCTTAATCATTGAACACAGCTTCCTCAAGGCACTAGATAAGGGTTTGATTGTTTAAATATACCACTTACATGAAATGATAACACAAAACAGCACCATGTCAAAAACAAAACGAACGAACAAAGACGGATTAGAAAATAAAGAATCACATCAAAAGGAGTGCTATCTAAGAATGGAACATTAACCCTTGCCCTGCTGAATAAATTAGATGCCACGCCCACTTTTAATTTCCAGCCAGTCAGATTACTCGATCCGGTTTTTTTTTTTATATAGAACTTCATATATTTAATGACAAATAGTGCTGATCCAGATCAGTTGATCTGTGATCTGGATCTACATTGTTTGCTAAGACAGGGCATGTCGTGTTCAGCAAGAGAAGGGTTAAAACAGTTGGAGGCTGGTTTTGTGGATATTCGATCCCCATCCTTAATTCCTATAGATATAACTACAGTCGAACCTCAATAACTCGAACCTCTTTGGGACCATGGAATTTTGTTCGAGGTATGGGTAGTTCGAGCCATTGAGTGTTAATCATAGCGCAAGGCCAAGAGGCAACCTGCGAATTAAGGTTTTTTTTTTTTTCGATCTTCTGGACAATAATGATATGTTAAGTTGATATATTTCGATCTTCTAGATAATAATGGTATGTTGAGTTGATATATTTCGATCTTCTAGACAATAATGGTATGTTGATATATTTCGATCTTCTAGACAATAATGATATGTTGAGTTGATATATTTCGATCGTCTAGACAATAATGGTATGTTGAGTGTACTCATTAGAATCACCTTATGAGTACACAGAGCATAAAATTTTCATGATAAAATAAGAAAGCTTCCTTAATTATTTGTTTTCTTGAGCTATCGGAAGAATTTCGAGTTCGAATTAGCCATGGTAAATGAACTATCGGTGTTCGAGCTACTGAGGTTCGACTGTACATATTATTAATAGGTGTTGTGTAGAACAGGGTTGCCGGCAGAGTCATGAGGCAGAAAATGTATAAACTTAAGTATGGGTATATGGGTACTGAGAGCACTCGTATTCAGTTTCAACGTAAATGTTAAAAACACAGTTCATGTTCAAATGACAAGCAACTGCAATATATCAATTTATTAAACTTTTCTTGGATAATAAAATATCTTTTGTGAAAAATATGGAGCCTTTAAAATGTTAACTGTCAACCAAAATACGTGTGTTTATCGAAATTTAAAGACCTTGTCAAAATATTACAGTCATGTCGATCCGTCTCCCAGAGAGAGAGGGAGATTAGAAAGGAAGAATTGTATTCGTATAGATGAGGAAAACGCCTCAATCCCTTAACTTGCTTCAAGTGAGTCAAGAGCACTCCAGCCAACTGCCAGTAACGACAGGGCCAGCCCTCCACCAAAAGAAAGTTATGTGTTTGATGCTCATTGCTAGTTTTGAATCAAGTATGTGTAAATCAACAAAAATGTGTGTGTGTGTGTGTGTGTGTGTGTGTGTGTGTGTGTGTGTGTGTGTGTGTGTGTGAGAGAGAGAGAGAGAGATACCCATGGGTACATATAGTATTTTCATGTGTTTTTGCGTGCTTGGAAATGTCGGCAGCAATTAAATAAAGGTCCTTCAACTTGCATGTACACTAATTATCACCTCTGTTTCGTTTCAGAAATCCGAATGAACCTGTCAGCCTTCACTCCTTCCTCCCTACTACCTGGCCAGAGTTTAACCCAACCTCTGAGAAATACCTTGACATCACTCCTATGATGACGTCATCTTCAGTCAAACAGCATTTACGAGCGAGAAAGGTCGAATTCTGGTTAAAGTTTCTTCCATCACTTTTAAACTATAGTTAGGTGTTGTATGTATATCTCCAATATGATCTATAATGTGAGGTATTGTACCTGCGAACATGTGCACCCAGCGAAGATTCAGATCAGCCTGCGCATCCGCGCAGTCTGATCAGAGTCTTCGTTGTTCGCCGACAAAAAAGTTGTTTGGATCCTCAGCTAATGTTCTTTTGGGGCACTTCTAATGAGTACCCACAACATATGATTTTTTTTTGGTGGAGAAATAAATAAAATCAATATAGCCTATGTGAAAAAGTTTCTTTTCTACTGTGCTTTCGACATCCTTCAGAAAGTCATTTTTTGCTTGGCGCTTTACACAGAAGAAGTAAATTTGCAAAGTTTTGTCATGCTTTAATGAAAAACCCTTTGTCGTAACTACCTATGCGCAAAAAGTTTTATTCTAGTCAATGTTTATTTTTATTACTTTTTCCTATAGTAAAAATGAATGCAAATTATGCAGAAATCTGTAGGATAGGTAACTTGGAGGCAGATTTTCAACAAGTTCTGCTTGTTCATTTTTTTTTTTTCTGAAAATTTCACAATATTGTTGTGAAACATCAATAATTTAAATTCAGCAAAGAAAAACTAAAAAATATTTTCTAAGAGAAAAATTAAAAAAAAAATCGCTTTACTATAGAAAGTTCATAGATCAGACAAATTTTTGGCCGTAAATTTAATTTTCGGAAAAAGTTTCGAGAACAAAACACAGAAACAGAAAAAAACAAATGGTTTCTAATAAGATATGGACAGTTAGAACGAATATTTTCATTAAAAAAAAAAAAAAAAAAAAACGCCAAGCAAAAAAAACGTCTTTCCGAGTGATGTCGAAATGACAGTAGACCCATTTGCTTGGGAGACACAATTTGTTCTTGAGAAAATTTTCCAAGAGCCACTTTAAAATTGAAAAGGACATCAAAACATGAAATGTAAACACAGCAGTTGATTTGTAGGGTCACCTGCATGTATTATGCTGAAAGGTCCAACATTGATTTTATGTGGGCAAATGACCCCCTGTTGGCGCAAAACTGTTAGACAGATTGCCCGGATGCGCAGGGTGAGATGAATCTTGACCCGCCGGACATGTCATACGGTTATTATACGCCTACGAAAAATACCACTGCCTTTTACCTACTTCCCGACACAAAAATACAACTTTCTGTATCGCGCTAGTAGCTTTTACTGATTCCGTATCACCATACTAGTTAACGCCGGTTCCCTGGTTTCGCAATGACGTTACCAAAACGTCATTTTATGCAATGGAACCGAAACTATAAAATCGGCCGCTAATGGCGTCAATATTGGAAACGTAACGCCAGAAGTTGGCGTGTTTCGGCGTAATATGAGTAAATTTATGAACAAAAATGAGATAAGGTATATAATAAAAACATCATTACTTGTAGGAACTTGATCTAGGGTACTGTATCACGTTTCGTGAATGAGCTGATATCAACGGATCACACGAGATGCTCTCGTGTGATCCGATGATATCAGCTCATCCACTCGACTCGCCAGAACAAGTTACTACAGTAATAATGTATATATACTACTACCCGTTGCTGTTCATATGCTTTATCAATTGTTGTTATTGTGCAGATTTTTAACGCTACCAGGCACCCGTGGCACATAGAGGCAGCGGCGATTGTTATGTACATGCATTTGTACAGTCTTGCTTTCATGGATCACCCTTGGTGCCGCTATCTGTCACCAAGCGCCGCCCTGCCCATTTTGTACTCAACCCAGGGCACGTCGAGTATGTTAGGCGTACTATTGGTCTGAAAGTTGTCTCGACCCGAGTGGGATTCGAACCCACGATATCCCGCTTGAAAGTCGAGTGCGCTAACCACTAGGCCATCCAGCTTGCCTGCTTTAGCAACGTGATGACAGCAGCTTATAATGTACCAGGTTATGGTAAAAGAGTCCTTGTCGTATATGCGGACAAAGTCTGACCACGGCCCTCATTGTCCGCTCGCAGAATTAGTGGATGCTGTAAAATACAAAGACAAAAGTCAAATGTCCTGTTGAAGCTGCCCGGAATTAGCAATCATTCGTGTTCGTGATTTTTTTCTTACTTGTATATCTCAAAAAATCGCGTTTTTGCATTTTTTTTCTCGGTACTTATTCATTGGTGTGGCTGGATGAGTGCCTTGACATCAAACTCAAACTTGTTTTCTGATAACCTGGCTCATAACGTATTATTTTTGGGGGTCTAATAAAGTGCCTAGATCTGGAAATTTGTTAACGTTAATGGAATCTCAACAGTGAAGGCACACAACTCGTCCAGTGTTTTAAATTGAAACTGAACAGATTATCTCCATTGGACAAGTGTAACTTCTAGATTTGTTTGGTTCTAATTAATTTTGCAGACCAGAGGTTCTCTATACATTTATAGTGCATTCAACCATTTATGCAGGGTGGAATCTTCTACCGTAATTCTTCGGAGTGCATCATTATCAACAGAATAGGCGTTTGGTTAGTTTTTATTATTGTCCCGTTTCTTTAGAAATTGTTGCATTTAATTTAAACAGTGTAGACAGACACTGTTAAGACGCCGCGTTATGTGGCGTCTGTTCTGAATCTCTACTGTTTGCCAATGTCCCATTTTTGGGGCATACGTGGGTTAATTTAAGACTATTTAAAACCTGATAAAGCGTACATTGGAAATGCTTACACTCCGTAAGACAGTTATGTAGTGAATACGTAGGATTATTTAGATTTTCGCATATGTATCAGGGCGTCTAAAAGGGAATACATGTAGATATATCTTAAAGGGAGGCAACTGTCAAAATTGATTTGGCTCCCTTCTAAAATGAGGTCTGCTCTAAAAGAATTTGCTCCCCGTAGGAGCGTGGGAGCAAATTCGTTCCCTTTGGAGTAGACCCCTTTTTGTCGCACCTGCTTTATCAGGCGCGACTTAAGCGTGTAAGTTTCCGTCCGGTCATCCGTCAACATTTTCCCTGTGTGTCTTGTGAGCGCAATTCTCTTACAGTTTTGTACCGATCACTTTGAAACTTTGCATATGTTTTTTTCATGGTATGAGGATGTGTATGTGGTTTGGATATAATTGTTAGATTATTTTTGTCACTTTTTTCCACATCGTGAACTTAGTCATTTTTCACCTTCATTATATAGACAATGGGTACATCTTGTGAGCGCAACTCCTTTTACAGTTTTGTACGGATTGTTTTGAAACTTTGCGTGTGCTTTCTTCATGGTATGAGGATGTTCATGTGGTTTGGGTATAATTGTTAGAACATTTTTTGTCACTTTTTTTTTACATTGTGAACTTCGTTTTTCTCCCTCAATATATAGACAGTGGGTACCTCTTATGAGCGCAACTCCTCTTACAGTTTTGTACGATCGTTTTGAAACTTTGCATATTTATTTTTCCTGGTATGAGGATATGCATGTGGTTTGGATGTAATTGTTAAATCATTTTGTGTCACTTTTTCCATATTGTGAACTTAGTCATTTTTCACCCTTTATTCACCCTTTATATATAAAGAGTTGGTATCTCTTGTGAGCGCAACTCCTCTTACAGTTTTGTACCGATTATTATGAAACTTTGCGTGTTTTCTTCATGGTATGAGGATGTGCATGTGGTTTGGATATAATTGTTAGATCATTTAATTTCTTGTACCTGAAATAAATATTACATTTTTGGGGTGGGGGGGAGCGGGTGCGATATCAACTTCACCGAAGTTTGATCTGTTTTATTTTTTTCCTCATACGTGTGTATGAAAACCAACTGAAATTTACAAAAAAGTAATTTCCCTTGTCCAAGAATGGAAAAAAAAACTACAAAATGTCGCTTTAAAACGGACAGTCGAACATGTGCACGCAACAATGTTTCTAATTATCCCATGCTTCCACACATTCTGATTAAGAGTATTTGCTGTCCGTTTGTGAAATTAAATATTTAAAGATTTAAACAAAGAAACCAAAGGACATACACATGAAACTCAGAGTCTCGGTTCCACTGAGACTCTCCATAAGACATAATGTAGTTGAGATTTAAACAAAGAAAACAAAGGACATAAACATGAAATTCAGAGTCTCGGTTCCATTGAGACTCTTCATAAGATAGTTATATAGTTGGGCAAATATTTTCGAAGGTACGTTTTCTGACGTTGCTGTTCATGTAAATATAGTGAATCCTCGATGACTCGAACACCGATGGCTCGCTTACCTCGGATAATTCGATTTCGTTTTTGCGTCCCACGACATTCTTCCGATAGCTCAAGAAAACAAATGTTTAGTGAAATGCTGTAACCTTATCTTGAAATTGTATGTTGTGTGTACGCTTTAGAATCGCCTCATCGAGTCGGTTCTAACGAGTATACACAACATATACCATTATTGTACAGAAGATCAAAAAGACTTTCCTAAATTATTTCCATTTGTTTCCTGACCTGGCGCTATTATCAACCCTTAGTGGCTCGAACTGCCCATGTCTCGAATAAATTTACACTGTCGCAAAGATGTTCGAGCCATCGAGATTTTACTGTAGTAATATGCAGGGGTATAAATTATTAAGCGAATGTTCCGAAATTTTCGGAGTTTAAGTCTGATTTCAACTTGCTTTCCCATTTCTTTCAACATTTCATACTACCTGCGTACATGCATGTCTAATGTACGTAATAACTAAATTTGCCTCCCTTTCTCCATGTCAGAGGGTGGATCGCAATTGACAACATAGCGTTACATAAGAGGAATGTCCAGCTAGGTATTATGCTTATTCTCTACGAAAACATATAGTCGAACCTCAATGGTACGAACATCTTTGGGACTATGGAAATTTTCTCTATATATGGGTAGTTCGAGCCACTGAGGGTTAATCATAGCGCCAGGTTAGGAGACAAATAATATATGGATGCATTTTCGATCTTATATAAGATAATTGTATGTTGAGTATACTCATTAGAATCGCATCGATGATGCAATTCTAATGAGTACACACAACATACATTATGATTAAAATAGGAAAATGTCCTGAACTATCTCTAAATATTTGTTTTCTTGGGCTGTCGGAAGAATTTCCGAGGCACTCAAATGCTAGTTTGAATTAGCCTGGGTAAACGAGTCATCGGTGTTTTAGTAACTGAGTTTTTACTGTAGGGCCCGTAAAGCTAGTTTAAGCTTCCCAGTAATTTATTATTGACCGTTCCAAGGCGGTACTTTCTTTGTGGTAATTTTTGTTTAATGTTATGTAGTGTTTCACTTACTAATATTTTTTATTCTTTCAACAAGTTTTAAAGGCTCCGCATTCCTCAAAAATGGACATTTTTTTAATCCAAGAAAGGTATAATATATTGAAATATGATATTAATACGATCATAAAAGTGGCATCTGACAGCCTGCAAAATTTTAGTCAGTCTCTCGTTTTTGAACTGGATCAAAAATGAAATGATTTTTATAGCATCTCTGAATTAATGCTGGCAACATTAATTCAGAGATACGATAAAAAAAAATCAAGAACGAGAGACTAACTAGAATTTTACAGGCTGTCAGGTGCTATATTTTATGATTGTATTAATACCATATATCAATTTATTAAACCTTTCTTGGACAATAAAATGTCTATTTTTGAGGAATATGGAGCTTTAACAAGTTGTAAGTTTAAGATATTTTCAGTTAAGTTTAGGTAACAGAGTTGCCACCTTTTTGGGAAAGGGTTGCGTTGCAACTCTGCTTGTTATCCGTTTATCTTGTGGCTGTTTATTTGTATTTGCCAATCTTTCCCTTTGGTGTTGGGGGCTTGATGTGGATCTGATTGTATCACTTCCTGAGTTCACTTATTTACTTAGCATTATATGTTTCGCATTTCTTTTTTTCATGTCTTTTCATTAAAAAATGCCTCGCTGAAGTGCAAAACAGGTTGGGTACTCATTAAAACGTCTTGCCTCGAAGTGAAAATCTGGTCCCTGTTTAAACATGAGAATCTAACAACAGGTAACAAAATATTGTGGAAAAGAGGAGAAATTTCTATTGTGGAAAAGAGGAGAAATTTCCTCTTTTCAACAATATTTTTTAATATAAATCTAATACCAGGAACCAAATTATGTACTCATTTGTGAAAAGTGGTTGTTCGATTTATTTTTTCCTCAATGCTGCAAATCTGGTATGTCGAGGTACGGATATCTCGACGTATTTCAGAGGGCCCCTTCGAGATAACGGAAGTCGACTGTATAGTGTGTGTGTGTGTGTGTGTGTGTGTGTGTGTGTGTGTGTGTGTGTGTTAACTTAATAGACCTTCGCTCTTTGCACATGTCCGAAAGACGTGCATGTTTGACGCGGCCCCATGGTATCATAATAGCAAACTATGTGAGCTTCGGATTAGTGCGGATGGTATCTCTTTCTCTTTCTCCATATTATAAGTGGAAATGCCAATGCCGACATTTTGATAAAATTTTGTCGATTGTTTCCGTTGTGGATTTTCACAGAGGCGTCTCCACATATAACGGGTATACACAACATACGTTTCTGTGGAAATATGAGAAAAGTATTAATAGTTTTACTAAAAGTGTTATTTAGAGGCATGACCTGAGAAGAAATGTTTGAGACAGACGTAATTTAATGCGCAGATGTGCCGGCTGATCCTGGCCGTCGCTGCCCGCACGTTCGAAAAACATCTTTTCGCTTGACGCAACACAATGCTATTATCACAACAATAGCAGACTATGAGAGCTTTCAGATTACGGCGCGTGGTGCCGGTTGACATTTTCTCACTAGCTCTGGGGACCAATAGGAACAGATTTACACCACTCCGAATGTCATAAAAGGCATATAGTGATAAATGACAAGTGATCTGCGTCATGAGAAAATGGACAATCAATGCATATGCGGGCAGCGAAGGCAAAGATCAGACTGCGCATGCGCAGTCTGATCTGGACATTCGCTGTCCGCTCATATAAAAAGTATTGTATTCTGTTAAATGTATCAACTACTTAACGTGTACAAGTATGTGCTTCCAGTGCATTAAAATGGAAACGAGCGCTACTTTCTATATTTTTCTTGCAACGAAAGCCTAGATTAGCTTGTATTTGTATTCGTGCTGTCTGATCAGTACGTTTGCTGTTCGTCGGTGTGCTCAGCCGTATCTAGATTTCTAAAAGTGGGCAGCGAAAATATTATGACATGCGAGGTACTGGAATTAATCCGGAACTTCAGTGCCCGAACGTGCCCCGTAGGCCCGTTTTTCCTTAGCTACTTTTTACGGAAAGCGATTTTCGCAAAATACAATATTACATTTTATCACGCGATACGTAATAAAACTACCACGCTTGATATACTCGGTTCCTGGGCAGTCGGAATTGCTGAAAATGTTACCATACACCATAGAAAAGGGCCGCAAACTGAGTAAATGCACCTTCAATGAGTCAGATCAGCCCGCTCACCCTGTATTCTGATTAGGGTTTTGCCGAACGCTTTTTGGTTAGCGCAGACTCGAAGGTGGACAGCGAAGCTTCCGATCAGATGGCGTGCATTCGCAGGCTGATCCGAGCTTGGCCCACATTTTCTCACGTTACCGCTGAAATCTATTCGATGCCTTACATAGAAAAATGCCCTTATGGCATATGTGAACAGCGGAGATCCTTATTAGCATACGCATTCGTGCAGTCATATCTCGACATTCTCTGTTCCTTGACATATACTACAGTATTCATTGGTTCTGTAAGCGGGCAACGAAGACGCAGATCTGCCTGTGCGAATGCGCAGGTTTATAAGGGCTGCATTGCCCGCAGATTGTATGAGGACCATTTTTTACGTTGCGCATCATTTTATATTAGATCTTTCAGTTTACGTTCTGATGATTAATTTCAGCGTCTGGACTGACGATTCATTAAAATATTTTAGCCAGAGCAGGCCCTATCGAAATCACCATGTGGTAATTTCGAGCAGCAACGACACCGATCCTTCTGTGCATGGTGTAGTCTGATCAGTCTTCTCTGATCGCTCATGATTCTGAATGGTCTCTATACTGTTAATGCGAAGAATGAACATGTAGTACGCATGCGCTGGCTAATGACCCGTTGCCATATTGTTGTTTTCATATGACCATAATTATATATGATGACTTAGTAAAAAGGCAAACAGCATCCGCGCATCTCATTAGGGTCTTCGATTTCATTTACAGAATCACGGGAAATTGTAAACTGTATCGTTTGATTATACGGATAGTAAATGATATTGTCTTGTGATAAAACGAGCATATTTTCAAACTCAATTTTAAACCAACACGCCTCAAACGGACCGATTAAAATGCGAAATTATATCCGAACTTATGCAAAAAAAGGTGACAGTTGTAACTGCTAGACCTATTTGTCGTAAGCAACTCATCTGAATACAAGCTCCTTCAATGGGGGTGGTCGGGTGGTGCGAAGGTGTCGTGTATCTTATGTCACCGGGGCATCCAACTGATATTGGCTTACAGTTGGACAAGGTCTGCTATCCTTGTAGCAGGTAAGGGTAGAGGGGGAATGTTTTTATTTCTTCTGTTTCTTCACTTTCATTCCTGTTCCTCTTTCTTCCCTGTTCCTCTCTTTCATCTCTTCGACTATCTCGTCTATCACTCTTCTCCCTTTCTCTGGGAGACGACACAAAATGACCCACAAGGGTTGATGTGTCGTTAAACCCCAACCAACACAAGCTCCTTCAAACATATGCATTATTGAGACGACCCCTACACGAACAGAACATGTACTAAATTCTTGTAATTTTGAGTTTCGTTACAATGGAGGGAGAGGAGTCACACGAGGAAAACTGGCATAAGAAATCCAGTAGTTCCTCTATTGGAGTGTTTCATTGTTCGGGCAGCTTCTTTGTTCGAATGGCCGTTAATGCAAATGTACTGTTCGGTTTTCGTGGACTGAACAAAATATGATTTTTACCACTATAGAAGCTGAGGGTGAGGGTTGGGACCACATGAAGCTACCTTAAGCTCCCCAGTAATTTATGACTGACCGTTCCAAGGCGGTACTTTCAATGTGGTAATTTTGTTAAATGTTACGAGTATGTAGTGTTTCACTTAGTTATGTAATCGTTTAAAATATATTCAGTTGAGTTTGGATAACAGAGTTGCCACCTTTTCAGGAAAGGGTTGCAAACTCACTCTGCTTGCCATCTATTCATTTTGTGGCGGTTTAATTATATTTGGCTGTCTTTCCCTTTGTTCATTACGAAAACACGCCTATTCAAATATATAGAAAATTTTACCTCCAAAAACTGAAAATTTTGAGATAAAAAAAATCTGATATTTTTCATATTTCTGCTTAATACATAGATTGTGAACGAGTACCCACAATCTATGTTTTTGAGCAGAAATAAGAAAAATAATGTATACCCCTATGAACCCCAGTTTTACTATATAAAAGTGGGGTTTAAGGGGGTCAAAATATTATAGGTATGTTTTCGTGATGTTGTGGCTTGGTGTTGATCTGATTGTAGCAGTTTTCCGAGTTTACTTATTTACTTACTATTTTACTTACTTTATTTCGCATTTCTTCTTTCACTGTCTTTTCGAGGCTGCACTTCATGATTTTGGCCTTTCCTAGTGACCGTTTTTACCCAAAATTTTTGAACAGATAGGCCTGAGCAAATATGCTAAATCCAGATCAAACGCAGCATACGTGGTGGCAGTATTTTAACAGTTCACATGACATATCAATGGACTTCAAATTTTAGGATAATAATGGTGAAGAGTTAAGGTGTCCGAATAATAAGGGTAAACATTGTATGTACGCGGGCAATATCCACCAGGAAGTCAAATGGACTGCGATGTTTCACTGATGAGGTTAAAGACCCTACGCGAACTGAACACATATTTATATTTTGATCTGCACCAGAATTAACCCATCTAAGCCTAGCACCCAGGTTGTGTCTGATCAGGATCTATACCGTTTGAATTAAATATACGAGAAATTTCTACAAAATATGGTAATAATAAAAACTAACCAGACACTCCTTTATGTAGGAAATTGACCTGTCCAAAGGAAGAGGTAGAAGAGTCCACTTGGCACAAATGGTTTAAGTGCGACGTTTCGCTGTAGTAGAACTAGCTCCTAAGTAGTTGTGTTTTGCTGATGCAATTCTTTTTTGTATCGCGGGTATTGCAACCGTGCCGTTGTGCCTTTATTTGCTCCTCATTTCAACTTCCGGTGCTTTGGTGTTGGTGCTTTTCGTGGCTGTGACCTTTCCATATAACAGTATCTGTTCAAGGATGTCTGTGAAAACATGTATTTTTAATTCCTTTCCTTTACGTAATGGCAGTTTTTTGCAGCAATTAAAGAAGTTGTCGGCTTTACTGACTAAAAAAGATGAAAATGTTCTAAAAGTGGTCATATTACACCTTCTTTAATGAAAAATTTGATATTCTTTCAATGACATAACTCTAGATAAGACAGGTATACAGATACAGTAAAACTTCAATGACTCGAAGACTGATGGCTCCTTTATCATGGCTAATTCGAACTCGATTTTGAGTCACTAGGGCAAAAATCCGATAGCACAAGAAAACAAATATTCAGGGGCACAAGAAAACAAATATTCAGGGGCAATTTAGGGAATTTTATCATCAAAATGTATGTCGTTTGTACTCATTGAAGTCGCCTTATCGAAAGTTGTATTCCTTGCAATGTATCAGTTCCCCTTAACCCCCTTTCAATGACATAACTCTAGATAAGACAGGTATACAGATACAGTAAAACTTCAATGACTCGAAGACTGATGGCTCCTTTATCATGGCTCATTCGAACTCGATTTTGTGTCACTAGGGCAAAAATCCGATAGCACAAGAAAACAAATATTCAGGGGCACAAGAAAACAAATATTCAGGGGCAATTTAGGGAATTTTTTCATCAAAATGTATGTCGTTTGTACTCATTGAAGTCGCCTTATCGAAAGTTGTATTCCTTGCAATGTATCAGTTCCCCTTAACCCCCTTTCAATGACATAACTCTAGATAAGACAGGTATACAGATACAGTAAAACTTCAATGACTCGAAGACTGATGGCTCCTTTATCATGGCTAATTCGAACTCGATTTTGAGTCACTAGGGCAAAAATCCGATAGCACAAGAAAACAAATATTCAGGGGCACAAGAAAACAAATATTCAGGGGCACAAGAAAACAAATATTCAGGGGCAATTTAGGGAATTTTATCATCAAAATGTATGTCGTTTGTACTCATTGAAGTCGCCTTATCGAATGTTGTATTCCTTGCAATGTATCAGTTCCCCTTAACCCCCACCCTCCAACCCACCTAATAGCCTTACAAAAATTGCTAAGAGTTCCTCTCGATAAAGCAGCAAAAAAAACAAAAACAAAAAAAACAAAAAAAACAAGAGGCCCACGGGCCCCGGTTCGCTCACCTGAGTGACATAGCCACTGCAGACATGCAGATGTTATGCAACATTTTTCCAATCCAATCATCGCAACTAATGAAAATATCATCATTTGAGCAGTTCTTAGTTTTGAAGAAGAATATATGGGCCTGACAGTCAATGGAGCATGATCATTTGAATAAACTATCAATCACATTTCAACAGAAGGATCAATGTGAAATTTGGTGGAAATTGGCTAAGTGGTTTCTGAAGAATCATGATTTTATACATGTAAACAGCACAGTGGCAGGGAAATATTATAAATATAAACCAGATGATGGCCATCTTAGATTTCCAATCAGAACAATTTTAACTACTGTTGATCTACAAGTCACTTCGATACTTTATACAAATGGGGAAGCAAATTTGACCTTGGAGGTAAAAAGGTCAAATGTCAAAATAGAACCATCATTTTAGCAATTTTGGTAGATCTCCTGTCCCCCATAATTTGTGCAAAGATAAGGACCCAGGGCTTATTTGGTTATGAAGAAGATTTTTAAAGGTTTTTACCATATATGGGCATGGCAGTAATTTTGATCAATGGACCATACCCATTTTAGCAATCTTTCATTCTCCTGCCCACGGAGGCTCCGCATGAAATTTGAGCAACACTGGCCCGGAGGCTTCAGAGGAAAAGCCATTTGAAATTATCAACATTTTTTCCATACAAATGTATGGACCCCATACAAATGCATACAGAAGCAAACTTGACCTCGCCGTAAAAAGGTTAAATGTCAATGTATGACAATTATTTTAGCAACTTCGGTAGATGCCCGTTCTAGATGATATATGCAAAGATTCAGCCACAAGCCATCCTCGGTTTTGGAGAATAAGATTTTTAAATGTTTTTTTCCCCAAAAAATGCATAAGGGAGCAAACTTGACCTTGCCGTAAAAAGATCAAATGTCAATGTATGACCATTATTTTAGCAACTTTGGTAGACCCCCCCCCCCCCCCCCCCCTCCTGTCCCCGATGATTTATGCAAACTTTCAGCCCCAAAGCATCCTCGGTTCTAGAGAAGAAGATTTTTAAAGGTTTTTACCATATATGGGCATGGCGCCCATCTTGGTCAAAGAACCGTAACCACTTTAGCAATCTTTTGTTCCCCCTACCTAAGGAGGCTCCATGTGAAATTTGAGCAATATTGGCCCAGAGGCTCCGGAGGAGAAGTTGCTGGAAATTCTGAACATTTTCCCATACAAATGCATAAGGAAGCAAAATTGACCTTACCGTAAAAAGGTCAAATGTCAATGTACGACCATTATTTTAGCAATTTTGGTAGCCCTCCTGTTCTCAAAGATATATGCAAAGATTCAGCCATAAGGCATGCTCGGTTTTGGAGAAGAAGTTTTTTAAAGGTTTTTCTCATACAAATGCATAGGGAAGCAAACTTGACCTTGCCGTAAAAAGGTCAAACGTCAATATACGACAATTCTTTTAGCAATTTCGGTAGACCTCCCGTCCCCAATGATTCCTGCAAAGGTTCAGCCCCAAGGCATTCTCAGTTCTGGAGGAGAAGATTTTTAAAGGTTTTTACCATATATGGGTGTGCCATCTTGGTCAACGAACCGCGACCATTTTAGCAATTTTTCGTTCTCCCATCCTAAGGAGGCTCCATATGAAATTTGAGC
Organism: Anodontia alba; assembly: GCA_964016985.1. Taxonomy (NCBI): domain Eukaryota; kingdom Metazoa; phylum Mollusca; class Bivalvia; order Lucinida; family Lucinidae; genus Anodontia; species Anodontia alba. The sequence continues at coordinate 68,061,452 of OZ024834.1, forward strand.
AAAATTGGCTCAGCGGCTTCAGAGGAGAAGTCATTTGAAAATGTTAACGGACGGACGCATGGACGGACGGAGGCACGGACGACGGACGATAAGTGATCACAGTAGCTCAGGTGTGCTAAAAAAGCAAAGTCTAGCCTTGAAAATAGCCAGAATGTATGCATTTCAATAAAATCCAATGTAATATTAGTTCCATATCTCACACGCACAAGCACAGGTATCATACCGTTTTCTGATCTCGGATGTTTTTTTTTCCAGTAGTCTTATTTCGACGCATGTTATCGAAGTTTGGGACAGCCAATAAATAAATAAATTTATAACATGCTAACAAACGCTGATCAGAGTTATGTGTAGGTATATTTGACATTTTAAATGGTTACTTCGTCAGCATATGTGGGCAATGGTATACACGAGAAAGACACAAATATACAATTGTATACACGAGAAATAAATGTGCAAAATGTCTGTCCTTTTGGTAATATTAAAGGATTATTTATTTTTTTCTGTATGAAAGTTCTTTTGCACGCATCCTCGTAGATTCGTATTGAGAATATGTTTTCGGATACTACCTCTTCTCTTTATGTTAGTCATAACCGCGGAGGCAGGTAAACAAATGCTGTAACAAAAAGGTAAGAGAAAGTCCAGAGAGTGCCACAATTACAGTGCGCAGCCCTTCCCAGACACCAAGATGAAGAGGAAACAAAAACCTAAACAAATCGAACAAACGTACGAAAAGCACTAAGATTAGCTCACTCATCCCCAAGCGAGGTATCGCAATGCTCTAAGGACTGAAAAACACAAGAACAAAATAACACAAGGCAGGACTTAAAACAAGTCGCCTCGTAGAATAAACCACAAAGAAACAAAGAGTAAGACTAACACCGGGACCACTGTTAGAACGGTCAGTAGAAAAAACGCGGTTTAAAATACATTTACAGCCGGCCAACTTCACCCTGGGTCCCGATGCTACTCTTTATATAGAAATACATAAAAATTCGGTTCCCATCAAGGGGTACTAACTCAGTCAATGCATCAAAGCGAAAACATATATCAAATAAATCACAATGATAAACAAAGACGAGCACTTGTGGCAAATTCTACTGTACGCCAAAGTAAATGAAAACCAATAGTTGAACCACGGCGGGCCAAGCCAAAGACATGTCGTCAAGCCTCAACCCACTGGTTAAAGTTCTCGAAGAGGTCTGTGGTCCAAACCGCCGTCGTGCAATTAAAGAATGAAGCACAGCCATCAACATTGATTGGGTTGATAACTAAGCGTGCAGTCTGCTGCATAATATCCAGGCATTATTTTATAACGGTTAATCAGTTTTCTGAATTGCTCCGTAAAATAAGATTTCCCACATTTTTTCTAAATCTGTACACTAAGTCACCGTAACATTCTGGTTCCGATATACCTTGTTGCAGTATTGTTTTTAGACTGACTTTTCTTTCTTCTACCAAGGCATTGTGTCTGCGATAGAATTTCGAAAACCCATTACGAAGTTTAAATAAAGATAGCACTGCCCAAGACGTTTGGCAGTAAGAGCTTTATTACGGCAGTTAAAATCACTAAGATATCAAGAAGCTCTGGCGAATCTAATAACTTGAGATATATATACCCTATATGAGGTACGCCGGAGGACATCACCATCCAGATAAGTGAAACTGACTGTATGAATATCAAAATCGTCCGGTTTATCGTAAACTTTGGTGGAAACTGTACCATTAGATATATACTGAGTAAAATTGAAAAAAATTACATGGTCTTCAAAAAAAGATATTTCATTATTTAGAAAGCGTTATGTGATATCAATGGTGAAATGTGATTTTTAAGCTGAATGACTTTGTATTGCAGTTTTTATTTATTTATTTTTTTTTTTTTTTTTTTTTTTATTTTATTTTGAAAATCATGCTTTTTTTTGCGAAATATGGCACAGGGGTGAAATAAAGCTATCAGAATATAGAGACGTAAGGGAAAAATAATTTTCAACATTTTGATTTCATTTTTTTTTAAAAGAAATTATGCTTTTCCTGGCAGCAATTTATCAGTAGCGTGTGTGGCCGCCATGCATGCACGGATTCTCCGCCTCATGGAGTTAACGTAACGTCTAATCAAAACGTTAGGAAGTGTCTGCCATTCCAGCTGAAGAGCTCGTATTAAGTCTTGCACATGTTTATCTGGTGATTGGTCCTAGCTCTTCGATCAAGCTTATCCCAAATGTGCTCGATAGGATTCATATCCGGGGCTAAAGCCGGCCAAGGTAAAATGTTCACGTTGTTTTGTGCCCGAAAGTTTGCAGTTACGAGGGCAGTATGGGGTCTGGCGTTGTCGTGTTGAAAAGTTAAACCAGGTCCAAAATCTTGCATGAATAGGAGTTTATTATTCAGCAGCCTGAGGTTAACATAGCGTTGAGCATTGAGATTTACCCTGTACAACTACAAGATCTGTCTTGACGTTGGCCATGATACCTCCCCATACCATAATACTCCCGCCCCCGAATCTATCCCGTTCCCTGACGCAGCACTGAGTATATTTCTTCGTCGATACACACGGACCCTGCCGTCAGCATGGCTTACGCTGAACCGCGATTTATCACTGAAAATCACGTTATGCCACTGACGACGAGCTCGGACGATCGCGGACGGAACCAGTGATTGCATACCTGGTATTGAGGTTATGGATAGTCTGACGAGAGCATCCAGAATGTTGTGCAACGTCATTTACCATTGCCCTAGCCTGAAGCATACCAATGGCCTGGTAACGTTGATTTTCAGAAAGACTTGGCATTTCTGTACAACGTCGATGAATATAACAAGTTTATTTTTTTTTATCGCTGCTACACAGTAAGTGTTTATCTGCAAGAATGCGTATATGAAGTGAATGAAAATTTACCACAGCGTGGGGAGAGGTGAAAAACTGAAACCAAAGCCCGGGTTCCTCGAGACTATTGCCATTCTCTGATGTATCGATCGGCTTATGATTTGTGTTTTCTTTACCAGTAGAGTTTCTATTATAAAGGCAAACATGTATAAATCGGTATAATACCATGTAAAGTTTTCATTTTTACTGAGTATACATAGATTCAAATCCAAAAAAGGCGCTTTGGTATCGGAAGAACTGGCTTTATTTAATTGCAGTTCAGTAGGATATATGCGGTCCAACATATGGTCACAGTAAATATTGTCAATATTTAATAAATCATCAAGATATCTTGAAGTGGAATTGAAAGTCTCAATAAATCCTCGAGTTTTGCTTTTTGACCACGGCGCAGGGCTTTATTAAATACGTGATTTACGAAGAGACCATGTGATCAGAACCAGTTCCATACCGAAAACGGACTTATCCTGTTACGTTTTTTAGATTGTACCTGCCAGAGCTACCAAAACTGCTTCTGTGTGGAATCAGAAACAAAAAATCTTAAAATATGTAAACTGGGCCAGAGATCATTAAAATCTGAACTTTTTAACACCAGAAAAACTTAAATGTAAGGGATATGCATGCTTTTGTATGGATGTTTCATTTTGTTGTCCACAAGCCAAACATTATCTTTAAAATAAATTCCCGTCTGCTATGTATCATCTGTACGGGTTGTCTGAATAGAATGTAGTTAAGTAAACACATTTGTAATTTCATTCAAAAGGCATGTGATTGAGGAAAAGACTCCTGTTTTCCAATTCAGAGTATGCCTTGTTGTTGCTTTGTCATTCTATATGTTAATTTACTACTTTTGGTCCAAATATTTTGCTATTCTCTATGGATTTAATATCATCAGTATTGTCTTTCTTTCACTTTCTCTTCAAGGCTACTGTTGATTTCCCTTATAATTTCTATATATGCTTGTAATTTTGTTTTAAGTACAAATGGTCAAAACTTGGTACTTGCCATACAGAAGTCTCTCCAAAATGTTTATAGCAAAAAAAAAAAAAAAAAAAAAAGGAATGGAAGGTTTAACTCCGGTCTATAGACTTTTAAGTATGTCGGTTGATGCTTGATGCTCTGGCACTGGTCGGGCCCACCGGTCCAACTGTTGGTTTTCTTTTGCTTCTGCATTTCTGTCGTGTCTTCATCGTTGTTTCATCTCTGTATACTTTAGATTTTTATGTTCTCGGAGATGTTGCAATTAATAGTTAGGAACTCTTTATGCGGACTGAACTGTAAATCTTGGTGAATTTTTTATTTTGTATAGCCGTTTGGCCAATTTTGGGGAAGAAAATGTGCTTTTGGCTTTCTGCTCGTAGTGTTTTGGTTGTGGTGCCAAGTACGTCCATTTTTTCCTTTTGGTGTCTTGGACGGAAGGTTAGGTGATTTGATCGATTTCTGATCATTGCCTTCCTTTGTATTTGTATTATATTATTAGCGTTCGCCTCTTTGACACCAGATCTTGTAGATGCTCACGACAGGTCTATGTGTAAGTGGTAACCCAAATGATTTTCTACTTTCATATTCAAAGAAACCACCCATTTTACACAGTTTTGCTAATAATGAATATCTACTGCAGAATTGCTCGATTTATACCTTTTGGCCAATTCTAGCATCAGATCAGGGAAACAACACTTAAGAAACAGGCAAACAATTTGGAACTGTTTAATAGCTGCATTATGACTCTGCATATAGTTTCATTTAACCGATGTTTGAACCAGCATGAGCTATAGAGCAAATACGGGTTACATATACAAAAAATGTAAAGGGCTGTAACTCGGCCAAAATCATCCAAGCCAAACATCTTCATAAAAACACAATATTTCTTAAGTAGCTTATATACGTAGCTTATTCTTTTGTTTTATGAGACTGAGATAGACTGGTATGGCAAAGTGCGCGCGTTCGTGTGTGCGTGCGTGTGTGTATGTGCGATGTGATACACATCGGCAGTGCTTCAAAGTAGACATAGCAATGCAGGGAAATTGCACTGATCAACATTAGGAGATTTCACAGGACTTAACTAAGAACTGGGAATTCTATCACAACTAAATTGAAAGAATCACATTTAATAGAATTGTATAAAAACAATCTAATAATTGTCAGCCTTTGTCTCCAAGTATTCGTTACGTAAATATTACCAGCTCTTGCAACATCGTAGCTATTATGTTAACGCTACTTATTTTCATTTCCTGATGATCTGTCGTAATAGTGAAAAGCGTTCAAATTATTTATCTGTGTGTGTGTGGGGGTAGGTGTGTGTGTGTGTGTGTGTGTGTGTGTGTGTGTGTGTGTGTGTGTGTGTGTGTGTGTGTGTTAAACTGGAAATTATAGGTGTCATGTGACGCCTACCAAGCCTGTAAGTGTACCACTTTTGAATCGGTTTAGTGCGACTAACGTCACTATTGCACGTTTATAGAAACAGGAAATAACATTGGCTGATGGGCATCAGATGTTAAAGTAGTACTTTGTGGTCTTTATCACGTCAGTCAAAATAAAATGCAAGATGATCCTGCATTTAGAAAAAACTTAAAAATGTAGAAAGAAACTGGTTAATTGTTGACCAAATGAAACACACTTTCCATATGCGTATGCAAATATAGAAATTAAAATAAACTACAGTCGACTCTCGTTATCTCGAATTCCAAGGGACTTTCTGAAATACTTCGATATATCCGTACTTCGACATATCAGATTTGCAGAATAGAGGAAACTAATTCGATTAACCACATTGAACAAATATATGTATAATTGAGGTTAGAGATATATTAAAATATTGTGAAAAAGAGGAGAAATTGCTCCTAAGGAGCAATTTCTCCTCTTTTCCACAATATGTTTTACATGTTGTTAGAGTTTCATGTTCAGGCAGGGACCAGATTTTCACTTCGAGATAAGCGGTTATTCGAGATAATATTAATATATTAAAATAGTGTGAAAAAGAGGCGAAATTGCTCCTAAGGAGCAATTTCTCCTCTTTTCCACAATATGTTTTACATGCTGTTAGAGTTTCATGTTTAGGCAGGGACCAGATTTTCACTTCGAGATAAGCGGTTATTCGAGATAAGCGAGTTCGGGATAGCGAGAGTCAACTGTATGTTCAAATAGTGATCCAGTTCAACCGCAGATGCAAGGAAATGTATTTTCATATATAATATTGGATTCCTGTGCTACGGTAAATGTGTCTTTATGATTTCGGTCGATGACTGATCAGATTCAAAATAATTTAACATATAATACATTCTACCATCTTTTTTCTCTAATAGGTTTCAATGACGGTACTTTATAGGAAAATGCATATCAAATAAATCGGTTGATAATAAAAGAAAGTTATTGAGCTAAGAAGATCTAAAAAATAATGTCATGGTGACGGCATAACCAGCTTATTAGATATGCATAAGTTGAATTTATCAAAATTGATTACAATAAATATGTTCAATTGTTTCATATTTCAAGTTCTATATTGCATATTTAATGTACCTTTTCCTTAAAACTAGACACTTTTCTTTCGTGATGACCGCTTTTGCGTATTAATCCCTTTCTTAATGATTTAAACTGATCTAGTACATCTATAAGTACGTGCAAAGTGTTTGTTGATGCGTAATTGTTTGTTCTTTTATTGCTTTTGGGCCTCTGGCTGCGGATTATTTTTGTTTCATTGTGTTTTGGTACCTTGTGTTTATTCTATTCTACCTAACCTTGTGATCACCTCACTTTTGTCGTTAATTGTTATAGTAAATTCCTTTCTGAAACCTCTGATCAGCTTCTAAATGACCTGCCACTCATCCAGCTATTGTAGACGTCGCAGATAGTAAACTGGACTCGTTAAAATGATTTCAAAAATGATAAAACGATAAGATGTCCGCATAATAAGGGTAAATAAGCTAGCTACTTGTTGAGCTTGTTCTAGCATAAACAAATATTGAGGCGGTCTGCATTGGTGAACTCCAAACACGCAGAAATATGATAGCTAATAATTCAATCTATTCCACCTACGCACCCAAGAGAGTGATTATATTCTGTGTAGCGGTAATAGGTCATTGGTGTGAATTATTCTATTACATGAATGTCATTAAAACTCATTTTGATGTATCGACAAGACAATGAAATAGACTAAGAAGGCTAACTCACATTATAAATTTATACCTGCACTTCTGCTGACCAACATGTAGAATAGAAACCTAAAAGGTTCCATTAATTTTACTTGTGTTAAAGTAACCCTCTCATGATGATAACACACATGATTTAATACACTTAAGACAAATAACAAATAAACAAAAAAAAATTCCTTAGAAAAGAAAAGAGTAATTCGAAATGAAAAACCTTGACAAACTATGCATCCGATGCAATTTTATATCAAAGCAGGAAAAAAACTAAGACGACGAATGACCATCAATGATTCCATTCGCCTTGTCAAGGACCGTGCTTTTTTGAATATGGCATGGGATTGAAAACAATTCAAATCATTAAATAAAAGTCTTCTTTCTGTAGAAAACTGCTTTTCAAGCAAATTTTAGTCAGTGTTTACATTGCAGCTGTTATTAGTGCCATATGGCGGCGATAAAACATCTCCCTGTACATCATCATAGTGCATATCATATTTCATTTCCTTTGGGATCATTGGGCCCATTGTGGTATATTTGAAAATGGAGTTCTGCTCATGTATACGCTAGAGGGCGTAAGCAGTGTTACAAACTTCATTACTGCTTATGAGGTCTCAATAAAACCGAGACTCCCTTTTTTCTAATCCGTAGTGTGTTCTTTGTTTCCAAAGCAATTGTTTTGAAGTATATTTCACTTCACTGCAGCTGGTGTTACTGCCGTGTGGCGGTGGCAGAACGTCTCCCCGTACATCACCATAGTGCAGATCATATTCCATTGTCTTTGGGATCATTAGGCCTATTGTGGTTTATTTGAAAATGGAATTCTGCTCATGTAAACGCTAGCGGGCGTAAGCAGTGTTGTAAACGTCATTACTGCTTATGAAGAGTTTCAATAAAACCGAGACTCACGTTTTCTAATCCGTAATGTGGTCTTTGTTTCCAAAGGCAATCTTTTTTACATTTGATATACAAATAAAACATATTGTTGCAAGTATTATTTATGTTATGACGTCATAAAACATAAATGAAGTCACTCCGGGAAAGCCACGAACACGACGCACAGCCTTCCCGAAAGAAGGAGAGATGAAACCCAGGCAGTGACAAACAAAATGTATGCATATTTGCAATAACCGACGTACGAACAAATAATTGCAAAAGAGGAACAACTTTAAACGCTGTACAGAAAAAACAAAACTGCAAGTAAATAGATTAAACTAGTTTAATCGCACGAAACCTCATCCAGAATTTTTATTATTCAGCTCCATAATTACAAACATATTTTTAATTCACGTAGGTTCATTTGCCTCACCAGCAAAACTTCACAGGTAAAACACAAACAATCAAAAGCACTATGCTATGATGAAACAAAGCAAACGTATCCCACGATGAGCACAATCAAAAACATCGACAGTCAGTTCAAAACCAGATGAAAAAATGCCGACTAGTTGTCCCAAGTATTTATTTTCTGTAAGAATGTATATGTAACATTTGATCATAATCCACTAAATAGGGGAATCTATTTTTGCTCAGCAGTCAAGTGTCATAACTCTGTTGAAAATTGATGATGACGAAAATGCCAAGTAAAAAACACACGTTAGATATTGAAAATACGATCACATACTCACCATTTGATCAAAATATATCAATTAATCCGTAAGGTATTGCAAGGAAACCATTCTCGGCCAGCATCCAAGGACCGTAACGCTGATGAAAATAGACAAAAACTGAGTAACAATCTCAAGCAAGATATTTATCAGTATCATTTCATAAGCAAAATTTAATCGATATTTGTTCTTTCATGCTCACTATATTGAACGGAAACGAAAGTGTAACGGACGGACAAACTTGAAAACTATATACTCCTATACTTTGAGTGCGGGTGATATAGTTAAGTATATGCACCTGCATTTGTATCATAGACCAATATTTTTTAGAGAAATCTACTATTAAAGCTTTTTCCTGTACATGTACACCAGCATGTCGAGCTAATTTGGTCTTGGTGTAAATATGTCTCCGTTGAAACTGGCATCGTTATTCGAACAAAGTTCAAATTTCGCGGGTACATGGTACCGCAAAGTTGAATTAACTTTCAATCTCCGAACCCGTAGAGGTTCCAAATAGAATCTGACTTCAACTGACTCATTAGGTTTATAGGAGAAAATATTTTAAGATATTGACTAATTTTACTATTGAATTACCTAAATCCCATTTAGGTGTACTGATTATGAATTTAATCCTTCCGTAAAAAGTACCAAGGTTAAGCAAAGAATAAAATTTGGAAAGGCTTTCCCGATCTATCAGACCAGGTTCCATGCTTTCTGATGTCTGGGTTCTCGAAGATGATTTAAAGGATTTTCAGAATACATAGGCAGTACGGCCGTTTTATTGGAATGACCAGCGCCGTTTAAATACGCTTTATTTCCCCTAATTCATAGAGGGTCAATATGGCATACGTCTTCAGTTGGTCCAGTACCTTTAGAGGTGAAGAAATTTTAAAATGGTAAACATCACGAAAACATACCTATATAATGTTGACCCGCTTAAACCCCACTTTTATATAGTAAAATTGGGGTTTATAGGGGCATACATTTTTTTTCTATTTCTGCTCAAAAACATAGATTGTGGGTACTCGTTAGAACAGCCTCACTGATTTGGTTCTAACGAATATCGGCAATCTATGTTTCGAGCAGAAATATGAAAAATATCAGAGTTTTTTTGTTTTTTTTTTATCTGAAAATTTTCAGTTTTTGTAGTTGAAATTTTCTGTATATTTGAATAGGCGTGTTTTCGTGATGACAAAATATGTGCAGATACCCACAATCATGAAGCATATCCCACCCGAGGCACAACAAGAAAGAGAGATGAGGAACAAATAAAGATAAAAAAACTTGCCACATTTGAAGCCACAGACGCACAAGCAAATACTACAACAGAGGAACTGCTTTGGAACGGTCAGTACGAAAACAACTTGGGCTTAAATCAGTTTTTCTCATGCGAAACCTCCCTCTTGTCTCCTGATGCACAGACGATGGACACATGCCTTTACCATAAGCTATGAGCCTTCGGCTGATGTGAGCTAAACATCAAACAATGGTTTATATGTTTGAGCAGCGCAAATTCATACTAACTCGAAATACATATCGAGCTAATCAGATTGTCCCCTGGAGTGACTTTGTCTGTTTACAATAGTAGTGCGTTTCTGTGCGAAAAACAAGGAACAGTGACGGCTTCATAATTCCAGATCACAGACAAGAGGATATTCTGAAAATCATTTTCTTCTCAAAAAATATGTTGTGGGTTCTCATCTGAAGCGCCTCTGATAGGCGCTTCTAATGGTTATTTACATCTATGGAGAAATATAATAACATTCTAAGACTTGTTTGATGAAAAAAAAAAGTGCCCTATCTGGATTTCTGTGGCTTTAAATCTATTTGACGACTGCTGTGTCGAGTTTACTGATATGTTTTGACAATATATTGATACTTACTAAAATAATTTTACTACTTACTCGAAGTGCTTTTATCTGTAAATATGCCAATAACCATGACTATATTTATCATTTTATTATTTCACCATGCCTACCGTTGACAGGTAGTTGACTGTTTAAGTATTAAAAATTATAAACATAACCGTAAAATAATGATAAAATAAAGCTGGACGTTTGAAGAAATCGTAATTTTCAAACTTCGTTCCTTGGCCATATTTTCCTTTGCGATATTACTTGATACTTGATAATCTTATTGAAAACAAGTTTTTTTTTGTCTGAATAATTGCAACCAATCACATAACATGCCTGACAGTTCAAGCTAGTAAATTAATTCCAAAAGAAATGACCCTAAGAGGCCCTCATAGAACTGAAAACAGTTGAAGAGTCAAGCTTTCTGTGACTGGTTGCAATTATTAAGACAAACAAACCAACAAAACTTCAGTAAGTTTACCAAGTACCAAGTTATACCGCAAATGAGAAGAAACAAAGTTTGCGAATCATGGTTCTTTAAACGTTTACGGTAGTCATACGGCACTAGAACAGCTGTATTGAAGATAAAGAGCTTCTGAAAGGAACGACTCTTGAAAGCAGTGAACAAATAAAAACCCGGTACCATTGTAATCATTGTTTAGAGTTAAAACTAAATTTATCTGATAGGTAATGAGCTTGGTAATTAAGATTCAACCGTGGCACAACAGTTTTAGCTTTTGTCCATTCAATCTTGGTATTTCGGCTGCACTTTCTCTTTCTTGCTTTGTTGTCTTCGAGAGGGTATTTCCTCTATGTGGAACTATAAATATACATGTATTTGTATTTTAAGCTTTATCAGAATAAAGGGCGAGGTTTCGCGCGAATATAACCGGGCCCGGATGTTCAAAGCTAACGACATCGTCAGTTAACGATTCGTTGAAATCTACATCAAGTGATACACAAATATGCTGAAATGTTTTGCTGAAAAAAATGTGAGTAGCTTTTGCAGTGCAAAAGCTACTCACATTTTTTCAGCAAAATGTCAGAATAGTGTATATTGAATTCGCTAAAATAGTTAACAAAATGACAACGAGCTCGTTAAGCTAACGACGCTTTGAACAACTGGGCCCTGGTTCAAGCCACCCTAATAAACGTTCGGCAAACTTTTACAAGGCGGTTCCTCCGTTTCTGTTCATCTTTAATTGTGCGTCGCATGTTCCACATGTTTGTGTGTATGTGTGTGTGTGTGTGTGTGTTTTCTCCCTCTGTTGGTGCCTCATTAATTATATGCGTTCTGACTGTGGCATTTTCTAGGTAAATTGTATCTTTACTTATAAGTTTGCTTTGTATTTTTATATCATGTTACTTAAACCTTAGCTATGCCTCGGGAGTGCTGTATTACGTAATCGTGGACTTTTCTGGTGTCTGCATTTTTTTTTTTGCTAATTTTATGAACTTAAAATGTCCAAACAATATAACCAGTTCCAATAATGCTACTTTGTTATCATGTCAGCTCTGTTTCTATTTGCAAGCACTACTGCTTTATGAACACTGATGGCATTTTAATGGACTGAACAAACTTTTAGATAAATATATAAAAGCGCCGGACGGTCTGAAAAAGTACCTTCGAAAATGTGCGCCCAGCGATGATTCAGGTCAGTCTGCGCCTTAGCACAATCTGAGCAGAACCTTCATTGACCCGCATGACGAAACTTTGCATTCTTGGGTACCCGAAATGCGCCCAGTCAAGATTCTAATCAGACTGTGCGAAGCCGCAGGCTGATTAGAATCATCGTTTGGCGCACATGTACGAAGGTATGTTTTCTGACGTTGCGGTTCAAATCTTTATTACTAACCATCACGCAACGGTTGCATCCCATCGGAATCGCGGGCGTATATGGAGTAGTTGACAGAATAATAGTTAATGATATTTCATTATTTGAACCTAACATTTTTTCATCAGTCTAAGCACATATACAAAAGCAACAATTGAAGCAAATCTCAGAACGTTTCAATGAGCAACTTAGTTTAAACAATCGATATTGTTATGCTTTTGTCATACTCAGATACTAGTTTATAGAATGCCATAATTCTGTGTTCCTGATTTCCACCTGATACTATAAAATGCGGCAAATCAGGGTGATTACTGTCGAATATGAATAAATTCAGCCTTTTTCTTATTTATATTAATGTTTACAATCTTATAAATGGTTCTATAAACATTTTGTATCTAGAAATGGGCCGAATTTCTGTGAATAAAAGTACTAAAATAAAAGTACTAGACTGTTAAGACAGACATACGCAGTGCCCACACAATCGCAAAACATAGCTTACCAAAGACACCAGGTTGAAAAGTAAATATACAACATGATGACAGACAACATACATGTTACAACCTCCGCGAGCAACCGAAGTAGCTCGGTAGGTATGAATGAGTAAATATTTACCATAACAAAGTTAGATTGCTGGACACATTATGCATATAAAATCATGTAAAGATATTTAAATGCCACAATCATGAAGAACGCCTTCCCGAGGCACAAAACGATTGGGTGGGGCGGTGGGCTTAAACCAGTTTTACTTGCGCGAAACCTCACCCTTAATTCTGATGTAGCTCTAAATTACAAATATATGTTTGGTCCGCATTGAGTCCTTTACTTCATATGTGAACCATCACAGTGAACCACATATAATAAAAAATGCACGATCGATAGTAAACGACGTCAGTTAGAAAGATAATATGATTAGCGACTGTAAATGCAACCCCTAAGGATGAAATAATTATAGCATTAGATATTTGCACAGGGAGACGTTTTACGGCCGACACGCAGCACAAACATAACGACATGATAAGCCAGAAAAAATATTACGCATACGTATACCTGGTAGATCTGCGAAGAAAATTATCTTTAACAAAATCTATTGTCGTACAAAGTAACACCAAAATGCACTACTTGCAGTCTAGTTAAATAGGAAACGCAAAACTGAATAACAACTTTAATGTAACTGAGCTTTGCCGATTTTACGACCAGTAGATAGTGCAGATACACACGCGATCACATGCCAATGCCAATAAACACAGTTACAAGGAATAAGTATCCTTGACAGTTATTCCAGTTGGGATATGTAATTAAATTACGCAATTATTTTCGAAAATTTATCAGATTTTATGGAGCAATTTATTCTTGGCAATGAAGACGAAAATATAACCAAATCATAGATATTTATAAATGATAAAGTTTTAACATTCAGTGAGCGTTCAGTCGGGTTCTGTGAATGTAAGCCAGTACAAATTGTCTTGCTTTATTGCTATTATAACACGTCCATTTTGATATGTAAATCTTGTTTATATTATAAAAGTAGTGTAAACTGGATTACGCATATATATGCTCTAGGAAGTGAGTTTTTAGCTCACCTGAGCTAAGCTAAGGACTAGCTATACCGATCACGCTTCTATCCGTATGTCCATCCGTCAACATTTTAAAACAGCAACTCCTCGAAAGCCGCTGAAGCTAATTAGTTAGGAACATTGCTTGGCTCGTGGGTTTAAAATAGCTAACATTATGATTATCAGCCTTTTATTTGGTTGCTATGACAACTGAAAAATAGAAAGGAGGGCAGTAATCAGGAATCGATACAATTATCCCACACCTCCCATCAGAGACATCAAAGGGAAAGAAATACAAACACGAAATAACTGGACCCTAATGGAAGCATAACTAGCAGAAAGCCAAACGGACAGTTACTTTCCCACAAAGTGGCCAAATGGCTATCCAAAACAAAAAATGTAAGCGACACACACATTCAAAGACAAACTATAACAAAATAAACCATGACAGAAGAACCGCCTTGGAACGGTCAGTGAAAAGTATTTCACTGGGGGGCTAATCGATTTTGCGTGGCCACAATCCTCGCCCCTTACTTCTGCCGCGGTTTAGACACATACTTTGTTCATGAAAAGTCCCAAAGACCTACAATGGGAAAATGGTTAAAATGCATTTTCTCCGTAACACGTGAAGTGAGTCAACCATAGTTGGCACTCATGATCATTTCATGATTGTCTACTCAGGTTACGTGTTTTATGACCAGTGGCCATTTTGTTTTGTTGCCATAGCGTAATTTTCATATAGGAAATTTGTACAAGACAACTTAAACCAATAGAGAGAGAAGGTCCTGTTGAGCTCTTGACTGGCCTTTTAAAAGAGATGGAGAACGTGTTGTATAAGTGGGAGTGGCAACATGAAATTGAAATACCTCTTCTTCCAACATTTCTTTATTTATTCAATGAAGATGACAATTTGGCTTGTCCTTGCGTTCTGACGAAGATAAATAGACTATACAAAGAACGATCCCTGAGAGCAATGAACTTACACACAAAGAAAAAAAACTGAAGTGTCTAAAACTTACAATATATGATTGAAATAGCAGAACATTTAAGTAACAATCAAGTGTGAATCATTTTTTTTTCTGTGAGGGTATATTCCCTTGCCCTAGTGCTGTATATATGTATAAACGCATGATACTGTTAAACAACTTCTGTTCTGAAACCACATGGGCAATTTTCACCAAATTTCGTGTCGATCCTACTTTTGATTTTACGCAAGTGAGCCAGCCGTGGCCTGTGGCCTTTTGTTTTAATTATTATTTTCTAAATTTTTATTTCTGGCAAGCTTTTATACGTCATAAGTTTGATTAATGTTCTAAATAATTCCCTCATGTAGACCGTACTATATGATAGAAATGTGACTTACGCGGTATCCAGGACAAAAGATAACTTTCTGTTTTCTCCACAAAAAACATGAAGTAGGTACTCATTAGATTAATAGAAGCCCCCCCCCCCCCTCCACACACACACACACACACACACACACACACACACACACACACACACCGGAGAGGCGCTTGAAATGAGAAACCACAACATGTGTTTTTGCGGCATGGCAGACACATTGCTTCGACACATAGCATTTCAACTGATATTCTACTTAACTCTTTGCATGCTGGGTAATTTTGCATGCTGATTTGTCGTCTTGTTTTTAAAATTAACTTTTTCAAAAAGAAATTTTTCAGGAATACCATCAGAGTGTCAAACAGTTTGGATTCCAGATCAGGCCTGACGTTTTGTCGGCCTGATTTGGGTTCAAACTGTTTGCAAAGGCTTTCAGCAGACGACAGAAGTCGCCACTAGCGGGGAAAGAGTTAATTCATTAAACATTCCCTAGCTTCTTAAAGATTACGAATGCTTTTCTGGATCAGATTCCAGAGGCTACATTCCGTAAAACAATACCATCCTATTTTCATGACAAACCATATAAAAATATCCCAAACAAATTAGGTATTGAAGCAATGAAATACTGATTGGAACATAATCCTGAAGATTGCCAAATCGGTGTTCAAAAGCTTTTGTTTTAGATCCATTGCGTTACATTCTGAATATAACTAAATTGAATCTAATTACACTTAATTCCGACAAAAGGCTGGGGCAACCATGGGAACCAAGGTCTCGCCTACTTGTTCTACATTGACGACTGGGTATCTAGAGCGAAATCGGTATCCAAAGAATTTAGTGTAAATAAAACACAATAAATAGATAAAAGTTTCATAGATTGCTTGATTCTCTAAATAAAACCACAAGGAATTGGAAGCTTAGCGTAATTCACTAAACAATTTACATCCAGACAAACGATAATTGTGTCATCTCGCACCTTTTGTGAAAAGGATTTCACAAAAAATGCGATAAGACACTACTACCGTTTTTATTTGAAATTTTATTGAAGCATGTTTAAAGACATGAAAATAAGCCAAACCTGGATAAAGAGCAGTTAAAATACAGTAAAACCTCAATGACTCGAACACCGATAGCTCGTTCACAATGGCTAATTCGAACTCGTTTTTGAGTCCCTAAGAAATTCTCTGGATAGCCCAAGAAAGCAAAATCTTTTATTATTTTAGGGATTTTTTCTTATTGTATCATGAAATGAATGTTATGTGTACTCATTAGAATCATCTAATGAGTACACTCAATATACAATTATTATTTAGGATCGAAAATACATCCCTAAATTATATCTAGTTTGCTTCCATATGCATTTGTATGGGAAAAAATGTTGATAATTTCAAACGACTTCTCCTCTGGACCTCTGGACCAATGTTGCTCAATTTTCATTTGGAGCCTTCCTGGGGCAGGGGAATGAAATATTGCTAAACTATTTGCCGTCCATTGACCAAGATGGCCGCCATGCCCATATATGGCAAAAACCTTTAAAAATCTTCTCCAGAACCGAGGATGCCTTGTGACTAATTCTTTGCACAAATCTTTGGGGACGGGAGGTAAACCAAAGTTGCTAAAATAATGGTCGTACATTGAAATTTGATGTTTTAAGGCGAGGTCATGTTCGCTTCCCTATGGATTTGTATGGAAAAAATGTTGAGAATTCCGAACGACTTCTCCTTTGGCGCCTCTGGGCCAATGTTGCTCGAATTTCATTTGGGGCCTCCCTGGTGCAGGGGAATGAAAGATTGCTTAACTATTTGCCGTCCATTGACTAAGATGGCCGCCATGCCCATATGTGGTAAAAGCCTTTAAAAATCTTCTTCTCCAGAACAAAGGATGCCTTCAGGCAGAATCTTTGCATAAATCATCGGGGGCGGGAGGTCTACCAAAGAATGATGGTCGTACATTGACGTTTGACCTTTTTACGGCGAGGTCAAGTTTGCTTCCGTATTTATTTGTATGGGCCCCATACATTTATATGCAAAAATGTTGATAATTTCAAATGACCTCCTCTGAAGCCTCTAGTCAAATGTTGCTCAAGTTTCATGTGGAGCCTCCTTGGGAAGGAGAACAAAGGATTGTTAAAATGGTCATGGTCCATTGACCAAAATGGCTGCCATGCCCATATATGGTAAAAACCTTTAAAAATCTTCTTCTCCAAAATCAAATAAGCCCTGGGCCGTAAATTTTGCATAAATTATGGCGGACAGGAGATCTACCAAAATTGCTAAAATGATGGTCCTATGTTGACGTTTGACTTTTATGGCATTTGTATGGGCCATATACATTTATATGGGAAAATGTTGAGAATTCATATTTTGGACATCGCCTCTATAATCAGTTGAATTGAAACTTGATGATGAGTATTAGGGCCTTTAGCAGATACAAAATAGCTAAATGAGCCGATAGAAAATCCAAGATGGTCGCCACAGCCGCTATCTTGAAAATCAATTTTCGTCATCTCTTCCCAAACGTTTGGTCGCCTAGAGCCGAAACTTGCTATGTAGCAACAGGATGGAAATGAGCTAAAATTTTGTTGATCGGAATTCCAAGATGGCCGCAATGGTTCCACTCCAGTGAACAAGATAGCCGCCAGAGCTACAAATGGAAAATCTTCAAACGACATCACGTCCTTGACCAATGGCCCGATTTCAAAATATTTGCACAGAAGTGTTCCTCCAATGACCCTCTACCAAAATTGCTAAAATGGTTCCGCTTGGCTGAACAAAATGGCAACCAGAGCTAAAAATAGAAAAAAAAACTTTAAAAAAAAGGTAAGAAAAAAGTCCAGGGAGTGCCACAATCACAAACCGCAGCCCTTCCCAGACCCCAAGAGGAAGAGGAAACCGACAAATCCAAACAAGCACAAACCGAACAAACGTATGAAAAGCACTAAGGTAAGCTCTCTCTTCCCAAAGCGAGGTAATCGCAATACTAAAAGGACTGAAAAACACAAAAACAAAATGACACACGGAAAGACGTACAACAAATCGCCTCGTAGAATAAACTACAAGCAACAAGGAGTAAGACTAACACCGGGACCACCGCCTTAGAACGGTCAGTAGAGCAAACCACCGGGGGGGTTAAAGCACTTTTACAGCTAGCTAACCTCACCCTGGGTCCCGATGCTACTCTTAATACAGAAACACATAAAAATTGGATTCGCATAAAGGCTCCCAACTCAGTCAATGCATCAAAGCGAAAACATAAAAATCAAATTAATCACTATAATAAACAAAGACGAGTACTCATGGCTAATTCTACTGTATGCCAGAGTAAATGAAAACTAATAGTTGAATCACGGCGGGCTAAGCCAAAAACATATCGTCAAGCCCCAATCCACTGGTTAAAGTTTTACGAAGAGACCGTCATTGAGTCTGAGGCCCGAACCGCCGTCGTGCAATTAAAGAGTGAAGCATAGCCATCAACAATGATTGGGTTGACAACTAGGCATGAAGTCTGCCGCATAATATCCAGGCTATAGCCAATTCTTTTATAACGGTTAATAAGTTTTCTGAATTGCTCCGAAAAGTTAGATTTACCTACAATATTTCTAAATCTGTACACTAAGTCACCGTAAAATTCTGGTTCCGATATACCTTGTTGCAGAAGTGTTTTCAGACTGACGCTATATTTTTCTAACAAGGCAAAGTGTTTGCGATAAAATTTCGAAAACGCCTTACGAAGTTTAAAATAACGATAGCCCTGCCTAAGAAGTTTGGCAGAAAGGGCTTTATTACGGTAGTTAAAGTCATTAAGATTTGAAGAAGCTCCACGGCCAGTGGCCTGATTTCAAAGTAATTTCACAGAAGTGCTTCTCTTATAGCCCTTTATCAAAATTGTTAAAAAAGTTCCGCTCGGCTGAACAAAATTGCCACCAGAGCTAAAAATTGAAAAACAAAACATTAAACGACATCTCCTTGGCCAGGGGCCTGATTTTGAAATGATTTCACAGAAAGGTTCCTCTTATTCCCCTTTCTGACTAAATATGGCCCTTTGAAAATTTCAGCATTTTAACCTTGTAAGCAAGATCTCATAAACTGTTGAAGCCATTGCCTTAAAACTTCACAGGCTGATAGGGAATGATGAGTAAATGACCTGATTAACTTACAGCAGTTAACACAGGTGAGCGTTGTGGCCCATGGGCCTCTTGTTTTCCTCAACGCGCCTCAAATGTATAATGTAGCCATATTATCCAAAGCAATGACCGTTACTTGTTTCTATTAGGGATTGCTTTTATTCCAAGTAATTTGTGTTACGAAGAAATCTTTAATAATGTTGTATAATGATTTTAAAGGCCACTTATCCCCTGATACACACGTACACCGAAGTGTCGCTAAGGTTCTTTACCCTTTTACTGCTGTGTAGCGACAGGCTTTATGGTTGGTGCCTGATGCTCTGGCTCTTGTCAGGCCCACCGGAGTCTAACTGTTGGTTGTCTTTTGCTTCAGCAATTCAGTTATTTCTTGATGTCGAGTCCTCATCGTTGTTTCATCTCTTTATTCGTTTGATTATTATGTTCTCGGAGATGTCGCACTGATGAGTTAGAAACCTTTCATGATGACTAAACAAATGTCTTGTGTATACCACGGCAGAACTAAGGACGAGGGTTGCGGTCACGTAAAACCGATTTTAACCCCCAGTACTGTTTTTATTGACCGTTCCAAGGCGGTGCTTCTACTGTGATTTACTATTTCTGTCATTGTATGTGAATTTTTTATTTTGAATAGCCGTTGGGCCATTTTTTCAGGAAACTCTCCTTTTGGCTTTCCTCTAGTAATGTTTTGATTGTGGTGCCGTTGCTTTAAGTGCGTCCTTCTTTCCCAGTCTTGGACGGAAGGTGTTAGGTAATTGTATCGATTCCTGATCATTGCCTTACTTTCTATTAATGTTACCATGTCAGACATGTTAAAGTGCAGTTTTTTTGGGTTTTTTTTTTAATTTCCTTAGATTCTTGTTTTCAGGAATATTGAGTTCCGCTTAAGCGCTTGCTAGGTACGTATGCAGTCCTGTAAATATCAATGTTGACATATGAAGAGTCAATGAAAACGTGACTCCGATTTCCCTTCTTTTATATGTTTGTAATTTCCGAGGGCAACCTTTATAGATTTTATGTAATATGCAGAATCTTTTCAGCTAGGGCCCAGTTGTTCAAAGCGTCGTTAGCTTAACAAGCTCGTTAAGGGTCGTTTCGTTAACTATTTTAGTGGCTTTAATATACACTATTCTGATATTTTTTGCTGAAAAAATGTGAGTAGCTTTTGCCTCAGCAAAAAATTTCAGCATGTTTGCGTATCGCTTGATTTAAATTTTAACGAATCGTTAACTAACGACATCGTTAGCTTTGAACAACTGGGCCTCTTTGAACAACTGGGCCCTGCACGTCAACGGGGTATGATGAGCATCAACACACTTTGCATACTCAGCACGACCTGCTTCATGCCAAAACAACGTGTTTTCCAGCTTCTGCGAAATATGCAAGTTTAGATCAAACTCCGTCTCATCAGGACCTTAGGACAGCGTCCCATGCATACCAGTTCCTTTCGGAGCCTGTATATCTCCAGAGAGAAATATCAGAACCGGGCCAGTTGCTCAGTGTCTTCTACGCATATGCACGCAGTATTGTACGGAGGCGTTTGTTACACGGTCATAATTTTAACCTCAAAGTTAGTCGACGTACCTTGGGACATGTGATCCCAACGCAGATTAGCGCAGTCTGGTCGAATATTCCACTAAACGCAGTTTGGATAGCCGAAGAGGCAAAGCTTCCTCATGCGCACAAAGCAGACTCTGATCAGACTAAACGGATGCACAGGTGGATTCGAGTCTTCATTACATCAGATTGTACGTTTCCTCGAGTTCATCTTATTTATTATCCAGCAGTATCCGGCCTCGGTGGCTCAGTCGGATGCGCGGCCGACTGGTGATCAGGTGGTCACGGGTTCGATCCCCGCCGGATCAGGCAACATTCTATCATGGTTATTGATCATGCATTATTTTCGGTCATTCTCGCCTTTCCTCTGATTCAAGAAAGGCAGTTGTCAGTTTCTGGCGAAAGAATGTACGCAAGTACTGATTAACCGCTTAGGGGATTGCGCCTGTGCAGGAAAAATTAGGGTTAGGTAAACCTAACGCGCTCGATATGACCCTAATGGGCTATAAATGCCGTAAAATATTATTTCAGTCAAAGGCAGCAGTATCCATTGACTTTGTAAGTGGTCAGCGAAGGCTCTTATCAGACTCCGTTACAGAAGTAGCCAACGTCTCATATGCAAAGCACTAAATCAGGCCCATATGAGATGTTGGCTACTTCTGAAACGTCGCGGTTGATCGGTGATGATGACTCAGAGAAATGATTGTTGCACATCTTACTGTTTCATCTTTTCAAATGTGTTCCTCGTTCGCCCTCGCAAACTATAAATGGCTATCTGCATCGTGTCTTGTTTGTTGTCCTGGTCGCGTTGTTAACGGGATATTTTTCTCAAAAGACCATTTAAATTGGATGAGACATGTCGAAGAAAAAACTACATTTCAGTTGCAACGTCTTAAAAGGTATCTTTGTACATGTGCGCCAAGCAAAGAATCTTCACTGGCACATTTTGGAAAGCCAAGCATGGAAAGTTTCTTCATGCGGGCAACGAAAATTCATATCAGACCACACGATAGACTGGCTCCAGTCTCCAGTGACATACTCGTACATACTATGCGGCGCAGAAATTTGCAGATTACATAAACAAAAAACAATGATATCTCCCTGAAAGGCTTTAGATGGAGAGGCAACATATTATTTTTGGTGCAATTTTCTGAAACAGATTTGGGAATATATTAAATACATTACATGTGCCAACGCATGACAAAACCAACAAAATGGATGTGCTCCCAGCGAACACTCAGATCAGCCTGGGCATCGCCCAAGCTGATCAGAGTCTTCGCTATCGACATGAAGGAAGATTGGGTCCTTAGCTACACATTGAGTGCACAGCGAAGACTGATCAGACTGGGCAGATGCCCAGGCTGATCTCATTGCTGGGCGCACATCCATTTTGTTGGTTTTATCATGCGCTCGCTCTTATGTAAGTAATTTACCCAGGAAATGCCACAATGACGAAGCACAACCTTCCAGATGAAACAAAAGAAGATGAGAAGAGGAATAAACAATAACAAAACCGCCACATACTGGTATAAAATAAACATAAAAAAGATTGCCTTTGGAAACAAAGAACACACTACAGATAAGAAAATGGAGTCTCAGTTTTATTGGGACTCTTCATAAGCAGTAATGAAGTTTGCAACACTGCTTACGTCCTCTAGCGCATACATGAGCAGAACTCCATTTTCAAAGATACCACCATGGGCCCAATGATTCCAAAGGGAATGAAATATAATTTGCACTATGGTAAAGTACGGGGAGACATTCTACTGCCGCCACACGGCACTAACACCAGCTGCAGTGTAGTAAAATAAACCAATACTTCTTGTGAGTACTAACAACAAAAATGTCAATGTTTTGGTTAAACAATGGCTTATATAGCGCTGTGGCTTCGAAGTAAACATTTTACATACAACCCTCTTTACACCGACACTCGATACAGCGATAAAATTCGTTATAATGACAATTTGACTATCATGAAACCTTCGCTTAAGAGGTAACGTAACAACTAGTCACAGATTTCGCAAGAATAATGTATTTAATACTTTAAAGAAACATACGTTTTGGATATTTGTTAGAATCGCTGAGTGAGGCGATTCAAACAAATATCTTAAACATATGTCCTATGAGGAAATAAGAAATAAACAAGACCTTTCTTACATTCTATGAGGAAATAAGAAATAAACAAGACCTTTCTTACATTCTATGAGGAAATAAGAAATAAACAAGACCATTCTTACGTTCTATGAGGAAATAAGAAATAAACAAGACCATTCTTATATATCAATCTGCTAAATAGAATTCTTTACAATAGCACATTAATTTTAATGACAACGTCTTTGGGAACAAATTCTTTTGTTATACAGAGGGTGCGCTGTATTAGATAGATAGATAGATAGATAGATAGATAGATAGATAGATAGATAGATAGATAGATAGATAGATAGATAGATAGATAGATGGATGGATGGATGGATGGATAGATAGATAGATGGTTCACTGTATTTAGACAGATAGATAGATAGATAGATAGGTAGATAGATAGATAGATAGATAGTACAGAGGGTTCACTATATTTAGATAGATAGATAGATAGATAGATAGATAGATAGATAGATAGATAGATAGATAGATAGATAGATAGATAGATAGATAGATAGATAGATGGTTCACTGTATTTAGACAGATAGATAGATAGATAGATAGATAGTACAGAGGGTTCACTATATTTAGATAGATAGATAGATAGATGGTTCACTGTATTTAGATAGATAGATAGATAGATAGATAGATAGATAGATAGATAGATAGATAGATAGATAGATAGATTCTTTTATTTCAACTTTAAGCAAACATGCTCATGTGTTGTATATATGATACAGAAACAAATACAAATGTTAACAGGTGTCCACGAAAACAAACACTTTTGCTTCTCGCAGTCTAAGCATAAGTGCAAACGATTTAACATTAGTCTGGGATATTTCTAGCCGCTAGCAGATTATTAATCCATAAAACAATGCGCTGCAGTATGTAAAATAAATCGCAAATCCTTTGTTTGCGCATTTTAAAATGAGCCGTGACGTGACAAAACGTACCTTCTGACATAGTGCCCAACGAAGTCTAAAATCTGCCTGCGAATACGCGCAATCTATCGGAGTCTTCGTTATCCGCGTCATAACGAAAACACGCCTATATAATTTTGACCCCCTTAAACCCCACTTTTATATAGTAAAACTGGGGTTAATACGGGTATAAATTATTTTTCTTATTTTGCTAAAAAACATAGATTGTGGATACTCTTTAGAACCGCCTCTGCGAGGCGGTTCTAACGAGTACCCACAATCTATGTTTTGAGCAGGAATATGAAAAATATCAAAAAATTTTATTCTGAAAATTTTCCGATTTTCGTTGTAAAATTTTCAATATATTTGAATAGACGTGTTTTCGTAATGTGAAGAAACTTTGCATCCTTGGCTATACGAAATGCGCCCAGTGAAGATTCTGATCAGACTGCAGAATGCGCAGGCTGATCTGAATCTTCGCTGGGCGTACATGCGCAAAGGTACGTTTTCTGACTGAGCGATTCAAATGAGTTGCATTTGCAGTCATACGAAACAGTTTGTAAGAAACAATACAGAAAGAAATTCACATATGATAGTTTGTGCAAAATGTGTTCAACTCTCTTAGAAACATATGTCAGATCAGTGTTTGTTTGTTTGTGTTGAGGTTTTACGGCCCAGTCAACCCAATGGGGTCATGTCGAGCGCGGTCAGTTTACCTAACCACACGTTTACTCGGCAGGCTTAGTCCTCCAAGCGGTTAACCAGTATTGTGCACATTCTTTCGCCAGAAACTGACAACTGTCCTTCTTGAATCAGCGGAAGGGAGAGAATGACCGTAGAAAATATTTCATGATCAGTGTTTGAATATGCCTGAAGATAAAGAAAGACAAAAGGACCTCAAAGCGTTTACTGGGAATCTTCACTTATTTTTGGGATCGATTGTTTACAATAGAGCCATAGGATACAAAGGGCGAAATTTCCTCAAGGTAGTTGTCCACGTGATTATCATTGACCAATATAACCAAAGCGCGCGTTAGACGAAATCTAGGTAACGGTCATTTATATCCGCGCTAGACTTGTCGTTGCGACGTCAGCGTGCAGTTGATAAAGAGTTATTATTTGTAAAACCTGGCCTTGAGGTTATAAAACTTTTTTTTCATGCTCAACGCTGGAAAATTCTTTCTTGCTTAACATGACTGAGCATGAAAATTTCTCTGTTAATAAATATGAAAATGCCAACTATTGTTGGCATTTTCTATCTATTAGCAGAGAAAATTTCATCCTTAGCTGAGTTGAGCATGACAAAAGTGTTATAACCTCGATACCTGGACTGGGGCATTTGGGATATTGGCAAACAGTGCAAACCCATATCAGACGCCACAGATGCATCTGATCAGGGTCTGCACTGGTTGCATAAATTGCAGGAAGTTAAGGGTTGAATGAAACAGTCTTAAGTCCCCGTTCAGGACCATTTTTCTAGCCTTCACTCAAAGACAATCGACCCACCAGTGCTGTCAGTGCTTTGATTCTGTAATATTAACATATTTAGCGTACGTTACACCGTAACGTCTTACTATACTACCCTAAATTTCTAAATATTAAGCCCTATGTGTTTACGTGTCTAAAAGTGCTGAATAAAAGGCAAACTGTGTAGTTCCTGATCAGACGCTGCGTTCTGTGGCGTCTGATCTGGGTCATCGCTGTTAACTCAGGCCTATCTGTTGGCATACGTATGTTTGGCACGGTACTTAACATCTTTCGAAAACCTAGGCTTACCTTTTCAGCGTGTGCACATATTTCTACACACACAATGAACAGCTATCAAATGCGCTTCCTAGCACCGGCTTCAGCGGTATTCCCTTTTCAAAGTAACCAGAATGAGCTCCATGATCCCAAAGGAAATAAAAAAAATATCCTCTGCATTATTGCAAAGTACGGTAAACCCATTTAAATCAACAGCAGTTCTGATCATCAGGTTTCATTTAACAACAAATATACATGTATATATCTACTTTTGGAGACTGACCGCTGTGCCAACAACACGAAAATCAGCCTATATAATTTTGACCTCGCCTCCTCAAACCCCACTTTTACATAGTAAAACGGGGTTTACAAGGGTTTAAATTATCTTTATTTCTGCTCAAAAACAGATTGTGGGTACGCGTTAGAACCGCCTCGGATCTAACGAGTACCCACAATCCAGTTTTGAGCAGAAGTATGAAAAATGTCAGAATTTTTATCTGAAAATTTTCATTTTTTTGGTGGTAAAATTGTCAATATATTTGAATAGGCATATTTTTTAGTAATGGACACCAGAAAAATTAACATATTACGACGAATTGCACACACGCTACAAATCAACGTAAAGCAAAGCAACCGGCTCTCTCTTCCCTAACGGGGCTGTCACACTGCCAGACAGGGCTCATCAATGACAACAAACGAGAAAAACGTGGCAAAGTAAGAATAAAGCCACGAAGCAAGCAGCCAAAAAGCCACTGCCTTAAAACGACCGTTAATAATAAAAAACTACGGTAAATGTCCTAAAGTTTCAAATACTTTATTCCATACTTTTTTGCCTATATTTTTTTTCTTTTTATGCAGTTTTACTCTACTGTAGCTGGTGTTGTGCTGTGTGGCGGCCGTAAAAATTCTCCCCGTATATCATCATTGTGCAGGTTATATTTTATTTCCTTTGGGATCATTGAGCCCATCCTGGTTATTTTGAACATCGAATACCGCTTAAGCCGGCGCAGCCTCGCAAGCTACAGTCAAACCGCGTCTCCGATTTACGTGATTTTGTGTGTTCTTTGTTTCCAAAGGCAATTCTGTTTTACTTTTATTTTTTTTAAATATTGAGTGGAATGTAAACAGTGTAGATCCTGATCAGACTGCTCCTCATGAGCAGTGATCTAGGCCTACACTGTTTGTATATGCCATTTTGTCAGACACATTGGTGTACGAAACTTTAGGACATTTACCGTACCTCTTTGAGATTAGATCTATTATACTACCGCCAAATATTCACCCTAGATTCAAATGCTGTAATACAACTAATTTCAGTTATGTCTGCAGGGCAAGGATGAAAATCCACAAGTTAGACAATTCTTAATACTTGATTTATGTGCAATAAGTAGTTTTTAACATATACTTTTAAACTCACAAAGCATATTTGAGACAACAGTAATAAATTTATTCTTAAATTTCGTCTGACCTTCTAACTTTATTGGTTGTAATGCAAGATGTATCTCAAAGTAAAAACAACTAGATTGCGCAGTTAGTGGCACACCATCGCAAAATCCCTATGCTTGGTGTTAATGTTGCTAATAGCGTGATGGACGGACGGACGGAAAAATAAAGTTGCTCTCGAACACCCTTACAACGTAGGGAAGTTAATCAGCAAGTTTGGATAAATTTCACCCAGTGGTTTAGGAGGCGACAGCGTGACGGACAGACGGAGGCGTCCACAAAATTATCATCGCTAAAGCATGGGTTAACGATGTACAGTCAATATTTATTTTTTGCTTGAAAGTTTAATACTTTGCGTGCTGGATAAAAATTTCAGCGCAAGTCATTTTAAAATATTTTTTTATTTTCCCTAGAAAATATGATTTGACACTTCATGCAAATTGTCGTGCGTTAGGCTACATTAATTTAGCAGTTGCATCTCACCTCTCTTATGCATTGAGGTACGTTGATTAAGCTGGCGCATCTTTCCTCTCTGGTTCTTGCACTGAGGTACATTAATTAACCTAACGCACCCCTCCCTGAAATGTGCATTGAGGTACATTGATTAAGCTGGCGCATCTGCCCTTCCTGGATTGTGCATTGAGGTACACTAATAAAGCTGGCTCATCTTTCCTCCCTGGATCTTGCATTGAGATACATTAAGCTTGCGCACCTCCCCTCCCTTAATTAATCTACTGCAGCCTCCTCCCTGGATTGTGCATTAAGGTATATTGATTAAGCTGGCACATCTCCCATTCCTGGCTTGTGCACTGAGGTACATTTATTAAGCTGGCGCATCTTTCCTCCCTGGATCTTGCATTGAGGTACATTAATTAAGCTGCCGAATCTCCCCTTCCTGTATCTTGTCTGGAGGCACAGTTATTAAGCTTGCGGATTTCCCTCCCTGGATGTTTCAGAGAGGTACATTACTTAAGCTGGGGCAACTTCCCTTGGTCTTCCATTGTGGTACATTAATTTAACCGGCGCATCTTCCCTCCTTGGACCATGCATTGAGGTGTATTAATTAAGCTGGCGTATCTCCTCCCCGAATCTTGCATTGAGGTGCATTAATTAAACTGGCGTATCTCATCTCTTAAGATCTTGCATTGAGGTACACTATTTAAGCTGGAGCATTTCACCATCCTTGATCTTGCATCGAGGTGCATTATTTAAGCTGGCGCATCTCACCACCCTTGATCTTGCATTGAGGAGCATTATTCAAGCTTTCTCTCCCCTACCTGGGTTGTGCATCGAAGTACATTAATTAGGCTGGCGTATATCCAATCCCTGTAGTGTGTTTTGAGGGACATTACATAAACTGGCGCAGCTTTCCTCCCTGGATCTTGCGCTGGGGTACAATAATTAGGCTAGTGTACTCCTCCCTGGATTGTGCATTGAGGTACATTAATTAAGCTGCCGCATCTCCCCTCACTTATTTGTGCATTGAGGTAAATTAATAAGGATAGTGTATCTTTCCTCCCTGAATCTTGCAGTGAGGTACATTAAATTGGCACATCCCCCCTCCCTGGATCTTGCATTGAGGTACATTTTCCCCTCACCGGATTGTGCATTGATCAGAGTGGCACATCTTTCCTCCCCGGATCTTGCAGTGAGGTATATTAAGCTGGCACATCTCCCCCTACCTGGATCTTGCATTGAGGTTCATTAATTGAGCTAGATCAACCTCCCTGGATCTTGCATTTAGGTACATTAATTAAGTTGGTGCATCTTCCCTCCCTGGATCTTCCACTGAGGTACTTTAAAAAAGCAGGCGCATCTCCTCTCCTTGGAGTTTGCATTAAGGTGCATTAATTAAGCTTGGGTGTCCCTCCCCGCCCCCCCCCTCCTGAATCGTGCCCTGAGGCACACGCTTAAAGCTTGCGCATCTCTCCTCTCTGGACTGTGTATTGAGATGCATAAATTAAGGTGGCTCATCTTTCCTCCTCGGATCTTGCATTGAGGTATATTGAGCTTGCGCACCTCCCCTCCTTTAATTAATCTACTGAATCTCCCTCCTGTATTGTGCACTACGGTATATTGATTAAACTGGTGCCCCCCCCCCCCCCCCCGCGCACCCCAACGCCTTCCTGGCTTGTGCACTGAGGTACATAAAATAATGCAGCTTTCCTTCCTGAATCTTGCATTAAGGTACATTAATTAAGCTGCCGCATTTCCCCTTCCTGTATCTTGTCTGGAGGCACAATTATTAAGCTTGCGGATTTCCTTCCCTGGATATTTCAGAGAGGTACATTTCTTAAGCTCGGGCAACTTCCCTTGATCTTCCACTGTGGTACATTAATTTAACTGTTCCCTGCCTGGACCATGCATTTAAGTGTATTAAGCTGGTGTATCTCCTCTCCAAATCGTGCATTGAGGTACATTAATTAAACTAGCGTTTCTCATCTCCTAGGATCTTGCAATGAGGTACACTTTCTAAGTTGGCGCATCTCACCAACCTTTATCTTGCATCGAGGTGCATTATTTAAGCTGGCGCATCTCACCACCCTCGATCGCATTGAGGAGCATTATTCAAGCTTGCTCTCCCCTACCTGGGTTTTGCATTGAAGTACATTAATTAGGCTGGCGTATCTCCCCTCCCTGGAGTGTGTTTTGAGGGACATTAAATAAACTGGCGCAGCTTTCCTCCCTGGGTTTTTCGCTGAGGTATATTAATTAAAGGTAAATTATGGTTTGGTCTACTGAACAAGATGGCCGACAGAGCTAAAGGAAGAAAAATATTTGAATAACACCTTCTCTCAAGACAACGGCCAGATTTCTGTAGAATGATATCGGAATGTTTCTTTATGGTCCTGTATCAACAGTGCTGAAATGATTTTGCTGCATTAAAGGCTCCATATTCCTCAAAAATAAACAAAGGTTTAATAAATTGATATATGCTATTAATACATTCATAAAATGTGGCACCTGGCAGCCTAAAAAAATTCAGATAGTCTCTCGTTCTTGAAATGAAATGATTTCTTTATCGTATCTCTGAATTAATCTTGCAAACATTAATTCAGAGATACGATAAACAATCATTTCATTTTTATTACAGTTCAAGAACAAGAGACTAGCTGATAACAGAAGTTTAATAGCCTGTCAGGTGCCACATTTTATGATTGCATTAATATCATATATCAATTTATCAAACCTCTCTTGGATAAAAATGTCTATTTTTGAGGAATATGGAGCCTTTAAACAAGATGGTCACCAGAGCTAAAAAAAAACTTCTTTCAAGCCAATTTCTCAGTTTCAAAATAATTTCACAGAAATATTTCTTACATAACCCTCAATGCTCAGATGGTTCTGCTCCATTGGATTTTTATTTCCAATTTCCATCGATTAAGTTTCAAATTTATTGTGTGCAATTTCATTATTTTTTACCGTGGTTTTTAGTCAGGTACTTCCCCTTAATAATCCATTATTGCATAAAAATCAGTGTCCCACGTTATTAACAGCCGTGCATTAACCGGCGAAAAGCCGTGTATAACAAGGCAATTCACGTGCTGTTAATGCACGGCTACGCAATTTTCAAAATGCTCGTTCCGGGGCCACAGAATTGCTGCCGTCACGACATGTGTACTGCCTGCCCTAGAACGAGCATAGTCCGTGGAAATTACGTTCGCGAGACATCAGTGAAAAGGCGAAACAAAATAGTGCAAGAAATAACGCGAAATGTAGCAAATATTGTCAGTTTTTATGCAATAATAGCGATCGAACATGTTTTTTCAATGCATTATCATTCGCCAGGTCCCTTGGGAGGCGTTGAAAACCGCGGCCTTCGGCCTCGGTTTTCAACACCTCCTACGGGACCTGGCGAATGTTAATGCATGAAAAACCATGTTTGATCCCCATATTGGAAAGTGCAAAACTATTCCAATAAAAGAAGTAGAAGGCGGTTGCCACAGTCTTGGATTGAACCTTCATCAAATTAATGATCTCCCACGTTAATGCATCATGGCTCAGATGAGCGATTTATGTCCATCTTGGACCTCTTGTTTTGAATTTTCCCCTAAAAATAGAGTTTTACATTGTGAGACAATCTACATGAAATTTCAAACATTTTCTCGGTTATGCATTATATCTATGTCGTCAGCCGAATTTTGCCAGAGAGTGTTAAATAGTAATGAAAGATAATGTTATTAAACTGTATCAATCAATCATATTATGCAAACTTAGTAACAGATTAATAAACGAGTCAGTTTCTTTCAGATATAATCAACAGGACTGAGAAGAACTACTTAAATTATTATTTGTTAAAAAATGCAAAGTACCTGTCTATTTTCGTCGAATTACCAACCGCATTTCAAAATCATGGCATCTGTTGCCTGCTGAGAATTTTACACTTCAACGAAAGTAGAAATAAAAATCGGTACATGATGAGTGGTGTATTAGAATGGATTTATTTGTTCTGAGGTAAATTTTATTCGGAATACATGGAAGCGGAATGACAGACTCGAAATTCAGACTAAACGCTTTCTGAGAAAAACAGTCTTTAAACCTCACGCTCAAAGCAAATAATATAGCAGACGACATATTGATATTTCCCCAGAAAATAGGCTTTGATATTCCACACACAAATTGTCAGTTTGCATGAAATATCCATTACGAAAACACGCCTATTCAAATGTATAGAAAATTTCACCTCCAAAAACTGAAAATTTTCAGATAAAAAACTCTGATAATTTTCACATTTCTGCTCAAAACATAGATTGTGGGTACTCGTTAGAACCGCCGAAATAAGAAATGTATAGCCCTGTAAACCCCAGTTCCACTATATAAAAGTGGGGTTTAAGGGGGTCAGTATTATATAGGCATGTTTTCGTGATGAAAGCTTTTTAATGGGTAATATAAGAAACAATATTTCAAAATATCCTCTGCTGAAATATGTTCCCGACATGCTAAGTGTTAAACAGGAAAGACACATAAAAGAAAGCAAAATAGCCGATTCGCTCTTATTTAATCTTCGCATGAAACTCTATTTCCAGATTTTGTGTTTGGGTTCAACGAAAATACTGCAAAAGTTGTCTGCCTCAGTTCCTTCAGCAAGTATGGTAAACACTTTCTGTGTGAACCAAAACGCCCATTAACTAATTGTAGAGTGAATAAACTCCCCCACACTATATATTTGAAGGGTCTAATTTTGATTTCAGGTATTCGGGCTATATAATTTAAATATTCCAAAGGAATTTTTTGCAAAAAGTGGAGACCCTGATCAGACGCCGCTGCTTACTGCGGCGTCTGATCTGGGTCTACACTGTTTGCCAGTTACCTTTTTAGGGCTCTCAGACTACAAAGGGTCAACTGTGATGACTGGAAGCACCATGTCGTAGAATATTCTGTTCAACATAATTGGAATTCTTGAAACGCGTCACCAGGCGAAGAGATTGATTGTGTTGGGGTATAGCGACACGTTAAACTTTGTGGGTCATTTTATGTCGTCTCCCAGAGAAAGAGATAGAAGAGATAGTAGAGGAGATAAAAGAGAGGGACAGGGAAGAAAGAGGAACAGGAATGAAAGTGAACAACAAAATATAAACATTCTCCCTCTACCCTTACCTGCTACAAGGATAGCAGGCCTTGCTCAGCTGTAATCCAATATCAGTTGGACGCCCCAGTGACATAAGATACAAGACACCTTTGCGACACACGACCACCCCAACCAGGCGAAGAGACCATAAACCAAAGTGGATATACCAAAAAAGGGAAGCTTGTGCGTGTGTGTGTTAAATAAAAAAAGTGTCTTTTAAATATATAGTGAACCTTCGTTATACTGGCACTCGATACAACGACAAAACTTGTTATAAATGACAATTTGACTGTCAGGAAACATTCGCTTAAGAGGTAGCAATTAGTCCCAAATTATGCAAGAATATTGTATTTAATATTTTAAAGAAACATATGTGTTGGATATGTTAGAACCGTCCCTGTGAGGCGATTCTAACAAATATCCAAAACGTGTTCCATGAGGAAATGAGAACAATACAAGAACTTAATAACATATCAATCTGCTCATTACGTATTCTGTACAACAGTAAATTCATGTTAAAGGCAACGTCTTTTGGAACAAATATTGTCGTTGTAACGGGGGTTCACTGTATCAGATTTTAAAAGTAGACAGATGTTTTGCGACTGTAGTATTTCAGTTTATTAGAAACAGACTTTGTCCAACTAATCTTATGGACATGTAGACAAAAGGTGCTAAAATGCGCATAAAAACGTATTTCAAAACATGGAGCTTTAGCCTTCACGCAAGATCGTTGTAATGTCCTAGAAGAAATATATTGAAACCCGCTTACAGAGAATTTAAAATGAATTATGTTTGTGTTAAATCCAAGCAGTGATAAGAATCCGTCATTCAGATATCACCATTGGTTATGACTTTGATCAATGTACCAAAAACTAGAGCAAAGGAAGAAGCTAAATGATGATGAAATACCAATTTCATCTACACAAGAGGAGTTTAGACTAGTTCATTTCATATGCACCAAAGGCCGTTTTGGTCATCATTCTGGGATAATTGTCTCCCGTTCGCCATAAACACATGTGTTGTGGCTATTCATTAGAATCACTTTGCCGATAATTCTGGGATACTTTTCTCCAGTTATTCATTAAAACGTTGTTGGTACTCATCAGGAGCGCCTTGGTGAGGCGCTTCTAATTGTTACCCACGACCTATATTTTATGGAAGAAACGGAATAACTCATCCAAGAATTATCACTAAATACTTCTTACTTTATTCCTCTGTACACGCTACACAGGGATGCGATTCAGACGGGGCTCGGGGATTTCAGTCGAACACCCCTTTGACTCAAAATTTCATGTTCATAGGAAGTTTTGGATAAATTTGTGGTACCATATTTACCCTAAGTATTCAACTCCCTTACCCTTTACCTTATACTTCTCTTCAACAAGTCAATTTTACTACTCATGAACGTGTTCAAAATTGCTAAATTTTTGGATGAGTGGCAAATAGTATAGATCCTGATCACACGCCGCGCTCTGCGGCGTCTGATCTGTGTCTACCCTGTTTGCTGAGGACTGTTTTTCCTAATACAAACAGTAAACACAGTAGTTTGATTAAATCCCCCTCACCCCCCCCCCCCCCCTCCGCCCACAGATCCACCATTATTACAATGTACAAAATCGCGAACTTGCATATTAAACCCAAGGAAATAAGTTATTTTCTTTGAAACATATGCTACTTTGTTTCAATTAACAACCACTTTAGAGGGAAGACACAGTCTCATGAAAAGCAACTCTATCAAATTATCGTCTTTTTACTAAAAAAAGGATCCTATCTAAAAGGAAATGATTTGCTCTCCTTTGGATGAAATTATTCCATTTTAGCATAGCTCATTATTCAGAAGGGTCTTGGAGTGCGAGGAAGTTCACCGGAAGTCACGATTGTTGTTTAAATTCCCTTGTAAAACTGGCGGAGTATCTACGAAGTTGATCAAGTACGGTAGACATAACCGGCTAAATACAATTATGCACGCGATATTTCATGCCTAACAGAATTGTAGGCGTTAATAGCTTTCTATGGGACAGTAGAAATAAATAGTACGATAAATTAATCGTGTCCGTGCACAAATTGCAAAGGTAACGAAACCGCGAGCTTCTCAAGAGGGAATACAGATATCACATTCTTTGTCAACATGACAATATCTGAGCCGCTCCCTGATACAATCTTTGGTACTTGTAAATTTTTGAGCAAATGCTCTCATAAAATTGCACATAAGCGCAGTCGGGTGTGCTTAGCGTAAACCTAGCTTTCTTGTGAAAGCTTGGTCTACTCTAAGTGCACTTTGTGTGCAAAGCGTAGGCTAGCTTTTTGTGACAGTTGATATTTGTATAATAAACGGTGAATTCCGAAGTGTGGATACAGAGAATGCTATTTTATACGCTACTGGCAAACAAAGAATTGTCCTAAGTATCGTACTTTATTTCATTACGTTAGCACACTATGTAAGGCATACACCGCTTAGCAATAGCTCTAGGCAGACCAATTTTTGGGGCGATTGCCCACGTAATCGTAATTATTATTGACCTATGAAACCTATCAAACCAAGCGTTGGACGAAATCCAGGTAACGGTTATTTATAGCCGCTCTATTCTTGTCGCTGTGACGTCAGAGGGCTGTTGATGGAGGGTTATCTGTAAAACCTCGACTTGGACATTTCGGACATTGGCTAACAGTGCGGACCCAGATCAGACGCCGCAGAATGCGGCGTCTGATCAGGGTCTGTACTGTTTGCTTAAATTACAGGAAGTCAAGGGTGAACTGAAACAAGTTAAGTCTCATTCAGAATCATTTCCCCAGTTTACACTCAGAGTCAATCGACCCACCAGTGCTGTCAGTGCTTTGATTAACACTAGTGATATTTTTATGCTTTCTCCACAAAGAAATGTATGTTTATGAAAAGCACCTCTTATAAGTACCCACAACATATATTTTTGGGTGAACTCTGAAGAAACAAACAATCTAGGTACTCGTCTTACCTAGAGATATGCACGCCTTGGCATTTTGCACCATTTAGTACAGAAATGATGAGCACAAAAGTAAATCTCAGTGATACCATAACCGAATTACCAGGAAACACGTACGTATACATCCGCAAAGGCTGATCATATCTACCATAGCTCCGCAAAGGCTGATCATATCTACCATAGTTCTGCAAAGGCTGATCATATCTACCATAGTTCCGCAAAGGCTAATCATATCTACCATAGTTCCGCAAAGGCTGATCATATCTACCATAGCTCCGCAAAGGCTAATCATATCTACCATAGTTCCGCAAAGGCTGATCATATCTACCATAGTTCCGCAAAGGCTGATCATATCTACCATAGTTCCGCAAAGGCTGATCATATCTACCATAGCTCCGCAAAGGCTGATCATATCTACCATAGTTCCGCAAAGGCTAATCATATCTACCATAGTTCCGCAAAGGCTGATCATATCTACCATAGTTCCGCAAAGGCTGATCATATCTACCATAGTTCCGCAAAGGCTGATCATATCTACCATAGTTCCGCAAAGGCTGATCATATCTACCATAGTTCCGCAAAGGCTAATCATATCTACCGTAGTTCCGCAAAGGCTGATCATATCTACCATAGTTCCGCAAAGGCTGATCATATCTACCATAGCTCCGCAAAGGCTGATCATATCTACCATAGCTCCGCAAAGGCTGATCATATCTACCATAGATAAAATAAAAACAAAATACTGCAAAATACTGCAGAGACGACATGTCAAATACTGAAAACGAACAACTATTTATACAAGTTCAAAACTACATTCTAAACACTAAAAGATTCATGTAGCTGTTATATTTCAATTGTTCCATGGCACCAGCAGTCATTCTATCTTTAACACAACCTTG
This sequence comes from Anodontia alba, assembly GCA_964016985.1. Lineage (NCBI taxonomy): Eukaryota > Metazoa > Mollusca > Bivalvia > Lucinida > Lucinidae > Anodontia > Anodontia alba. The sequence continues at coordinate 68,098,023 of OZ024834.1, forward strand.
GTACAGCTTGTCCTTGGGGTGGTGTCTACGGTCTCGGTCACTGTCTAATTACTCTTGCTACCAACAAATATATGTCATTCAGTTGTGTACATCTTTATATTACAAAATACATATTTCATCTATTGCGATGTCTGTATGTACTACAGTTGTTGTCATGCAATGTTTAGTACCAATTAATATATTCCTACGTTTATCATAATTATTATTATAATTGTTACTATTATTATTATTATTATTACCATTATTATTATTATTATTATTAATGTTTATCTATTGTGTTATACTGCTCATCTAGTACCCATCATTCATAGATTAAAACTGCCAAAATTGTTTCAGGAGATGATTTATATAAGCTTTAAGCTTTTTATCAGATCCTGTACCATGAAATATTGTGTTTTCTGTGTATATGTGAAGAGTTCTAAATAAATACTGTTTAAACCAAAATACTGCAATTTGATTTCGCGACACCACCAAAAATTCCCGGCCTTCTGCGTTTACATGAGAGTCCTTTCTTTATGACTGGGCTCACTTTATTATAACACATTTCTATGTTAACAAAAATCATTTAAATAGTTCCAGTCATAGCTTTTGAATCTTTTCTTAATACTTCAGGCTTTTCTCAGTGCTATCAATCACACCAATGCAATAAAAATGAACTGAACTCTTATTTCATGCTCAATTTTAATCAAATGAAAGCACTGACACTACAAAATAAAAGCAGACCCAGTGGTAAAGACGAAAAAAGATTGTTTGCAATTAGTCGAACATCGATACCAGTCTGCAAATTCGCTGACTGTGGTAAGAATTTTGTCAGATTAGCACAATGCGGCGCCTCTCCATGAAAACACCGTGTTTGCCCAGGTATTCAGTAAATTTACTTTTTCCCAGAGGCTGTCGAATTTCGACTGCATCTGGGAAGAAGCAAATTTACTGAATACCTGGACTATTTTTATGGATTCCGGAAATTTGTTCTAGACAGGGGTAGTTCGAGCCAGTGAGGGCTAACCATAGCGCCAGGTCAGGAGGCAAATGGCAATGACTTAAGGATGTCTTTGCGACCTTTTATCTATAACGGTATGTTGTGTGTATATGTACTCATCAGAATCTTCTTGAAACACGCCTATTCAAATATATAGAAAATTTCACCTCCAAAAAAAACTGAAAATTTTCAGATATTTTTCATACTTTTGCTCAAAAATATAGATTGTGGGCACTCGTTAGAACCGCCTCGCCGAGGCGGTTCTAACGAGTACCCTGAATCTATGTTTTAATTTGTTTAATCTATGTTTCAATTTTAAGCAACGTACGCTAACAACTTCGTTAATTTTTTAACAACTGGGCCCTGGTTTAAACTGCTCTGCAAGTTGTTGACTATTTCTGTTTAACTGGTGGGTAATGTGATATTTGTCTAGACTGTTTATACTTGGGTTCTTTCACAAGCAACATTAAATCACGCATGTAAGAAAACATTCGCGAAACACACGCAAGTTGAACGCTCATTTGATTTTTTAAATATCCTTCCATACAGTCGAACTTCAATGCCTCGAACATCTTTCGGACCATGAAAATTTGTTCTAGGCATGGGTAGTTCGAGCTACTGAGGGTTAAACATTATCGGGCAGGAGGCAAATGGGAAAAAATAGGGATGTCTTTTCTATTTAAAATAAATATATATGTTGTGTGTAGTCATTAGAATTGCCTCGATGTAAAATAAAAAAAAATCTCTAAAATATTTGTTTTCTTGAGCTATCCGAAGAATTTCCTAGGGACTTAAAAAACGAATTCGAATCAGCCATGACAAACGAGCTATCGGTGTTCGAGTCATTGAAGGTTTACTGTATATGGACAAACATAAAACTGAAGTATAGGTGTAAATTAATGTAACCTTGTCCGGTGACTTGTGGCTTCTGGTTTCAGGTTTTTATCTGACGATTATGTTAAGGCAGGATATATCCAGGGCCAGTAGAATCAGGGTTAAAGCCGTTTAAGTCCAACCCGCACCACCCCACATCCATTTATGTGTATTAGGCTTCACTTGCAAGTGTTTTTTGCGGTGAACATCTCCAACCTGTTTGCGACTCTTTGTTGAAGCAGTTAATGTGAGTTGGTGGTGGCTGCCAGTTTCTCTAGGCAGCTCTTATATGATGTCAAGGCTCACGTTTTTTTTTCGCTGACGGCGATTTTTAGAGTAGGTTTGGTCGAGGTTACGCAGTGATCGCCCACATCTGCACTGAAGGGAAATTAATATACATTTAGAGTGAGGGGACATCTCTTAACAAATATTGTTCCGCATCCTTCAAAAAAGGACTCTAGTGTAAAAGAGAATGATTTCCTGCCACTTGAAGCATATTTTCCTTGTTGACTAGATCCCCTTTTAGACGGGACACGGTGTGTAAGAATACAATCAAAGAACTAACAGCACTGGTGTGTCAATTGTCTCTGAATGTAGGTTGGGAAAATTGTCCTGAATGGGGACTTAAGATTGTTTCAGTCAAGCCTTAACCCTATAATTTAAGCAAACAGTGCAGACTCTGATCAGACGCCGCGTTCTGCGGCGTCTGATCTGGGTCTGCACTGTTTGCCAATGCCCTAAATGTCCCAGTCAGGTTTTACAGAATACGCTCTTTACACTGCACTCTGACATCATAGCGACAAGAATAGCGCGGCTATAAATAACTGTTACCTGGATTTCGTCTAAAGCGCGGTTTAATTACATTGGTCAATGATTATCACGTGGCCAACTACCTTAAGAAAATTTTGGAGCGTGTATACTATGGCAACATTGTAAACAGTCGATCAAAAAAGGAAGTCACACATGTCGCCTCGTTTGTTAAGAAGGCAGAAAATCTATCTGTGAATACAGGACCATTAATCAGTTTAGCGTACTTTCAACTTTAGATGTTGAGTGCCACCGAAGAAGGTAAATCCAGGAATGTTTTTTATCAGGAACATAAACCCTCTTTTGCCGAATGGACTTTTCTACATCTCTTTGGACAGGACCATTTTCCAGTGGAAGGGGAGTTAGCCTTTTCTTCTACGCTTCATTAAGTATCTGGTGCTTGACGACTATGGCTGCTTTTCTAGCGGATCAGGATGGTTGATGTAATCACGTTGGGGTTGCAAATGTCTGCACTTCAACAGTTTACTTTCAACGGTTAGTGTTAAGTGCTACTGACAAAGATGAATTCAGAAATGAGCACATCATGCGCATTATCATTGGTACGATCATATTTTTTCACATAATTCAAGGCACGCCACGTCTCTAGACAATCGCTCACTTTTGAATGGTATGTTGCTACGTTATATGACGGCAGCATTCTGATGGCCAGGCAGTTTCTTTAGTCTTTTCCCATATTTGCACTAACATTTCTAGGGACAGTTCCAAAACGTATTTCAGCCGTATTTCAGTTATGCTGAGACGATTACACTGGTAGCAGCCATAGATATTTGAAAAGAAGCTTTTGATCTAGAAACTATCTATTTCTCTAACTTATTGTCTCAGATACTTTTGTATCGGACATCAACTATGAGAACAGCTAACAAAGAAAAACAGTATGTTAGAGATTCTATTAGAAAAAAATCATTATTTAGGAATGAGCCAAAAGTATATTTTTATTAACTCTTCAGAAAATAGAGCCCTGTGAGGTGGTGATCCATTACAGTCAATCCTGTCTTAAAGACCACCTTTATTGAGTAATCAGCTGAGTTACACACCCGATTTTTCAGGTCCCATGAAAAGAAAGTAAATGGAAATTTACCGATGTTCAGTAAGCACTTAAACACTTTTAGCCTATCCATTGGGCTCACATAACAGGTTTGACTACATTTAAATATCAGTTGAATGTAGTTTGAGTCACGGCATGAAAAGCTGTTTCTTATATGTGTGACGAATATATATGGACCAGCGGACGACAAAACCTACAAAAGATCTGTGTGACAAAGACTCAGTCAGCCTATACATCCACCCAGTATGGCAAAGGTTCTCGTTGATCCCTCTTTGGATATCCCGGAGGCTATAGAAGACACATACGATCAGCGAAGATTCTGATCAGACTGCGCGGATGCGCAGGCTGATCTGAGTCTTCGTTGGTCGTACAGGTCTTATTGTAGGTTTTGCCGTGCGCTGGCCCATGCTCATATATATATATATATATATATATATATATATATATATATATATATATATATATATATATATATATTAGTATGTAAGTTTACAAAATGGCGATCAACCGAAGAGTGCACTGAAGCATTATTACACAAGAACAGGAGAGTAAAACTAGCTAGCGAGGTATGTATCCAGAATAAATTTAGGATAAGGTCAAATATAGGAATCCTTGTGACATGTGGATAACTAACTAAAGGCAGTTGCACAGTCTCATCAGTATCGCCGGTTGCTACGATATTGATAAGTGGAAAATAAAACAGCGTAGAAACATCCCCGCACCATACGATATAGATCCATTCTTGTAACATGATAGAAGTGTTGACTACTGTCTGCGAGGTATTCATTTTCGCTGACATTAGCTAAACGCAGATGCAATGTGTATTTTTCTAGAACAAATTATGTGTCTAGATTTCAAACAGTCAAAACTAAAGCGACCACATTCAGCATTCGCACACCTGATGCAACACCACAACGCCACAAAGTAGACTGAAAGAATTTCTTCTGGGATTGCAACCAATGTGTTTACTTGGAAGAACATATCCAAGATTGCCTTTAAAGGACATACAATTATCATACGATATTTTTATCGTCGTTTTAATGCGTTCCATACGTAGCACTACACAGGGGCTTATTCAAAGGGGATTCCGAGGGTTCAGTCGAACCCTCTTTTTACTCAAAATTTCATTTTCATTGATAAGTCTGATAAATTTGGGACACTCTTCCTTATACTTCTCTTCAACAAGTCCATTGTACTGCCTGTGAACGTGTGTAAAATTGATGGGTGAGTAGCAAACAGTGCAGACCCAGATCAGACGCCGCGTTCTGCGGCGTCTGATCCGGGTTTACACTGTTGCTCAGGCCTGTCCAAATACGTAGAGTAAGTTGACCCCCCCACCCCACCCCTTAGAAATCGTCGCGGATCCACCCTGCCAAATAAAGTGCGCATTCGGACATTTGCAGAGTTACGGCCCAGATCCGCTGTACATCTTCTCTTTGATCCAAGTCTTCGCAGTCCGGTCATAGAATCTGTACACGATTTAGAAAAACTTACGCCAGCAAAACGTCGCCCTTTGCTGATGCAGCTTCAAAGCTCGAAACACTGCAACCAAAACAAAGTGGGCAGGTGTTGAAGACAGTTACTTTTGGGACCTTCGGAATCACTGAGCCAATCCTGGTTTTTTTGAAAATCGAATACCGCTTAAGCCGGCACTAGAGGGTACGTATGCAGCCTCGCAAACTACAGTGTTGCATATGAAGAGACTCAATAAAACCGAGTCTCCGATTTTCGTGATTTTGTGTGTTCTTTGTTTCCAAAAGTAATCGTTTTTGTCTTTTATTTTACCACAATACTAGCATCACAATCAGAAACCAGAAAGTATGACGTTAGAGTAGAAGAAAACTAGAATTAAGATCACACTGACTCAGACTTACGATGGAGCCGTCATGTAGACCCATGACCGGCCGACCGTCGTGAAACTGATGAGAGAAGCAAAATTGTCAACAATAACTGGGCGGTGATGATCGCAATGCATGCAGTGTGTCGCATACCATTTTGTAGCAAATTGTGATAGAATACATTGTGTTCTGAGAAATCAGGTTTATCTACTAGAAACCTACCCAAATAATATTGGTAGAAATACAATGATATTTAATACCGCATTAAACCAAGTTATTTAGACAGGCGCGCCTGGGAAAAAAGTGAAAACTCAGAGCGGACGTCGGGTTTTGTGGTGTCTGATCAGGTCTACATGGTTGGCCATCCATCCAGCAGGTACACATCAACCGTCAGTAAAATAAATGTTTAAATGTAAGGACGAGTATCACGGTAGATAAATGCTCAATTCCATTCCATCTAAAATTGAAATATAAAGATCCTATGAGTAGCTGTCCAGAATATAACGATGTTGTTCCAAAACTGTCAGAGCCTATCGATACAAAATTTAAGCTTTGTAGTAGATGAACTGGTAAAGTTATCTCTAACCTTCCGAAAATAATCAAAACGTAATTTCGGTTTGGTCACTTTCGGATGCTTTGCAATACATTACGAAAACACGCCTATTCAAATATATTGAACATTTCACCTCCAAAAACTGAAAATTTTCAGATAAAAAACTCTGTTATTTTTCATATGTCTGCTCAAATCATAGATTGTGGGTACTCGTTAGAACCGCCTCGGTGAGGCGGTTCTAACGAGTACCCACAATCTATGTTTTTGAGCAGAAATAAGAAAAATAATGTAAAGCCCTGTAAACCCCAGTTTTGCTATATAAAAGTAGGGTTTAAGGGGGTCAGAATTATATAGGTATGTTTTCGTGATGCTATACATTACTTCATTTACAAAATTAAAATAGAGCATATATAGACTTTACGTACCTGGGAATCGAATAGCGTCGTTATATTTTGGCTTCATATATTTTGGCTTCACTGTTTACTTAATCTTTACTCTTTTTTTCAACTTTAGCTGGAAATGGAATTAAGCTTTCAACCACCGTGAGTATAAGAAGGAGAAAGAGTTAAGGTGTCCAAAGATTTAGGGTATACACGGTACATAATAAACACCTAGCTGATTAAAATTGGTGAAATTAGGATAAGATTCAAAACACTCTTTCTCTCATTATGTAAAGTTGTAAGATTTCAGAGGACATGTTATGGAGGAGTTACTGCTGATAGTTCTGGGATATGTTTTCTTCTTTCTCCATTAAAAAAACATATGTTGTGGGGACTCATTCGAAGCGTCTCTCCGATACGCTTCGAATGAGTACCCACAACCTATGTTTTAATGGGGAAATGGACAAAATTATCCCAAATTTATCATCAAATTTGCCTTAACAAGTCCTCTGCATTTCCTATCTTATCGTAAGTACCTGCTGAAATTATTAGATTTACTTGTTTGATCTAACATACGCAGCGATAAAACATCAATAAGACAAGTGGCCCTCAAAGGAATATTCTCAGACTCTAGATACGGTGTTAACTGGCTGTGTGTCGATGGAGTTTATTTTGGATACGTCTGATCTAAAATAGAACTTAAATGTTTGCATTTTATTTTTGCAACGTCTTTCTACATTAACACAACTAGGAAATCCCAAGGCATTCGTTACTGCACCAGAACAACATAAAAACGCTTCCTATTCCAGTTAAATGACTAATGAGAGGTTTTTAGTGGTATGTGTTTTTAACATCCCAACAGCAGTATGTCTGTAAATAATTATATGAAATCTTCATAAAGGCATTGTCTGTAATGTTTCACAATTGAGTTAATGAGAGCATCATTTTTTGTAATCTTACATTTAAACATACGATAGAGAGAATCGATTTTCATTCCCGGTAGTTTTAATACTGGTCGTTCTAAGGCAATGGTTCTAGTATTGTTTATTCGTTGCGTGGCCAGTAGTTTTTTGTTTGTATTTTTTTTTTTACTTGTTCGTCAATGGTTTTATTGGTGGTGTTTGTTTTGTCATGTTTTGTTCCTCGACTCAACCCCTTTTTACTTTGGTGCCTCGGGAAGGTTATAATTTTGGCATTTCCTGGGTATCTTCACTTATATATTTGTGGTTGTTCGCCGCGGAGTTTTTGCTCTTTATACAGTAAAACCTCAATGGCTCGAACATCCCTGGGACCTTTGAAATATGTTCGAGATAAGGGTAGTTCGAGCCAGAGAGGGTTAATCATGACGCCTGCTCAGGAGGCAAATGGATATAATTTAGGGATGTCTTTTCGATCTTCTATATTATAATGGTATGTTGTATGTACTCATTAGAATCGCATCGATGAGGCGATTCTAATGAGTACACACAACATACAGTTCACGATGAAATAAGAAAATTCTCGTAAAAGTTCATAAATATTTGCACATATTTTTTATGCTTGTAATTAATTTTGTAAATAAAAAAATATTTACATCGTATTTACCTTGAATGTTTGAACACACTGCCCTAATTAAACTGTGTATACCTAGATCAGACGCCATACATCATGGCGTATGATCAAGGTATACGCTGTTTGCCAATCCTCTTACAGCTGATACAATATCAACAGGTAGGAAAAAGGTCTTGCTCAAATTGTAGGACAAGAATAGTACTTGGTAAAGAGCTAAGGTGTCCGAATACATTTTGCAAATACGAACATAGATGGTGCTGCGCCGTCTTTAATGTCCCATTAATTAGGATTTTATCTACGTGTACCTCAGTTTTTGCATAGGTCAACTATCAACTTAAGGAGAAACTATTTACAGTAAAACCTCAATGACTCGAAAACCGACGGCTCGTTTAACATGTCTAATTCAAACTTGTTCTTGAGTCCCTAGGAAACTTCTTGATAACTCAAGACAACATCTAGGGATATTTTAGGAATTTTATTACGAAAATGTATGTTGTGTGTACTCATTAGAATCGCCTCATCGAGGCGATTCTAACAAGTACACTCAACAAACAATTTTATAGAATATCGGAAAAAAAGCATCACATATTAGTTCCATTTGTCTCCTAACCTGGTGCTATGACTAACCCTCAATGGCTCAAATTATCCATAGCCAGAACAAATTCCCTTGGTCAAAATGATGTTCGAGCCATTGAGGTTCGACTGTATCTACTAATGCAGACAGTTAAGATTCTGACCAGGTGTCGCGTTCTGGAACGTCTCAATTGGGTCTGTACTGTTTACCTAGGTTCCTCTTTTTAGATGCTAGGTATTAATGGGTTAACTACCTGTAACATTAATGTAGGTCATGTGAAACAAACGATAAATTTGATAGGTGATAGTTATATGATGCAATAAAATTAACTTCAAAGGGTCTGCAGCCTTTTTTTAAATATTCAGTAATTGGTGAATTGCAACTGTTGCTCCTTAACCATAAAATTCACCTGCTTTATTGCATTATTTAATTCTGATATTTTATAAATCAGTATGAAAACTATTTGGTTTACCAATAATTTCAATAAAGATTGGTAGATTGAGGCAGGTAATATCAGATAAAGTACCAAATCATTACCGTAAACATTCAAAGGATGATTTCGCGTGCTTCCTGCGTAAAGTGCAAAAAAAAAAAAAAAAACAGCTACCGAAATATAAATGAAATTATCAATGAAAGGCTACAATCACAAAGTACAAGCTTGCAGAGCTTCATGAAGGCACACCTATATAGTTTTGATCCCTTTAAACCCAACTTTTATATGATAAAACTGGGGTTTACAGGGGTAAACATTATTTTTCTTATTGGTTTAAACAATAGTTTATTGAATATAATGTGTACAACACAAACATACAAAAATGACATAAAGAATCAAATAACAAGCTAATTATAGCTTATGTGAGATCTTTTTCTTATTTCTGCTCAAATTACAGATTGTGGTATTCATTAGAACCGCCTCGCCGAGGCGGTTCTAATGAGTACCAACGATCTATGTTTTGAGTAGAAATATGAAACATATCAGGCTTTTTTTATCTACAAATTTTCAGTTTTTGGAGGTGAAATTTTCTATGTATTTGAGTAGGCGCGTTTTCTTAATGGGCACCGGCCGAAGAAGAGATGAGGAACGTGCAATGACAATACACAACGGTATTAGTGCAACAACCGACATAGAAACAAAGACGAACTGCAACGCAGGAACCGAGCAAGAAAAGCAATCTAAACTACTGAAGGTTTCATCTAGTTTTACTCACTCGAAACTTCGCCCTTAATTCACTGCAGTTCTTAATTACCCCTTGTAAAAATGGAAGTTATACAAATGAACCCAGTCCCTCTAAAAAGAACAATTTGTGATACGACTGGATGAGATTGGACGCATTGCGACACGATACAATACAAGGAGTTACTATTTTACATGTTATCAAGTCCATGAAGGTAGCTTAATGGGTTTTTGATGTTATGAATTAACTTGATTTGACGGACCTAACTGTGCAGCGCAGTAAAACTGCTAATATCGCATATCCATAGGGCGAAGGTCCAAATCAACCTGTGCCTCACCACATATGCTGGCAATAAAGACCAAGTTCCTCATCAAATATGCTGGCAACGAAGACCAAAAGCCACTTGCTTATCCAAGGACTCTGCACGATTACTTGTAATCTATAACTGTATCAGAACTAAGGGTGAAGTTCCATTCAACCAGTGCTGCTGGCCATTCCGCGATGGTTCTTCTGTTACAGAACATACCAAAAGCTTGTCTTGGATATCAATTTACTAAAAAAAACTATTTATCGTAAAGACATGCAGACTGCACTTAAATAAATAAATATATAAATTTGCCATAAACAAAACAATATTCCACGGAATGATATTTTTGCCATTTTTAATCCCGTGTGTCATTTTTCTCAAATGTTTTGACAATACACAAAACATTACTTACCCACTTTAATCACGAGCGCGTGCAAAATGGAGATATATCCATTGTTGTATTTAATTGATCCCGTCTACTATCTTCGAGGACCTCTATTCTAATATCCAGCGTACTGAAGATTGCCCCATCGACTGTTATCTCGCAGAGATAACGCCGATTCGGGACTTACTTGGACAGATTGGCGTATGCGCATAACAATGTGAAACAAGTCTATTAGCAGACGAAACAAAAAGTCGCTTCAGTCTGTATAGGAGAAGCTTATAGGAACTATTATTTCCAGTTAACAACGTTCATAAGCGGAATGTTCATAATTCAAATTAGAACTGGACAGCGCGCTGTATGACTGTATGGCTAGGGGGCGTATGCAGACTCGCCAAATTACATTGCTGCATATAACATACTTAATAAAACTGAGTCGCCGGTTTTCATCCTTCCTTGCGTTCTTTGTTTCCAAAGGCAACATTTTGGATTTCTATCGTATAAGGGGTAACCCAGCTAGCATTCTACGTAAATCTACATCGGGCCGTCATCGGCCCGTCAGCTACCCTGACGGGCCGATGACGGCCCAATATAGATTTACGTAGAATGCTGACTGGGAATCTACTTCCTATGGGTGTAATGAGTAGTACGACCTGATTATATAATAGAAGCTACTTTATTCGCGCAACTATCTGGCACACACGCATGATTGTCGTTTCAAGGCAATCTGATAACGTTTGAAGTATCCTACGAATGATACCAGTTAGCAATTCATAGTCTGTGTTCTATTTTATTATCGTAAAGTATATATTAATAAACTCGGTTAGTTTGATTGGATCTAGAAGAAAGAATTAAAAGTCAATTAGCAATTTATTAATGCAATGCGTGTAATATTCACAAGCTCAAAATAATTTCTTGCATTAGGGAGAACTCAGTTGGCTTACGAATATTATCATAAATTGAAGAAGGAATGTTAAATATTTTAAACCACAAACGAAAAGTGCTTCAGCAAAAAGACAGCAAAAGCCAAGTGTTTAAGCGCATATAGGGTATGTGAACCTAGCACCAATAAATTTTCATCATTTTGTCAACAAGTTCGTGTAGAGTGTACCCTTCCCGCTCCCCTATTATTGTGATAACAAGGATATGCAGGAGTATACATTATTATGCGAGTTTTGCTGTGGTTAACTTTATTGCAACTCATTTCTTGTTTCTATTAAGCCTTTGATAAGCAAACCTAGCCCAGAGTCCAATGTCGAATCTACCATAGCAGTGGGTTTACAGGTCTCGCTACCCGCTCACCAAAGATACACTATCTCCACGTAAGAAGTATAGGCAGGCACTATGGGGAATTCCCCATAGTGCCTGCATATACTACTCACGTACTTCACAATATTGTAGTTTGTCATTAGTTATCATTTTCTGGTGTTTTGTAGCCATAAATGTGTCGAATTATTATTCATACTCTTCGGGAATTATGTTACTATAGTAATGAGTGATTTAGCCTATTTCCTTTTTCTGTGTAAGCAACGTATAACCCTCTATTAGAACTTAATAGCCTAGAACAACAAACCGACATCATCAAAGCGCGGCGACATCAAAGGCGCACATTCGCGAAAAACCGTTTTCTTTTGTTCATCATAAGATTCATACGTAACAATCTGAAGATGAAGTCGGTACTAAAATATAAATCTTATAAGACAGACAAATCTTCTGGGAATAGAAACATGTCTTTAACATTACATAGACCGTTTTTCCTTTTATGGTCGGATAAAAACATGACAATACGTGTAAATTCAGTAAGATCAGCTTTTCGTAGGCGTTCTGTAGAACGTATTTTAATACGAATTATGTTTTTAGGATTAACGCAGAAATGTTATTGCGAGTGCATGGGTTTTCAATAGCTATACACTTATATCATATATTTTATAACTTATCTTGCTATAGAAAATAGGCGGCCCTCCCTTATTGTTTAAATGTTTAAGCAGCATAGCTCTAACATAAATCACACTAACCGGAAAGGAAAGCTAGTCTATAATCTCCAACTGTCTTGAAGGTCCGAGTTCAATTTGAGATGGGCAAATAAATACAAACAAGGAGTTCAGTGAATATGTCATTTATCTACTAAATGACGAAGAAACGTATTATGACAAAGAAACCAAACACTTAATGATATTCTCTATCATGATTTAGCTACTTACCTAAACACCAAAATTAGATGCATTATTACTTTGACCATCGGGAGACAAAAATCAGCCCTGCTCAGAGCTACAAAAGAAAACAGTTCTGACCACCACCACTAAGGTAATATTAATCCCTCCGGTGGTGCATGGGGATGGTGGTGGGTATCCACTTTCGAGCGTTTTTCTTTTTTTTTAAGTTTACAGCATCTAAAACTAACTGACAATGCCTCTAAGCAATACATAATATCACGTTCTACAATATGTGAGCTCCTTTACCGGCACTCAATTTTCCAAACCGCGAAATGAACAAGTAGTAACAAAAATACTTAACTAACGTTAACCCTTAAAGCGCCAATCACAACTGTCGTCTGCTTTGTCATCCTCTTGTGATTTTTAAAGTCATTTCTGCAAACAGTCAGGACCCAGATCAGACTGCTCCTGATCTGGGTACACACTGTTTGCCTGTATGCAAATATAGGTTTGAAAAGTTTGCAAGAAGATTCAGCAGACGACATAAACAGACGACATTTTCAGATGCAGGTTTTCTTGGCGTTTTAAGGGTTAAACTCTCTCTGTTACTTATCTTGCTATAGAAAACAAGACGGCCCTCCTTTCCGGTTTAAACGTTTAAGCAGCATAGCTCTTACACAAATCACACTAAGCGGAAAGAAAAGCTAGTCTATAATCCCCAACTGTCTGGAAGGTCAGAGTTCAATTTGAGATGGGCAAACAAATACAAACAAGGCAAATATCATTTATATCAAATATTATTTATAAATGGCGAGGAAACGTATTATGACAAAGAAACGAAACACTTTATGTTATACTCTCTCATGATTTAACTATTTACCTAAACACCAAAAATAGATGCATTAATATTTCGAAAAGGCGGGGAGACAAAAATCTGCCTTTAGCAACAATGAAGAAAAAGTGCCGTAGTTGCCCCCACCCGAGGACCCTCCAGAGAGAATCGTAAAAAAAAAGCAGACAATAATAAGAATATATCACTTGTTTGACAAAAAAAAATCCTGTTTTCGAGAAGTATGGTTAATGCTGACGGCGCGCACAGAGTTTTATAAACTATCTAAGGGAAACTGTGTCAAATATGTTTTGCCTCTATTCTAAAAAGAGGTCTTCTCTCATCGGAAAGAATTTATTCCCTCTGGGAGCAAATTCGTTCCTTTTAGAATATACTTCTTTTCTAAAAGGGCTTGGGAAACATGAAAGCAAAACAGGAAGTCACAAAAAAGTCTTTCTTGTCAAATACAGTCGAACTTCACTGGCTTAAACATCTTTGGGACCATGGAAACTTGTTCGCGACATGGGTAGCTCAAGCCACTGAGGTTTAATCATGGTACCGGGTCAGGAAGCAAATGGCGATAACTTATGGAAGTTTTTTCGATCTTCTTTACAATAATGGTATGTTGAGTGTACTCATTAGAATAGCCTCGATGGGACAGTTGTAATGAGAACGCACAACATACAATTTCATGATAAAATAAGATAATTTCCTTAAATATTTGTTTTCTGGAGCTATCGGAAGAATTTCGCATGGACTCAAAAACAGGTTCGAACCAGCCACAGTAAACGAGCCATCGCTGTTCGAGCTATTGAGGTTCGACTGTATAATGAACAAAGCTACTCAGTGTAGCTGGTCACCTTAAGAGCAGTAAGCTGAATCTCGGTTCCTCTGTGTTTGATTCTAAACTTTCGTGGATAAAAGTTGTAGGCGCCGACATCTCAGAGGGGTCTTACGTTTGAAATATTTAAAGGTTTTACTCTAATCAGATGAAGGTTTAACAATTTCCGAAGTTCAAAGGGACCGCCCCAATGCACTTCAATGGTCGTCAGAAACCAAGATAAAATTTATGGTTAAGATATGAAGAATTAGTTATTTACTAGTTCATCAGAACTCAACTTCAAAAACATATTAGAATTGTGTAAGCGAGCAGTATGTAAGTTTTCCTGAATTTAAAAAAAAAAAAAAAAAAAAAAAAAAAAAAAAAAAAAAAACACAGCAAAATCTTTCGCTTATCTAACGCCTTAAACCGATTATAAAATTAAAATCAATTTTGAATGAATGATTACATAAATAACAATGAAATAGCACATATGAAGCGACATTTAGTTATCGACAAAACACATTACCCGACACATAAATGTCAATAACGGAGTTAGAAAAATCCGTTTATGAAAAACTCAGTAGGTGTACTGCATAACCGCTTATTGTTACGTCCATGGATATATATATATATTCACCTATCTTACATAACATAGTTATTGTGAATATGTGGCTATTTGTATGCAAAATACTGTTTAAAAGTTACGAGATATTTAAATTGAAAAAAGATTAAAAAAAATCGAGTTTACCTGATTATTACGTCGGTCTTGCTTCGCGGGCAACAGCATATGAGGTGGATCGAAGAGATGTTGACCCAGGGAAGGTGCAGCCTCAGCCTCAATGGCGGCCTCTTCGTGAAGCTTAAACAAGTGGGTTGGGGCTTGCTTGTATGTATTTGGCTTGGCCCGTCGTGTTTCAACTTTTGGTTTTCAGTATCTAAGAGAACTCGTCTTTGTTTTAATTTTTTGCTATGATGCATCGACTGAGTTGGTATCCATTATGCGAACCGACCTTTTATGTATTTCTGTATTAAGTGCAGCATTGGGACCCCAGAGTAGACTGTAAAAGTGCTTTAACTCCCACCCCCCCCCCCCCACACACACACACACCCGCTGGTGTTTATGCAACTGACCTTGCTAGGGCCGTGGTCCCGGTGTTGCTCTAACTCTGTGTAGCTTTGCAGTTAATTCTACGAGGCGATTTATATTAAGTTTTGTCTTGTGTTTTTCAGTGCTCAGCTCGCTTGGGGAAGAGAGATCTGGTCAGTGTGATTTTCTTGCGTTTGTTTGTTTTGTGCGTGTTGGTTTGCGTCTCTTTTCTATTCCTTTTGGTGTCAGGAATGGCTGCGACTTGGGATTGTTGCTCTCCTTGGAGTTTTCGTTTTGCCTTTTCCTTCACTGTGATGAAATAAAAATTAAAGCATTACTACAAACGAAGAGCCAAAACAAAAGAAACCGCTGTTTGAGCCATGTAGAGCTCAACCGGTTACAAATGAGTAACCTTTTTATGCTCAACTGAGTTGAGCAGGGAATTTCTCTGCTAATAAATATGAAAATGCCAACAAGAGCTGGTATTTTCATATTTGTTAGCAGAAAAAATTTCATGCTCAGCTATATTTAGCAAGAAAGAATTCACAATTGTTGGTAATTTCAATTTTATTAGCCTATTTGAGAATGAAAAAAAGTTTTATTACCTCAAGGCCTGGCACAAAACGTCCAGAAAACAATTAGGATTGATCCGTCAGTAAGTCACACCGTTAAAAGAACAGCAAAGTTTTCCATACAGCTGCAGTCTGTATTTCTCTGATTGATATGACTGTTTTTAATATGGATGCCAAGCTGTTGTAACATAAAATAAATAAGGCGAAATGTAGAATAGTTCACCAATCACGGAACTCAGACTTCCCAAATCACCGGATAAAGTGTTAATTACATGAAGTAAATCACACAACAGAGCTTCAACAGATAAACACACGAAAATGAAACTACCAAATGAAGATGAACTGAAACTGGAACACCGCATTGGAAGTCTCAGCATAAGACAACTGAAGGTGGGGAGGGAACTTTTAAACTTGTTCATGGATATCCAACCCCCGTTCTTAAAAAAAAAGGTAAGAGAAAAGTCCAGGGAGTGCCAAATCCTGATACAGATTTTATTGTTGGTGTTGATGTTTTACGGCCCAGTCAAATCACTGGGGTCATGTCGAGCGCGGTCAATTTACCTAACCACACTTTTTCTGGTCAGGCTTAGTCCTCTCAGCGGTTAACAAGTATTGGGCACATTCTTTCGCCAGAAAATGATAACTGTCCCTTTGAATCAGCGGAAGGGAAAGAATTACCGTAGAAAAATATTCCAAGATCAATCTCTACGAAATAATGTTGTCGATACAGGTACAACTGCATATTATTTTTCATCAGGTGGGGTCCTAAGTCACCAATGGATGACACAAAATACTTATAACTCGTTCTCAACACTATGATAAAACATAAGTGAGTCATCAACTGAAAACAAACCAAACGCCAGAGCAAAAAAAAAAAATAATAATAAAATAAATAAAAAATAAAAATAAAATAAAAAAAAAAACAAGTGGCCGTATCAGTGGTTACAATGAAGTTGCCTTGCTTTTTTATAGATGACAATATTAAACCTGGCGAGGAAACCACTGTTAAGATTGTGTTACCTCTGATGAAATCTCTTGTTGTCTGTAATAATGACACAAAAGTCTTTGGTAGACTGAATTTGTTCCATACTTTAATTTGGATATGTGTTGTGAAGTGATAATTTGCCTGTAGGGGAGATGCATTTATATTGTCGTAAAATTCATTTGGCAGTCGGCTTCCTGGTGTGCCAAAATTAATCTAATCATATATTATTTGACTGTATGTAATAAAATCCTATTCGGTTCCTTGTCAAAGACCGCCGCAATATTCAATATAAAGATACACAGAAAATGCAATAATTTCGAATAGTGCCCACCACCCAAGTTCCCTCAGCAAAATCTGCTTTTATTTTATTTTTAAGGAGACATAAATCTTTTGTTTTAGTACAAATTGAATAGAAAATAAACAAAAATATGAATCATAGGCATTCACCTGGTATAAAATTCCAATATCCTAATGCACATGTTTTGTTAGTTATAAACAATACCCAGAAGTGTGACAGATCGACAGACGATGGACATTGCGGATATGGTCCCCTAAATCATTTCGATATTGATCGCAAAACACAACGGCACGATTCTTACAAAAATAAAAAAAACTTCATCGAGACTCCCATTTTCTAATCTGTAGTGTGTTCTTTGTTTCCAATGGCAATCTTTTTTCATATTTCTGTCCAATCTGCATACTAAAATGTGAAAACAAGATCCAGAAGAGTAAAGTTCTAATCCCAATTTGTCTTATACTAGCAATGACATTATTACTACAGTAAAATATGTTTTAAACTAGAAGCTTTCTCGTCCTTAAACAATCAACGAAGTGAGACAAAACAATCAATGAAGTGAAACTAGTTTTAAGGTTTTACAGTTTGTAGACTTCGTTCAGGGTGGACGCTTGGGTGGATGTAAGTACACAGACGAACGTACGGACGGACCTTCCTTCCAGTAACCTACAGATGCGTTATGGGCGGTTAGGAACTTAGCAAGTCCGGCCGCTATCTGACACTTTTCGTTCACTGAGTAAAAAACGATCAGAATGGAAAGGTCGTGTAATCGTTAAACTGTAAAAGGTTTGCAAAAAGTTACTGCAGGAACGTAGAAAACATCACAGGAGCTTCTCCTTTGTCATTTATATGCGCCTTGTACCTTAATGCAATGTGTATAGTTTTGTCTACAAATACCGGACATCGTCAGAGCCCTGTTACGAGAAGTAAATTAGTAATTCTGATCACAAAGTACATCTTCTGTATTAGTAGTACTTCCTGGGAGGATTTTATACTCATATAGGAGGCACGTGGATTTCGCTATATACCATATAGCAAAATCTAGGCCAGGCTGCGTGGTATTTGGCAAACAATAAAGACCCTAACGCAGATGCGCAAGTAAACACTCTTATGTGGGTCTGCGATACATGGCATGCAAAAAATTATACGTAAATTGGTTGGATTGTTGCTTTTTCATGGATTATCACGGTTGATATGTGCACAGTGGGGGATGAGCAGAGCTTGCCAATATCTGCAGTTCAACAATTTATTTTAGCATTTTAGGACCTAGTGCAATTCAGAAATGTATTCGTCTGGCACACTAAAAGTGGCTACATTTAATCAAATTAGGCATGGTGTCTGAAAATATTCCTGATGAAATATGTATCAAATGATCAACCACCGTACATCGCAAATTGTGATCAGCGCCTTTACTATTCATCAGTAAATTATACAGTAATTACTTTCCCGTTTTACGCAGTAATTATCTGACGCAACGAGTAACCACACAAAAGTGACAATTTGTCTCAACATTACTGGTATTAATAGAATATAAATGTTTTATTATTTCAAGGATTACATTGTCTTTCGAAAATAATTTAAATAACTGCACATACGTATGTCTTTCGCGTTTTAATTTTAAACTGAAACAATAAGTCGTCCCATGGAAGCAAAAACAGATGCGAGCATAGCCGATCCTGTAGTGCATGATCAAAACACTAATCGTGATCACAGGACTGTTCGTATACCAAATTTAGAACTGAAATTATAAAGGACAAAAACCAGTGGTCTTGACCGGATAAAAACATATCTAGACTCGCCTATTGCATATATAACGTTGGCGATAGAATTAGAAAACCCATAGACAAAACATAAGGGTATAAGCTAATCGACCAACCCCCAACCCCCACCGTAGTTTTTACTACTAATCATTCCAAAGCAGTGGTACTGGTATTTGTCCTTTTTGGGGCCTTGTGGCTTTGGGGCTTTTTTTTTTATGTTTTCTCTTGTTTATTGTCTTTTTGTTGTGTGAAGTGGGGCCTGTCTAGCATTGTGGTCACCTCAATGGGGAAGAGGGTGCTAGATGCTTTGTTCAGTGAGTTTGTAACATGTTAAGTCCGTCTTCTTTAGTTAACTCTTGCTTTAGGTGTCTTTGGTAGGCGCTGTTCTGTCATTACTGCATTAAAAGCAGTGGCGTACGTTATTAACAAGGCAATTCACGCGCTGTTAATGCACGGCTACGCAACATTCAATATGATCGTACCGGGGCCACATATTTGCTGCCGTCACGAGAGGTGTACTGCCCGGCCCTAGAACGAGCATAGTCAATGAAAATTACGTTCGCGAGACATTGGTGAAAAGGCGAAACAAAATAGTGCGAAAAATAATGCGAAATGTAGCAATTGTTTTCAGTTTTTATGCAATAATACCGATCGAACATGGTTTTTCAATGCATTAACATTCGCCAGGTCCCTTGGGAGGTGTTGAAAACCGCGGCCGAAGGTCCCTTGGGAATGTTAATGCATGAAAAACCCATGTTTGATCCCTATATTCTGTCTCTTCCTGGTCATCTTCATTGTTATGTTTAACCTTTTTGGGTGAAACCGTATATTATAGCAAATAATTCTATTTTGGAGAATGTAAAAAAACACATGTTGTGCCTCACGTAGTCAATTCTTAGACGGTTTGAAATCACTTTACGATATCTCTCAATAATTTAGAAGGGTGTTTTAAGTTTGAAGACCATACTACATACTTATTATACAGATGTTGTAATTTTGAACGAAATTGCTTGGTAAATATTTTTTTTCAGCAGATCTGCTGTTATATTTGCGCATCATGTCTTTCATAGTGCTAGAGTAGCCAGTTTCTTAACCAAAGTATTAACATGTTTTGGCTCATTTCACTACAAAACATGCGTTGTGGTTACTTCAGAAGCGTTCCTAAGAGGCGCTCTTAATCAGTCCTCACAACATGTTTTGAGGAGAAATTAGAACAGTACCTTTATAATTTTCTTTTTTTTTTAAGCTAGAGCTATGTAAGGCATAGCATTGTTACCTTTTATTTAGAAAATGACGAAGGTTTTTTTTCTTATTTATCACATTAATATAGGGATCAAACATGGTTTTTCATGCATTAACATTCGCCAGGTTTATTGGGAGGTGTTGAAAATCGCGGCCTCCGTCTATTATTGCATAAAAACTGAAAACATTTGCTACATTTCGCGATATTTCTTGCACTATTTTGTTTTGCCTTTTCACCGATGTCTCGCGAACGTAATTTCCACGGACTATGCTCGTTCTAGGGCCGGGCAGTACACATCTCGTAACGGCAGCAAATATGCGGCCCCGGTACGATCATACTGAGTTGCGTAGCCGTGCATTAACAGCGCGTGAATTGACTCGTTAATACACGGCTTTTCACCGGTTAATGCACGGCTGTAAATAACGTGCGACACTGCTTTTTATGCAATAACATATTTATGCAGTAAAATAGGTTACTTGGAGTAAAATATCAAATTGAAAAGGTGGTTTAAAGACCAAAAAATTCTGAAAAATCTCCCTAATAATGTAGACTATTACTTATCCTTGTTTCACTGTATATTACGGGGTTATGCATTACATAGACTGGTTAACATAATGGTTGCCAAACTGAACCTTTTGTTTCATCTTTCAGACTTAATAAGAGCCAGTAAACTAATCGGTAGGAGTGCTGCTGCGAACAGATAATTACATGTAGCGCCTCGGCCACAACACACTTATTCTGTTTGATCTCGCCGCACTGCCTTTCCTCTTAAGATAGAATTCATTGATATAAGTATTTCACAACACCATAGTATAGTGTAATTTATAATTTCCGGTCCTTTCCAACGCGATTTTCAGAAACTTTAACTGGTGAGGCCGAATTGGCCGAAACTAGCTAGTCTGACACAGAAAATATAGACACTTCAGGAATGTTTAGTTCTGTGGGTGTGGTCATTGTTCGCATTGGTGTTCCCTTTAGAATCTATTTAACTGTTTTGTTTATACCTAAATCATTATTTTTTGTTTACTATTATATATATATATATATATATATATATATATATATATATATATATATATATATATATATATATATATATATATATTTATATATATATATATATATATATATATATATATATATATATATATTATGTCGTTCCGTTTTAATGTACTAATTTAACCACTTCAGCCATGTAGACCAACGAAGCTGCTTATGCAAACAGTGTATATCCAGATGTGTTCGGCATTCTGTTTTGCAGCTCAGATTGAAACACCTATTTTAAACAATGGAACTGTCCAAATTCAAAGAAGGAAGAGACCACTTCAGAAACTCAGGTGTGAAAGGGTTAAAAGAAGAAGACCATATTTATATTCCATGATGCACTTGGCAGGCGTCCATGGAACATTTTATTAAAAGTGTGAGTAATAGCTAATCACCCAGACACGTTTTGATAATACTAAATGCATCAGCGTGAGACTGTACTGTTAGCAGCTTACATAATTCTGCCGCAAAGTGAGCTAATGTACCTTCGAACACGTTCACCCTCCGAACACTCAGCTCAGCCTTTCCATATACGCAGTATGATCAGAGCCTTACTGAGTATCTGGAAACTATTGGTTCTGTGGCTCTCCAAAGAGCGCTCAGTGAAGACTCTGATCAGCCTGCGCAGATGCGCAGGCCGATCAGAGTCTTCGCTAGGCGCACGTCCCAATATACATTTTCTCACCATGTGGCACTACTGAAGTGGATGGAGCAGAGGAAAACCCATTTACTGACATGAGACGGCGTAGACTAATACAGGTCTGATAGTTAAGATATCCATCGTTCGATTTTCAGATTTTACAACAACCATACTTTCTACGAGAGTGACTAGATGGTCTTTATATGGCACTGTAACTGCAATGTGCAGATTTGTCTGAGTCTTTCATGTCGGAGTATGATGTTCTAATGCAGGTTTTCACGTGTCCCAGATTTGTATGTTTTCAGGTGGTTGTCGGGTCCTTGGGGAGTTGTACGAGTATCTGTGATCTATTCTAAGCCAAAATTTTATGATTATTTAAACATGTAACGTTATGAGCAGACCAAGCAGAAAACGACTACAAGCGATTTAGGAACAGTAAAGACCCAGTTCTGACCGCACGGTCTGAGCAGGATCTGCGGTGATCACCTATGGAGAGATTTCACATAGGAATACAAAGCCACTGGATAAGCAGTGTGAATGCACAACTTGATTTGTCTTTAGCTGCATTAATATGTCATAAAAGTCTGTCTTTCTTGTGGATCACTTTAGCCGTACCAAGTGAAAAGCTGCCTTCCGTCATTTGCAAAAAAGTACTGTTTTAGATTACCCAGTGTATGCAAACAGTACCTTGCAGAGCATTGGTTATCTGTTGCAATAGTCTGCAGGACCCTATGAGGTAGTACCCTAAGTATTTGGATACCTTGTCACGAGTTTATAAAACTTTTTTCATGCTAAATTCAGCTGGGCATGAAATTTGTCCTGCTAATAAATCTCAAATTACTAACAATTGCATTTTTTTTTTCTTGCTAAACATTGCAGGACATAAAAATTTCTCGTCTAATAACTGAAAATGCCAACTATTGTTGGCATTTTTCTATGTATTTGCAGAGAAAATTTCATGCTCGTTGGAGCTGAACATGAAAAAAGTTTATAATGTCGGGGCCTGAACACCTTACCGCACTTGGCCTATAATTTGAGCAAGACCACTTTGCTATCTGAGGCCTCGAATACCGCTGGATGAAAGGCAAACTATAAACCCAGATCAAATGCCGCGAGCACGGTCTGATCTGGGTTTATACTGTTTGCTTACGCTTGTGTAGCTGAATACTTAGAGTAATGATGGAAAGTGGAGAACAAAGGTGTTACACAGGGCCCAGTTGTTCAAAGCTAATGATGTCGTTAGTGAACCATTCGTTAAAATTTAAATCAAGTGATACGCAAATATGCTGAAATTTGTTGCTGAATAAACGTGAGTAGCAGTGCAAAAGCTACTCACATTTTTTCAGCAAAAAATATCAGAATATTGTATATTGAATCTGCTTAAACAGTGAACGGAATGACCCTTAACGAGCGTTAAGCTAACGATGCTTTGAACAACTGGACCCAGATTAAATGGATGCGTAGATTGATCTCGGCATTAGCTGTCCTTAGTAACAGAAGGTACGTTTTCACTCGTCACGTTCCGTTTATTTGAATGATTTACCACAGAGTTTGTAATGGGGATTTTAGATTCTCAGTCAATTACCGGGAGCGGCGATAGACTGACAGATAACGGTGTCTGAACAAGAGAGCTGCGGGGAGGCTCCCTCCATGGATTTGAATTTTCGGTTTCACGATTAGTATATCCGTGTATTTCAGCCTTTGATCCAGTTGTTGTAATGGACAGGGTAACGAATAGAATATCCGTGTATTTCAGCCTTCGATCCGATTGCTGTAATGAATAATGTAACGAATAGGATATCCGTATATTTTAAGCTTGGATCCGATTGTTCTAATAAACACCGTACCGGGTCCATTACTACAATCGAATCAAAGGCTGATATACACGAATATTCTACTTAATATTATCTAAACAAGTTAATGTCATGCACACGCCCTCTTTTTCTGATACAATACAGTGAAAACCGTAGTATGCAAGGGTGTACATTATTTTCGTGATTTTGGTATTCTTTGGGAGGCCGGAAAACATTCTTTAATTTGATGGTAGACTAAAGGGCCTGTAAAGTTGTGGAAGGCCTGCTTCATTATCGTATTCATTACATTTACTATAGAAATATATGGCAAAACTAAATATATGGCAAAACTATCTATAGAGGCTGTTTGGCTAGCGGTTTGAGGTACGTTTCCACGTACAAGGACTTCGTGATCACTTTTTTCTAAGACTTGCCGTGACTTAATCATCACGAAAACAAGCCTATATAATTTTGACCCCCTTAAATCCCACTTTTATATAGTACAACGGTGGTATATACAATATTTTTCTTATTTCTGCTCAAAAACATAGATTCTGGGAACTTGTTAGAACCGCCTCGCCGAGGCGGTTCTAACAAGTACCCACAATCTATATTTTGAGCAGATATATGAAAAATATAAGAATTTTTTATCAGAAAATTTTCGTTTTATTGGTTGTAAAATTTTCATTGTGTTTAAATAGACGTGTTTTCGTCATGTGGAGGTGGTTTTCGGGTCAGTAAAAATAATCTCGCTTCGAATTCAAAAGAGTCCGGTTTCAAAAATATTAAACCCCCATTCATAACTACTGTTACCTAGCTCAAGTGGTTCTCTAGATATCATGATGAGAAGGTTTAAATATTGACAATATTTACTTTGACCAAATTGTGGACCGCATATATCCTACTGAACTCAAATTAAATAGAGCAAATTCTTCCGATACATAGGCACCTTTTTTGGATTTGAATCTATAGTACAGTTTCCACCAAATTTTATGATAAACGGGACGATTTTGATTTTGATATAGTCAATTTCCCTTTTCTGGATGGCGATGTCCCCCGGCGTACCTCATATGGGGTATACATATCTCAACTTATTAGATTCGCCAGAGCTTCTTCAAATCTTAGTGACTTTAACTACCGTAATAAAGCCCTTACTGCCAAACTTCTTAGGCAGGGCTATCGTTATTTTAAACTTCGTAAGGCGTTTTCGAATATTTTTCGTAGACACAGTGCCTTGGTAGAAAAATATAGCGTCAGTCTGAAAACACTTCTGCAACAAGGTATACCGGAACCAGAATTTTACGGTGACTTAAGAAAATCTAACTTATCGGAGCAATTCAGAAAACTTATTAACCGTTATAAAAGAATTGGCTATAGCCTGGATATTATGCGGCAGACTGCATGCCTAGTTGTTAACCCAATCATTTTTTATGTCTTTGCTCTCTTTAATTGCACGACGGCGGTTCGGGCCTCGGACTCAATGACGGCCTCTTCGTAAAATTTTAACCAGTGGGTTGGGGCTTGACGATATGTCTTTGGCTTGGCCCGCCGTGGTTCAACTATTGGTTTTCATTTACTCTGGCATACAGTAGAATTAGCCATGAGTACTCGTCTTTGTTTATTATAGTGATTAATTTGACTTTTATGTTTTCGCTCTGATGCATTGACTGCGAACCGAATTTTTATGTATTTCTGTATTAAGAGTAGCATCGGGACCCAGGGTGAAGTTGGCTAGCTGTAAAAGTGCTTTAAACCCCCGGTGGTTTACTCTACTGACCGTTCTAAGGCGGTGGTCCCGGTTTTAGTCTTACTCTTTGTTGCTTTGTAGTTTATTCTACGAGGCGATTTGTTTTATGTCTTACCTTGTGTCATTTTGTTCTTGTGTTTTTCAGTCCTTTTAGCATTGCGATTACCTCGCTTGGGGAAGAGAGAGCTAATCTTAGTGCGTGCTTTTCGTACGTTTGTTCGATTTGTGCTTGTTTGGATTTGTCGGTTTCCTCTTCCTCTTGGTGTCTGGGAAGGGCTCCGATATGTGATTGTGACACTCCCTGGACTTTTCTCTTACCTTTTTTTTCCTATTGTTATAATAGCAAAGTCCGAAAAGGAGTATAACTACTGTTACGTATGTTAAGAAACAAAATAAAAAAATAAATAAAAAAAAAAATAAAAAAATAAAATAAAAATAAAATCTTAACATGTGTATGCCATGAACCCGCCCACTTTTCTCAAAACAGAGTAAAAACCGGAGTATGCAAAGGTGTACAATATTTCGTAATTTCATATATGTATCTTTTTTAATTTTGGTTATGTCAGCCTTTTGCTCTTACAGTACTTAATCATGAATCTTCATCACAGCCTCAGTATACGAGGGATGCCTGATCATTACGAAAACACGCCTTTTCAAATATACAGAAAATTTCACCTCCAAAAACTGATACTTTTCTGATAAAAAACTGATATTTTTCATATTTCTGCTTAAAACATAGATTGTGGGTACTCGTTAGAACCGCCTCAGCGAAGCGGTTCTAACGAGTACCCACGATCTAAGTTTTGAGCAGAAATAAGAAAAATAATGTATATCCCTGTTAATCCCAATTTTACTATATAAAAGTGTGGTTTAAGGGGGTTAAATTTATATAGGCAGGTTTTCGTGATGTAAATTTTGAGCCTTGTATTAAATGATTTAAGAAGGGCTGCCTATTTTCAGCACTATTATTCCATGACTATTTGCGGTTATATAACCAACAGCCCGTGTCTGTTGGTCAGTTTATGTCGGTGGAAACACGTTAAAGTAAACAGCGCACGTAAGTTTTGCAAAATGGACAGAACGGCTGAGCGATCGGTGATTCAATAGTTGCATACAAAGGGTCTAGCACATAAGGCTATTCATGTTGCTATGGTAGTAACAGTGGGGAAGGATGCCCCTACATATCCTACCATAAATGGGTGGGTGGCAGAATTTAAGCGTGGCAAGGAGAGCCTTGAGAATGAGCCACGTTCTTGAAGGCCTGTCACTGTGGCAACTACCGAAATAGTCACTAAAGTCTAATTGCTTGTGTGGTTACAGAGAGATACATACATGTTGGGATTTTCTCGGAAAAGGTTCATTCCATTCTTATGGAAGATCTGGATATGAGAAAACTCTCAGCCCGTTTGGTACCCAGACTTCTGACAGTTGATCAGAGGCATACAAGAAAGAATATGTCGCGTGCAAATCTGAACCTTTTTGCGACAGACCCTGACAAGTTTCTGCTGAAGTCTGTGACTATGGGCCCATCATTACACCAAAGAACCCAAACAACAGTCTAAACAATGGAAGCACCCTGGCTCACCCCGCCAAATAAGGCAGACTGTTCCGTCCGCTGGGTAAGCTATGGCCTCCTTTTTTTTTTTTTTTTTTTGTGGGGGGGGGGGGGTGGGGATGCTGAAAATATCCTTAGATTATTTCCAAAAGTGCAGACAATTAATAGAACATGATTATGTTTCACTTCTCAGGCAGTTAAAAGAACAATATTAAGGTCAAGCGCCGCAGGAAACTCAGTAAAGATGTGTTGTATTACCAGGACAACGCTCCAGGTTACACGTGTGTCACTGCTATGGCTGCAATCAACTGCTGCATTCAATTGCTGTGGCTTTTATCTGATTCAACACCCCCACCCCTTACTCGCCTGATCTCGCTTTATCAGACTTCTATTCATTCCCAAAATACAAAAGGCCATTTCTGGTACCATTTTCAGTCAGACGATGACGTCATAGTCCAGAAAAGGACTTCTTTAAAATATGTCTCCCAAAAGCCAAATTTTCAGATATGAGGCCCATTTTTTTCAATCAGTCCTCGTATATAGTCAAACGCATGTCATAATTTACATAGACGTGCTAAAGTAATGTTAATAGATTTGAAAAGGAGTGATACTTTAGATACACAGCTTGAGCTGTTTGGATTTCTCGGGAAAGAGTTCATTCTATTCTACATATACAAATACACAAGCTCCGTACTCATGACATACTTGTCCCACTCTCAAAAAACCTAACCCGACATTTTGAAGCATTCAATACAGTAAAGAAGATGTCCAGGAAGAGTTGTAGGCACAGAACATATCTTGCTACTGTAACCAAAAGTGGACACAACGATGGACAGCACACACGTTACAAATCAACCAAAATAAAGCAATCAGCTCGCTCTTCCCAGGATTTGATTGCAATGCCAGGCAGGACACACCAATTACAATAAGTTTACAACAAACAGGACAAAAGGCACGAAATATATCTCATCGAACAGCTACAAGGCCTCATAAAGAACGTAAATTACGTACTTAGAACAGTCAGTTCAACGTTTAGATGATGTTTAGATCGATCATAATCACTTTGAACAAATGCTAGATAAAGCTTATCAAAAAGAGCTGATACCGAAGTCGGGTTTTCCAAACTTAAATTTATCTAATGAAATAATCCTTATAAATTTATGACTAACAGGGTGACTTCGACTTTGATATTGTAAATCTCGTTTTTTGGATGGCGATATCTCTCGTGCTACATCCTCTGGTGTATGTATTTCTCAGCTTAAATGCTAGAGCATCTAGATTGTAGTCATACCAGTGACTTAATTAGATGGAAAAAAAACAACTTTTAACTGCTACACTTCTTAAAACAGTTGTATCATAAACTACATTTACCGATTTCATCGCGGTCATTCTGATATTATAACCCAATTTAGCGTAGGTTTGAACTGCACGAAGGTCGATCGTGATCACTGAGCACAAATGAGGATCACTAATGCAGCCTAATCAGCTGAAACTTGCTAGTCGGCCTCAGGAAATACGGACACATTAAGAAATGTTCAGCTCTGCGTGTCTGCTCATTGCTCTCAAGGGTCATTTCTTCTAGAATTTATTTATGGTCTACAAATTCAGAAAGAATGTGGTTTAACTTATTTTTTTCATTTGATTTTCTTAGAAACACGTCATAGTTCAAGCGTTGTTATAATGCCCCTAGTAGCTAATTATCTTAATGTAAAATAGCTTTAACTTCATTTTGAATTTAATATGATAAAACGAAATGCAAATTCGAAAGCCTACGGAGGCGTTAAACTATTTTCTTATATATATTTAGAATAAAAGTAAAAAAGGATTGCCTTTGGAAACAAAGAACACACAAAATCACGAAAATCGGAGATTCGGTGTGATTGAGTTCATATGCAACATTGTAGTTTGCGAGGCTGCATACGCTCCCAGAAGCAGCAGTATTTGAGGTCAGTCAGTGTACATTGTAGTGGGATTTGATACAATTGGTAGAAATTCCGCCATTTTGACAAGGTAGAGCATTTTTGTGACTTCCTTAAACCCCGAGTAGTTTACTCTACTGACCGTTCTAAGGCGGTGGTCCCGGTGTTAGTCTTACTCTTTGTTGCTTTGTGATTTATTCTACGAAGCGATATATTTTATGTCTTACCTTGTGTTATTTTGATCTTGTGTTTTTCAGTCCTTTTAGCATTGCGATTACCTCGCTTGGGGAAGAGAGAGCTAATCTTAGTGCTTTTCGTACGTTTGTTCGATTTGTGCTTATTTGGTGTTGTCGGTTTCCTCTTCCTCTTGGTGTCTGGGAAGGGCTGCGGTTTGTAATTGTGGCATTCCCTGGACTTTTCTCTTACCCTTTTTTCCTGTTTGATTTCCTGCACACAAAATCCCTTCTGAAAATAAGTCTACGCTAAACAAAATCTTTACCCTAGGTTCAAATATTTGCAAAATGATAGTTTGGCTCGCATCAAGGCTAATCCTTAACACAGTCGTTGAAATATAACGGAAAAAAGGTGTTCATCAAATTAAATCGCTGTGAGGAAACAATGATGAGGGCTCGTGGCAATTTCTCGTATATTACTTGTATGTTTAGATGCTTAGAAAATACTGATTTGACCCGAATCCTTCGAGACAATGTACCTCCGGATAAGTGCGTCCAGTGAAGGCTAAATTGAACAACGCATCCGCGCGATCTGATCACATTACGGTAACAAGCCTATATAAAACGTATACTACTTAGCAATAATTCTATACAAGACATTTTTAACCTCTAAATACTATTATTTCTCCACAAAAACAGATGGGATGGGTATCATTGAAACACTTCTAAGGAGTACCCACAACATACGTTTTTTTGTGGAGAAAAAGAACATACTCTTGGTACCGCCTCTTGTCTGGAGCTATGTAAAACATTGTACGTTTTACTATATAATACGGAAAATAAGGAATTATATGGTTAATCATATTAAAGTCACCGAGACACTATTCAAGTGTATGGAAAATTTTACCTCCAAAAAACTGAAAATTTTCAGATAAAAAAAAATCATATTTATGCTCAAAACATATATTGTTTGTACTCGTTAGAACCGCTTCGACGAGGCGGTTCTAACGAGTATCCACAATCTATGTTTTTGAACAAAAATAAGAAAAATAGTGTATACCCCTGTAAACCCAAGTTTTACTATATTAAAATGGGGTTTAAGGGGGGTCAAAATTATATAGGTATGTTTTCGTGATGAATTTATTCAGTACAAAAGATTACTAGAAACAAACCAAGGCACTTAAAGTTGGTTTAAACTCCCTAAACCTAAAAGCATCCACTTAATAGTGTATACCCATATATACCACTGTTTACACAATATAACATAAAGCAATTAAATAATCACAAACTTAACATAAAGCAGGATTGTTAAGTTTTTAAGTGATTCGCTGGTGTTTAAACATCCATAGTGCGGGCCCCCATAGCCTAGTGGATAGGAGAGGACTCTTAACCCATTAGGTTTCTAATCGCTATGCTTCAAGCCTCGCTCGGGTCACATGTGGGAAAGCCAAGTTCTGCTTACGGAAGGTCAGGTGGTTTTTTCCCAGGTTCTCCGGTTTTCGCCCACCTTTGATGAACGATCGGCTTGTAATAAGTGAAATATTCTTGAAAGGGCCGCAAAACCCAAATAAAAAAAAAAAAAAAAAAACGACAGCAAAAAGAGTTGTTTTTTTTTTTTAAATTCAACTCGGGTAGGTTTACATTGAAAACTGAGTAATAGCTTATTTTATACAAATGGTCCAAAAGATACCCATGTAGAGCTACAAAAGACAACAAAGCCTACTACTGGCGTTAAGAGGAAGAGCAAACAAACGATGGCAGACAGTATACACCGACACAATACAAACTATGAATGTAAAGAGCAATCAAATCCTGAATACATAAATAATAGCGATTTCAAATGTAAGTACAGTCGACTCTCGTTATCTCGAATTCCAAGGTACTCTCTGGAACACTTCGAGATATCCGTACTTCGAAATATCAGAGTTGCAGAAGTGAGGAAAACAATAAATCGAACAACCACATTTAACAAATGAATATGTAATTTGACTCCTGAAGTTAGAGGCATATTGAAAATATTGTGGAATAGAGGAGAATTGCTCCTCTTTCCCATAATATTTTGTTACCTGTTCTTAGATTTCCATGTTAAAACAGGGACTAGAATATCACTTCGTGATAAACGGTTATTGGAGATAAGCGAGGTCGAAATAACGAGAGTCGACTGTATAGGAAAACTTTTTAGAGTCACCACGCGGCACAAACAAAACAGTTGTAACATAAATTATAAACTATGATTTAAAGAGCAATTCCTGAATACATCAATAATAACGACATTAAAGGTAAGGCTGGAACAATTAATCGGATAATCGATTAATTGATCGATAAATTCCACAAAAATGATTATCGTTACAGATTTGCTAATAAGCGATTATTTGATTTCTGTGTCTGTTACTTTACCGTATTTCCCCTTAGCATTCAGACACCTCACCTCCTTACCACATTTTATCCGAAATTTTAACAAATACAATTTACAACCCAATCTTGTGTCTAAAAATAGCTGTATGAGAGGCAAACAGTGTAGACCCTGATAAGACGCCGCGTTTTGCAGTGTCTCATCTGTGTCTACACTGTTTGCTCAGGCCTCTGGCTAAATACGTACAATAAAGTATAATATATGGTTAGACATGCTCAGACAGATAGGTAAAATTATGACCAAGCCTTCAACACGATTATCAATCACAATGGCAGGACTGATAATCGATTATCTTTTCAGCTCTGATTAGCCAGCCCTAATTAAAGGTTTGTATTTTAGAAATCTACGCAATAAAAATAGTTCCAAAATGTTGTCCACCTTCGTGGATTGATAACAGTGTAAGTGCAGTTTGAAATTGCTATCCACCAGTCAGATTGCGATTGACAGAGCCACTTCAGCAAAGAAACATTGCCCATGTAAACAAGGCCTTAGCATGAATAGAACACTTGAGCATCGTTTTCGTAGCGGATCATAAGTGTATATTTTTCTATTATAACCCACACTGTTAGAACATGCATCTTATGACATGTGCGTTCAGCCATTACGAAAACATGCCTATTCAAATATACTGAAAATTTTACCTCCAAAAAATGAAACTTTTCAGATAATAAATTCTGATATTTTTTCATATTTTTGCTCAAAACATAGATCGTAAGTACTCGTTAGAACCGTCTCGACGAGGCAGTTCTAACGAGTACCACAATCTATGTTTTTTAGCAAAAATAAGGAAAATAATATCTACCCCTGTAAACCCCAGTTTTACTCTATAAAAGTGGGGTTTAAGGGGATCAAAATTATATAGGCATGTTTTCGTAATAGAAAACAGAAGTGAGGATTCAGACCGTCGTAGTCCGATTAGAGCCTATTTTTACGGATCTATGTAATATGTTCCCCTTTTATATATAATGAAAACAGATGTATGTAGGGGCCTATATTATGAAGCGCGTGTTCAGAAGTTTGCATTTTTTTAAATTAGCTTTTTTTTTTTTTTTTTTTTTTTTTCGTTTATTATTTCTTGCAACACGTTTCACTGCATAAGTCAGAGTTTTATGCTCATAAAACAAGGTTTACCTTATTTCCAATATGTTTACTGTCCACGGACGCCTGATTACACCCCATTTATGTTGGGTCCATGTCCGTCTGTCTGAACATTCCTAATTCTGTCTTTATGTCTATGATTTTTCGAAATACGATTTTGATTTTGGTATGTTAACCTCAGACATTCTGTGGTGCAACTGTGATAGCTACATTATACAGTCGAACTTCAATGGCTCGAACATCATTGGGACCATTGAAATTTGTTCGAGACATGGGTAGTTCGAGCCACTGAGGGTTAATTATGGCGCAAGGTCAGGAAGCAAATGGTGATAAATTAGGGATTTAATTTCGACCTTCTATACAATAATTGTATGTTGAGTGTACTCATTAGAATCGCCTCGATGAGGCGATTCTAATGAGAACACAACATCCTATTTCCTGATATAATCAGAACATTTTACCTAAATATTCGTTTCCTGGACCTATCGGAAGAATTTCATAGGGACTCAAAAACGAGTTCGAATGATCCATGGTAAACGAGCCATCGGTGTTCGAGCTATTGAGGTTTTACTGTATTTGTAGCTCTAGATAAGAGTGACAACAAAATAAATATTATTTCTGTTTTTGCACATTAACATATGTTGTGGGTACTCAGCACTACAGCATTTGTGAAATAAGAAAAATGCCGATCCTTTTGTTTAAAAGAACGGCTTATCTAGCGCTATGGTTAAGTACTGTAAACGAAACATTGACTGACCTGAGTCTTCACTAAGCATATGTTGTGATGTACGTTTTCTCACGCTAATGCCCAGATTGTTTACAGTTACCGGGTAGTCTGAGCATGTTGCATACCGTGGCGGCAGTGTTTCGGAAGCAAATGACTACTCACAGCTCACTTTCCTGGCTCTCGGCTAAGCAAAGTATACCTGTTGAAGATTTGATTGTACTTGATAGATTCTTAACATTTCATAAACGCTACAAACCTTCTTTTTCTGTTATTTACAGACTTCAAATACTATAAGTATTAATGATTCTAAGAGATGTGAGTTTTTATAATGGGAATTTAAGTGTTTCTAATTTTGTAAGGATTTTTTCACAATAATTCGTGCATTCTTGATTAATTTGATTGTGTAATTGGCATAAATATGCGGTGGATGTATACCTTGGCGAGGCAATTAATTCTTTGTATCCTTCGACAGCGTTGAAAAAAAAACATTTTGGAGTATCATTACAGTGGTAAATAATCTAATTTTAAGTGATTAAATTTAATTTAAAGTGATTACGATTTGTTTGCCTGGACACTATTTAAGGGAAAAGGATACACTCTCAGGGAGAAAACACGGTCCAAAGTTTTTTTCCTCTCTCCTGGAAAGGGGTATACTCTTAAGAGAATGAATTTGTTCCCTCTTTCCTTTTAGAGTAGACCCATTTTGTGAAGGGCTTTTGTGTGCACCAAAGGAATACGGAAGTCACAATGTCTGGCTCCCTTGTCAAAAATGGCGGATAATTCATCTGGTGCATCCATTGCTCTTAAGTCGTTTTTATGAATGGAACAACAGCAACAGGTGTTCCTACCCAGTAAATACAAGAAGTTGAATGCTTCGTATTAACTTTTTGTTGTTTTCAAACGTTCTGTGCTTTCTGGGAACTTGTGGAGAGCTAGCGATATAGAGTACTACTTTACTTTTATTGTCATCACGAAAACATGCCTATACAATTTTGACCCCCTTAAACCCCATTTTTATATAGTAAAACTGGGGTTTAAAGGGGTATACATTATTTTTCTTATTTCTGCTCAAAAACATAGATTGTGGGTACTCGTTAGAACCGCCTCGCCGAGGCGGTTCTAACGATTACCCACAATTTATGTTTTGAGCAGAAATATGAAAAATATCAGAGTTTTTTATCCGAAAATTTTCGATTTTTGGAGGTGAAATTTTCTATATATTTAAATAGTCGTGTTTCCGTAATGAGATGTAGACAGGGAACTGGCAATAATAACAAAAGCAATAACAGTAATAATAATGAATAATGGCTTGTATAAGATTTATTTTCAAACTCGTGATAGGTTTACTATACGACACAATTATTTTTTAACAAACTATAACTACTTTGAGTTCATTTATTTATTTTTCTCTCCTGTTTTATATTGTCACATATACCCGACACGTTATTGTTACATATATTCACTACTTAACCAAGTTAATATACCGTTTCGACTTAATGACCCTCATGGGTTGACGCTTCGTTACATCTGAACTCATATCATCAATCTTGTGATAGCATCAGAGTATGGTTTTATTCAGAAATTCAAACATGTTAACTTTGGCCATTTGGGATCTGATTCACGCATTTTCTTCACGTAATTCCAAAACATGTTATGGGTTTGGTAAAAGTTTATAATATTTTTACATTGAAATTTAAGCCGTGTTATGCTTTGGAAAAGAAATTCCTTACTGCAGGGCTTCAGCTGTGACTTGACTTTGTATCTATACATGTTACGAGAAGACTGTCCACATAAATAAAAGTAATGCAAAATGAAACATGGAAAATTACAACAACTCAAGTTAAATTTGTTTTCTGTTATTTTTGTAAAACCATCACAGGAATTTCTTCGTAAAAACCTACCCTGCGTTTCATATACTTTATATAGTAAAACCCTGGTAAGGGCGAATGCTTCCACATAATCGTCCGAGCATATACGATTTAAGTGAAAGTTGTACTTTCTATTCCAGCATGTTTAATTAGTTCTCATGCTTGGAATCTGAATCACTTTGGTTCTGTTTGTGGATATTTTATAGATAAATTTATGCATAAGGTATTCAATTATTAGACACTTACTGATGACACAGATGTTCCCTTGATGGACATTAATTCTACGAATACTGGGTAAACATTACAGCAGACGACATTCTGAAATAGTTTTCACATATACAGGTTTTGATATATCATGCAAATTATTTCCTACGGAGACAATTTGCATTAAATAAAAAAACTGTTTTCTGTGCAAAATAAGAAAAAATATCAACCTGTCGTCCGCTAAATTTGCCAAGAGAGTGGTAAAGGTTAATATATACTGAGATCTCATCAAGAGAACGGGAACTTTTCCATAGTGCTTTGTTTAATTTGTCAGACTGGGTCTAAGAAATCCAAATTTATCGTAAATAGTAGTCTCGTAAACTCAGTTTCAAAACAAAAGACTATATTCCGATTATTTTTAGAAAACCTTTGGAGCTTTCTTCTTACTCGACTCTACCCGGCGTTTCCAAAATGTTCTTGCATATTTTAAAGTCCACATAGGTCCCCGAAAATACGTTATGCTTTACCCCATTAAAAGAAAATGCATTATAAAATAATACAATACTAGAAAAAAATATATTAAGTTAAGCAGTTTGGTGAAAACAATATGAAAATCGGCTGAGGAATATGAAAATTATAGGAGTTTAAAAATCTAAATAAAATGATGACATTGAATCCACTGTGACTATGAGTAAGTGACGTCAAAGCCATGAACTATGCAAAACAGTATTTCACGTCTGATTCAATATTTATTGTAAATACCTGTAAATGTTTTCATTTACATTATGCGATCAATTAAGTCGCTCAAGCAGCATATTCCTGTCAGCATGCAGCTTTTACTTGTGTCTTACAAAAATTAAATATCTTTTTTTCAATGTTCAAAATTGTGGCATCCATGCTCAGAGTTATAAAGCTAACTTTACACTACAGTGGCCACATTATATCTAAACCGATTAAGACCAAACTTATGCTAAGATTCTTGTTTTATAAACCTTAGAACTTTGTGGCTTACATGCCATTTAGATAACCTATTATCTAGAGATATGTAAGTTATGACATTTTCAACATATAATATGGAAATGAGGAAGACTTTAAAAAAAAGAAAAGTCCAGGGAGTGCCATAATCACAAGTCGCAGCCAATCCCTGACACCAAAAGGAAGCAAATTAAAGCATTTACAAACTCCTTTTCCACTTATAAACGAATTATAAACGGAAACGAAACCGTCATAAATCTTTTAGATTTTAACATACTTTTAAAATCTGGACGTCATCAAATTCTCTCGTTTCAATTTCTTTATACGTAAGTTAGATGACGAGGCTAATAAAGTCTATGACCGAAAACATTATTTGTTTGAAGTAGCTCTCCTAACTAGATGTTATACTCAACATTCTCTTCGTCCGTACAATGATTCTGAAATTAATAACATTAAGCACTTTATCAATATCCCAACCATTAAGAAAGGCATTGAATTCATAGATTCACCTAGAAGATTTAGAAATAATAATGTAGTGCATGTATCATTTACAGCTTCGTATTTCAAAAACACGGAATCTCCTATTATCTGTTACAAATATGATAAAAGTAAAAAAAAAAAGGATTGCCTTGGAAACAGGAAACGCAAAACCACGAAAATCAGAGACTCGGTTTGATTCAGACTCTTCATATGCAACACTGTAGTTTGCGAGGCTGCATACGCCCCCTAGCGCCGGCTTAAGCAGTATTCGATTTTCAAAATCATCAAGAAAACATACCTATATAATTTTGACCCCCTTAAACCCAAGTTTTATGTAGTAAAGCTGGGGTATACAGGGGTATACATTATTTTTATTATTTCTGCTCAAAAAACATACATTGTGAATACTCGTTAGAACCGCCCCGCCGAGGCGGTTGTACGCGTATTCACAAAGTATGTACCCACAATCTATGTTTGAGCAGAAATATGAAAAATATCAGAATTTTTATCTGAAAAATTTCAGTTTTTGATGGTGAAACTTTCAATATATTTGAATTAGCGTGTTTTCGTAATGAACCAGATGGACTCAATGTTTCCAAAGGAAATAAAATGTAATAAACCTATCCGTAATACTATACTTAATTTTAACAAGTTAGTTACTGATCTTGATACTAAAACTAATTCCCCATATTTTTGAGATTATAAAGATTTTAAATTTTGTTATCAACCAGCGGGTCATATTATCCCTGGTAATTTGAAGATAGTTACTGACTCACGAATCCGTTTAATTATTTCCAAAGGACCTAAATATAGATTCCCCGCCCACACTGGCTTCCAAACATTTCGGGAATTAATTGTCGGTACTTTAAACGATTATTGTACGCGCTGTTGAAAACGAGAGCATGTTAAGTCTAATGCTTTAAATAAATGGAAACTGAAATATTTTTTCAGATCATTAGTAAATGTATTTTGTTTTACACTAATAACCTTGGCCTTCCCCCACCTAAACATAAGTTCTCTTTTCGATATTTGACACAAGGTATTTAAGTATCCAAGAAGTTCACAGGAAGTATGTTTTGGCTCCAGCTGATAAGCTGCTAATAATGTTGTTGTTGTGTGCTACTTCATTGTATCAATACCTTAAAAGAGTTTGGTAGTAATAAAAATAAGAACGGAATTCTACTGACGGGAGGTCTGTTGCTGATAGCAATTGTATTAATTAATATAACTACTTTGCAGTTTGCAGTGAGTATAAAAGAAAAACAGGAAGAAATTCATATGTTATACTGGTCACCTAAACTTCATAAACGACCTTAAAAAGCGTGTTGCATTGAAAATTCAAGTTCATGCACGACCACTGTATTGTCCAAACTGTTAACTTCATACC
The DNA here is from genome assembly GCA_964016985.1 of Anodontia alba. Taxonomy (NCBI): domain Eukaryota; kingdom Metazoa; phylum Mollusca; class Bivalvia; order Lucinida; family Lucinidae; genus Anodontia; species Anodontia alba. The sequence goes on from OZ024834.1 coordinate 68,136,278, forward strand.
TTATTGCTGTCATAAACACATTGGATTAGATACAATGAAACTGTTTATGAAAGGAACAGAATAAACCATTTTTAGTCAATTAAAAATTCCAGTGAAGATCTAATAAATTTAAATCTGAATACTTTACGGCTTCTTAATTCTCTAAGTATGATTTCTCCACACTGTATACTACGTTACCATATTTCTAACGGAAGATAAACTCATTCGTTTAATTCACAAAACGTTTTTCAGTATAAATCACTTTATTTGAGTGCAAGGAAAAACTTGCATTCTTCACTTCTGATCTATACAAGAATTATAATGTATGGTCTTGTCAAAAAGACTGTGATGCACTTGTTTATCTTTTGAACAACATTTTTTTTATTAGATTCAGAACTAAGCGTTACAGGCAAACTGCTGGTATTCCGATGGGAATTAATGGTTCTCCTCTTGTTGCGAATCTGTTTCTATTTCGTTATGAAAATGATTCCATGAAGTCTCTCTAACGGCAAAATCAAGCTGACATTATTGAGGCTTTCAATCCCCCTTCAAGGTACCTTGATGCTTTATTTAATCTAAATTATATTTACTTTGAGCAAATGGTGGACTGCATATACCTTAATGAACTTCAATTAAATGAAGCCAACTCTTTCAATACAGTGGCGCCTATTTTGGATTATCTATATCTAAAGGTACAGTTTTCCATTACGAAAAAACACCTATTCAAATACATAGAAAATCTCACGTCCAAAAATCCATAATTTTCAGATGAAAAAAACTTTGATAGTTTTCATATTTCTGCTCAAAACATTAATTATGAGTACTCGTTAGAACCGCCTCACCGAGGCGGTTCTAACGAGTACCCACAATCTATGTTTTGAGCAAAAATAAGAAAAATAATGTATACCCCGGTAAACCCCAGTTTTACTATATAAAAATGGGGTTTAAGGGGGTCAAAATTATATAGGCAAGTTTTCGTGATGACTAAAATTTATGATAAATGGGACGATTTTTTTTTGGATAGTCAATGTCCCTTATCTAGATGGCGAGGTCCCCCGCCGTACCACATATGGGGTATACATATATCAACTTACCCGATTTGCCAGAGCGTCTTTAAACCTTAGTGACTTTTTAACTTTCGTAAGAAAGTCCTTACTGCCAAACTTCTTAGCAGGGCTATCATTATAATAAACTTCGTAAGGCGTTTTCGAAATTTTATCGCAGAACCAGAATTTTACGGTGACTTTGTTTACAAAATTAGAAAAAAATGTGAGACAATCTAACTTTTCGGAACAATTTAGAATGCTAATTAACCGTTATAAAAATAATTATGTAGCCTAGATATTATGCGGCAGGCTGCATGCCTAGTTATCAACCCAATCACTATCAATTGCTATGGTTTTCTCTTTAATTGCACAACGGCGTTTCTGGTCTCAGACTCAATGGCGGCCTCTTCCTGAAGCTTTAACAGTTGGATTGGGACATGATTATATGTCTTGGCTTGGCCCGCCGTGGTTCAACTATTGGTTTTCTTTCTTTAACTGTGGTTCGCAGTCCTCTCTCTCTCTCTCTCTCTCTCTCTCTCTCTAAGCGTCTCCAAAGTTCTTTATTAATAGATAATATGAGCCACAGCAAACAATCTGAGAGCCTGAACAAACAAAATATCGCATCCACCAGGCTAGAAACGTACGGTAATCCATAATGATTGTTTTGTGATGGTCAGCCATAACATTTACCTTTTTCAGTTCAGCTGGACACAACCACAAAACACACACACGCATAAAAGCAAATATAAAAGCACTACAAGGATTGCATTATACCCCGCACCAGGGATCCGCCTCGTAGCCTAAAATATATATATGTTTTTTTTTTAATTCAAGGGCAGACAGCTCGGTAAACAATTGACCAACATTGTTCATTAACAATCCAATTCAGATTTCCATAATATTCATGCCTAAACCAAGTTTGATGAAAAGCCATTGAAAATTGCTCAAGTTATCGTCCGGAAACGAAAATACGGAGGGACGGATGGACACATGGACGACCAACGTGAAACCATAATACCCCGCCACTATTTTGTTGCGGGGTATAATAAGTGTTGAGCCGTACAAGTCTAAGGCCCATTTCACGAAATAAAAACCCATCGTAAAAGTCAACAAAAAAGACTCACATTTCACAAAAAGACATCTTATACATACAGAATTCTGATGTTCCAATCCACATTCGCGGTCGAAATAAAATGTGACGGAGAACATACATGTACACTGATTGACGGGTTTTAATGGAACTCTGTCGGCATTTTAATATTTTCACCCACGCCGCAGCAAGAGTTGATCGATGATCGATGATGTTTTTTGTTGATCGATGATGTTTTTTTTTTTGTTTTTTTTTTTTGTTGTTGTTTTTTTTTTTTTCGGATTCTTTCTTTTGGTTGCCTCGATTTTGACGGGCCTGCCGGGACTAAAAAAAAAATTCAGACTACAGGTACCTTTCCGGAATCTAAAAATATTTTGGTGAATAAAATCAGCGTCTTTGATTTTGTTTTTTCAGAGATAGCATCGCTTTTTTTGCTTTTCAAACCAAACTTTCTTTTAGATTTCATAACACAATAATGAGTGCTACCATTTAGTACGATAACGTCAACCGTGAAATAGACGTTAGCACGTCCGGGATAGGGTTATAAAATCTCTTTTACTGAAAAAAATATGTCGGTGACCTACTATTTTTTATTTATAAATCTTTTCCGAATAAACTTTACTTGGATATAACTAATAAAAATGATATTATCTTCGAGCTAGATTTCGCGCAATTTAGCTTTAAATGTGAAAAAGGTAGGAATTCGTAATATTTCCAGAATTAATTTTTCTGGCGATAACTTATTTTCTGAACATATATGCAAAAATACAACCTAGATCAATTCGTAGGGCATGTTATTATAAACAGTTTGGTGTAAAAATAAATTCGAAATGTCAATTCCTCGTTTAATTATTGCAAAAAATATGTATTTTTATGCGGATAATTAATGACGTCAAAAATGCGAAAACCATATCTATTTCGTGACGTTATAAAAAACGACGGATTTATTATCTGGTCTGGCATAAACTGAAAGAAGAAACGTTCTTTAGAAAGATTGAATTTTTTACTGATGTACAGTTTTTGCCTCTAACCTCAGTATTGAATTTTTTTTGTGTTCCATCTTAAAAACTGGTTTAAAAATTGCAAAACTATGAAATTCCGACAAATAATGTAGACCCTTAAAACTCCGTGTGTTCACTATATATTAAAGGGGAACATGGGGTTACACATTACACAGACATATTACCGTAACTGACCATGAGTCAGCGCATGACAAAACCTACAAAATAACATATGCGCCCAGCGAAAACTCAGATCAGCCTGGGCATCCATCTTGTTTGATCAGACTCTTCGATGTCCGCATGAAGAAAGCTTGGGTCCGGACTTAAGCTACTTACTGAGCGCACAGCGAAAACTCTGATCAGACTGGGCGCACGTGCCATTTTGTAGGTTTTGTCATGCGCTGGCTCATATATTATTGAAAAAGGGCGTTGCATATACAGTACTTATAGATTGTTAGTGTATAAATCTTAATTCATCCGTAGACTGCAAAGACGACAACAGATAACAAGTCCCGAAACCGAACGTAACGGCACACGAGCGGCAACCTAAGAAAACGTACCTTTGCGCATGCTCCAAGCGAATATTCAAATCTGCCTGCACATTCGCACACTCTGATCAGAATCTTCACTGACAGCATTTGAAATAGCCAATGATGCAAAGTGTCTTCATGCAAAAACAAAGACTCTGTTCAGACTGCAGGGTTGCGAAAGCTGATTTGAATCCTCAATGGGCGCACATGTAAGAAAATACGTTTTATTTTATTTATTTATTTATTTTTATTTTTTTTTTTTTTGCAGATCATATAATAAATACCTTTTTTTTAAGAATATGATGTTTGATTGTGCCAGCGAATATTAATTTGGTCGTAAATATAAATAAAGTCCCTGAGAAAGGCCACAATGATGATGTTAAGCCATCACGAAAACATGCCTATATAATGTTGACCCCCTTAAACCCCACTTTTATATAGTACAAGGTAAGTCAATAAGTAACCAACCTAACTTATTTCCGGTTGAGATCCACCTCTTCTTTTTCGATGTAATTTCCCTCTAGCGTGATGCACTTAGACCAACGGTGTTCAAGTGCAATCAGCCCAGAACTGAAAAATTCAGGGTCCTTTCCATTGACCCACGCCTCAACTGCCGTCACAACTTCTTCATCAGACCGGAAATGAAGTCCACGGATATCCTTTTTCAAGTTTGGGAATAGGAAGAAGTCGCTAGGAGCTAGGTCAGGCGAATAGGCAGGATGTGGTATTAATTCATACCCGTTTCGCTCTACAGCATCCATTGCAACTTTACAAGTGTGGACTCTCGCGTTGTCCTGTTGCAGCAAAACACCTTTAAAGAGTTTACCTCTAGTCCGCGTTAGCACAATGTGTAAGCTTTCAAAGGTGTGCATAGCTTTTTAACTGTTTAAGGTACTGTTTTCATATTTGGACTATGCCTACCTTATGGTAAGACCTTTCAAGAGCATACACCCCCATCCCCAAGTTAGGCCCTTTATGTAGGTCAATGTCAGTTCTTACTTGTCGTTTACACCCATGTTTAAGTTTTGCGTTTAAGATTTGAAAAGTGTACATAACTGCTGAAGTATTCAAGATAACGCTTTGATATTTGGCCCACACTAACGTTAGGGTAAGACCTTTCAATAGCACATACCCTTTTTTTCAGTTTGACCTTTAGCTTAGGTCAAGGTCAGGTCATACTTTGTCATTTAAACCCATGTTTGAGGTCTGCGTTTAAGTTTTGAAAAGTGTTCGTAACTGCTGAAGTATTCAAGATAAGAGTTTTAATATTTGGCCCACATTTATCTTAGGGTAAGACCTTTCAATAGTACACACCTTTCTCAATTTGACCTTCTGCCTAGGTCAAAGTCAGCTGTGTTTAAGTTTTGGAAAGTGTTTGTAACTGCTGAAGTATTCAAAATACCACTTTAATATTTGGCCCATACCAACGTTAGGTTAAGACCTTTCAACAGCACACACCCTTTCCTCAGTTTTACCTTTTGCCTAGGTCACGGTCAGGTCATACTTTGTCATTTAAACCCATACTTGAGTTCTGCGTTTAAGTTTTGAAAAGTGTTCATAACTGCCGAAGTATTCAAGATGCCGCTTTAAAACTTGGCCCACACCTACCTTAGAGTAAGACCTTTCAATAGTACACACCCCTTCCTCAGTTTGACCTTCTGCCTAGGTCAAGATCAGGTCATACTTTGTCATTTACAACTATGTTTAAGTTTTGAAAAGTGTGCATGACTGCTGAAGTATGTAAGATATATAGCTTTCATAGTTCGTCCACACCAACCTAAGGGATTCAGCATGTAAGATACAGCTTTCATATTTTGTCCATACCAATCTAAGGGAAGATGTTTCAATGGCATATACCTCATTCCTCAGTTTGACATTTGTCCTACATCAAAGTCCGGTCATACTCTGTCATACATAGCTATGTTTAAGTTCTGCATTTAATCTTTAATGTTTAAAGATTGTTTCCTCATCTGACCAGAGCTTTCCGGCGAACTGCGTTGTCCTCTGACAACTCTTGTTTTTCTAACATGCTACCCTAAACACACAGACATTTTTATTTGGCCTGACCTTTCCAAAGCGAGTCCGCAGTTGTGTTTTTGTTGGTAGTGGTGCTGTTGTTTATTTGTATTATCAATTACAGCTGTGTCGTTGTGTTTTGTCATTGTTCCTTGCCTCTTCTTATTTCCTAGGTAACTTCATTTATATGTTTCAAAATAGAAAGGAAGGTAATGATCAGGAATCGATACAATTATCCCACACCTCCAATCGGAGGCATCAAAGGGTAAGAAACACAAACACGAAATAACTGGACCCTAATGGAAACATCACTAGCAGAAAGCCAAACGGACAGTTACTTTCCCACAAAGTGGCCAAATGGCTATCCAAAACAAAAAGATGTAAGCGACACACGCATTCAAAGACGAACTATAACAAACTTAAACCATGACAGAAGAACCGCCTTGGAACGGTCAGTGAAAAGTATTTCACTGGGGGGTGGGGGGGATGGGTGTGGGAAGGGCGGAGCTTAAATCGATTTCACGTGGCCACAATCCTCGCCCTGACTTCTGCCGCGGTTTAGACACATAATTTGTTCAGTCCGCAAGTTTATTTTTGTACGTTGTGTTTATCGGGTGTTCTTTATGGACACAACTAGAATTACTTTGATTATGGACACAGCTAGAATTACTTTGATTACTATTTCATTTGCATTTTCTAGAACAAAATTATGATTCACTCGCAGCAATGATGTCCTAGTTGCTGCATGTGTTTTAAATATCATGACCAGTGACAATTGGCTAAAACCAAATTAGATTCGAAAATGTTCGCCTCTACCATGTGTAAATGACCTTATTTCAATTGCATGGCCAATGAAATTTGAAAAAAACAAATGTAAAATCGGAAATTTATTCCTATACCTTGTGTAAATTACCCTATTTTGATTTCATGGCCAATGAAATTCTGATAAAACCAAATGTAAATTCGGAAATCCATGTTGTTACCATGAGTAAATGACCTTATTTTAACTGCATGGCCAAAGAAATCCAAATATGAATTAGGAAATTATGCATTTACCTTTTCTCAATAATCAAAGTCGCACTGTAGTATTTTATTCTACAGTATAATTGCTTACGATTAAGCGTTTGATACAAGTACAACTTTATATTCCATTAATAGTTTCACGATTAGCATCGTAATTAGATAATATGCATATATTAATTGTAGACAAAGTAGACAAGCTTCAATAATAATACATATTTTAGCCGCAACGTGAAGAAACATACTTTCTGACATGTGCGCACAACGAAGACTTAAATCAGCCTGCGCATCCGCGCAGTCTGATCAAAGTCTTCGTTGTCGGCATGAAAAGACTTTGCGTCCTCGGCTATCTAAAATGCACTCAATCTGAATCTTCACTGGTCGCACATATCCTCAGGCATGGTTTCTGACGTGGCGGCGCATTTATTGTAAAGGCAGCTGCAGCAGTCATAAATACATTGACATTGTATGCGGCCAAATTATATAGAATGGAGATTTTTGGTAGAGTTGCCGCCATTTTCCCGAAAGAAGACCATTTTTGTTTCCTGTTTGCTTTCTAACAGACCCTGTTCTTTGTGAAGATTGTTCGACTCTTAAAGGAATGAATTCGCTCCTAGTGGGAGCAAATTCTTTTTTTTGAAAGCTTTGCCTCCTTTGCAAGTGTATCCATTTCCCTATATTTTCCCTTAATATACATACTTCGTGGTTTTATTTACAACGAATTATAATCAAAAGAACCGTAGTAAACCTTTCCTAAAATATTATTAAGATTGGAAAGATACGACATACACGAGTTTGTGCATTTCGCAGTTAAAATAACAACAAACTTTGGTATTAGAAAATTATCCGGTTTGAAGAAAGATCCTTCTGTAGCATAAACCACGTGACGAAGAAAAAATGTATGTATAAAACACGTGACGAAGAAAAAAAATGTATGTATGTATGTATGTATGTATTGTTTTTTTATCTTGTTGTTTTTGCTGTTAAGAAGAGGTGTCCGAAGCAAACTCTGAAGAACAAACTGATTATTATTATTTCTTTATTATTATTATTATTATTATTATTATTATTATTATTAAAAAACAAAACGTCGGTATATGTTTGTATGTAGTATTAGTATTACTATCATTATTGTTGTTGTTGTTATTGTTATTACAATAAAGAAGACAAAGTGTTCGAAGCAAAGTCTCAAGGATAAATAAAGAACAAACAAAATATTAAGTAATTCTTTTGGCAACCTTCAAATGCATTAATATCCAGCTTCTTCAAAGGGTCCAAAGGGAATTTCTTACGATAATTGGATTTACGAAAACTATTTGTTTCATTGTTTATTCAGAGGTTTTCTATGTTCTAGACTGACTAATACAGTGGTGTGGCATGGATGACCGTAACAGGAAAGGAATACATCTGTCTTACTTGGTACCATTCGACTAACGGAAAGGTTTCTGTTATATATTATTTTTTCTCATATTTTTGTAGGAATTAGTTTAATCAGTGTTAAGTGTTTGTTATATAAAACTGAGGATGGTGCACTTTTGATTCATAGCAAGAAATCAACAGTTGGAAGTTTTACTTAAAATCATTTGACTTACTGAAAGTTTTCTGTTATACATTAGATTTTTTTCTCATATTTTGTAGGAATTAGTTTTAATGATCAGTGATAAGTGTTTGTTATATAAAACTGAAGATGGTGCACTTTTGATTCATAGCGGGAATTCAACCGAGTCGGAAGTGGATGATAACGGCATTGAATCCAGCGTCTAAGTATTGAATTGATGGCCAATATTGAACAACTATTATCTGATAAGAAGAGCCATGATAACTACTTAAAGGAATATATGAACCAAGGTAAGTCTAGGTTTTAGAATACTGTAGTTACTCTAAATAATCAGACATTGTAATCCCATGCCGTATTTTTTCTAAAATTCATCAAGTGTCTGCCTTCCGGGGTGATGCATATAAAAATATACGCTAAATGGCAAACAACGGATAATTCACCAAGACGTTTGTTTGTATGTGTGTGTGTGTGTTTTTGTTGTTGTTTTTTTTAAATAAAGATATTTTTTTCCTATTTCGCCATGAGCACGTACCGTATTCATATGACTTACTAAGATGTATGGCATACTTTTTTTTTTTCATTTCTCCATAACTACATATGCTAAAGATACGTATTAAAAGAGCCTCTGCGAGGCGATTACAATATGTACCCACAACATACAGTTTTATGGAGAAAATTCTCGCAGAATTTTCACCAAGTATTCCTCCTCACCTTGTTCTCTGCCGTATTTACATAAAATTTTGACACATTAACTCCTTACATTACTTATCTTAAAATTTGAAGTCCATTTACCTGCCTGTAAGTGTGTCTAAAGATGCTCCCCCGATCAGAAGTCGTAGAATTCGGCGTCAGGGATAACACTTTTTGTACTGGCATGCTGACCATATAGTTAAGGTATATACGGTATAAGGATAGCAATGGGTTAAACGCTCTTATATATATATATATATATATATATATATATATATATATATATATATATATATATATATATATATTATTTTGTTGTTGTTTGCTTTGTTTTGTTTATTGTTCGTGTTATTGTTTTTAATCACAATTGATTGATATAAATTTCTCCACGAAAACAATGGCTTTAGTGGAAATATGAGAAAATAATTTTCTTAATAGTCCAGTTATAGCTATGGTGTATCCTGGTCAAACTGCTAGAGCTCTATTCTGCTGACCTTAGCATGTCCATTGGAATATTTAGAGTAAATGTGGGTCTACTTGACTATACATTACATGTGCTCTTTTTGTGTGCTCACTATATAGTTTTGATAAAAAAATCAGAATACATGTAACTATTAAAATTTGCTTATTTACCATAAAATTCGCAACGCCAAAAACCGTAGCCAAGGATGTGCGCGCCTAGCGATGATTCATGCCAGCCTGCGCATTCGCTCAGTCTGATCAGAATCTTCACTGCGCGCATTTTGGAAAGCTAATAATGCAAACAGAATCTGCACAGGCTGATTTGAGTCTTTGATGAGATAAGATGTCAGAAGGTATATTTTTAAAAAGTTTTGGCACATATATTCTTGTGTTTCAGATGTTATATAAGATTTAAAAAAAAAACGTTATGCTTTCAATTCCATAGTTGGTTTATGGTTATTTGTAACTATGGTCTGATTCAGAAGCATAATTTACACAAAACTGTTGCTGAATCAGCATCTAAAAATACTTACTTTTATTATTTGTTCTATAATGTACTGATCAACTAATTCTAAGTAAACGAATTAGGTCATTTCGCGTGTGACGTCATCAGCATTAGACTTCATGGACGTTATTAGAAAATCAAACAATTGCGTCTAGGGAGACTGCATCGTTTAAAGTGTTATTTAAAAACTGTTTTGTGATTTTGTGACTGATGCCAGAAAGGTATGAAGAAATAACGGTATATACAAACTATTATTTTTGCTTTATAAGTGGTGTTTTTGTCTTTGAGAACCGCATATTTTTATTCCACAGGAACCTGAAATACAAGTCCACAAATAGGGTGAATTAGTTGCAGACAATCATATTACAGACCAGCATATAGGATAAGCGAATGCTATTCATGCAGCGAAAAAGTATTTCTTTACGGTTTTAGCTCACCTGAGCCGAAGGCTCAGGATAAGCTATTGTGATCACTCCCCGTCCGTCTGTTCACACCTTTGAATGACTTCTCTGAAACCCCTGGGCCAACTTTCTTCAAAACTTCATGTGGAGCCTTGTGTTAAAGGGGGATTGAAAATATGTACAAGTCGTCATCGTCCGTAAATCAAGATGGCCGCCATGCCCATATATAGCTCACTTACTTATAATGGGGGAAACTTTAAAAATCCTCTTCTCAGACACCATGGCCCATAGCTTACATATTTAGTATGCAGCAATTTTTAGTGGTCCCCGACATAAATCCTGCCAGTCAAGCCCCTGGATTCCAAACCGGCCATGTCCCAGGGGTCATATGTTTAAATAGCGCTATATAGCTAAAAAAAACTTCAAAATCTTCTTCTCTGAAACCATGAGGCCCAGAGCTAACAGCTTAAGTATGTAGCGATGTTTAGTGGTTTCCTACATAAATCCTGCCAACCATGTCCTTGGGGTCTAAACTGGCCAGGTCCCGGGGGTCATTATCTCCCATAGACTTATAATAGGATTATTTTTTTTTAAATCTAAACCACGAGGCCCATAGCTTATACATTTAGTACGTAGCAATGTTTAGTGGTCCCCTACATAAATCCTGCCATTGAAGCCTCTGGGCTCCAAACCGGCATGCCCCAGGGGGTCATATGTTTATATAGAGCTATATAACTAAAAACACCTTCAAAAATCTTCTTCTCTGAAACCATGAGACCGAGAGCTAACAGCTTAAGTATGTAGCGATGTTTAGTGGTCTCCTACATAAATCCTGCCAATCAAGCCCCCGAGGTCCACACTGTCACGCCCCGGGGGTATTTAGCTCCCATAGAATGTGCTTTTTTCACTTCTGATGTATATAATAATCACAATTTATGGTCGTGTCAAAAAGTCTGTGATGCCCTTGTTTATCTTTTGGATAATATTTTTATTAGATTTGGAACTAAACTTTATAGACAAACTATTGGTATTCCGATGGGAACTAATTGTGCTCCTCTTGTTGCAGATTTGTTTCTTTTTTGTTATGAGAGAGATTTCATGAAGTCTCTCTCACGTAAAAATCAGGCTGACATTATTGAGGCTTTCAATTCAACAAGATACCTTGACGATTTATTAAATATTGACAATATTTACTTTGACCAAATGGTGGACCGGATATACCCTACAGAACTCCAGTTAAATAGAGCAAATTCTTCCGATACCGAGGCACCTTTTTTTGGATTTGAATCTATGTATATCTAATGGTACAGTTTCCACCAAAACTTATGATAAAAGGGACGATTTTGATTTTGATATAGTCAATTTCCCTTTTCTGGATGGCGATGTCCCCCGGCGTACCTCATATGGGGTATACATATATCAACTTATAAGATTCGCCAGAGCTTCTTCAAATCTTAATGACTTTAACTACCGTAATAAAGCCCTTACTGCCAAACTTCTTAGGCAGGGCTATCGTTATTTTAAACTTCGTAAGGCGTTTTCGAAATTTTATCGCAGACACAGTGCCTTGTTAGAAAAATATAGCGTCCGTTTGAAAACACTTCTGCAACAAGGTATATCGGAACACGAATTTTACGGTGACTTAGTGTACAGATTTAGAAAAATTGTAGGTAAATCTAACTTTTCGGAACAATTCAGAAACCTTATTAACCGTTATAAAAGAATTGGCTATAGCCTGGATATTATGCGGCAGACTGCATGCCTAGTTGTCAACCCAATCATTGTTGATGGCTATGCTTCATTCTTTAATAGCACGACGGCGGTTCGGGCCTCAGACTCAATGACGGCCTCTTCGTAAAACTTTAACCAGTGGGTTGGTGCTTGACGATATGTCTTTGGCTTGGCCCGCCGTGGTTCAACTATTGGTTTTCATTTACTCTGGCATACAGTAGAATTAGCCAGGAGTACTCGTCTTTGTTTATTATAGTGATTAATTTGATTTTTATGTTTTCGCTTTGATGCATTGACTGAGTTGGGAGCCTTTATGCGAACCGAATTTTTATGTATTTCTGTATTAAGAGTAGCATCGGGACCCAGGGTGAAGTTAGCTAGCTGTAAAAGTGCTTTAAACCCCCCGGTGGTTTGCTCTACCGACCGTTCTAAGGCGGTGGTCCCGGTGTTATTCTTACTCTTTGTTGCTTTGTGCTTTATTCTACGAGTCGATTTGTTGTATGTCTTTCCGTGTGTCATTTTGTTATTGTGTTTTTCAGTCCTTTTAGTATTGCGATTACCTCGCTAGGGGGAGAGAGAGCTAATCTTAGTGCTTTTCGTACGTTTGTTCGATTTGTGTTTGTTTGGATTTGTCAGTTTCCTCTTCCTCTTGGTGTCAGGGAAGGGCTGCGGTTTATGATTGTGGCACTCCCTGTACTTTTCTCTTACCTTTTTTTTTTAAAGATATTTAGTATGTAGCAATGTTAAGTGGTCACCTACATAAATCCTGCCAACCATGCCCCTGGGGTCCAAATTAGCTCTCATAGACTTATAATGGAAAACAAAATAACAAAAAATCTTCTCCTCTGAAACCACGAGGCCCACAGCTTAGATATTTAGTATTTAGCAACGTTAAGTGGTCACCTTTATAAATCCTGCCAACATGCCCCTAGGGTCCAAATTGGCCATGCCCCCGGGGCTCATCAGCTCCCATAGACTTATAATGAAAAAAAATATATAAAAAATCATCTTCATTGAAACCATAAAGCCCAAAGCTTAGATATTTAGTATGAAGCAATGATAAGTGGTCACCTACATAAATCCTGCCAACCATGTCCCTAGCGTCCAACTTGGCCACGCCCCGGGGCTCATTAGCTCCTATAGACTTATAATGGGAAATACTTAAAAAAAATCTTCTCTGAAACCATAAGGCTCAGAGCTTAGCTATTTAGTATGCAGCAACGTTTAGTAGTCACCTACATAAATCCTGCCAACCATGCCCCTAGGATACCAATTTGCGACGCCCTGGGGCATTAGCTCCCATAGACTTATAATGGGAACTTGAAAAAAAACTTAAAACATCTTCTTCTCTGAAACCATAAGGCCGAGAGCTTTGCTATTAAGTAGTCAACTACACAAATCCTGCCAACCATGCCCCTAGGGTCCAAATTGGCCACGCCCGAGGCTAATTAGCTCCCATAGACTTATAATAGGAAAAACTTAAAAAATTTTTCTTCACTGAAACCATAAGGATCAGGGCTTAGATATTTAGATATAGCAACGTTCAGTGGTCATCTACATAAATCCTGCCAACCATGCCCCTGGGAGCCAAATTGGCCACGCCCCGGGGCTCATTAGCTCCCATAGACTAATAAAGGGAAAAAAAGCTTAAAAAATATTCATTTCTGAAACCATATGGCCCAGAGCTTAGATATTTAGTATATAGCAATGTTAAATACACCTGCATAAATCCTGCCAACCATGCCCCTAGGATTCAAATTAACCACACCCCGGGGCTCATTATCTCCCATAGACTTAAAATGGGAAAAACTTAAAAAATCTTCTTCTCTGAAACCATAAGGCCCAAAGCTAAGATATTTAGTATGTAGCAATTTAAAGGAAAAACGGACCAAATTATGCCCCTTTGTGGCATAGGAAAAGCTTGTAAGCAAAATATCTCAAGAACCGCTTGGGCTAGGCTCTTGAAATTTTGCAGGCTGTTTGGAACAAATGTGAAAATGACCTGATCAAATTTTGGTATAATTTTATGGAAAACTGACCAAATTATGCCCCTTAGTGGACTCAGGCATTTTGGCATAGGTAAAGCTTGTAAGCAAAATATCTTTTTGATTTATGGCTCTTTGAAAATGTCAGCATTTTAACCTTGTAAGCAAGATATCTCAAAAACTGTTTAAGCCATTGCCTTGAAATTTCACAGGGAATGATGAGCAAATGGCCTGATTAACTTACAGCAGTTTTCAGGTGAGCGTTGTGGCCCATGGGCCTCTTGTTTACTTATGGCCCTTTGAAAATTTCAGCATTTTAACCTTGTAAGCAAGCCATCTCAAAAACTGTTTAAGCCATTGCCTTGAAACTTGACAGGCTAATAGGGAATGATGAGTAAATGACCTGATTAACTTACAGCAGTTAACTCAGGTGAGCGTTGTGGCCCATGGGCCTCTTGTTTAATACATCAGTATGTGAGGCAACTGACGAAGATCCTGACAAAGCCGTTTTTCTGTATATCGTAAAATAAACCCTCTGGTTCCGAGCAGTCTTAACTTATTGTATTTAATTTAAATATTAAGACACATTCAGTCACTCAATAGCATATTTCTTCTAAAATTACAACAAGTCCATTTTATGTATATAATACTACTAGATGAGTGGCAAACAGTGTAGAGTATGACTGGATACTTGTCTGAATACCCTTCCTTCAGCAAACTGTTTCAATTACATGTACCTGATTTATATTTGAATCATTACGCAAACACGCCTATTCAAATATATTGAAAATTTCACTACCAAAAAAAATGAAAATTTTCAGCTAAAAATTCTGATATTTTTCATATTTCTGCTCAAAACATAATTTGTTGGTACTCGTTAGAACCGCCTCGGCGAGGCGGTTCTAACGAGTACCACAATCTATGTTTTTGAGCAGAGATAAGAAAAATAATGTATACCCTGTAAACCCCAGTTTTACTATATAAAAGTGGGGTTTAAGGGGGTCAAAATTATAAAGGTTTGTTTTCGTGATGAGCTTATGCTCGGAGTTTTCACTGTTTACTCAGGCTGTCTGTCCCAGGACTTACTGGCTTTCCACTTCCTTTTGAAAGACGTTTTTAATCCAGCGTTTTACTCTAAATGGTAAAATTCATTTATGATTATTACAAATATTTACCACAAAATTAATTTTATGGCCCAAAATGGGTCTGACCTATGCAATTTTTATAGTAAACTGGATATTTGGAAATATTTTATTAAAAAAAAAACATATGTTTTGCTTTTCTTCACTAATTTTAAATCATTGATAACAATATTGTGAAAATTTCAGAAACTTTGTTGAAAATCTGCATTTAAACTACATGTACCCACCCTAATGTTTTTCTTAGCAAATTTTGCAACCATTTTTACTATGGGGAAAAATATAAGTATTCGGGTTTTTTTAAACCAGTGACTAGAATAAAACTTTTTGTGCATAGGTAGCTACGACAAATGGTTTTGCATTAATCATGCTAAACATTTGCAAAATTACTTCTTCTGTATAAAGCGCCAGACACAAAACGGCTTTCCAAAAGATGTCGAAATGAGAGCATGACGAGAACATGCCTATTCAAATATACTGAAAATTTTATCACCAAAAATTGAAAGTTTTCAGATGAAAAAGTCTGATATTTTTCATATTTCTGCTCAAAACATAGATTGTGGGTACTCGTTAGAACCGCCTCGGCGAGGTAGTTCTAACGAGTACCCACAATCAACGAGTACCCACAATCTATTTTTTGAGCACTAATAAGAAAAAGAATGTATACCCGTGTAAACCCCGGTTTTACTTTATAAAAGTGGGGTTTAAGGGGGTCAAAATTATATAGGCATGTTTACGTGATGGTATGTTAGATTAGTTATGGTATCAGTGTTTGTGGCGGAAGCTTACATGTTAATTATCTCTATTAGGCGATGCACTTCATTCATAAAAAAAATACACCAGCCAGGAATCGTACATGAGCAACAGCGTAAGGTAATGTACCTTATTAGATATGCGCTAAAAGATCAATCTGTTTCGCACAGACTGATCCGATGTTGGCCGTGCGCCCTATGGATAGGCAAGGATGCATGATTTCTACAAGCAGACGGCGAAGACTGATCGGACTGAGCGAATGCGCAATGATCTGTGTCTTCGATAAGCGCACATATCATAAGGTAGTTTTTTCAGCTTTTATCTCATACGCAATTACCGTCGCTCTAAGTGAGACACGTTTTTATAACTGTCTTATTTCTCCGTAGAAAACATGTTAGGTATTCATTAGAAGCGCCTCAAGGAGGCGCTTCTAATGAGTACCCTCAACATATATTGTCATGAAGAAATCAGTAAAATTTCGGGCCTTTTCTTAGAGTTACATGTATGCTTATGTAATGTCATATACAAATAGCAAATAGCGAAAGCCTTAACCATGCTAAACAGCCCATTCCTTGATTTAAAAAAAAATACATGAGGATTGCTGATGAGGCCTATTTGACCGAAACTAGCTAATCTGACCCAGAGAATATGGAAAAGTCAGGAATGTTCAATACTGAGTTAAGAATTAATTTTCTTTATCAAATAAAAAGTAATCTCAAAGTTTTTAGAATACAGCTAGCAAACAGTGGACATCCTGACCAGACTGCATAAATGCGCTGTCTGATCTGGTCATTCGCATTGTTCATATATGGCATTCACTAAATTTGGCTTGCGCAGGTTCGATTACTTCTTCATACACTATATTTACTCCAAAAAGCAATTATTCTCTTTTCGCCCTATTGGCAAACACACACGATTGGCAAATAAGAAGCACAGGAATAACTTCCTGAGCCTCTTCGGGGAGTTCACGTTCCGCTGTTGAGTTTATGTGATATAAATAAACTGAAGTCTGAATGAAAAATTGTTCATTGATAGAATGATAGAAGTAACAAACTTACAGCGGACTCAAAATAAAAATCAAGGCCAAGTTGAGAATTCTGTTCCTTAGCTATCGTATTCAGCCAAAATGTTTGGACGCCTGATCTCCTTACCGTACTTGTTCTGGTTTCTGAACAATTCCAATTTATTGCCTGATAAAGTGTCTGAAAACCGCTGGTTGAGTTCTGCAAAAAGTGTAGATCCTGATCAGACGCCGCTATACGCGGCGTCTGATCTGGATCTACACTTTTTGCTCAGGCATGTTTGTTTGAAAAACGTTGGGTTAATACTGTTGTCAGCTGTCCTGTTGCTAGAGTAAAATGGACGCATGGCACAGCGAATGTTGCGTCACCTGTGCGTCCAAACTGTCTGATAAGAGTATCTGAATGTCGTCAAGTAGAGGTCAAATAGTGGTTATATATGCCACCAGTGAAAGGCTTGGGAGAAATAGCAATGATGCCTAGGATGATTCGAGCCATTGCTACTTACAAACGTTTGCATTGATGTCCCTTTTCACTTGTTGTGCCTCATAATACATTGCGTGGGAGCTGAAGAAATTAATAAGTGTCTAAGAGTTTGCTTGCTGTTGCTGTTCTCCGTGATTTCCGTACATATTTCGTCCATTTCCGTTAATGTACATACCTGGGAATGTGTTGGGACGTCCGTATTTCGTGCCATGCATTCGCGTTGTTTTTACCTTCTGTTAATACAAGTAGGTTACCTTCAGATGTTTTCAACAGTAAGGTGCTGACCAAAGGGGTGACTGACCCTCTTTCTAACTTCCCTGTCTTCTGCTTTGCCAAGTTTTATGGAACAAAAGCTTCATATTAGATTAGCAGTATTTATGATATATTGCACCTTCCTGTGATATTGGACTGTGATATGTGCAGTAAAGTTTGTAAAGTTTATAAGGATACTGCGTGCGCTGATATATGTTAGATTGTTTTATATCTGTGCGCTTGTTTGTCGAAAAAAACACTACAGGGTATTGTTAATTGATCTGTTGGTGCAGATACCGTTGGCATCATCGTCGGCGTTGGCGTCCCACTTTCTTTTCTGCACAATATCTTAGGACCAGTGGTTGGATTCTTACCAAATTTGCAAGGAAATGCAACTGGGATATAACTGATTAGCTTCTGGTGGCCTTGATTTAATTGATAAGGCCACAGCAGTAGAAAAACTGAAAACGGTTATCTCCGTTTAATGTCTATCTGTTTATTGGTCATAGTAATACGATGTACTAAATGGTCAAAATCACCTGTTGTTTTGAATAATACATAATTCATTATACTTCAGGTTACAAAGAAAATTGCAAAGTTCAATGCACTTCATTTGCAAGAGCACTAAAGTCGTGCCTATAGCATAGAAAATTCAGATCTGACAGCAATGCCACATTTGCGTTTACATTACGAAAACACGCCTATTCAAATATATAGAAATTTCACCCCATAAAACTTGAAAAGTTTTCAAATAAAAAAAAAAATTTATATATTCATATTTCTGCTCAAAACATAGATTGTGGGTACTCGTTAGAACCGCCTCGGCGAGGCGGTTCTAACGAGTACCCACAATCTATGTTTTTAAGCATAGATAAGAAAATAATGTATACTCCTGTAAACCCCAGTTTTACTATATAAAAGTGGGGTTAAAAGGGGTCAAAATTATATAGGCATGTTTTCATGATGTCGCATGCTTTTGACTTATGTCTTCAGAAACTAAGTGTCGGTATGATAAAATAAATATTACATTCCAGAGAGGGCGATATTAAAAAAAAAAAAAAAAAAAAAAAAAAGAAAAAACGAATCTGATTATCGACCTCGGCTTCGCCTCGGTTGATAATCATATTCCTCATGGTGACACTTTACAATTGGCCACTCAGGAATGCAATATTTGAGCAAACGCACAACAAAACCTACAATTAGACGTGCGACCAGCAAAGACTCAGGCGGGCTTGCGCATCCGCGCAGTGTAATCAGAGTCTTCGCTGCTCGTATGTGCCTTCTACAGCCTCCAGGTTATCCAAAGAGGAATGAACGAGAGCCCTTGCCACGCTGGGTGCATATAGAGGCTGATCTGAGTCTTTGCTGGTCGCACAGGTTTCGTTGTACGCTAGTTTATTTATAGTCTATAACAGAAGCGTATGACAATTTCATACTTACAGTAAATTATTGCATAAAAAGCAGTGCCGCACGTTATTAACAGCCGTACATTAACCGGCGAAAAGCCGTGTATTAACAAGGCAATTCAGCGCTGTTAATGCACGGCTACGCAACTTTCAATATGATCGTACCGGGGCCACAGATTTGCTGCCGTTACGAGATGTGTAGTGCCCGGCCCTAGAACGAGCATAGTCCGTGGAATTTGTTATCGCGAGACATCGATGAAAAGGCGAAACAAAATAGTGCAAGAAATAACGCAAAATGTAGCAAATGTTTTCAGTTTTTATGCAATAATAGTGATCGAATATGGTTTTTCAATGCATTAACATTCGCCAGTTCCCTTGTGAGGTGTTGAAAACCGCGGCCTCCGGCAATTATCAGCTTGGCTAGCCATTCAGCATGCAACGAAGACTGATCAGTCTGTCCGCATGTTCAAGTAATTCCGAGTTTTCACTGGGCTGCTGTGTCGTAATGTACTTTGAGGCTCATTTAAGAAGTGGAATACATATTATCCAGGAAACGCCACATTTAATGAATACAGCCACCTCCAGACAACAAAGGCAGAAACACATTCTCACACGTCTAGTACAATCCTGTCTCTTGTGCGCTGCGCTGCGCACGACTGTACATTTATTGTACTAAACCTCCATTAACTCATTAGTACAATCATATCTCTTGTGCGCGCTTAGTGTTAGTTATAAGTAATGGCTATTTATTCATTGTACTAAAACTCATTTCACAAACGCGTTACCATCAAAACCTATCCTGTGCTGCTGTAAACGTAAACATAATTCAGTACAGAAATTTCTTTATTTGGCTTAACTTCAAACAGAAGCACATCGCAGATTTCAATTATAACTACTTAAGATGTTTTTGTCCATAATGTTTGAGACACAGACAACATACTGATGGAATCACCAGGAATAAAAGAGATGTTTTGTGTTGGATTCTCATGAATTCTGAACAGTATTGTCCTTGTTTAGTGAAGATTCCTTTGATGTAAGCTATTTTTAAATTCACTAGTAAACTAACAAGACGGATTCTATAGTCGAGTCGTAATATCAGAAAACGGACTCTCTGAAATGTGCGCCGAACGAACACTCAAATTAGCCTGCGCATCCGCATTGTCCGCATGCATAAAGTGCATCCTTTTCTATCCAAACTGCCTCCAGTGAAGATTCTTGTCAGACTGCACGAATGCGCACGCTGATCTGAATCTTCTCTGGATGAACACGTCAGAAGGTACGTATTATTCAAATTGCGACTCAATCGGCAAATATTTATTTGCAAATATGAACTCGCCATTTGTTACAACAGTAGTCTTTATAAGTTTATAAGAACAAATATACCCTCACTTTGCACTATGAAATGTTTTTAATTCTATTCTTTTTTTTTTTCTTTTTTTTTTTCAAAAAAAAAAAAAAAAATGGATAATAATAATAATAATAAGCTTGATATTTCATGTGAATCGGCTGCCTAGCTAGCAGGCTTAAGTTATATTTTTTTCTGTGCTGATCTCTTGATGAGAAAAGGAACCCATTAGCGGACCGAAACTTAAACGCAGATGGAATCGTGTTACGATTATGGGCGAAATTTATCTAATGAGCTTGCGCAAAATTAAACTTGCCACTGACCGTGTCAAGGCGGTTCCTCTGTTGCAGTTCTTCATATATGCGTCGGTTGTTTCATATGCGGCGTTTATTTTGTCATTAGATGTTTCTCATCTCTTCTTAAATTGCTTGTAAAGGCTATGCTATGTGATCGTGGACTGTCCTGGGGATCTTTACTTACCGATTGGACCAAATAATCGGACCGGGCGCTTAGTGTTTCAAAATTACTTGGAAACCTTGAGGTAAACATGTATCCACCAAACTAAGGGTACACTTAAAAAATCAGCGAAGGACTGATCTAATGATGCTTATGCGATATTTGTCTGTGTTTTTGCCTGATTTTCTGCATAAAAAGCCTATGTTGTGGGTACTCATTTGAATTGCATCGACTTGTCGATCCAGTTCAAACGGGTTCCACAACATGTGCCTTTATAAAGAGTCTGTGTTGCGGGCACTTGTTTTAATTGCAACAGTAAACGGGTTCCCACAACATACGCCTTTATAAAGAAGTAGACAAAAAGTACAATGGCTGTAATTTAAAGTCTAAGGCATTGCATCACTATGTACTTATGTGTGGTAATTAGGTCGAATACAGTATATATCTGCATCTTTTCACTGGAAGGTTTATTAAGAAAAGGAAAAGAAAGTTCCAAAATTAATTCAAACAGTTTAACACAATCAAAACATGAAAGCTTCATTTAATAAAAACAGATGAAGCTCACTAGAGTCGAATTTCAATGGTTCAGACATCTTTTGGACGATGAACATTGTTAGTTCGAGCCACGATGAGTCGATTCTAATAAGTTTACATACAACATACAATTTTATGAAAATTTTCCAAAAGTATCTCTATCGATGTCTTAAGCTAGTTGAAGGCTTTCCTGGGGACGAGCTGTCTCATCTGGATCTACAGTGTTTGCAGAGATATTTGGTTTGGTATGCAGGACTGAAAGAATTAGGGCATGCTGGCTGGCCAAAATCACGAAAAGACTCGTTCAGCGTATGGTGAAATTGTGTGAAAAACTGAAGCATTTGCAATAAAAAGGAATAAAATGAAATGAGTAAACAAAATTTATCCTCGTCTTCTTCAGATTAATATCATGGGCACATGGTTAATAAATCCAGACACCATTTTAGACGAACAATCAACATTTAGATATTAAAGACAGCACTGTACAAAAATATCCAATCTTTTATTATTACGCTGAATCAATGAACCTGTGATGCATCACGAAGACATGCCTATATAATTTTGACCCCCTTAAACCCCATTTTATATAGTAAAACTGGGGTTTATAGGGGTATACATTATTTTTCTTATTTCTGCTTAAAACATAGATTGTGGGTACTCGTCAGAACCGCCTCGGCGAGGCGGTTCTAACGAGTACCCACACTCTATGTTTTGAGCAGAAATATGAAAAAATATCAGAAATTTTTATCTGAAAATTTTCATTTTTGGGTTGTAAAATTTTCAGTACATTTGAATAGGCATGTTTTCGTAATGGAAAGAAAAATTCTAGTATATTATGTTTTAAAGGAGCATCCAAGAACGAAAGGTTAATATCCGCCTGGATGTATATCTTGGGTCTTGGCTTTCAAAGGTCAAGGTCAAAATCTCAATAGGATGTAATTAGCATGAAGCTGTATTTATCTTTAAACCCTCGAAACTTAAAAGCTTTCGACAGAATTTTTCACTTTTACGAGGGCACTTCAAAAAGTTCATGGCCCCGTCTGCTTCTGTTAGATCAGTGCATACCAACCTAATATGTATGTAATTAGGAGTCTTTCACTAGATTTCTGAAAAAAAAGTTCAAAACATCTTATGGTCATTTTTTATATTGCCTCTCAAACACAAGAAGGGTAGCGATGTTCAAGTTTTAAAAGCCTATGTAAATTTAGCTGTCTTGCTTCGCTTTCACATTTCATTTCCATACACAACATAATTTTATGTTCTGTTTTTATTGTAAAAGCACATTTGATCATTTGCTGATGGTTTTATTATAAAATAGTTATGTTTGACATGCATCATCACTACTGTAAACCCTTAACTTATGAACCCCTGAGGTTTAAAATATAACTGTCATATTTATGCGTTTATTGAAAATTCTATGCAAAAATGTAGAAAATGTTCTTGCACAGATAATATTAAATTTAGTATCTTCCAAAAACTTTGCCAATTTCTGGGCATTCACAAAAAAGGTTTCACTGCTGAAATTATTAAAAATTCACCATTCTCGGCATACAATTCTTGAATGACTTAAACCTACAAATAAACATTCACCACTTACAGAGATGCCGAAAATGTTAATGCAAACATTTGATTACACAAAGTTGTGGGTGGTCAAAAACATACGCTATTGAGTATGGGGGTAGGCGTAAAAAAATGTAGTCTTAGATGATTGAAACTGAAACTGAATTCAGAAAATTTTGTGATTATTGGTCTGTAGAATATCTGCATAGAATCAGCAATCCAAATGTCTCCTAAACTATTTAGAACATGGTAGGGCTGAGAACTTTTTAACGGCCCTCGTATAACGTTTAAAACAAAAAGGGACATGTTTATGTGGAAATATGCAAAGTCATTGGATTCCAAAGTAATACAAGCGTTTCATAAAGTATTGTATAGACCATAATGTATTTCGATATATGAATCTTGTCAAAGCTTGTCAACCTTTTGTGTCTACGCATCAAGAAAACATGGTTTAATAATCTTGACCACCTTAAACCCTATTTTAATATAGTAAAACTCGGGTTATTTTTCTTATTTCTGCTCAAATACATAGATTGTGGGTACTTGTTAGAACCATCTTGTCGAGGCGGTTCTAACAATTACCCACAATCTATGTATTAAGCAGAAATATGAAAAATGTCAGAAATGTTTTATCTGATTCTTTTTTTTTTTTTTTTTTTTTTATTTATTTTTTGGTGCTAATTTTTTTTCAGTATATTTAAATAGGCATGTTTTCGTAATGGAACATGCACAAAATGGTCAGATTAAGATTGATCCCGCGCATGCGCAAAATCTCATCCGGACATTTGCTCTCTTCATAAATTCTATAGTGTTAAATGTTTCTGTTAGTGGAAAGCGAAGTCCCTGATCGATCTGACCGATCTCAGGCTGATCTGAGCCTTCGCTGTCGCATATGCCCAAAGACACGTTTTCGCATGGCACGACCAAAATATTCTACATTTATTAAGAGAGCGTGTATAATCTTACAAAAGAAAATTTTAATTTTAATTTATGTATTATTTAATAAGACTTCTGATATTTCTTCATTTCAAAGTTCAGTAAATTGATTTATAATCCGTCGCGGTAACTGCCTAAAGAACTCTCTAAGATATTGTATCTTGTTTGTTACAATGCAAACTGTAGAACTTTCTATATTTTGCGTTGAAAGGTACCGGCAAATCCAAACCATCGCAAGAACGTCGTTACAACGTCGCTGCAACGTCTCGACGTTGCAGCGACGTTGTTGCGACGCTGTGTGTTTGCTGGTTAGCCTGCTCTGCTTTCGACATCCTTCGGAAAGAATTTTTTTATTCGGCGTTTTCAAATGGGAAAAAAATGATTTGTGATTGAAAATATCTGATCAGAAACCTTTTGTCGTTTCTGTCAAAGTGCCTTGTTTTTAAATATTTACCACAAGATTAATTTTATGGCCAAAATAGGTCTGACTTATGCAATTTCTATGATATACGTTTTGGATTTTTTTCTATTTAATTCATTCTTGTAGAAATTTTAAGCCAATGGAACTTTTGAAAACTGCATCCAAACTACCTACCCTGCATTAAATCGTGCTAAGATTTTGCTAATTTATACTGTATAAAGTGCTAGGCAAAAAAAAAAAAAAAAAAAAAAAAAAAAAAAAAAAAAAACAGAAAATGACTTTCCAAAAGATTTCGAAAGGAGAGTCGTTACGTTTTAGCTCGACTATACGAAATTAAAGAACCCCTTTAAGTCATAAGTCATATTAAAAATTTATAACTGTGTGTGTGTGTGTGTGTGTGTGGTGTGGTAATCGGCGTAGTTCTTAGAAGGGATAGGCGGTCGAAAGTGACAAATACACCTCCCAGATGGGGAAACGTAATATAACCACATACACTAATGAAATGTTTTTTCTACTTTTGTTTTTACATTTTGCTTCGATTTCGACGTAAAATGTAGAGGAAATAGATTTCTAGATTTTGCGTTGGAGCACTAGTGTTTTGTCGTATTTTCAGCTTTTCTTGGAAACGTTATTATTACTTCGGATACTCCATGAGTTTGCATATATTGTAATTTTTTTGTTTGTGTTGGGGTTTTACGGCCCAGTAAACCCAGTGGGGTCATGTCGAGTGCGGTCAGTTAACCTAACCACACGTTTACTGGGCAGGCTTAGTCCTCTAAGCGGTTAACCAGTATTATGCACATTCTTTCGCCAGAAACTGACAACTGCCCTTAATGAATCAGCGGAAGGGAGAGAATGACCGTAGAAAATATTTCATGATCAATCTCTACGAAAGAATGTTGCCGACCTCGGCGGGGGTTGAACCCGCGACCTCCTGGTCTCCAGTCGGACGGCGCATCCAACTGAGCCACCGAGGCCGGCTCTCATATATTGTAAATAAACGCATACATACATACATACATACATACATACATACATACATACATACATACAGCCATATATACATACATATATATATATATATATATATATATATATATATATATATATATATATATATATATATATATATATATATATATATATATAAACACTGACCCGTTGGAGAATAAATAAAGCATCAAAACTGACAATTTAGAAAAAAAATGAAGTTAGCCAGGAAATGCCAGAGTCACGAAATACAGTAACCGACATGCAAACAAAGAAGAAATTCAACAGAAAAACAGCCTGTGGACGACCAGTAGAAACCACTTCTGGGTGGGGGTGGGAGTGAGGCTTAAATAGCTCGACTGCAACTCAGTCTGTCAAGTTTTATCCTTCCTATCGCTCTCAAAGTCAACAACCCTTAAACCCGCTTTTCCCCATCACTTTTCTTAATTGCTGGTCTCAATATAAACCACTACTTCTGTATTGTTGCAAAACAGTGTAAATTAACAGAATCGTTAGAAAATGTACCTTATGACATAAGCGCCCAGCGAAGACTCAGATCAGCCTACGCATCCGCGCAGTCTGATCAGAGCCTTCGCTGTCCGCCTTT
Organism: Anodontia alba; assembly: GCA_964016985.1. NCBI lineage: Eukaryota > Metazoa > Mollusca > Bivalvia > Lucinida > Lucinidae > Anodontia > Anodontia alba. The sequence continues at coordinate 68,162,196 of OZ024834.1, forward strand.
AAAAGCCTTGAACACAAGATTATCAACAGAGCGCCGCGCGAAGACTCTAATCAGTCTACTCAAGTTTCACACGTGAGAAGGTACATTATCTCACGTGGAAGCTCACGTATTGTCTGTGAAGACAGGATCTCTTTTCAGTGGAATGAATTAAGACATCAGCAAATGATTTGTCACTCACAGATTTAATGAAGTGAGATTAGCTATTTTAGTCGGGAAGCAACAGGTACCGTACTGCATACACTAAACGCGTTGATTCAGATAACTTGCACATGCGTAGAACCTGATCGCACACGCTGTGAATATAGTGCACGTACTATTCCGTTAAATGCTGCATGCATCTGTAGCAAGCCTGATAAGCAGGCTGACCGAAAACTTCTGTTCACAACTGCGATATTCCTTGAAATGATTTCCGTAATAGCCCTAAAATTGGGACATACAGGTCTGGGCAAGCAGTGCAGATCCAGATCAGACGCCGCAGAACGCGGCGTCTGATCAGGGCCTACACTGAATGCCATTCATCAAAGAGTTTTAAGATAAATCAACAAGTTTTTCAATTGATTTTTTTTTCTTCAAATTTTAGGAGAAGTATGGCAAGAGGTTACGTTGATTTAGTATTTATTAGACTGGCTCCAGTCTCCAGTGACCAAATATTTATTATTATAATCCTGTTTGATAATCCCCTAAAATAAAACCAGTATCATTCTAGTGACCAGCCTTTATCGTCATATTATTTTGGTTTTTTAAGGGATTATCAAACAAGATTATAAAATAAAAAATATTCAGTGACCAGCCTTTAGTCATGATGATATTTTGTTTGTTTATAGGGGATTATCAAACAGGATTATAAAGGTAACTATTTAGTCACTGGAGACTGGAGCCAGTCTAGTGTTGGGTAAACAGTGTAAACTGAGACCTACGTGAGAAAATATGCCTTCAGCCTGAGCCTTCCATTTACTTTCGTCAGTATTTTCTGCATTCATTATAGTGCCAGTTCTTTCGTAAGCGGCCAAGAAATCAACGTATACATTGCTCAAATACGCAGTCTTAAATGGACAATTGTTGTTCGTAGGGTCTTAGGTGGGTGGAGGGTGTATGCTTCGCTTGCCGAGTCTTGTCATCACCTGTTTTGTTTTCCAGCTTTTGGGGTTTAGCGACACTGGCAAAGATAAAATCAGAAGTGCGCATCTGTCGCACTAAATTTGGTATACTTACGCATATATTGTTCTTAATCAGTTTTGGGACTCAGGGTCATTTTCGTATGATACCACACAATTGTTTTATGTATTGCGCTATGTGAAAATGGCTTTTGGTGCATATGTATTACTGAAAAACAAAAGTCAGACTACACCTTCGCGCAGTCTTATTTTGATCTTGGCTTTCCGCTTACAAAATCATTGGACACTGCCTACCGCGTTCTTGTAGCAACGAACAGAAACGGTTCTCATCAAGCATTGTGGACCCCTACTTTGATCTGGGCCTTCTCTGTACGCATATGCCCTGAAATCCCTTTTTTCTCCTGGTATGAACCGAATTCCTGGCTGATTGTTCCAAGTACAGATTTAGCTTCTGAATGAACGGAGGTGCACTTGATGCTGAGGTACCAGAGGGGTAACAACATCATATGATGCGTAACGCTGGAAAAGGGCCCTTATGTAATTTGCGGACAATGGGGTCAGATAAGCGTGCGTATCTATGCATTCTAATCTGGGTACTTTCTGTTCGACATATACGACAGTATCCACCGATTCTGTAAGCGGACAACAAAGGCCCAGATCTTTCGCGCAGGCTGATCAGGGCCTGCGTTGTCGGCAAATTGCATAAGGGTACTTTTCCTGCGTTGTTCATCATATGAAACGTATTTATCCTAAATACAATCGACTCGCGGTATCTCAAACTCTGAGGGACCAGAATTTTTTATTTGAGATAACTGGTTTGAGGTAAAAGTTCAAATGTAAGGGAACTATAGCAAACTAAACCAATATTGCCTTTTTTAGTTTGACTTGACCAGTAGTTTGGGTTATCAATGTTTGAGATAACGAGAGTCAACTGTACTCGAACACCTTCGCGTCATACCATACTTGTCCTAAAATTTGAACCATACTTGTCCAAATATTTGAACAAGTCCATTTTGCTTCATCTCGAGGTGTCCAAAACTGCTGGGTGAGTTGCAAACAGTGTATACCCTGACCAGACGTCGCGATCTGCGAATTCTGATCTGGGTCGACACTATTTATTCCGAACCCGAACAAAGCAATCTTTCTATTGACGTGTCTAAAAATGCTGGTCGAGTGCCAAACAGTGTAACTCTGTTCAGATCGGAATCTACAGAGTTTGCTTAGGCCCGTCTGTCCGAATACATGGGGTGTATACGGTATACAGATTTTAGATGTAGACAGCAGTCTGAAATACCGCTCTGACTAGGCTGTTTTTCGTTTAACATAAGTAAGAAGCAGGTTTTTTTTATCTCATTAACCGCCATGTGCACTATTCGAGAATGGAGATACCCATTGAAATATTGCTTTCGAGCAGTTTTGCTTTATAACGGCTAATGAACACCACCTACATTAATTCGGGTACTCAATATGATGTTTATGTCGCTCATTTTATTTATATAAGCAGTGTTTGTGTGCGTGTGCGTGTGTGTGTGTTATGCTTCCGTTTTAAGATGACTTGAAAAGAAAGCATTTCAAAAGGAAAAAAAAACAATGTTCGCAAAAAACAAGTACTTGTTATGAAACATTTTGACAATGCCTTTTGATGGAAATCTGAACGATAGGACGATTATCAAGGTTTGAAGTTTTCCAAATAGCTTTTATGGGCAACGCCATTTTGAATATTAAATGAGAATTTATGACGTAGCAAAGCCTCAATTAAATATGCAAAGCGTAAATAAACAATATTTGTAACAATAATTGACCTTTATATTTGTGAATACAGCTTTTCTTTAGACGTAAACTGGATTTGTTTTAGCGCCATATTGTTTTCTGTCAGACAGAGGTTTCTATTTAATATTTCGAAATGTTTAGAAAGTCATTAAATATTCAAAATGGTGGCATCCTTGATAATAGATATAAAATCCCTGAACATCATCTCTCTTTGGGTTTTATCCGATTTTGAACAATTTTGCATCAAAGAGCATGGCTTATCTAGATAATTCCTCTCAGGTACATTCTTTGCTAAGCTTGCCTCTCCCTTTAAGATAAATGTTCTTGCTCCCCATTTAAAGAGACCGAATTGGCTTTCTTGGTTTACATGAAACCGTTTTCAAATAGGGATATTCTTTAAGAATAGACTTTATTCCAACAGAGGATTAAGTTCTTTTGACGAAAAGCCTTGAGAGAACAGTCAATGCTTTCTAGTCAGATTGAGCTCCCTTGGAGATGACTCCAAATTAATTAACAATATAATTACAGTTGATATTACACAGGTTATATTAAAGAGTAGTTAATGATAATTCTGGGACAATTTTTTTTCAATGTCTCCAGAAAAGATACGCTATGGGTACTCATTAGAAGCCCTTCACCGATGCGCTTCTAATGAGTACCATAACATATATATTTTTATTGAGAAATAAGAAAATATCCAAGAATTACCACCAAATACTAATCCTTACCAAGTCATCTGTTTTCTGTTTCAGCAGCAAAAAGAACCCCCCCCCCCCCCCCACACACACACACACCAAAAAAAAAAAAAAAAAAAAACAGAGGGAGAGTTCTGTTTTTTGTAATGAGTCGTGTTTACTCTTCATCATATTTGCAATGTAATCATTTTAGTAGAATAACCTTGAATAAAACAAAAATAGGAGATGGCACAGCACCAAAAACAGATAAGCACGTGTATCCAGGGTCCATCACTGTGACGCTCATTACGAAAACATGCCTATTCAAATATGTAGAAATTTTCACCTCCAAAAACTGAAAATTTTCAGATAAAAAATCTCTGATATTTTTCATATTTCTGCTCAAACATAGATCGTGGGTACTCGTTAGAACCGCCTCGGCGAGGCGGTTCTAACGAGTACCCACAATCTGTGTTTTTGAGCAGAAATAAGAAAATAATGTATACCCCTGTAAACCCCAGTTTTACTATATAAAAGTGGGGTTTAAGGGGGTAAAAATTATATAGGCATGTTTTCGTGATGTAAATTTGGTATGGGTAAATTTAGAGTAGAATATGAAGACATACATACAGGAGATTGGCGTACATTGAGTTATTGACATTCGTCATGAAGTGATCTTTGGAGAGAAATCACACAGGAAAATTTATGACCCAACTTATTATCGTCTTAAATATTTTATAACTGGTACTTGTATTTGTTGCTGAATCAGCAATACAGTGAACCCTCGTTACTACGACAGCATTTATTTCCAAAGATGTTGTTATTAAAATGAATTTCCTGTTGTAAAGAATCCTTATTCAGTAGAATGATATGTAACCAGAGGACCAAAGGTCCTAAACCGCTCACCTAAATGCTGAGTGTATATTGAAACGAATTTGAAGGTATGATAGAATGTTCCTTGGACCGTTAATATTCTTAGTGGTATGTGGCTGCATACCAAGTTTCAAGGTTATCGGCCGTCCGGTTTCTGAGAAGAAGATTTTCAAAAGGTTTTTACCATATATAGTCATGGCAGCCATCATTCTCTCCCTTCCGCTGATTCAAGAAGGGCAGTTGTCAGTTTCTGGCGAAAGAATGTGCACAATACTGGTTAACCACTTGGAGGACTAAGCCTGCCCAGTAAATGTGTGGTTAGGTAAACTGACCGCGCTCGACATGACCCCATTGGGTTGACTGGGCCGTAAAACCTCAACACAAACAATAAACCATTTGAACAAACTTTTGATTCTTCATGCCGTAAAGGCTTCACATGAAATTTGGCTTCATAGTGCACAGCTGTTTAAAAAAAAAAAAAAAAAAAAAAAAAAAAAAAAACAATATACAAAAAAGTTTTAATTTTGATACCTGAGTGACCTTTGATCAAGGTCAATAAGTGACCTTGACCTTTGATACCCACGCAGCTTCATTTACTCATTTAGTTTATTGCATATACCAACTTTAAGTTCACAGGGAACAATAGGTTTCAAAAAATTAACAATGTCCACTTTTTCCAATACAAAAACATAAGTGACCAATTTTGATCTTACCGTAAAATGGGTCCAGGGCAACCCAGAGTCATCATTGGAAAAAAAAAAAGATAATGGGCCTAAATCCCCAATGTTACATAGAAGTTTCGAGACAATCGGCTGCAGGTTCCAGAGAATATTTTTGAAGGGCTTTTACAATACATGGTCATGGCAGCCGTCTTGGTCATGTGACCTGGACCATTAAAAAACTTCATTCCTCATCACAGGGCGGCTCCACATGAAATTTGACTTCAATCGGCCTAGTGGTTTGTGATTGTGGCACTCCTTGGACTTTTCTCTTACCTTTTTTTCTCAGAGATGTTTAAAAATTTTGGCAGACTACAAAAGACAGACTACAGACCGCAGACGACGACAACGGAGCCTACTCATACTATAAGCTCACCAGTGAGCCAAATGCTCAGGTGGATGATAAATGTCTTATTCTTATTTCCTGATACAACGAATTTGAAGGTCATGATAGAATGTTCCTTTGACCGTTAATGTGCTTTATATGGTATAGGACTACATACCAAGTTTCGAGGTCATCGGCCATTCTGTTTCTGAGAACAAATTTTTTAAAGGGTTTTTACCATATTTAGTCATGATAGCCATCTTGGTCATGTGCCCCAACATATTTGAACAAACTTTCGGTTCTTCATGCCGTTTAGGCTTCATATGAAATTTGGCTTCAATCTGCACAGCTGTTTAAAAAATAGAAAACAATACTAAAAGGTTATAATTTTGATACCAGAGTGACCTTGGACCTAGGTCAAGAAGTAACCGTGACCTTTGATACCCACGCAGCTTCATTTACTCATTTAGTTTATTGCATATACCAACTTTAAGTTCACAGGGAACAATAGGCTTCGAAAAATTAACAATTTCCACTTTTTCCCGTACAAAAGCATAAGTGACCAAATTTGACCTTAGCGTAAAATGGGTCAAGGTCAACCCAGAGTCATCATTTGATATATATATATATATATATATATATATATATATATATATATATATATATATATATATATATATATATATATATATATATATAATGGGACTAAGTCCCAAATGTTACATACAAAGTTTTGAGACAATTGGCTACAGGTTCCAGAGAAGAGGATTTTTGAAGGACTTTTACCAATTTTACCAAATATGGTCTTGGCGGCCGTCTTGGTCATGTGACCTGGACAATTTAAAAATTTCGTTCCCCATCAGAGGGCGGTTCCACATGAAATTTGACTGCAATAGGCCCAGTGGTTTCAGAGATGTTTAAAAATGTTGGCAGACGATAAAAGACAGACTACGGACCACAGACGACGACAACGGAGCCAATAGTATGAGCTCACCAGTGAGTCAAAGGCTCAGGTGGACTAATAAATGTCTCATTCTTTTTTCCTGATACATGTATATGCTTGAAAATCAAGTTAATATATGACCCCCGCCCCCACACACTTTCTTCATTCCCCCTTTTCGCTATATCAATTGTAGAATTGTGTGGTTGACGAATAAAGACAGACTACAAACCGCAGACGACAACAACGGAGCCTACTCATACTATAAGCTCACCAGTGAGCCAAATGCTCAGGTGGACTGATAAATGTCTTATTCTTATTTCCTGATATGTGCTTGAAAATCAAAGTTCATTACACGAAATTTCCAAAGAATAATATATATATATATAACCGAACACAAAGCAACACAATAAATTGAATGAAAACTGATTTGTTTTTTTTTTTGTTTTTTGGGGGGTTTTTTTTGTGTGTTTTGTTTCTTACAATTACTTCCGTGTACATCTTTTTACATTTTTAGTAGTTCAGTGCCCGTGAAATTTAATCAAAGCTCTTCAAAAGGATCTATAACAGTACCATTTGAGCCACAACATCCGAAAACATACCTTCGGACATGTGCGCCCAGCAAAGATTCAGGTTCTCGTTTATCCCTCTGTGGATAGCCTGGAGATTGCAGAAGGCACTTGCGATCAGAGAAGACTCTGATCAGACTGCGCGGATGTAGAGGCTGATCTGAGTCTCGCTAATCGCACAAGTCCTATTGTAGGTTTTGTCGTGCGTTGGCTCATACAACTGAACCACAGCACGACAAAACCTACAGCAAGATCCGTATGGTCAGCACAAATTCAGATCAGCTTAGCAAGGGTTCTCGTTTATGCCTCTGTGGATAGCCTGGAGATTGCAGAAGGCACTTGCGATCAGAGAAGACTCTGATCAGACTGCGCGGATGTGCAGGCTGATCTGAGTTCGCTAGTCACACAAGTCTTATTGTAGGTTTTGTCGTGCATTGGCTCATATAACTGAGCCACAGCACGACAAAACCTACAACAAGATCTGTGTGGCCAGCAAACACTCAGATCAGCTTAGCAAGGGTTCTCGTTTATCCCTCTGTGGATAGCCTGGAGATAGCCTGGAGGCAGTAGAAGGCACTTGCGATCAGCGAAGACCCTGACCAGACTGCGAAGGTGCAGGCTGATCTGAGTTTTCGCTAGTCGCACAAACCTCATATAACTGAGCCAAAGCATGACAAACCTACAACAAGATCTGTGTGGCCAGCAGAAACTCAAAACTAGGTTTTGTCGTGCGCTGGCTCATTTCTCATGGGGTAAACATGAATAATTAAAATTAAAAAAAAAAACACACACACACAGAATGGCAAACAGTGTTGATCCTGATGAGATGGCTCATTACGAGCCGTCTCATATGGCTCTTCACTGTTTGCACAGGTATTGGTAATGATAACAACGCACATCAAATAATAAGTATAATAGAAAATAAAGGGGTTCTTAGCTGAGCAGTTCGCTTTTGTTACGCTCGACACCAACGCGAGACATACCAAATGACGTTTTGCGGATTTGTACTTTTATCTGGTTGCCTTTTTCTGTCGTGCATGCCAACGGAAACAGAGAGCCAGAACAAAACTTTACAGTCCATTTTTCGGATTCATTGTCTGGTCCCGATTCAGGAGAAATTTAGTTTGGTTGCTTACATATGTTGCGCTCGTCTAACAAAACCACAAGCATTATAGATCGTTTTGCGAATTTGTTCTGTTCACAGCTTAAAGTACAAGGACACTTTTTATTCAGCATAAATTTTAATGGAGTTATATATTAAATTTTAATAGCACCCTGCAGACGATATTGAAAGCGTCAGTAGTTTTGCTTCATTTATGCCATATCTCGAGAAAAGTTCCCAGTCGCATATGAGGGCAACGAAGGCCCGTATCAGCCTGCATATTCAGGTCAGGGCCTTTTTTCGGCTTACAAATCCATTGGACACAGTAGAATGTATCAACAAACAGCAAAGGTCCCAATTAGAATGCGAGGATGAGCTGGATGTTCACCGTTTGGATCAAATTTTTCCATTACGAAAACACGCCTGGTCAAATATATAGAGAATTTCACCTTCAAAAACTGAAAATTTTCATTTTTTTTTTTCATATTTCTGCTCAAAATACAGATTGTGGGTACTCATTAGAACCGTCTCGCCGAGGCGGTTCTAACGAGTACCCATAATCTATGTTTTTGAGCATAAGTAAGAAAAATAATGTATACCCCTGTAATCCCCAGTTTTAGTATATAAAAGTGTATAGGTATGTTTTCGTGATGTTTAAAGGAATTCTGAGAATTATTTGAATAGAATGTCAAAACGCGTTTGCAAAGGAAAGGGGTTTGATAATAAAATATACTCGTAAATAGATTCTAAAATGAATGACCCTTGAGAGCAAAGAACCCACATACAAAACTTAAAAACGCTGAAATGGCAATTTTTCTGGGCCAGACTAGCTCATATAACATCACGAAAACATGGCTATATAATTTTTACCCACTTAAACCCTTTTATTTAGTAAAACTGGGGTTTACATGGGTACACATTATTTTTCTTACTTTTGCTCAAAAACATAGATTGTGGGTACTCGTTAGAACCGCCTCGCCGAGGCGGTTCTAACGAGTACCTACAATCTATGTTTTGTGCAGATATATGAAAATTATCATAGTTCTTTTATCTGAAACTTTTCAGTTTTTGGAGGTGAATTTTCTGTCTATACTTTAAATATGCGTGTTTTCAAAAATCCCGGATTCGACTCAATGATCAAAAAGGACCAGAAAATGTTATCTACACTTAACCCTGTTTCTAAGTAAACAACACGTGAATTGAAAGAAAAGCCCCTTTTCAGCAGAAAGCGAATATTGTTTAAAAAGTCTGCTAATATTTCAGTTGAGCGCGCTAACTGAAGAGACAATAATTGGAATGCACAAGTCTCTGTATGAAAGCTGTTTCAAATGGCTCTTTGATGGGATCTTCGTTCATCGAAGTTCTCATCAAAGAGTCATTTGAAACTGCTTTTATACAGAGACTTGTGTATTGTACTGCTGTCAGAATTTCGAATATTACTTGATACAATATTCTAGAAATCAAAGAACGTGCTATTAGGGGACCAGCATTTTAGAAACAAAGTCTTATTTCTTCAGCACTTTTGAAAGCGGAGATTTACTAGATTTTAATACGATCTGTGGAATAGCAAAAACTACAGTAAGACGTGTTTTCAACTGATCTCCTGACTTAAAACAACAAAAAACACAACATTCTTTTATTGTTTTGTACAGATAATTAGAAATGGAATTAAGAAATTCTATTCCCTGGTGTGTTCTACCAAGGGCATCCCCTGCAGATTTTAACTGACACTTCATGTGAATTTCTTCCTTTTTAGACCGTTTTAGAGATGATTTGAATGAAATGCCAAGCCTTATTTCTTATAAAAATATGATAAGCATCACTGATTTGTAGTCCGCTGGTTTAACTTACTGTGCCAAAGGATAATCATTACGAAAACACGCCTATTCAAATATATAGAAAATTTTACAACCAAATAAAGAAAAAAAAATCAGATAAAAATTTCTATATTTTTCATATTTCTGCTCAAAACATAGATCGTAGATACTCGTTAGAACCGCCTCGGTGAGGCGGTTCTAACGAGTACCCACAATCTATGTTTTTTTAGCAAAATAAGAAAAACACTGTATGCCCCTGTAAACCCCAGTTTTACTATATTAAAGTGGGTTTTAAGGGGGTCAAAATTATATAGGCATGTTTTCGTGATGGTATAGGCATTAAATCGTAGGGTTCATTTTTTGGATCGAGCCCTAGTATATAAACGCCAAGTTGTCACGTGATTATCACTGACCAATGTAATTCAACCACGCGGTTGTACAAAATCTAGATTACGGTTATTTATAGCCGCGCTGTTATCAGAGTGCTGTTGATAGAGGGTTATCTGTAAAACTTGATCTGGGGCATTGGCAAACAGTGCAGACCCAGATCAGACGCCGCATAACGCGGCGGCTTGTCAGGATCTGCACCGTTTACTTTAATAAAAGAAAGTTAAGGGTTAAATAAAATAGTCTTAAGTCCCCGTTCAGGACCATTTTCCCAGCCCACACTCAAAGATAATCGACCCACAAATGCTGTCAATGCTTTGACTCATAAAAGATCGCTGTTTCTTAATGAAATCTGAAGCTATAACAATGAAGGCCTTATTATTAGTGCTTCGTTACAATATCATTGATCTTGCCAACAGTTTAACTCCTTCACACCTGAGTTTTTGTAATGGACTCATCCAGCTTCGAAATTGGTCTCATCCATGGTTTCAGTCAAAAATCAATAACAGAATGGCAAACAGTGCAAATCCAGATACCCCACACCGCGTTACATACATTCATAGAGAGGATTAAACAAGAAGAATATGGAATATTGGCAATTTCAAGTATATTGCAATGACATACCAATAATAAGTCTCTAACTGTGCTCTGTTTTATGACAATTCATATGGAAATACAGTCGACTCTCGTTATCTCGACTTCGCTTATCTCGAATAACCGCTTATCTCGAAGTGAAAATCTAGTCCCTGTTTAAACATGAACATGTAACAACAGGTAACAAAATATTGTGAAAAAAGGAGACATTGCTCCTAAGGAGCAATTTGTACTCTTTTCCAGAATATTTTCAATATATCTTAAACTGCAGGAGTCAAATTACTTATTCATTTGTGAAATGTGCATGTTCAACTTATTTTTTTCCTCAATTCTGTAAATCTGATATGTCGAGGTACGGATATCTCGAAGTATTTCAGAGAGTCCCTTGGACTTCGAGATAACGAGAGTCGACTGTATGAAAGAACCATATGCTTTTGTGGTCGTCTGCCTTTTGTGACATAATGCGGCATCAAATCCCCACTCCCCTCCCCCTCCACCCATACACAATGGTGAACAGTTTTTTGTAGTGTTTGTAGGTTTAATATTTGCTTTTCGAATGACGTGCTTTTACTTACTGCTTCTGTAAAAGGACACTGACGACTCGAAATAAAACAAGAAATCTGATCAGATTCGAACTCGAAAATGAATATGCCAAATGTCAAAGATTGAAGAAAGTACATACAATTCGCGCGGTGAAAGTAAATTCAATTTGTATTGGAGGCGAGAAACACATCTGCGTGAGTGACATAATCTCTTTTCGAAAATCTCAGTACAGCTTAATGCAAAGATCATCTTGAGAAAATGTGTTCATGATGAATATTTCGTATGTTTTGGCGGTACAAGGTCCTCTGGGTAATGAGTCAGAGGTGGGAGTGTTATTTATTAAATCGCGCCCGTCAAAATAGTTCCTTACGCATGTGCGAAATGTACAGGTCACGATCGGACTGCGCCAGGGCGCAGTCCGATCATGACCTACGCATTTCGTAAACAAGTAGGAAAGTCATGAAAGAACGGAACAGATTACTGAAGCAGTCTACGAGTTGTCTGGTACACGGGTTGTTTGCTAGAAAAGGCAGGTATTTTCTTGTCCCTAATCAGTGAGACAGACAATATTGTTTACTGCAAATGCACGTTACAGTTTTGATGCTTGAACTAAAATGAAGCCAACAGGTGAATATGGAAGTCTTTAGTTCAGAGTGCGATCCGCCCAGTCTGATCGTTATTCCTCTGGTCATATTACTCATTTCATGTTCTGTTATACATTAAAACCCGTTGTATGTTAACGACTCTGTGTAATGTCTATCCTATGTCTCCCTATAATATATAGTGAAAACAACGATTTGTAGGGTCTACATTACCAGATTGATTTCTAACAATCTTGCAGTTTCTTAGCCTTTAAATTTGTTTCATACTTCCTGCAACGTTTTACTGCAGAAATCAGTCTTATCATGCTTAATCAGCAAACTAGTTCTCATTTTCCATATAATATGGTGAAAATGGCATGAATTACATAACTCTGGATGAAAGGGTATCAAGATAAGTGCTGTTTTCTTATTCCTTCATAAAACACATATGCCCGCAGAGGCACTTCTAATGAATGCGCACATGTTTTTTTATTGAGAAATGAGAAAAATACCAGTACTATTGTTCAACCCAGTTATGCCTAGTGTCCGACAAAAGGGGGATTGGGAAAAGGCGTAAACGTAGATCAGACGCCGCATCTGATCTAGGTCTCCACTGTTTGCAGTAAGTACGAGGGAAATTATGTCAAATGTGGTCATAATACAAACTAACTAGACACCCCTTCTATTGGAAATGGGTCGGTTCAAAGCGTTGAGTTAAAAGGGTTTAAATGGCTTGTAAAGAGTTGTGGCCAAGACATATACATATTTGTTTGTTTGTGTTGTGGTTGTACAGTCCAGTCAACCAGTTGCGGCTATGTCGAGCGCGGTCAGTTTACCTAACTACACGTTTACTTGGCAGGCTCAGTCTTCTAAGCGGTTACCAGTACTATGCACATTCTTTCGCCAGAAATTGACAGCTGCCCTTCTTGAATCAGCGAAAGGGTGAGAATGACCATAGAAAATATTTCATGATCAATCTCCACTAAAGAACGTATACACTATACATAGATACGGTAACAAAGTGTTACATCTTTATATTCTATTTCACAGAAATAAGAACTGAAAGTCAAATTGTCTCTCATAGGTAAATAAAACAAATGTGTTGAAATGTAGTCTGCTATTACAATATTTACGCTAAACATACGGACAGACAGGCCTAAGGAAACAATGTTGACTCAGACGTCTGAACAAGGTGTAAATTGTTAGCAAAGTGGACTTGTTAAAAATTTTAGGACAAGTATGGTATAAGTAAAAACGCTTGTGCGTGCGTTTATACAGCCATACTTTCATCTGTTATCTACTGCTTCTTGCTACCACTGTCTGTGACCCAGCGTCTCTCTTTCCACCTTACACTATTACAGACGCGACTATTGTTTGCTATTGAAATCAATGAAACAATGTATAGTTGTATTCATGTATGGTGCGCAGTGTTTATTCATATACCAAGTTATTTCTTCATTTACACTGATCTGAAACACAATATAACAAATCTCAATTATTTAATTTGACAATCAATAAACACACCGCACAAATCTTAAACTTTGAACAAATTTAGATATTCATTTAGATCATCGAATATAATCATGATTATACGCTAAGCTTTTATTTGCTTTGTACAAAATGTTTTAAGTATTTACCCACTTAGTTTCGTTATAAATGCCCCGGGATATGAACTCTTTGAATTCGAAATGTACCGAGTACTAACCTCTCCAATACTGATGTTCAACAAATAGTCTAAATCCACATTTATTATCCCTACGCTTAAGCGATGGTGATATTGTAAACGTCTCCGTCCGTTCGTCTGTCCGTCCGTCCGTCATGTTATCCCTTCCTAAATCACTCGGCGGAATTTAACCAAACTTACTATATGACTTCTCAGCGTTTATCGTTAAGTGTGTGCGAGAAAAAACATTTTTCACTCTGCCTCATGTGACCTTCGGGTGGGGTCAAAAGGTCACCTGACCTGTAATGAAAGCGTGAGGATATTGCGATAGTGGGCCATCGACCGCTATTCCTGTTAACATTTTATTGGGTTTCAATTCAACAGGATCTCCTTAATGTCAAACCGATTGCAATATTGTTTAGATGAAATGCGCGTTGTCCCAACTAAAGTACACAGTTGCATAGCCAGGTTACATATAATATGCGCGTTCATGAACTTCGTAAGGCCAATTCATAAAGCGACCCAGTAATTATTATCAATGTTTCGAGGGATGCCGGCATTTGGTTTTTAGTTATATTACTTTTCCACGTGCGCAAAAATATCTGTAATCAGACGCCTGATTTTTCGATTACTGTCGATACCTGTTTATATCATATTATTGAAAAGAACAATAAATAATGCATGCACACCTTTCCGTGCTGGCGTCATTAACTCCCTAAATGATCCCACTCCTGTACAAGTTATGCATTCCAGTAGAAAAGACTTTAACCTTACCGCCCTCTGGAATAATTCTGCAGACGATAAATCGGTACTGTTTGCTTATTTTTCCCAGAAAATAGGCTTTGATATTTGCATGCAAATTGTCCCCTTAGGAGACATATTGCATGAAATGCCAGTCTATTTTCAAGGAAGGATTGAAATGTTAAAAGGTTTTTTGAGCAAAATAATGCACGGCAAATTGATATTTTTCTTATTTTCCCCAGAAAATAGGTTTGACATTTTGTACAAATTGTCTCCAAAGTCTATTCACAAGGAGGCAAGTTACATGAAATGTCAAAGTCTATTTTCTGAGAAAAATAAAGCACAACAAACGGATGACATTTTTCTTATTTTCCCAGAAAATATGCGTAGATAATAGGGTACAGTTGCCTCTTTTTTGGGAAAGGTTTGCCAATTCTGCTTGCCATCTTTTTTTTTTTTCTGTGGCTGTTTAATTGCATTTGTCTGTCTTTCCCTTTGATATTAAGAACTTGATGTGGATTGGATTGTAGCAGTTCCTAATCTCACTTAGACCTTAGACATTTTTCAGCGGAAAACATGAAATATTTAAATTTATCGTCTGCTGAATTTTTACCCACATGCTTATCATCAAGAAAAAGTTATATATAAACAGTCAAACGCTAAATGTCAAGCAACATATCGTTTATACAAAATGTATGCTGTGGATTGTATATCTTGAAATCAAAGGCCACAAGACTAATACCTTGCAAAACAATAGAATCACTGCGTGATTTATATATTAATATCTGACTTGATATGGCAGTAATGAATTAAAGTTTGATTTTTTTTTTCACAATTTAAATGAGCCAGCGTACGACAAAACTTATCATAAGACTTGTTGCGACCAGCGAAGACTCAGATCAGCCTGCGCGGAAGCGCAGGCTGATCTGAGTCTTCGCTGGACGTATGTGCCTTTTACGGCATCAGGACTATCCAAAGAGGGATAAATGAGAACCCTTGCCATACTGGGTGATGTACAGACTGGCCTGAGGCTTTGCTGGTCGCACAAATCTTATTGTAGGTTTTGTCGTGCATTTGTTCAAATTCGGTTCGCCCTTCAACTTTTGCTAAAAATATAACAGGGGCGAAATCAACTGACGTAGTTTAAACAGATCAAAACGGAACATGTTTGCTCTAACTTCATTCAGCAAAAACTCAGACCGTAAAAGGACACGATCAGACTGCGCGGATGAGCAATTTATCCTGTTCTCACAGTCAAACTATTCTCCGAATATGTCAACCCTATGGTGCAGCTAAGATATCACTAAATGAATAAAATTTGAATTACGGCAATGGAAAAAGCAAGTTCGGGACAAATGCGGACCTTCTGGGCCTTCGAGCATGCGCAAAATATGCGGATGCACATCATCCTGCACATGCGCAAAGTCTTCGGGCATTTGCTCTCCACTGAAAAATTCTCATCACGAAAACATACCTATATAATTTTGACCCCCTTAAACCCCATTTTTATATAGCAAAACTGGGGTTTACAGGGGTATACGTTATTTTCCTTATTTCTGCTCAAAAACATAGATTGTGGGTACTCGTTAGAACCGCCTCGTCTAGGCGGTTCTAACGAGTACCCACAATCTATGTTTCGAGCAGAAATATGAAAAATAGCAGAGTTTTTTATCTGAAAATTTTCAGTTTTTTGGAGGTGAAATTTTCCATATATTTGAATAGGCGTGTTTTCGTAATGTAAGTATCGAATGATCCTGTATCCGGACACCGAAGGCCTTGATCAGATTGTGTGGATGCGCAGGCTGGTCTGGGCCTTCGCTGTCCGTATGTTGAATAGAATATATCGCTGTATAGAAAAGGTCTTTAGTAGACTGTGAGGTATATCTGACTGGGTCTGAAATTTTTACTGTTTGTGATACCCCGTACTCCCATTTTCTCATGGCGCGGGTCTAAAGCTGATGGTCTGCCTAGTTTCGGGAATTTCTTAGAAATACTAACAATATATTTATTTTTAACCCATTTAAGCCTGGCGTCCTATAAATGGGACATTGGCAAACAGTGAAGACCCAGATCAGACGCCGCAGAATATGCGGCGTCTGATCAGGCTCTACATTATTTGCATTAAGTTCAGACATTTCTACAAAACATGATACATCAGGAAAACACGCCTATATAAATTTGACCCCTTTAAACCCTACATTTATATAGTAAAACTGGGGTTTACAGGAGTATACATTATTTGTTCTTATTTTGCTTAATAAACATAGAATTTTGCTTAATAAACATAGAATAATTTTGCTTAATAAACATAGAATGTGGGTACTCGTTAGAACCGCCTCGCCGAGGCGGTTCTAACGAGTCCCCACAATCTATGTTTTGAGCAGAAATATGAAAAATATCAGATTTTTTACTTGAATATTTTCCTTTTTTGGTTTAAAATTTTCAATATATTTGAATAGGCGTGTTTTCATAATGATAATAAAAACTAACCAGACACACCTTACATCACGAAAACACGCTTATATAGTTTCGACCCCTCTTAAACCCCACTTTTATATAGTAAAACTGGGGTTTACAGGGTTATACATTACTTTTTTATTTCTGCTCAAAAACGTAGATTGTGGGTACTCGTTAGAACCGCCTCGCCGAAGCGTATTTTGAACAGAAATATAAAAACTACCAGAATTTTTCATGTGAAAGTTTTCATTGTCTTGCTATCTCGACTTCGCTTATCTCAAATAGCCGCTTATCTCAAAGTAAAAATCTGGTCCGTATTTTAACATGGAAACAAGATAGGGTAAAACTCTGGTTCCTGTTTTAACATGGAAACAACAGGTAACAAAGAATTGTGGATAAAAGGAGAAATTGCTTCTATGAGGCAAAGTCTCCCCCTTTCCACTATATTTTCAAAAAATCTCTAAATTCCTTCAAATTACGAAATATTTATTTGCGAAATTGTTCGATTTATTTTTCTCCTCAATTCTGCAAATCTGATATATCGAGGTACGGATATCTCGAAGTAGTTCAGCCCTTTTGGATTTTGAGATAACGAGAGTCGACTATACCTACATCAGACATGTGCTGAGGTCTTCTATGGTTGCTATGAAACTAGAAAGTTACCTGAAGAAACAGTTAACCCATTAAAGACTGAATAAACTCTCCCACACTTTATGTTGGAAGGGTCCATTTTCGATTTTAGGTATGTCAGGTTATATGATGTAGATATTCCTAAAGAAAAATGGTTAAACTATTTACAAACGGTGGAGACCCAGGTCAGACGGCGCGTTCTGCTGCGTCTGATCTGGGTCTGTACTGTTTGCCAGTTACACGTTTAGGGGTCTCCAGTCTTTAATACGTTAAGGAACAAAATCTGACAGGTGAGCTTTCGTCTGATAAAATAGTATACCTACATCAGACATGAGTCTAGTTCACAAAATGTAAAATATAGATAATCTACCACACCTTTTCTCAGGGCTGTGGAAATGCCACGCCAAACTTTGTCCCATTTCACTGAGGACAAATAAGAACTTTAAATTTACTTGTCCTTGGACAAGCACTTCATAGCTCTACTAAGAAAAATATTCAGATTATGAGATATATGTGTTTTTTTTTTCTTATTTGTCTAAGAAAACATACGTTGTGGGTGCACATTAGAAGTTCCTCACTGAGGCCCTTCTAATGAGTACCACATCACATGTTTCATCGTGTAACGATAATGTATATTTTCGGGCAAGTAACAGTGGATTTTGACCATTTACTTGTCCATGCACAAGTAATGAAATTTGACAATTCCACAGCCCTGCCATTCTGGTTCAGTGGTACTGTCATGCAAGCACCTCGTATTGACCTTCTGAATTTTAAAAACATTACATGCGTTAGCTCGTCTGCAGAAATGTATGTTATATACAAAGACATCACGAAAACATACCCATATAATTTTGGCCCCCTTAAACCCCACTTTTATATAGTAAAACTGGGGTTTACAGGGGGTATACATTTTTTTCTTATTTTTGCTCAAAAACATAGATTGTGGGTACTCGTTAGAACCGCCTCGCCGAGGCGGTTCTAACTAGTACCCACAAATTTTGTTTTTGAGCAGAAATAAGAAAAATAAAATCAGAATTTTAATCTGAAAGCTTTCAGGTTTTGGTGGTGAAATTTTCAGTATATTTGAATAGGCGTGTTTTCGTAATGAACAGTCTTTAGTGCCTTATCGCATAAACTAAAACAGCATAAAAAGAAACAAAGAAAAAAAAATAACAAAAACAAACAAGCTGTAGCCATCGCATAAAAAAATAACAAAAACAAACAAACTGTAGTCATCGCATATCTTCATCTTCATCTTACGTTGTTAGCACGTTCTCTTCTTTTGCGACACGGTATCTGCACGTTATTTACGTTTTACTCAAATAAAGGACACTGGTACTGACCTGCACCAAGATACACAGGCTGTTCTGGGTGTTTGCCGTTTTTACATAGGGTAATGTTGCTTGCCGGTGTACGAGTCTGATATCTATCGGGATCACAGCTGGGAGCAACAGCTTACTGATAAGATGATCTAACAAGTTCTGCGGTTAAACTGATAGGTGATCTCCTTGTTTAACAACAAAAACAAACCGCGGCACAGTAGGGCGTACACTTTACGTTATACTAGTCAAACAACGTAAGTCCATACCTGTTTGTGCATAGGCAATATCTAGCCTGTTCGCTTACATACTATTTCCTATCTTCCAAAAAAAATGTAATGAGCGAAAGTCACATTAAAGGTAATATGAGCCTTCGCTTGCCTCAAAACGATTTGTTTTGTAGATTTGGTAAAAATGTTACTTTGGAGCTGCTCCAGGAGATAAGGGCGGGGTTTCGCGCGAGTAAACCTGGTTTAACCATTCTCATGCTGAATAAATTAAGATACCACGCCCACTTCTAATTTCCAGCCAATCAGATTACATGATCCGGGTTTTTGATAGAAATTCACATATTTAATGACAAACAGTGCAGATCCAGATCAGCTGGCTTCTTCAGAAGCCAACTGATCTGGATCTACGCTGTTTGCTAAGACAGGGCATGAGGTGTTTAGCAAGAGAAGCGTAAAGACCCCAATTGTTTTTTTTTTATGTTTAAGGGTTTTTTTTTGTTGTTTTTTTGTTTGTTTGTTGTTTTTTTTTTGTTTTTTTTTGTTTTTGTTTTTCTTGTTGTTGTTGTTGTTGTTGTTTTTCTACTGGCAGTTCTACGGTGGTTCCTCTGTTGCAGTTCTTCTTTGTGCGTGCGTCTGTGGTTTCATATGTGGCATTAGTTTTGTCATTGTTTGTTCCTTATCTCTCCTTCTTTTGGTGCCTCGGGAAGGCTGTTCTTTGTTATTGTGGCATTTCCTGTTTATCTTCACTTATACATTTTTTTTCTTAAATGTATTGATAAGAGTTGTTTATGATGTAACTTCGTTTTTTGTTCCCTACTGTGGTTTACTATCTAGTTTGGCGAGACCAAGGTGATGAATATTGTCTACTCTACGCATAGTGCAAACCAATTAACAAGTTGCCACGTAATAAGTATAGGTTGACGATTAGTTTTAAATTTCGAGCCGCCAGGTAAGGAGTTTAAAAATAATCATAAACCAGTTTGTCGCAGACTTGCCGGCTCTTTATACAGCTAGTAAATTAACCAATGAAAAGCATATTAAAATGAAATGAAAATTTATGTTCAAGGGTCAAAGGAATTTGAATGTCTACTTCAGTTTCAGCATATTACTGTGCTTTCTACAGTCTTCAGATAATTGGTTTTTGTTTGGCGCTTTACATACAATGTAGAAGTAAGTTTTCAAACTTTTATCACGATTTAATGCAAAACAATTTGTCGTAACTACATACGCACATTTTTCATTCCAGTCGTTGGGTTTTAAGAAAACAAATAGTTTCACTTTTGCCCATGGTAAAACTGAATGCAAATCATGCAGAAATATGTAGGGTAAAAAACGTGGAGGCAGATTTTCAAAAAGTTGCGCTTGTTCAATGTCTGATTTTTTTTTTTTTTTTTTTTTTTTTTTTTTTTTTTTTTACAATATTGTTGTGAAATATCAGGGCCCAGTTATTCAAAGCTAACGATGTCGTTAGTTAACGATTCGTTAAAATTTACATCGAGTGATACGCAAATATGCTGAAATTTTTTGCTGAAAAAAATGTGATTACTTTTTGCAGTGCGTGCAAAAGCTACTCACATTTTTTTCAGCAAAAAGTATCAGAATATTGTATATTGAATCCGCTAAAACAGTTAACGAAATGACCCTAAACGAGCTCGTTAAGCTAACGACGCTTTGAACAACTGGGCCCAGTAATTCAAATTCAGGAAAGAAAAGTTAAAAAAATATTTCTCAGACAAAAACACCAAAAAGCAAGAACTACGACTATTAAAATTGCTCAGGTCAGACATTTTTTTTTTTTTTTTTTTTTTTTTTTTTTTTTTTTTTTTTTGCCGTATACTTAATTTTACGGTAGATATTTTAGAACAAAACTCAAAAACGCTATTTTTTGTGTGACGTAGCTGGCGTGGCGTACCTCATCACGTTACGTTTTCGTATGCGACGTCATCTTATGTCTATTGTTTATTACATCCTGAAGAAGCTGTGATGGCGAAACGTTGATGTTAATACATGATAAAGATTATTTCGTGTTGGTGTTGATTTACTATACCAAATTATTTAGAACAAAACACACACACAGAAGACGAATGGTTTCTGATAAGATATGGTCAATCAGAACAAAATATATTCATTTGAAATAAAAGGCAAAAAAAAAGTCTTTCCGAGTGATGTCTAAAGGACAGTAAATATATGCTGTCTATTGTTTCCAAGGGTGTGGCTTATCTCTGCAGGGAAGAGATTTTTAATAGTTCCATCTCGTTTGCTTTCCAGTTGTCTCCATTTATGAATGAATTGTTTACAATCGAGCCATACTGTACAAACGCAAAGCTTTTCTTAAGGTAATGGTCCACGTGATTATCTTTGACCCATGCAATCAAACCGCGCGTTAAACGAAATCCTGGTATCAGTTATTTATAGCCGCGCTATTCTTGTCGCTGTGATGTCAGAGTGCAGTGTAAAGAGGGTTATCTGTAAAACCTGGACTTGGACATTGGCAAACAGTGCAGACATTGGCAAACACTGCAGACCCTGGTCAGACGCCGCATAACGCGGCGTCTGACCAGGGTCTGCACTGTTTGCTTAAATTACAGGAAGTTAAGGGTTAAATGATTGTTTTCAATCCCGTTCGGGACTATTTTCCCAACCTACACTAGAAGGCAATCGACCCACCAGTGCTCTCAGTGCTTTGATTGCCATGAGTACTTGCCGCTTGTTTACTGTTTTATATATCATTTTTGCAAAATCGTTTTGCCACTCTTCTAGAAGGCTCTAAAAAGAAAGAATTACCTCCGAATGTCGTAAGTTCCTTAAAAACATTGAGTAAACCAGGTTTTCGTTTTGTTGGATTTTCGTTTTATTTATGACAATTTTCCGCACGGAATTAAATGCTAAAGCGATTTACGGTTTGACGTGACATTAATTTGTTATTCTTTAAGAGAAATAATCTCGGTTCTAGTCAACATCTTATGTTTCTGGGTATATAGTTACTGACTTTGTCCTTTTTTTATGACCTTCCCTCATCTAATTCTGTGGTAATACCGGTTTTATCCCGTATACATTTTAAAATTAAGCACTCTATAGAGTAATCCGTCAGATGAAAATTAGGGATATTGTTTTCTTATTTTTCACAATAAACAAGACGACATTTCATTAAGTGAAATATCTCTTATTTTCCATGAAAAAGAAAAGGAAAACTATTTTAAATGCTGTCTGGCTTTATAATAATAAGCAGGTTAAAGTTTAAGCTTTCAACTTCGAAATCTCACTAATATGCCTGCGCAGTAACGCACCGCCCCTTTTCAGTGGGTAGTTTAGTAAACAGAGAATGTTTCTTAAACTATATATTTTGTGGAGATGTATAAATAGAAATGCTTCATACATTCAGAAATCAACAGATCGCCTAATTCACAAAATCTACATATTAATAAAAATTGGGAAAGACGGGAGAGGTTGGGGTGTTATGGGGACGATCATCTAATGAAATTTGTTGCCTTTGATTTGTCGCTTATTTAGATTTACTGCCACGTCTCGCATTAAGCATAACATTAATTGTTTCTTGTTTGTATGTTTGTGTATTATAACTAAATGTCCATGACAAAGGAAACAAAAAAAAAAAAAAAAAAAAAAAAAGAGAAAAATACTGAAAGAGCGTGCGTACGTGTATATGAGAACGTTCGACTACTTTTTTCTCCATAACTATACAGTAACGGCAGTAAACCTACCGTTGGACGCGTGGAACCAGCTAAGACTCCGATCTTCTCGTGCCCGTTATCAATCTTCGCTGGACGCATCATCACGAAAACACGCCTATATAATTTTGACCCCCTTCAACCCCACTTCTATATAGTAAAACTAGGGTTTACAGGGGTATACATTATTTTTCTTATTTCTGCTCAAAAACATAGATTGTGGGTACTCGTTAGAACCGCCCCCACATAGAAAAATATCAGAGTTTTTTATGTAAAAATTTTCAGTTTTCGGAGGTGAAATTTTCTATATATTTGTATAGGCATGTTTTCGTAATGTTGTGGATAGGAATGTATTAAAGGCTGCTTCAAGCGGACAGTGAAGATTCAGATCAGACTGCGCTGATGCGCAGGCTGATCTGAGTCCTTGCTGGATGCACATGTTCGACGGTACATTTTATGACAAAATTCTTATTTATGACTTTCCTACCATTTCAAAGGATACCGAAACGTTGCTTATCAACGTATAAGTAACAGTAAACAATATCTCCTCACTGCATCACGTGAACATGTCTATATAATGTTGACCCCCATAAACCCCACTTTTATAGAGCAAAACTGGGGTTTACACGGGTTTACATCATTTTTCTTATTTTCGCTCAAAAACATAGATTGTGGGTACTCGTTAGAACCGCCTTGCCAAGGCGGTTCTAACGGGTACCCACAATCTATGTTTTGAGCAGAAATATATAAAAAAGTTTTTTTACCTGAAAATTTTCAGTTTTTGGACGTGATTTTTTATATATATATTTAAATAGGCGTGTTTTCATAATGGGGCTTAGCTATTATCAAAGGTCATTTCTCATCAAAAGTCACTTTCTTTGATACAACATATTATTAACATTAAAAACAATTTCTCGGTGTGCTTAACCTTAAATTAAAGGTCATTTCTCATCAAATGTCACCTTCTTACAACAGTCACTTTTTCTGGTTAACTTTCAATGGCGATAACTCATCGAAGATACTAAGCAAAGTAGACTAATTTTATGACTCCCTATTGGCTTCCTTCACACAACTCCCCTTCTGAAAGGGGATCTTCTAAAAAATGTTATTATAATTAGCTCGTCTTAAGAGGCATATTTGATAATAAAATTCTTATTCACGAATTTCACTACCATTGGCAGGGATGTTGGAACGCAGTTTATCAATGTATCATTAACATTAAACAGTTGCTGATAGTGCGTAGCTTTTATCAAAGGTAATTTCTCATTATTGCATAAAAAGCAGTGTCGCACGCCATTAATAGCCGTGCATTAACCGGCGAAAAGCCGTGTATTAACAATGCAATTCACGCGCTGTTAATGCACGGCTACGCAACTTTCAATATGCTCATACCGGACCACAGAATAGCTGCCGTCACGAGATGTGTACTGCCCTGCCCTAGAACAAGCATAGTACGCGGAAGTAGCGTTCGCGCAACCTCGGTGAAAAGGCGAAACAAAATAGTGCAAGATATAACGCAAAATGTAGCAAATGTTTTCAATTTTTATGCAGTAATAGCGATCGAACATGGTTTTTCAATGCATTAACATTCACCAGGTCCCTTGGGAGGTGTTGAAAACCGCGGCCTTAGGCCTCGGTTTTCAACACCTCTAACGGGACCTGGCGAATGTTAATGCATGAAACACCATGTGCGTAACATGCGTAAGAAAATATTTGCAATAAAAAGATATCAATTAAAATAAAATATTCATTTCTCAACCACGGGGGCAGCTCTTAAAAGAAAAAATTCATCGCTTCTAAAATAGGGGCAGAGTAGCCCCTATTTCGGAAGCAATACTAGGGAGACTTGTTCAAGACTTCCTGGATGTGCGTAAAAGTAATTCCGTTCTGGCCAGGCCACTGACAGCTGTTGTGGGTACTCTTTAGAAGCGCCTCGCAGGTATACTTGGTCAATTCTGTTGATACAGCCATATATATGCAATGACATATTCAGCATAATATAGAAAATTGGTAAAATTTGGCTTGATAAGCACTTCATTACGTAAACACGCCTATTCAAATATATAGAAAATTTCACCTCTAAAAACTCAAAAGTTTCAGATAAAAAAAAAACTCTGATATATTTCGTATTTCTGCTCAAAACATAGATTGTGGGTACTCGTTAGAACCGCCCCGGCGAGGCGGTTCTAACGAGTACTCATTATCTATGTTTTGAGCAGAAATAAGAAAACTAATGTATACCCCTGTACACCCCAGTGTTACTATAAAAAAAGTGGGGTTTAAGGGGGTCAATATTATATGGGCATGTTTTTGTGATGTTAAGACAGATTCATGCAGTGAAGAAAAGGTTACTTTAAGTAAAAACAAATAGAAACCTAAACTGGTTTAAAAAATGCAAAAATCTGTAAGTCTTCCTTAAAATGTAGACCCTTGTGCAAATTCTTTACTTTTTGTGTAGACCCCTTTTCAGAATGTGCAGAGTAGCAAACAGAAAGTCACAAAAGTAATCCTTGGAATAAATGGCAGAAAATCAATAAAGTATATACATGTAATTCCCCTAAAGTCATGCAGAAACGTTATAACAGTTATGAACTTCAAATTCAAAGTTCTCGGGAAATAGTAGGTCTTTATTTCAAGTTTCAAAACAATTATTAAAAGGATAGCAAATATTATCATTCAAAATGCATATCTGTGGAACACGCGGTAATCATAACATAGCCTAGCATTAATCATAACATAGCTATGCCATTTCTTACACAAATACCTCTAGGTTATCTGGCACTTCAGATTTTCAGTTTTGTGAGAGTGTTCATTGCTTTCAAGGGTCATTCCTTTTAAAATTTGTATATATATTCAAAGACAATAAAAAGTATTCAGTTTCGAGTTTTGAGTACCGGCTCGTGTTGTACCTTTTTCGTTAAAATGTTTTCATGGTCATTTTTATCAAGCGTCTGTCTTTGAAAATCACAAAGGTAGTTCTTTCGCAGTCATAAATTATGGACTTACGAGCTTTTAATTAAAAACAGCATTTCCAGTCATAACTCGCTTTGTATAAAACAAGTGTCATTTTACTTTTCATAAATGTCTTGCACAAGTGTCTGTAAGTAAAACCACAACGTTATTGAATTCAAAATTCCCATCAAAATATAATTCAAAATTCCCATCAAATGACATCAAGTTTAATTTGAATTTCTCAAATTATCTCCCTTTGAATGAAAATATATAAGGAATTTAAAGAGTCTCTTTCTAAAGCGGGTTTGTCGTTTTCACTTTAATTTTTTACAAAAAAAGTGTGGCTTGGCTTAGCTTCCTTGTACCACATACAGATTGAATCTCCTAAAACCGTTATTTAACAGAACAATGTCAATTAATGTCCCATAGAAATTCAGTGCATTCCGTCAGAAGAGGAACGAAAATGTCAAAAACGTCATGTCCTTGGTATAGACATTTGATAGTGTACTCTGTTATGCATTTGAAGTTGAAACATGTCCTTACAGCATTTTTATCCTTCTATCAACTGAATGCAATACAAATGCATAATTGTAAGTTTCTTTGTCCAAAATGCACTTTTAAAGTGAAGCTACTCCTTATTCGTTTCTGTAAATGTCATTTCCTTGTTCTTTGATAGAATTTCCTGGAAATTGTTGTAAATTATGCGTAAATGATTGTTCTTAACTATGATATCAACGATTGCTATACATATGTAAAAATGCGGTGACAAATAAAAAAAAATAGTTACCTGTTTTCTTATTGTTTGTCCCTCAGTATATTTGTATATCACTACAGTTGTGTTAGTGTCGTGTGGTGGCCGTAAAACGTCTATCCATGCTTCACTATACAATGTACTGCAGTTTAGTTTCTGGTCCAATGTGATCATGAACCCCATTTCGGAAATTTCTAAAATTATACAAAGGTCACTGATGAGGCCTTACCGGTCAAACCCAGCTAGTCAGGCACAGACAACTTGACGCTTAAGCTTTTTTTCAGTTTTGTTAGTGTGCTAATTGTTCTTAAGCGTCATTTTATTCAGAATTTACTTAGTGTATTACTGGTCAAATAAACATAAGCTGTTATTTGACATTAACAATGAAAACGTAAGCAAGTATTACTTCAGTTTGGGTTTGTCGTACATTGTCGCGCGTATGATGTTAACAGATACTACTCCAGTGAAAATAATTTCCTTGGAAATTTACCATTAAATTCAATTAAAATAATTTTATACGATTTCTGTATAGCGTATAATGGCACTAATGTAATTGGGATCCCGAATTGGACTATCAGCTGAATCTGCTAAGTAGGTTTCGTGTATTTAATTACCACATAAAAGTCGGGTGTTGCATACGTCGTGTCTGATAGGTGAGATTAAGGAAGAATGTCAGTTGATAACAGGCAAATGGACAAGCGACAAAAGTACAGAAAATATCCAGGAACAGCCACAGTCACTGAACACAGCCTATTAACCCTTCTCTTGCTGAACACAATATGCCCTGTCTTAGCAAACAGTGTAGAACCAGATCAGTTGGCTTCTGAAGAAGCCAACTGATCTGCATCTACACTGTTTGTCATTTAATATGTGAATTTCTATCAAAAACCCGGATCAAGTAATCTGATTGGCTGGAAATTAGAAATGGGCGTGGCATCTTAATTTATTCAGCATGAGAAGGGTTAATGACGCCAACAGGACGGGCAAACAAACCACGGCAGACAGTACACAAACCACAAACTAAAGAAAAGCAAAGCAATTAGCTCTCTCTTCCGCATCAAGATAACCACATCGTTAGACTCGATTCACTAAACACAGACATAAGACAACGAAAGGACAAAACATGAAAACAGCCCAGCAATCAGCAGCCACACGGCCACTCTACGAACAAACACCACATTACGAAAACACCCCTTTTCAAATATATTGAAAATTTTACAACCAAGAAAGGAAAATTTTCAGATAAACATTTTTAATATTCTTCATACTCAGCTCAAAACATAGATTGTGGGTACTCGTTAGAACCAAAATAATACTATATAAAAGTGGGGTTTGTCAAAATTATATAGGCGTGTTTTCGTGATGAGAAGCACCATTTTAGAACGAACAGTACTACATAAAGCGGTTATGTCTGTGTGTGTGTTTGGCGGGGGTGGGGGAGGGCGGGGCAGGGGTTGTAAGAGGATGTCATCCTAGGTTCAAATGGTGATTAAATATTAAAATAACCGCAGACAATCTCAAAATCAGATTTATTTCTTGAAGGGGAAAGGCTACAATTTCAGGGGAGACAACTCATTCAAACTTCTCTTTGAAAAGAAAATAAAAGAAAAAAAAATGCTCCGCGTGGGAGCAAAATCTTTCCTTTAGAGTGGATACCTTTTCAGAATGGACATTGTGTTCAGGAGAGCAAACTGGAAGTCACAAAAGTTGTCCACCATGTAACAAATTGTATCCAGTCCCATTAAACACATAACAGTGTCGTCAATTTTCTTTTGTATCAAAAACTCTATTCAAGACATAGTTCTATAATAAAAATCCAATTTCGAAATTAAACAGTATTATATTAAGTGTCTAAAAGGTTTAACTTTTTTCCTATTATATTCCAATTTTCATGCAATGATTTTATTATCTTATATATAAATGTAATGTGTTTAGAATAAATAAAGTCCTTCAGATTAAGCATTTTGACACCACCCTTATCTTAATTTAAATACATGGTTTTTCTATAGACCAACTTAAGGCTGTTTATTGTTCCACAAAAAAGTTCCGTAAAAGTGATTCGATTATATTTAATATTGTACTTGGCACAGATTTGATTTCTGCTAAGTATCCTATCTGCGATGCTAAAAGAGATTTTTATGATCAATACTTTTCAAATCACGGCTTTTCCAAATTTAAATACAGCTCTATATTTTGTTTACCTTTTCCATCCAAATTTCGTTTTCATCTATTTCGTAGCCATGGTGTATTCCCAATGTTTTCACGTATGTTTTGAGTCAATGGGAGATAGCAGTCAGTTAACTCCCCTGAGAATGGTTTGTAAACAACTAGGTCCAATCAACTGGATTCCTCTGACTTTATTATCAGCATCTCTATTAAGGATAGCTTCCTTTTCCTTGAGAAAACTAGCTCAAATGTGATTATATGCTGGAAAAGCCTTCAAATTATCAAAAAAAAAAAAAAAAAAAAAAAATTAAAAAAAACAAAAAAAAAAACATTTTCTGTGCAATGCAATACAACATGATTATAATTCTTTCATATGGAAGCAGAATAATTTAAAGTTAGAAATGAGTTTAATTCCACTGAGGATCTATGATAAAAACAAAGCATTCCAATTAAAAGAACCCAGTTAGTATTTGGGTCTACCTTGCACACCCATCAAGGGAGATAATAGAAATAATACTGCTATCTCTCACTGGCTATTCAAAATAGATTTTCAAGACGGCGGCGATGGATGTCCGACCGGTAAGACTTTAGCTATTTTTGATCTACATGTCGCCCAGATACTTCCTGCCAAGTATCGAGACAATTGGCCTTTCGGTTAAGGAGAAGTTAAAAATAGATTTTCAAGATGGCTGCCTTGACGTGCATCTTGGATTTCCAATCTGAACTATTTTAGTTTTTTTTAAGCTACAAGTTAACTCGACACTTCTAATGGAAGTTTCGTATCAATTAGCCTTTCGGTTAAATAAGAGAATGACGATATGTATTTGCAAGATGGCATCTGTGGCGGCCATCTTGGATTTCCAATTGGAACGGTTTTAGCTATTTTGATCTACAAGTCACCTTGATACTTTCTATGGACTTTTTGTAAATTGGTCTTTAGGTTCAAGAATAGAAGTTCAAAACTGATTTTCAAAAAGACGGCCATGGCAGCTATCTTGGTTCTCCTGTCGGAACGATTTTAGCTTCTTTTAATCTGCAAGTCACCCTGATACTTCTTACCATGTTTTCAGTCAATTGACATTTCGGTTTAAGAAAAAGAAGTTAGAAGTAGATTTCTGATCTAAACAATTTTGGCTTTTTGTTTTATTTATAAGTTGTTCTGATACTTCCTACCAAGTTTTGAGCAGCTGACGTTTCCATTCAGGGGTAGAAGTTCACAATAGACTTTCAAAATGTTCGCCGTGGCAGCCATCTTGTACTTCCGATCAGAACGATTTTAGCTAGTTTTTATCTACAAATTTTAGGTCTGTTGGCCTTTCGGTTTGGTAGAAGAATTTCAAATAGATTTTCATAATGGTGATTATGGCGGCAATCTTGGTTTTCAAATCTGAACTGTTAAACTATTTTTATCTTCGTCATTTCCATATTTCCAATGAAGTTTCGTGTAAGCTGGCCTTTCGGATAAAGAGACGAATTACGAAGTTTCGAGCTAATTGGTCTTCGGTTCAGGAGAAGTTCAAAACAGATTTTTCAAGAAACGACCATTTTGGATTTCCGATCGGAACTATTTAAGCTACCCCTTATCTACTAGTCACCCCGGTGAGGTGATGTTGAAAATGTGGAAAGCTAACGGACGGTCAGACGGATGTACGATGGACATAAACGACAGCATGAGCTTACCTGGGAATTTAGCTTTGCTCCAGATAAGCTAACAATAAGACCCTGATCATGAACGCGGCATCTGATCAGGATCTAAACTTTTTGCCACAAATCGAAGTGTTTATAGACATCAAAAAACGGTCATGTGCTGTTTTTCGAAGTTAGGACATGTGGTAAGGAGTAAAGGAGTCTGAATAGTGATTGTACATCACGAAAACATACTTTTATAATTTGACCCCCTTAAACCCCACTTTTTATATAGTAAAAATGGGGTTTACAGGGGTATACATTATTTTTCTTATTTCTGCTCAAAAACATAGATTGTGGGTACTCGTTAGAACCGCCTCGGTCGAGTACCCACAATCTATGTTTTTTGAGCAGAAATATGAAAAATATCAGAATTTTTTTCTGAAAACTTTCAGTTTTTGGTGGTAAAATTTTCAATATATTTGAATAGACGTGTTTTCGTAATGAAATAAAGTACCTTGGTAGACGGAGAAATTGCAGAATATTTAAAATAAACCTGCGATTTTCGCTAATGTTTAGATTCAGCGTTCTAAAAGGTAATCTGTGCCATTGACACTCCTACCTCGCTTATTCCAATCACATTCCTAGCATTTGCGACAAAAACACTCTGTAAGTTCAATATGCGTGACCTATCGCCATTACAGAATGAATGAATGACATTTCGCCTTGAACGACACACGTCAATTTTTGTTATCTAGTGCTACATCTTTGAAAGGCATCATCGAGGTACTTAGGAAATGAAAATTGATTAACCCTTAATCTGATGAATTTAAGTAAGAGCAGATTAAAAAAAACTGGAATATTTTTTACTTTCCCTGGAAGGAAGGATTGCTGTTAAAAGCGTCGTGTCTCCTTACGAGGCGAACTATATGATATATCAAACCTACTTTCTGGAAATAAAAACAGCAGTATGTCATTTAATTGTTCTCTGTTAATTGTACAGTCAGAGGACTAAGAATAATTTGTATCTCGAAGTGTAATTGATAGTCGCTGAGAGATAGAGCTGTCAAACACTAAGAGAGTCAACGCGGGACTCTGTTAAACAAAATATGACAGTTGGAACGCGTGAAACATTTAAGCCATAGTTTGCAACTGCGGATGTTTTCTCGCGGAGTATAAATTCCTTAAAATTCTCTATGAAGAATGCCTTATTGTTTTATCATATACTTTTTCAAACAAGTTATTTTAACAGTATGAGGCTAAAGGCCGGGTCGTTAAAGCAGCAACCTCTAGTCTTTTAGGAACGTACCATTTCCTCTCGAAGAAGGCTTGCTTACGTCATTGTGTCGAAACGACACGCGTGTTCTGATCCCGCGTCTTTAACTGCTCCGAGCGGTTTGGACATTAAAGTGCCATTTAGAAAGTAGCAAACGCCTTCTTTATTATTTTTTTGAGAAAGTAATGTTTTACATCTCATGTAGAATATCTGCAAAAAAAATAAGATTTGACATTTCATGAAAAATCGTAGCAGACGATTTTTAGTAAATTACAATAACCGTTAAAAAGATTGCCTTTGAAAACAAAGAACACACTACGGATTAGAAAAGGGAGTCTAGGTTTTATTGAGCAGAGCAGAACTCCATTTTCAAATA
Organism: Anodontia alba; assembly: GCA_964016985.1. Classification (NCBI taxonomy): domain Eukaryota; kingdom Metazoa; phylum Mollusca; class Bivalvia; order Lucinida; family Lucinidae; genus Anodontia; species Anodontia alba. The sequence goes on from OZ024834.1 coordinate 68,194,078, forward strand.
TGCCACAATGTGCCCAATTATCTCAAAGGAAATGAAATATAATCTGCACTATGGTGATGTACGGGGAGACGTTCTACCGCCGCCACACGGCACTTGTTTTCTCAGAACAATAAAACTAAGAATGTCGTCGGATGCTGTTGTAAATGGCGCATTCAGTGTTAATTTTCTGATCTTTTGTGATCACCAAGCCCATTCCGGGATTTTCGAAATTTTATGTTAGGGTCACAATTGGCCGAAACTAGCTAGAGTACAAGACTCTTCAGCCGTTTTATTTTTATTTATTTTTATTTTATTTATTTTCTATTTTATTTATTTATTTTTTTTATTTTTTTTTTTTTTTTTTTTTTTTATTATTATTTTTTTTTTTGATATTAAGAAAACACGCCTATTCAAATATATTAAAAATTTCACCACCAAACGATATAAATATAAAAACATAAATTGTGGTACTCGTTAGAACCGCCTCGCCGAGGCGGTTCTAACGAATACCTACAATCTATGTTTCTGAGCAGAAATAAGAAAATAATGTATACCCCTGTAAACCCGAGTTTCATATAGTAAATAGTAAGTGGGGTTTAAGGGGCTCAAATTACATAGGTATGTTTCGTGATGGTGTTCATTGCTAATAAGAGTCATTCTTTTTAGAAATTACTTTTCGCGGTATATGAAGAAGGGTTATTACTACGGTAACGTGATCTGGTGCTCAATATCACGTCTCGTGGATATTCCAATATCTCTGGATCACACTGGACGCAAGAGTCTCGTGTGATCCTTTGATCTGGCAACATCTACTTGACATAATACAGGGCGTCAGATCAAGTAATTGTACCTTGTGATAATGTTTAGCATCGTTTGATTCATTTCCGACAAGTCTTCGAAGGGCATCCTTTATAGATTTTACTTAGTATTGTAATATTTTTATTATTATTTTATTATCATTATTATTATTTTTCCCAAATACAAATTTTGGCCTCATTTTTTTATGTTTACATGACTATGAAATATCCCATTATCCCATGTTTTCACATGTCTTATTTTATTGCAATTAAGTACATACTGATAGTAATTACATACTGACATATATGTTGTTCGTCTCATTTTCACTTTTGTAGCGAAAATTCTCATGTAGACGCCAATAGCATTTAATTGATAAGGTCAGTTACAATTCATTATTCTTTTGGCTGAAGAGATACTTGCATTAAGGTTTAATTTGTTGATGTTGATGTTGCCAGTACTTGAAAAATACGGTAAAATTGGTAAATTAAAAACTCCAGTGGGGCTGGAATAAACTTTAATCTAGACACTTTAAGGTATCGTGTTTAACATTACATTTGTATATGATTTTTCTACACTTTATTCTACATTTGTGCCACAACTAATAAACAATTATTTTTGTTATTTAGTCAAACTTACCTTCATAAGGTAACATTCTCTGTGCCATGCTTGGAATGGGAAACAAGCGCATTTCAATCCTAAGCTCATCATACTCTGTGATCTTATTAGAACATTAGATCTAGCACTCTATAATACGAACAAAGAGTGGATGTAGCGACGTGTTTCTTTTGGTTATTAAACGGAATAGAGCAAATTCTTCCGATACCGAGGCACCTTTTCTGCATTTGAAACTATGTATATCTAATGGTACAGTTTCCACCAAAATTTATGATAAACGGGACGAGTCTGATTTTGATATAGTCAACTTCCCGTTTCTGGATGGCGATGTCCCCCGGCATACCTCATATGGAGTATACATATCTCAACTTATTAGAATTGCCAGAGCTTCTTCAAATCTTAGTGACTTTAACTACCGTAATAAAGCCCTTACTGCCAAACTTCTTAGGCAGGGCTATCGCTATTTAAACTTCGTAAGGCGTTTTCGAAATTTTATCGCTGACACAGTGCTTTGGTAGAAAAATATAGCGTCAATCTGAAAACACTTCTGCAACAAGGTATATCGGAACCAGAATTTTACAGTGACTAAGTGTACAGATTAAAAAAAATTGTGGAAAATCTAACTTTTCGGAGCAATTCAGAAAACTTATTAACCTTTATAAAAGAATTGGCTATAGCCTGGATATCATGCGGCAGACTTGCATGCCTAGTTGTCAACCCAATCATTGTTGATGGCTGTGCTTCACTCTTTAATTGCACGATGGCGGTTCGGGCCTCAGACTCAATGACGGCCTCTTCAGAAAAACTTTAACCAGTGGGTTGGGGCTTAATGATATGCCTTTGGCTTCGCCCGCCGTGGTTCAACTATTGGTTTTCACTTACTCTGGCATACAGTAGAACTAGCCATGAGTACTCGTCATAGCCACATTTGGAGGACAGGGCGCACAATTTTGTTATCAACTTCTTCTGAACTAAACACAGGGGCACTTAAAAGAACAACAATATATTGCTTGTGGACCTGAGTGCCTGACAAAAGTTTACAAAAACATATCTAAGTCGTATTACAATAACAAAATATGGCACAACAATAACGTATTTAGACATTAAAAGTGCGTATTATGATATGCACTTACGACGAATTGGCTAATAGCCCAGGAGATCTTCTGCAGAGTTTTGGAACTGCTATAAAATAAGGATGCCTGTTTGCATGACTTCCTAAAATGGTTTCCTAATTTATGTTTTATGACTCATCCAGACTTGGATATATATTTGTATTGTCTCTGAGACGGAGTTAGTTACCAACTCTGTAATAAACAGCTAATAAAAGCTGTCAAATTTCTCCTGAATTTACGCTCTTCCCATGATTTTCAATTGATCTTCATCCGGTCAATCTGCAGACTGGTTCTCTCTTTCTTATCATTTTGTATTAATAGAGTAGCAGTCGCTTCAAGAAATGGTTCAGGAAACCATTCCGCGAAATACATATACGGGCCACTTCAGGTGAACGTGGGCAATCCTGCATACGGGGGACGTGCGGATGCAACTGTCATCCTGTCAACACTTGACATACCTTGATCTTCATTTGTCCAACATTGGAATATAAAGTAGGCAGCCTTCTTGTAGGAAAGCGAACTGTGTATGTGCAGTCTGACAAAGGTACACGTTTTGCGATAAGACTTTTTTGTGTAGCAGGGTTATCAGAATTGGCGCCAATTTGTAATTGGAAGTGGTAGAGCGATAGTCGCCAGTCTCATGACTCATGATCATTGATAGTTCACTATTTGTCTTTCTTCCCACGCTGGTTTTATCTTTCATCAAAACAATATTACAGATTGCCTGTTTTTCTCCCAAGGATGTTTTTTCTCCATTTGTTGCTTTGCACGTATTAAAATGGGCAAAACGTGATGTGTAACGGCACGGACAGAAACGTCTACTTACAATACAATAACTATCGGGACACATTAAGGGGATTGGACTCACGACATTATCACCAAGGAAGACAACTGATGAAGTTTAAATAACAGAAAGGCCTCTATGGCACTAAATTAAGTATGGTTAAGCTCATATATATATTCCTATTTGCTTAATTGCAAGCTAAAACCCCTTATAAGAAGGACGTACTCCGAAAGGAAAGAATCTACTCCCTAGAGAAGCAAATGATTTCCTTTTAAATGGGAACCCTTTTCTGAAGGTAGTAAAAAACTTTTTTGACGGTTGGCCGCACATGAAAGTATATCAGTTGCTCTATACTGCTAATTGTTCTATCGTAAAACATAAATCGATTCATTTCATCATCAGTTTACGGGCTAATGTGAAATAGCTCACACAACCGTCTTCGATTACAGTGATCCCTCATTACAACGACATCATTTGTTCCCAAAGAAGTTGCCATTAAAATGACTTTGCTGTTGTACAGAATACTTAATCAGCAGATTAATATGTAAGAAAGGTCCTGTTTTGGTCTTATGACATCACAGACCATATGTTTTGGATATTTGTTAGAACTGCCTCACTGAGGCAGTTCTAACAAATATACAAAACATATGTTTCTTGAAAGTATTAAATACAATATTCTTGCATAATGTGTGACTAATTAATACCTCTTCAGCGAAGGTTTCGTGACAGTCAATTTGTCATTATAACGAATGTGTCGTTATATCGAGTGTCGGTATAAAGAGGATTGTGTGTATAAGCCCATTCGTGTTAAGGCAACTGAGCGTTCCCCGACATGTAAGAGCGCCAGATACAAAGAAAAACAGAGTATTTTAGCATTTACTTTAATCCGCATTGAAAACAAAACAAGTAGGTAAAATAACTTCAGGCTTCAGAACTGAAATCATTTTTAAGCGGTGATAAATGCTTGTTCCTCGATGGATTTGTTATGCAAATTAAAATTGCTAACGTCTGTTTTACATATACGATTGACAAGTTTGAAAAAGTTCGGGTTAAGTGCTTGAAGTGCTATTCAGTAAAGTACCAATTTTTTATCTTGAGTACCTACTTCTAAGTTCGCAAAATATACAGTCGAACTTCAATATCTCGAACCTCTTTGGGACTATGGAAATTTGTTCTAGACACGGATAGTTCAAGGCACTGAGGGTTAATTATGGTGTCAGGTCAAGAGGCAAATGGGATAACTTAGGCATTCATTTCCGATCGTCTATAAAATAAATATGTTGAGTGTACTCATTAGAGTCGCACCGACGAGGCGATTCTAATGAGTACACACAACAAACATTTTCATGATGGCCGGCCTTGTAGGCTCAGTTGGATGCGCGCCCGACTGGTGATCAGGATGTTTCGGGTTCGACCGAATGTTTTCTACGGTTATTCTCTCCCTTCTGCTGATTCAAGAAGGACAGTTGTCAGTTTCTGGCGAAAGAAGGTGCACACTAGAGGTTAACCGCTTAGAAGACTAAGGCTGCTCAGTAAACGTTTTGTTAAATGATCTGACCGCGCTCGAAATGACCCCATTGGATTGACTGTGCCTCAACACAAACAAACATTTTTATGATAAAATTAGGAAACAATACACTAAAATAACCTTAAATACTTGTTTTCTTGAGCTATCGGAAGAATTTTCTTGGGACTCAGAAACGAGTTCAAATGAGCCATGATAAACGAGCCGCCAGTGTTCGAGCTATTGAGCTTTGACTGTATTTAACTCGTAACAAAACATTACGAAAACATGCCTATTCAAATATACTGAAATTTTACCACCAAAAAATGGAAATTTTCAGATAAAAATATCTGATATTTTTCATGTTTCTGCTCAAAACATAGATTGTGGGTACTCGTTAGAACCGCCTCATCGATGCGGTTCTAACGAGTACCCACAATCTATGTTTTTGAGCAGAAATAAGAAAAATAAAGTATACCCCTGTAAACCCCAGTTTTACTATATAGGCATGTTTTCGTGATGAAGATTGGTTACAACTTACTGAGGCAAATTGCATGAATACTTTTAACACATTTATAATTGACAGCTTTGCTTCTTTAATCGAAGAATGGTTCGCCGGCCCTCATAAGAGACCATGGGAGACCTCGTATATCGATAGCTCGATTATCATGGCTGATTCGAAGTCGTTTGCTCAAGAAATCAAATATTTAGGGTTTTTTTTTTATTTCATCATCAAATTGTATGTTGTGCGTACTCATTAGTATCACCTCACCCAGGCGATTCTAATTACACTCAGCATGCCATTTTGTATAGAAGATCAAAAAGACGTTCCTAAATTATCACCACTTGCTTCATGGCCTGGCGACATGATTAACCCTTAGTGGCTGGAACTACCCATGTCTCGACTAAATTTTAATGGTCCAAAATAATTTTGCGCATTGAGGTTTTACTGTAGATTCTAAAAGGAATTGCACTCCTTTTGAATTTTCCTACAACATTGTTCGATTAAAGCAGCAAACACATTAACCATAATTGGGTTAACAGCATTGCACGCAATGCTGTAAACCTTTCTTTTTGTACCGATCGAAATAGATTCTTAGAAAAATCACTCTCCTTTTGTTAATTAAAATAAGTATTAACAACAATCATTCCAAGACACATTGGGCTATGATGTGGCTCAATAAGGATTGAATGATTGAATGATCAACACCACTCAACTAATGTTTTATTAATTAAACTGTTGTCTAAGAGCCTCTTACTAAATGCAAATTCTTATTAATAAATGGAGCCGAGTCACAGCATTTACCTACAAGATTGCAAACGCACCAAGCGCAGACTCCGCAGTTTGATCAGAGTCACGCTGTTAGTAGCAATGGTCCAAAAGGGTCTCCAGGCCAATAGCGAAGACTTTGGCCAGTCAACACAGGCTGATCTGTCGTCACTTGGCGCTCATACAGTCTTGTAGGAAATGCTGTGCCCCGACTCAATTTTGATTGAGAGAAACTATGTTGTCATAATTCAGTAACATAATCACATCTTCTACTTCACTTAAAATGCAACTGAAAACGAAGGAGTGGGTAATAATAATCTGTTTGCATGTTGCACAAAATTATGATATTTTCGGTTAAGAACAACAAATTTAAATTAATATTGATTGTACTTCTTCACGTATTAGATTGTTTCGAAATTAGTTCTTTCTAAGAACGCAGAATATTAAATAATACGGCTGATTACTTTTATCCATTCTCAAAATGGATCAAACACAGATCCGGATGTATGTTTGACGCTCGCTGAGGCTATTTTCATAATTAAGCCGCACCACGGGCAAAGGTCACTTTAAGATGTTCGGGGACAGCAAAAGTCCTAATCGGGGTATTTCCTAATCGCCAATAGAACCATTTTGTTTTGAAAATTAAGGTACAATTGTAACAATCACTTGATTGGGCAGTGGAGGCTGATCTAGACTTATTTACCATTTACATCAGATGATACTCTTGCAAAACTAATAATTTGATATAAGTAGACTAAATACGATGGAGATCGAGGAATATTATCATTATACTGTAAAATTTAAGCATCACGAAAACACGCCTATATAATTTTGACCTCCTTAAACCCACTTTTATATAGTAAAACGGGGGTTTACAGGTGTATACATTATTTTTTCTTATTTTGGTAAAAAAAAACAAACAAACATAGATTGTGGGTACTCCTTATAACCGCAACAATCTATGTTTTGAGCAAAAATATGAAAAATATCAGAATTTTTTATCTGAAATGTTTCCTTTTTTTGGTTCTAACATTTTCAATATATTTGAGTAGGCGTGTTTTCGTAACGAATGTCAAAATCTGCATTATCATGTTTGACGCAAAATTTGAATTAATTATATAGTTTGATATCGACAAACCGAAATCCAAAAGGGTTATTTCGGCATCAGAAGAATTTGCTAAATTTAACTGTACAATGGGATAGATACAAAATAAATACTGAAATATTAAGCACTTTACATGTATTTAGGTACCTAGACATAGAATCTAAGCTTTAATGATACCAGCTTAATTTTCTTCACAAAGAGACAGAATGAAGTCTCTCCTCATATCCAAATTCACAACAAGGGAAACCCATTTATTCATAATCGTATATCAATAATTTGCCTATTGGCTGCCAAAACTAATAAATTGCCAAAAAGGAAATTAAGACTTTACAAACATTTTGGTTTGACCATAAGTTATAGTTTTTGTGATCAGAGGGTTGAAAAAGTAACGTTACATTATATCCAAATAAAGAGAACCTTCTCAAGTAACCACCTATTCAATTAAGTGAATTAGGTTTTCTAAAAAAACAGATTATGAGGTTAGGTAATACAAAGAGTGTAAAAATAATATTTGGATACATTTGATCTCCAAAACCCTTCAATTTCAACTTATTAAGAACATCACCTGACTTTCAATAAGTTAAAAAGGTTTCTATTATTCCTTTCATATTTTGCCACAATATTTTATTACATGACACTAAATTGTAATGAGACAGGAATTATGTACTTTTGATAATTCAGCAGTTCAGCAAGAACTGAAATTAGTTCAGTTTAGGTGTGTAGCTTGTCTTGATTTGTTTTGATACTTGCTACATACAGTCGAACCTCAATGGCTCGAACATTTTTGGGACCATGGAAATTCGTTCGAGACATGGGTAGTTCGAGCCACTGAGGGTTAATCATGGCACGAGTTTAGGAAGCAAATAGCGATAATTTAGGAAAATCTTTTCGCTTTTCTACACAGTGATTGTATGAACAGTGTACTCATTGAAATCGCCTCGATGAGGCGATTCTAATGAGTACACACAACATACCATTTCACGATAAAAAATAAGAAAATTTCCTTAAATATTTGTTTTCTTGAGTTATCGGAATAATTTCGTAGGGACTCAAAAACGAGTTCGAATTAGCCATGGTAAACGAGCCATCGATGTTCCAGCTATTCAGGTTCAACTGTACTACATACTCACTAGCAATATGGCATCAGTGCTTATCAACAACAGACATTTCATCAGTAGAAGTATTCACTGATATATTTGCGCGCTATCAACTTCCTCTTTGAAGGTAAAAAAATGTGTCTGAGGTCAACATATCAAAGTCGTATTTCGGAGAATCATAAAGTCGATATACACAAAGACAAAATTAGAAATATTCAGACAGACAGACAGACATGACCCAAAATAAAAAGGGCGTAATGTGGCATCCATGGTAAGTAAGCATTTCTTGGTAAGCATGCTTTGCCCACCTTGCCTATCAGTCTGATCAGAAATTCAGGAAAATTTAACTTATATATTAAAATAATGCAACTGTCAAACACTAACAATATTGTTAGCAGCTTTGTGGGCTTGATCCAAATTGTCCTTTTTATGTAATATCAGTAATATTATAGTGCTACATTTCTAATCATTTAAAGCATCAGGTTCAAGAAATTATTTAATTTGCACCAGCGTTTACACAAAGTCGAAGCCTGGAATTTATTCCCGACAGAAGTCAACGTATGCTTTAGCGAAGTCATTGTATGACACGAATCGTAGTCAGGCCCCTATGACGCTATAGAGCGAAATCTAAAATTAGAAATATTGTCGAATTTTAGTAATGATAAAGGTACGGCTGATCGATAACAAAATTTTTAGTCCCATTATCTCAGCAAACAGGCACAAAAAAATATCAATTTCAAGGTCCAAAATCAGTTTATTATTAAATATGGTATTAGGATTAGGTTTGTTATATTTTGAACAAATAATGGTAGATTCGCTATTACTAGAATAACCTGGAATAGAGGGGATTACTGTTTTACCTTTAAACTGATAAGTCGATGAATCCGATTCCTTTTTTGATACATAGTATCGAAGGTACAGTCGAACTTCAATCGCTCGAACATCTTTGGGACCATGCAAATTTGTTCGAGATATGGGTAGTTCGAGCCACTGAGGGTTAATCACAGCGCCAGGTCAGGAAGTAAATGGCAATAATTTGGGGAAATCTTCTCATCTTGAGTCGATTATAATGAGTAACACAACATACAATTTCATTATAAAATAAGAAAATTTACTGAAATATTTGTTTTCTTGAACTATGGGAAGAGTTTTGCAGGCACTCAAAAACGAGTTCGAATTAGCCATGGTAAACAAGCCATCGGTGTTCGAGCTATTGCGGTTCGATTGTATATAGAAATAGCCACAATTACATATCATAGTCTACCCATCAAGAGGAAGAGTACACACAAACCATGACAGACAAAACAAAGAAAAAAATGCTTAAGTGTCATAAATAGCGAAGAAGGGTATTGGCTTCATTAATTTTATTTGTTAATGCCATATTGTTCTCATGATGACAAAAAATCCCTTTAAACAATAATTAGTATTGACCATATTCATAACAAAATAAGTAATTACGTATCGATGTATAGGTATTAATTTGCTTGCTGTTAAAGCTGAGTAATTATTTTTCAATCTTCCATCGATCCCGACATTGTGCTCTGCAGTTTACCTCTTGGTCTCCTGCATATTTTAGCAAATACAGTCGAACCTCAATGGCTCGAACACCGATGGCTCGTTTACCATGGCTAATTCGAACTCGTTTTTGAGTCCCAACGAAATTCATCCGATAGCTGAAAACAAATATTTAGGGAAATTTTCTTATTTTATCGTGAAATTGTATGTTGTGTGTACTCATTAGAATCGCCTCATCGAGGCGATTCTAATGAGTACTCAACATACAATTATTGTGTCGAAAACCGATAAAAACAAATCCCTAAATTATCGCCATTTGCTTCCTTACTTGGCACCATAATTAAGCCTCAGTGGCTCGAACCACCCATGTCTCGAACAATTTTCTATGGTCCCAAAGATGTTCGAGCCATTGAAGTTCGACTGTATAATGTGCGACAAAATGAGTTTCAAGCGTTTTGGTATGTTTTGTTTACAGTGCTGTTTATGTAGAAAGCGGATCAAAAAGAGTGGAACGAAACAAAAACACATAATTGATCGGTTGTAGCAATTATGTCCTTATTTGTAATCCTTTACATTGACCATTTCCTAAATCTTGCTTTTCATTACGTAAAAAAGTAAATGAAATGCATATTTCATGTTCCGACATAGTATGTAATGAAACTGGGGTACTTTAGGGCGGCATTATTAGTGAGATTTTCAGAATTTTGCTGTTCTTCTAGCAATCTCTTTTACTGCATAAATCTCTCTTTTAATGCTTATTATTGCATAAAAAGCAGTGCCGCACGTTATTAACAGCCGTGCATTAACCGGCGAAAAGCCGTGTATTAACAAGGCAATACACGCGCTGTAAATGCACGGCTACGCAATTTTCAATATGATCGTACCAGGGCCACAGATTTGCTGCCGTTACGAGATGTGTACTGCCAGGCCTTAGAACGAGCATAGTCCGTGGAAATTGCGTTCTCTAGACATTGGTGAAAAGCGAAGTAAAATAGTGCAAGAAATAACGCGAAATGTAACAAATGCTTTCAGTTTTTATGCAATAATAGCGATCGAACATGGTTTTTCAATGCATTAACATTTGCCAGGTCCCTAGGGAGATGTTGAAAACCGCGGCCTCCGGCCTCGGTTTCAAACACCTCCCTCGGGACCTGGCGAATGTTAATGCATGAAAAACCATGTTTGATCCCTATAGTAACTAAACTCTCCCTTATTATACTGCAAAAACGCCACGGCTCACATTGCTCTAGGTAATGGGTATTAAAGTAAACGTTGTTTTTTTTTTCTCATTTCTTCATAAAAACATAAGCTGTGGGTACTTATTACATAAGCGGGTGTGTTTCTAATGAGTACCCACAACGCATTACTTTTCCATTTCTTAGCTGCAATATTCGGTCTGCAGCAGCATACGGTGTTTATGTTTCACAGTTAATCCGTTATTTTAAAGTCTGCTCTGACAATCAGTGCTTAATCGAACGTGGATGTATGCTCACTACAAGACTGTTGACTCAGGGATACCAAAAGACTATTGGAGGATCATGACCTTTTCAATGCCTACAATGTGGCTGTTTCCAGACATATATCTGATGTTTCGCAACAGCCAAGCCATAAACAGACTTTCTAAACCCCGAACATTAATTCACGTATTTCCTAACTCTCTGTTCAGGCTGATAGATATAGTGGGCAAAGCACGCTTACCAAGTAATGCTTACTTTCCATGGATGCCTGATTGCACCCCATTTATTTGGGTCCATCACGAAAACATACCTATATAATTTTGACCCCGTTCAACCCCACTTTTATATAGTAAAACTGGGGTTTACAGGGGTATACATTATTTTTCTTATTTCTGCTCAAAAACATATATTGTTGGTACTCGTTAGAACCGCCTCGGCGAGGCGGTTCTAACGAGTACCCACAATTTATGTTTAGTGCAGAAATATGAAAAAATATCAGAATTTTTATCTGAAAACGTTCAGTTTTTGGTGATAAAATTTACAATATATTTGAATAGGCGTGTTTTCGTAATGCCATGCTTGTCTGTCTGTCTGAACATTACTAATTTTACCTTTGTGTGTATCGACTTGATGGTTTTCCGAAATACGATTTAGGGTGTTGACCTCAGACCCTTTCGGGCTGGTAAGGCTAATTGGCATGGTTGGCGAAGCATGCTTACCAAGTAATCCTAATTTTCCATGGACGCGTGGTTACACCCTTTCATTTTTGGCCCGTCCCTGTTTGTCTGAACATTACAAATTTTGTCTTTGTGTACGAATATGGTCTTCATAATCTTCCGAAATACGATTTTAGTATGTTGACCTCACTCATTTTAAAGACTTTTACCAATGTCTGTGGTAGGTGGTCATACATGTGGGTTTTTTTTTTTTTTTTTTTTTTTTTTTTTTTTTTTTTTTTTTTGTGCTCTGGCCCTGCAGATTGCCGTTGAGCCCTCTGTTTTTTGTTGTTATTGTTTTTTTTTTTTTTTTGTTTTTTTTCATCACATATTTGTGATTATGTGCATTTTACTGGGCAGTTTCGCTATAGAGGTATAGAAACCCTACACGATCGAAACAGGCATTAGTAGTCTGGAGTTGAATCAGAACTATGGCGAGATTTCACGTGTGTAAACTAGTTTAAGATCCCACATTCCCAGTATTTCTTTTGCTGATCGTCCCGAGTCTTTCTATATTTTAGATTACAGTATTGTAAATGTGCGGTTTTGTTTGGTCATTGTTTGTTCCTCAACTTTTCTTCGGTCGGTGCTGAGTGTGTGGCCTTCTCTGGGTAAATTCATTTATATTTTTTCTTATTTGTTTCTATATTGCATCATCTACTATCTGTACTCGGCATATTAGTACATACCTGTACCTGGCATGGCCAAGAATCCGATGTAGGAATATTTGAAATAGTTTCTAAGGAAAATGAAGTACTTTAAATTAATGTAATGAATGCTAAATATGCAGGCTCTCTATGTTGCATTTAATCATAATCATAAACGGAAAGAGGATTACAGAATAGTTTTGTTAAGTTAAAATAGGCTAACATCTTGATGAATGAGCTTGGCGCGCCGTGTCACAAAAACTTGTTCTTATTGTTAGTCGTTGTCTTCGATCTCTCTGACATCTGTTTGTTTCTTCTCATGAATATAGATTAACCCGGATATAACGCGACCCTTAACAGCGGGAACAAGCTGTGTTATCTCCTTTTGATGTTTTCGTGAGCCACGCCACGCAAAAAGAGGTATATGGGTGCATATGCGGAAGGAGAAGCCCGTTATAAGACTGCGCATGCGTGCAGTCTGAAGAGGTATTTGGGAGAATATGCGGAAAGCGAAGCCCCAGATCAGACTGCGTGTGCGCGCAGTCTGATCTGGGTCTTCGCTTTCGCTTACAGAATCATTGAGTACTACAGATTGTATGGTTTGGACACCATGCTCCTTTGAAATACAGTACGCATGCGCAGAATGTTATGAATCTGTGTATTTTGCACTTACTGAATACATCTTTTCGCCTGTTATGGCAAATATAACCCATGACAAGATATCAATCTACCGTACAGCATGTAAATAAAGCTGCAGACCCAAATCAGCTTAAGTATGGCAGTCTTTCAATCTGAACAGGGTATGCACAGTTCGGCTACATGGTCTGCTGACCAGTGACCATTCTGAATAGGACAGCACAGATAAGCAGTCCAGTCGGACTATTTGTTCCTTAAGGTATATTTATATAAGGTTTAAGTCATAAGGTATATTTATGCTTGCCCTGGCTTATTAAATAGAGATAGGCTTCGCTGAGTAAAATGATGATGTCTTGCAAAGTACACCTGTTTTGTTTAGGGAGAACAACCTTTGACCAGCCAGATGTCACTAAACCAGTCGGATATCGCAACTGGAATTTAAGAAAATGAAAACGGATTCCTCCTATGCTATTAATTTATTTAATTATACGTTTATAGGTCTCCTAAGCAGACGACTTCGAGATGCTCAGCCATTTTGTTAAACAGTTTTGGATGCACTTTTCTTACTCTGAGTTTGAAGCAATCCGTTGTTTCAATAAGTAATGAGACAACATCAAAAAACAAACTGACAAGCATTATAGTAACGAACATCAACAGTTTTGGCCCTGACGGTAATGATCAATATCAGACGTCTCATCTGAATCCACGCTGTTTTGAAAATATTTCCTGATATGCAGAATCAATTTCATTTTCAAGCCTAAATTTCTAAATTCCACCAATAATGTTTTAATGCGCGCCTTGTAATTAGTGTCAAAGGTAATCTCGTCGCAATAAGACAGCATAAATACCTATTAAATATTTTTTGATATTTTTAATTTTTAATCTATTTAATAAACATAAAAAGCATTGCCTTCGGAAACAAAGAACACATTACAGATTAGAAAATTGGAGTCTCGGTTTTATTGAAACTCTTCATAAGCAGTAATGAAGTTTGCAACAATGCTAACGCCCTCTAACGTATACATGAGCAGAACTCCATTTTCAAACATACAACAATGGGCCCAATGATTCAAAAGAAACAGAAATATAATCTGCACTATGGTGATGTACGGGGAGACGTTCTACCGCCGCCACACGGCACTAAGACCAGCTGCAGTGTAGTAAAATGAACATAAAAAAGATTGCCTTTGGAAACAAAGAACACACTACAGATTAGAAAAATGGGAGTCTCGGTTTTATTGAAACTCTTAAGTTTGTTTTCGTACTTCTGTCAATCTTTTATACTGTATAAATATTTACTAATGTTCTAACAACCAAATATTCATCTTATCTCCATATAATATAGCGGACATTTCGTGGTTTACTTATATTATATCCATATTACATAGCGGACATTTCGTGTTTTACTTATCGTTTCTCCATATTACATAGCGAACATTTCGCGTTTTACTTATCTTATCTCCATATTACATAGCGGACATGTCGTGGTTTACATATCTTTTCTCCATATTACATAGAGAATATTTCGTGATTTTACACAACTCTAGACGATATGGACACCTAGATATTGTTTTTTTCTTATGTGCTTATTTCTCCACGAAAGCATACGTTGTGAGTACGACAACATGTGTTCGTGGAGATATAAGGAAATATATCAGTTCATTTCGGTTGAATACAGTTCTTACAAGAGTGCGATGGCTTAGAAGTACATACATTTTATATAGGTGTCTTAACATAATGTACGCATAGTAACTTGAATGTGTTTTATTCGATTTCAGTACGACAGTGTCTAAAACTTGTCAATTCTGACATAACATGTCACTTAGACATTAGTTATATAAACTGTATCATTTGCTGGGTGTATCTTGTACGTCGGCAAAACCCTACGTCATCAATACATAGCTGCGACTGTATCATTTCTTCGGATTTATTTCAAAATCATGAAAAGTGCAAGATGCGTCAAAAATCACTTTGTGCACCATAACATATCCTTTTAAGTACTAATTTCAAAAATAAATACAATCTCTATACCTATCTCACATCGACCAACTATGCTTCAGCCGAAAGTATTACGAATACAAGCATAGATCGCAGAAGCATCAGAATATCCAGTGCGTTTCAGAAGCCGATTTTTTCGAAAACGGGCAATCCATATAATAGCGGTGCCCTAAAAGGAACGGTCAGAATATCATAAATAGTACGGACTCCAGTACAACAAAATTGGTTACCCTATAATCGGAAAACATCACGAAAACACGCCTATACAATTTTGACCCCCTTAAACCCCACTTTTATATAGTAAAACTGGGGTTTACAAGGGTATACATTATTTTTCTTATTTCTGCTCAAAACATAGATTGTGGGTACTCGTTAGAACCGCCTCACCGAAGCGGTTCTAACGAGTATCCATAATCTATGTTTGAGCAGAAATTTGAAAAATATCAGAGTTTTTTATCTGAAAATTTTCAGTTTTTGGGGGTGAAATTTTCTATTTATTTGAATAGGCATGTTTTCATAATGATATGCAATTTATTTTGATATTGGAAGACAACTGTATAGCAGATATGAGTTCATTGCATTCCACGAAAACTTGCAAATCATCAGCTGTATATCTTTCCGACAGTAGGGTTGTGGTTTTTGCAAGATACGAGAAATGAAAAAGCCGACTAAAGATCATAATTCGTTTAATAATTCATAAAAAAAACTAATTCCAGGCGAAAAAAGATATCCTCGTCATTTTTATGACGTAGTTGTAAGGGGTGTTGTAAACATTGCTTTCCGGGATGCCACGATTCAACAAATTACCTGTGGCTAGTCCACTGTTTAGCATCCGGTTCAGTTATCATGTTCACTCTTATAGATGTCAGTTCTGTTATAATAACAATTCCATAGCAACTACAAGTAGGCCTATGTGATAAATGGTTTATATATTAATCAGAAAGTAGATTAATAGAATTATTTCTAATTCTTGCATGTAAAACTGAAGTATATCTGCTACCAGCTCTTGGAACTTTTGAATTATTTTGATGCTTTTTTCAGCTGATACTTAAAGCGTGTAATAAATAGTGAATTACGTAGTTCTATATCAAGAGAATTTCGTGCCGAAATAGACGATGTAATATATGATTTACGTGAAATTTCAGTCCTGCAGAAGGGGCAAGTAATATCATTTAGTAATGTCAGTTTGATTTCGTATAATATAAGTACTTATTTCTCCAAACGAAGAAGGAATTAAGTCAGGTAACTATGTAGGAACAAGACATTTGACTGATTTATACATGAACATACGTTTTTGCTGCTTGCGTGATAGACGCAAGCACCCAACCGCATTCTCTATAGAGATTATCTAATGAAACCGATCTTGTTAAGCCTGTCACTATGCGGGCAACTTCATTCAGAAGATTTTGAAGAAAATTGATATCTTGCACTGTGTACATTCAATAATTGGCAGTAAATATGATTGGTATATTTGGTTAAATGCAACACAACTGAATGCAAATTTGTTTCCGCAGTATACCAATAACTTCAAGTGCACTTTTAATAATGTTTTCCATATGGCTGTGCCATTACCCATTACTACTAAATGAAAGACCTAAGTGTTCGTGTTCTGTTACAAATTTTATGTCAATAATTGCGGCAAACTCTGTCAAGTGTATCTGTTCACCTTAAAGATACTGAAAGGGATTCAGGCGTTCTATAGGGTTGTGGTTGTTGTCGGGAGGTTGTCATTAATAGAGGTTTTACTGGATAAAGAAAGAAAATGAAACATGTAACAATGGTTAGTACTTTATTTGATTACTCGGGCTATCTTTTCGTCAACAAATATAATCTAATGCGGAATTAATCGAATAAATCTTTGCCTTGTGATTGTTATCTATTGTTAGTTGTCCTAGCTTGTGGCTTTGCTCCTGTTTGTGTTGAGGTTTTACGGCCCGGTCAACCCAATGTGGTCATGTCGAGCGCGGTCAGTTTACCTAACCACACGTTCACTGGGCAGGCTAAGTCCTTCAAGCGGTTTACCAGTATTGTGCACATTTTTTCGCCAGAAACTGACAACTGTCCTTCTTGAATCAGCGGAAGGGAGAGAATGACCGTAGAAAATATTTCATAATCAATCTCTACGAAAGAATGTTGCCGACCTCGGCGGGAGTCGAACCCGCAACCTCCTGGTCTCGAGTTGGATGCGCATCCAACTGCGCCACCGAGGCCAGGCTTTTGCTCCTGTTTAGCGAATCTGTTTCAAGTATTTTTATATCTCCCCCACATCGAACTCGAAATATTTTTCAAGATATATGACCCGCTTTGCAAAAATAGGCGTTTGTCATATGCAAACATCAAAAGACCCAGCAGGCGGCCTTACCAGGGCCTTTGTTGCTCGCGGCGTAGATTCAAGCAATTTCGTATATTTTGTTAGCCCTGCTATGATAGTTGACAGCAGACTGGTGTGGAGCGTCGCGAGGACTAACCGATGGGAGGAAGTCGGTTTTCCCGCAGTGCTCGCATATATACTGTTAATACACCGTGACGACATTACTATACGATTCGATAAATACATATATCAATTTTATATGTTTATTTAAACTCTTCATTGCAAAATGATGGGGCAAATCTATCAATTTTACTCGTCGATGAACCCCGTTTTGAACATCTTAAAGGTGCTATATCTAACACGGTTGTCAGAAAATAAGTAGAAAAAATAAAAGCAAAAAGGCTAATCGTCGAAGAAACTCTCCGCTGGTGAATATTAGCAGAACAAATACAGTCGAACCTCGTTATCTCGAACTCGCTTATTTCGAATTACCGCTTATCTCGAAGTGAAAATCTGGTCCCTGTTTTAACATGAAACTATGACAACAGGTAATAAAAATCTTGTGGAAAAGAGGGAGAAATTGCTCCTCAGGATCAATTTCTCTCCTCTTTTCCACATTATATATATATATATATATATATATATATATATATATATATATATATATATATATATATATATATATATATATATATATATATATATACATATATATATATATATATATATATATATATATATATATATATATATATATATATATATATATTTCTAACTTCAGGAGTCAAATTACATATTCATTTGTTAAATCTGGTTGTTCAATTTATTGTTTTCCTCACTCTCTCAATTCTGATGTGTCGAAGTACGGATACCTCGAAGTGTTTCAGTGAATCCCTTGGTATTCGAGATAACGGGAGTCGACTGTATATACTACGTGAGTCTGTCGTTATATTTGGAACAAATCTTTGACGGTTAATATATACGTACTGCACACTGGTTGTTCAGTGTGCACCTTGGTTTTACAGTGTTAAGATATTTTTATATTGTCATGTCACGATATGTGAACAGCACAGATCAGCTGTGCATCTACACAGTCTAACCATGGCCTTCGATTAGATTCGTCGACATATTTACAATATCAACTGATTAACAAAAGTCCTGATTCGACTGAGAGAATGCACATACTGATATGTAATAAGAGCGATCACTTAATAAGCGTCTTGTTGTTAAATAAAGAGATATCCTGGAAATATCATAATAACAGAAACCAACCTCCCAGGATGTATCTGTATATATTTCTAAATGTAGTTTTCTATATGCGAAAACTTACAGTCGAACCCCAATGGCTCTAACATCTTTGGAACTATGGAAATTCGTTCGAGACATGGGTAGTTCGAGCCACTGAGGGTTAATCATGGCACCAGTTCAGGAAGCAAATAGCGATAATTTAGGGAAATCTTTCGATTTTCTACACAATGATTGTATGTTGAGTGTACTCATTAGAATCGCCTCGATGAGCGATTCTAATGTGTACACGCAACATACAATTACTAATTAGAATCACCTCGATGAGGCGATTCTAATGAGTACACACAACATACAATTCCATGATAAAATAAGAAAAAATCGCTAAATATTTGTTTTCTTGAGCTACTGGAAGAATTTTGTAGGGACTGAAAAAAGAGTTCGAATCATCCAAGGTAAACGAGCCATCCGTGTTCGAGCCATTGACGTTATAATGTATTCTAGTCCTAAAGTTTCAAATTATAAAAAATATTTCGCTTTACAATAATATCAACTGCATCCTCGGGTACCTGGTAGCGTCAAAATTCAATGACTAATCCGAAGAAACAGTGCAACTTCTCTACAACAGCCATTTGAGTCTGTTGTAACTGGATGACTGTTGCAAAGAGGTTAATGTATAGTGAACTGGTAGTACTTTGTAGAATCATGGGAGGAGTGTCTTGTTTAGAGTTGTCCGTCAGTGGACATTTTTAGGGTGCATGTATCTTCAACGGCTCAAACATAGTTCCATTTACGCCCGGAGGCTTTCTTATCCTTGTTAAATCACATCAATGTATTATTATGCCAGACACCATAAAAAAATTTAACTACTGCGACTAGTAATGTTTTTTAGCAAAACGCTTTTAAAAGTTTCGTAAGTACCTAGCATTGATGCATATTAATTTCACTGGAACAAGCAAGATATTTACAGGATATTACATTACTTTACAAATGTTTCCTAAACAGAAGGCCGTTCTAATTGTGTGGTTCTCTTTGTTGCTCCAGACATAAAATGTAAATCAAAGCACCGACGTCCTGGAGGATCGATTGTCTCTGAGTATGGGCTGGGAAAATGGTTCTGAACGGGGACTTCAGACTGCTTCATTTAATCCTAAACTTCCCGTAATTTAAGCAAACGGTGCAGACCCTGAATAGTTACTGCGTTTTGCGGCGTCTGATCTGTATCTGCACTGTTTGCCAATGTCCCAAATGTCCCTATCCAGGTTTTACAGATAACCCTCTATCAACAGCTCTCTGACGTCACAACGGCTATAAATAACCGTTACCTGGATTTCGTCTGACGCGCGGTTTAATTACAATGGTCAATGGTAATTACGTGGGCAACTACCTTAAGGAAATTTTGGCATTTTTTTATACTCTGGCTCGATTGTAAACAATCTACCAAAAAAATGTGTACATTTTGTATAAGCATCAACGCAAAAATGAAAAAAAAAAAATGCGTTTTACTGTTTGCGTCAATATGGTCAATATTGACATCAAATTTAGACAATTTTCAGAGACGGCTCCACCAAGTGTATCTGGTTGTATTTATGTAGAATATTTTTTGTTGCATTTTTTTTTTTTTTTTTTTTTTTTTTTTTGTATTTTGTTTTCGTCTGACTAGCCACCCGTCTGTCCTAAATAAAATGTTACCCACTCTGTTACTAAACAGACGGTAAGAAAGAGATTGACAGCTTCTGGAAGCGTTTGCATTTTGCATATGGATATCTTTCAGGTCGCTTCTGTGCTACAATACCGACCAAATGGCTTTTCCCGTGCTGGGACTGCAGGTGATATTCATGTTATTCAACTGTAATATTCATTGATCAAAAGGTATTCGAAATATACGACAATTCATTGTACCATGAAATTTGATGCCATGAAGATAAATTGTATAAAATAGACTGATTCCTTGCCTACCTACTTAACAGACATTTGCAAGAAGGAGCAGCAGCAGAAATCTTCTTAGAGGAGTTCTAGTGTTTTTGTTTTATTTCCAATTTCAAACTAGGATTGGGGCATTTACCACGGGGATTGATAGTGAAGGCAGAATCTGTCTCTCTGTCTATGTGTCTGTCTTTCTCTCTCTCTGGCACTGTAACAAATGTGATTGCTTTCTAACCAGTATTAGTTGAGATGAGAAACTTGTATATTAAGTTTACAGCATGAGACTAAATCGCGGACACGGACAGTGGCATTTAATTCGTAGAGTCGAAACATACTGTCTCCTCGACCGAGTTAGAGAGAAAGGAATTGCTGCACACATGTGGAAGCTTTGACGTACAAAATAACAATAGACTCTGAAGAAGAAAACAAATTAGTCGCCAGAAAGCAAAATGCAATGAACTATCAATGCTAAATGTAGAATTGTCTGCACCTGCGTTGGCATCGCTAATTTAGATTTACGAAGGGCCAGCAGCTGATGAAGGTAATAAACAAATTGGATTAAGTTTTTAAAAACAGGAAAAGATCGTGAACTTTTGCCTAATAATGTACATCCTGGTATACCCCGTTTATCACTGTATGATATAGGGCGTGAGGGAGGGTCCGGAGAGGTGACTCATTTCATAGATTTATTTATTGATGAATTATAAAACAAAATAAAAAAAAATAATCAATGAAAAAGGTAAACTATCTTTTTTTTGCTGCTAACGACCGTACCTTTAAACCTATTTGTACCTGTTGAGTTACTCTATCGTAAAGACATTATAATGTACTATCTACTGAGTAACATTCCAGATAGAAAAGGTTGATGCTTTTCGTATACCAATATGTAGATGTGACATTTTTTTAAGGATTACTATTAAGCTGAAGTGCGGATAATGATTGTGCTTCAAAACAATGACGCCGATCAGGTAGGACCTATTTCTGCATAACCATCACGAAAACACGCCTACATAATTTTGACCCCCTTAAACCCCACTTTTATATAGTAAAACTGGGGTTTACAGGGGTATGCATTATTTTTCTTATTTTTGATCAAAATATAGATTGTGGGTACTCGTTAGAACCGCCTCGTCGAGACGGTTCTAACGAGTACCAACTATCTATGTTTTGAGCAGAAACATGCGTCAAATTATCAGAATTTTTCATCTGAAAATTTTATTTTTTGGTGATAAAATTTGCAGTATATTTGAATAGGCGTGTTTTCGTAATGGTTAATACACCGATGTAAAAATAATACTTTTAAGGCATTACACTAGATAAGGCGCTATCTAACCATTTGTTTTCTGATTTCTCCAGAAAAGGATGTTGTGCGTACTCATTTAAAGTGCTTCCTCTATGAGGGAGAAGGAGCGCTTCAGCATATGCTTTTGAGGAGAAAAAAATATTTATCTGAACACCCTCTTGCTGGTAGCTTTATCAGTCATGACATTTTCTCAATACTATATGGATAATTTGTTTGAGTTAAGGTTTAATGGCCCAATCAACCCATTAGAGTCATGTGGAGCACTGTCAGTTTACCTAACCACATTTTCCTGGGCAGGCTTAGTCCTCTTAGCGGTTGACCAGTACATGTGCACATTCCTTGCCAGAAACTGACAACTGCTCTTCTTGAATCAGCGAATGCGTGGCAACAAATGTCCGTTGGTATGTTTTTATGACGTTGCGACAAAGTTCTGTTCAATATTTGTTTCTGTATCGTTTAAATAATCAAGTAAACTAATTACGTCACTTGCACTATGACGTTACCAGCATTAGGCATACGTGACTTTATTCGAGAAAAAATAGAGCTAAGGAAGATTACAGAGATTCTAAAATGCCACCCTACAATAGTTTCCAAGGAAATAGACAGAAATAAAAGTATATTCAAAATATTTGTTTTGTTTTTTAAGGGTCCATTTGCTATCGAGCACCGCATATTGTTTTGCACGGTAACTTGAAATCATGTTAACAAAAACGATGGATTAGACTTTAGTGTGTCTATATCGACAAGGTTTCGCACGAGTAAAACTGGTATATCCCTCCAGTAGTTTTCCTACTGACCGGTTCCTCTGTTGCAGTTCTGTGTTTTTATTATTATTTTTATTATTTGTTCCTTTTATCTACTTCGTTTAGTGCCACGGGAAGGCTGTGCTTCGTAGTTGTGAACTTTTCTGGGTATCTTACGAGCACGTATTTTTCTAAAGGAGGTGTTTGTGAGACAGGTTAAATAAAATGAAAAGCCTCAGGTTCTATGAAAACTTAGTAATATATTTTGAAAAGTTATAGTCATCGTGCTATAGATTAACAGACGCCGAAAAATATTACGAAAACATGCCTATTCAAATACATAGAAAATTTCACCTCCAAAAAATGAAATTATTCAGATAAAAAAAACTCTGATATTTTCATATTTCTGCTCAAAACATAGATTGTGGGTACTCGTTAGAACCGCCTCGGCAAGGCGGTTCTAACGAGTACCCACAATCTATGTTTTGAGCGGAAATAAGAAAAATAATGTGTACCCCTGTAAACCCCAGTTTTACTATATAAAAATTGGGTTTGAGGGGGTCAAAATTATATAGGCGTGTTCCGTGATGTATATCAAAAATCTTCCGTAACGTACATGACATCTAGGTCAAAACTAACAACGATAAGTACTTTTCTTGATTGACAGTTTCCCTGACCTTAAGAGAAACAGACACTATTTTGGGGAAGGCAACACTATCAAAAATATGTTTGCTTCCTTTTCTGGAAAATGGTCGACTCTAAAAGAATGTAATTTGCTCCCATGGGGAGCAAATTCCTTCCTTTACGAGAAAACCATTTTTTTTTCAGAAGGTGCTTAATGTTCCTGAAAGCAAACAAGAAGTTTTGGATGTTGTTTGTGTTGCAGAAATGATGAAAACTCTAGCAAAATGTATCAGGTTCCCTTATAGTGCGAAAAAAAAGGTGATAACAATTATGATTGATCGGTCATCTCACTACTCACAAATTTTGACATAACCATGCGGAAAATGATTTAGATATTCACATTATTTGCTGTGAGTTTCTTTTGATGTTGATGAATTATGTATATATATAATATATTGTAACTGGACCCTAATGTGGGAAATTGTACCTTCGGACATGCGCAAACTCAATGTCATTAGTTTTCCTGCCTGCCTGCCCGCTATGTGAATAGCTAAGACTTAGATCTGACAGAATTCACGGGCTCATCTGTCTTAGCTGACCGTACGTGTACGCATGTACAATTTCTCACGTAGCTCGTATGTAATAACACGCGTTAATTAAGTACACGGTACCTGTTCGCGTGCGTCTTCTGTCACGTGATACTGTTTTACACTATTTCCAAGTATTTTACGTTGACCTTGAAAAAGTATATTAGACATGTAATAGTATTGTACTTTTACTGAATAAAAGGATCGTCCAGTCTATGCGTTCACTCGGTCTGTTAACATTTCGGCGAATATCTATGTACATGTACTCTAAACAGCTGTAAAATACAAGTACCTTATTCACCCAAATTATTGGGACATTTAAATGCCGTACCATACTTGTTCTTAATTTTGGACAACTCAATTTTACTGTCTACAACTGCTGAATGAGTGGTAGACACTGATCAGCCGCTGCGGTTTGCTCAGGCCTGTCTGTTAGATACTTAGGGCGAATACAGTCATCCAGCAATTCTGAATATGTACATGGATGATGTTAAAATTCCCTGAATAATACTCTCCTTCCTTGTTAATTATGGTCCAGTATTACTTAAATTTCAATCTGGAATACGTTAAGCATATGCAAATTTAAACTTAAAAGGCCTAACATACACTCGGTGTTACCAACATAACGGCATTACACGTGATACGTTAATGTGGTCAAATAGTAATCTGCAGGACTTCCGTTTTGTTCAGGGCACACTGAAAACGAGGTTTGGACATAGATCGTTCATGACATTTGAGCCGGGGCACAGCGACTCCTACAAAATGGCATGTGTGCCCAGTAGACTCAGATCAGCTTGCCTACTGAATTAACTAAACATTGTATGGGCCTAAATCGTCTTCACAAGGACTGAGAAGACTGATCAAATTGCGCGGATGCGTACATTTTCCTGATAAAATAAGAAAACTGTAGAAAATCTATAAATATTTTTTTTCTTGAGCCTTAATGTTGTTAATGCGATCCCACTCATTTGTTTTGTTTTATTGTAGAAATAAAATATGTTTAACACTAGAGGCAAATTAAAATGAAATTTACATTTAAATAATCTCTTAGTGTGTGTGTGTGTGTGTGTGTGTGTGTGTGTGTGTGTGTGTGTGTGTGTGTGTGTGTGTGTGTGTCAAACTGCATGATACAAATTCAGTCCTGTGTAGCAAATAAAGAATATTAAAGTGCATAGTTACATCTGTCAATTTACATCGTCCGTATAGTCTTTTACAAAAATCTTTTAGCGAATTTGGTTAAATGTGCAAGCATAGCCAACTACAGATGTCCATATTTTTCAACCTAATTTGTAGACAGAGTAGTAATGTAATCGAAAGGGAAAGATCGGTAATATGCTCAACTGTTATATATGTCAGTAATTTTCGTTTAGGTAAAATAACATTTTATATAATCAACTTTTTCATATCAACCTATTTTCTCACATAAGCTACCTGTATGTTGCTTACACAATTTTAATTATCTCGACTTCAAATAGAATCTGACTGATATTTTTTAACAAATACATGTAAAGAGGGTAATAATGAAACTGTTAGCGTGTTAATGGTTTATTGTCCTAACTCTTAATGAAACACCCACCAGTCTGCCCTCAAACCCACATGTATTCATCGCAGCATCTAATAGAAAGAGCCTACGCATGTTAAAGAGAATTGATTCACATCCATGGGAGGCAACTCTCAGAACTGATTTGATAAAATGATGTGCAAACTATAGTTGACTCTCGTTATATTGAACTCGCTTATCTCGCTATCTCGAAGTGAAAATCTGGTCCCTGCCGAAACAAGAACATCTAACAACAGGCAAAAAAATATTGTGGAAAAAGGGAGAAGCAATTTCTCCTCTTTTCCACAATATTTTTAATATATCTCTAACTTCAAGAGTCCAATTATATACAGTCAAACCTGTGTTAGTGGTCACCTCTAGTAAGCAGCCAACCTGTATTAAGCAGCCAGAGGAAAGTTGCCCCAAACATCATAGACTTATATATTTGAACTGTATTAAGCAGCCACCTGCCTTCAGCAGCCACATTTTAAGTTTCCCATGGGTGGCTGCTTAAGACAGGTTTGACTGTATATATTTGTTAAATGTGGTTGTTCGAATAATTTTTTCCTCAACTCTGCAAATCTTATATGTCGAGGTACGGATATCTCGAAGTATTTAATAGAGTCCCTTGGAATTCGAGATAACGAGAGTCGACTGTACTGTTAAAAATTACCAGGGAACTTAATCAAAGCACTGACCGCACTGGTGGCTCGATTGTCTCTGAGTATTGGCTGAAAAAAAATGGTTTCGAACGGGGACTTACGATTGTTTCATTTATTGTTTGTGTTGTGGTTTAACGACTCGTCAACCCTTGTGGATCATTTTGAGTCGTCTCCCAGTGAAAGAGAGAAAAAAGATGGAAGAGATAGTAGAAAGGAAAGAGAACTTCCTGTAATTTAAGCACAGTGCAGACCCTGATCAGATGCCGCGTTCTGCGGCGTTTGATCAGGGTCTGCACTGTTTGCCAATGTTCCAAATGTCACAGTCTAGGTTTTACCCATAACTCTCTATCAACAGAATTCTGACGTCACAGACACAAGAATAGCGCGGCTATAAATAACCGTTACCGGGATTTCGTCTAACGCGCGGTTTGATTATATTAATCAATGATAATCACGTGGACAATTGGCGTTTGTTTTCTATGGCTCGATTATAAACAATCGACCCAAATAGAGTGTATCTCTATATCAATACTGTTTGTTATGTTTCTGATTATGTAAGTCACACACTCTTAGTTTACCTTATATATTGTAGTTGGGATACAGATTAAATTAAACCAGTCTTCCTGGATCCTTTTCGTATATGTGTCATGCATGCTTTGTTCTGTTTTGTATTCCTCTATAGGGATTTATACAAATTAAAACTGTTTAAAACCAAATGATTGAACCTACCTTCTGAAAAAGGGATCTACTCCGTGAGAGCAAATTCTTTTCTTTTAGACTAGATCCTGTTTCGGAAAAGGCTTGGTGGCAAAGCCAAGAGGAAGTCACAAAAGTTGTCTTCCTTCCATCAAATAAGAACCAATCTACAGAATGTACCAAATGAATAATTTCAGCTTAACCTCTCTATTAATACTGTAAAAAAAAAACGAAAAAAAAAAAAAAAAAAAAAAAAAAAAAAAACTGAATAAAACTCTGAATAATGCTCTGGTGTTTTGAGTTTTTATGCTTTCCCAAAATAAAAAAAATAATACAAGTCGAGATGTACACATGTAAAAAGCTGCTATAATTGAAAATAGTATACAGCACTTTACTTTAAGAAAATTGTAATTTCAAAAGTAGTCCCAGAGGGAGCAAACCTTTTTTTTTTTTTTTTTTTATTGAGTAGATCCTATTTAAAAAGGGGGCAAAACAGTCAGACAGAGCTGTCTCCCCTGCATCACGGAAACACACATATAATTTTGACCCCCTTTAACCCCACTTTTATACAGTAAAACTGGGGTTTACAGGGGTATATGTTTTTTTTCTTATACTGCTCAATAACATAGATTGTGTGTACTCGTAAGAACCGCCTCGGCGAGGCGGTTCTAACGAGAACCTACAATCTGTTTTGAGCAAAAGTTTTTGGTGGTGAAAGATTCAATATATTTGAATAGGCGTGTTTTCATAATGAAAATGTATCCATTTTCCTTAAGAATTCGACTCGGCATATTAAGTCTATATATAACAAAAATGCAATTTGCAACTCTACTCACACCTCCTAGCGCTGGCTTGAGCGGTACTCTACTTTCAAGTAATTCTAAATGCGCTCATGGATACTAAAACACACGATCTAGTAGGGACTTCGTTATACGTCATATTCTAACTCATACAATAATTCTGTAAATCGGACAGCGGAGGTCCTGATCAGGCGGAAGCGCAGGCTCATGTGGGCGTTCGCAGTTCTCATATGCTCCAAAGACTCATTTTATCATAGAGCGGCTCAAATACATATACAACGTATGTTGTCGCAAGGGCTGCGTTCAGTCAAGCAAATTGGCCTCGGTGGCTCGGTTGGATGCGCGTCCGACTGGAGACCTGGAGGTCGCGGGTTCGACCCCCGCCGAGGTCGGCAACATCCTTAGTAGAAATTGATCATGAGATATTTTCTACGGTCATTCCGCTGATTAAAGAAGGGCAGTTGTCAGTTTCTGGCGAAAGAATGTGCACAATACTGGTTAACCGCTTAGAGGACTAAGCCTGCCCAGTAAACGTGTGGTTAGGTAAACTGACCGCACTCGACATGACCCCACTGGGTCGACTGGGCCGTAAAACCTCAACACAAACAAAGTCAGTCAAGCAAAGCGTTGACTAACATTTTGAAACTTTCCGTTGAATTGTTTTTGGGCGGACGTTAGCGAATATCCGCGGATTTGTACTTTGACCTGTCTTTAGCGCAACCAAATTGCGGGAAATGCAAATAGAATTTATCTGAGCTTCTTTTTAACAAAAGATATATACAAGAGGCCCACGGGCCACGGGTCGCTCACCTGAGTGACATAGCCACTGCAGATATGCAGATGTTATGCAACATTTTTCCAATCCTTTCATCGCAACTAATGAAAAGATCATCATTTAAGCAGTTCTTTATTTTGAAGAAGATATATGGCATGCCAGTCAATTGAGCGTGATCATTTGAACAAACTCTAAATGGCAGCCAGCTTGGATTTACGATCGGCACAATTATAGCTATTTTTGATCTATGAGTCACCCCAATGCTTCCTACCAAGTTTCGAGTCAACTGGCCTTTCAGTTCAGGAGAAGAGGCGAAAAATAGATTTTCAAGATGGCTGCCATGGCGGCCATCTTGGATATCCGATTGGCATGATTTTAGCTATTTTTGATCTACAAGTCACCCCAATGTCTCCTACGAAGTTTGGAGTCAATTGGCCTTTCGGTGCAGAAGAAGAAGCTAAATATAGATTTTCAAGATGGCGGCCATGGTGGCCATCTGGGATTTCTGATCAGATCGATTTTATCTATATTTGATCTACCAAGTCACCCTGATGCTTCCTACTAAGTTTTGAGTCAAGTGACTTTTGGGTTTAGGAGGAGAAGCGAAAAATAGATTTTCAAGATAGCTTCCATGGCGGCCATCTTGGATTTATGATCGGCATGATTTTAGCTATTTTTGATCTACAAGTCACCCAAATGCTTCCTACCAAGTTTCGAGTCAACTGGCCTTTCGGTTCAGGAGAAGAAGCAAAAAACAGATTTTCAAGATGGCTGCCATGGCGCCCATCCTGGTTTTATGATCGACATGATTTTAGCTATTTTTGATCTACAAGTCACCCCGATGCTTCCTACCAAGTTTGGAGTCAACTGGCCTTTCGGTTCAGGAGAAGAAGCGAAAAATAGATTTTAAAGATGGCTGCCATGGCGGCCATCTTGGATTTCCGATAGGCACGATTTTAGCTATTTTTTATATATAAGTCACCCCAATGCCTCCTACTAAGTTTGGAGTCAAAAGGCTTTTGGGTTTAGGAGTAGAAGCGAAAAATACATTTTCAAGATGGCGGCAATGGGGGCCATCTCGGATTTCCGATCGGCACGATTTTAGCTATTTTTGATCTACAAGTCATCCTGATGCTTCCTAGCAAGTTTGGAGTCAATTGGCCTTTCGGTTCAGGAGAAGAAGCGAAAAATAGATTTTCAAGATGGCCGCCATGGCGGCCATCTTGGATTTCCGATCGGCACGATTTTAGCTACTTTTGATCTACAAGTCACCCTGATGCTTCCTAGCAAGTTTGGAGTCAATTGGCCTTTCGGTTCATGAGAAGAAGCGAAAAATAGGTTTTCAAGATGGCGGCCATGGCGGCCATCTTGGATTTCCAATCGGCACGATTTTAGCTATTTTTTGATCTACAAGTCACCCTGATGCTTCCTAGCAGGTTTGGAGTCAAATGGCTTTTCGGTTCAGGAGAAGAAGCGAAAAATAGATTTTCAAGATGGCGGCCATGGCGGCCATCTTGGATTTCCGATCGGCTCGATTTTAGCTATTTTTGATCTACAAGTCACCCTGATGGTTCCAAGCAAGTTTGGAGTCAATTGGCCTTTCGGTTCAGGAGAAGAAGCCAAAAACAGATTTTCAAGATGGCGGCCATGGCGGCCATCTTGGATTTCCGATCGGAACGATTTTAGCTATTTTTGATCTACAAGTCACCCCGATGCTTCCTACCAAGTATCAAGTCAATTGGCCCAGGGGTGTAGGAGGAGTAGGCTTTTAAAGCAATTGTTGACGCCGCACGACGGACGACGGACGACGCACGACGCACGACGGACGACGGACGACGGACATTGACTGACCACAATAGCTCACCATGAGCACTTCGTGCTCAGGTGAGCTAAAAAAGTTTACTATGTTGATAATATTTATGCACTCCTATATATAACTGATAAATATTGGTATATTTTATTCGATATCAGGGACCTGTTGTGCAAAATTTAACGACGTTTCTATCTTAAAGTTTCTATCTTAAAATGTAACAAATACATTGATATGTTTTGCTGAAAAAAATTAGAGAAGCCTTTGCATTACAAAAAGCTACTTACATTTTGCAGCAAAATATCAATGTATTTGAAAATATCTTGAAAAAAAATCTAACAGGTTTCCTTTGCAAACAAGAACACACAAAATATCGAAAATCGGAGACTCGCTTTTATTGAGTCTTGTCATATACAGCAAGGACGTTTGCGAGGTCTACATCGCCTAGCATTACAAGCATTGCGAGAATGCCTACACCACCAACACTCCCTAGAGTATTCAGTTCAAGTTAACAAGAAAAAAAGACTACTCTCAAGTCAGAGCTCACCATCACGAAAACATGCCTATATAATTTTGACCCTCTTAAACCCCACTTTTATATAGTAAAACTGGGGTTTACAGAGGTGTACATTATTTTTCTTATTTCTGCTCAAAACATAGATTGTGTGTTCTCCTTAGAACCGCCTTGTCGAGGCGGTTCTTACGAGTACCCACAATCCATGTTTTGAGCAGAAACATGAAAAATATCAGAATTTTTATCTGAAAATTTTCATTTTTTGGTGGTAAAATTTCCATATATTTGAATAGGCATGTTTTCGTAATGCATAAGACGGGTCTACAATTGAGGGGAGTAGATACAATTTCCGGGAAAGTAACTCTCTCTTAATTGATCCTGTCCCCTTTCTGGCAGTGGTCTACTTTAAAAGGAAAGAATTTGCTCCTAGAAGAGTTAACCATTTTAAAAGGGATTTGGTGCACCAGTTGACACAAAAACCCATCAAGCAGAAGTAATAAGACGAACAAACAGATGTCAATTTTGTTCACGGTCATTACTTTTATTCAAGGTAAACGCGGAAATAAAGATGGTCACAATTCTTACAGTGCGCTGACCGCAACGTTCAAGGACATTCATACATATGACATCAACAAATCATAATAAATACATATTGAGTCATAA
The DNA here is from genome assembly GCA_964016985.1 of Anodontia alba. Taxonomy (NCBI): domain Eukaryota; kingdom Metazoa; phylum Mollusca; class Bivalvia; order Lucinida; family Lucinidae; genus Anodontia; species Anodontia alba. Next base: position 68,225,510 of record OZ024834.1, read on the forward strand.
ATTGTGGGTATGTATGGACACAATTACATTTTGCGGCCTGACAAAAAGGACCTTACGGCAATTTTGATAATTTTGACTTTTTCCTCAATTTAAACGTCAGCCAATGTTATGACGTCATAAGACATTCTAAATTTTGGTTTCAAGGTGAAAAAAAAAAGCGACGTGACTACAAAGTCATAACTTTGATATACGGATTGTTATATGTTATCTTGATAAGTATGCCTAATTATTGCTGCAATTTGAATCAAAGTTGTTGCTATTGGGCTGAGTTTCTATGGCAACAAAAGAATTTTGTGAATACAGCTATTTCAGTAATATGGTTGTCATGGCAACAATCGCATGACTTTTGAATAACGCGTCTCCAAATTTAGACGATAGGTTGTACTACTGCTCGCGAACAAAAGGTTTTTGAAGACGACGAAATAAGAACGATTTCAACAGGTTAAAAACATATATTGTTCAAACTGATTGTTCAAACCAATGCAGAATGTTGTAAATTCCCTTTTGTCACTAGTGGCCCAAATATTAGAACTGTCAAATTCCTGGCCATCTGTGCAGCCACACAATCTAATGAACGTTTTCACAGGTAGCTAACCGTACATATGATACAGTGTCTTCGTTGTAGGTGTTTGACACAGACAGCCAGACTGGTTTGGCTGTACACAGTTCACAAATGAACCGCTACGTCTGAAAATGTACCTTTCAACATATGCGCCCAGCAAAGATTCAGATCAACCTGCGCATTTGCGCAGCCTAATCAGAATCTTCATTAGGCGCATTTTTTGATAGCCCAGGATAGAAAGTTTTTTTCGCGCGGACGACCAAGACACCACACATTACGAAAACACGCCTATATAATTTTGTCCCCCTTAAACCCCTTTATATAGTAAAATTGGGGTTTACAGGGGTATACATTATTTTTCTAATTTTGCAAAAAATATAAATTGTGGGTACTCGTTAGAACCGCCTCACCGAGGCGGTTCTAACGAGTACCCACAATCTATGTTTAGAGCAGAAATATGAAAAATATCAGAATTTTTTATCTGAAATTTTTCCTTTTTGGGTGTAAAACTTTCAATGTATTTGAATAGGCGTGTTTTCGTAATGAATGCGCACACTGATTGGAGTCTTCATTATGCACATATATCAGAAGGTACGTTTTCTCACGCTGCGGCTGAAATGCTGACCGTGCATTTTATCATTCTTCCCTCCCATAATAATAAGCAGGTATTGCCAATTCAGCAAGAAAAGGGTCAAAAATGCCAAATGCGAATATCGAAGGCCCAGATCAGCATTTGCATCCGCGCTTCTCTGTTTAAATGAGAACAACCCAGGCTCCGATCAGTCAGCATTGTCCATAAGGGTCCTTCTTTCAGAATGCATTATCTGATAGAATGTCTAATGTCTAAATAACTGAAAACAGCCGTGAACTGTTTACAAATGTCCTTCACTAAATACTTTTATGGCATGTCACCCTCCCGAATTAAATGTCTGGTCACTAGTGACCATAGCGGGCTTGTTGTAACATCAAATGATTGGCTACTTCAGTATTACATATATTTTGTTTGTAAACAACGCTGACGCATATAATGGCGCAAATCAACAATAAAATCAGTTCCACTTTTAGTAACACAAATTAGATCAAACCAACTGCTTACAAAATTTAACTTCAACAATCAGTATCATTGTTGAGTACTTCAATAGTTAAAGGTTCCATATTCCTCAAAAGTTTTTTTTTTTTTTTTTTTTTTAATCCAAGAAATATTTAATGAATTGATATATGGTATTAATACGATCGTAAAATGTGGCATCTGACAGCCTGTAAAATTTCAGGTAGTCTCTCGTTTTTTAACTGGAACTGTTGGCAACATTAATTCAGAGATAGGATAAAAATCAACTTATCAAAACTGTCTTGGATAAAAAATGTCTATTTCTGAGGAGTATGGAGCCTTTAAACACCAACATTTTCCGTCCATAATGGGAGACATTATAGTCATATTCTACTGGTATAATTTATTATTTAGTTCCTAAGTTATCTTTAAGCATAAGTTAGCACGTCAAAATTTTCGTAAAACTTCTGTACAGCAGAGCAAACTTCTGACCAATCGTTGCAAACAGCCTCTGGAATTTGACTGCATCATGTGACCGGCTGTTGCAGGTACCATCAGTTCACCACATCCTACGCAGATTTCACGAAAATGTACTGGTTGAATTCTGCACTAATTCAGATTCAATGTAATTTCTTCGTTGATTTTTAATGGTCATTACTTGGTCAAGCATTACTATGAGTCGCCAAGTCAAAAAACGAACCCTCCATCACGAAAACAAGTCTATATAATTTTGACCCCTTTAAACCTCACTTTTATATGGTAAAACTGGGGTTAACAGGGGTACACATTATTTTATTTCTGCTAAAAAACATAGATTGTGGGTACTCGTTAGAACCGCCTCGCCAAGGCGGTTCTAACGAGTACCCACAATCTATGATTTTAGCAGAAACATGTAAAATATCCGAATTTTTTATTTGAAGCTGTTCAGTTTTTTAGAGGTGACATTTTCTATATATTTGAATAGGCGTGTTTTCGTAATGAGACGTGTGCGTCCAGTGAGATAGATTAGCCTGCACATTCGCGCAGTCTGATCAGAATCTTCACTGGGCATATTTTAAATAGCCAAGGATGAATTTTTATCATGCCTACAACGTTGACTTTGATCGGACTGCCCAGATGCATTTTTTCAGACGATTCGTTTACTTAGTTTGCAACTCACTTTTGTAATCAAAGATAAGTGTCATTTCTACGGCCGATTAGTGTCAGCTCTCCTATTTGAGAAACTTTGCAGTCATAGTCATAGAAGTGTCTGGTCATTTCTGCCAATTGGCCAGCTATTTTCTAGCTTTACATTACTGTAAACAGTTTCATCACAGGAAATTTATTTGATTTACATGTTGTGTGTTTTTTTTGTTGTTGTTTTTTTTTTTTTCAGTTTGGTGTTTCCTTAATGTGATTATCACTGACCAATGTAATCAAACCGCGAGCTAGACAGAATCCAGGAAACGGTTATTTATAACCGTGCTTTTCTTGTCGCTGTGACGTCAGAGTGCTGCTGATAGAGGGTTATCTGTAAAACTTGGATTGGGACATTGGAAAACAGAACAGACCCAGATCAGACGCCGCATGTGGCGTCTGATCAGGGTCTGCACTGTTTGCTTAAATTTCAGGAAATTAAGGGTTAAATGAAACAGTATTTAGTCTCCGTTCAAAACCATTTTCCCAGCCTACACTCAGGGACAATCGACCCATCAGTGCTATCAGTGCTTTGATTTTTATACTGCTTGTTCTAAGGCGCTGATTCGTGTGTTGTTCGTTCTTCGTGGGCCGTCTGATTGCCCACTGTGGGGCTTTTTTCGAGTTGTGTCCTGTTTCGAGTGGTGTCCTGTTTTTTTTTGTTTTTTTTTGTTTTTTATTTATTTACTTATTTTTTCGAGTTGTGTCCCGTGGGGCTTTTTTCCGAGTTGTGTTCTGTTTAATATAACTGGAAATGCTTTCTTCTTTCTCTACGAATGCATGTTGTAGGCACTCTTTGGAAGCGCCTTGACGAGGCGCTTCTAATGAGTACCCAAAGCATATCTTCAGTGATAAAAAGAACACTTTTCGTTGGATACCTCCTATGTGGAGTTACGATGCTTGTCTAGTTGTTTTTTGGTGGATCCGTTCTGGCATCGTGATTAAGAATGCTATTTTCGCTATTCCTTTTTCAGGAAAATGATATTTTTCAGGTCTCGGTCAAAACCATTTTCTCATGTATAGGCCAAGGCGTATCAAGCGCTCATCATTATGAAAACACGCCTATTCAAGTATATAAAAAATTTCACCACCAAAAACTGAAAAATTTCAGGCAAAAAACCCTGATATTTTTCATATTTCTGCTCAAAACATAGATTGTGGTTACTCGTTAGAACCGCCTCGGCGAGGCGGCTCTAATGAGTACCCACAATCTATGTTTTTGAGCAGAAATAAGAAAAATAAAGTATACCCCTGTAAACCTGCGTTTTACTATATAAAAGGGGTTTGAGGGGGTCAAAATTATATAGGCATGTTTTCGTGATGTGGCGCGTCTTTGTCCAATAAACTTTCATTGATTATTGTTAATGCGTTCACATCTTGAACCCGTTCAAACGCTTTTTTTTTTTCAGTTTTAACATAACATTACATAACGTGTTTGGTTTAAAAGTGCTATATTTAACAGTTATTGTCTTACTACTTATCTTAATTGTGATATATTACCATTTCGGTGCATGATGCTATGTAAATAATGTTACGTGAGACCTATGTTAAGGCCAAATGAACAAAATATGTGTTTTTCGGGTAACATGTAAGAAAAATATGTAGGGTTGGTAGTTTTTGTTTTGTTTTTATATTTTTCTGCAGAATTATATCATAATTACCAAATATATTTGGACTCTGCACCATTACTTCACAAACGAGTTTACCAAGTCTGCTTGACTACCCTTTGATCTTTGGTGTCTAAAAGTACTGATAGAATAGCTGTAACCACATATTTAAAACAATTTCGATATCCAGATCAGCAGAATCTGAACGAGATTTTATTATTTGTTAATCATTTTCTCTCATGGTGACACGCTTATGTTTTAATTTCCTTAAACAACAATCAAAATTGACCGACTCTCTAACCAAATAAGTATTTACATGCAAACTGCTGGCAATTTATTACAATTTACATGATCACAGTTTATTTTAAGTCGTTTGCAAAAGGTGTCTGCTAGTTGTCTTGTCATATTATGTATTAAATGCGAAAGAGCAGCGATTTTCGTACGCTATGTTTACCATGCTCATTTATACCAAAAGTGGATCGAAAAAGTAGGATTTCATTTGGATTTTCTGGGAAACCTACAACTTTAGCTTTTGTAATAATCCTGCCGCTAGGTAATGTTCAATGTATTGTAGATATCCTGAAATGCTTCAGTTTAAACAATATTCACTATTTTATAGACAAACGCAGTGGTTCCTGAGATTAGTACATGTTTGTATTCATCTCAGGGTGTATGCATGGTATTATATGGTAACGAGCAGCAATTTTTGTACGTTGTGTTTACAGTACTCTTCTAGACCAAAACTGGGACGAAGAAGGATGCTGAGAAATACATAAAAGTTAAGTATTTGTTATAATGCTACTATAAGGTTAAATGTTATTGTATTGTGAATAGACTGCTATTTCTTAAGTTAAAACTATATTCAGTATTTTGTAGACAATCTCAGTGATATACTTTTTATTAAATGGTAAACGTAAGGAGCAGCGACAGATAACGTTTTTGGTACGTTGTATTTACAATACTCTTCTATACAAAAAGTGGGTCGAAAAGGCGTGATTTTATTTTATATTTTCTAAGAAACACATAAAAGTTTAGCTTTTAAATAATGCTGTGATTAGGTGATGTTCAGTGTGCAAACTCCTTAGTTTAAACAATATTCAATACTTTATAGATAAACTCTGTCGTACACGTATACATGCATACAATCATGATATGTTCCAGGATTTGACAGGAACCTTTCTGAATTCTGTGATGAAGAGAAATACGCATTCGGAGGCCTAGAGAAGTTTTAATCTATACACAGTCTATATTTGTACAGCGAAATCCAAATACGTCGGAAAGTCATATAAGGGCCGCGTTTAGCGAAGCCAAGTCACTTTGACCGCGTCTAGCAAGGGCGGTCTTCGAACTAATACGGACAGCCAGTCTGATCAGGGCCTTATCTGTTGGCTTACAGAATAACTTGATGCGGATGCTGTCGATTTATCAGCAGAAGGCAAAGATCCTTACGAAACGCGCATGTGCAGAATGATTTTAAATTTACATCAATACGACGTGCGCCCAGCGAAGCGATCCAGAACAGGCTTTTTCTCCTAAGCCTCTGAGGACATAGGCCTGAGCAGTCAGTGTAGACCCAGATCAGACGCCACAGAACGCGGCGTTTGATCAGGATAAACGCTACCCGTCATACGGAGCAAACATCATGGACCTTTCGACGTTGTATGAACTCATGTCTGATGAATTAGATTCCCTGCTTATTTTATCAAACACTTCCTACATTACTTCCCTGCACTGTGTGATAAAACGAGCAATCCAGCAAACACACAACGTTGAAACAAAGTTGATTCAACATCAAGACGTCAAGTCGACGTTGTTTCAATGTTGTGTGCTGCTGGGCAATATCCCAAATACTTTAACCCTTAAAAACGCCATTTACAGTTGTTGCAGATGACGGTGTCAACACTGTTTTCAGAGAATATCAGGTTTGGTATTTGATGTGAATCACTCGCCCGCCTACCAAGCAGACGATTCGCATGAAATGTCAACCCTTATTTTCTGGTTGGACAAAAACAAACCCGTTCAAAATACACACATCACACGCGTTCATTTGCCTGTGTCAAGCTGGGAATACGAGAAGGGGTTTCTGTACCTCTCATTTAGAACTGCACCAGCGTTTTTAGAGCGCTCACACGAGCATATTTTTCAAAACTAAAACAGCGTCAATTTGTCGAAGGTGAATTTGGTTACGGTAGCAATTAATACTGATATGTTACAATTAACATAATAAACGATCAGTCATGCTCAAGATGGTGTATTAAAACAAATAACGAGTTGTAAGTTATAGTGCAATTTATCATGTCACGTGTAAATTCTTAAGGAAATAGAAACACTTTGCGGGAGGTAACCATAACGAAAACATGCCTATTCAAATATACTGAAAAGTTAATCACCGAAAAATTGAAAATTTTCAGACAAAAAAATTTCAAATATTTTTCATATTTCTGCTCAAAACATGGATTGTGGGTACTCGTTAGAACCGTCTCGCAGAGGCGGTTCTTACGAATACCCACAATCTATGTTTTTGAGCAGAAATAAAAAAAATAATGTATACCCCTGTAAACCCCAGTTGTACTATATAAAAGTGGGGTTTAAGGGGGTCAAAATTATATAGACGTGTTTTCGTGATGTTTGTCAAATTGTTTTGCCTTCTTGCTGAAAAGGGGTCTACTTTAAAATGAAAGACTTTGATCCTCCTCCTGTTAGAGCTGACCCCTTTTCAGAATGGGGATCTATGTGCAGGAAGCTAAACAGAAAGTTATTTCCCATGTTAAACAATTAACCAAGTGTATCCGTGCACCTTAAGTTTGCGATGCTTGCTTCAATTAAATGAAACGAGGCAAAAAATGAATAGGCGTATCTCTATCTAAACACATCTAAAATTCAGTTTTAACCCTTTTTCTTCCTGAGTTTCTGAAATGGACTATTCAATCTTTGCACTTTGACACGTCTATTTTTTTGTAAATAGGGGTTAAGTCAATGATCATTAATAAGATGGCAAGCAGTATATGTCCTGATGAGATGGCTCCTTAGGAGCCATCTCATCTGGATCTACACTGTTTGCTCAGGTATCTGTACAGGGTTGAAAATGTTAACTAATATGTAGGCGGCCGAACTTATATATACATGTATTTGTAGCTCAGAGATGCGTGTGAATTAAGGCGGTTGTATCGCGCGGGTGAAAACTACTGTGCTTCCGACATCTTGTAGAAAGTCGATTTTTTTTTTTTTTTTTTTTTATTTGCTTGGCGCTTTACAAAGAAGAAGTAAATTTGCAAGCTTTTGTCATGATTTAATGCAAAACCATTTGGTGTAACTATCTATGCACAAAAGTTTTATTCTAATTATTGTTTGTTTTTTAAAGTCAAATATTTTCACTTTCACCAAAGTAAAAGTGAATGCAAACTATGCAGAAATCTGTCGGTAAGGTAACTTGGTGGCAGATTTGTAACAAGTTCCGCTTTTTCAGTTTTTTTTTCTGAAATTTAACAATGTTATTGTGAAACATGAATAATTCGAATTCTGCAAAGAAAAGTAAAATGTATTTTCTTAGACAAAAAATCTAAAAACTCACTTTACTATAGAAATTGCATAGGTCAAACCAATATTTGGCCGTAAATGTTTAGGGAAAATATTTGAGATCAAAACACAGAAACAGAAAAGACAAATGGTTTCTGATCACATATGGTCGATCAAAATATTTTCATTTAAAATAAAACGCCAAGCAAAGAAAAAAAAAAAAAAAAAAAAAAAGAAAGAAAGAAAGAAAATGTCTTTACCAGCGATGTCGAAAGGACAGTAGCTTAAACCCCTATACCAGTAATTGTTCTGCTTACCAGTCCAAGGCGATGCCTCTGTTGCAGTTATTTGTTCGTATATCGGTTATTGTAAATGCGTCATTTTGTTTGGTCATAGTTTGGTCCTCATCTCTTCTTCTTTCGGAACCTCCGGAAAGCATTGCTTCGTGATTGTAGCCAGTCCTGGGTAACTTCATTTGAATCGCAACGGCAGAAAGCATACCTTTTGACGTGCGCACAGCGTAGATTCAGATCAGATGTCTGATCAGAATCTTCACCGGGCGCAATTTCGATAGCCAAGGGTGCAAAGTTTTCATTTAAACTCGTATTTACAATTTCCCTTTCCAGGAAGGCCGTGCTTCGTGAATGTAGGATTTCCTGGGTATCTTTATTTGTATTTTTATGTTAATAACAAACCAATGTTGCCACTACTATTCAAAAGCCCCTTGTAACTTTCTTAGCAGCCAAATTAGGAGAGTAAACATTGTACAGCGTAGGAGTCGGCCAGCTGAATATATTTCGACGGAGCACACATCAAGCGCCATGATTGCGAAACTGTTCGAAACTCAGGCACGTTTTTACGGAACTGTTCTTGTGTTGATATACGAGATCAGATCGAATGAACCCGTTCATTTGTCATGATGAAACAAACCTCTACATGCTGACTAGCAAAGTAGAGCAAGTTTATAATTTAAACTTGTTTGATATTCTAAAGAATATAATTTAAGAAATTAATAACAACCAGCTGTAACAATCTTCTAAATCATTCACGTCATTGTGTACGAACAAATTGCTGTCTGAAGTATCTTTCCACTTCTATCAAATGACACTCAGGAATGAAAAAACACAAGAACTATATCGGCAGCGCCATGCAAAAACGTGTCTTCGGGCATATGCAGAGAGCGACAGCCCAGATCAGTCTGCGCATGCGCGCAGTCTGATCAGGGCCTCCGCTGTCCGCAAACAGAACCATTGGATACCGTGGAATGTTTCAATGGATAGCAAATACCCGGATGAGAGCTTGCGCAGTGTAGGATGATGTGAATCAACACAATTTGCGCATGCTTAGAGGCACTCATTTTGCTTGACGCAGCCCAGATGAAATGGCGGACAGCAAATCTATTTGTCTGTTTGTTTGTTGTTGTTTTTTTTTTTGTTTTTTTTTGTTTTGTATTTTTATACGAATTTATACAAAAACAAATATCTTGCTTAGAAACTCGAATCAAAGCTGCGTCTGTCTAGTTAAGCGGAATACAAATACTTAATAAGCAGAGTGTAACATTTATATATTTTTATTCTGACATTTTAAAACATAGAGAGAATTAACTTCACAAGGTCCACGTCAAGCGAAAATGTACCTTCGAGCATGCGCAAAATGTGCGGATTCACATGATCCTACATATGCGCAAGGTCTCATCCGGGCATTTACTTTGCATTGAAACACTATTAAATACAGTCGACTCTCGTTATCTCGAATTCCAAGGGACTCTCTGAAATACATGTACTTCAAGAGATATCCGTATTTCGACATATCAGATTTGCAGAATCGAAGAAAAATAATTTGATTAACCACATTTAACAAATATATAATTAGATTCTTGAAGTTAGATATATTGAAAATATTGTGGAAAAGACGAGAAATTGCTCTTTCCTCTTTTCCACAATATTTTTTACCTGTTGTTAGATTTTCATGTTTCGGCAGAGACCAGATTTTCACTTCGAGATAAGTGGTCATTCGAGATAAGCGAGTTCGAGATAACGAGAGTCAACTCTATCTAATGCTTCTGTATGTCGACAGCGAAGGTCCTGATCAGACTGAGCGGATGTGCAGGCTTATCTTGAAATTCGCCGTCTACATATGCCCGAAGACACGTTTTCGCATAGCGCGGCGCATTTAATAAGCCTGGTATAACATTTAAATATTTTTGTTCTGACATTTAAAAGCTTCATATGGGTGTATATATTTATCTACAACAATCTTAAAAATCATTATTTTTTATTATTATTTGTAAAAATAACATTTTCGGCGGTATCTTTCACTGCTATCAAACCACACCCCGAAATCAAATAGGAAAACTAATGAGCGAGTTTCTTCGAGACATATATGGACAGCGAAGGCAGAGATCAGCCTACGCATTCAGTTTATTGGATAGTATTGGAAAGCATCACAAAAACAGACCTATATAATTTTGACCCCTTTAATCCCCACTTTTATGTAGTAAAACTGGGGTTTACAGGGGTGTACATAATTTTTCTTATTTCTGTTCAAAAACATAGATTGTGGGTACTCGTTAGAACCGCCTCGGCGAGGCGGTTCTAACGAGTACCCACACTCTTTTTTGAGCAGAAATTTGAAAAAAAAAATAAGAATTTTTATCTGAAAACTTTCAGTGTTTGGTAGTGAACATCACGAAAACATACCTATATAATTTTGACCCCCTTAAACCCCACTTTTATATAGTAAAACTGGGGTTTACAGGGGTATACATTATTTTTCTTATTTCTGCTCAAAAACATAGATTGTGGGTACTTGTTAGATCCGCCTCGGCGAGGCGGTTCTAACGAGTACCCCCAATCTATGTTTTGAGCAGAAATTTGAAAAAATAAATAAGAATTTTTATCTGAAAACTTTCAGTGTTTGGTGGTGAAATTTTCAATATATTTGAACAGGCGTGTTCTCGTTATGTAACTAGGTAACAGGTATTGGATACTATTAAATACATCTTTATTAAACAAATGCCATTACCTGTTCTCACGCCATAAAAATCGCCACATTATATCAGCTACATAGCCGGCCTCGGTGGCTCAGTTGGACGCGCCGTCCGACTGGAGACCAGGAGGTCGCGGATTCAACCCCCGCCGAGGTCGGCAACATTCTTTCGTGGAGACTGATCATGAAACATTTTCTACGGTCATTCTCTCACTTCCGCTGATTCAAGAAGGGCAGTTGTCTGTTTCTGGCGAAAGAATGTGCACAATACTTGTTAACCGCTTAGAGGACTAAGCCTGCCCAGTAAACGTGTGGTTAGGTAAACTGACCGCGCTCGACATGACCCTATTGGGTTGACTGGGCCGTAAAACCTCAACACAAACAAGGCCCTTTTCAAACTCTGAAGACCCATTTCATACCATTACGAAAACAATCCTGATACTTTGCGAAATGTACCTTGCCTGGGATCCATATGTGTAGATTAGGGCATTTTCGTACACCAGAAAGTTTGATCTGAACCAGCGCAAGAAAAACCTACAATTAGACGTAAAAGCAGCGAAGACTCAGATTAGCCTACGTAACCGCACAGTCTGATCAGTCTTCCCTGATCGAATGTTCCTTCAGCAGCCGCCGGACTATTCTATCCAAAGATGGATAAACGAGAACTTGTAATTGGGTGGATGTACAGACTTGTCTGAGTTTTTCCGGCCACACAAGTCTTATTGTAGGTTTTGTCGTGTGCTGGCTCATATTTTGAATTCAAGAGAGCATATCGTATTCAAGGTGAGCTGTTTGGGCAGGCCACTTGTTTGGCATCAACGTTTTAACATGACATCTGAAATGTGTCTTCGAGCACATCATGAAAACATACCTATATAATTTTGACCCCTTTAATCCCACTTTTATATAGTAAAACTGGGATTTACAGGGGTATGCATTATTTTTCTTATTTCTGCTCAAAACATAGATTGTGGGTACTCGTTAGGACCGCCTCGTCGAGGCGGTTCTAACGAGTACCCACAATCTATGCTTTGATCAGAAATATGAAAAGTATCCGAAATTTTTATCTGAAAATTTTCTTTTTTGGGGATAAAATTTTTGATATATTTATAAATAGGCATGTTTTCGTAATGACAGATTCAGATTTATCCCACGCATGCACAGTAGTGGACAACGAAGATCCTGATCAAACTGCGCGGATGCGCAGGCTGATCTAGGCCTTCGCTGTCCGCATATGCCCGAAGAACATTTTCGCTTGGCGCGGCCCATCTTAATTAAAGAACCAAAACTGACCAAACTTCACAGGAATAACTCTTGGATAGCACTGACTGAAACTCAAAGATATGGAAGCCAAATTGAATTATTCCTGCCAGGGCAATTCAAGACTTCCGTAGAAACTATGTATTGGTTCCCACTGACAAGGCCGCAAAAAACTGTTGTCGTCATGTGACGTTTGCATTATGTCAATATTTTAAAAAGAACTTTGCAAACCAACACATATATGCAAACTTCCAAAGATGAAAAGTCCAAAGATGAAAAGTCAGTTACTGACAATCATCATTTTCAGTCTGTCACGTTTGCAATAAGTATTACAGACCATCATGATGAGCTTCCAAATTTGTATTGATTATCGAAGCTCCACAAAAGTCTACCGGAATATAAAGCAGGTTTCAGCGCAAATTCTAGTTATTCACTACGAATAAACTTTCAAATTATAAGTTTACTGCTATTAAAATATAATTAAGTACTGTAATACAGTATATGAAAGATCCGATAGAAACCTCTTTAGGTCAATTAACACATTTATGCCGAATTGACTCTTCTACTTTTACTCTTCGAACCGGTCCATTTCTTGTATAAGGGGTGACTAATTAGTTTTTATTATAATCATGTTTTGTAGAAATTTCTTAACTTAATGTAACATTGTAGACACTGATCAGACGATCTGCGGTGTCTGATCTGGATCTGCTCTGTTTGCCGATGTCCATTTTATGAGACACTAGCTTAAATGGGTTAAAATTTCTTACTGAACATTTTATTTCTTATACCCGTACACATATCGTGATATATGGCAAATGGTGTTTCAAAGATAAAGATTTTTTTTTTTTAGATCAAACATATTTTATTACAACAAAACTCACAAAGGGATGAGACACAAGTTATATCAACATATCAACATAAGGTAGTCCTCTCCCTATACAAATAACTATTAAATGATAATGGTACAGAAGTGAGTATATAAAACATGTTAAACCAATATTATCAGATTCTTGCAAGTTCTTCCAACATGCGACAGCACCCCGCATCTGCAAAGGTTTTGACTTAAGGTCGACCATTCCCTGCTCCCCTTTCTTGGCAGTTAACAGCAAATCATCACGAAAACATACCTATGTTATTTTGACCCCCTTAAACCCCACTTTTATATAGTAAAACTGGGGTATGCAGGGGTATACATTATTTTTCTTATTTCTGCTCAAAAACATAGATTGTGGGTACTCGTTAGAACCGCCTCAGCGAGGCGGTTCTAACGAGTACCCACAGTCTATGTTTTGAGCAGAAATATGAAAAATATCAGAGTTTTTCATCTGAAAATTTTTCAATTTTTAGAGGTGAAATTTTCTATATATTTGAATAGGCGTGTTTCTGTAATGGAAACGCATCTAGAACCATTTGTAAGCATTATGTATCTGGAGGTTGTGAGCCGGCATCGGCGGCTCAGTCGAATGTGCGTCCGACTGATGAGGTCGCAATTTCGATCCCCACCTCGCACGACAACATTCTTTCGTAGAGATTGATCATGATTTTTTTTTTTTGGTCATTCTCTCCCTTCCGCTGATTCTAGAAGGGCAGGTGTCAGTTTCTGGCGAATGTTTGTGCACAAACACTGGTTAACCGCTTAGAGGCCGGGACTTGGCCAGCCTAGGAAAACTGTGGTTAGATAAACTGACTGGCTCGACATGACCCAAATGTATTGAGTAGGCCGTTAAACCTCACTTCATAAATCAGTCTGGTTTGTGGATTGAACTGACGTGCACGAGGATCTACTGCGCTATCGTAGCGGTATTTTTATGCTGTTTTTGAAGATATCGTAATAGCGCTTACTTTAAAGCTTAGGATATTGGGTAAAAATTTCAACAGACGACATTTTAAAACAATGTTCTTATTTTTTTTCAAGCAAAAATAAAAGTTTTTTTTCCTGATAACAGATTTTGCTATTTCATACAAATTGTCCCCCTCCCTAGAGCGCAATTTGTATGAAATAGAAAAACCTGTTATTGTTTTTTTGTACAAAATAAGAAAAAAATATCAGCATGACACATACTGAATTAGCTGAGAGAGTTGTAAAGATTAAAAGAAAGCATTCTTATTTTGACGATAAACTGTCTATGTCCATCACATTTATGTGGTCTTTTGGCAAGCAAAATGTGTCTCATAGCCTTGCGGCTATAGGGGCGATAAGAAATTCCACCATGTACTGGGTACAGCATCTGAATGTGGGGCCAAAGCCTCACCTTTCGCTGACCTAAACTTCTATTCACGTCTGTGTAGACAAAGCGTTTTTTCAGTTGATGATCTAAGCTGGAATGGAATTCGCCATTACGAAAACACGCCTATTCAAATATATAGAAAATTTCACCTCCAAAAACTAAAAATTTTCAGATAAAAAACTCTTTATCTGCTTAAACATAGATTGTGGGTACTCGTTAGAACCGCCTCGCCGAGGCGGTTCTAACGAGCACCCACAATCTATGTTTTTGAGCAGAAATAAGGAAAATAAGGTATACCCCGTTAAACCCCAGTTTTATTACCTCTTACTCTTGGGATCTTGGGGGGGAGGGGGGCTGCGGTTTGTGATTGGGGGGTGGGAGGGGGGTCTGCGGTTTGTGATTGTGGCGCTGCCTTGACTTTTCTCTTACCTTTTTTACTATATAAAAGTGGGGTTGAGGAGGGTCAAAATTCCATAGGCATGTTTTCGTCAAGCAACCTTTAGCTCCGCACTCAAAATGCCCTAACCACTCGTTAACGTCCCCTGTCCACCACGCAAACAATAAAATGAAAGCTTCTGTCTATCAAGAATTCTTGATTCATCGGCTTCTAAAATGGTCCGAGGTGACAGGCCTACAAGATTTAATAACATATAGTCTTTTTATTTTTACCGTTTAATGTCAGTCAAAACAATAGCAATAAAAGTTCGTTTATTGCTTTACACACTAAGCTATATAAAATTACAGTTGTTTCCTTATTTTCCGAAAAGAATCATTCCAATAAATATTCCAACAAGTGTAGAATACGTGGGCACCTATATGACGTTGGAGAAAAGGAAGCACGTTTAATTTAATCTGCATGCACATTTTGCCCTCTTAGGGAGCGACTATTTGAGTTTAAGGATGGAGGAAAGGCGAGACTTTTTTTTTCTAAACATTCCACTTTGGAATTGCAAGACAAAACAAGTAAAACACAGCTGCCCGCGCATCAAGTTCTCAACATCACGAAAACATGCCTATATAATGTTGACCACCTTAAACCCCACTTTTTAGCTCACCTGAGCTCTGCTCAGGATGAGCTATTGTGATCACTTTTCGTCCGTCCGTCCGTCCGTCCGTGCGTCCGTCCGTCCGTTAACATTTTCAAACGACTTCTCCTCTGAAGCCGCTGAGACAATTTTGCTCAAATTTCATGTGGAGCCTCCTTAGGGTGAGGGAACGAAAAATTGCTAAAATGGTCGCGGTCTGTTGATTAAGATGGCCGCCACGCTCATATATGGTAAAAACTTTTAAAAATCTTCTTCTCCAGAACCGAGAATGCCTTGGGGCTGAACCTTTGCAGGAATCATCGGGGACGGGAGGTCTACAAAAATTGCTAAAAGAATTGTCGTACGTTGACGTTTGACCTTTTTACGGCAAGGTCAAGTTTGCTTCCCTAAGCATTTGTCTTGGAAAAACCTTTAAAAATCTTCTTCTCCAAAACCGATCATGCCTTATGGCTGAATCTTTGCATATTTCATTGGGAATGGGAGGGCTACCAAAATCGCTAAAATAATGGTCGTACATTGACATTTGACCTTTTAACGGTAAGGTCAATTTTGCTTCTTACACATTTGTACGGGAAAAATGTTCAGAAATTCAAACAACTTCTCCTCTGGAGCCTCTGGGCCAATTTTGCTCAAATTTCATATGGAGCCTCCTTAGATAGGGGGAACAAAAGATTGCTAAAACGGTCACGGTTCGTTGACCAAGATGGCCGCCATGCCCATATATGGTAAAAACCTTTAAAAATCTTCTTCTCTAGAACCGAGGATGCTTTGGGGCTGAATCTTTGCATTAATCATCGGGGACGGTCTACCAAAGTTGCTAAAATAATGGTCATACATTGACATTTGACCTTTTTACGGCAAGGTCAAGTTTGCTTCCTTATGCATTTGTATGGGAAAAAAACATTTAAAAATCTTAATCTCCAAAACTGAGGATGGCTTGTGGCTGAATCTTTGCATATACCATCTGGAACGGGCAGTCTACCAAAGTTGCTAAAATAATTATCATACATTGACATTTAACCTTTTTACGGCGAGGTCAAGTTTGCTTCTGTATGCATTTGTATGGGCCCCATACATTTGTAATGAAAAAATGTTGATAATTTCATATGGCTTTTCCTCTGAAGCCTCCGGGCCAGTGTTGCTCAAATTTCATGCGGAGCCTCCTTGGGCAGGAGAATGAAAGATTGCTAAAATGGGTATGTTCCATTGATCAAAATGGCTGCCATGCCCATATATGGTAAAAACCTTTAAAAATCTTCTTCTCCATAACCAAATAAGCCCTGGGTCCTAATCTTTGCACAAATTATGGGGGACAGGAGATCTACCAAAATTGCTAAAATGGTGGTTCTGTGTTGACATTTGACCTTTTTACCTCCAAGGTCAAATTTGCTTCCCCATTTGTATGGGCCATATGCATTTATATTAAAAGTATCGAAGTGACTTGTAGATCAACAGTAGTTAAAATTGTTCTGATTGGAAATCTAAGATGGCCATCATCTAGTTTATATTTATAATATTTCCCTGCCACTGTGCTGTTTACATGTATAAAATCATTATTCTTCAGGAACCACTTAGCCAATTTCCACCAAATTTCACATTGATCCTTCTGTTGAAATGTGATTGATAGTTTATTCAAATGATCATGCTCCACTGACTTTCAGGCCCATATATTCTTCTTCAAAACTAAGAACTGCTCAAATGATGATATTTTCATTAATTGCGATGATAGGATTGGAAAAATGTTGCAGAACATCTGCATGTCTGCAGTGGCTATGTCACTCAGGTGAGCGAACCGTGGCCCGTGGACCTCTTGTATATCGTAAAACTGGGTTTTACAGGAGTATACATTATTTTACTTATTTCTGCTCAAAAACATAGATTGTAGGTACTCGTTAGAATCGCCTCACCGAGTACCCGCAATCTATGTTTCGGTGAGGCGGTTCTAACGAGTATCAACAATCTATGTTTTGAGGTGAAATATGAAAAATATCAGAGTTTTTTATCTGAAAATTTTCAGTTTTTGGTGGTGAAATTTTCTATATGTTTGAAAAGGCGTGTTTTCGTAATGACATCAAAGGGAATGCCAAATACAATTAAACAACCACATAAAGAAGCTTTATATGAAGAGACTTAATAAACCGAGCCTCCGATTTTCGTCCCTTTGGAACTGTGTTTATAGATCACCTGAGCACGAAGTGCTCAAGATGAGCTATCGTGATAGGTCAGTATCCGCTGTGCATTACGAAAACATGCCTATTTCAAATATACAGACAGTTTCACCTCAAAAAATTGAAAATTTTCAGATAAAAAATATGATATTTTTTCATGTTTCTGCTCAAAACATAGATTGAAGGCACTCGTTAGAACCCAGTATCTATGTTTTTGAGCATAAAGAAGAAAAACAAGGCATACCCCTGTAAACCCCAGATTTACTATATAAAAGTGGGGTTTAAGGGGATCAAAATTATATAGGTATGTTTTCGTGATGGCGTCGTCCGCCATGCGGCGTCAACAGGTTGCTATAAAAGTCTACTCCTCCCTGGCCAATCGACTCAAAACTTGGTAGGAAGCATCGGGATGACTTGTAAATCAAAAATAGCTAAACTCATTCCGATTGGAATCAATCTATTTTTCGTTTGCCCTATCTGAACCAAAAGGCCAGTTGACTCGAAACTTGGTAGGAAGCATCGGGGTGACTTGTACTCAAGAAACAGCTAAAATCGTTCCAATCCAAGATGACCACAGTGCCAGCCAGCTTAAAAATCTATTTTTCGCTTCCTCTCCTGAACCCAAAGGCCAATTGACTTGATACTTGGTAGGAAGCATGGTGCTGACTTATAGATCAAAAATAGCTAAAATCGTTCCAATCGAAAATCCAAGATGGCCGCCCTGGCGACCATCTTGAAAATCTATTTTTCGCTTCTCCTGAACCGAAAGGCCAATTGACTTGAAACGGTAGGAAGCATCAGGGTGACTTGTAGATTAAAAATAGTTAAAAATATTTTGATCTGGAATCCAAAATGACGACCATATTTAAAATCTATTTTTCGCTTCTTCACCTGAACAAAAAGACCAATTTACTTAAAAGTTGGTAGGAAGAATCGCCTGTAGAAAAAGATAGCTAAAATCATTCCTATCGGAAATCCAAATGACGGCCGTGGCGGCCATCTTGAAAATCTATTTTTCGCTTCTTCTCCTGAACCGAAAGGCCAATTGACTTGAAACTTGGTAGAAAGCATCAGGATGACTTGTAGATCAAAATAGTTAATATTGTTCCGAATGGAAATCCAATATGGCTACCATCTTGAAATCCTATTTTTTTTTTTTTTTTT
Source organism: Anodontia alba (assembly GCA_964016985.1). NCBI lineage: Eukaryota > Metazoa > Mollusca > Bivalvia > Lucinida > Lucinidae > Anodontia > Anodontia alba. The sequence goes on from OZ024834.1 coordinate 68,244,273, forward strand.
TTTTTTTTTTTTTTTGGCTTCTTCTCCTGAACCGAAAGGGCAGTTGACTTGAAACTTGACACGAAATATAGGATGATTTGTAGATCGAAAATAGCTAAAATTGTCGATCGGAAATCCAAGATGGCCGTCATGGCCGCCATCTTGAAAATCTATATTTTGCTCCGAAAGGCCAATTGACTTGAAACTTGGTAGGAAGCATCGAGTCGACTTGTACATTAAAAAGAGCTAAAAATGTTCAGATCGGAAATCCAAGATGGCCGCCATGTTGAAAATCTTTAGCTTCTCCTGAACCGAAAGGCCAAATGACATGAAACTTGGTAGGGAGCATCGGCATGACTTGTATAAACAAAATGTCTAAAATTGTTCTGATAGGAAATCCAACATGGCCGCCGTCTTGAAAATATATTTTTTTTTTTTGTGGGGGGGGGGGGGGGGGGTGGGGGGCGGGGCTTCTTCTCCTTAAACAAAAGGCCGATTGCATTGAAACTTGATAGGAAGCATAGGGATGACTAGTAGATTATAATAGCTAAAATAACTTTTTATTTCGAAATCCAGGATGGCCACCATGGCTGCTATCTTAAAAAAAATATTTTTCGCTTCGTTAGAACCGCCTCGTCGAGGCGGTTTTAGCGAGTACCCACAATCTATGTTTTGAGCAGAAATATTAAGAATATTAGAATTTTTTATCTAGAAATTTTCAATTTTTTGGGGGTGATAATATTTTCAGTATATTTTAATAGGCGTGTTTTCGTAATGGCGAGAGTCAGACTGGTTAAACAATTTCTATATTAGCCGCTCCGAAGCGGTTCCTCTGATGCGTTCCTCTTTGTTCGTGCAACGATGGTTTCATATGTGGTTTTAGCTCACCTGAGCTCTGCTCAGGATGAGCTATTGCGATCACTTTTCGTCCGTCGTCCGTCCGTCCGTCCGTCCGTGCGTCCGTCCGTTAACATTTTCAAACGACTTCTCCTCTGAAGCCGCTGAGCCAATTTTGCTCAAATTTCATATGGAGCCTCCTTAGGGTGGAGGAACGAAAAATTGCTAAAATGGTCGCGGTCCGTTGACTAAGATGGCCGCCACGCCCATATGTGGCAAAAACCTTAAAAAATCTTCTTCTCCAGAACCGAGAAAGCTTTGGGGCTGAACCTTTGCAGGAATCATCGGGGACGGGAGGTCTACCAAAATTGCTAAAAGAATTGTCATATGTTGACGTTTGACCTTTTTACGGCAAGGTCAAGTTTGCTTCCCTATGCATTTGTATGGGAAAAACCTTTAAAAATCTTCTTCTCCAAAACCGAGCATGTCTTATGGCTGAATCTTTGCATATATCATCGGGAATGGAGGGCTACCAAACTGCTAAAATAATGGTCGTACATTGACATTTGACCTTTTGACCTTAAGGTCAATTTTGCTTCTTTATGCATTTGTATGGGAAAAATGTTCAGAATTTCAAACATCTCCTCTGGAGCCTCTGGGCCAGTTTTGCTCAAATTTCATATGGAGCCTCCTTAGGTAGGGGGAACAAAAGATTGCTAAAATTGTCACGGTTCGTTGACCAAGGTGGCCGCCATGCCCATATATGGTAAAAACCTTTAAAAATCTTCTTCTCTAGAACTGAGGATGCTTTGGGACTGAATCTTTGCATAAATCATTGGGGATAGGGGGTCTACCAAAGTTGCTAAAATAATGGTCATACATTGATATTTGACCTTTTTACGGCAAGGTCAAGTTTGCTTCCTTATGCATTTGTATAGGAAAAAAAAATTTAAAAATCTTATCTCCAAAACCGAGGATGGCTTATGGCTGAATCTTTGCATATATCATCTGGAACGGGCGGTCTACCAAAGAGTACTTAAATAATTGTCATACATTGACATTTAACCTTTTTACGGCGAGGTCAAGTTTGCTTCTGTATGCATTTGTATGGGCCCCATACATTTGTATGGAAAAAAATGTTGATAATTTCAAATGGCTTTTCCTCTGAAGCCTCCGGGCCAGTGTTGCTCAAATTTCATGCGGAGCCTCCGTGGGCAGGAGAATGAAAGATTGTTAAAATGGGTATGGTCCATTGATCAAAATGGCTGCCATGCCCATATATGGTAAAAACCTTTAAAAATCTTCTTCTCCATAACCAAATAAGCCCTGGGTCCTAATCTTTGTACAAATCACGGGGGACAGGAGATCTACCAAAATTGCTAAAATGATGGTTCTATGTTGACATTTGACCTTTTTACCTCCAAGGTCAAATTTGCTTCCCCATTTGTATGGGTCATATACATTTATATTGAAAGTATCGAAGTGACTTGTAGATCAACAGTATTTAAAATTGTTCTGATTGGAAATCTAAGATGGCCATCATCTGGTTTATATTTATAATATTTCCCTGCCACTGTGCTGTTTACATGTATAAAATCATGATTCTTCAGAAACCACTTAGCCAATTTCCACCAAATTTCACATTGATCCTCTGTTGAAATGTGATTGATAGTTTATTCAAATGATCATGCTCCATTGACTGTCAGGCCCATATATTCTTCTTCAAAACTAAGAACTGCTTAAATGATGATATTTTCATTAGTTGCGATGATAGGATTGGAAAAATGTTGCATAACATCTGCATGTCTGCAGTGGCTATGTCACTCAGGTGAGCGAACCGTGGCCCGTGGGCCTCTTGTTTGTTTTATCTTTGAATGTTTTGATTCTTCCTTTTGTGCTTCTAGGACGCGATGTTTCGTGATTCTAAAAAATGCTGGGTATCTTCCTAGCAGTCGAAGTTTAATGGCTCGAATATCTTTGGGACCATGGAAATTTGTTCTAGAGATATAGAGGGTATATCATAGTGCCAGGGCAGGGGCAAATAAGGATAATTTAGGGATGTACTTTATATCTTCTCTTAAATAATAGTATGTTGAGTTTTGTCATTAGAATTGCCTCGATGAGGCAAATCTTATGACTAAACTCAGTCGCCTCGATGAGGCGATACTAATGAATACATACAACATCATGCTTAAATAAAAACAAATCCCTTAAATATCCCTAAAAATTTGTTTTCTTGAGCTAGCGGAAGAAGTTTCGAGAGACTCGAAAACGAGATCGAATCAGTCGTGGTAAACGAGCCATCGGTGTTCGAGTCATTCAAGTTATACTGTACCGTGTGCTCTCATTATCCTAAACACTGATAACTCAAACTAATACTTAAGTCAAAGTAAATAAAATACAATAAAGGTCTACTTTGCTATATGTTTTACTTGCATTTCAACTCATTTTATTTCAAACTACTGTTATCTCAAACAAAGCTCCTTGTCCCGTAGAGTTTGAGGTAATGAGAGTTGACTTTACAATGTACATTTTTTTGTTTATTATATACCCAAAAGACCGTTTATATCATGACACGGCTGAAATAATTTTTCGCTAGATTATGAAGTTGATGTGTCATGATATAACAATCATTGCGAGCATCAAGTGAAACGCTTCAAATAAACTCCCGTGGATTTTCATCCGTTTTTGGATACAAAAATTAAAATTATGTCTTTTTTTCATTTGAAATAAATTTGTTTCGACTCAGAGATCTTAAAATTGGACTGTTTAAAGGACACACTTAGATCAACAGTATCAGTTTAGGTTATAAATATTTTACTATTTTTTTCAATGAAAAAGAAAGTTTTCGCGGTATGTATCGAAATGTTCCATCAGTGTTTTATGTTCCATCAGCGGTATTAAAGTCAACAATGGAGTCTGTCGTCACGAAAGCAAGCCTATATAATTTTGACCCCCTTAAACCCCACTTTTATATAGTGAAACTGGGGTTTACAAGAGTATACATTATTTTTCTTCTTTCTGCTCAAAAACATAGATTGTGGGTACTCGTTTGAACCGCCTCGCCGAGGCGGTTCTAACGAGTACCCACAATCTATGTTTTGAAAAATATCAGAATTTTTATCTGAAAACTTTCAATGTTTGGTGGTGAAATTTTCAATATATTTGAATAGGCATGATTTCGTTATGTAAATGACAGTCAAGCGGGACATCTGCGCAAGCTGATCAGTTCGCTGTCTACCTGAACACGCTTATGATCCTTGGTTATCCACAGAGTGGCCTGCGAAGACTCTGATCAGCTTGCGCAGTAGCACAGGTTTATCTGAGAGTTGGATGGATCCACATGCCATCTTGTAGGAAACGGTGTAAACCGCGTGGCTGTGATTGGCTATTAGAGATTATCTGTGAATGATTGACAGGTCTTGTTGGTCCATTTGCTAATCTCGCTAAATCTATTTAAAGTGATGCAAAAAAAAAAAAAAAAAAAAAAAAAAAAGAAAAAGAAAGAAAAAAGAAAAGAAAATGATGGGTTTTTATTGTAAAAATATAGATAGATTAAACTTAATTATACAGTTGATTTAGGAGGAAATAGCTCATTTTCGACACCTAAAGTTTAGTCGAAAACCGCTGGTGCGCCTCAATCGATATTTCTATCATTTTCATTTTAAAGCCAGAATATTCTTAAAACATCTAACACCAAATTTTCTGTCGTGACTTTTCAAGTAGATATTGTAAAACGTTCCGTTATACCCAGTACACACTTAGCTATGTATTAAACAAACAAACAGTTCACTGATGCCGCTTTGACTAGTGCTTTATTGTTTCCCAACTGTATTTCTTTAAATGCCTAAATCCTATGTATAAAATAAAAGTTATAAGCGTTTAAAGTGTGTCTCTTATTTCGAGTCTGAAAAATAAGGAGTAGCATCCCTAAACAACATTTCACTAGCTTTATTACTTGGAGCATACGTTAAACTTAAAATTACATTAGTTTCTTGCTTGTTTAAGATGTACTGGAACTTAAATTGAGCATGACTATATTCTGTATACAGTCGAACCTCGATAGCTCGAACGTCGATTGCTCGTTTACCATGGCTAATTCGAACTCGTTTTTGAGTCCCTACTTCCGATAGCTCAAGAAAACAAATATTTAGGGAAATTTTCTTATTTTATCGTAAAATTGTATGTTGTTTGTACTCATTAGAATCGCCTCATCGAGGCGATTCTAATGAGTACACTCAACATACAATTATTGTGTAGAAAATCGAAAAAAAAAATCCCTAAATTATCGCCATTTGCTTCCTGACTTAGCACCATAATTAACCCTCAGTGGCTCGAACAACCCATGTCTCGAACAATTTTCTATGGTCCCAAAGATGTTAGAGCCATCGAAGTTCAACTGTATACTGTAATATCGTTTCTGTATATGGGTATAAGTCTCATATAATACCGTCAATATATTTTAACACCCACGTCACGCGCGTTTACTGTTGTATTCCCTGTATCATTTTAATATATTGCCCTCAAAATTCATCAGTTCTGGTTACTATGTTTGTATTGGATGCAAATAATTAAAGCTGTAGCGTGACAAATCAATTTTATCTCCCCGGCTAGCGGAACAGTATTTAAAATATTTGCTGGGGTCATAACAAATCTTGCGCATCCACACATACAAATGTAAACGCATCCTGACTAAGCGGCCCGGCAAATTACAATACTTTTCCCTACCCCGTCGCCCCGGGAGGGATGTATTCAAGTCATCACATTGGTTGGTTGGTCGGTCGGTCCGTCCGTCCGTCCCAGTTTGTGACTCGAACTACTACTTTTGTTATTGTATTTCATGAAATTAATTCTAAAAGGCAATGACCATTGAGATCAACGAACATATACACAGAAAACAAAAATAGTTGAACTTCATAGAACTGATCAGCTTATTAGATAACAGTGCGTGTTAAATGAATAAGTAAATAAATAAATAAAATAATAAAAATATAACGGCTCACTCGTATACTTGTTTCGTTCGGATGTCTGAGTTTGTGTCGCTAATTTTGTTGCTATAGTGCACTAGTTCAGTAGTTTTCGGGTAGCAGTATATAATATTTTGTCTGCATTTGGTACTTAAACTGGTCCATTTTGGATATAGTAGAAATAAAGGGCGGCTTATCTGTGCTTGTGTTATTTGCATGTAGCATTACGGCCCTTTTCTTACGTTAAAGCCCAGTTATAGAACATAACGTCTACTATGTGATGCGTAACGCACGAGAAGGGCCCTTATGTACTTAGCGGACAACGACGGCCCTGATCAGCCTGCGCATGAGTTATGGGCCCTCAGTCCTGATTCAGCTATACGCGATACAACAGCCCACTGACCGTGTGTGTACGTAGTTTCAACTTTTCAACAAAAAATCATTACAGATTTCTCAGGAGCTATATGAAATAGCTCCTGAGAAATCTGTAATGATTTTTTGTTTCATTTATGGCAAATTATAAAACTTGTCAAGGGATTCAACTCTGAGAATTATGGGCTCCTGGCCCCGATTCGAGTATACACAATGCACGTGCCCACTGCCCATGTGTGTACCAGGTGTCAACTTTGTAATCCTTACAGTTCTTGAGAAAAGTATGACGAAAACTTTTCATTAATGGCAAATTGTAAAACCTAAAGCCTTTTTCGCAGCCTGATAAGAATCTTCAAAGGACGCATTTTGGATGCCCAAGGTGCAAAGTGTCTTCTAGACTGGCTCCAGTCTTCAGTGACTAAATATCTATTCTTATAATCCTGTTTGATAACCCACTAAAATATAACAAAAATAATGTTATGACTATAAAGGCTGATCACTCTAAGTGACCAGCCTTTATAGTCGTGATATTTTTTTTTTTGTTTATTGACCACTCTTTATGGTCATAATATTATTTTTGTTTTATTTGAGTGGATTATCAAACAGGATTACACGAAAAAAATAGTCACTGGAGACTGGAGCCAGTCTAAGTTTCTTCATTCGGAAAACGTAAACTCTAATCAGACTGTGCGGATGTCAAAAAGTACATTTTCAGACGTGACGGCTTTTAATTACAGGATTGTCTACTTGGCCGTTCCAGTTCAGAATATATTCAAAGAAATAAGAAATCTTAAACGTCACCAATCATCAATAAACCATTAACGCATATTCAACACCGTTCAAGTTTTGTTTCATGTGACATTTTTTTTTGTTATTGTCATCGATTGTGATGGTCATATTTTATTACACTGCGTTTTTACAGAAACTATCATCACCTAGGAACAATTAGTCAGTCGCAGTCGCAGTAGAAATGCCACTTGATATGTGGAATTCCATGAAATGTTAGGCCGCCGTTTCCTATTTTAGCTTCATCTCTTCTGTAACCAGATACATTTGAGACGAATCGTCAGAAAACATACCTTAGGACATGTGCGCCCAGCGAAGTATCAGATCAGCCTGTGCATTTGCACAGTCTGACCAGAACCGTCACTGGGCGCATTTACGCTGACCAAGGATGCGATTTCTTCATGCGGACAACGAAGACTCTGATCAGACTCCTCTAATTTGCGAACTGGTTGAGACATTCATGTAGTAAAGAACGTTTTCGCACGTTGCGGCTCATTTAACCCTTGTCCTGCTGAATAAATTAAAATGCCACGCCCACTTCTAATTTTCAGCCAATCAGACTACTTGATCCGCATTGATGCTATAAATTCACATACTTTATGGCAAACAGTGCACATCAAGATCAGTTGGCTTCCTCAGAAGCCAACTGATCTGGATCTACACTGTTTGCAAAGGCAGGGAATATCCGGGTTCAGCAGAACAAGGGTTAATTTGATCTTTTATACGTGGGTTATTGACGTAATAGATGGAATAGATAGATGGTCAAACTGGGCCGTGATGTTATACAATTCGTAACCAGTGCGGCGCTCTTCCAACAGACAATCTGACCTGACAATATGCGGTAAAGGTGTGCAACTTCTGACCAATACACATCGTAATATGTGGGTTAAGTTCACTATAATATTGTTGCAAACTGGAGCATGATTGATATATGCTGAGGAGATAACCAGAGATAGTGAGTATAAACCATGCATTGTCTAAAAATAAGAGAGATCCTCCCTAACCATAGTATAAAAAATAAAAACGCCTGATGGATTTCCCGCTCAACTTGTGGCTTCCTGTTTACTTTTCTGAACATAAATCCCCTTCTTTAAAGGGGTCCACTCTAAATGGTAAGACTTTTCTCTTAAGTTGAGCAAATTCTTACCTTTTAGAAAAGACCTATTTCAGAAGAGGTAAAATAAGTTTTGAAAGAGTTATCTTCCCTGAAATAGTATCAATTTTCCTTCTAATGTCATTTCAGGGATATACAAATAACTATTATCGTGCCTTTTCACAACATATTCTAACTTAAATCAATATTAACAAATAGTTAATGACTTAATGTGCTGAAACATTATTTTAATAGATTCCTATAAAGAAACAAAACCGAATTCGATATTTCGCTGATTGAGTTTGAAAGCCTCTAAGCGAGCTTAACAATCATTTTGAATTTTCGCGATTTGAACCTAAGGTGACTATATGATACCAGTAAAATCAATTTGAAACCCCCGGTAGTTTTGTCTTGGCTACTGGCTACTGTCTACGGGGCTTTTTAGCTCGCCGGAGCCGAAGGCTCAGGATTGAGCTATTGTGATCACTACCCGTCCTTCGTCATTCTGTCCGTCGTCCATCCATATCTTTGAACGACTTCTCAGTCCTCTGGAACCCGTTGGCCAATTTATATGGAGTCTTATGTTAAAAGGGGATTGAACACTTTTACAAACGGTATGGTCACGGTTTGCATACTTTTGTATGTGGACAATGTTAAAACATTGTTTTCTTAAACTGTATTAGAGACTAATGGCTGAAATTTACAATGTACGATTAAAGTAGTAAATTGTTATAGTTACAATCAAAATTTTGTCCCTCGAAGTTATCCGCCCCTGCCCCTAAGCTATACATGTATAAAATCGTGTTTTCTTTCAGTGCTTTCTTCTCTGAAACCGCTAGTCCAATTTCCACCAGATTTCACAATGGACCCTCTCTCGAACGGATATTGGCAATTCGTTAAAAATTCCACATCACTGAACAAGATGGCCGCCATATCCATATATGGCAAAAACGCTTAAAATCTTCTTCTGCAGAATCAAGAAAGCCCTGAGGCTTAATCTTCGTATATAGCATTGGGGACCCAGTATTTACCAAGTTTTTTTATATGATGATCCTAGGATGACCTCTTTACAGCAGGGTCAAATTTGAGTCCCTATACAAAATGTTCAAAAATCATTTTCTCAACATGTATTAAAGACTTATGGTTAAACATTACGATGTATGATTTAAGTAGTAAATATTTTTAATTACAATCAAAGTGTAATCTCCTAAGGGTGATCTGCCCTTGCCCATAGCTATATGCTTATAAAATCGTGTAATATTTAAACGTCTTCTCTGGAACTGTTTGACCAATTTTACCAGCTTTCACATGGGGTCTTCCGTCGAAATGGTATTGTCAATTTGTTCAAATGGTTCTACACTATTGAACAAGATGGCAGTCATGCCCATATATGTTAAAAACACTAAATTTTCTTCTTCAGAACTAAGAAAGATTTGAGGCTGAATCTCCAACAGGAAAGCAATGTCTACCAGGTTTGTAAAATGATTATCCTGGGTTGCCCTTTGACCCTTTTTGCAGCACGGTCAAAATTCTGTCCTAGTTGCTGTGGCAAAACTGAAAGAATGTTGCAGTGCATCTGCAAACATGCGATGACTTCGTTGGCCATGGACCTCTTTTCTAATGTTTTGTCCTTTACGTTATCTTGTTGTGTTTGATGGATACTGACTGTGATTGTTATAATCGTGTTAGGGAAGAAAGACTAATTGCTTTGCCTTTCTTATGTTTGTGGGTCATGTACTGTCTCGCATGATTTGTTTGCTTTCTTAGTATCATTGGAAGGCTATCTTCTGTGATTGTGGCTATTCCTGGACATCTTCCTCTTCTTTGCTGTTCATCGACATCTCCTATACTTTTTCCACGTTGTACTTACTAACGAATTAGTGGGGCATTGACTTATTGAAATAACACGGCAATTGCTTTGGTTTAAAACACAAAAAACAAACAAACAAACTTAAAAAAAGCATGTAAAGTAATAAACATTATGTGCTCATAATAGTTTTTTTCCAGTAATTAACGTGGCCATGCGGTAAGTTTTGCTTTTATTGTGCTTCATGTATTTCATTGACCGCCTATGTGTGCATTGTTTTTTGTGAGAACTTGTTTGGGTTTGTTGATAGGGACACCATCGATAAATATAGAGTTATAGTCCCCTTATAGATATTCGCAGTGTCTTTCTTTTGATTGAAATAAAATGCATGCGGTGACAAATAAGTTATTTGCGTTTCTAAAGAATTATGGTCCCTAATAAAATGTAAAACAATATTTCTGGGTCATTGCTAATATGTCTTACATCCGATTCAACTGTAAACTCATTAGATATCTAAATGGTGGATAAACATAGGTTCAGTGTACTAATGTCATTTATGTGTAATTCTTGATACAAATTATGGCCTTGATAAATGTTATAAATTTAATTTTTCTATGCCATAACTTGCATGTCTTTCATCCAGCTCAGACATATCTCCTTTATTGGCTTAGTGATGATTCGCTGATTCAGTGGCAATTCGACATTTATATGTTTAGTGTTCAGTTATGGCCCCTGATCAATTATAAACTTTGTTTTCCTGGCGACAACATGTTTTGTTGTCATCCAAATCAAATAAAGTTCTTACATCGACTTACATTAAATGGGTAATTAACAGAGGGTTTTCTATAGGCATTACTGCATTAAAAGCAGTGTCGCACGTTATTAACAATCGTGCATTAACCGGCGAAAAGCCGTGTATTAACAAGGCAATTTACGCGCTGTCAAATCACGGCTACGCAACTTTCAATATGATCATACCGGGGCCACAGATTTGCTGCCGTTACGAGAAGTGTAGTGCTCGGCCCTAAAACGAGCATAGTCCGTGCAAATTGCGTTCGCGAGACATATGTGAAAAGGCGAAACAAAATAGTGCAAATCAATAACGCGAAATATAGCAAATGTTTTCAGTTTTATGCAATAATAGCGATCGAACATGGTTTTTCAATGCATTAACATTCGCCAGGTTCCTTGGGAGTTGTTGAAAACCGCGGCCGCCGGCCTCGGTTTTCAAACTCTCCCACGGGACCTGGCGAATGTTAATGCATGAAAAACCATGTTTGATCCCTATATTGGTTATTGTTGTTTCTGATTTTAAACACACACACACACACACACAGCGGAATGTTACACAGTGCTTTGCTGTGCTTTTATTTATCGTTGTGCTCCATTCCTTTATTCATAAGGGCCGCAACTTTAGAAAACGTACCGTCGGGTCAGTGAATTTTCAGATCAGCCTGTGCACTCTTACAGTCTGATCAGAATCTTTTCTTCGGGCGCATTAGGGTTACTTTACCATAGTGCAGATTATATTTCATTTCCTTTGGGATCATTGGGCCCATTGTGGAATCTTTGAAAATGGAGTCCTGCTCATGTATACGCTAGAGGGCGTAAGCAGTGTTGCAAACTTTATAACTGCTTATGAAGAGTCTCAATAAAACCGAGACTCCCATTTTCTTATCTGTAGTGTGTTCTTTGTTTCCAAAGGCAATCTTTTTTACGTTTATTAACCAAGGATGCAGTTTGTTTAAATCAGAGTGGTTGTTAGGCCTACATGTCAGAAGTTACGGTGTCGCACACTACAGCTAATATATTACCGTGTCTTCCCTGTGGCAGATTCAGAGGCGGTTCGGGGGGTTCAGTCTAAAAGCTTCACCCCCAACCTCGCTTTTTCAAAGTTTCATTTTCATAGGAAATGTTGAATAAATTTGATAGCTTTGGGATACTTATACTTCTTTTCAGTAAGTCCATTTTACTATTTGTGAATGTGTGTAAAATTGCTGGGTGAGTGGCAAACAGTGTAGACCCTGATCAAACGCCGCATTGTGCGGCGTCTGATCTGTGTCTACACTGTTTGCTCAGGCTTGTCTGTCCATATACACATAGTAAGCACGGTAATATGATTAAATCGAACCCACACAGAAATTCTCCTTTGATTCGCCCCTGTCTCCCTGTTCTTGGCTGAACGTCCACTAAAAGTGTTTGATTTCTAAAAATAACCAAATTGGCGAAATCCTTCTGTCAAAATATTTTCCGTCGGTGTGTGTGTGCGGGTGGGGGCGGGGGAGAGGGAGTATATACCCCTTCCCCTGGTCTCAATACATTTATAAAGTGGCAATATTAAAAAATGACTTCTGTAAGACTGCTTGACCACTTTACTCATTTCATATGGAACCTTTTAGTAAGTGCATATTGAGAGTTTAATCCGATGGTCTCTCTTCTTTGACCAAAAAGCTTTGAGGCCATAGAATCCGGGACGGGCGGTCCATCAAGTTTTTAAAGACCATCCATTAGTTTGATTAGTTGCTGTGGGAGTATTGAAAAAGATACATGTAAAGATACAAGATACATGTATGCAGATATGCTGTAGCATTTCGCTCGGGTTAGCGAGTGGTGGTCCGTTTGACTTTTGCCTCTTTCACATTCACGTTTTATTCGTTAGTTACTCAGCAAACATTAACTGTTCAATAAATATTTGAATTGCAGCTTCTTACTTTGCTGTTATTAGATATTCTTATTGTATTCGAAAAGTTTAACATCATGACTATGAATCCAATTTCAAGGTCTTAAATATGATTCTCTTTTGAACTACAACACAAAAACGGTTCTTATGGCATATGCCGAGCCTGATCACTGCCTTCATTGACTGCCTCCAGATTCCCTGGACACTGAAAACTACCACCGGACGACAAGTCCAGAGCAGGCTGGGCGTAGCATCGGCTGATACCAATCTGCTGTCACGATATCAGTACAGGACTGCTTTCCCAACTGCGATGTAATTGTTAAATAAACCTCGTATGTATGATACATTTTGTATGATGACATTGCCTTAGTAAGTCTTTGTAATGTGCAAGGACTTTTCTCATGAAATATATAATGAAAACAGGAAGTATGTAGGGGTCTATATTATTAGGGTGATTTTAGAATTTTGCAGATTTTAAATCTGCTTCTCAGTTCTCAATATAATCAGGATTAGCAAACTCAGGGACATTCTGTCCAAAGACCCTAAATAAAGGGAACCCAGGTCTTTTACTTGGAAACAGAAGTCCAAATTAATTTTGGATTCTGTTGAAGAGTGTGTACGAAGCTGGGCCAAGAAAGAGGACGTGGAGGTTGAGACCCTGTCTGAATGGGTTAAATCGGTAATGTCCTTGGTAAACAGACGTGTCTCAGTTCTCAGCAGAACCATGTCTTGCCGACATGAATCGGTGTTTGATGATCCAGATGTTGCTGTTGAGTTAGCTGAAATCCATGAGAAGTTTGTCGTTGTTCCAGCCGACACGGCATCTTTTGCAAAACACACTATATAAACTGCTTAATGGAAGAGCTTGGTATGAGTACCATGACTGGAAACCCTACATATAATCAAACTGCTATGTCCAAGGACGAAATTCTACAAAACCGCCATTCGGTGATGCTGACAATCGGAATTTCCCTCCCAGAGAAAGATATTGACCTTCCCAAACTGTACTGGATTTCCAAACTTCACAAGAATCCGTACAAGCAGAGATATATTGCGGGTTCAGCTAAGTGCTCAACCAAGTCTCTTTCTCAGATTCTAACACGAAGCCTAACCGCAGTTAAAGAAGGCCTTCAGAAGTATTGTGACACTGCATATGCCAGAAGTAGTGTTAATCAGATGTGAGTCCTGAAAAACTCGAAAGAGCTTTAAGAAAACCTAAAGGCACTGTCTCTTCATTCCGTCAACAGTATAAAATCTTTCGATTTCTCTACTCTTTACACTGCTATTCTTCATGATAAACTGAAATCTAAATTAAAGGAAATTATCAACCAGTGTTTCTTCTACAAGAACGGTAACCGTCGATTTCAGTATGTTGTCATTGGCTACAAAGACGCATACACATGTACTTCGTTCGGGATCACTCTGATGCGCCACAAAATACTCAGATGCAGATGTCATAAAGATGCTGGAATATCTAATCGACAGTATTTTTGTGGAGTTCGGCGGACGGGTATATCAGCAAACAATCGGCATACCGATGGGTACTAACTGTGCATTGTTACTTGCCGACTTGTTTTTATACTCCTATGAGGCGGAGTTTGTACAAAGTCTCCTCCAAGCAGGCAAGAAACACCTCGCACAACAATTCAATTTCACCTACAGATATATAGATGATGTTTTGTCTCTGAAAAACACAAAATTTGCAGAGTATTTGGAATTCATCTATCCACGTGAACTTGAAATAAAGGAAACAACGGAGACTGCAGCCTCCTCCTCATACTTGTATTGTTAATTTCTACATTGACAATGGAAAGCTTACTACTAGGCTTTACGACAAACGGGATGACTTCAATTTTCCCATTGTTAACTTGTTAACTTTCCATTCAGAGCAGTAATATCCCTTCTGCACCAGCATACGGCGTTTACATTTCACAGTTAAGCCAGAGCCTGTTCAAATTATCAGGACTTCAGGGAGCGTGGGAAAGTGCTCACTACAAAGTTATTGAGCCAGGAGTTTCAAAAAACCAAACTGATAGCAACACTTAAGAAGTTCTGTAAGAGCCATCATGCTCTGAACAATCCCTACAATGTAGCAGTTTTCAGAATTGTTTCTGATGTTTTTGCGCCATAAGTAGACTTCCCAAATCCTGGACATACGCTTCTACCGATATTTCCTTCGTTCAGGCCTATGGGCATGGTGGGCGAAGCTTGATTACCAAGTAATGCCTACTATCCGCGGACGCCTGATTACACCCTTTATTCTGGAGCCCGTCCATGTCTGTAGGTCTGAGCATTCTGATTCGTCATTCGTTTACGGATTTATGAGTTTTGATTATGGCTTAGGTACCATGACCGCAACTACTTCTAGCAACCTTTTACAGCATTGTTCTGGCTTAATAGTCTTAACACTTTTACCTCGGAATTTCTGAAGTGGACTCTTCCATCTTAGAATTCGGATATTTCTCTATAGGCCAATGGTTTTAACAAAAGTAATTGAATTTTCCCATTTGTACACAGGAAAAACAACATATGTTGTTGGGATTCATTAGAAGCGAATCGTTTAAATTAGAGGAGAGAGGGAATAAATACTTATTTGACAATTAATAGTTGCTGAGGATCTTGAACTATACGATAATACACAAGTTCAGCATATATTACACAAAAGTACTGGTGCAAGAAGATATAACGTAAACATGTTGCTTTACCCCATATTAGTCTGGAGACCCCAAGAACGGTAACTGACAAACAGTGCAGACTCAGATCAGACGCCAGAATACGGTGTATGATAAGTTCTCCAATGTTTGAAAATAGTTTAACCATTTCACTCAAGGAATATCTAAATCACATAGCCTTAAATACTAAAAATTGAAATTTGACTTCCAATATTAGTGATGGAATAATCTATTCAGTCTCAAGTTATGACGAGTCTCTACAAGCAACATTTTAACAGTAGTATCACATTTTTGTCGTTACTATTTCCTATTCCTGAAATAGTCTGCCAAAGCAAACAGTTTTATCCATATTCACGATGACGCAAGGTCAAATGACAAATGAAACCGTCATGTTTTCAAGGTGACAAAATGAACTGAAGCGCCAACAAAAAAAAATAGTTTCTTTTCATGTAAGGGACTCAAACAATCAGAATAAGCTTTTAAATGCTGAACGTCTTAAATAAGGCTATCGGAATTATAAAAGATAGTCTAACTTGTATCATCGAAATATACTGAATTTACTTTTAATTTTACTGAAGTGAATATTAGCTTGAAAACCGTCTTCAACCAGGTCTATCGGAACCCGAGTTTATGGTGACGTACCTTTCAAGCTCGGTAGAGGTTTCTTATGTCTTATTTATTTTTTCCGACCAATTCGAAAAGGGTTTTCAACAAATAATCTTTCTCAACTGTGAATTATTGCGAGTAATGCATGGTGTTCGAGGTCAGATGCCGGAGTGACTTAATATTCGCTTCTGCCCGACAACACCATGCGTTAGTCGCGACGATTCACAGGAGAGAAAAATATTTCGATTTTAACATGATACAGGAAAGGAAAATCGACATTGTTGCAAGGTTTTCCGAATAACTCACTTACAACTGACGTCGTTAGAAGTAAATGTTTACATGCGACGTCGTCAAACGCGCCCTTTTGCCCTTACTACGTTGATGACATGAATTATTGAAGTTTGATCTCGATGACATTTCCATTAGGCTCAATGGGAAAACGTAAACGTTGTGTTAAAATAACAGATAATATGAAATTGGACAAAATCCTAGATGCGTGCAAATCAACCACACTAAAGACTTAATACATTTGTAGCCCAGGAATCATGCGGAATTCTCGGCCGATTGCATGGATCAAGCGCGTTGATAGGATTCCTGGAAGTAAACAGACGAATATCCCATATCCCTTTAAATATTCCGTGCAATATCCCCTTTGTTATTTTTAATTATAAAACTTGGTTTTAAATGTCCTATATCCTGGGAAGTAAAATGTCAAAAATTCCATTATCCTTGAAGTAAAAAGGCAAAAATCCCATATCCCTAAAACCCCTATACTAGCCTAAAAGGTACAACTTATTCAACATTTTCGCTTGTTTGTTGTTTTCATAAAATCAAAGGAAATCCTATTTGAAATACGCTTGTGAAGTTTTACCTTCGAATTCCAACGATATAAATTCCAACCAGAAGTCTACCAATGGCATCATCAAAGTATGCTACTATTGTTGGTGTTTTATAACTTTAGAAACGGTGCAAATTGTGAAAATTATAGAGTCCTGGTCTGGTACATCTATGGTTCTGTTTAACGAACTGCCACAGCAAGAATAAAGATATATATTCTTAATATGCTGTTGATTTTCCTTGATTGTTGCTTTCTGTAGTCTTGTAAAATGTACTATTTCGCAAGCTTTGGCGAGCAACCGTGATTGAAGAAACTTGAAATGACTGTTATTTCGCATGTCAGATACAATTCTGTGCAATTTTGTGATTGCTTTCACGCATGTCCATCTATTTATTTCATACGAGTCAGAAAAAATAAAGACAAATGGTTAAGCTTGAGTATTAGCATGCAGTTAAAATCGGAATTATAAAATAATGTATACAGTATACCATCTAAAAGAATAAAGCAAAAAGAAAAGTCTCTCGAAGCTCTTTAAGTTTCAATTTAAGACTAGAAACAAATATTGTTAGTTGATTTAATGATAATGGCTACGGTTACTCTTCTCAATGTAGGAACTTATTAAAGTCATAACTTTAATAAACGGTGGATAAAGAGCCAGGTATGCGATGGTTTTCAGTATTGTCAAAGGAAAACAAGCCTAGAATGCTATGATGCTCATAGTGTCCCTGCACCTCCCACTGTCTCCCTAAAAGCAAACTTTTATTTTACTTTTTTCACTGTTCACTTCTATCTTGTATGTCTCCACAGATAATTTTCGTTCAAAACTAGAACTTTATACACTTTAATGACTCATGTAGTCAAGGTTTATTGCCTTAAACCCCAAGGTTGAGATGACAAAGGTCTTTAGAAAAAGAGAGCCGATGTGTAAGACTCATGTGCCAAACTAAACGTATGTTGCTTTTTGTTTGGTTTGGCTTATGTTTTGGTTTAAGATCAGCGTTTGAGATAATGCGAGTGGACTGTATTTGATTTGTTAGGAAATTGACAACTTCTACATTATATAATGGACCAGGTGTTAGCTTTGTTTTCAGCAAAACTAACTACATACTTACAATGTTGTCTTGTATGGAGAAGAACTATATAAGCTTGTATGTTTTTGTTTTAATCCTGTATTTCAATTTTAGATGTTTATTTGTAGTTCTGAATAAGATATGTTTGAACCAAAGTCATAGAATTATGAAGCTTTTGTTAGAATAAAGGAAAAATCCTGCGTGTCAATGAAGTCTGATCGGCGCCTGTGTTGTTCGCGTTTGACTGTATAATACCTCCTATTTTGTATATCTAAAATTTGATGACTATTGGTTTCTCAAGTTGGTCGGACCCGCTCGAATAATACATAGTCGCAAACCACGAAGACAGGTTTTCTCGTGACGCAGCTCATTTACTACAAATTAAATCAATAGTAACGTATTTATTGCACGTTGATTCTATATCATTGTATTGTTCATAATTGGTGAATAATCCTGTCTTATCTGATTAATAATAGATAAATTAATAAATTACCTTAAATTCTGTCCCTGGATTCGGGTTCCATAAATACCTGCTTTACATCTCCAAAAACACATTGTAAATAAACACGGAAAACCCCTGAGTAGTTAGCAGACAACAAAAGCTACATCACGGAATTTCCGAAGTTGTAACGTAATACCAAGTTGTATTTTTTCTCGTCCACAATTTTTTTTTTTTTTTTTTTTTTTTTTTTTTTTTTTTTTTTTTTTCAGGTTCGATGTAAATTCGGTTAGCTTTCATTTTGTTCAGCTTCTGAGTTTGGAATTTTGACTTTGAAAATTATTTGGATTAAATCAAATGCGAAATAAACAGATTCTAATCCTCTCTTGAAACATGGAGAAGAAACTTATGGGTAAACCCTGTCCCGGCTTTATTGAGTGTCGATCAGAACTCTTATTTGATGCTGGGTCAACCCATTTTTATGGAAGGCGAAATGTTGTCCAAAGTTTTTTGAGTATGTCAGGTATGTAACTTTACATTTGAATGAACGTTTTAATGCTAAGTGTTATCTATAGACGTTTCGCACGCGGGCCCTTAGAGTCCGCTTTGCTTTGCAGTATTATGAGCCATCTCCTCTGGATCTACACTATTGGCAAAAACTGCCTGTTTTGGTCTACGGGGCTGAAATGGTTAAGTCTATGTTTTATGACAGCCTTGATACTTATGACAGCCTGCATAACCCAGCTAAGGTGAAAAACTTTGCTGTTTTCTTGAATTGCAGGATTGTGGGTCTGGCACAGACAGAATGATTGCTCAATACTGAGGGTTTTTTTTTGTTTTGTTTTTTTTTGTTTTCTCTCGACAGTTAGTTTTGTCTTTGTTTGACCATAGTATTAATAAGTTGATCTATATGTGTATATATTGATGCACTGATGAGTTAAGAAACCTTTTGCAGACCGAACCACTATGTAAGGTCGAACATGTGTCAGGATTAAGGGCGAGGTCGAATACCTATCAAACCAGGTATAAACCCCAAAAGCTGTGCTACTGACCGTTTCAGTATGGTATCGATTTTAGTTTGCTCTGTGTGTTCTGTTGTTTTTTTTTTATGAAATGCCCTTTTAATGTCATTCAACCTTTATCTGGTGCCTTGAGAGGACTGTGTTATTTTATTGTGGCTTTATCGTTATATCTCCTCATACACATTGCATGTCTCTTGCTAGACGCATCGTACTTCTACTGGTGGCTGGTTTTTGTTCTGACTTTCAGTTTCTTATCGAGCCCCCATCTCTGTTTCAGCATAAGGCTAAGACATTAGTACAACCGAACTTCAATGGCTCAAAAATCTTTGGGGGCATGGAAATCGGTTCCAGATGTGTAGTTTAATAAAAGTCAAACGTTAATCATAGCGCATGGTCAGAAGAACTGGGGATAGTTTAACGAATACCTTTTCAATCTTCTATTAAAAAAAGGTATGTTGAATGTACACATTAAAATCGCCCCGATGAGGCGATTCTAAAGAGTACACACAACATGCATTTTCGTGATCAAATAAAATAACTTCTAAAAAATATCCCTATATATTTGTTTCTTGCACTCTTTGAATAATTTCCTACGGACTCAAAAATGAGTTCGAATCGGTCATCGCACACAAGCCCTTGGTGTTTTTACTGTATGTGCAAAATAAAAAAAACTGTGGGGGTTCCTGATAGAAATGACCAAAGTGCTGAGAGGAAA
Organism: Anodontia alba; assembly: GCA_964016985.1. Taxonomy (NCBI): domain Eukaryota; kingdom Metazoa; phylum Mollusca; class Bivalvia; order Lucinida; family Lucinidae; genus Anodontia; species Anodontia alba. Next base: position 68,264,156 of record OZ024834.1, read on the forward strand.
TGCTTGACCTTAAGTGTATTCAAGTTTACTTTTAGCAGCGACATCTGCCCTTTGCGTATTGTCAGTGTTGTGTAGTTTGTTTGTTTGTGTTGAGATTTTACGGCCCAGTCAACCCAATGGGGTCATGTTGAGCGCAGTCAGTTTACCTAACCACACGTTTACTGGGCAGGCTTAGTCCTCTAAGCGGTTAACCAGTATTGTGCACACTCTTTCACCAGAAACTGACAACTGCCCTTCTTGAATCAGCGGAAGGGAATGACCGTAGAAAATATTTCATGATCAATCTCCACGAAAGAATATTGCCGACCTCGGCGGGGGTTGAACCCGCGATGTCCTGGTCTCCAGTCGGACGGCGCATCCAACTGAGCCACCGAGGCCGGCAGTAAAAACAGCACTATGGTAATTTTTAAACACCTTCTTTAATAGTTGTGGACATATCTAAAGTTCACAGCTTCTCTTAAAAACAATAGATGTCATTTTTATTTTCCGACTACACTAATAAAAAGAATACTGTAAAATGTGGTGTTATGGTATGTACTTAATCACAATGTATTCTCAAATTAAATAGTCTCAGTTTAATAGAATTGAACAAAAACAGAATTCTGCGGAAGGCGGCGTCAAACCTGCTGGGGCAAAAGTCACAAGAGCCACAATTAGAACGTGGTTATTAAATAAGTTTATTTCTTAGCAGTGCTAGGTTGGAAAAGTGTCAACAATTAAGACAAGGCTTATATGAGAAGCAGATGTAGATCTTCAGACTATGGAGAAAACATGTGCAAAATTTCAAAAAGAATGAAATAAAATTGTATGAGGAGTTGTGCTCACAAGGTACCCACTGTCTGTATATCGAGTGTGAAAAATGACTAAGTTCACAATGTGGAAAAAAATCTGAGGTTAAGAAAATGACAAAGTTAAAGTGGAAAAAGTGACAAAAATAACTTTAATAGTCATATCCAAACCACGTGCACTTCTGCAGACCCGGGAGAAAACATGTGCAATGTTTCAAAAAGACCGGTTTAAAATTGTATGAGAAGTTGCAATCACATGGTAACCGCTGTCTGTACATCTGAGGTCAGTACATGACAAAGTTCAAAAAGAACAAAAAAGTGACAAAAAATATGGCAAGGATTATATGAAAAGCATGTGCACATCTTCAGACTATGGAGAAAACATGTGCAAAGTTTAAAAAAGATTAGTATAAAATTGTATGAGGACTTGTGCTCACGAGGTACCCACTGTCTATATATTGAGGGTGAAAAATGACTAAGCTCACAATGTGGAAAAAGTGAAAAAATCTAACAATTACATCCAAATCACATGCACATCCTCAAACCATGAAGAACTATGCAAAGTTTCATAATAATCGGTACAAAACTGTAAGAGGAGTTGCGCTCACAAGAGGTACCAACTGTTTATATATAAAGGGTGAAAAATAACTAAGTTCAAAATGTGGAAGAAGTGACAAAAAATGATATAACAGATATACAATTATATCCAAAACACAAGCACATCCTCATACCATGAATAAACATATACAAAGTTTCAAAACGATCGGTACAAAACTGTAACTGTTGACTCTAAAAAACCACATGACGCCTTATTTAAAATGCCGCTCCTAAAATTGGAGGAGCTTAAATCAATTTTAAGTTCTTTAAATCCAAAGAAATCCACAGGCCTTGATGGAATTAGCCCTAAACTGATTAAGTTAGCTGCTGAAGTACTAGCGCCTTCTCTGTTACAGATGATCAATATAAGCCTACACACAGGGGTATTTCCTGATGTACTTAAAATAGCTCGGGTTTTTCCCATACATAAAGGGGGTCCCAAAGAAAACCCATCAAATTACAGACCTATTTCGATTTTACCTATCATCTCAAAAATAATTGAAAAACACGTCACCAAGCATTTACCTGCATACCTAACAAATACAAGTTATTACACGAAGCTCAGTCAGGCTTTCGTAAAAACCATTCGTGTCAAACTGCGTTGATGAAATTAACAAATGAATGGTTATGCAATATTGATAAAGGAAATATTGTTGGAGCCGTCTTTTTTTATTTATAAAAAAGGCCTTCGACATTGTTGATCATGGAATACTCCTAGAAAAGTTAGCCATATACGGTATTCGAGGAGAAACCCTCTGTTGGTTCGAATCATATTTATCAAATAGGTGCCAATGCATAGTAGATGGCGTCAATGTGTGTAGTACCGAGTTCATCAAAAGTGGGGTACCCCAAGGCTCTGTGCTGGGTCCAGTTCTTTTTCTTCTATTTATAAATGATCTTCCGCTCCACTTAACAACAGAGACGGAATTGTATGCTGATGACAGTGTCTCACATGCAGCTGACAAACGCAAGGAGGTTGTAGAAAACAAACTTCAAAACAGTGCAAATGCCTTTAACGGATGGTGTCTGGATAACAACATGGTTGTGCACTATGATAAAGTTTACTCAATGTTATTAGGCGCTAGACATATGATATCAACACAGGAAAATCTGAAATTAATGATTAATAATATAGAAATAAAATCGGTAAATGCACAAAAACATTTAGGAATCACAATTGATAGTACTATGTCATGGGACCAACAAATCAGCGTTGTTTGTCTCAACGTAAGCCGCAAGTTAACACTTATGAAACTTCTTTCCAAATATGTAAATCAAGAATCGCTTAAACAGTACTACAACTCCTATATCTTACCTATATTAGACTATGGCTGTATTGTCTGGGGACAAACCTCGTCTCATAACCATACGCGGCTTATTAAACTCCAGAAACGTGCCGCTAGATTAATTCTTAAAGCGGACATTCTGACACCATCTGATGAGCCATTTAAAGAGCTAAACTGGCTAAAATTTCCGAAAAGAGTTCTGTATCACACCGGTCTAATGGTATACAAAGCTTTGAACGGGCAAGCCCCCACTTATGTAGCGTCAATGATCTCTTTTGTGTCAGAACACCATGCAAGGCAAACACGATCAGCAACATCCGGGACACTGCATATCCCTAAATCAAACTCAGCACTGTTAGATAATGCATTCTCAGTATACGCTCCGAAATTATGGAACAATATACCGCTTGAAATTAAGAACATAGATAATATATTTAAATTTAAAAAGCACCTGAAAACTTATTCATGACACAATGACGTAAATATCTGACTCGAATATTAATTTACAAAGTCCCCTCCCGACCCCGTATGCCTCATTTGAGATGCCCTAGTGTGTCCCCTTCTACTAATTTTTGGGGTTCAGCCGATTTCACGATCGGGATATGTTCCACATATTTCACCTTTCAACTTTTCGATCTTTCGAAAGACTCTCAGTCTTAGAAATAAGATTAATACCACTGAGATTCGATAGCTAAAGGGGCGCAAAACGGGTTATACCTTCTTGACTCGCAGAAATACCTATGAACTGCGTATATAGTATCTGTCCTTTTTTGTATTATAACATGCACAATAAATCGGCCGGAGTTGTCAGCCTATTCCGGCTGTGCACCATCGGGGAGCTGTGCATGGAGCGGCTGCATGCTGTCTGGACATTGGGTCCGCCACATGCTGTCTGCTCCACGTTGTATACGTCTCCGTGGTGCATGACCAATGCGTATGAACATTGCCTGCTGATGCTGTAGTACGCACAGTATCATATCAATATGAACCAGGACAGTGCTACATGTAGGATGTGCTTGCTTTTAAAAGCTTAAAAAGAAGTGATTAAAACAAAAACTCATATCCAATGTCTCCAGCATGCATTATTTCTGAAAAAGTTTCTGTTTCAAGTTGGGGAAGCTATAAATATTGCGCTCAAGTATATGTTCTGTTAAATGTCATATGGTGCAGGCTTCAAGATGATGACGAATGACGTCATGTTATTGGAGCCCCTCGGGGGTTGCCGGGCCGTCAGATGGGGCAGAGTTTGGACAAAAAGACTAGACCGGCCTCAGATTTTCAGGTTTGGTTCCCCCAGGGACTCCTCTAATATGACACATGAACAATCTTATAAAAATGCCGAGTCTGGTACGAACCTAAATGAACAATGTTCAATTAATTCAACAATCTGTGATCTTCGACTTACTGTGATACCAGGACCTCTTCATATATGAATCTTACAAATTTTATACGTGATAACTCTTAGATGCAATTTAACATCTGGATATTTCTTAATAATCTTTTTATCAAACGTGATCTGAATTCTTAAACAAAAATTTTAAATACCATGGCAAATCTGTGATAAAACATCTTATATATCGAACAATATAAATGCAACAACTTTTAGCCAGTGGAAACTTAAATTTAACAAAGTAAATATTTTAAAGTATTCATACACACATTTTACATTTATCTGGTTTTAGCTAATATTGCACGGTTTCTTACCATCCATCTGCTGATAGTCTGAGGTATTTTTAAATTATGTGTTCAATTGTGTATATAGTACGAGTCATTTTACTTTGTTTATATTTGTGAATATGTTTTATATATGCATGCTTAAATTGATTTGTTGAGAGATTTTAAATCATCATGCATACTGGTTTTTGTAAAATTGAGGACCATATGTTAGACTGGCACTCGTGCCAAATATGTTATCCTCTGGAAATAAAGTTATTATTGTAAGAGGAGTTGCGCTCACAAGAGGTATCCATTGTCTATATATTGAGGGTGAAAAATGACTATGTTCACAATGTGGAAAAAGTGACAAAAAATATTCTAACAATTATACCCAAACCACATTCACATCCTCAAACCATGAAGAAAACACATGCAAAGTTTCAAAACAATCAGTATAAAACTGTAAGAGGAGTTGCGCTCACAAGAGGTACCCACTGTCTATATATTGAAATGAAAAATGACTAAGTTCACAATGTGGACAAAGTGACAAAACATTATCTAACAATTATATCCAAACCACATGCACGTTTTCATACCATGAAAATAAACACATGCAAAGTTTCAAAATGATCAGTACAAAACTGTAAGAGGAGTTGCACTTACAAGACATCCAGGGTAAATACTGACGGAAAGACGAACGGACGGAAAATTGCACGGCTTAGTCGCCCATGCTAAAGCAGGTGCGACAAAAATTAGACTTAGACCACTTTCATATTCTCGTGGTCAAGCAACTTTTAGATCATTCCAAGATGTTTGAAAACTTATATGATGGTCACTGATGAGGCCAACTGACCAAAACTAGCAAACCTTGCCCAGAAAACTTGACATTTCAGCTATTTTTAATTTTGTTTGTTCACTGCTCTTTAAAAGTCATTCCTTTTAGAATGTGTTGTATATAAGACACATTTATGTGTGTGGGTTCTTAATTGTTATTCTTTGTGACTTACGAATGACTTTATGCTTATTTAGTACGGGATAATCACCGATATGAAAATAGCTCATCATCCAGTCGTATGTTTCAGTTCTATCGTATGTATCATATTAAGAGTCAATATTACAGTTCTCTTAGATTACATTTTCGCGTCTTCTATACAAAGTCCTTCTTCTGTTAACAGCTTTTAGATCATGTTTCCTCATAACAAAATTAATCCTTTGAACCTAATATTTCTGCTATGTCATTTTCTCTATTTGGTGACGTTGGTTCACATATTTGCGGTACTGTTAAGACATTTGGCCGCGCCGTGCGAAAACGTGTCTTTGGACATATGCGGACAGCGGCGGTCCAGATCAGCCTGCGCAACCCTGCAGTCTGATCAGGGCCTTCATTGTCGGCTAAGAGAATGATTGGACACAACACAATGTATGAATGGAGAGCAAAGCCCGGCTGATACTTTGTGCATATGTAGGATAATATGATATGGCGCATGGTCGAAGACACTTGACGGGGCCGATTTCGAAGTGCAATTAGAGTTACTAGCTTTCTGAAATTTTGAAGTGGTTGAAACTGTTAAAGCCTGCCTCACAATTTACCTATTCTACCAATTTCTTCATGATTTACTGTGGGGAAAAAATAAATGTATTGTTTCTTCAATGGTATCTACAAGAGTACAACTGTTCGTAGGCTTTGATTTTTATGCAGTCTGGTACATTTTAAAATGATATTTAGGGGGATAATCTTTAATTTATCATAACTTTATACAAGAACCAAACGACAATAAAAATAAGAAAACAAACAACCATGGAGACAAAAATTGTGACTAATATGAGAGGGTGGCACTCAATCTAGAAACTTCCTAACTATGTATTTTCAAACAATTTTACCAGTTGAACTATCATACACTTCCAACAATGGGGAAAATATATACTTTCTCAATCAAGCAGAGCAAATAAACCGGGAAATACTAAGTATCGAAAGTGATTTTTTGTTTGTTTGTTTGTTTGTTGTTTGTTTCATAACATCCTGCTTTACTTTGACCTTGGATTAGTCTGATATTAAAAATACATTGGCAAGACAGTAAACAAGCTTTGATTTATAATTAATGTTCGGTCTGTTTATTATTTTTAATAATACATCATTATACATATGTAATGCATGGCGTTTTTTTATTTGACACTATACGGGCCGCACCATGCAAAAACGTGCCATAGACATATGCGGCCAGCGAAGACCCAGATCAGCCTGCGCATATGCGCAGGCTGATCAGGACTTTCACTGTCCGCTAACAAAATAATTTGAATGTAAAGAATGCATAATTGGGGAGCAAATGTTCGGATGAGACTTTGCGCATGCGTGGAATGAATCTGAATCTGTGCAATTTGCGCATCCTTGAAGATACATTTTCGCTAGGTGAGACTCATATATAGGTAGAAACTGATGAATTTTGTACACTACTGAATCTGTATACTGTACATTTATATTATCTAGGGTTCCAAATATAATGTTGTATGTGATAGAAATAAATTCTATACGTGTTATGTGATGAATTTAGACTTCCATGAAATTAGAATTTGCAGCTCTTGGAGTCATTGGTAGGCTATTATCAGTTTGTGTGGCCACTTCCTATAATATAGTTTCAAATAAATAGCACGATGTTGTTGTTTTTTGTTGTTTTTTTTTTAAAAAAAAAAAAAAAAAAGATCTTATGTGACTTAAGTACGTTACTGGTACATTCTGTAAAGGAATGAGACAATAGTTGCTCTCCTTATCTGGAGTCTTGATTTACCTGTATCTTGGTTACAGATATTTGATAAAGGCTCCATATTCTTTAAAAATAGACATTTTATATCCAAGAAAGGTTAAATAAATTGATATATATTATTACTAAGATCTAAAATGTGGCATATGACAGCCTGTAAAATTTCAGTAAGTCTTTCGCTTTTGAACTGGATAAAAAATGAAATGATTTTTTATCGTATATCTGAATTAATGTTGGCAACATTAATTCAGAGATACGATAAAATCATTTTCTTCAAGAACGAGAGAATAACTAAAATTTTATATGCTATCAGGTGCCACATTTTATGGTTATATTTATACCATATATCAATTTTTTAAACCTTTTTTGGATTAAAAAAAAATGTCTATACTGAGGAATATGGAGCCTTTAAAATGAGCACAAAGCGTTTCCATTTTCGAAAGGCAAGGAGAGCAAAAGATAAGAAAATATCATTTGTCATCCGTAGGGGAGTAGAAGTCAAACATTTATTTGTCATATATTAACTTTGCTTGCAGAATACGCCGGTAAAATTCAATCAACATTTAGTGGAATTAATACACATTGAAAGAAGGCAACGTTGTCAAAACTGTTTTGTTTCCCTTCTTCAAATGGTCTCTGTGGGAGAAAATGTTTTCCATACAAAGTACACCAGATTTTCAAAAGATGTTTGGTGTGCAGGAAAGCAAACAGGACGCCACAAAAACTGTCTCCCGTACAAACAATTATTATTGCATAAAAGCAGTGCCGCACGTTATTAACAGCCGTGCATTAACCGGCGAAAAGCCGTGTATTAACAAGGCAATTCACGCGCTGTTAATGCACGGCTACGCAACTTTCAATATGCCTGTACCGGGGCCACATAATTGCTGCCGTCACAAGATGTGTAGTGCCCGGCCCTAGAACGAGCATAGTCAGTGGAAATTACGGTTCGCGAGACATCGGTGAAAAGGCGAAACAAAATAGTGCAAGAAATAACGCGAAATTTAGCAAATGTTTTCAGTTTTTATGCAATAATAGCGATCGAACATGGTTTTTCAATGCATTAACATTCGCCAGGTTCTTTGGGAGGTGTTGAAAACCGCGGCCTTCGGCCTCGGTTTTCAACACCTCCCAAGGGAACTAGCGAATTTTAATGCATGAAAAACCATCTTTGATCCATATATTGTTACTGCAAACCTACAAGTGTACCTAGTCCCCTTAAACATGTTAGAAATTCAATGCCTACTTTTATATGCACATTTCTGTATTTTTTTTCTCTCTCTCCCTCTAGCTGCTTGTATTTTGAGTGAAGGTAGTTAATAATTCCACGCATGGAAAATATAAGATTCTTAACTCAATCAAATGATCGACCCTAATACTATATTTGGGCAAATGAGTCTTACCTCTGTCTGCGCATTTGTGTAATCTCAGCAGGGCCTTAAGTGTCCGCTTACAGAATTCATGTCTACTTTAGGAAACACTGACAAACAGAGAAGGCCTGGGACAGACAGCGTGTGTCCTTTCTGGTGTTTAGGTAGCCCAAAAATGGCAGCTGGTTTACCGTACGTATTTGACGTGATAGTTTTAGAATCTGGTCACATCAAAACTTACATTCTTATGTATTTACACTGTCACAGATAGTACAGCTGGTATGTTACCATTACCGAGTGGTGGCCGTGAAATGTCTCCTAACTAATACTTCACTTACTGTTATTTAATGTTTCTGTCCTTTTGGACCAGTGAGCTGATTTATAATTATTTGAAAATAAGATAGCGCTCATCCATGGTCAAGGACGTAGTGCAACACGTCCGATTTTTGTTTATGAACAGAATCAATTAAACTGAGTAGTACTTGTTAATTAATTTACTCTCTAAAATAGGAGCCGTATCGTCGGAAATCGTCCTTTGGACTAGTGCGCCTGGCGAAGATTCATATTCGCACAGTCTGATCAGAATCTTCACTGGGCGCAGGTTGGATAGCCAAGGATGCAAAGTTTCTTCATAGGGACAGACAATGAAGACTTATCCGCACAGTCTGATCTGAGTTTCTTGGGCACACAAGTCAGAAGGTCGTTTTTGCCAGTTGTGCCTCATTTAGTTACTTTATTTGCTAAAATAGCACAGGAAGTTTCATTATTGGGTACAGACCGTTTTCAGACAAACGTCTTGATAATTTGATGGATTGTCTGCGCAAAGACAGTTTCCCCCTGATACTTCTTGCCAAGGGATGGAACAAGGGCAATGTAGTAGGAGGAGTAATAAAATATACGCACGTGACACGAACGTCATCAACCGGAAATTAGTTTACTTTTTCATACCGTAACAGATAGTGACCACGCCACCTTATAGAGCATATTCCATCGAATTTCAATCGCTAGTGAAAACAAATATCGACTTCATAACTAACAGAGAAGAGTCGATGCTTTATATAAAGTCATGCAATTCACCAATGCTGCCAATAAGCTTAGATCTGACAACGAACAAATATTTTGATAATAACTAGTGTTAGTTTCTTTCGGTCAACCAAAACAAAACGGAATTCTGACGAAGTGATGTTTTAAATGACAATAAAATACTATTAAGGAATGCTGAATAAAAATAGCATCTAGGCGGATCAATTTTCACTACTTTTGTGCATTTAATTAATATTCAAGTATTTTGTATTGTAATTAAATGCAAACCAAATTCAGCACTTCAGTTTAGATACTTTCATATTAAATTAAGTATTTAATTAAAGTCCAAAGAAAACTATATTTTAAACAAGGCTAAATATAAGTGTAATGTCACTGTGGATAAATCAGGCATATGCATGCAGTCTTCTGTGAGTTAAAACTTTTGTAATGAGATTGGCAACATTGTTTTTCATACTTTCTATACTAAAAAGAAAGTATTAAACAATAATTTATGAATAATTCAAAAGTCAGTATTAGAGTATAAATCTTCCATGATTTTACCGGTATGACAACATAGCGACAAAACTGATCCGGACAAAATCAGAGGTATTAAATGTAATGAAGAGAAAAGGCGTTTGCGTAAAGGTAGGTACAGTTTTCTTGCTATAAGGCCTTTAGAATAAAAAAAAAGAAACATTAAAGTAACAAGAAGCTGTAATGTATACCCCTTGCTCGCCCCTATAAAAGTGAAATCAGGAATTTTTAGGGGTATACATTATGAAGCGATTTTTCACAAAGTTGCCGTTTCTAAACCTTATTTCAATTCATTTCTTGTTTCTGTCAAATATATTTGTACTGCAAAAGTCTGTCTTCATGACCTTAATAACCAAATTATTCCTGATTTTCCGACGTTATATAGTGAAAATGTCATGGCTTACATATTTTATATAACAAACCTTAATTAACCCATGTATTCAGACAGACAAGCCTGAGACTCAGGGCTCGGGCTTGTCTGTCTAAATACCTGGGCTAAATACAGTATTTTAACGAAAACCAAAGTGTTTATGCGCCAGTTATAAAGTGTGGAATGATAAGCCAGTTATAAAGTGTGGCAGGACAATCGTTATTTTATGGGAACAATCAGAAAAAGATACATTGCTAATATTTATTGCAACATATTAAATATCAAAGAGAAAACTTGTAAGATGCAGGACATTTAAAATCTAAGAAATATCATGTAAGCCGAGACACGGCATTTCCTACAAAATTGCATATGCGTCAAGCCAAGATTCAGATCAGCTTGCGCTTGCGTGCATTCTGATCAGCGTCGTCATTGTTCGCTTAACGTTTTAGGTCCTTGGCTGCCAAGAGTACTCTACGAACACTTTGATCAGATTGCGCAGGCGAATCTGAAAGGGGTGGTGGCTATGCATGTCGTTCGCTTATATAATGTGCATTTATTATAAGCAGTACCTGTATTTCTGTATTTTGTAGGTATCTTGAAGTTTGATATTTATTAAACTAGTAAGGGATGAAGATACTTTTTTGTTGAATGGATAAATTCAGTTTATGAACGATTTGCAAATGTTCACACTGCGATATAAACTCACAAGCAAAATTTTTTTTTTCTCTAAGGCTTTTTGCTGCTCGTATAAAGAAATTGCAAAGTCCATTCAATGTTGCAATTTTTATTCCTTTTTTCACTTAGAATGAATTGTATTAAATTGTATTGGCTTATGCAATTTTATACATTTTCCAAGTGTATGCATTGTTTCACATAATAAAGCTACAATTTTAAGACAGTGTTACAACTGAAAAACTGATAGACAAAAGGATGAAAGAAATTGCCGAGATCAAGATAATAGAGCGTTAACTACAAAAGACATAAGTAAAAACTGTGAAGTATACATAAACAGACAATGATCTGTTTGAGGTGGAACTGTAAAATGAAAGCAATTACTGAAATCAACATAATGTGTTGATCACGTAAGTCTGGGAGACATAAGCTACAACTGTGGTAAACAGTCGAACTTCAACGGCCCAAACATCTTTGGAACCAGATCGAGCCACTAAGACGGAATCATAGCGCAAAAGGAAGCAACTAGGAATAATTAAGGAATGTGTTTTCGATCTACTATAAAATAATTTTATATTGAGTGTGCTCATTAGAATTGCCTTCATGAGGCAATTCTAGTAAATACATACAGCATACATTTGCATGATGGAAGTCCCTAATTTCTTTAAATATATAAAAATATTTGTTTTCTTGAGCTATCGGAAGAATTTTTAAAGGACTCAGAAATGAATTCGAATCAGCCACGGTAAACGAGCCATCGGTATTTTTCTGTATAGACAAATAGCCAATGATCTCTTTGAATAGGAGCTGCATCAGTGGCACCGACTTCAAACCATTACGAAAACACGCCTATTCAAATATATTGATAATTTCACCACCAAAAACTGAAATTTATCAGATAAAAATTCTTATATTTTTAATATTTCTGCTCAAAACATAGATTGTGGGTACTCGTTAGAACCGCCTCGCCGAGGCGGTTCTAACGGGTACCCACAATCTATGTTTCTGAGCAGAAATTAGAAAAATAATGTATACCCCTGGAAACCCCAGTTTTACTATATAAAAAGTGGGGTATAAGGGGATCAACATTATACAGGCATGTTTTCATGATGCGCTAAAAAGTTCGAATGTTGGAGCTTAATTCTTACTTTATAGGCACCCAACCCTCGTCCTACATAACTGATAATTTACATGCTCTATATTTAAAAAAGAGTGTTGTCGTGTAAATATTAAGAAAATTGCAAATATTTGGGTTAGCAACGTTGTCCGAGTAGAACAAGGCAACTGTGTATTTAAATTATATATATACATAAGTTGGTGCTCGTACAATGACATAAAGACAGAAATTGAGGTAGAAATTGAGAACAGGGACAAAATAATCTAAAATAACTGAATCTTCGATGTTTAAATTTTGACAACGTAACATTTGTATTGCGGAACGGTCACATGACAAGGACATTGCTCTATCATGATGACAATAATTATGACTCCTCTTGAACAGACTCAATAAACCTTGTTCGTTTTTTTTTTTTTTTTTTTTTTTTTTTTTTTATTGTTCTGTTTTTCGATTTGTACTGTATTTTTAAAGACTTCCAGAACTTTACAGTAGATCCTTAATTACCTTGAACAGTGATTAGAACTTACTTATTCGTCACGAAAACATACCTATATAACTTTGACCCCCTTAAACCCCACTTTTATATGGTAAAACTGGGGCTTACAGGGTATATATTATTTTTTCTTATTTCTGCTAAAAAACATATATTGTGGATATTCGTTAGAACCCCCTTACCGAGGCGGTTCTAACGAGTACCCACAATCTATGTTTTGAGCAGAAATATGAAAAATATCAGAGTTTTTTATCTGAAAATTTTCAGAGTTTTTTAGGTAAAATTTTTCTATATATTTGAACAGTCGTGTTTTCGAAATGTTATAACCAAATAAGTACACATGTGCAAATATTTAGCACTTTATTGGTGTTTGGTTGTATTTCCATGTTGTATTTTCCATGTATCTCATAAATGCTCATAAATACGCATTTCTGGATTACAAGCGGGTCAAACACATTGACAACCAAACTAACCCAACTAGACCACTTATACATGTATTTCCTGATAAGCATATCAGTTTCCTTCCAGATAATTATTTATTATACAGCAAACAAAGTGATTTTTTTAATTTCGTGGGGTGAGCAAAACGTAAATTCTGAAGTAATTTGATTATAGTTGAGGTAGATTTTTAATTACTGTTTGAGCGAACTGAAACATAAGTGTTGTCATCATTAGACCAGTGGTCACATCAAAGCTCTAATCAGCATTGGGATTATAATGAATGAAAATAGTAAAAAGGGCCTCAGCATTGGGATTATAATGAGTAAAAAGGGCATCAACATTTGGATTATAATGAGTAAAAAGAGTAAAAAAAGGCATCAGCACTGGGATTATAATGAGTAAAAAAGGGCAGTTTATTGCATGTGGGAATAGCAAAGATATGATAAGAATGATGGATAGTTTAATCAACTATTCAATACTAGTAAAACGCAATATTTAAACATTGTAACGTAATAATGGCCATGCAGACTTGAATTCGACTTGATTTATAATCTTCACATATGTATTTGAACCAGATTGCTAGCTCTAATTTTTGTGCATGGGCGATATACACCGGGCATTGGTGTACATATGCATTGATGGTAGATTTCTGCATTAATTTACTTTGTTAACCCATGTTGGTAAAACAGACGGCTAGATCGGGGTTCATGCTACCTTCTGTTTTTTATAAAGAGGTTCGAGATGACGCCGCTGCACAAGAGTTACTTTTTAATAGCGAAAACCAGACTTGTACTCAATAATCTTAATGCACATCACCAAATTTAACTTTCAGCAACCTGGTGCATATCTTCGTTAGCATTTTACTTTTGGGGGCTCGGGGTGGCTGTATTTTCAGGTATCTATCGCTCTTTCCATCAGATGGTTTAGTAATAATAACAATATTGGGATTCCGAGGAATGACCTTAATTACGGAACACTGCTTCCAAAGGCACCGAATTAAATTTGAAGACCCCTTTAATGATCGAACATACGTTTGTAATTTGGAGTTGCATAAGAGTTAAGGGGCACGATTTCGCGCGGGTAAAACTGGATTAAGCGCTAAGTAGATGTAGATTAATTTTGTCTGCTGACCTTTCCAGAGCGGTTCCTCTATTATGGTTCTTATTTGTTCGTGCACTGGTGGTTTGTTCTGTCCTTGTTTGTTCCTTATCTCTTCTTCCTTCGGTACATCTAGAAGGCTGTGCTACGTGATTGTGGCATTTCCTGTGTCTCCTCACTTCTAATATGGAATGACACGAAACCATATCACAAAATAGCACTCTACCGAAAACTGGCCCCGAGGTTATAAAACTTTTTCATGCTCAACTTAGCTTAGCATGAAATCTTTCTCTGTTAATAAATATGAATATGGCAACAAAAGTTGCATTTTCATACTTATTAGCAGAGAAATTTTCATGCTCAGCTAGAATTTTTTTGCAATTAGCAGTAGTTTGAAGTTGATTTCTACAACCTCGGGACCAGACCGAACAATACGAAGTGAAAATGCAACAAAAATATTGACTTTAGAACGGTTAACAGTATTCAAATTTTGTTTCTATGTTACAGTAAAAGGTTTAGTATGTTGGACAAATGTTGTTGTTGTTGTTTTGTTTTTTGTTGTTGTTTTTTTCATGTCTCAAGAATAGCCGAGTAATGCAAACAAATCTTACAGAAAAAATAGACAAATATTTATCCCCATAAAACATATAAGACAAAGAGCTTCTGAAAAGCAAGGCGCACATATCAAAGAAACCAAAACAAAAAGTGATCTATTTCACCAAACATTTACATTCATGTGGCTGAGCCAAAACAGCAAATTATTCCTATAGATATCAGTTATTGACAATTTAACAGACGTTATGAGCATCGAACAATAATGTTATTAATGACACCAGAATGTAGCGGGTTTTTGTTCGCTGCTATATGGACCGCGCCTTGCGAAAACGTGTCTTCGGCCATATGTAGACGGCGAAGGCCCAGATCAGCCTGCGCATCCGCGCAGTCTGATCAGGACCTTCACTGACCTCTAACAGAATCATTGGATACTACAAAATATATGAAGAGAGCAAAAGCCCGGATGATACTTTGCGCATGCGCAGGTTGATCAGAACCTGCGTATTTTGTGCAGTTTCGAAGGCATTTTTCGCTTGACGCAGTCCATATTTTATTATGTGCTACAAATATTGGAATTCAGTCTGTGCGTATACTATGAGACGATAATTATGAAATGGAACCAGACAGTGCGCGGGAAAAGGTAACATTATAGCCTGTGCGAATAGGGTAGATACAGATCTTATCCTAGTAGTCTGATAATAACATTTGACTGTCGAATTGCAAACTCCAGGGGTCCAGCATATTTTGTTTTGAGATTACCGTTGTTTGCGGTAAAATAAGTTGCTATGTAAAGAACGTATGGAAAACTAAACCAAAATTGCTTTTAATTTAGTTTGACTAAAGCAGTGTTTGTAGTTATCAGTGTTTGAGATATCGAGTGCTAACTGTAGCTTTGTTTGCCACAATATGGCCAGGACATTTGCTGGACGTCATTACATTTGTTATGTAACCAGATAAATTAGTCTAAATCAGGCCCCGATGTTATAAATCTGTTTTTCATGCTAAACTCAGCTGAGCATGAAATTTGTCCTGTTAATAAATCTCAAGTTACAAATTCTTTCTTGCTAAGCATAGTTGAGCATAAAACTTCCTCTGTTTATAAATATGAAAATGCCAACTATTGTTGGCATTTTCATATTTATTAGCAGAGAAAATTTCATGCTCAGCTGAGTTGCGTTTCAAAAAGTTTTATAACTTAAGGGTCAGACTTCGCAGATGTGTAGGGCTATGAAGGCATGCGTTGTTCGCATATGTCTCGAATTCGCCTTCACATGGCAAGGCAGGCTGAGGGTATAAAAGCGGGTCAAGTTTATCTTCGGTTTATTATTCCACCAAAGGGCCTTCGAGATTTGGTCCGGGTGATATCTTCGGTATTGTATGCCCTAGGCTGACACGATCTGGGTTGCTTTATTATAATCATTTAAGCGCCAATCGCATCTGCAGCAGACATTCTAAAACATTTGTTTTATATTTCAGACAAACATATGTTTCCCTGTAGATATCAATAAATAAGTATCTTGCTACCCTTCTTGTATTTAGCCGGTCTCTGTGGCTCAGTCGGATGCGCGTCCGACTGGTGATCAGGAAGTCGCGGGTTTGATCCCCTCCAGGACCGGCAACATCGTTTTTCGTGTAAATTGATCATGAAATATTTTCTACGGTCATTCTCTCCCTTCCGTTGATTCAAGAAGGATAGTTGTCAGTTTCTGGCGAAAGAACGTGCACAAGTACTGATTAACCGCTTAGAGGACTATGTATGTCCAGGAAAAGTGTGATTAGGTTAACTGATCGGCTCAACATGATTATAATAGTGTTGGCTGAGCCGTTAAAGTCCAACCCAACCAACCCCTCTTATCAAAACCTATGTTAGTCATGGCATTTTTGCCATATATTATGGAAATAAGGAACAATTTGAATATAAGCCAGATTAAGACAGATTTACAGACAGCCCTCTTTATATCGACACTCGATTTGACTGTCACGAAACCTTCGCTTAAGAGGTGACAATTAGTCACAAATTATGCAAGAATATTTCATTTATTACTTTAAAGAAACATATGTTTTGGATATTTGTTAGAATCGCCTCACTGAGGCGATTCTCACAAATATCCAAAACACATGATTACATATCAGTCTGCTCATTAAGTATTCTGTACAACAGCAAATTCATTTTAATGGCAACGTCTTTGGGAACAAATGCTGTTGTTGTAACGAGGGTTCACTGTATTCAATAAAAAATGTTGCTACAAATTGAAAAGCTAGTTTAAAAAGTGCAAACGTCTGAAAATCCGCTAATAGTGTAGATCCCTGTTATGTAAAACCTGTTCATTATCTATTATGGAGGAATTTTGGGGTACATAGACAAATTGACGTCATATTATTGCTCTTATAAATTTTCATTACTCCATTATATTGCTGTATTGTATTTAATCTAAATATTTAGACAGACCTGTCAAAACAGAATAGACCCTGAAAAGACGCCGCATCTTGCGGCGTCTTTTCAAGGTCTGGACTGTTTTCCACTCGTCCAGGACTTTTTGGCACATCAGCAATTAGTAAAATGGACTTGTTCAAATTCTAAGGAAAATATGGTAAGGAAAGACGTCGGGATATTTAGGATAAATACTGTACAAATGATAGGAAACTTCATCCGTAAACTGGTTCCCCGCTAAACGCCAAGTTACATCAGGGGAGAGAACCTGTCTACATCATTAGCAGTCCGGGCACGTGTTGGTACATCGATCAGCCATGGCGTACACTGCCGTCTAATTTGAGAACAGCGATACACATGGCCATGAACCTACCATTTCTGTTTTCCTCTTGTTTGGACTCTTTGAAGCGCAAAATGTATTTGACTGCGGAAAGACAGCAGTTGCCGTGGAGACACTTTTAGGGGTAGCAACTCTGCAAGGGAAGCAAATTCTTTCATTTTTGCGCATTCACACATTCTAAACAAAATCTCTATTGTAGATAGTCATTGGAACCGTTCTGTCGTGGGACCGTTTATGAATAAATATAACAGAATATAAATGAATAAATATAATAGAATACAATTGAATAAATATAATAGATTACAAATGAGCAAACGCACGACAAAACCTTCAATAGGTCTTGTGCGACCAGCGAAGACTCAGATCAGCCTGCGCATCCGCGCAGTCTGATCAGAGTGTTTCGCTGATCGCATGTGCCATTTACAGCCTCCGATCTCTCCAAAAGAGGGATGGACGAGAATAATTGTTATACTGAATAGATATATAGGCTGATCTTTGATGGTCGCACAGGCCTTATTTTAGGTTTTGTCATAAGCTCGTATGTTTTCATGGAGACATATAAGAAAAAAAATATGAGCCAACGCACGGTAAACTACAATAAGACTTCTGCGACCAACGAAGACTGAGATTGACCCTTGAGAGCAATATTGGCACAACCATTGCAAATTCTTGAAGGGTCTATGTTTTCTGGGTCATACTAGCTAGTTTCAGCCAATCAGACTTTATCAGTGATCCTCAGATAAATTTACCAAAAATCCCGAAAGGGGCCTAATGATCACAAAGGATCGGAAAAATATAAACTACACTATAGTGAAGTAGTGGGAGGCGTTTTACGGCCGCCACACGGCACAAGCACTAGCTGTAGTGGAGATAAATAGTTACTAATAGGAATACCAGCTAGGCAATAGGAATTACTAATAGGCACAAGAAAAGGATTGATATACATAATAAACAATATCAAAATATATAATCGGAAAAACGTGCCTTGTAATAACTCAAAATATACTGCTTAAGACAAAGTAAACATAGGGCAATATTTGTTTTATTTGCTATATCTTCCTTTCATTACACCTCCAAACTACTCTTATATCAAACCAAATTTTCTTGATTCCTTGGAGTTTGAGATAACGAGTTCGTTTAAACCTTTCATTTATTTATCTCTTTATTTTTTATTTATTTTTTTTTTTTTACTTTATTTTTTTTCATTTTTCATGTATGCAACTAATTGCTATTTATGAAACGAACTATATGAAATTTTTTTTTATTTTCCATATATGAAACTGACTGATTTATAGCACTAAATGTATGCAACTTATTTTTATCATTTTCCATATATGAACTAACTACTATTTATGGCACTAAATGCATGTATTTTTTTTATCATTTGCCATATATAAATTAACTATTATTTATGGCATTAAATGTGTGCAACATTTTTTTTTCATTTTCCATATATGAAACTAACTACTGTTTATGGCACTAAATGTATGTAACTTTTATTTTCCTTTAATTCATTTATTTTATTTATTTATTTTATTTAATGTATATGTTTATTATTATTATTATTATTATTATTATTATTATTATTATTATTATTATTATTATTATCCATTTATGAACTAACTATAATTTATGGCACTAAATGTACATGTGTAACATGTCTGTTGATTATTGAGTTTGCTGTTATCACTTAGCTATCGATAATCGCTCGCCGATATGCAGATCACACAAGCCTCTGAATCCGATAATGAAACTCATATCTAAACATCCGAATCAAAAAGACAGTTATGCCATTTTTACCCTAATATTGGGACAAACAAGCCTGGACAAATAGTGTAGACCAAGATCAGACGCCGCGTTTTGCGGCGTCTGATCATTGTCTTCAGTATTTGCCACTCACGCAGTACTTTTTGAACACAGTAAAATTGATTGCAAATTATACAAAATTCGATGTGGTAGGTAGATTAGAGACAGGTTTTCAACAAGTTCCTCTTGTTCAAAATTTCTGAAATTTTGACAATATTTTTGTAAAGCATCAATAATTGACAAATCAGTGGAGAAAAGCAAAAATGATTCATTATATAAAAATAATAATCAATTCACCGTAGCAATTGCATAGGTCAGACCAATACTTGGAAATAAATTTCTCTTAGTGATGTCGAAGCCACAGTAAGTACTGGTGCAAATAGATCTGAGCAAAAAGCGTAGATCCAGAGCCGAGTCTACACTGTTTCCCACTCACCCAACAGTCTTTTTGACATATCGACAGAGAATAAAGCGGCCCTGTTCATTTTTTATCATAAGTATGGTAAGGAGATAAGGTATCCAATTATAGTCATCGCAGCAGGCACACAACGTTGAAACAACGTTGATTCAACGTCAAGACGTTGAATCAGCGTTGAATCCACGTTGTTTTAACGTTGTGTGCCCGCTCGGATAGGCCGCAGGGTAAATATCTTTAGCGAACTGCGTTACAAAATCAGCTGAGATTATGTTTGATATCGTATGATGTACGCCCAACGTAAAAAATGCGCTAATTGAGTCAAATTTATTGATACCAACTGCAAGTATTTGCCAGTTTACTCAAATTTGGTGCCAATTTTGCCTACCGGAAGCGATTTTTTGTTTGCGCATGCGCAGAGGAAATTTGCCAGCGTGGTTCTATATCGGAAAATCTTTAGCTCAGCAACCTTAACAAATTTGGAAAGTTTCATGCTTATATCCGAAATGGCACAATCTTGGCTCTTAGCCGCTCTGCTATATTTTATGACTTGCGCGCCCAACGTGTGTTGCCGGACTGACATTTTGTCTGTTTGCAGGATCGTTGATCATTTTAGGAATGAAGGCGATTTTTATGGATTTTATCGATGATGAAAGACTTTATGTTAAGTTTGTAAGTGCTAGTCGGCGTTATGTTTTCTTTGAAAACATCGGCCCTATAGTTTATTTTAGAAATATGTGCAAAGAAACTAGTTCAAAATTCCTATTCGGAGGAGTTCAGAATTTGCTCTTGATCAATCAAATCGCGCTAAATTAGTATTAGGCAACTGAGTTTGAATTATCGCTTTGCTTCGTCTAAATGCCTTTGGCGGTGGCGAAAAAAAAAATAGATATGTTTATTTGGTATTATCCATTATTATGACAGCTTATGGTACTCAACCAATACATTTTATAGACCTCATTAGTTTACTGTCTCTGCACAGGTTATGATTTTCTCGCTATCTTTGACAAAATCAATCGACAACGGTGATACAAAATTGCATGTGCGCTCATCGATGTCGGTAGCCAAGGACCCAATGCGTCTTTAAGCGGACAGCCAAGATTGTGATCAGGCTGATCTGCTTCTTCACTGGGCACACATGCAAATCTTGTAGGAACTACTGTGTCCCGGCTCATTTATGAACAGAAACATCGGAAGTCCTGACCAGATTGCACGAATGCGTAGTTGGACCGGTGTGTACTACATTGTGCATGTAACTAACATATGGACTCTCTCTCTCATTTAATCTCTGCATACATTCAGCGAAAAACAGGGTCTGGTGGCCAAGGAATCTGAAGTGTTATCTCTAGAACTAGCCATTAGACTACACCGTCATTCAAACAGGTTCGCCAGTTTAACCCTTAAAGCGCCTTTCACAACTGCAGCAGACGACATTTTGATTTTTATTTTAGAGAATAAGTCCTGACATTTCATGTAAATCGTCTGCCAAGCAGACGATTTACATAAAATGCCTAGTCTTATTTACTCTAAAGAATCAGAATGTCGTCTGCTGCAATTGTGACTGGCGCTTTTAAGGTTAATTAAGTATTGAAAACTGATCAAACGTTCTCCCTCTTTATCCAAAACGCAGTTATCGGTGTTGAGGCTGGCACTAAATGACCCACAAGCAGAGTTGCAGGACTAGCTTACCCTAGCAGTGCCTGGGGCGCAGTGCTGGCAGAAATGGAACCAGACATTCATGCTTTTCGAGGACAAAACATCTTGGTTATGTTGACATATGTAGCTCAGATTTACATGTAACAGTCCGGTATGCGACTGGATCGTGTAACAGTGCAATTCCATGTGTAAACAGATCGCAAAAGCCTAATCTGATTTTGCAACGATGCAAATTTTGTCACATTCAAAGAAAGGACATTTTACTTTGTTGTTCATAGGCGTAGACAACATACGGTTTGGTTGGGAAACGGAAGTGAATCCATTGTTGATCCACAATGCACCATTGACCTTAAGCGTGCTGTCTACAAATAAAACCCGGGACTAGTTGTAGCACTGAATAGAATAGAATAATATTTATTGCAACTGCTACATATACAGAATGTGTTCTCAATTCGTTCGCGTGTAATTTTCGGCAAACCGCACTTATGCAGATATTTTAAAGCGTTACCATTGCAGCATTTCATCAAAGATTATGGGATAGACATTAATTTTGACAATGGCACTTTTAAAGTAGGTGGATGAGTAGGTGCTGCTGAGCAATTAATAGCATTCCCGGGACAGAGTGACAAAAATTTGATATTCTTATAACTACTAGTTTTAGTTTTGATGAGGCAAACCTAAAAGACGATGTGACACTAGCTGTAATTATTTTTTAATGCAAGGGTTATTCTCATTTAGACGAGATTCTGTTTTAGACCTCTCCATTTCACCCTTTGCATTTTGGAAATTAGCCGACTCAGCCAAAATTTGCATGTAAAGAGCCAAAGGCTATTAAAATCAGCTTTAACATTTATTGTGTGCGAAGCGTAGACCAAGCTTTTTGTGAAAGCTTATGCTTGTATTATTATAACAATTGTTTTGACTTATCAAGCAAAAACGTACAATAACGAATATACGCGACCGCCAATGCGCAGACCAGGCTGTCCATCTCGTTTTCTGGGCATTCGCCTTTCACCAGGAGAGCGTGCATTTTGCAGCATGCCATGTATCTGTAGGCGAAAAGAGTAGGTTCTGATTAGCCTGCGCATCTGAGCAGGATGATCAGGGCTTCGCCTTCGCGCCTTCGCTAGGACCTATTTTATGTCTAACGAGCTTTCATTATTATTGACGGTTTCGAAAGTAGTCCCAGTAGCCTAACAGTGCGCCTAATCATTCAGATTACTTTCCGACTGCTAGATGAATTAGATGCTGAAACAGGGAGTGATTCAAACGATTTGTTATAACTACACGTGCTTTCATATAAAGAGCAACGGACGGAAATGGACCTTATGTCATATGCGGACAACGACGGCCCAAAACGATTTGTGGTACCTACAACGTGCTTTCATTTGAAGCGCAACGGACGGAAATGTACCTCATGTCATATGCGGAAAAGGGGTATCTAAAACGATTTGTTATAACTAGACGTACTTTGATATCAAGCGCAACGGAATGAAATGGACCTTATGTTATATTCGTGCAACGAAGGCCCAGATCAGACTGCGCATTTTCGCAGTCTAATCAGGGCCTTCGTTGCCCGCTTACACACTCGTTGGATACATGTAAAATATCCTAATGAAAAGAAAAAACGGATCAGACTGCATGGATGCGTAGTCTGATTAAGGGCCTTTCCTTTATGCATACGACATATGGCTTGCTTTCTCAAGTTAAGTAACATGTGCTTTCATATGAGCTGGGGCAGAAATATAAACTAAATAAGAATACATGTAGCATGCGTGAAAAGTTAGAATCCAGACCAGGCTGCGCTGTTCCTCTCAAGAGTGCAGAGTCTGCAAGGTCGCAGAACTCGAAAGAAACGGACGCATAACTAGGACAGCGTCCTCCCTGCTGAGATAAATCCTAAATAATTAGTCTGGACGCCCAGTTCAGTTAGAACTGAATTTAGTTCATAATCTGGCTAATTACATTTTTATAACCATATTTGGTTCTGATAATAATTTCCTTGCAACCTTCACACACACACACACACACACACACACACACTTACACATAAAAATTCCTTTGCGCCATAATTGGCGCTATTAAAATACTTATACAAGAATTAAGAATAGGTACTGAATACACCGAACTGGTTAAATCGATTTACGCAGCACCATGTCAAGATATGTCTTTACGCATATGCCAACAGCGAATGCCAAGATCAGCATATGCATCCCTTTAATGAGACCATGGCTATTACTTTCCGCTTTTCCAACCATTGGACATTGTAAAATATATTGATGTATAAATACATGTATAGCCAAGACATTATCAGGTTGTGTGGCTCCTTGGCTAATTTTGATCTGGAAGTCTACTGTTAAAATATTCCCCAATTACATTAGCAAACATATTATTAAAAAGCATTCTTCTACGCCATAGTTCGTGATAAGCCAATGCTTTTAAACGAACAAAAAATATTTTGCTTTTTTCTTCACCAAAACATATGATGTGAATACGCATTAGAAGCGCCTCACAGAGGCACTTCTAATGAGTACACACAACATATGTTGAGTGAAGAAAAAAATATTTTAAAAAATATTTATTTTAATAGCCTTTTATCTGGAGCTCGTGAGCCATGGCATTTTAACCATATAAAATGATAAATGAGAAAGATTTTGGCTATTAAGATATTGAGACAGTTTTATGAAGTAAAAAGTTGTTAGAATTAATTGAAACGTTGGTTTTAAAACTGTGAATTTCTGAAAAAGTGCCTAGTAATGTACAACCCCAGTTTTCCCTGTTTTCTCTGTATGTCATCAATCCGATCACCCCATTTGTTCCACGAGCTTCCACTGTTTTATGATGCGTATAATGCGTAACACTTATGCTGTATATGAACAGTGAGTATGATGCGTAACACTTATGCTGTATATGAACAGTGCGTATGATGCGTAACACTTCTGCTATATATGAACAGTCAAGTCCTACATAAATCTGCGCATTCACAGATTCTGATCAGAGCCTACTCTGTTTGTTGATTGATTCTAC
Source organism: Anodontia alba (assembly GCA_964016985.1). Taxonomy (NCBI): domain Eukaryota; kingdom Metazoa; phylum Mollusca; class Bivalvia; order Lucinida; family Lucinidae; genus Anodontia; species Anodontia alba. Next base: position 68,288,587 of record OZ024834.1, read on the forward strand.
AGTATCCATGGAATCTGGAAGCAGGAAACGGAAACCTTAATCAGACTGTGCGAATGCCCAGGCTGATCCAGGCCTTCGTTTCCCCCGCATTGGGCATAGGGTTCGTTTTCAGCATTACTCATCATATGCCTTGTTGAGTCTAAAAAGTATATGAAAAATACCTTGAACAGACTATCCGAAACTGAAGCTGGTCTGGGTCTCCACCTTTCATAATAGCATTATGTGTGCCTTAAGGTGTCCGGCTCAACTTCTTTTACTCCGGATTACTTGCAAAACAGCATGATAAGAAAATGAAATAGTCAAAGCATAAGAATTTTCAGTCAAATCAGTTGACTCCCGCTATCTCGAACTCGCTTATCTCGAATAACTGCTTATCTCGAAGTGAAAATCTGGTCCTTGCCTAAACATTAAAATCTAAAAACATGTAAAACATATTGTGGAAAAGAGGAGAAATTGCTCCTAAGGAGCAATTTCTCCTCTTTTCCACAATATTTTCAATATATCTCTTTCAGGAGTCAGATTACACATATATTTGTTAAATGTGGTTAATCGGATTAGTTTTTCCTCATATCTGCAAATCTGATATGTCGAAGTACGGATATCTCGAACTATTTCAGAGAGTCCCTTGGAATTCGAGATAACGAGAGTCGACTGTATTTACTTCAGTCATCGACTTTTACTAACGGGATTTAAATGAAAATGAAGACGATTATTGGTTGAACCACATCAATAATATTGTGATTTGCATTTAACTTCGAATGGTTAATCCTATTTCCGTTTTCAAAATTAGCAAAAAACCATCGGAAATTACAAGAAAGTTACTCGATTTTCATCGCATGACAGAAAGCAATTTGAATTATTATAATTTGGGCTTTTCTGCCTACTCAAAATAAATCACGAACACATTATAGTTATATTTCTGCCAATACAATAGTTTTAATAGTTTTAATATCCTAAATGGTCTTTAGTCCATCTTAGTAACTAAACGGTCTTCATTTCGAAAACAAGCCTATTCAAATATACTGAAAATTTTACCCCCAACAAAAAAAATGAAAATTTTCAGATAAAAATTCGGATATTATTCATATTTCTGCTCTAAAACATAGATTCTGGGCACTCAGAACCGCCTCGGCGAGGCGGTTCTAACGGGTATCCTCAATCTATGTTTTGAGCAGTAATAAGGACAATAACGTATACCAATGTAAACCCCAGTTTTAATGTATAAAAGTGGGGTTTAAGGGAGTCAACGTTATATTGGCATGTTTTCGTGATGCTTAATCTTTCTTGGTTTCTAAATGATCTTTAGTCTTTCTTGGTACCTAAATGGTCTTAAATCTTTCTTTGTAATTTGAAACTGCAACAGAATTAGGAATGAGCTAATAGTCATGTACGTAGAACTGGTTTATGTTCTTTTCCTCCATCCTTCTCATGTCAGTAATCAAAATACTATGCTCCAAGGTGGTTCTTTTTTGTGAAGCTGTTCATATATTGTTTGAATTTTATGCTATCTCAGCTCACATCTCTGACGTTTCTTTGTGTTGAGGTTTTACGGCCTAGTCAACCCAATGTGGTCATATCAAGGGCGATCAGTATACCTAACCTCACTTTTACTAGGCAGGCTTAGTCCTCTAATCAGTTAACCAGTTTTATGCACAATCTTTCGCCAGAAACTGACAACTGCCCTTTTTGAATCAGCGGAAGGGAGAGAATGACCGTAGAAAATATATCATGATCAAATCTCCAAGAAAGAATGTTGCAGACTCGGCGGGGGTCGAACCCGCAACTTCCTGATCACCAGTCGGACGCGCATCCAACTGAGTTACCGAGGCCGGCACCTCCTTGACGTACGAGTGACGTGTGTGTATGTAGTCATGCCAAAAGAACAATGTAATTGCAAACCAACCAGTGTCTCAAAACAGAACCGGAAATATTTAGCAGATATAACTTCTAAAACAACCAAAGTTCTGGACTGAACTTGTCCACGTAACCAAAATTCAAGACTTAGTACATAAATGGGTCTCTGTAACTTCAATAATGTTTTACCTGGCTTACCAAGGTGCAGTGATAAAGGAAAATGTAAATGTGGACCATTTAACCCCTGAGTTTTTAAAATGGACTATTCCATCTAAGAAATTGAATGTGTCCATTATATCAATAAGGGTTATCCCGTAGACAAAATCGACAAAAATGGCAAACAGAGCAGTGACAAAATAGAAAAAGGCAAACAGTGTACGAGCCACCTTGTCTAGATCTACACTGTTTGCAAAACCTTATTTCTTGTCTCGTAACGAAAACAAGCCTATTCAAGTATACTGAAATTTTTACCTCAAAAAAATTGAAAATTTTCAGATAAAAATTCTGATATTTTTCCTAATTCTGCTCAAAACATATATTGTGGGTACTCGTTAGAACCGCCTCGCCGAGGCGGTTCTAACGAGTACCCACAATCTAAGTTTTTGAGCGGAATTAAAATAAATAATGTATACCCCTGTCAACCCTAGTTTTACTATATAAAAGTGGGGTTTAAGGGGGTCAAATTATATAGACGTGTTTTCGTGATGTGTAGCGCTGAAAAGGGTAACCAAAGAAGTGGCTAACTCTACGATCAATATAAGTAGCCTCGTCTTCAAATACGGCTCCATACTGATAGGCTCAAATCCACTTGTGCGGCTAGCCTTTACGTTTTTGGTTACGCTAGCAAAATTTTTAATTCTATGTTATATCTAAACCCTATTTCTTAACACATCGTATCAGTCGCTTGTAACGACCATCCTTTTACATAATAATAATCATCATGAAAACGATTTGTAGTCTAACACAATGTTTATTAATTTCCAATGTCTGCATGCAGGGTAAAACATTCAGCAGACGACAGTTTAAAATATTTTCCTTACTTTCCCAGACAACAGACTAGGGGGCGTAAGCAGTGTTGCAAACTTCATTACTGCTTATGAAGAGCCTCAATAAAACCGAGGCTCCCATTTTCTATCTGTAATGTGTCCTTTGTTTACAAAGGCAATCTGATTTATTTGATATTCATCTTTAAGGAAAGAATTGGCTCCCAAAGAGGGAGCAAATTCGAAAGAATTTGCTCCCTATTGATGCAAATTCTCTTTTCTTATAGAATACTATAACTGCTTTCAGAAGGGAACAAAGACAATTTTGACAAATCTGTCTCCCCTGAAAAAGTATCAATTCCACTTAAGCTGAGAAATTCTTTGATCACCAACTATATTGTTAAGATGCGTCGGAATGGTTCTTTACGCTCAAACAGCTCGTATTGTGATCATATTGATTAATCTTTACCACTCTCTGGGCTAATTCAGCAGACAACATACCGATAACATTTTTTTCTTATTTTAGCAGAAAACAGGATTGAACATTTCATGAAAATTGTCTCCAGTGGAAACAATATGCATGAGCCGTTAAAACCTGTTTTCTGGGAAAATTAAGAAAATATTCAACATGTCGTCTGCTGAAAAATTTACCTGTCATGCGTAAGCGCTAAACCAACTGATCCGGGGCAAGCATCAAAGACACTTAAAACTCAAAACAAATGAGATCAGAAAAAGGCGTATGTGAATCCATATTCTATTAATTGCTGTTATGTTTCAAACCAGCAACCATGTATGCAGGTATCGCCACATTACGAAAACACGCCTATTCAATTATATTAAAAAATTTCACCACCCAAAACTGAAAGTTTACAGATAAAAAGTCTGATATTTTCATATTTCTGCTCAAAAACATGGATTGTGGGTACTCGTTAGAACCGCCTCGGCAAACATAGATTGAGGGTACTCGTTAGAACCGCCTCGGCAAAACATAGAATGTGGGTATTCGTTAGAACCGCCTCGCCGAGGCGGTTCTAACGAGTGCCCACAAGCCATGCTTTTTTTGCAGAAATAAGAAAAATAATGTATACCCATGTAAACCCCAGTTTTACTATATAAAAATGGGGTTTAAAGGGGTCAAAATTATATAGGTACACGAAGTTTTGAGCATTAAAATAAAATAGGTTTTGGGACAAGCTGGAGGAACATAGATCTGTTATAAAATTCCTACTTAAAGAGGGTGAAAATCATTGCCTCATCTTTCAAAGGTTGCAGATTTTTTTTTTCTAAAGCAAGAATATCCCGTCCAACTTTTTATAGCTGGGTTTTACAGTTTAAGGAGGGCAGGAGCGGCGTGACGGACAAGCCTAGGCCAGAGAGGCTCGCTGAGGCAGTGACCCCTACAATGGTAGCAAATGTAGTGTTTTTGTCAACAAAGATCGCAGAGTGACATTGTAGGAGATAGCTAGTCAGTTTAGCATCGGTAAAGCGCGTCGGAACATCAACTTTTACACAAAACATAGGAATGAGCAAGATAGGTAGGTGCCATCACGAAAACATGCCTATATAATTTTGACCCCCTTAAACCCCACTTTTAAATAGTAAAACTAGGGTTTACGGGGGGTATACATTATTTTTCTTATTTCTGCTAAAAAACATAGATTGTGGGTACTCGTTGGAACCGCCTCGCTGAGGCGGTTCTAACGAGTACCCACAATCTATGTTTTGAGCAGAAATATGAAACATATCAGGGTTTTTTATCTGAAAATTTTCAGATTTTGGAGGTAAAATTTTCTATTTATTTGAATAGGTGTGTTTTCGTAATGCTACGTGGGAGCTGAAACAGCTGACAGAATAGCAAAGGGTGTCCACAGCAAAAGGACTGAAAAAAGGCTCGCTACAAATAAATATTACACAAGGGCGACTTTGATTTCAGCTGTAAATCGATACCTGAGCAGTAGGTCTACTTCATGTTTTGCAGAGGGAATACAAAAGCACTCACAAAGACGGCCAAATTGTATGGACGTAGGTGGGAAATACTTAAAAGAATAAAATGAATCTTTTAAAACCATTTAACGTTGTTTTGAGATAGAGCAAAAAGTCTAGATACTTTCCGATCGCCCCTCGTACACGGGAATACATATCGTTATTTACTATTTGAAAATAGTAACTCTTTGACTCGTTCTTAGTCAACGGTATTCATTCTACAGTTTATGCTGCAACTGACCTAAGGTCAAATAAAAAAAAAATATGTGTGTTTAGGGTAACCCTATCCTACCTTATTTTCCTGGTGAATCCTAGAATTTTTTTTTTTTTTTTTTTTTTTTTTTTTTTTTTTCATGTTTTCTAAAAAAAAAGGCGGTACTTGGATAAAATGTTTACGCTGTACATTTGGACAAGGAGGGCTGAGCAAACCGTGTAGACCCAGTTCAAACTGCTCCTAAAGGAGGGTTTGATCAGTGTCCACACTGTTTGCCATTCTATCAGCATATAACATCAAAATGACGTCGTATCAACGTCGATGCGTCGTGATCACGTCGCATCGACGTTGACACGACGTCATTTTAACGTTGTGTGCCCACTGGGTTTGCTCGTGCTTCGTTGGTTTTATATGTGACCCGTGGATGCGCAGGCTGATTTGAGTCTTCGCTGGTCGCACATGCAATCTTGTAGGAAATGCTGCGTTCCGGCTGGCCAGTTTGGTCCATCTGAACGGTGCATCTAGAACAGTGGATATGAAAAGAAAATCTGCCAGGAAGGATTTCACTGGAAAGCGTTTCCTAACTAATTACCCACTCCTTCGTGACAGATTTTTCATATCAAGTAAGACCTGCTCATCATTCTCGATTTATAATACCTACCACAAGGGAACTAAAGTATCATAAGGTAATTGATGCCTTATGATTTCACTATAATCGGCCACAAGAGAAATAATTCACACATCATCGGAACTGCTTTGCAGACACGATTCTGCGATTTTTGTATCCCGCGGGGACACATGGGTGGCCTAAAGGATGGAATGAACAGACGAATTGAAGTTTTGACCAACTTTGCGCCTTAAGTGTGGGAGAAATGTCCTTGATAAGGAGACACAGTGGTGGTGTTTTCTGATTTTGCTTTGAGCTTTTACGCTAGGCTTGACTGGTATACAGTCGAACTTCAAAGACTTGAACTACGTATGGTCATTTTGCTTTGAGCTTTTACGCTAGACTTGATTATACAGTCGAACTTCAAAGACTTGAACTACGTATGGTCATTTTGCTTTGAGCTTTTACGCTAGACTTGACTGGTATACAGTCGAACTTCAAAGACTTGAATTACTTATGGTCAATGGAAATTTGTTGTAGACATCTTAGTTCGAGAAGCTAAGGGTTAACCATAACGCCAGGTCAGGAGGCAAATGGGATGTCCTTCCGTTCTTCTATAAAAGAATGGTAAGTTGTGGATATTCATTAGAATCGCCTTGATGAGGCGAGTCTAATGAGTACATACAACATACATTTTTACGAGGACTTTTAAGAAAATTTCACTAAAATATTACTAAATACAGTCGACTCTCGTTATCTCAAATTCCAAGGGACTCTCTGCAATACTTCGAAATATCCGTACCTCGACATATCAGATTTGCAGAATTGAGGAAAAATAATTCGAACAACCACATTTAACAAAGATATATGTAATTGGACTCTTGAAGTTAAATATTGTGGAAAAGAGGAGAAACTGCTCCTTAGGAGCAATTTCTCCACTTTTTGCACAATATTTTTTTTACCGGTTGTTAGATTTTGATGTTTAGGCAGAGGCCAGATTTTCACTTCGAGATAAGCGGTTATTCGAGATAAGCGAGATCGAGATAACGCGAGTCAACTGTAGGTTTTCTTGAGCTATCGGAAAGATTTCCGATATGGAACCAAAGTCATGTTCTTATCAGCCACGGTAAACTGGCCATCGATGTTCGAGTTACTGAATTATACTGTATTTAATAACTGCAAGAATACAATGTTGATATTTGTACAGGAGAAAATTTATAAACAACAAATAAAATATATCTGGATATGAAGCAGTACCTGTCACTTGTTTTAGACATATTTATGTAATCAAAGCGCTGACAGCACTGGTGGGTCAACTGTCTCTGAGTGTAGGCTGGCAAATAGGTTTTGAACTGGGACTTAAAACTGTTTCATGTAACTCTTAACTTCCTTGTTTTTTAGACAAACACTGCAGACCTTGATCAGACGCTGCGTTCTGTGGCGTCTGATCTTGATCTGCACTGTTTGCTAATGTCACAAATGTGCCAGTCAAGGTTTTACAGATAGCCCACTATCAACAACACTCTGACGTCACAGCGACGGTTATACATAACCGTTACCTGGATTTCGTCTAACGCGCGGTTTGATTACATTGGACAATGAAAATCACTTAGACAGCAACCTTAAGAAAATTTTGGAGTTTGTATTCTATGACTCGATTGTAAACAATCAACCAAAAAAATTCATTGATTTGCTTAGGTGTTCCGCTTTTTGGGGACAGACACATATCTAGCATCGTGTCTCTTATAATTGACTCGCAACGTCAGAAAACGTATCTTAGTTTAAACTTTTATTTTATTTGTATACATATAACATTACCGTTTACAACGAGACATGACAAAACATCAATACATACAAATGAGATCCAGAAGAAACGTTTCTTCGAATATAAGCGCCAAGCGAACTTCAGATCACAGTCTTATCAGAATCTTCACTGGGCGCATTTTGGATAACCAAGGATGCAAAGTTTTCTTCATGCGGACAATTTAGACTCTAATCCGACTGTGCGGATTCGCAGGCTGATTTAAATCTTCGTTGGGAGCACAAGCCAGAAAGCACGTATTTTCACGTTGCTCCTCAAAGTATGCGCAAAGCGGGAGAATAGCTCTTACTATATATCTTTTAACCAATGCCGAATGAGCTTTTCTACCTAAACCATCACGAAAACATGTCTATATAATTTTGACCCCCTTAAACCCCACTTTAATATAGTAAAACTGGGGTTTATAGGGGTATACATTATTTATGTTAATTCTTCTCAAAACTATAGATTGTCGATACGCGTTAGAACTGCCTCGCCGAGGTGGTTATAAGTACCCACAATCTATGTTTTGAGCAGAAATATGGAGAATATCAGACTTTTTTATCAGACGATTTTCACTTTTTGGTGGTAAAATGTTCAGTATATTTGAATAGGCTTGTTTTCGTAATGACATTTTCAATAGTCTAGTTATTTTGTATTACCAAGTTTTATAGAATAAAGTCAAAACAATTACCTTTGGAAACAAAGAACACATTACATATTAGAAAATGGGAGTGTCGGTTTTGAGACTCTTCATAAACTGTAATGAAGTTTGCAACACTGCTTACGCCCTCTAGCGTATATAAGAGCAGAGCTCCATTTTCAAATATACCGCAGTGGGTCCCATGATCTCAAGGGAAATGAAATATAATCTGCACTAAGGTGAAGTACGGGGAGACGTTCTACCGCCGAAATTCCTCTATTTAATGCATTTCTGTGGCGTCCGAGATTGGTCTACACTGCTTGCCAATTTCTCTTTTATTCGAAGCTAGGCATAAATCGGTTATGCAAAGAAATTCATTAATTATCCATCCATCTCAAAATTGTGGTTTGTCGGTTGTCTACTCTTCGGCTGTCATCAGCTTTCAGAAGGATTTTTTTTTTATGTTTGGAAGAAGTAAATTTCCATAGTTTTGTCAGATCATCGTACAATGTTTCAGTATCTGTACATTTTTTCTATTCATCGATTAAAATAATTGAATATTCTAATTTGTTCCATTTTAAAAATGGTTGCAAATTATGTTAGAATCCATAGGACAGGAGTTTCAAGACCAATTTAAACAGATTCTACTTGTTCAAAAATTCTGAAAAATTTATGTCGTTGTTATGAAACATCACTAAAAAAGGGTTATTTTCAGAAAAACAAAAATACCTTTTGTTTGATAAATGTTCCAGATAAAATGTTCCAAAATGTAAGAAGCATTTTTTCCCCTTTTTAGAGTCGACTCTTTTTCAGACGGGACTTGCTGTGAAGGAAACCAAACCGGAACCTTAAACATTATCTCCCTTGTACAAACTGGCTATATGACCATCAGGTGTACCAGTTTCCTTAACGCGAATGGATAGACCTTCCCAGATAGCATTTTTATAAATCTACAGCGGGCCGTTATCGGCCCGTCAGCTGCTCTGACGGACCGATAACGGTCCGCTATAGATTTATGTAGAATGCTTACTGGGTTTATGGGAGCCAATCTATCAGACCTGAAAAAAGGGTATACTAAAACAAGGAAAGAGGTTGCGCCCTCTCAGAAGAGGTTTGATCCGCATAAATCAAGCAGGAAGTCATTGTAAAACATACGGCGAAAGATCTGCCATTATCCACACCCCTTAAGTGCGGCTGACGTCACTGGGGATTAATATGTTTCCTGCTGAAGACGAGAGTTATTAGCTGAGACGGAATGATTATTACAAACCATAATTTCAATGATATATCATAGAAATATAGTCTATTTCTAAAAGATCAAAGGGTGAGAGACGCATTTGTCTTAAACTACATTTGATTTAATGCCTTCTGAAAAAGTTGGCGAATAAAAGCCCAAAAGTGGCAAGTTAAAGAAACACAGGCCAATATAGCAAAAAAAAAAAAATTAAAGCACTGGTAGCACTGGTGGTTCAATGTAGGCCCGGAAAATGGTCGAGAACTAGGCCTTAAGACAGTTTTATTAAAACCCTAACTTCCTGTAATGTAAGCAAACAGTGCAGATCCTGATCAGACATCGCGTACTGTGATGTCTGATATGGGTCAGCATTGTTTACCAATGTCCCAGCACTAAGCCTAGTCCAGGTTTTACAGATAACCCTTTTTACACAGCACTCTGACGTCACAGCCACAACACTAGCGCTGATTACCTGGATTTCGTACAAACGCTAGTTGTGTGGATTAACTTTACTGGTCAGCGATAGTCGCGTGGACAACAGCTTATATTTTAGTAGATTTAGACCAAATAATGGAACACGTAAGAACTTGAGCTATTTATACTAAAAGTTCTTCATCTTGACTGGATGGAGCTTAATAATGCACTCCCCCCATCCTCCCCCCTCCCCCCCCAACCCCCCCCCCCCCCCCCCCCCCCACTGGTGGTTCAATGTAGGCCCGGAAAATGGTCCTGAACTAGGCCTTAAGACAGTTTTATTAAAACCCTAACTTCCTGTAATGTAAGCAAACAGTGCAGACCCCCCCCCCCCCACGCCCCCCATGGATGCATTCATTTTTAAATCGGTATTTAATATTATACTGTATTTACCCTAAATACTGGGACACCTTATTTACTTACCACACTTGTCCTAAACTTTGAAATAGTCCATTCTACTTCCTCTTGATGTGTCTAAAATATTGCTGTATGTACGGTAAACAGTACAGATCGGAGTTGGAGTGTCAGGATAACTTATATTTCAAAAGCCATTTCATTTAGATTCTTTGTTTGATTTGGTTTCAAGGTTCTAGCTCAAACACTTTTGGAGATATCTTGCTGACTTGAGTTTATTATGTCCGTTGAAAAAGGGGCACAACTCTGGGACTACGTCCGACGGAAAAAAAATACGGGTCCAGCTATTTTTATCCTGATTCACGATCCTATCTCTATGCAAAGTGTCTCAACGAACGGATGAACGAACAAACTACCCAAACACAATATAACCCTCCGACCGTTTGCCATTCTTTTTTTCTTTCCTTCTTTGTTTCTTTATTATTGTGTTTGGTTGTGCAAGTCATGGTTCTGATGTTTAAATCGAAATCGAATGGTCCTGAGTCCGGGTTTCGCAACAGATGCTGAAAAAGGACCTTAAATGTTTGACAAGGACCTATACTGTGTATATGAAATAAGAATTTTCTGACAAAAAGGAATAAATAAACTATAGACACCCCTAAAATCAGAAACGAACTTGTCCAGTCTATAAGTAAGAAGATTTTATTTGTATAAGCAGGTTTAGCTACAGTAGAACTTCAATGGCTCGAACCCCGATGGCTCGTTTACCATGGATGAGTCGAAAACGTTCCTGAGTCCGCAGAGATTTCCTCCAAATACGATATACGGATAATTTAGGCAGATTTTATCTTGCAAATAAATGCTGTGTGCACTCATTAGAATAGCCTCGATGAGGTCAGGAAGCAAATGGTGATAATTAAGGGAAGTCTTTTTGATCTTCTAGACAATAATGGTATGTTAAAAGAACTCATTAGAATCGCCCCGATGAGGGGATTCTAATGAGTACAGACAGCATACAATGTCATGACAAAATAAGAAAATTTCTCAAAATATTTGTTTTCTTGAGCTATCGGAAGAATTTTGTAGGGAGTAAAAACAAATCATCAAAGGTAAACGAGCCATCGGTAATTGAGCTATTGAGGTTTTACTGAAACATCTTTGTTTTTCCTGTTTCCTTCCAGATATGCCCATGACTGTTTTCGTATATCGCCCCTCTGTTTACTTCCAGATATGCCCATGACTGTTATTTTATAACAACTCTGTTTACTTCCATATATGCCCATGACTGTTTTCGTATATCGCCTCTCTGTTTACTTCCAGATATGCCCATGACTGTTATTTTATAACAACTCTCTGTTTACTTCCAGAATTGCCCATGGCTGTTATCGTATATCGCCTCTCTGTTTACTTCCAGATATGCCCATGACTGTTATTTTATAACAACTCTCTGTTTACTTCCAGAATTGCCTATGACTGTTATCGTATATCGCCTCTCTGTTTACTTCCAGATATGCCCATGACTGTTATTTAAAACAACTCTCTGTTTACTTCCAGATATGCCCATGACTATTATCGTATATCGACTCTCTGTTTACTTCCAGATATGCCAATGACTGTTATCGTATATCGACTCTCTGTTTACTTCCAGATATACCTAGGACTGTTATCGTATATCGCCTCTCTGTTTACTTCCAGATATGCCCATGACTGTTATCGTACATCGACTCTCTGTTTACTTCCAGATATGCCCATGACTGTTATCGTACATCGACTCTCTGTTTACTTCCAGATGTGTCCATGACTGTTATCGTATATCGACCCTCTGTTTACTTCCAGATATGCCCATGACTGATATCGTATATCGACTCTTTGTTTACTTCCAGATATGCCCATGACTGTTATCGTATATCGACTCTCTGTTTACTTCTCTCTGTGCCTCACCGTCTCAAGCCTCTACCTGCCCATGATGAAAAGCACATCAAGCGCCCGCAGGTCACGGACGCCTCCAATGACGTCAGATTTAGGTTCTTCCTACAGATCGGGTAAGTTTTTTCATTATTATTATCATTATTTTATAACATCTTACAGGAATGAAATATTTGAATATGTCTGGTCTGGATCTACACTGTTAGCTCAGACATGTCTGCCGAGTGTTTAAGGTAAATACTGTTATGATTACTCTAACTACATATCTGCCTACAAATTCCAGATTAAAGGCAATGAGAAATTTGTAGACAGTAAATTTGCAAACCGTTCGGGAAATCATTTCTCTGATACAGTTTTGTTGATTCTTTCCCGTTAAAACCATAATCCCACAGGTTATACACACTTAAATGCTAGCAATTTGATGGAATCCTGTTTTTGACCTGAAAATCGTGAAAACCTACAACATATGTTCCAAGGAGAAATATGAAAATCAAAGTACTGATAGCACTATAGGTCGATTGTCTCTGAATGTAGACTGGGAAAATGGACCTGAACTGGACTTTAGTTTGCTTCATTTAACTCTAAACTTTCCCTATTTTAATCAAACAGTGCAGACCCAGATCAGACGCCGTATTCTGATCTGGGTCTGCACTGTTTGCCAATGTCCCAGCAATAAGCCCAGTTCAGATTTTAGAATAGAGTTCGGTTCGGAGACAACAGGTTCTGGTTTCATATCATCAACATTTAGTTAGCAAATGCCTGAATACCTGTTTTTGCATGGAGCGGCCCAATAATGTTGTTAGAACTTGTGATCTGACCCATTTGCTGGCTTTTTTGTGGCAATAAAATATGTTTAAACTAGATGTGTTAACGCAATGTACGAATATTAAACGGATCTACTCATCACGAAAATACGCCTATATAGTTTTAACCCCCTTAAATCCCACTTTTATATAATAAAACTGGGGTTTACAGGGGTATACATTATTGTTCTTATTTCTGCTCAAAAAAATAGAATGTGGGTACTCGTTAGAACCGCCTCGTAGATTCGGGTCCACAATCTATGTTTTTTAGCAGAAATATGAGAAAAATCAGATTTTTTTATCTGAAAATTTTCAGTTTTAGTGGTAAAATTTTCAGTATATTTGAATAGGCGTGTTTTCGTAATGATATACAACGAGTATCGTCAAACACAATATACCTCGTGAGTCGCTTGAATTGATTCACAAGATCGTTGCAAAATAATTGATAACACCCAGGCTTTCATTGATGATGCAAACTACTTTATAAATAGTCTTCAGATTCATTATTTAATTGACTCTTAGATGTTAATCAATTTCCTCCATTCACAAGTTTAACTAGTCATCGCTCGATTTTTTAACATGTAACATTTCGATATTCTTTTCAGTTTAAATGTCGTGGATGTAGTAACAACATCGACACCATCCTTCCTTTTATTTTTAATAATAAAACGTCACCTTTCACATTTTATCAAATTGGTTCAGCTTATTCATAAGTATTATATTTTCTTAAGAACCGCGTTGCGCATAAAGGGCTAACTTGAGGCCAATGAAAAAAAGATGTGTTTGCCGTCTTTCGTCTGTCATTTTGTTTTTGCCGATACTAACTTGACCTTAATCGCTCAAATGGATAAATCAGCAGCCCACAAAGTGGTGATATTTTTCATATTTTTTCCCCAGAAAACAGGATTTGGCATTTCATGCAAATTCGATTTTCTATATTTTATGAGTTCGGTGTTTCCAAGGCCAACCATTATAGATATTATTGTTCATATGTGAAGGAAAGTAGGGAAAGGCGATAGAGCATCTGTAATCTGATCGTACATGTAATTAAGGCGTATTTACCCCTTAAGTTTTAGAACAGGCTAGCCTGAGCAAACATTCTAGACTGATAAGCAGGGGCGGATTCAGAGGGGGGGTTCAGTCAAACTCCCCGGCCCCCTGCGCGCTTTGACTCAAACTTTCATTTTCATGGAAAGTTTGGATAAATTCAATAGCTTTGGGACACTTAGATTTATACTTCTCTTCAACAAGTCTATTTTACTACCTGTGAACGTGTTTAAAATATTTGGGTGATTGGCAAACAGTGTAGACCCTGATCAGACGCCGTGTTCTGCGGTGTCTGATCTGGGTCTACTCTGTTTGGTCAGGCCTGTCTGTCCGAATACGTAGAGTAAGTGCGGTAATATGATAAAAGCGAACCCCACAGAAATCCTCCTGGATTCACCCCTGATCAGAACACAGCTTCTGATCGGGGTCCACAATACTTGGCAATAATTTAGAAATTTTAGACAAATTAGGCAATGAACGTATTCAAATTTTAAGAAACAGTGTAGAGGCCACAAGCACAGAAAATGGCTCTACAATATCTTTTAACTCATTCAGGGATTTTTAGACAGAGTGACTGGTAAGCAAATAGTGGTACTCAAATTTTAGGACAAGTATGGTGAAACGATAAAGGAGTCGAATAATTTACATAAATACAATAACAGAAAAATATCTGATGCTTTCAGTGACATTTGAAAATAAAGATACCTGAGCCGCGACATGACAAAAGACCCCTGAGAGCATATGCGAACAGCAAAGATTCAGGCGAGCCTGCGCATACGCGCAGTCTCGCCAGAACCTATGCTGTTTGCCTACACGTAAGCGGTATGCCAAGGAAAAACTTCAGTAAAGGAACGAGACATGTGGCCTCACTATGAGGTCGGGCATGCGCACGGAAAGACTGATGCGACGGGAAGTCCGAAACGCCTTTTTCTCTCGCATACGCGCATTCTCGCCAGAACCTATGCTGTTTGCCTACACGTAAGCGGTATACAAAGGAAAAAGCTTCAGCCAAGGAACCAGACATGTGACCTCACTAAGAGGTCGGACATGCGCACTGGAAGACAGATTCGACGGGAAGTCCGAAACGCCTTTTTCTCTCGCGTCGTGACTCACAATCTATACCCATAGACCATAATGACGACATGATATTGACTGAAGTCATTCAATTTGTACAGCTTGTTTGTTGCTGCTTTATGTTGTCGCGGAGGCGAAACTATCATGAAAGGGCGACTTAATAAACACACGAAACAAACAAATAAAAACGTGGGAAAATGTCTTGTTTATTATCACAGACAATGACTGGTTGATAAGAAAATCGCTAAACATGTGTCATGGAGGCTTTCTCTCAGCAAAAAGAAGGTAAATTCACGTGAGTCGCAGGGGTGGATCCTGGATGATTTATAAGGGGTTGGATTTGATCAAATTACAATTATACTTACTCTAAGTATTCGGAAAGACAGGCCTGATGAGCAAACAGTGTAAACCCAGATCAGATATCGCAGAACCGAGCGTCCGATCAGGGTCTGTACTGTTTGGAACTCATCAAGCAATTCTGCACACATTCACAGGTAGTAATATGGACTTGTTGAAGCGAAGTATAAGGTAAAGAGTGAGGCAGCACGAAAACATACCCATAGAATTTTGACCCCCCTAAACCCCACATTTATATAGTAAAATGGGGTTTACAGAGATATTTTATTTTATTATTTCTGCTCAAAAAGATAGATTGTGGGTACTCGTTAGAATCGCCTCTGCGAGGCGGTTCTAACGAATACTCAGAATCTGTGTTTTGAGCAGAAATATGAAAAAAAAATCAGAAGTTTTATCTGAAAACTTTTGTGGTGGTGAAATTTCAATATATTTGATTAGGCGTGTTTTCGTAATGGATGTGAATATCTAGGGCTAATAAAATATCCCATTTTTTTTTTCTCCAAAATTTCGTATGAAAATAAAATTTTGATTGTAAGTGGTTCGATTGAACCATCCTAACCCCTCTAAATCCGCCCCCGAGTCACAACATGACAATATGACCCGTATCATATACATCACGTGAGCTTCCTTCTAATTCCTCACACCCCTCCCACTATTTCCCCCTTTTTACTATCACGAAAACATATCTATAATTTTGACCCCCTTAAACCCCACTTTTATATAGTAAAACTGAGGTTTACATGGGTATACATTATTTTTCTTACTTCTACTCAAAACATAGATTGTGGGCACTCGTTAGAACCGCCTTGACAAGGCGGTTCTAACGAGTACCCACAATCTATGTTTTGAGCATATCAGAAGTTTTATCTGAAAACTTTCCGTTTTTGGTGGTGAAATTTTCAATATATTTGAATAGGCGTGTTTTCGTAATACGCTTCGAAATCATGTATTTTAATGCAGTAGAATTAAATAAATAAAATTGAAATAGCCTTGAACAGTCAGGACGCATATCGTAAGGTATATTTCCTACATTGCGACTCCATTTATTAAAACAGCTATCCATCACGAAAACATGCCTATATAATTTTGACCTCCTTAAACCCCACTTTTATATAGTAAAACTGGGGTTTACAGGGGTATACATTACTTTTCTTATTTCTGCTCAAAAACATAGATTGTGGGTACTCGTTAGAACCGCCTCACTGAGAAAAATATCAAAAGTTTTTATCTGAAAATTTTCCTTTTTTGGTTGTAAAATTTTCAATATATTTGAATAGGCATGTTTGCGAAATGCTATCTCTAAAACTAAGCATCCTGCAAAATGACAGATGACCGTGTGATTCCTATGCACATATTATTAAAAGACATTCAAAAGACATATTTCAAAAGTCTTTTTCTGCCCAAATTGTGCATTTAAACTGAACTCTTCAACATGTAAAATAACAGATATTTTAACCTACTTTGTTTTCATTTATACCGAATCCCCCCCCCAAAAAAATTGCCAAGGACAAATTCGACAAGAACTCTTATTTGTTGTCTAACAGTTGACGCCTGCCCACACGTTTCAGCAGGATAGTTTCTATTTTCACAGGGCATATTTGATTAGCTAGCTTTTTCCATCCACAGGCGCCTTGTATACAAAAATATTGTTATAACACTATGCTGCGGGAGAGCCTAAGAGCATAAAGCGACTGCTATTTACACTTTATATATATATATAGATATATAGATAGATAGATAGATAGATAGATAGATAGATAGATAGATAGATAGATAGATAGATATTGTTTTGTTTTTATTTTCTTGGGGCTGTTACAAGATTGGCATTTAACATTAAGTATTTACCTTAAGTAGTGGGACAAACAGGCATAAACAAACAATGCAGATCCAGATCAGACGCCGCCTTCTGTTTGTCACTAATCCAGTAATTTTAGACTCGTCAAAAAGTAGTATCTAAGCACTGACAGCACTGGTGGGTCGATTGTCTCCGAGTGTAGGCTGAGAAAATAGTCCTGAACGGGGAGTTAAGACTATTTCATTTAGCCATTTAATTCCTGTAATTTAAGCGAACATTGCAGACCCTGATCAGACGCCGCGTTCTGTGGCGTCTGATCTGGGTCTGCACTGTTTGCCAATGTCCCAAATGTCCCAGTCCAAGTTTTACAGATAACCATCTATCAATAGCACTCTGACGTTACAGCGACAAGAATAGCTCGGTTATAAATAACCGTTACCTGGATTTCGTCTAACGCGCGCTTTAATTACATTGGTCAATGAAAATCACATGAAAATTTCCTTTAGGAATTTTTTGCGTTTGTATACTATGGTTCTATAGTAACAATCGACACAAAAATGGACTTTGTCAAATTGTAGGAGAATTGTGATAAGGAGTTACAATGTCCGAATTGCAGTATCCAAGCTAAGTATATGCGCGCAATCTGCACTGGGCCATTCTCTCCGCTCACAAAACCATTGGAGTCTGTGAAATGTTTCAGCAGAGAGGCAAGGTCATGATAAGACTGCGCATGTGAAGGATAATCTGATTCGGTTCATTTTGCATAAACTAGAATACACCTGTGTGCTTGACGAGGCTCGTGCAAAACGAGTCCTAGCGCAGATATGAACAGTGAATAACTAAATCCACCTGCGCATTCTCGCAGTCCGACGTGACACATTTGTTGGAAAACCCTTGGTATTTTTAGAAACTAATACCACAAAAAAGCACAGACCGACTCAGTCTCTGAAGATACAACGGCTGATCCGTGCCTTAAGTTTTCAAATATATATTAAGGGTCATTTTTCGTCATGTGACTTACGTGCTTTACAACGTAAGAAAATGTACATTACGACATATACTTCCAGCAAATACTCAGATAAACCTGCGCATCACTGCAGTCTGATCAGCGTCTTTGCTGTCCGCCATATGATGCCTCGAATCCCTGGCCATCGCCTGGGCGCACAGCAGACTCCGATCAGACTGCGCGGAAGTGCACGCTGATCAGTCATCGCCGGGTGCAGTGTCCAAGGTACATTTTTTCATCTAACGGTCCAGCTACCGTATCTGGTATCGTTTTACATGCTTCTATATTTAATTTGCCAATCCAGTCATTATCGAAAGCCATATTTAGTGGAAGGAAATTTGTAAATTGCTTTTATAGGCTGTCTTTATCGACCTCCCTATAGTAAACGCAATCGAGAGGGGAATGATAACGAATTTTCTTAATGACTCGCAATTGCGTCGGAGGAGCAATTTTTAAACTCTGTCACTTAATATAGAGGCAAAAAAAAAAAAAAAAAAAAAAAAAAAGGCAAAAAAATAAAAAAAACTACGGTGAATGGAAACACACAAAGAAACAGCACTGTATATTGGAGGTTTTTGCTTCCTTTTCCGAAAAGAGGCCGCTAAAAAAGGGTTGCTTGTCAATCGTGAGGCTCGCAACTCGAAGCGAGGCAACCTCAAAGGGAGTAATTTGCTTACATATTGTTTTTTTTTTTTTTTTTTTTTTTTTTGTCGATTACGGTAGTTGTCCACGTGGTTTTCATTGACCAATGTAATCAAACTACGGGTTAGACGAAATCCAGGTAACGGTTATTTATAGCTGCGCTAGTCTTGTCACTGAGACGTCACAGTGCCTTGTAAAGAGATCTATCTGTAAAACCTGGACTTGGACATTGGCAAACAATGCAGACCTAACAATGCAGAATGCGGCGTCTGTTCAAGATCTGCATTGTTTGCTTAAATTACAGGAAGTTAAGAAATAAAAGAAACAGTCTTAAGTCTCCGCTCAGGGCCACATAATCCCAGCCTACATTAGGAGACAATTGATCCACCAGTGCTGTCAGTGCTTTGATGTCAAGAGTATCCAATTTAACACTTTCATCCCTGCAGACCAATACAGATGTCATTGCAAACAGTGCAGCTCCAGATGAGATGGCTCATCATGAGCCATCTCATCAGGATCTACACTGATTGCCACTCTTTTATGGATTTTTGACTAAACCATTTAAGTGAAGATACCGAGAAAATGTCATAGTCATGAAGCACAGCCTCCAGGGCACCAAAAGGAGAACATATGATGAACAAATAAGGACAACACAAACATCACATATGAAACCACAGACGCACAAAGAAGAATTACAACCAAAGAACCGCCTTCGTACGGTCAGTAGGAAAACTACTGGGGTGGAGGGGTTTAAATTGTTTTATTCCCACAAAAACCGCACCCTTAATTCTAATACATGTTCGGTCCGCATAAGGGTCCTCTGCCTGATCTGTGAAACATCAAAGTAAAACACATTTAATTTAAAAAACACTGTGGTGAAACAAAGCAAAGGGCTCAAAGGCGATCTGAAGCCGGACCACAAGAAAACCACAGACAGGAATACAGTGAGTCATACCACAGACATTGACAGTCAGGAACCAACCATCTGAAACAGACTGAGGAGGGAACCGTCATGTAGTCTGAGGACCGACCCGCCATTATGCAATTAAAATCCCTTTTTGCAACAATTGATGTGTACAAATTCACGTATAGAAGAGTCCATTTCTGGAACTCAGGGTTGAAAGTGTTAATAAGGCGGCAAATGCTGCTCTTAGAAATGTATCTATTTGCCTTAACCCTAGACCAAAATAATGGCATTAGGTTAAGCAACGTAACACTCATCTGTCATCGATATCAGGCTAACTTTATGCCATGAATTTGGGCTTAGTCTCGCCACACGAGGCTTCAATGTCTAAGACCTGTATCTTTATAATGAACCCTTCCATCACACGAGTCTGAAGTGTAAATTAAGTGTTTAAAGGGGTGTTATCAAGTAGCAGACAACACTGTATTATATGTTAAATGCAAGATAAATTATCTTTGATTGCTACTGTTATTGCAAATTGCTTAGTCCTCTAAGCGGTTAACCAATATTATGCACACTCCTTCGCCAGACACTGACAACTGCCCTTCTTGAAGCAGCGGAAGGTAGAGAATAACCGTAGAAAATATTCCACTAACGAATGTTGAGATCCGGCGGGGTCGAACCAGCAACCTCCTGATCTCCAGTCGGATGCGCATCCAACTGAGCCACCGAGGCCGGCTGAGACAATGATGGGTTACTGTAGATGCAATTAGGGAAGGTATTGGTAATTCTAAGCATACACCGCACCGCGGTTATGCAAGCAGACCTCTTCTGTGTCTTCGAATGACGCGGCTGAATGTATTCAAAAAATAGAAAAAAATATTGGTGTCAATTGGTGCATTGGCGTAATATATTTCCTATGCGTTTTTGTGACAAACCTCATATCCTTGGTCCTGAGAGGATTATGGTTAGTGGCTTTTTCGTTTCGTTTTTTGCACATAAAGCAGTCATGACACAGACAAGCCAGGATGGATCCAGGAGGATTTCTGTGATAGTTCGATTTAATCATATTACTGTACTTACTCTACGTATTCAGACAGACAGGCCTGAGCAAACAATGTAGACCCAGATCAGATGGCGCAGAACACGACATCTAATCAGGGTCTACACTGTTTGCCACTCACCCAGCAATTTTACACACATTCACAGGTAAGAAAATGGACTTGTTGAAGAGAAGTATAAAGCGCTATCAAATCTATCCAAAATTTCCAATGAAAATGAAATTTTTTGTCAAGGCGCGGGAGGATGGCGGATGGGGTTCGACCGAAGCCCTCGACCCTCATCTAAATCCGCTCCTGCAAGCGGAAAGGGAAATCGTCTTCAAGATACATACAGTAAATTCTGCCATTAAGACCACTCGAAAATAAGACCACTCCGCTATTAAGACCAACTTTTGTCAGTTCCAAATGGGTTTTTTCTTATGTTCTTCATCGCTGCATACTATTTTTTCTGCACAAAAAATATGTTATGATACTCATTAGAAGCGCCTCGCCGAGGCGCTTCTAATGAGTACCACAACATATGTTTTGAAGAGGAATAAGAAAAAAAATATCAGTATTTTTTGGTTGAAAAAAAAAGCACATTATCTGGAGCTGTGTTATACTTTCAATAATATGAAAATAGGCTTAGCCTAAATGCGAGCACAGCACAGACCCATCTGTAGTCTCTTCAAAAGTCAAATAATCAGCAAAATATATGCGTGACATTTATTGACACTCGTTTCTTGTACTTCGTGACGCTTATTAGTGAGACCCAAATTTTGTAAATAGTCAGTTCTGCCAACTTCCGGTGGCAACTTCCGGGAAGAAAAAGGAAGAAAATTGGTCAGAGCCATTTCTGCGGAAAGTATATATCGTTGTATGTTACTTTTCCTTGACAAACTCTCTACCGTATAGCTCACTTCGTTCGCGACGCGCTTTGCTTCGCGCGTCACGAGCTCTGCTCGCTATCAAGACCACCCCGCTAATAAAACCACCTTAAGGCAGTACCAAAGGTGGTCTTCATAGCGGAAAATTACTGTATCATGATCGTACAACCTCTTACATGTACGCTACATATGCACCTCAACGTTAGAAACCTTATCTTCGGACAAGTGCGTTCGGTGATAATTCAGATCAGACTGTGCAAATCTTCACCGAAAGTGCTTTACACTCAGTAACCATCTCGAAAACATGCCTATTCAAATATACTGAAATTTTTTCCACCAGAAAATGAAAAACTTTCAGATGAAATATTCTGGTAGTTTTCATATTTCTGCTCAAAAACATAGATTGCGGGTACTCGTTAGAACCGCCTCGCCGAGGCGGTTCTAACGAGTACCCGCAATCTATGTTTAGAGCTGAAATAAGAAAATTAATGTATACTCCTGTAAACCCCAGTTTTACTGTATAAAAGTGGGGTTTAAGAGGGTCCAAACTATATATGCATGTTTTCGTGATAAAAGTCGATCACGTTTTAAAGCAATCTGCAAAATTTTGTTAAGATGTTTTAAACACTCGGAGACAAGTTTTATTTAAGTAGGTTGTGTGATACTTTATGCACTAAACAATTTGCTTTTTTTTTTTTAAAGCAATTTATTAGGTGCCCAAAGCCATGGTCTGTCTTATTTTAAATCTATTTTTGTTTTACGTTCGTTTGTATGTGTCTTAGTTGTGTATTGTATACATAGGTAATTATTCCTTTTACAATATCCACAGTCTCTCATAGCTCTGTATAGAACCTCTCTTTTAAATATTCTACCAAATGTAAATTAATTTTTGCCTTTATGTTTGTATAATATAACAGGGGTGAGACTTAATTGAAATATTTGAATTGAATTGAACCGAATCCATCTCTCATGGTGTTACCTTATCATGAGCTGGTAGCCATTGTAAATTCATCTTCCGTGACACAATGACTGGAATAATTCTCGTTAATCTGGACTCAGACAATAATCCCTTGCTTTCGCTCTTTATTCTATACATCCATGGCATATGGCATGTATACATCCATGGCATATGGCATGTAGTTTTATTTTAGAATAGATTCTAAAATAAATGGCCTTCGAGAGCAAGGAACACTCGCAAAAACTTAAAACAGTTAACTCCAATTTCAATTTTAGGGACGTCCGGCTATGAGATTTACATATTCCTATAGAAAAATGGCTAAACTATTTGCAAACAGTGCAGACCCTGATCAGACGCCGCGTTCTGCACTGTTTGCCAAGTACCATTTTACGGGTCTCCCGACTACAATGAGTTAAAGTGTCTTGGTTTCTGCGCTAGAAAGTCGAGTATTAGAGTATAGTATTGTGTATTGAAATTAGGGAATGAGATGGGGGTGAGGGGGGGGCGGGGGGGGGGGGGCTTTATACACACGTATTACACAATATAATACGCAATGTGAGAATATGTACGTTCTGACATGCGAGCCGTCCGCGCAGTCTGATCAGATTCATCATTGTCCGCATGAAGAAACTTTGCATCCCTGGTTATCTAAAATGCGCTCAGTGAGGAGTCTGATCTGAATCTTCGGTGGTCGACATGTAAAAAAAAAGAAAAAAAAAAGAAAAAAAAAAAAAAAACATTTGTCTGACGTTTTAATAAGTTATAATATTCACTTGTCCGAATGTTTGGCATTATGAAATACGTGATCATCGCCATGTTCAAGTCGCATATTCAACCATCAAAAGATATATACACAAGTCTAGAAGTATATCATATTTCAAACGGGTCATACCAAAACGCCTAAAAAAGGTAAGAGAAAAGTCCAGGGAGTGCCACAATCACAATCCGCAGCCCATCCCAGACCCCAAGAGGAAGAGGAAACCGACAAATCTAAACAAGCACAAACCGAACAAACGTACGAAAAGCAGTAAGATTAGCTCTCTCTTCCCAAAGCGAGGTAATTGTAATACTAAAAGGACTGAAAAACACAAGAACAAAATGACACACGGAAACACATACAACAAACACCTCGTAGAATAAACCACAAAGCAACAAAGAGTAAGACTAACACCGGAACCACCGCCTTAATAAACAACAACTTTTCTTTTTATACCAACGTTGTTTTTTTTTATGTTTAAAAACATACGCATTTTGAGGAGGCTACATTCATTATTTATATCATACACATATATCACATGACGACATGAGCCAAATCATGTAAACATGAAAATCAGTTGATAACGAACTGTTCTCTATATACTGAAATTGTTAATTGTTTGATTCCTTTTGGAATGTGTCATACGGTTTTTGCAAAACTTACCAATCAATAGACGGATATTCTTTCCTCGTTTATGGGCTAAATCGGTACTAAATACGTCAAATGCATAACCCTTGAAATGTCATGATAAACGTTGGCTATGCGAAAGAGAATCTCACTTATTTGCAAACAGCTAATGCAGGCTCATCAAAGCCTTGTTATTTGTTGGCAGACTCTTTGTTTTTACATGACATCGCCGATAAGGGAAGATTCGTAGTTAGCAGCGCACCTACACAAACTGGTCTTGATCTTTTCGTCTCACAAACGCCGAAGTATCCATTTTATCATTACGCGGTTGAAATGTCTGTAATGAACCATAACAAAACGTTATCAACTTTTATAAGATCCTAGGCTAGTAGTGTTTCTTGCCTAGTTAGTCAGTAATAAGATGTCCGAACGTTGACTTTTTGTTCGTTAAATCTGGAGGTCAGATAAGGTCAGAAGAAACAAGTTGCTTCCTGGTTGATGAAAATACTGTCCGTTGTAGGGGGAATTCCTGGCATGGAGCCATTGTTTTTGTAATTCTAGCATTGGTGCCGCCTCCAGAAAGGCTGCCAATTTTGCTTGATATTTTGTTTACTTGTTATTCCTGTACCAAAGCTATCATGATGGCCATCGCTCTTAATCACTGCCGGCTTTGGTTTCGGTTTTCTATCACTTTTCTTTTTTTTTTTTTTTTTTTTTGTATTTTGCCTTTATGTTTGAAATTGCAGCCGACGCTCGTTATCTTGAAGTCCAAGGGACCCTCTGAAATACATCGGGATACATGTATCCATTCCTCGATATATCAGATTTGCAGAATTGAGGCAACAAAAATCAAACAACCACAGTTCACAAATGAATATGTAACTTGACTCCTGAAGTTAGTTATATATTGAAAATATAGAAAGGAGGAGAAATTACTCCTTAGGAGCAATTTTCTCTCATTTCCACAATATTTTGTTGCCTGTTGTTAGATTTCCATGTTAAAACAGGGACAAGATTTTCACTTCTACATAAGCGGTTATTCGAGATACAAGAAGTCGAGATAACGAGGGTCGATTGTACTTCAGGATATGAGGGCGAGGGTTTAGTTCCCATAAAATCACGTTTAAGCCTCATCTACTTACCATAATTTAATTATTTATCTTTGATGGTACCAGGATTGAGATTGAGTCCGTTTTACGGCCGCAACAGCACAAAAACAAGCTGCTAGATGAGTGACAGTAAAGACCCAGATCTGACGCCGCAGAATATCTTGGCTTACACTGTTTGCTCATCCTTGTCTGCCCGAATTCGTTTATTTTGTCTATAATCATTTCCCCTCATTACGAAAACACGCCTATTCAAATATATAGACAATTTCACATCCAAAGACTGAAAATTTTCAGATAAAACACTCTGGTATTTTTCATATTTCTGCTCAAAACATAGATTGTGGGTACTCGTTAGAACCGCCTCGGTGGGGCGGTTCTAAAGAGTACCCACAATCTATGTTTTTGAGCAGAAATAAGAAAAATAATGTATACCCCTGTAAACCCCAGTTTTACTATATAACAGCGGGGTTTAAGGGGGTCAAAATTATATAGGCATGTTTTCATGATGTAACTTCTATTTGCAGGGACAGAGGGCGATACCTTTAGTAAAAGAAGAAATGTGTATAGTGTATTTTCTAATATGATGACAAGGCACGCGCACAGACATAAAAACGATCAAGCATTTGTTGATAGAATGTTTAACCTTTTTGACTTAAATGGTAGGTAATTAAGACGTTTCCATTAAATGGAACTGGATATTCATACAGCCCTCTTTTTACCGGCACTCGATACAACGACAAAATTCGTCATAATGACAATTTGTCTGTCAGTGACCTTTGCTTAAGAGGTACCAATTAGTCACAGATTATGCAAAAATATTGCATTTAATACTTTAAAGAAACATATGCTTTGGATATTTGTCAGATTCATATGTTTTGGATATTTGTTAGAATCTAACAAATATCCAAAATATATGTTCTATGAGGAAATAAGAACACAACAAGACCTTTTCTTACATATCAATCTGTTTATTTCATTAAGTATTCTGTACAACAACAAATTCATTTTAATGGCAACGTTTTTGGGAACAAATGCTGTCGTTGTAACGAGGGTTCACTGTACTTGGTAGATTTTTCGCGAAGGGAGGCACTTTAGTGACTTCCGGTTTGCTTTAATGCATCCCAAACCCTTCAAAAATAAGGTCTACTCTAGAAGATATGAATCATTTACTTTCGGAGTAGACCCCTTTTTGGACGGGATGCAAAACCACTTTGAAAATTCCAGACTTCCCCCTCCCACACTTCTGAAAGCGTATCCATTCACCTTTAAAGAAATGCGAGTTGGTGTGAGAAGGTAACCATTATGTCACATGCGGACAATGAAGAAGAAACTCAGTCTTCCGATCCAGGCACACTGATTCAAGCTTTCGTTTCCTACTTTGAGAATCATTGAATGGAATAAAATCTATCGATGGGAGCGAGAAAAATTCAGAGAATATACCAATGATTTGCCACATTCACGAAGCGCAGCCTTCCCAATGGTACGATCAGACGAAGATATGTGAAACAAATAATGACTAAATAAACGCCACGTATAAAACACTTGATGCACGAACAGAAAAAAAAGAACCGCAACACAGGAACCGCTTTGGATCGGTCAGTAGAAAAATACTAGGGGCGGGGTATGGGTTGGGGGTTTATGAATTGATTCACTCGAGCAAAACCTTTTCCTTAGGTCCATATAGGTGTCCTCTACCTCAACATATTAATCCATATAAAATCACAAACACTGTAATGAAACAAAGCAAAGGGATCGGAGTGATCCGGGTTCAGAATGTAAGAAAACCACAAACAGGAAAACGATGGGCCTTCCCACAGACATTGCATCAAGAAAATATGCCTATATATAACTTGACCCCCCGTAAATCCCACGTTTATATACTAAAACTGGGATTAAACGTGGTTTACATTATTTTTCTTACTTCTGCTTAAAATCATAGATTGTGGGTACGCGTAAGAATCGCCTCGCCAAGGCGGTTCTAGCGAGTACCCACAATCTATACTTGGAGCAGAAATGTGAAGACTATCAATTTTTTTTTATCTGAAAATTTTCATTGTTTGGTGGTAAAATTTTCAGTATATTTGAATAGGCATGTTTTCATAATGGATAGTTAATCGACATTCCGATGAAAATCTTAACACAGGCCCTTAACAGAATGCTCGAATATACAGTCTGGTCCAAGGCATTGCTGGTCCAACGCTTTGCAGATTGCATGTTGCTTGTATGCCTAGGTATACTTTGAGAAATGGTCATTTACGAAACGGAAGTGCTTCCGTTCAAATACGATTAGGTCATGAAAATAGTTTCGTTTAAATCGAGAGTGGACAATGATGTTAGTCTTGTTTCAACTGTAAACCAGTCGTAAAATGTCAGTCTCCATTAATAAAAGGTCAATCGAAATAAACACGTCAGGTTCTTATCATCCTTCAATAAACGACAATTATAGGCTTTTAGTCATGGCACTATGTAGGCACAATTAGCAGACAATAAATGTATAGTCATTTTCTCACGTTTCCAACAAAATGTAGTTACCATTTCACTGGAAAAGTCTTCAAAGCAAGACTATTTTAATGAAATGACGGAACCGCTAAGCAGAGAGTCTGTTAAAAAAAAAGATGTTACTATTTTCTGGAAAAAGCGGCTTCTTCAAGAAAATAATAACTTCACTTTAAACAGATCGTCAGCTGATGAACAAATTCAAAATGCTAAAGGATAAGCAATTGGCAATAAAGGACAAATCTGTCATAAGGTGGTAATCACCTGCAGAGCAATATGCTAATTGCCATTTACAAAAAGAAGCAACAAACAAAGCTATGAAGGGAAATGCCAAGAGATACCACATGCAAAAATGTAAGCGAAGATACCCAGGAAATACCATGATCACGAAGCACAAACTTCTCAAGGCTCCAAAAAGAAGATGATGAACAAATAATGACAATATAAACCACCGTTGCACGAACTGAAAATAACTGCAACAAAGGAGCCGTCTTGGAACGGTCAACAGAAAGTCTAAAGAGCTTTAACCAGTTTTACTCGCATGTAACCGATGTTCAGGAAGGTTTGTGCCTGACTTTACTCGTCTATGGTTGGTTTCACCGTGGTTTAACAGGAGTTTGTTTTCCTAATATTTTTTACTCTTACTCTCGGATTGCAGTCAAGCCCACATGTTCCTTTCATCATAGTCAAGCCCATATGTTCCTTTCATCATAGCCTGAAGGAATTAATATACAGTTGACTTTCATTATTTCAAACTCCAAGGGACCAAACCTTTTTTAATTGACAATAGTATGATGAAATATTAAGGACGTATGGCAATCAAAACCAATATTGCCCATTATTTAGTTACACTTATATCGGATAAATATCTAAAAAGGTTGCTTTTGGAAACAAAGAATACATAAATGAACGAAAATGTTGGAGGCTCGGTTTTTATGTCTCTTCATATGCAGCAATATAATTTGCGATAAGTTTGAATTATAAATGTTTAAGACAACGAGTCAACTGCATATCAAAGTGGCTATTGGCGCTGTAAGGACTAGTACATGTTTTGAATAGCTTACATGCTGATGCTTTGTTCTTAAGTGTCTTAACTCTTTCGTCTCCAAATTTCAGACTACATTTGTAGTCTGCTTTGGGTTTGTTCTTTTTAACAAACTACTAGAAAGAAGTTTACATGTAAAGTTGAAAGACTGAATGTCAAACACGTAGATCCTGATGAGACGCCTCATAAGAGCCGTCTCATCTGGATCTACGCTGTTTGCCAAAGCCTATTGTTATTGCCTGTAGCAGTGAAAGTTAATCCGTTATCTTTTCTCGTTTCAGGTAATAGAGTTGTAGAAAAAATGGAATTCAAAGCGGTTTTACAAATTTTAGGAATTGTTAATCATAACTTTTGATCGTTATATGATAACGTTAATAATGTTTTTCACTGTGATACTTCGAATGGACTGCGCGTAACCTCAAACCAAAATGACGATGTGATGAATGCGGTTGCGCACGAATTCGAAATGCCACGTCCGCGCGCAGAGACTGCTTTCTCACCAAGGCTCGCCAGTTTTCCCATCTGCTGCTGAAATCACTTCAACTGAGGTCAGCTGTGGGGAAAACAAACATTATGCTTTGTGCGAACAGTGAAGAGCATATACAGCCTACGCATGCGCTCACTTCGGACATGAGTTTTGTGTATACATTTTACACGATTTATGTATAATGTATGGCAACATCATGGACACTAAGAGCACAGGCTGGTCCATATGTCTCCGCTGTTCACACGTGGAACAAAATTTGTCTTCCCCAAGGCGTATCTCAAATAATGTAGTACATTTTATGGACTATACTTGTCAGAATGTTGAAATATGCTTCCATGGGGAATTGAGTCGTGTCGTCTGCTTGGCAAAAACTGGAGAAACTTTAATGAACAGACAGTGAGGAGTGAACGATAATGCGCAGATGTGTTCTATCTTACATACCAACGTGGAAGTACGAAGATGGTACAGATCCCCAGGGGGTGCGGGGTGTACTTGCTGGTCAGCTTGGTACCGATGCGTGAAAAAAAAAAAAAGATGAAAAAGGTTTGTTTTTTTAAGCAGGGCAATGCGCAGCGCCGTCATCATTTAGGGTAGGAAAAATGGTATTTTAGTGGGAAAAGAGTATAATTTCACGGATCTGCTAAAAACGCTGTGATTAGGGGTAAATTAAAATCTGGTGACCATTTTTATACAGTGAGGAGCATTTATCCGAAACAACCTCGGTAAGTAGTCTGAGTAAGTAGTTATATCGTTCTCCCAACTTTTTTTTTCTGAATTAAGACGCACCTTTAAATAGTTTCCCGCTTTTGAGTCCTAGAAGCGCAAATATGTAAGCAAAACAATTTTTGTGAAATACCTGTCTTAGGTAGCTTACTATTAAAATCCTATGTATACAGAATGACATATAATCTTTAATCACTACATTTGTGTTTATGCTAAGTAAAAAAAGTTTGCTATGGCATAGTATAATTTAGACGTTTTAACAAAAAGAGTAGTTTAATGTCTTCCGTGTTAAGGGCTACCTTTTCTTATTACACAGTGAAAAGGGCTAGGCCTACTTTTTTAAGAACACAATGAAACGCTTAACTTTTTTTTAATATTTCGAGCACAGTGTTTAGGGTATCTTTTGCAATACTTTGTTCCAGCATCGGTACCAAGCTGACCAGCAAATGGCCCCACCCAAGATTGTTAAACTTTATAAAACTATGTTATAAAACTTTTTTCATGCTCAACTGAGCTGAGCATGAATATTTCTCTGTGATAAATATGAAAATGCCAATAAAGGTTGGCATTTTCATATTTATTCGCAGAGAAATTTTCATGCTCAGCTATGTTTAGGAAGAAACAATTTGCAGTTCTTAGCAATTCGAGGTTTATAAGCAGGACAAATTTCATCCTCAGCTGATCTGAGCATGAAAGAACTTTTATGACCTCGGGGCCTGAGTTTTATATAATTGAGCCACGCCATAAGAAAAGGAGCCTTCGTGGTATACATGACCAGAAAAGATCCAGACCAGCCACTGATGCCACACAGTCTGACACAGCCATTATCATACACCGGTATACTATTTACTACCCTATGATTCTAGCGGAAAGCGGTGGTCCTCATCAAACTACGGCTGCGTAGTTTGTTCGCCCCTGTGCTGCCCACACATGCTCTGAAGACCCATCTTTCTTGTGGCGTGGTTCAGTTCTGAAATACACTTTGTTACGTTTTTGCCTTGAGTCCCGGCTCTGGTGATGCTCGCTAACAGAGCCAGGGAGTCAGGAAAACCATTATACCGATTTGTACGCAGCTCTGATACGGTGTCAAGGATGGTGTTCAGAAATTGGAGACATTAGTAATTAATTTCTCATGTGAACAACTAAGGTAACGGAAAAATGCGTTTGCCCAGGTAACGGAGATTACGAGTTTGCCAAAGGGTCAGTTTAGTCTACTCGGTAATAGTTAAGGCGAAAGGAGAGAATTAAATTTTCCTCCTTCCCGATTTGTTATCCCCTATTCTGACGAACTCCTATCCTAAAATGACGAAAAGGAGATTTAAAAAAAATAGGAACTACCTATGGCCCACTTGTTTTTATCTATCTTGTCTCTTGGTTTACCAGATAAATTACCAATGCCTCCAATTTCCTACATGGTGATGAATACATAGAGCAATCAGAACAAAAGCGTACCATCTTTACCCTAAATATTTGGACACAAAAACTGCTTGCCATACTTACGTTAAAAGTTTGACAAGTCCATTTTATTACCTGTTGACATGTCTGAAATTAATGGATATGAGTAACAGAGTATAACCGGATCAGATGCCGCAATAAGTGGCATCTGATCTGGTTCTACACGGTTTGCTCTGGCCCGTCTGTCCGAATACTTAAGGTAAGCAGTTTCTTATGCCGTTATATTTACCAATATACGAGTCAGCGCATGACAAAACCTACAATAAGGCTTGTGTGACCAGCGAAGAATCAGATCAGCCTGCGCATCTGCGCAGTCTGATCAGAGTCTGTGCTGATCGCATATGCCTTCTAGCCTTCAGGTTATCGAGCGGGGTGAACGAGAACCCTTGCCATACTGGGCAGACGCACAGGCTGGTCTGAGTCTTTGCTGGTTACACAGGTCTTATTGCAGGCTTTGTCGTACGCTGGCTCAAATATATAAATCATACACTGAGCCGGGACACAGCAATTCCTTCAAGACTGAATGTACATGTACGCTCAGCTAAAACTCAGATTAGCCTGCGTATCCGCGCAGTCTAATCGGTTTTCGTTGTCTGCCTGCTGAAAACGCTTATGATCCTTGGCTACCAACAGAGCGCCCTGCGAAGACTCTGATCAGACTGCGCGGATGCGCAGGCTGATCTGAGTCTCCGCTGGGCGTACATGCAATATTGTAGGAAATGCTGTGCACCTGCGCATGTTTATTTTTCATGTCGTATTGTATGTATACCCTTCTTCGTTATAGGGCTTTTTTTTTATCGAAGACATAAGAATGTGTACAATTACTGTTTTCAATTATGTCTCCCTAACATTTTAATCCATATCTGAAATCAAATCAAGATCGAAATCAGTAGGCGCTGTCAAATGTCAGGACCTTTGTTCTCCGATATCACGTTTGGGCTTTGTCATGATTATCATTACGAAAACATCCCTTTTCAAATATAATGAAAGTTTTACCACCAAAAAAATAATGAAAGATTAAAAATTAATATTTTTCATATTTCTGCTCAAAACATAGAGTGTGGGTACTCGTTAGAACCGCCTCGACGAGGCGGTTCTAACGGGTTCCCACAATGTATATTTTGAGCAGAAATAAGAAAAATAATGTATACCCGTGTAAACTCCAGTTTTACTATATAAAAGTTGGGTTAAAGGGGGGGTCAGAATTATATAATCACGTTTTCGTGATGAGGTTTTGTGTCGCAAATGCGGACAGTGAAGACCAAGCTAAGCCGAAGTCTGTTGTGCGCTCACAGAATCATTAGATGCTCTAAAACGAATGGAATGACCAGGCCGTGGACAGCCTGATCTGGGTATTCGCTGGTTGCGTATGACGTTACTATTTGTTCAATGATATTCTCATTTGGGCATTTACACTATATATGCAGCGAACAACAACACAGCCTGCCTGGCCACTCATGTCAATGCACAAAAGGTATGGAGTTCTGTGTTCTCGCGACTAAATTTATATCACAAGATTCTAGAGGATTTATTATACAAGGAGATGCAATCTGGTCGAACCTATTTAAATACAACACCAGGCAGATTTCTGCGTACAGTCGAACCTCGATGGCTCGAACACCGATGGCTCGTTTACCATGGCTAATTCGAACTCGTTTTTGAGTCCCTACGAAATTCTTCCGATAGCTCAAGAAAACAAATATTTAAGGAAATTTTCTTATTTTATCGTGAAATTGTATGTTGTATGTATTCATTAGAATCGCCCCATCGAGGCGATTCGAATGAGTACACTCAACATACAACCACTGTGTAGAAAATCGAAAAGATTTCCCTAAATTATCGCTATTTGCTTCATGAACTGGTGCCACGATTAACCCTCAGTGGCTCGAACGAATTTCCATGGTCCCAAAGATGTTCGAGCCATTGAGGTTCGACTGTATTTGCTTTCAAGCTTGTGGCGGCCGTTAAACTTCTTTTAGTTCTTCACAATATTCTAGAGGTTTTGTTCTACAAGGAGGTCGCAACCTAGTCCAACCTATTTAAATATAACACCAGGCTGATTTCTGCATATTTGCTTCCAAGCTTGTGGCGGCCGTTTAAAGTATCTTGTACTTCAGCATAATGTAGTTTACACTTTCTAGACTTTTGAGCTCAGTGACACCATTTTGTAATTTGAATAGAGAATCTCGCTCAAACCCGCGCTAGGAGGCATGAGAAGTGTTGCATATTATAGGGCTGTTGAACTACTACCATTGACAAGTAATAAAATTTGATAATTCATTCCACAACCCTGCATATTACATATATTTTACGAACAGACTGGACACAACCGATACTGCTATTTTCTGCTGTGTTCTTTGCTTTACAGGGATTTATCTCTCTAAGAAAATATTCAAATGCATTGGAGACCAAGCACATGCAATCTAAGACTAGAGCTATTTCTGTGAAATTATCTGCAAGTATTCTTTGTCATTTAAATTAGGTTTGCAGTGTAGATGCCGATTTCTGCAAGCCCCGAAAATCTATTTTCGCATTAAATTAAATAAAAGAAATCGGCTAAGTACTGCAAAAAGTGCACTTATTGTTTCCTAGGAAGTTCTGTTGAAAGTCATGCATTGCAATGTTAAATAATACATATGCAAATAATAATCAAGGATTATTCTGCCTCTAAATAGTTTCTGAATGTTACAACTGGGAGCAATGAACATACACAGAACAGCAGGGCATTTAATATCATCTTCCGAGTCAGACTAAAGACATATATTATTACGCTTAAAATATCGAAAAAAGTGTTCTAAGCAATCCCAAATGAACTGTATATTTTCTCTTGCCTCCGAGAAGTTTTCTTAATGCAAATCTGCACCGTCGTTTTGGATCACTTTTCCACTAATCTAAACTATTGTCCAACTTCAAAAAATGTGGTTAAAGTACGTGATGACATGATGACGTAATGCGACTTTAGTGACGTCACATACTAAGAAGACTTGATACACTCGTTACATTGTCTGCCATATTAAACAAAGGAGAAAACTTTTGAGACCGTTGTTTTTCTGTACACTAAATAAAACTGAATAAAAGAAATTCGTTGCTATCATAAGAACGATTGATACAATAAAAGAAGGCATCAATAAAAACATATTATAATAGCCGCGCCAAGCAAAAATGTGTCTTCGACCATGCGCAAAATGCAGATTCAGATTTATCCCACCGTGGTGACAAATGATTCTGCTGACGGACAGCGAAGGCCCTGATCAGACTGCGAGGTTACGCAATCTGATCTAGGCCTTTGCTGTCTGCAAATGCCCGAAGAAGCATTTTCGCATGGCGCGGCCAATGTAATATTTTTAAATTTATGTATGTATATATGAGTACAAGAAGTGTGCATATTAAAGTACAGTACAAGTGTGACCGTTGTTGAACAGAGGAATGTTTAGGAAACTTTTTATCGGTCAACGCTGGCAATCAGTTGGACTGGTACACGTTGAAACCAGTAAGTCTAATAAACGCTAAAACATCGCTTCCGACATTGATTCAAAGTCAAAGACGCCGTTTCACCGTTAGGTGGTATACACTTGTAGGCGGATTTTAAGATTTTTTTCACTGCTTAACTGGATTTCAACTTGTTATTTCTATCAATTTCTTACATTATGACAAAAAAAAACCTATTTTACTGAATATTATATAGTGAATCTACATGTCTTTTTACCATCACGAAAACACGCTTATATAATTTTGACCCCCTTAAACCCCACTTTTATATAGTAAAACTGTGGTTTACAGGGTTATAAATTATTTTTCTTATTTCTACTAAAAAACATATAATGTGGGTACTCGTCAGAACGGCCTCGCCGAGGCGGTTCTAACGAGTACCCACAATCTATGTTTTGAGCAGAAATATGAAAAATATCAGTTTTTTTTTATCTGAAAATTTTCAGTTTTTGGAGGTAAAATTTTCTATATATTGAATAGGCATGTTTTTGTAATGCATAATTCTAGAAAAAGGAATGTCCAGATAAATACCATATTCGTCCTAAATACCGCATATACCCCTATAAGCATATAGTCAAGCAATTCCGTAGTTTTCAGATTACAATCAGAGTACTTTTTGTCTACTTCTTTATAAAGGCAAACATTGTGAGTACCCATTTGAATTAAATCATATGAGTATCCACATATGGTTTTATAAAACAAAATCAGAAAAAATGGCAAAAACATCATCAAATACATCCTTTGTTGATCTTTTGAAAGTGTATTCTTCGTAAATATACATATTTTACTACAAGTTTTCGCCAGTTATTTTGAAAAACCTAAGCGTACAATGCGGTAATTATATTGAATACGGTAATTTGAAAGAAAAAAAAAACATAAGCGGACAGTGCGGTATTTAGGTGGAACACGGTATATTTTTATTCACTAGTAAGTCAATTCTTTACCATGAGGGATATAAAGAGTTGACTTACTAGTGTTTTATTATTTTTATTCCTTAGTTCAAAATTTAAAAGTATATTTTTTTTCTTATTTCTCTACGTTTTCCGTGCAGAGACAAGAAAAAATAACAATACATAATGGTTGAAAAAAAATGCTCTATTTAGAGCGATGGCTTAGAAGAATACATTTCACGTAGGTGTTAAAGAGACTTAATAAAACTGAGTCTCTGATTTTCGTTATTTTGTGAGCTTTTTTTTCCAAAGGCAACCTTTTAGATTTTTATTTTAAACGTATTATTGAACTGTTTCTGTACTACAAATTCTGATTACCGCTTATTTTGATAAACAGTAATTACATGTATGTTTATGCAATGCGTAAGCGAGAAAATTGGCATATGCAGGCAAGGAATGCTCTGATTAATGTGCAGTCTGATTAGAGCTTTCACATTACGAAAACACGCCTATACAAATATATAGAAAATTTCACCTCCAAAAACTGAAAATTTTCAGATAAAATCTCTGATATTTTTTTATATTTCTGTTCAAAACATAGATTGTGGGTACTCGTTAGAACCGCCTCGGCGAGGCGGTTCTAACGCGTACCCACAATCTATGTTTTGAGCAGAAATAAGAAAAATAAGGTATACCCCTGTAAAACCAAACCCAGTTTTACTATATAAAAGTGGGGTTTAAGGGGGTCAAAATTATATAGGCGTGTTTTCGTGATGAATGACCACTTACAGAATCCTTAATTTGCATATGCCATTCAGTTTTTTTTTTTTTTTTTTTTTTTTTTTTTTTTCTCTCACCTTTGGCACTATGTATAGACGGACTAAAATAACCTGTCGACATGATTGTGGTATCGAAGTTACATGTATTTAATTAGATGTGCCAGCTGCAAGAGTTGCATTAGAGATTATTTACTAGTCTTACAGTTCACCAGAGTGTCCCGTTCGCTTATCCATCGAGTCAGATATAAAAAGGTATAATGAGAAGTCTATTAATATTGAAATCAATCGCTCAGTCCGACAGGGTAGTTTGGGCAGTACTATTATTGTTAATGAGAAAAAATGGCATTTTATTTCATCTTTAAATTATAAATGTAGAATGTTTTCATACAAGTTCACTGATTGAATAGTTTAAGTTATTACCATAAATTCTGGCTTATGTAGCAGACAAGAATGTAAACAGGCGTAGTCCAGCCAAAGATTCCGTTTAGCTTTCTGTCTTTTTTTTCTATCAGTTTTGCATATTATATAGTTTTTAGATCAGTGAGGGTCGTGATCGCACTTCCTGGGAGTTTACAATATTTGTATATTACGAGATAGTGTAGAATGGCCTCCTTAAATGGGAATTAATTTATGTCTCTCTCCAACAGAATGACAATTAGCTTTAGTCTGAAGCAGTCACCTTCTAAAGGGGTTTGTTCCCTGCCTCCACATACTAAACTGTCTGAGGTTGGCAGATACCAGAACCGCTGGGAAATCGACTGACCCGTATTGCATTTTTTCGCTTGTACAAGTAATCTATGAAAATATTATTAATCCATTATTGCCTAGCATCCCAAAAGGTGGATTACGCAAACAGTGTAAGACAAGATCAGACGCCGCAATGCGGCGTCTGATCATGGTCTACACTGTTTTTCGTAGCATCACGAAAACACGCCTATATAATTTTGACCCCCTTAAACCGCACTTTTGTATAGTAAAACTGGGGTTTACAGGGGTATACATTATTCTTCTTATTTCTGCTCAAAAACATAGATTGTGGGTACTCGTTAGAACCGCCTCGGCGAGGCAGTTCTAACGAGTACTCACAATCTATGTTTTTAACAGAAATATGAAAAATATCAGAAATTTTAACTGAAATTTTTTTCAGTTTTTGGAGGTGAAATTTTAAATATATTTAAATAGGCGTGTTTTCGTAATGGCATGAAATACCTTTAATAAGAGAAAGTTATATCAATCTCTATATAGCACCCCTGTCATTAATATTATGCGGCGTCTGAACGTGGTCTACACTGTTTTTTCGTGACATAACTTTTAATAACAGAAGCAGTTATAGCAATCTCTATATAGCACCCCTGTCCCTATATAATGGAACCTTCTGAAAATTCATGATGGAAGAGTTCATTGAAAATATTCAGGCATAAATGGGTTAAGAGAATACAGTTTGATAGGGCTTCATACTCTAATAGATTAAAAAAAAACGAATAATGGTTGATAATGACTATACTTTCAAAAATGTAAAAATCCGTTTGACATTTCTTTTAAGTAATAAGACAATCATGAAACAGAAAAATGTAAGCTGGCTACCTAGACACTTTTTTTTTTTTTTTTTTTTTTTTTTTTGTTTTTTTGTTGTTTTTTTTTTTTTTCACATGGCCGCACCCATTTTCAAATGGTCCCGCCAGACGCTGCTCTGAAAATGGCTCTGTCGGGCACATCTCGGCAAAGAGGTTCCCATTTCGCATAGCCTTTGCTGATCACATAAAGAGTCATCGGTAATGCAGAATAGTCCCATGAATAGCAAAGTCCTGATTACAAGCCATAAACAGATTCTAAAAGGAATGCACTTTGAGAACAATAGACATACTCACAAAACGGGAAAAAAAAAACAAAAAACATGGAGTGCCAAGTTTTCTGCGCCAGATAAGATAGTTTCGACCTCTTCGTTATTCCCTTACGCCCACAGACCTCTTTTCTTCTGGCGCGGTGCATACAAGAGATTTACGAAGAGGGCGATATGCTGTATACTTTTTAATATTTCCAGCTGCTTGTAATGAATGTGTATACATGTATATAAAGAGCAAGACAATGCCAATAGTATAACAATGAGCCGATCAATGGAACGCCTACATAATGCCATATGCGAAACGCAAGAAAAGGGCCATATGCCATGTGCAGGTAATAATCTTTCAGATCAGCATGCGAACTCGCACAGCCTGATCATGGCCTTAATGACCGCTCACAAACTCATTGGTGTCACGAACAGAAAAGACTCTCTGGCAATGCGCAGACTGATCAGTACAGAAGCCGTTCGTAATTGGCACAGGAGTCGTTTTCTTGTGTCGCGCACTGATGTCATCAACAGCAAAATTACAGTCTTTGTATCCCTTTATTGCTTGGATCTTTGGATGAGAAATGAGACTTGATGCACTTAAAATTTCCACCACTTTACAATGGTAACAACTTTTGTGACTTCCTGTTTGCTTTCCCGCACACCAAGTCCCTTCTGAAAAAGGGTTTATTCTAAAAAGAAAGAATTTGCTCCCTGGGGAGCAAATTCTTTCCTTTTTGAATAAACCCGTTTTCAGAAGAAAATGTTTTACGAGTTGCCTCAGGTTAACTTATATTCTGCTAATTTCGGATATTCTGCTAATTTCGGAAACTATTTATGTAAAAAGTAACAGCCTAACCAGACTCGGGATTCGAAGGCTAGTCTTGGCTGCGTTCTGAAGTGCAAAACATTCTCGAAGGTTTCGTCCTGTAACCAGGACAATAACGATCGCGAGTGTTTTGCAATTTCGAAAGCGCTCTGTTTTCTGTTGCTTTATGGCATTATATAATATTTCCTGCGACGGTTCTAATTATAGCGACAAAAGATGTAAATTTTAAGTGATGATATCACGTGGTATATGATCCTATTATGTGAGCTTTAATTGCTCATGTTATAAATCATCATATTTATTTATGTACATTAATATTCATGTAATTATTTTATTTCGAAATTTGATTTTGTTATTAATAAATGAAGCAACAAAATTTCTGACGTCTTATTTCGTTCAGTCATCCATTTGATCGGCTCGTCCTCGGGCGGCCGTATTCACTACAGAAGTAAACCAATGAAACTATGAAGAAACTCAGGAAATCATATTAAGGTCTTCCCTGGGGTTTGGGGGAACAAGGAAGTATGCCCATTTATTTTCAGGTAACAATAAAACATCGTTAAATAGTTTAAGGGACAGGTTTTGGAGTATAAGGAACATTGAAAATTTTGGATATCACTTTTAGCGAACAAGAGAACAAGACCGAACAATGGAATATAGACCCCTTACCCGCTGGGAGGGCCTCCCTATTGCCTGAATTAAGTTTGTTCCCACCTGGCTCATGTTGATTTGACCTTTGTACCGGAAACAGTATCTTCTGAAAGAAAAGCTATGTTTGGCCAACTAATCGACAGCCCTCTCTCTCTCTCTCTCTCTCATAACGGGCGAGGTCACGGTACTGCCATTTACTGAAAACCTGAATCAAAGTGCAAAGCAATATTGCAACGGGTTAGCAGTAAGCTTTTCAGACAAGAGTAGTCGCCAATGAACGAATTCACTTTAAAATGATTATGGGTCAATAGCTATATGCCTTGTAGCACCGAAACGGCAAAGGTGTTGAAATAAGAACGTTTATTTTCTCTCCGAGGTTTCTTATTTCCTTCCCAGGAGCTGATAATGCCCTTGTCACCTGAAACCACCACAATAAGCGAACCAATTGTCAGCTTTGAAACTAACAGATACCTAGGAAAGGTCACAATCAAGGAACACAGCCCCACTCACCCTCATCCCTCTCAAGCCACTGAATAAGCTGAACTGCATCAGAAGTAATGGCAAAAGCAGTTGTATATTATACTTGGCTTAAGGATGAATAAAAAATACTCTTATTTAATTAACTATTAAATGAGAAGAAATCTATCTGTCTATCTAACTACAAACTGAACGTCAGAGAAAGCGAAATCATAAACACAACTTTATCAGGGCTCCAAAAGAAGGAAACACGAAACAATGACATAACAATGGTACAGTGAACCTTCGCATCATGAAAACATAACTATATAGATTTGACCCCATTAAACCCCACTTTTATACAGTAAAACTGGGGTTTACAGAGGTATATATTATTTTTCTTATTTCTGCTCAAAAACACAGATTGTCGGTACTCGTTAGAACCGCCTCGCCGAGGTGGTTCTAACGAGTACCTACAATGTATGTTTTGAGCAGATATATGAGAAATATCAGGACAATAACGATCGCATTCGCACAGCCTGATCATGGCCTTACTCACCGCTCACAAACTCATTGGTGTCACGAACAGAAAAAGACTCTCTGGCAAGACTGCCAATGCGCAGGCTGATCAGAACAGAAGTCGTTCGTAATCGGCACAGGGGTCGTTTTCTTGTGTCGCGTACTGATGTCATCAACAGCAAAATTACAGTCTTTGTATCCCTATATTATTTGGATCTTTTGATGAGAAAGGAGACTTGATGCACTTAAAATTCCCACCACTTTACAATGGTAACAACTTTTGTGACTTCCTGTTTGCTTTCCCGCACACCCTAATCCCTTCTGAAAAAAGGGTTTATTCTAAAAAGAAAGAATCTTTCCTTTTTGAATGAACCCGTTTTCAGAAGGAAGAAAATGTCTTACGAGTTGCCTCAGGTTAACTTATATTCAGCTAATTTCGGATATTCTGCTTATTTTGGAAACTATTTATGTAAAAAGTAACAGCCTAACCAGACTCGGGATTCGAAGGCTGGTCTTGGCTGCGTTCTGAAGTGCAAACATTCTCGAAGGTTTTGTTCTGTAACCAGGACAATAACGATCGCGAGTGTTTTGCAATTTCGAATGCGCTCTGTTTTCTGTTGCTTTATGGCATTATATAATATTTCCTGCAACAAAATTTCTGACGTCTTATTTCGTTCAGTCATC
This sequence comes from Anodontia alba, assembly GCA_964016985.1. NCBI lineage: Eukaryota > Metazoa > Mollusca > Bivalvia > Lucinida > Lucinidae > Anodontia > Anodontia alba. The sequence goes on from OZ024834.1 coordinate 68,329,997, forward strand.
CATTTGATCGGCTCGTCCTCGGGCGGCCGGATTCACTACAGAATTAAACCAATGAAACTTTGGAGAAACTCAAGAAATCCTATTAACCCATTGTAGTCGGGAGACCCTTAAAGGGATAATTGGCAAACAGTGCAGACCCAGTCTTATTTCGTTCAGTCATCCATTTGATCGGCTCGTCCTCGGGCGGCCGGATTCACTACAGAATTAAACCAATGAAACTATGAAGAAACTCAAGACATCCTATTAAACCATTGTAGTCGGGAGACCCTTAAAGGGATAATTGGCAAACAGTGCAGACCCAGATCAGACGCCCGGTCGCAGAACGCGGCGTCTGATCAGGGATTCCACTGTTTGCAAATAGTTTCGCCATTTTTCTCTAGGAATATGTAAATCTCATAGTCGGCCAAACCTAAAATTGAAATTGGACTCTTCTAATATATAGTGTGGGAGAGTCTTTTCAGTATACAATGGGTTCAGGTCGTCCCAGGGGTTTGGGGGAACAAGGAAAAATGCCCATTTATCTATTATTTATTTTATTTATTTATTTTTTTATTTTTGGAACAAGGGAACATTGTCAAAGACTTTAAGGGAACAAAGAACCGAAGCCAGTTTTGGGGTATAGGGAATATTGAAATTTTGAATATCACTTTTAGCGAAAAAGAGAACAAGGCCGATTATTTTTAAGGAACAATGGAACATGGAACCCTTCCTCCCTGGGAGGGCCTCCCTATTGCCTGAAGTTTGTTCCCACCAGCTCATGTCGGTTGACCTTTGCACCGGAAACAATATCTTCTGAAAGAAGAGCTATGATTGGGCAACTAATCAGCAGCTCTCTCTCTCTCTCTCTCTCTCTCTCTCTCTCTCTCATAGCGAGCAAGGCCACGGTACTGCCATTTACTGAAAACCAATATCAAAGTGCAAAGCAATACTGCAACGGGTTAGCAGTAAGCTTTTCAGACAAGAGTAGTCGCCATTGAACAAATTCACTTCAAAATTATTATGGGTCAATAGCTATATGCCTTGTAGCACCGAAACGGCAAAGGTGTTATAAGAACATTAATTTTATTTTCTCTAAGAGGTTGCTTCTTTCCTTCCCAGGAGCTGTTAATGCCCTTGTCACCTTAAACCACCACAATAAGCGAACCGATTGTCAGCTTTGAAACTAACAGATACCTAGGAAAGGTCACAATCAAGGAACATAGCCTCCCTCCCCACCCCCACCCCCACCCCCACCCCTTCGGGCATCAGAAATAATGGCAAAAGAAGTTGTATATTATACTTGGTTTAAGGATGGAAAAAAAAAACACTCTTATTTAATTAACTATCAAACAAGAAAAAAATCTATCTGTCCATCTAACTACAAACTGAACGTCAGAGAAAGCGAAATCATGAAGCACAACTTTATCAGGACTCCAAAAGAAGGAAACAGGAAACAATGACATAACAATGGTACAATGACCCTTCGTTACAACGACAGCATTTATTCCCAAGGATTTTGCCATTAAAATCAATTTGCTGTTGTAAACGATTCTTAATCAGCAGAATAACATGTAAGAAAAGTCTTATTTTATTTTTCTCATGGAACGTATGTTTTGGATATTTGTTAGAATCGCCTTAGTGAGGCGATTCTAACAAATATCCAAAATATATGTTTGTTTTAGTATTAAATAAATTGATTTCCAGAATAACTGTAACTCTTGAACGGAAGTTTCGTGCCAGTCAAATTAACATTATAACAATTTTGTCGTTGTATCGAGTGTCGGTATAAAGAGGGTTGACTGTACATTTTACAATCGACGTACCCTCAATTCGGACGCAGCTTCCAAATACAAAATTATGTGTTCGGTTAGCGAAGGGGTCCTCCATCTCATCAATGAAACGTCACAGCAAAACACATAATACTCACAAACACTGCAGAAAGTTAAGTCAAAGTAATAAGGTTTTCATAAACACACCGCACCAAAAACATTCGTGACGATACCAATAAAATCCTCAGTCACGAAGCACATCCTGCCCGAGGGACCAAAACAGAAGAGTAACAAGCATTACTGCATAAAAAGCAGTGTCGCACGTTATTAACAGTCGTGCATTAACCGGCGAAAAGCCGTGTATTAACAAGGCAATTCACGCGCTGTTAATGCACGGCTCGCGCTGTTAATGCACGGCTACGGAACTTTTAATATGCTCGTACCGGGGCCACAGAATTGCTGCCATCACGAGATGTGTACTGCCCTGCCCCAGAACGAGCATAGTCCGTGGAAATAACGTTCGCGCGACATCGGTGAAAAGGCGAAACAAAATAGTGCAAGAAATAACGCGAAATGTAGCAAATATTTTCAGTTTTTATGCAATAATTGCGATCGAACATGGTTTTTCAATGCATTAACATTCGCCAGGTCCCTTGGGAGGTGTTGAAAACCGCGGCCTTCGACTTCGGTTTTCAACACCTCCAACGGGACCTGGCGAATGTTAATGCATGAAAAACCATGTTTGATCCCTATAATGACAATACAAACGCTTCATATAAAACATCGATGCGCAAACAAAGACAAACTGCAACAGAGGAATTCCTTAGAACGGTGAGCAGAAAAACTACCATTTTTTCTCACGCGAAAACTCATCCGAGTTCCGATACTGCTCTGAACATTTGTTCGGTGCAAACAGGGGTTGTCTACCCAGTCTGCGACACAGCACAGTAAACACACATATAATCACGAACATTATATGATGAAACAAAGCAGAGAGTTAATACAAAATTAAAGAACTACTGCCCTTTCGACATCACTCGGAAACACGTTGTTTTACTTGGCGTTTTATTCTAAATGAAAATATTTTGTTCTCAAATATTTACCATAAAATTAAATTTGCGGCCAAAACTTGGTCTGACCTATGCAATTTATATAGTTAAGTTATTTTTTTTTTTTTTTTTTTTTTTTTTTTTTTGTTTAAGAAAACATTCTTTGCTTTTCTTTGCTGTATAGTTATTTGGCTAGTTCCGGGTTTTATCTAGTTCCGAATAAATGAAAAAATCGTCATCAAATACATGACAGTTGTCACATTTGAAAGAAAAAATTGGTATGGTTCTGTCGTTCATTTGTTCTTCTTCATATATCAGAAAATAAATATGGGAAATGTAACCTTATTGATCGGTATGACCCGGTTTCCCCTAGCAACCTACGCATAACATAAATTTTGTAAATGTGTAAATAACATTCGCCTAGATATCCTTAAGTAGACAGTCGATTAAAACATTTTTTTTTGTTCAAATGATGGGTGGTACATACTTTTCAACATCTGCTTAAATGCTCCCTGCAAGGATTTTAAACAAAGTGCTTGTTTTCAACCATTAATCGATCGCTAATTTGTGCATCCGATTTAGTCAGTTCCGGGTAAGGTGTTTACATACTGTGTTTAAAAAGGTATGTAGATATCGATATAATGTTTGTAAAAGAATCTAAAACACGTGACAGACGATAGAAGCAAAAATATGAATATGAAAATATTTCCGGTTTCAGACTTCCGGTCTGAAAGATCTCATGGTCTGACAAATCTCACGCTACAACGGCAATAAGTGGTACTAAGGCCGCAAGGTAAGGTGTTATACACACTTCTGTGAATATATTAAAGCACCGACAGCACTGAAGGGTCGATTGTCTCTGTATAAGCTTGGAAAACGGTTCAGAACGGGGGCTTAAGACTGTTTCATTCAACCCTTAACTTCCTGTAAATCAAGCAAGCAGTGCAGACCCAGATCAGACGCCGCTTACTGCGGCGTCTAATCTGGGCCTGCACTGCTGGCCAATGTCCCATATGTCCAGTCCACGTTTTACAGATAACCCTCTATCACCAGCACTCTGATGTCACAGCGATAAGAATAGCGCAGCTATAAATAACCGTTACCTGGATTTCGTCAAACGCGCGGTTTGATTACATTGGTCAATGATAATCACGTGGACAACTACCTTAAGGAAATTTTGGCGTTTGTATACTATTGCTCGATTGTAAACATTCGACCCAAAAACGAAAATCAAATGGTTTAAATAAATATTGATAAAGAGTATTTGAGAACAAAAATATTTCGCATAAACGTAACAAAAATGCTACTGTATTCACAGTTCAAACAGACGACACTTATATTCTTTTATTTTATTTCATAGAAAAATAAGCTTTTTTATTTCATATGAATCGTCTGTCAAACTTGTTCACTCAATTGAGTGAACAAGTGCTCACTCAATTGAGTGAACAAGTTTGGCAGACGATTCATATGAAATAAAAAAGCTTAAAACTGATGCATTAGTTAAATGTAGCTGAGGACTCGGCATGTCCATATGATCATTTTATATCCTCATTATCTCATTTAAAGTGATTAAGGTGATGATAAGCGCACGAAAGGGGCCCTTATGCAATTTACGGACAACGCAGGCCCTGATCAGCCTGCGCATTCGCGCAGGCTGATCATGGCCTTTGTTGTCTTCTTACGGAATCAATGGATATTGTAGTATATGTCGACGAACAGAGAATGCCCAGATTATATTGCACAGATGCTCAAGCTTATTTGGAGCTTCGCTGTTTGCATATGGCATAAGGGCTTTTTTCCACGTTGAACACCATATTATGTTAGATGTTCTGCCAGTTTTACAAGGGAGTAAACTTTTGTTGTAACTTCCTGTTTGGCTGTTTTGCACCGCAAGCACCTTTCTGAAAAGAAGACTACTCTTAAAACAGCAAAAAAAAAAACAACAAAAAAACCTTGGTCGGGCTCATCGTGGTCTAGCCTTGCCCAAGGCTTAGAAATATATATATATATATATATATATATATAATATTATATATATATATATAATATATATATATATATATATATATATATATATATATATATATATATATATATATATATATATATATACATGCCAAGCCAGTGCAATGAGGTGAAGCACTATGCAAGGTTTAGTGGTTGTAGGTCTTATATTTGAGGAGATACCGAACATCAACATAAAATGTGTCAAAGTCACTGGAGTGCACAATATAGGTCAAGGTCACCAGGTCAAGGTACCTGCCGAGTCAGTACATCGAGAAGAAGTGCTATATAAGGTTTGGTGGTTGAAGGCCTTACAGTTGAGGACATAAGGAAGGGTGACGTAAAAGGTATAAAAGTCAATGGAGCGCGAAATATAGGTCAAGGTCACCCAGTCAAGGTACCTGCAGAGTTCGTACATTGAGGAGAAGCACTGTGCAAGGTTTGATGGTTGTAGGCCTTATAGTTGAGGAGATATTGAACGTTGACATAAAATGTGTAAAAGGCACTGGGGCACAAAATATAGGTCAAGGTCACCGGGTCAAGATACCTGCCGAGTCAGTACATCTAGGAGAAGCACTATACAAGGTTTGGTGGCTAGAGGTCTTACACTTGAGGAGATCTAGAACATTGACGTAAATTATGTCAAAGTCACTGCAGCCAAAATATAGGTCAAGGTCACCAGGTCAAGGTATCTGCAAAGTCAGTTCATTGAGAAGAAGCACTTTGCAAGGTTTGATGGTTGTAGGCCTTATAGTTGAGGAGATATCGAACGTCGACACAAAATATGTCAAAGTCACTGGAGCGCAAAATGTAGGTCAAGGTCACCGGGTCAAGGTACCTGCCAAGTCAGTACATCTAGGAGAAGCACTATGCAAGGTTTGGTAGTTGTACACCTTATAGTTGAGAAGATCTGGAACGTCAACGTAAATTGTGTCAAAGCCAATGGAGCGCAAAATATAGGTCAAGGTCACTGGGTCAACATACCTGCCAAGTCAGGAGGTCAGGGAGATGTGTCATGCAAGGTATCATGGTTGTTGTAGAATTGTAGTTGATAAGAATACTAACTTTGACGTAAATGTCGAACTTCTACATAATAGAACTGTTAACAGACAGACGGACGGACGAACGGACAGACGAATGGAAAAGCGGGCACCTATGTCGCAAAGTCAGGAGGTCAGGGAGATGTTTCATACAAGGTTTGATGGTTGTTTAGTCTTGTAGTTGATTAGAATACTAACTTTGACATAAATGTCGAACTTCGACATAACAGAACTGTTAACAGACAGACGGACGGACGAACAGACAGATGAATGGAAAAGTGGGCACCTACGTCACAAAGTCGGGAGGTCAGGGAGATGTTTCATGCAAGGTTTGATGGTTGTTTAGTCTTGTAGTTGATTAGAATACTTTGACATAAATGTCGAACGTCGACATAAATGTTGACAGACGGACGGACGAATGGACAGACATACGGAAAAGCGGACGCCTATGTCGCAAAGTCAGGAGGTCAGGGAGATGTTTCATGCAAAGTCTGATGGTTGTTTAGTCTTGTAGTTGATTAGAATACTAACTTTGACATAAATGTCGAACGTCGACATAAATGTTGACAGACGGACGGATGGACGGACAGAAAATCGGACGCCTATATCGCACCCTGCTACAAGCAGGTGCGATAAAAAACATGAATAAAAAAGAAAGCAATCAGCATAAAGTGATCTGCAACTGTGCATACCGAAGTGTGTCACAACTATATCACAACTAGTTGTTGAAACTATGACAACTTTCACGACAGCAACATATCTCCTGACATGTGCGCCCAAAGAAGATTCAAATCAGCCTGCTCATCCATGCAGTCTGATCAGAATCCTCGAAGTCTTTAATGATTTTTAAAACAGTTCATTGCTCTCAAGAGTCATTCCTTTTATGATTATTTAAAGGCAATTAAGTCAATATCTTCTGCCTTTGTAAGTTGCTTGTTCCCCATAATTTCCATTCCGAGTTCTTTAAGATAGCAGAACCTGGAATTTGGAACTTCCTTTAGCTGGTACTCATATCGGTGCGTAGAAAAATTACAACGCGGACAACGTTTCGACACGTGGTAAGTAATCGATTGCGCAAAAGTTGTTTTAACGAATGGAGCTACCAGGGCCTCAAGACCAGGGCCCAGTTGTTCAAAGCGTCGCTAGCTTAACGAGCTCGTTAGTGGTCAAAATGTTAACTGTTCTAGTAAGTACAATATCAATGTCACAGGTATTTTTGCTGAAAAATGTGAGTAGCTTTTGCAAATGCAACTCACATTTTTTTTTCAGCAAAAGTATTAGCACATATGCTATATTTAATGAAAGTTATAATGATACGTTAACTAACGACATCATTAGTTTTGAGCAACTGGGCCCAGATGTCCAGTAATAGCCACAATAAACACAACGTACCTACCAATGACACGAAGAGATAACAAAGCATAACATGTATTATAGAGATCACAAACTAAAGAAACCCAAAAGAACCAGCTACCGCTTCCCCAACACGGTGATCACAGTGATAAACAAGAGTCTCAATCCTAGCCCTTAGTTTTTTACCAAAAACGCATCTACACATAACTGCTCGATCTGCGTGAAAATTATCTAATCGTTGAGAGCAATAACGCAAGGCAGAATTCTGCAAACATGAACGCAACAATTATCCAAGTCTTTGTTGCACTGTAACAGATACATTACGAAAACACGCCTATTCAAATATATAGAAAATTTCACCTCCAGAAACTGAAAATTTTCAGATAAAATTCTCTGATATTTTTCATATGTCTGCTCAAAGCATAGAATGTGGCACTCGTTAGAACCGCCTCGGCGAGGCGGTTCTAACGAGTACTCACAATCTATGCTTTGTGCAGAAATAAGAAAAATAATGTATACCCCTGTATACCCTAGTTTCACTATATAAAAGTGGGGTTTAAGGGTGTCAATATTATATAGGCGTGTTTTCGTGATGGAATTCCATATCGAAAACAGTCCAAGACAATCGGATAAAACTAGCTGTAAGAGATGCAGCTCAGACAAGCATTGAGAAGCGCATTTTAAGAGAACTGCGTAAACTTCGTACAGTTTCCACCATTTTCGCCGAGGCAGACAACTTGGGCTTTTTGTTTGCTTTCCTGTGCACTAAGTCACATCTGAAAAGGAGCCTAGTCTAACAGGAAAGAATTTGCTCCCAGTAGGAACAAATTCTTTTCTTTTAGAATAGACCCCTTTTAGAAAGGAAGCTGATATAAATGGGCCTCCTCCTAGTATTTCAACGTAATTCTTTTTGGCGATTATACGAGTAATTATGTCGCCTCGTCAGAATTATATAGTGATATACGAGGAATATACGCCTAGACCAACCTTCCGTACGGGCTGTTTCCGGCCTTAGTTGTCAACACGCACAGTACCTGTTGCTTGTACACACCCTATCGGTGTCTTTCAAAAAAAAACAAAACAACAACAACAAAAAATATATATATCATAGGCCTAGATAAGAGTGGGTATCAGGTAAATAGTTTTCTTATTTCTTGTTGAAAACATATGTTGTTGGTACTCATTAGAAGCGCCTCAGCGAGGCGCTTCTAATAAGTACAACAACATATGTTTTCGTCAAGAAATAAGAAAAATATGGATACATTTTCGTTGCAAAAAAAGCGCGCCTTATCAAGAGCTATATATATATATATATATGTGTGTGTGTGTGTGTGTGTGTGTGTGTGTGTGTGTGTGTGTGTGTGTGTGTGTGTGTGTGTGTGTGTGTGTGTGTGTGTGTGTGTGAGCGAAGATAACCAGGAAACGCCAAACCCCTCCCGAGGTACCAATAGATGAAAGGATGAGAAAGAAATAGGACAAATAATCGCCATATATCAAACCACAGACGTATAAACAAACAAAAAAAAAAGGAAAAAAACTGCAACAGACTAACCACTTTAGAACGATCAGTAGGAAACCTAGTGGAGGCTTAAAGCAGTTCTATTCGCGCGATACCTCACCCTTTATTCTGATTTCAGAAAGAATATTTCCCCATGATGTAGTCAATATTCTTTATTGTTTCTGGTAATCATGTCAAATTAGCCGTACTTAATATTGATGTTCTCACATTCCCTTGGCTTTCGTGACCTTCATTGGGAATTTGGTCTGTCCTTAAAATAGCTCTTCTATTTTAGCAAAATGAGAGCACAAACCGGTTCCGTCTTTTTGCCTTTGAAATAGTCAATGTAGTTCTGTATTTACTGGACTATGCAAAAATAATTTGAGCCGATATGTGAGAAAAAGTCCCATCTAACACAACAATAAGTTAACAAACAGGATGAAATACGGCCGTCATGTTTTACATAGGCTTAAATAGAGAAAACCTTCAAAAATCTTCTTATCTGAAACCAGACGGCCCGGGCCTTTGATATTTGGTACATAACTTCACCTAATAGACCTCTGCCAAGATTGTTTCAATTATAGCCCCGGGGTAGAAATGACCCCGCCCCGGGGCCGACATGTTTTACATACACTGATATAAAAAAAAAAAAAAAAAAAAAAAAAACAACAACTAAAAACATCTTCTTGCCTGAAAGTGCAAGGCCTAGGCCTTTGATATTTGATATGTAGCATTGCCTAGAGGTCCTCTGACAAGAGTATTCAAATTATGCTCCTGGGGTGAAAACAGGCCTCGCCCAGAGGGTAGGGGTTACTTGTTTTATACAGAGCAAAACGCCATTGGCAATGATTAGGCCTAGGACTATCAAACTAATAGGAAGGATGGACCTGAAGAGTAGATGACCTTTAAGTCAATGTCACCGTGACCTTAAGTATAAAAAAGCTTATAATTCTGCAATGCTTATGGTTAGGAATCACAAACTTAGTAGAGATATTGGTCCTCACCAGTAGATGATCCTGAGGGCAAAGGTCAAGGTCACCAAGACCTTTAGTACTATAAAGCTTGACAATTTGTCAATACTTGGGGATGTCGGTCTTGACCAGTAGATGACCCTAATGGCAAAGATCAAGGCAATATTTGGGGATGTTGGTCTTGACCAGTAGATGATCCTGATGACGTTCAAGGTCACAGTGACCTCTAGTGCAAAACAAGTTTATAACTCGGCATTGGTTTGGACTAGGAACCTCAAACATAGTAAGGATGTTTCTTATGACCAGAAGATGACCCAGAGGGCAAAGGTCATGGACAAGGTCACCAAGACCTTTAGAACCGCATCTCTGTTAGCAATGCTGTGTATAACATGATTCAAGTGAACGATATAGGGTCATCATGGCCCTCTTGTATTTTCCTGTCTTAAGGTAGCAACAGGCAACAAAATATTGTGGAAAAGGAGAAATTTCTTCTATTTTCCCACAAAATTGTCATTATGTCTCTAACTTCAGGAGTCAAATTACATATTCATATGTGAAATGTCGTTGTTCGAATTATTTTTTCCTCAATTCTGCAAATCTGATATGTCGAGGTATCTCGGATATCTCGAACTATATCAGCGAGTCCCTTGAACTTCGAGATAACGAGACTCGACAGTATTTGGACGTAACTTAACTCCTTACTATACTTGTACTAAAATAAGAACGATACCATGTTTTTAGATTTGATACCAGTTAAAGTGACTTAATCCCACAAACACCTCAGTAGGTTTTTTTCTACTGTCCGTTCTAAGGTTGTGGTCCTACTCTTGTGTATTCTTTGTTTGGACTTATGGTTGCTCTTTGCGGGGCCTTTTTATCATGAAAACCTATTCTGTAGCATCTGATCTGGGTCTTCACTGTTTGCTCTGACCTGTCTGTTTGAATACATAGAGTAAGTAAGGTAGTTTGATCAAATCGATACCCTCTCAGAAATCATCTTTGATCCGCCCCTGAATGAAACGCAATGTATTATTATGCCGCTTATTTTTCATTCTACATGATGAATGGAGCTCATGATATAACAATTCATTTCACCTTGACCCATAATAAATGCATACAAGCTGCGCATGTAGTTTAGATGAACTGTTGGAAAGTACAAAAACATGATCCATTATGTATCTTAGAAAGAGTATTGTTATAAATGAAGACTTATCGTCCGTAAGCATAAGCATCTGATCACGTTCCAGTGAAGTTTTTGTTTCTTTTTTTCAAATCGATGACGTTGAAATGATGCAGTTAGATCGCTGCTTGTGTTATTTGGGATTATAGCTTCGACTCAACGTTTTTAGATTTTCCTTTGAAACTTTCTTGTAAACAAAGCCAAGGATTTTTTTTTTTCGGAATTTATTGACAAAATGAACTTCTTAATTGCTGTTGCATTAAATGCTGAACCTTAACCCCAACATTTTTATCATTTTTTTAAGAGAAAGTAAGGCTTGACCTGGCGGATGATTCACATGAAATGTCGTCTTACTTTCTCTGAACAAGAGGGCCATGATAACCCTATATCGTTATTCTGAATCATGTTATACATGGCATTGCTAACAGAGAAGCGGTTCTAAAGGTCATGATTACTTTGGCCATGGCCTATACCCCAGGGTGATTTTCTGGTCAGAAGAAACATCCCTTCTACGTTTGAGGGTCCTAGCCCCAAGCATTGCCGAGTTATAAGCTTGTTTTATACTATAGATCCCTTTGACCTAGACATTTGCCAGTAGGGTCATCTACTGGTCAAGACCAACATCCTATCTAAGTTCACGTTTCTTGCCTCAAGCACTGCCGAATTATTAACTTGTTAGTACTAAAGGTCATGGTTACTTGGACCATGACGTTTGCCCTCAGTGTCATCTACTGGTAAAGACCAACATCCCCTCTAAGTTTAAGGGTCTTAGCAACAAGCATTGCCAAGTTATCAATCTTTTTATTACTAAAGGTCCTGGTGACCTAGACCTTTTGCCCTCAGTTTCATCAACTGGTGAGGACCAACATCTCTACTAAGTTTGAGGGTCCTAATCAAAAGCATTGCAGATAATATAAACTCTTTTAGTACTAAAGATCACGGCGACCTTGACCTTTGACTTACAGGTCATCTACTCTTCAGGTCCATCTTCCCTATTAACTTGATAGTCCTGGGCTTAATCATTGCCAATGGCATTTTGCTCTATGTAAAACATGTGACCCCACCCCCTCTGGCCAGAGCCTCGTTTCACTCAAGGTGCATAATTTGAAAACTCTTGTCTGAGGCCTAGCACTTTCAGACAAGAATTTTTTTTTTTTTTTTTTTTTTTTTGGCTATATAAGTCTTAACATGTCGGCCCCAGGGCGGGCCATTTTTGGCCCCAGGGCAATAACTTGAACACTTAGTAGAGGTCTACTAGGTGAAGCTATGTATCAAATATCAAAGGCCTGCGCCCTCTGCTTTCAGACAAGTAGATTTGTAATGTAGCTTTCATAGAGGTCTACTAGATGAAGCTATATACTTAATATCAAAGACCTGGGCCTTCAGAGAAGACTGAGTTGTTTTTTGTTTTCAGTAAAAAAAAAATTTTTTTTAGCTCCTGTGACATAGATGTGCAATGGACCGGAACCATTGGAATAGCTTTGAAAGAGGACCAACAAAGGATCATTTCTGTGAAGTTTGGTCAAAATTCAATCAATTGTTTAGGAGGAAATATCGGTTAAAGAAATTGTTTACGGTCGGACGCACGGACGAACGGACGCACGACAGGCAAAAATGTGATCACAAAAGCTCACCTTGTCAGTATGTGACAGGTGAGCTAAAAATAAAATTTAGAATGTCGACTGCTACAGATTTACTTAGCGCTTTAAGGGTCAATGTATTAGTTTTTTATTGTTGTCCTGCTTCGATAGATTGATGTCTGTTCTGAAGACGGATTCTTATAAAGACCAAGCCTACGTTTCCATCTACGGAAAGATGGATGCGTAATCGGGATATGGTTGATAGTTTATGTCCGACTAGCGTTCATCAACGTGCACGTAGTGTCTGCATGTCCAAGCTGTACTTCTATAACATGACATCATATCGCTAGCTCAATGTCAAACATTTTGCACTAGCCATGCAATGGGCAGATTCAACAGACGACAAATTGATGATACGTTTCTTATTTATCGGATAATAAGATTCGACATTTCGTGCAAATTGTCTCCTAAGGAGGCAATTTGCATGAAACGTCATATATTCTTTTCCAGGAAAAATATGAAAAATATTTCGAAATGTCGTTTGCAGCTATTTCCCAGCTTGTTTAGCATTAAAACATTTGTGAGAACGTACTTTCTGACATTTACGCACAACGACGACTCAAATCAGCCTGCGCATGCGCAGGCTGATTTGAGTTCGTTGTGCCCATGAAGAACCTTTTCAGCTTATCGAATGCACAGGTTGACTGGAATCTTCGCTGGGCGAACACGTCCGAAGATACGTTTTCTGACGTGCGAGCGGCTCTGTCGTATATCGTAGAAGATGCCATGTCATTTCATTCACCCTTAAAGCGTCAAGCAAAACAGAAGACGACGATAGTATATCTTTTCACTGCTTTTCAGAGAAAGCAAGCTTGACAATTAATGTGTCTCGTCTTCCTAGCAGTAAATCGTCTGTCTAGTAGACAATTCACATGAAATATCAAAACTTATCTTCTTTGAAAAATTGAAAGAAATATTAAATTTTCAAAATGTCATGTGATGCAGTTGTACGTGATAGGCGATCTAATGATTAACCTTTACTACTTAAATTCAGAAGACAAATTTGTGACATTTTAAACAGGATTTGACATTTCATGCAAATTGTCTCCTGTTTTCTGGGAAGAAAAGAAAAAGTAATTCAATCTGTCGTCTGCTAAAAAATTTACCCAAAGTGCTAGTGAATGGCACATGTCCGAGCTGATCTGAAAGTTGACACGGTGTCGTTACATCAATGGCATGCATTTAAAACATTTGTTAAATTTTAAAACACCATACAGAATATAGCAAACATTTTCTTTTCAGAAAAAGTATGGCTTAACATTTCATATGAATTGTCTTTTCGAAAATAAAGCTTGACATTTTATCTGAATCGCCCTTTTAGCAGATAATTCACATGAAATTTCATGCCTTAGTTTCTCTGAATATCCGGAAGATTCTTATAAAATGTCGAACTGTTATAAATACAGAAAGTAGTATGTGGTCTGACGCAATTGAGATTGGCAGCCATCTGAAAACAGACACCATCCGGCCTGACGCCCGATTCACCGTCGTGCAATTAATATGGAAAGCAACGGTATCAACCATAGCTGGATTAACAACCATGCACTTTGCCACCTATGAATCCCCGACGTTATAAAACTTTTTTCATGCTCAACTCGGCTGAGCATGAAATTTTTTCTGCTAATAAATATGAAAATGCCAACAGGTTGGCATTTTCATATTTATTAGCAGAAAAATGTTCATGCTCAACTATGTTTAGCAAGAAAGAATTTGCAATTGTTAGTACTTTGAGACTTATTGGCAGGACAAATTTCATGCTCAGCTGATTTGAGCATGAAAAAAAGTTTTATAACCTCGGGGCCTGGTCTCAATCCGCCCAGTATGTGTTCATATGCACTCTGGTCAAAAATTAAGGGGAACCGATATATTCTCAGGGGAGGCGACTATAAAATTGTTTCTGCTTTCTTACTGAAAACGAACTATTATAAATGGAAATAATTTGCTCCCCACGGGAGCAAATTCTTTCCTTAAAGAGTAGTCTCCTTTGCAGAAGGGATTTAATGTGCAGATGCAGAAAAGGAAATAAGAAGTCAGAAAAGATTCCTCTCTAGTACAAAGTGGCGAAAACTTTAAAACTTTACCATGCCTATCAAGCCCCCCCCGTAAAATACAACATCCACTAACTCTTGATTAACTGAACATGTTCGAACCTCAGGCAGCTCGAATATTACATCCTCAGTCTGGTATGCATACATACGCATTCTGGTATGTGCGTGCGCTATATGCATTAGCCCGAAGTCAGATTTGCCTAGACATTGTTTAGTTACGCAATGTTTTGTAAGAAACTGTCTTCTAAACACATATAAACTGCCGGTTATGATCATTTGTGTCGCGCCAAGCAGAAAAGTATCTTCAAACATGCGCAAAATGCACCGATTCAGATTCATCCCGCGCATGCGCAAAGACTTAACCGGGTATTTGCTCTCCATTGATGCATTCTATAGTGTCCAATGATCCTGTTAGCGGACAGCGAATACCCTGATCAGACTGCGCGGATGCGCAGGCTGATCTGGGCCTTCGCTGTCCACATATACCCGCAGACACGCTTTCGCGTTGGTCGGCTCATTTATCAACAATCTTTAATCCATGGTTATGCCAGTCCCTTAGAGACAAGTTTATGAATGGAAAAATTGATCTAGAAGAATGACCTGTAGACAGAAATAATTCTGAAAGGAGCCTAACTGTTCGTATATGTATCTAAAAGTGGAACTCTATCGGCTATTAGTCATCGGCTAATTCCATTTCGGTATAGATACCATAAATATCTCTACAATTCTAGAACTTTAAGGGAACAGGATACACTACTGAACATTACGAAAACACGCCTATTCAAATACACTGAAAATTTTACCACCAAAAAATGGCAATTTTTCGGATAAAAAATTCCGGTATCTTTTATACTTCTGCTCGAAACATAGATTGTGGGTACTCGTTAGAACAGCCTCGCGTCGAGGCGGTTCTAACGAGTACCCACAATCTATGTTTTTGAGCAGAAATAACAAAAATAATGTATACCCCTGTAAACCCCAGTTTTACTATATAAAAGTGGGGTTTAAGGGGGTCCAAAATATATAGGTATGGTTTCGTGATGAATAGATTTTTCGCATTTTTCTCACTAGGGAGACACTTTTGTGAATTCCTGTTTGCTCTTTTGCATACCAAATCAATTCACAAACGGGGTCTACTCTAAACATAATGGTAAGAGAAAAGTCCAGGGACTGCTACAATCACAAGCCGCAGCCCTTCCCAGACATCAAGAAGAAGAGGAAACAGACAAAACCAAACAAGCGCAAATCGAAAAGACGTACGAAAAGCACTAAGATTAGATCTCTCCTATATTCAAACATGACGGACGGACGGACATACATACAAACACATGCATACATACACATGGAGACTGACGGACACGCGGGTCTTACACGAAAACATAATACCCGATTTCTCTTCGAAAACGCGGGTATAATAAAAACATTATGCGTAAATACCTGATAGGTAAAATCAAATAAATTTGTCTTCTGTAACTTTTAATACAATTTTACATTTTTCTGGTAAAGCGTCCTTTCCCGGAATTAATAAGAAGAAAAGATATTTACCGTTATGCTTATCCAGTACGGGAATCTTCTAAAACACTTGAATGACTTATGTCTTGCACACATGTATATTTCAACTGGATGCGTGAAGGTTTACCTTGTTCAGTGAAGCATTGAATATTTACAAAGTACAGTTGCTTTTCATATGTGTACACCAAAAATTAATAAGATCTCGCATCGCATTAGCACAGCTATGTGATTGATATCTTTCATGTTGCATAGCTGTTATTGTGATGTGAAAAAGTATCAGTGGTAGCTATAGACCTTTTGGACAACTGAAATGGTGGTTTTTATTATTTCATATAATATTTGTTTTTTCTTATACACGTTGTTACACATGTTTTCACACGTATAAGAAATATTTGTATTTGTTATGTTGTCAGGAAAAAAAATAATAAATTAGAAATAAAAAAGATTAGCTCTCTCTTCCCCAAGCGAGGTAATCGCAATGCTAAAAGGACTGAAAAACACAAGAACAAAATAACACAAGGCAAGACAAAAACCCAAAACAAATCGCCTCGTAGAATAAACCACAAAGCAACAAAAAGTAAGACTAATACCGGGACCACCGCCTTAGAACGGTCAGTAGAATAAATCACCGCGGGGTTTAAAACATTTTTACAGCTAGCCAACATCACCCTGGGTCCCGATGCTACTCTTAATACAGAAATACATAAACATGCGGTTCGCATAACGGCTCTAAAAGCAAAGAACACCATAAACCTGGGGATTCACGCGCTCCGGTTAAGATTTTTGCTCAATGTCAAAATAGTTTAACGCTTTAATCCATTTTGAAAACAAGTGTACAGTCAAACCTGTCTTAGGCAGCCACCCATGGGAAGCTTAAAATGTGGCTGCTGAAGGCAGGTGACTGCTTAATACAGTTCAAATATATAAGTATATGAATTTTCGGGCAACTGGCTGCTTAATACAGGTTGGCTGCTTAATAGAGGTGACCACTAACACAGGTTTGACTGTACATCCATAACGACCATCTCATCAGGATTTACACTGTTTACGGTTATGTGCTTGATTTACAGCTGTCACCATTTTGAGAGCAATGGATGTGACCGAATCCTGAGATAAAAAGAGTCCATTTAAGAAAACCAGGGTTGAAATGGTTAGAATATCCACTTAATCTGTAAGTGGTCAGCGAAAGCTCAGATTAAGTATTATTTTTAAATACTGCATAGGCTGATCTTACCCTTGGCTGATCACATATGACTCAATCATCTATGTTTTATTACGAGGCTTGATTGTGTGTTAAGAGGTAAAGCGAACGGAAGAAAAATGTCAAAAATCTTATAAAAAAAAGAGTGACAAAAAGATACAATGAGTTTGAGGTCGACATATCAAAATCGTATTTCGGAACAGTCGATATACACAAAGGCAAAATTAGGAATGTTCAGACAGACAGACATATAAATAAGGTGTAATCAGGCGTCCATGGGAAAGAAAAAATCACTCTGTAAGCACGCTTCGCCCACCATGCCTGTCAGCCTGAACCAAGATTTGTCAAAATACGGGAATTAATGCCCGGGGTTTAGAAAGTCTGTTTATAGTTTTGCTGTAGCAAAAACATCAGATATCAGTCTGGAAACAGCCATATTATAGGGAATGACAAGGTCTTGATGCGATGACTCCTATTGAACTTCTAAAGTGTTGACACCAGTTTTGTTCTTTGGTATCCCCGAGTCAACAGTCTCGTTGTGAGTAGTCGTCCTCGTTTCATTACGAAAACACCCCTATTCAAATATACTGAAAATTTTACAACCAAAAAAGGAAAATTTTCAGTCAAAAAATTCTGATAGTTTTCATATTTCTCCTCAAAACATAGATTGTAGGTACTCGTTAGAACCGCCTCGGCGAGGCGGTTCTAACGAGTATCACAATCTTTGTTTTAGCAACAGATGAAACAAACATGTATACCCCTGTAAACCACATTTTTTATATAAAAGAGGGGTTTAAGGGGTCAAAATGATGAGTATGTTTTTGTTATTGATAAAGTATTCAGAGCAGGCTCTAGCATAACGGATTAAGTGGGAAACGTAAACACCGTATGCAGGTGCAGAAGGAATATTGTTACTCAGAAACGGAAAGTTAACGACGGGAAAGTGGAAGTCATCTCGTTTGTCGTAAAGCTTAGAAGTGAGCTTTCCATTGTCGATATAGAGATGTAAATCCAAGCATGAGGAAGAGATTATCATTTTAGAAGTTTTCAATAATTTCAATTTCACATGGGTAGATGAATCCGAGGTTCTCTGAAAACTTTATAATATTCAGAAATACTACATCATATATATGTATCTCTGAGTAAAATTGAATTGTTGGGCAAGGCGTATTCTGCCTGCTGTCATGAGACCCTGTATCAGTTCTGCCTCGTACGAGTATAATAAAAATAAGTCGTCAAGCATGGAGCACAATTAGTTCCTATAGTAATGCCGCTTGTTTGTTGACATTACAGAAACACGCCTATTCAATTACATTGAAAATTTTAAAGCCAAAAAAAGGAAAATTCTCAGATAAATGATTCTGATATTTTTCATATTCCTGCTCTAAACATAGATTAAGGGTACTCGTTAGAACCGCCTTGTTGAGGCGGTTCTAATGAGTACCCACAATCTATGATTTTTAGCAAAATAAGAAATATAATGTATACCCCTGTAAACCACAGTTTTACCATATAAAAGTGGGGTTTCACGGGGGGTCAAAATTATATAGGTGTGTTTTCGTGATGTTGAAATATCTGTCTACCAAACTTCAACCAAGATGGTGACGATTATATATTCTTGCATCTGCATCATAGTATTTTGTGGTGCACCAGGGTATCATATATAACCTTCCGTCATTGTTCGACGAAGCCCCGCAAACGTATCTTATGCCAAATATCGACGTTAGACTAACATTCAGAAAATAGCAAATAACGTCAGAAGAATTCTTACAAATGTCAGGAAACGGTGGCTCTTTGCATCACGCTCTTCCGCCTATTGATTCATTGCAGAATAAATCACAGTTCATTTTCGGTGCCTATACACGCGTGCTGTGTTAGAATTATCATTTAATCACATATGTTTCCATATTCTCAATTTAAGTGATCTGATCATTATGTTTCCATATTCTCAATTTAAGTGATCTGATCATTTTCCATCTCATCACAAAAGACCCTTCCAACAGTGTCTGGAACTTGTTCACCTTCAAACCATTTTATCCTGTATCGATGATCCTTCAAAATCCAGCCACATTGAGTAGAACTCAGTTCCAATGTTAAGGATTTTCAGCAATTTCTTAGCAGAATGTTCTGATGAAGTTCTGGAAGTAGAAGGCTTACATTTGCTCCTCCGATCTTCGCCACTAGATGATGAGCTTTAGGCATATACGTATCTCTAAACATTGCGGAACGAGCATCATCGACCTTTTACAAGGGTAGGCGTATTGTACATACTGTAGACAAATACATTGACAGCATCTTCTGTAGTCTCTCTTACGTACATCAGCAAAAGCCTCAAGTTAAACTTACTGCTCAACACTATCTATCGGTTGGGGTTTTCTTCTCATGGAAAGGCAGCTATATAGTCACAAAGACAATAGAAGTGTCTGCTTCTTCATGCCGACATTGCAGTTCAGAAATCTCGACGTGTAATGTGTCTAGCGGCTAGGCAAAGCAGTTTATCTAATCCACTCCATCAAAACCACAGGGGCACATTCATTCCTGGACCACTCGTCCGCAAAAAATCTGTAGTATCGAAACAAAAAGGTAAGAGAAAAGTCCAGGGAGTGCCACAATTACAAACCGCAGCTCTTCCCAGACACCAAGAGGAAGAGGAAACTGACAAATCTAAACAAGCACAAATCGAACAAACGTACGAAAAGCACTCTTCCCCAAGCGAGGTAATCGCAATGCTAAAAGGACTGAAAAACACAAGAACAAAATGACACACGGAAAGACATACAACAAATCGCCTCGTAGAATAAACCACAAAGCAACAAAGAGTAAGACTAACACCGGGACCGCCGCCTTGGAACGGTCAGTGGAGTAAACCTCCGTGGGGTTTAAAGCACTTTTACAGCTAGCTAACTTCACCCTGGGTCCCAATGCTACTCTTAATACTGAAATACATAAAAATTCGGTTCGCATAAAGGCTCCCAACTCAGTCAATGCATCAAAGCGAAAACGTAAAAATCAAATTACTCACTATAATAAACAAAGACGAGTACTCATGGCTAATTCTACTGTATGCCAGAGTAAATGAAAACCAATAGTTGAACTACGGCGGGCCAAGCCAAAGACATATCGTCAAGTCCCATCCCACTGGTTAAAGTTTTACGAAGAGGCCGTCATTGAGTCTGAGGCCCGAACCGCGTTCGTGCAATTAAAGAGTGAAGCATAGCCATCAACAATGATTGGGTTGACAACTAGGCATGCAGCCTGCCGCATAATATCCAGGCTATAGCCAATTCTTTTATAACAGTTAATTAGTTTTCTGAATTGGTCCGAAAAGTTAGATTTACCTACAATTTTTCTAAATCTGTACACTAAGTCACCGTAAAATTCTGGTTCCAATATACCTTGTTGCAGAAGTGTTTTCAGACTGACGCTATATTTTTCTAACAAGGCACTGTGTCTGCAATAAAATTTCGAAAACGCCTTACGAAGTTTAAAATAACGATAGCCCTACCTTAGAAGTTTGGCAGTAAGGGCTTTATTACGGTAGTTAAAGTCATTAAGATTTGAAGAAGCTTGAAAGAAAGCTCGAAGTTTGAAGAATTTGAAGAAACCTCGAAGTTTGAAACGATTCTGTTTTCATAGCTGCGCCAAAGTATTTCGGTCTACGTTGTACTAGTCTGGATAACTAAACTTCTCCTGTTCCTGAGTTACAATCTCCTCAGGTTATGTCTTTTATTGCAGGATGTTTGTATATTTCAATTACAAAATAAAGAAATATAAGTGAAGCTACTCAGGAAATGCCACAATCATGAAGAACATCCCTCCCGAGGCACCAAAAGATGGAGAGATGTAGAACAAACACAAACACCACATATGAAACCACAGACCCACAAACAAAGAAGAACTGCAAAAGAGGAACCACCTTGGGTCAGTTGGAAAACTTCAGGCGGGGTTGGGAGGACCTATAACAGTTTTACTCGTGTGACACCTCGCCCTTAATTGTGATGCAGTTATAAATTTCATATGTGTGTTCGGTACGCATAGGGGTCCGCTACCTCATCAAAGAAACATCACAGTGAAACGTATATAACCAAAACCACTGTGATGAAGGAAAGCAAAGAGCTCAATGGCGATCTGATGCAAACCTGGCAAAACAAAACAAGATCAGATTTAGTAAGAAGAGATTTAGTTTAAGACTGGCTATTTGCCGATAGTAACAAATTTGAAAAGACTCCCAGACGGAAGGTCAATATGTACGAGTATCGAGAAGTCAGATCAGTTTCTATAGACGTTTAATCAACTTGTGGCTTCCGTTGACGTAAGAGACTACAGAAGATGCTGTCGAAGCGTTTGTCTATAGTATACATTACGGTAAGCCTATTCTTATAAATAGTCGATGATGCTTGCTATGCTGTGATAGGAGGTAAGTATGCACCTAACGCCGATAAAGATTTACTGACAAAAATAAAGGAAGTTGATATCAGCCTAGCTGGTGTTGTGCCGTGTGGCGACGGTAGAACGTCTCCCCGTACTTCACCATAATGCAAATTATACTTCATTTCCTTTGGGATCATTGTGCCCATTTTGGTATATTTTTAAATGGAGTTCTGCTCATGTATACGCTAGAGGGTGTAATCAGTGTTGCAAACTTCACTACTGCTTATGAAGAGTTTCAATAAAACCGAGACTCCCATTTTCTATTCTGTAGTGTGTTATTTGTTTCCAACGGCAAACTTTTTTGACTTTTATTTAACATAGAAATTGAATTCTACTGAATCTGATTGGATTTTGAAGGCTAATCGGAACAGAATAAAGTGGTTTGAAGGTGAACAGATCCCAGACAAAGTTGGAAGGGTCAATGATGAGACGACAGTAGTTGATGATTCAGACGAAGAGTATACTTATGCATTAACTATTGAATCTGACAATGAAATAGCAGCGGTATTTACAGTTCCTTTTCGAAAAGGATGTGCAAATTAGGATTCTTATAACTCTTTTAATGAATAACTTAAATGCGAATATAGAAACATAAAAAGTGACTACATGATAATCAAGCATGTGTTTGAGCTCTTCCCTAAAGAAACAGACCCAAATGTTGTTCTTGAAACCTTACGTTACTAAAATCTAGTCCGTCAAAAGAAAAAAAAAAGAAAATATTATTACATGTAAACATACAGGCATGGTTGTCATATTAGGGATTCCAAACATGATTATTATTGAGATACTTTGATTCCATCATGTTTATTAAGAGAAGGTATTATAATTTTTTAATTTTCTTGTATTGTGTTCTGAGGATAATTTTGTAATTTTCTTGTTTTGTGTTCCAACGGGAGTGACCTTATAATCAGGTATGAGCATTGTTACGTTGGAGAAGACATCAAAACTTTCTAACAAAGAGGCAAAAAGGAATGCATATCACCTATCGGCCAATCCTCAACTGCTCTCTGTCTGCACAACACACACACACATTCTACTTCTTGATCAAGGTGATTTGTAGTGGCAGTGACCAACCTAACAATTAACTAAAAAATCTATTTATTTTATCTACATCACATCACGATTACATGCCTATATAATTTTGACCCCCTTAAACCCCACTTTTTTATAGTAAAACTGCGGTTTACAGGGGTATACATTATTTTTTCTTATTTCTGCTCGAAACATTGATTGTGGGTACTCGTTAGAACCGCCTCATCAAGGCAGTTCTAACGAGTACCCACAATCAATGTTTTGAGCAGAAACATGAAAAATATCAGAATTTTTTATCTGAAAATTTTCAGTTTTTAGAGGTGAAATTTTCAATACATTTGAATAGGCGTGTTTTCGTAATGAAAAATAATATAGCTGATGATGACAAGTAATTGTAAATGCAACTTTTTTCAAACTAGTTAAATGAAATCATCCGTGACTGTGGTGGTCCTTTTTGCGCAAAAGAACATAATCAGTAGACTGATTAAAATGTCACCAGTTTCGCGGCTTTTACAAGAAATTCTATTTTGAATTTAAACATTTCTGCCAATATGGCAAAAAACATCTGCAAATTTTTATTGTTTTCTTTTACAGCTTACATTTGGTATTGTTGGATGCCAAAATACAGAACATACATTGGGTTGGAAAAAATACTAAATACAGTCGAATTTCAATGGCTCGAACATCTTTGGGACCATGGAAATTTGTTCGAGACATTGGTAGCTCGAGCCACTGATGGGTTAATTATAGCGCAAGGTCAGAATACAAATAAAAATAATCTAGGAATGTCTTTTCCGTCTTCAGTAAAATAATGGTATGCTGAGTGCACTCATTAGAATCGCCTCAATGAGGCGTTCTAATGAGTACACACAACATACATTTTCATGGTAAAATAAGAAAATTTTCCTTAAAATCCCAAAATATTTGTTTTCTTTACCTATCGGAAGAATTTCCTACGGACTAAAAAACGAGTTCGAATCATCCACAGTAAACGAGCCATCCGTGTTCGAGCCATCGAGGTTATACTGTATAAGGGTACCCCGATTTTGCGCTACTTGGAGGATTGGAGCACACCGTGCGCAGTCTGTTGCGTTTACTGACTTCATGCACCAACTGATTTGTTTTGAGACGTTGGTTTTTGAACACATCATACCTTCTTCCATAAGAATACATCTCCGAAACTTTTGGCCTCCACCACTTGAATAAACCCACCACAAACACTTAGACTAGTGGTTTTATATGTGGCGTTTGTTTTGCCATAATTTGTTCCTCGTCTTTCCTCGTTCTAATGCCTCGGGAAGGCTGTGCTTCGTGATTATGGCATTTTCTCGGTACCTTCACATATCCTGATTAGACGCCATGTTCTGCGGCGTCTCATTTAGGTATAAACTCATACTCAAGTCTGTCTGTCCCAATGCTTTCGGTATCGAATCGAACTTCTATGGCTCGAACATCTTTGGGACTATCAAATTATATTCGAGATATGGGTAGTTCGAGCCACTGAGGTTTAATCATGGCACCCGGTCAGGAAGCAAATAGCGATAGTTTAAGGAAATCTTTTCGATTTTTTAAACAATAATTGTATGTTGAGTGTACTCAGAAGAATTTGCTTGATGAAGCGATTCTAATGAGCACACACAAGAATTTCGTAGGGATTTAAAACGAGTTCCAATTAGCCATGGTAAGCGAGCCATCGATTTTCGAGCAATAAAGGTTCGATTCTATAGTATAAGTCCTACCTGTAATTATAATTGTGACTGCTGAGATGTCGTATTGCAATATAAACGCCATCATAGAACAAACACATGTTTTTGTCTATCTTTATTGCTGTATGACGTTTAAGCTTTACCACTCAATGGATAAATTCAGCATATGACAAATTGATGGATTTTTTTCATATTTTTCTCAGAAAATAAGTTTTGACTTTTCCTGCAGATTGCAGACAATTCACATGTTGCAGACAATTTGCATGTATGAGCAAAACCTGTTTCTGGTAAAATGAGAAAAGTATTTCAAAATGTCGTCTTCTAAAAATTTCACTCAGCATATCTTAGCGTTAATAGACTGAAAATAACCCCGACACATAACACCAAAGCTAAATTAATCAAAGGCTTCTATAATTAATTCGGTAGCTGCTTTTTTCGTCAAATTATATAAATAACAGTTTCGAAATGTCAAAAAATTAAGTTTCCGCGGAGGAGTGCATTTGTGCATTTGTGTGAGTGCGACTTACGTTAATGTGGTACAGAAAGTTAATGAGAAAAATCCAAAAGATGTTTTTGTATGCCTGAGAGTAGATATTTGTTACATCTAAACACGACAACATCACGACTGTCTCTCACGCAGTGGGTTTTAAATAGCTTTTACAAAGCAGAAATATGTCTCGATTACGTTCAGAAATGCAAAACGACCGCGAATATTTTTGTCCTGATGATGACCGCCAACTGGAGCCACTATCATTGCAGGGGTGAACAGAAGGGAGTCATTGAGAATAAACACCGTTTCAGGAGATGCCACTTGGTCAAAATTGTAAAGCCGTCTACTGTAAAAGGATTATGCACTAAACTGAATGATTGAGCGTTCACTTTCCCTCGTGAAAAAGGGTCTAGTCGAAAAAAAAAACGAATGAACTATCAAAGAGAGTAAATCCCTTTCGGATGGAGTGGACTCTGATCATATTATTTCCTTTTTGAGTAGACATTTCACTTGAGGGCAAATTCTTTCATTTTATAGTAGTCCTCTTTTCACAAGAGAAAAGCACCAATGTAGACAGAGTTACCTCCCCCTGAAAGTGTATTCATTACCCTTAAGCGACCCAAATTTAGTATCATTGTTATTATAGTGACTAATAAGCATCTTAAGTCATTTTATAATACTAGAAGAAAGCGCCTATGGAGACAAAGTTCGGTCTTCCACACTCAGCGTGTGGCCATTATGTCTGGGATTGGCAATACTACCCAGGGTCCTCAGAGATATTAGTGCAGATTAGTTCATAAAAATGTCGTGAGAAAATGTTTCCTATGCTTAACGCTTTCAGATAATTCCCACGTCGTAATTAATGCCCAGTCAAGTGGCATGACGTCCGTTGTTTAAAAATAATATTTATAGATTTCACACAATAAAATTGCATCAAATTTATCAAAGCTTATGGTCACTATAGGGAGAAGCAATGGCGAGTCTAGCTCTTGGTTGTTTCTATAGGACATAAAGCTCATTTCTTCACGACGCAGCTGAAAGAAATTATTTAAGTTGATTCTGTTTTATATAACATCAACAGCCTGGATAGTCCAATGCTCTCATAGTGTCTGGGAACATTGAATGAATCATCTATGTCATTTCAATCAGACCAAACTTCAGTCTCGACTAGCCTTTTATATGAACATGATAAAGTTCTGCCATTCCTTGCTAATGTTTTTTTTTTTTCTTTTTTATTTATTTATTTACCTTTCTGCAGGCTCAGGCTCACATTCTTAATCCACGCATTAAGGTCAGTGGGGAAAGGCTTTGCGAAGGAAATTGCTTATGCAGACAGAAAATCGTCTTCCTAATATTTGAAAGCTTTAAAACGATATCTACTCGTAGAGAATATACTTAGTCTGCAGAACCCCCTCCCCCACGGTGTGATAAACCTCCATGTTTTAGTTATTTCCGTGGGAGCTGTAACAAATCCTCTTAAATTACTTTAAAAACACAGCATTATAGCAAAAGGAATACAATCTGTTGACCCAAAAGAAATAGAGTCTAAAAGAAAGGATCTTTGAGGTCATTGATAACACTCACAGCACTTAAACGCTGACGTCTCGAACTTGTTTGCGCAGTCTTATTGCTAACTTAAGAGGACTGCATCATTGTGGTTGACTTTTCAACATTTTTAAAAGCGAGGTGATTTATATTTGTATCACTTCCTGCTTGCTTTTCTGCACGTTTAGCCAAGGCTGGATGCATCACGAAAACATGCCTATATAATTTTGACCCCCTTAAACCCCACTTTTATATAGTAAAACTGGGGTTTACAGGGGTATACATTATTTTTCTTATTTCTGCTCAAAACCTAGATTGTGGGTACTCGTTAGAACCGCCTTGACGATGCGGTTCTAACGAATACCCACAATCTAGGCTTTGAGCAGAAATAAGACTGCTCAAAACCTAGATTGTGGGTACTCGTTAGAACCGCCTTGACGAGGCGGTTCTAACGAATACCCACAATCTAGGTTTTGAGCAGAAATAAGAAAACTATCAGAATTTTTTATCTGAAAATTTTCATTTTTTGGTGGTAAAATTTTCAGTATATATTTGAATAGGCGTGTTTTCGTAATGGGGTATTTTTAGAAGTGTATCCATTCTCTTACTTTTGATGAAGTCACCTTTTGCGTGTATGCAAAAATAGTAGTTACTTAATAACTACTTCAACTGAACATCTTTTTGCGAGAGCAGCTATACACCTTAGTAATATTACTGACTGAAAAAGGGTATCATAAACTTCCTTTATTTTAACTTTATCGTCAACGTGCTAAAATAATCTAAAATATAAAGTTGCCTTGAGTAAAATGCATAAACAAAACCTATAGAAACACGTATTTTATGCCCATTTGCTTTACTAACCTAGTAAAGAAAAAAAAGGTACACATGTAAGAGAAAAGTCCAGGGAGTGCCACAAAACCAAACCGCAGCCCTTCCCAGACATTAAGAGGAAGAGGAAACCGACAAATCCAAACAAGCACAAATCTAACAAACGTACGAAAAGCATTAAGATTAGCTCTCTCTTCCCCCAGCGAGGTAATCGCAATGCTAAAAGAACTGAAAAACACAAGAACAAAATGACACAAGGTAAGACATAAAACAGATCACCTCGTAGAATAAACCACAAAGCAACAAAGAGTAAGACTAACACCGGTACCACCGACTTAGAACGGTCAGTAGAGCAAACCACCTGGGTGTGTGTTAAAACACAGCTAGCCAACTTCACCCTGGGTCCCGATGCTACTCCCAATACAGAAATATATAAAAATTCGGTTCGCATAAAGGCTCCCAACTCAGTCAATGCATCCAAGCGAAAACATAAAAATCAAATCAATCACTATAATAAACAAAGACGAGCACTCATGGCTAATTCTACTGTATGCCAGAGTAAATGAAAACCAATAGTTGAACCACGGCGGGCCAAGCCAAAGACATATCGTCAAGCCCCAACCCACTGGTCAAAGTCTTACGAAGAGGCCGCTATTGAGTCTGAGGTCCGAACCGCCTTCGTGCAATTAAAGAATGAAGCATAGCCATCAACAATGATTGGGTTGACAACTAGAAAAACACGCTACACGGGTTAACTCATATTCGTAAATTTGAGCTACTGCAGAATTATGAGTGCGGTTTTGATTAAGTAAAACTAAAGCCCCAACCCTCTCTAGTACAGTCGAACTTCTATGGCTCGAACATCTTTCGCACCATGGAAATTTGTTTGAGATATGGGTAGTTTGAGTCGCTGATGATTAATTATGACGCCAGGTCAGGAAGCAAATAGCGATAATTAAGGGAAATCTTTCTAATGATACTATGTTGAGTATACTCATTAGCATTGCCTCAATGAGGCGATTCTAATGAGTTGAGGCAATTCTTATGAGTACACACAACATACAATTTCATAATAAATAAGAAAATTTCCCTAAATATTTGTTTTCTTATCGGAAGAATTTCGTAGGGACTCAAAAACTAGTTCGGACTCAAAAATCGAGTTCGAAAGAGCCATGGTGTTTGAGTCATTGGTTTAACTGTATACTGCATAAGTCTACCTTAGAGCACTTAAATCTTAAAGAGTTCTGTACTTTCTGGTATTTGTACTAGAAACTATGATACAGATCAGCATAAAGTGTTTTACGTCATAAAATGCTAGATAACGGAAAAAATATAACTGAATTTATTTTAGTCTTCATACATAGCAATAAGAAAAACAAAATGTAAAAATTGATATGATATACGAGTAAGCTAAGCATCTGCTAGAATGTTCTTGCAAATATGAAAATGTCATAAAGACGAGTAAAAATTGAATGTCATTTTCAATCATGTCAGATGTGTTCAGTTATGACAAGCTTATTAAGATGCACAGCGTGATGTTACTTCTTTGTCAGTTCGTATTTGCAAACTATTTGATATTTGAAAGAAATATTACGAACCATTGATCTATAATTGCCAATGTGCTTTTGTCACTTATATCCTAGATAATAAACAAAGCTAATTATCATTTTTTTTCTAACTTAAGGTAAGTGAACAATTTTCCGCCATTTTTAACAGGGGAGACATCTTTTGCTTTCCTGTACACCAACCCCTTTCTGATAACGGCTCTATTCTAAAAGGGAAGAATTTCCTCCATGTGGGAGGCGCTTCTAATGACTACCAACGACATTCTTTTTGCTGAGAAAAGAACAAAATGTTAATACGTTTTGTCTATGACATTGCTTATTTAGAGCTGTGGCTAAGAAGTATATATATTAAATGGGGTGTAACCGATAGTTCCTCGTGCATCAGCATAACGCACTTCCAAATGTAACAAAACTAGACAGATAGATCAAATATTTGGTGTGTATGTGAACGCACAACAGACTCCGCTGGGCAAGCGGTATTTTTCTATCCCACCAAGGCAGCAATATCCCCATGTAATAATGATTAATCCGTTAATTCGGTGACTTAAGCACATATGAGGCAACATTTCAACTGGCGGTGTGAGGCACAAATAGAAAGGAGTCGGGCCAGAGCATTTCCTACAATTTTACATGTGCGCCCAGCGAAGACTCAGATCAGCCTGTACATCAGTCTTCGCTGTATGTCTGAAGACGCTTTGGATCCTTGGTTATCCACAGAGCACCCTGCGAAATCTCTGATCAGACTGCGTGAATGCGCAGGCTGATCTGATCTTTGTTTGGCACACATGCAATCTTGTAATAAATGCTGTGCCCGACCTATATGATATATTTAAAAGTTGCTAAATCTAAACAGGATCTTTATTCAACGTAGGGTCTTGTTCAAGAAAGGTTTTATGATTTAGCGCGGCGTCAGATATGAATTTATATACAGTATATTCTCATTATATTCAGTATAGTTATGGTATCTTAGCCTAAGGTATTGTGTTTCAAAAGACTTAAAAACAGAATACAAACAAATTCTATCGCAATTAGAATCCCTATTTATGAAACGTTCCCTAGTCCTCCTTGTTCTGTATTGTTTGAAGATGCCTTCGCACTTTAATCTCTCCTTTTGAGAGAAGAAATCTCTTGTGATGGTGACATTGTTAATGCTGTGACATTTTTTTTCTAGAGGTTGGCTGTCTTTTTCAATTTTAACAAGGAAAATTACGATCTTTAATACATGTTACTAGAAATCAATCCAAAATACTTAAAGTTAAGGACAACACGATATTTTTTTTTTGGCATGCTTATCACATTGACACTGAGCTAGTATAGGATTATATTTGTAAAATCCCACTTACACCGTAATTGTTTCCTAGAAATTGTCAAACAGTAAGCAGAAAATAAAATTGGAACATCCATAAAGGCCACAATCAAGAAAGAGAACCCTCCAAAGACAGCGAATAAGGGTTGTATGACAAGAAACGTCATTACAAAACAGCGCTAAAACGAAAAACCTGCCCTAAGGTAATAAAACTTTTTTTTCGTGCTCAACTCAGCTGAGCATACAAATTTCTCTGCTAATAGATATGAAAATACCAACGACATTCATTAGCAGAGAAAATTTCATGCTCGGCTAGGTTAAAAAAGAAAGACTTTGCAACTGCTTGTTTGAGATATATAAGCAGTTCAAATTTCATGCTCAGCTGAGTTTAGCACGAAAAACATTTTTTAAACTCGGGGCCCGATCGAAAAAATGCAGAGGAACTACAATTATATCGCCTCGGAACAGTCAACAGTAAAATCGTTTGAGGGAATGGATACAGTGGCAGGCAGAACGGGGTCCCCTAAGACATCAGACTGAAATTATACACACTTCGCAAAGCATAGACGGAAATACACAACGCATTACGTTAATACGCCATTAAAGCGTCGGCGAAAATACACAACGCATTACATTAACACGCCAATCTGAAGTGTATACTTCTTAGCCATGGTTCTAGATAAAGCACTTGATTGTTAATGTTGAGGTTCTATGGCCCGGCCCAGTCAACCCATTAGGGTAATGTCGATCGAGGTCAGTTTACCTAGCCACACGTTTTCCTGGGCAGGCTTAGTCTTGTTAGCAGTTAACCAGTACTTGTGCACATTGTTTCGCCGCCCTTCTTGAATCAGCGGGAGAGATCGGCCGCAGAAAATATTTCATGATCAGTCTCCACGAATGAATGTTGCCGGACCGAAATATCAAATCCGCGACCTCCTGATTTCAAGTCGGATACGCATCCAACTGAGCCACGGAGGCCGGCTAGACAAAGAAATACCAACTCGAAAATATTTGTTTCTATTTCTTATTTCTCCACAGTGCATACGAGACGCAAGATCAGAAAATGTGTCTTTGGGCATATGCGCCAAGAGAAACTTCCGTACAGCATTCGCATTTGCACAGTCACATCAGAATCCTCGCTAGGCACATTTTGGATGGCCTAGGATGCACAGCTTCTGTATGCGGACATTTGTATGTAACATTTGGGCTGCGCTATGCGAAAACATGTCATAGGGAATATGCGGACAGCAAAGGCCCAGATCAGCCTGCGCAATTGCGCAGGCTGATCAGGTCATTCACTGTCCGCTAATAGAATAACTAGATACTACGGAATGTATGAATGGAGACCAAAGGTCCGGATGATAGTTTGCGCATGCGTGAATCCGCACATTTTGCGCATGCTCTAAGGCACTTTTTTTGCTTTGCTTCGCGCAGGTTATCTAACAATTTAGATCTGTAAGACAATGTTTAAATCTTATGTACAGTTTGGTAATATTGTTATGTTATAAGCAGAAATTAAATTGCCGGATGTTTCAATGGTTAATTATGTATTATTCTTTAAACACAAAACTGCATATGTTGCAGAAAAGCGATATACGCTTCTCTGCAACATATGCAGTTTTGTTTTATAATGAACTCAGTCTCTTTTATACGCTTTTCTGCAACATAAGCAGTTTTGTGTTTAAAGGTTAATACATATTTAAATATACATATCACAGACAAAGATTTATTTTAAAGAGAATGCCGTCGATATAGCAGATGGTCGTTTTGCATATAATACTTTTTGAACTAGAAAATCGCCGTTTTGTTTCACAGAGTATCATTAATATGTGTCTATATATAGGATCACCTTGGGATGAGCTGGACGGCACGGCTTTATCAGCTTACTTCATAGAAATGCCAATAATGAAATGATATTTTGATTTATATCTACACTCCCACAAATATTGACATGATTATTTAACCATCATTCAAACAGGGAAGTAAGGAGCATTCAGTTCTAAAACGATAAGCCAAGTTTTCCCAAAGGGAAGCGGAGATTATACGTATCTTAGCGTTCGCTGTCTTAGCTATTGTCTTTTAGCTTTGGCCCTTCTCAAAATAAAATCGACCTGATGACGTACGCAGCTAGCGCAGGCTATAGCTAATTACACATCCAGTCTGATTATACTGTAGTCTGTTTGCATGCACGAACACAAAGTATTGACCTTCGTGATTCTATAGCAAACGATACCCATCTTGATCTATCTGCAAGGCTGCGGCTTAACTGATTAGGTCGTTGTATGTTTAAAGTCGTTGTATGTTTAAAGGAGCTAAAACTGAACACTAAGTAAATCTCTGACGCTTTCACATAAATTATTGCATAAAAAGCAGTGTCGCACGTTATTAACAGCCGTGCATTAACTGGCGAAAAGCCGTGTATTAACAAGGCAATTCACGCACTGTTAATGCACGGCTATGCAACTTTCAATATGATCGTACCTGAGCCACTGATCAGCTGCCGTTACGAGATGAGTACTGCCCGGCCCTAGAACGAGCATAGTCCGTGGAAATTGCGTTCGCGAGACATCGGTGAAAAGGCGAAACAGAATAGTACAAGACATAACGCGAAATGTAGCAAATGTTTTCAGTTTTTTTATGCAATAATAGCGATTGAACATGGTTTTTCAATGCATTAACATTCGCCAGGTCCGTAGGGAGGCCTCAGGTCCCTCGGGACCTGGCGAATGTTAATGCATGAAAAACCATGTTTGATCCCTATATTATGGCAACATGGTGAACTTAGTAGATTTTCCCTCGTATTTACAAGGCAGACTAATTTTTTGACTTCCTAATTGCCTTCCTGCAAATTAAGTCCCTTCTAAAATGGGGTATTGTCTGCAAGGAAAGAATTTGCTATCAAGAGGAGCGAATTCTTTCCTTTTAAAGTAGATCCCTTTTCAGAAGGAAGGAAATTGAACTAAATAGTTATTTGCCCTGAATGTGTATTAATGCCACTTAAGAACATATCTGATGCTTTCGCATAAATTTAAAAAAACCGCCTCGCCACTACGACACAAAATGACCCTCAAGGGTTGACGTGTCGTTAAACCCCAACACAATCAAAAACCGCCTCGCCAACACAAAACAAGATGATTTAACACATTAACATTTTTTTCATAAACAAAAGGCCCAGTTTTGTCCGCACAGTGGGACAATAATTTTGGATAGTAGAAAAAATATAAATGAAAATACCAATGAAATGCAACAATCACAGTGCACAGTCCATCCAAACACCGAGTAAAGTTTCATTTACAGGAAATGGCCACAAAAACAGCATTGACACTGTTGTGTGAGTGAGCGGGCTCTTATTTTTTTCCCAACAATATTTTTTTCATGTTTTATAATACAATTTTGTGTTATATTCTGTTGTGTTATATTCTGACTATTTTACGTCAATAAAATAACAATGTTACCATCTGGTTTACCAGTTATGGCTCTTTAAAGAATCCTACTATGTTTACTACTAAGGCCATTTTGGTCGTTTTAATAACATGCTAAAATTCATTATAAGTTTATATATATTAGAAGAAATCCTTTTTTTACTGCAAGTGATTTACCAAAAAGGAATAACTAGAGCAAAACACAAAGGTTTCATCAAATACAAGTGTATATTTGAATTTCTCATTTTCAAACAAGAAAATTCAGACAAAATCACATCAATTTTAACAAGCATATACCGAAGATACTAACAAGTAACATCCTAACAATAGATTTCATTTAAACTTTTTTCAACAGATCAAACTATGTATAAGTTGTATTCTGACAGAGTATGAATTCAGGTAAATCACCATGTAGTTTGAGTGGTATTTAACTTTATTTACCCCTACCTTCTAACCTCTAAAATCATAAAAAACAATTATAAAGAAAATGATAATTATTAAGAGTAGGAATTTCATAACAATTCTCTTAATTTGCATATTCTGTCGATGCTGTAACAATATTAAGCATATTGGCTATTCCTGTACACAATAAGGAACATGTGACCTGAAAAATTTCTGATAACACAATAGGAAGTTACCCCACCACCTAATCATACGGAGTAATTTCTAAAGATAGTTATGAGAATATGATACACAATTTTACAAAACTTCACATACAACATCCATACGCAGTATGAATCAAAAGATTTCTTTCTGACCGTATTAATTTCAAACTTCTGTTTTCATGGCAACCAAAAAAAATCTTAAATATAATGGAAAATAACCATAAAAAAGACTTTTTGGTCAAACTATTCAATACGCTTCAACAAAATTTAACCAAAACATTCCATGTGTAGTTTTTGATTAAATGTAAGAATTTTGTGCAAAAGACCAGTCCATTTGATTGTTGTCATGGAAACCAAAAGAGTAATAATTTGGAAATAAAGAATCAGGATCATCAAAATGTTTAGCGACGGCTTTTCTGTACCTTCAGAAGTTTTCTTTTGTTTTCTGTCTCTCTCCTTCGGTTAACACTCTCATTAGAATATTAATACATCATAACTAGCATCTTGACTACCTCTGTACACAATAAGGTACATATGACCTGATTATTTTGAAAATACAATAGCTAGCTTTAGCCCAACCGCTACATCATACACAGAGTAATTTCTAAAGATAACCATAAAATAGGAAACAAAATTTTACAAAAAAAATCCTGTACAATATCCATACACAGTAAGAAATGAAGTTACTTTTTGGCAAAATTAATTTCAAACTTCTATTACCATGGCAACAGGAATATGCCTTAAATATAATGGCTTATTACTAGATCTATTATAAAGGTCTAGTTCTTGATAAGCCCCGTCCATTTCATTGTCGTCATTGAAACGAAAAGAGTCATAATAATTTGGGGAAAAAAAGAAAAGGGTCAATAAGTATTTTGCCTCAACTTTACTGTAAATTCATGTGTTTATTTTCTGGTGATTTAAGCTTCCTATTCAACAAAATTACCCCGCTTAGGCACTCATCGAGAAACGGACTGCTTACGTCATTACACGTAACTGTGACATCATCGGTGAAGAGTTAAAAAAGATAACAATGTCAACATGCTGAATTTTAACGAATTCTAATGAATATTTTCAATCTTTAGATTTGTCTATTTCTTGCAAAGTGACAAACAAAGGATTTAATGACCTACCCATGTATATCATAGTAAACTTGACTGCTTGATCAGCCTCTTCAATTTGGGACTGAAAAACTGAAGGTAAATTAATTTATTTCCTGTGTTATTTTTTCTGTTCTCTTTTATATTGGATAAGACTTTGATTTATTGCATTAAATCGATATTTTCAGGGAATATAGCTCTTTTGAAAGGTCTAGAAAAGTTGGGCCTAGCGAGAGCACATTACATTTTATCCGGGTATAATATATAGACCTTACTCCCTGCTTTCATACGAGATGAATTGATGAGGCCCCCTTTCTCTTGGTCCTGCCTCCTTGCATCAGTCTTTCGGATATTTTGAGTGTAGTCCAGTTACTATGTAGAAAATAGGTAAAAATCACGTCATAAAAATATATATTCATCAAAATAAATATAAAAAGTCGAGACAAGCCCGTTCAAATATCACTAAAACAATCCTTGATTTTCTGTGTTCACAGTCTCGATTGGTCGTGTGACACTTCCCGCAAAAAAAAAAAAAAAAGAAAACGTAAATAATTTTGTGTTCGTTAACACCGAAAGTTCGGAGCTGAGCGTCCGTCGTTAGAATCATTTCAACGTTAGTATTTTTGTTTATTTTCCCTTTATTCGGATCAGATGAAAAATATTTTATCAGTCATTTTTTTTTCACAATTATATGCACAGTTTACGGATCATACTACGCGGAAAGGGATTTTATTAACACTAGAAATTTTATACTCCGGTCTAGAAAACTTGCTCCTCTATTTTAATCGAAAACTACCCTAATTATCTCCCTTGTCATTCAAGAGTTGCGGTTCTTAGTACCGGTAGTGACCTGAATTCAGATATAGTTCTTGCTACCGACGCTGTAAAATACTTATATTTGTGTTGAGGTTTTACGGCCCAGTCAACCCAATGGGGTCA
Source organism: Anodontia alba (assembly GCA_964016985.1). Lineage (NCBI taxonomy): Eukaryota > Metazoa > Mollusca > Bivalvia > Lucinida > Lucinidae > Anodontia > Anodontia alba. The sequence continues at coordinate 68,366,210 of OZ024834.1, forward strand.
TGTCGAGTGTGGTCAGTTTACCTAACCACACGTTTACTGGGCAGGCTTAGTCCTCTATGCGGTTTACCAGTATTGTGCACATTCTTTCGCCAGAAACTGACAATATCTGTGGCATTAATTGTTTTTCGATTTCACGGGAAGGCCTTGTTTGCGCATTTTCATTTTGGCGCATTCGTATCGTACTTTCAGGCGTATGTCACACTATATAATTTTATTGAAAATCTTATATCGGCGGGGTTGTATTTTGGATCTTTTTTGCCTAGATCGCCATTAGCACCAAAATAATGTGACCGCTAAATATAAGTATTTTGCCGGCCTCGGTGGCTCAGTTGGATACGCCGTCCGACTGGAGACCAGGAGGTCGCGGGTTCAACCCGTGGTTCTTTCGTGGAGATTGATCATGAAATATTTTCTACGGTCATTCTCTCCCTTCCGCTGATTCAAGAAAGGCAGTTGTCAGTTTCAGGCGAAAGAATGTGCACAATACTGGTAAACCGCTTAGAGGACTAAGCCTGCCCAGTAAACGTGTGGTTAGGTAAACTGACCACGCTCGACATGACCCCATTGGGTTGACTGGGCCGTAAAACCCAACACAAAAAAATGTAAGTATTTTACAGTACTTGTACAGTCCGCGTTAGGTTTTCTCTACGTCAGCAATGGTTATCACAGAAAAAGCAAAATACTTTAACTTTTCAGCACTATGATGGAACAAAGGACCCGACAACAAACTAAAATTCAGAGCAAAAGAAAACCACTAGGAGTCGAGTTCCATGTTTCCCTCAAAACGAATGGACACGTCTGAAGATTCCCCATTCATTTTTAAGGGAAGACAACTTTAGCAATCAGGAATTACAGATGTAGTAAGTCCCCAGTCATTTGGAAATAAATATTTTCATAGCAGAATTATAAGGTGTATATATTTACCTTAACAATGTCACAATATATACAGTAAAACCGATGGCTCGTTTACCTTGGATGATTCGAACTCGTTTTTCAGTCCTTACTGTAATTCTTCCGATAGTTCAAAAAAACAAATATTTAGGGAAATTTTCTTATTTTATCATGAAATGGTATATTGTGTGTACTCATTAGAATTGCCTCATCGCGGTGATTCTAATGAGTACACTCAACATACCATTAGTGTATAGAAGATCAAAAAAGACTTCCTTAAATTACCACCATTTGCTTCCTGACCTGACGCCACGATTACACCTCAATGACTCGAATTATCCATATCTCGAATATATTTCTGTGGTCCCAAAGATGTTCGAGCCATGGAGATTTGTTGTATGTCTTTCCGTGTGTCAATTTGTTCTTGTGTTTTTCGTCCTTTTAGTATTGCGATTACCTCGCTTGGGGAAGAGAGAGCTAATCTTAGTGCTTTTCGTGCGTTTGTTCGATTTGTGCTTGTTTAGATTTGTCGGTTTCCTCTTCCTCTTGGGGTCTGGGAAGGGCTGCGGTTTGTGATTGTGGCACTCCCTGGACTTTTCTCTTACCTTTTTTACTATATTGCCAAGGGTTTAGGCTATAACAGTAGGACAATATTCAAGGCTATCGTCAAGACTCTGTTAACTATCTGGGACGATATTTCGCCTTAGAAAGTTTGAATAAAAACTTTGCTATTCCCGATGAGGTGATTTAATATCGTTCATTTTCAGCTCTCAGACGTCAATTGGCGAAAGAGTCATAACAGTTAAACTACATGTTTCCCTCTTTGATTGAATGACGGTAGGTCGGTCCTCAGACTAAATAACGGCTCCTTTCTCAGTCTGTTTCAGATGGTCTGAGCATGACTATCAATGTTAGTGGTCGAGCTCATCATGGTCTTGTTTATGGGTTTCTTGTGTTCCGGCTTAAGATCGCCTTTGATTGTATTTTGTCTCATGACAGTGTTTTTGGTTAGTTGTGTTTCACTGCGATATTTCATAGATGAGGTAGACGACCTCTTTGCGAGTACATATTTGTAATTGGAGCGGCATAAACGATGGGGTTTCAGCCCCCAGTATTCTTTCTATTGACCGTTCAAGGGTGGTATCTCTGTCGTTGGAGTTCTTTATTTTGCCTCTGTGGTTTCTTATAAGGCGTTTGTTTGGTCTTTATTTCTTCCTCATCTCTCCTTCTTTGGTGCCTTAGGAGGTTTTGTTCTTGTGTTTTTTAGTCCTTTTAGCATTGCGATTATCTCGCTTTGGAAAGAGAGAGCTAATCTTAGTGCTTTTCGTACGTTTGTTTGATTTGCGCTTGTTTGGTTTTTTCTGTTTCCTCTTCCTCTTGATGTCTGGGAAGGGATGCGGTTTGTGATTGTGGCACTCCCTGGACTTTTCTCTTACCTTTTTTTCGCTACGTGACTGTGGCATTTCCTTGGTATCATCAGTTATAGTTTTGCGGACACTATAAGCTTGTTTTAAAAACTGTTAACCACACTTTAACCAAATAGACCACACAGATCCTGATTTTAGCACTCATACAACTGTAAAACTAGTGTCAAACATGAAAAGTCAGACAGGATAGAGCCTGATCAGATGCCTCCTTCAGTAAGTTTGAATAAGATTTAGGAAACCTAACGTATATAGTTTGAAATGGATCGGGGAATAGTATTTTCATTTTAATCTCTCCGTCCCGATTATATTTTAAACTTGTAATCCCTTTCTCTATTATTTATTACAATAGTATTTATGATATGTTTCTGTCGTTTCGATATTTGCAAAATAAACACTTTGTTTGGAGAATCTGAGAAAACAACATGGAGAAGTTCCCCCAGATGACTGCAATCCATTAAAATTGCGAACTTGTGTAAAACTCAATAATCTGGTAGAGAAGTAACGCAGAAATCTTACTGACAAGTTTAATTAAAATAAAGTAAAATGTGCAGTAATATTTGTCGGTAATCATTATCTCGACATGCTTCTAAAGGACATTTTGATGACACCCAATCCATTGAAATAAAACATCAAAAATCATGAATTAATATCGAGTACATGATCAGCAGTACGTTAGAACCAAAGAGACCCAGCTAACAGCAAACTGCTAGCCTGCAATATCAGTTGAATTGTACTAGATTTAAAAGGTCACTTACCTTAAAGTCCTCAGATTGTGTCTTCAGTCCTTAGGATTAAACCAGATAATTTTGCAAACAGTGTAGATCCAGATCAGGTGGCGTAACGGAGCTCACTCTACACTGTTGCTATTGTTTAACCCATGCAAGCCTGGCGTCCCATCAAAGGGACACTGGCAAACAGTATAGACCAAGATCAGACGCCGCAGAACACGGCGGCTGATCAGGGTCTACACTGTTTGCATTAAGCACAGGAATTTCTATAAAACATTGCAATAAAAAGAAAACAAACCAGACACTTCTTATATTGGAAATGGAGAGATCCGAATAGTGAAGGTAGAAGTCCATTCGGCATAAATAGATTGAAAACTTATAGTCCTGCAGGCCATACAAGATACATTTGCAAACAGTATAGAACAAGCTGAGACGGCGCACTATTCTGTTCTTGATTTGTTACTGATGTCCCGATATTTGACTGACGTCAGTTTTTACAATGAATTGGGTGTATTTGTTAAACCAAAGGGTCAACTTGGTATCTTCCAGTAAAAACTTTCATTGGGATTATTTTTTAAATGCGTATTATCTAGATTAACCTGTGTATAGTCGTATCAGGGCTGTTGACATCCTTTGATAAATTTAGTATTCTAAACTGATACATTTCAATACTCCTGAAAGTGCACTGAAGCCGCTAGAAAGAACTAAGCTTATTGTCTACGCCCATGAGCGTAGAGTTCGGTATTGCCCCGGGAGAACTTCTCAAAAGGTCGTGGACTGGTCCAATGCTACTTTCCTGGGACTGCTCAACATTATAACCAAGTATTAGCTTTCACAAAAACTGCACAACTATAACCAAGTATTAGCGTTCAAAAAAAAGCTTGGTCTATGCTTAGCGTAAAAAGTTTTGTTTGGTAAAAGCTATGCTTGTGTCTATGTAGTAATGGTATTCATAGTGGAAGGAGTTACCTTCAAGGAAGGCAAATAAACCATGTTTAATCCTCCCAGCAGCGCAAGCTATTGTCCGTTCGAATGCCAAAAATGGTCAGATGTAGTTTCTATTTTTGTAGCGTTAGCAATGTGGTTTAAAGCTGTCCGCTATGCCCTATGCATGTGTTTTATCACCATCATCATCATTATTATTATTTTTATTATTATTATTGTTTCGTTACCGTACTAGCATAGTGACCACTTTCTTTATCTGCCAACTTTGTTTCAGTGTGTATATGTGTCTTATTACTTCAGACCAGGGCGTGGTGTGGCGCCAGTAAAAGGTTCTACTCCATACCGCGCTCTCTCTCCTCACATCCCTACTCCCAGCAGTTGTGTTGCTGACCGTTTCAATATGATATCCGTTACATCTTCTTTTCATCTGATCTATTTTTCTTCGATGAGGTTGGTTTTTCGCGAATCTTTGTTTTTTGTTGTTTTTTTTTTCATTCAGCCCTTTTCCTGTACCTTGAGATGGCTAAGTTCTATGAAAGGCCTTTCCTGAGCATCGCCGTATTTATTTTTAGCGCAAATCTACGTAGTCTGCTCGGGTTTTTAGTTGATTTGGACCCAAGTTGTCCGCATTGTCTCAAAATTACATGCGGTACACAGAACACAGTAAAATCACGACGCACAACCCTCCCAAGGCAACAAAAGAAGGAAAGGTGATAAACAATGACAAAACAAACGCCACATATGAAATGACCGACGCACAAAGCAGAACTGCAACAGAGGAACCGCCGTGGAACGGTCAGTAGAAAGAACCACTGACTAACTTAAATCAGTTTAAACTCATTTTTACAGTATGGCGCCACTGAACCAAGAATTTCATCATGAAAACACGCTTATATAATTTTGACCCCCTTAAACCCCACTTTTATATAGTAAAACTGGGGTTTACAGGGGTATTTATTATTTTTCTTATTTCTGCTCAAAAACATAGATTGTGGGTACTCGTTAACGAGTACCCACAACCTATGTTTTGAGCAGAAATATGAAAAATTATCAGAGTTTTTCATCTTATAATTTTCAGTTTTTGGAGGTGAACTTGTCTATTTATTTGAATAGGTGAGTTTTCAAAGCGGCTTTCCTGTGTCCGTATACCTTACTTCAATTAAATTGCTTATTTTTAAGATACTCCGCAATATGAGATTATTTATCTAAGACAGATCCGCAACGCCAGAAAACGTGCTTTCGTAGATGTTCGCCCAGCGTAGATTCAGATTAGCATGTGCATTTGCGCAAGCTGATCAGATTAAGGACTGATCAGACTGCGAAAATACGCAGGCTGATCTGAGTCTTCGTTGAACGCATTTGAGACGGTACGTTTACTGACGCTGCGGCTCCAGTCTACTTAATGACGAACGCCTAACGCTGTTCGCCCACAGAAATATTGATCTTTGGCTATCCAGACCGCACTGGAAAGGCTGATCAGACAGCGCCAGTGTGCAAATTAGCATTACGAAAACGAAAACATGCCTATTTAAATATACTGAAAATTTTACCACCAAAAAAAATGAAATTTTACCACCAAAAAAATGAAATTTTACCACCAAATAAATGACCATTTTCAGATAAAAAAAATCTGATATTTTCCATATGTCTGCTCAAAACATAGATTGTGGGTACTCGTTAGAACCGCCTCGGCGAGGCGGTTCTAACGAGTACCCACAATCTATGTCTTTGAGCAGAAACAAGAAAAAATCATGCATACCCCTGTAAACCCGTTTTACTATTTAAAAGTGGAGTTTAAGGGGATAAAAATTATATAGGCATATATATTGGTCTTAGTTTTCGCTGGTAACACAGTAATTGCATAAGATACACTTAGTAACGTTGCGGCACAGAATTTAAGAGAACTGGATACACTTGGTAGATCTTCCGCCATTTGTGACTTTTGTTTTCTATGGATCGTTCCAAGGCGGTTCCTCTGTTGTAGTTCTTTGTTTGTGCGTCGGTGATTTCATATGTGGCGTTTGTTTTGTCATTGTTTCATCACGAAAACATGCCTATATAATTTTGACCCCCTTAAACCCCACTTTATATAGTAAAACTGGGGTTTACAGGGGTATACATTATTTTTCTTATTTCTGCTCAAAAACATAGATTATGGGAACTTGTTAGCACCGCCTCAATCTATGTTTTGAGCAGAAATATGAAAAATATCAGAATTTTTTATCTGAAAATTTTCATTTTTTAGTGGTAAAATTTTCAGTATATTTGAATAGGCGTGTTTTCGTAATGTGTTCTCCATCTCTCCTTTTGGTGCCTCGGGAAGGCTGCGCTTCTTGATTGTGCATTTTCTGGGTATCTTCATTTAATTTATATTTTTCATGTTTGCATTCCTGCACATGATGTCCTTTATGAAAAAGTTTCTACTCTAAAATGAAATGTAGTAGTGATAGGTATATGATACACTTGTACTGCCTTGCGGTAGAAGCCGGCTTTTATAGTGACGCGATGGAGTGTTCGCCTGTCACTCATGCGGTCCGGGTTTGATCCCAGGCAGCGGCATTTCGGATTAGAATGTTTTCACCTCTTACATCCGGCGCCAAACGTAAATGACACACAGAGACTCGGAGCACATCCGTGTACAGGGAAATTTCGTTGAAAACTATCTAAAATATGGAGGGGGAATATGTAGTAGTGATAGGTGTATGATACACTTGTACTGCCATACGATATAAGTCGGCTTTTCAATTATTGTTTTGTACTTTTGCTTCAGCATTTCATATTTTTTGCTGTCGAGTCCTCACCGTTGTTTCATTTTCTGTATTCGTTTGATTTTTATGTTCTCTGAGAAGTGGCACTGACGAGTTAGAAACCCCTTGCGCGGACTGAACTAATGTTTTGTGTATACCAGCAGATATAAGGGCGAGGGTTGTGGCCACGTAAAAGCGATTTAAGCCCCGCCCCCACCCCCTTTGTGTTGACCGTTCCAAGACGGTGCTTCTGCTGTGGTTTACTATTTCTGTCATTGTGTGTCTTTGCATGTATGTCCTGGATTTTTTTTTTTTATTTTGGATAGCCGTTTAGCTACTTTTGGGGAGAGAGACTGTCCTTTTGGCTTCCTGCTTGTAGTGTTTTCATCACGAAAACATGCCTATATAATGTTGACCCCCTTAAACCCCACTTTTATATAGTAAAACTGGGGTTTACAGGGGTGCGCATTATTTTTCTTATTTCTGCTCAAAAACATAGATTGTGGGTACTCGTTAGAACCGCCTCGCCGAGGCGGTTCTAACGAGTACGCACAATCTATGTTTCGAGCAGAAATATGAAAAATATCAGAATTTTTAACTTAAAATTTTCATTTTTTTGATGGTAAAATTTTCAGTGTATTTGAATAGGCTTGTAATGAATTGTGGTGCCGTTGCTTTAAATGCGTCCCTCTTTCTCTTTGGTGTCTTGGACGGAAGGTTGTTGGTAATTGTATCGATTCCTGATCATTGCCATCCTTCCTCTTCATTGGAAAAAAACAACCTCTCTGACAACATGTACATGTCACCAATACGCTGAAAGACCTTTCCAAGGCACAAAAACAAAGTTATGTAAAGCAATAGCAGATAAAAATAAGCAATTTAATTGAAGTAAGGTATACGGACACAGGAAAGCCGCTTTGAGACAGCTGGCAAAAAAACTATTGACTTTTGAGTTTATATAATTAGAGTATTTAAAGAGAAAGGAGTCTTTTCCAAGGATACTAAACTAGACATTTCCTGACTTCTGAGAAAAGGGATTGATGGAGCCAATAATTCTATTTAGAGTAGACCATTTTTGCAAAGAAATTGGGTGTGCTAGAAAGCAAACAGGTACTAAAAACTGTCTCCCTGGTAAAAAAATCAGCGGAAAATTTGCACTGAGTCCCCTGATAAGAATTTGTCAAATGTTTATCCCTTTCAACTCTCATTTTCTGAAGTGGTTTCTTTCTTCTTTAAAATGGACATGTTCATTGTTGCAAGTAGGGTGTTCAGTCATATTACGAAAACACGCCTATTCAAATATATTGAAATTTTACCACCAAAACATTATTTTTTTCAAATAAAATATTTTCTAGTATTTTTCATATTTCTGCTCAAAACAAAGATTGTAGGTACTCGTTAGAACCTCCTCGTCGAGGCGGTTCTAACGAGTACCAACAATCATAATTTTGAGCAGAAATAAGAAAAATAATGTATACCCCTGTAAACCCAATTTTACTGTACAAAAGACGGGATTAATGGGGTCAAAATTATATAGGCATGTTTTCGTGATGCAAAAAAAAGAACATAATTGAATGACAGTGTAGGTACTGATGAGATGGTTCGTTACGAGCTGTCTAATCTGAATCTACATTGTTTACATAGGTATCTCATTTGGTCTGCAGGGCTGGAAAGGTTAAAAGTGTATGATATTATAATTAACCCGTTTATGCCGAGTGGACTCTTTTACCATAACTCTTTGGACAGGTCTATTTTATATATAAGGGGTGTCTGATTAGTTTTTATTATTATTATGACCTTTTTAGAAATTTCTGAATTTAATGCAAACAGGGTAGACCCATATGAACTGGGTCTACACGGTTCGCCAGTCCGTTTTATGGAAAGCTATGCTTAAATGGGTTAAAGGTATAGAAGGTGTCCAAGAAGAGCCACTATCACAGAGCATAGCCTACCAATGACAAGAAGAGTAAAAGCAAACAAACCAAGAGACCACAAACCAAGGACAAGCAAAGTAACCAGCTGCTCATCGCCAACAAGGTTATCACAATGCTAGACAGGGTCCACTAAACACAACAATAAGACAATGAACAGAACAAAACACGAAATAAAGTCCCGCATCGAGCAGTACAAGGCCATACAAAGAACAGACAACACCAGAACCACCCCCTTAGAATGGTCAGTTGTAAAGTCTACCGTGGGAGTGGGGGCGGATAAATCGATTCTTCTGGCACCAACTTTTCACTCTGTGTTCAAATCTTCTTTAACAAAGCACGCACATCAGTTTGTATTGGTAGTATTGGATTACGTGCTCGTGTTTGTTTCAATGACCTCCAATAGCTGTTCAATAACTGCATTTTTCATGTAAACCTTGAACCGCCTCATGACAAAGTCGGCAGACAACAAATTCATGCTATTTTTCATACTTTTGCAGAAAATATGGTTTGACCATGAACATTTTCTCCTCAATAGAGAATTTGCATGAAAAATCAACCCAATTTTCTATGGAAAAGAGAAGAAATATTTCCAAATGTCGTCTGCTGAATTTTACCTAACATGTTGAACGCTACTTAACCGGCTATCGATATACGCGTTATCATTTAAATGAGAATTTATTGACAAAAGTTAAAAAAAAATCTAATTTTAAAATATCAAGCTTGCTCAATTCCATAGGGATGGTCACGTTTCTATAAAAGTTTATATGTTTTTCAAATGTGTTTCCAAGCTTACCGCAAGATGTTGCTAAACCGCATAAGGGCACGCGGGAGAATCGGGGAAAAATATAACTGCCCACGTAATACGTAAACGTGATTTCTGGAACTATCAAATGGGCCGCGCCATTCACAAACCGGTCTTCGGGTATATGCGGAAAGTGGAGGCTCAGTTCAGCCAGCCCTTCCGCGCAGTCTGATCAGTGCCTTCACAGTCCACTAACAGAATCATTGGATACTACAGAATGTATGAACGGATAGCCCGGATCAAACTTTGCGCATGCGCCGGATGATCTAAATCTGCGCGTCTTGCACGTGTTCGAAGGCACTTTTTCGCTTCTTGTGGTCCAAATTGTTCTTAACCTTCAACTGAACCGTTGAAATGTGCTTGCAGAACATGTGCTTCCACTATCTGCATGCTCGCTTCCGAGTCCTTTTCCCATTTTCTCATATTTTGCACACCTTGACTATTTATATTAGTTTAAGATAGACGGGGAAACGTAGAAAAGTAGTTAAGGGACTGGATACTAGTGGTACTTCTTCTTACTTTTTACAAATTGTACTTCCTGTTTTCCTTCCTGCATACTAATCCCCTTCAGTAAAAGGGTCTATCTTAAAGGGTGGAGGAACACATTACTTCCTTTTACAGTAGACATATTTTCAGAAATCACGCAAAACCTTTTCAACAGCGTTTCCACACTTTAAAGTGTCTAGTCTCCTAAGAGGGCAAAAGCCATTATGAATGAAGTCAGCCATACCAAGCCACGGCAAAAAGAAGAGACACGACTATTTATACCACAAGTATTAGCTATCACAAAAAAGTTTGGTCTACGCTTCGCACACAATAAATTTTGAAGCTGATTTTAATAGTCTTGGGTTCTTTACATGCGTATTTTGACTATGTCGGCTAAATTCCAAAATGCAAATGGTGAATTGGATGTCTAAATGATATATCGTCTAACTGAGAATGACCCTAGGTTATATTAAAAAAATAATTACAGTTAATTTCCCATCGATTTTTGATCTTACCTCATCAAATTTAAAGTAAGTAATTATACACATATCAATTTTTTATCACGCTTTTCCAGGAATGCTAGCAGTACCAATGCGTCTGCCTGCTTTAAAAGTGAGATGTCATGAATAATGTTCATCGCATAAACTTCGATAAAGTGTTGCAATCGTAAGCTTTTAGAATATTTACATAAGTGCAGTGTGCAAAGAAAAGAAAAAAAAAGTGCACGTGAATGGGGAACACATTCTGTATATGTATGTGTTCCAATGTCTGAAATAGATATATGCTATATCTAGTCCCGGATTTTACTTGTAAACAGCACGCATAAGGTAATGGTGCATTGCGGGTCAATAATTGTATCACTTCTGTGTCCGACAAACCGTATATTGTCTACGCCCATGGACCAAGCTTTTTGTGTAGCTTATACATGTTACTGCATTAACGCAGTTTGAAGCCCTGTATTGCGTTGAAAGGATGTTCCCAGATGCGCCGAGGGTGATCTAGAGCTCTGGACACATGTAGACCACCAAGTCACATTACTATAGTTATTATGTTTTGTTCCATATACGCCGGAATATTTACCCTTAAAGCGTTCTTGAGTGAGTGCATGAGTTTACGGCCCAGTTAGTCCATTAGGGCTGTATCGAGCCGACCAATTTAACGACACTTTTCCTGGGCCGGCTTAGTCAGCTAAGCGGTTAATAAGTATTTGTGCACATTCATTCACCAGAAACTGACAACTGCCCTTTTTGAATCAGCGGAAGGGAGAGATTGACCGTAGAATATATTTCATGATCAATCTCCACGAAAGAATGTTGCCAGACCCGGTGGGGATGGAACCCGCGACCTCCTGATTACCAGTCAGAAACGCATCCGACTGAGCCACCGAGGCCGGTAAAGCGTCATTCACGACAGCAGCATATCTTTCGGTAAAATAAGGTTTCAAATTTCACAGGAACTGTCCACATAGCAGGCTACATTCTTCTTTTTTTTTTTTTTTTTTTTTTTTTTTTTTTCGAAAATACCGTTTGTTATCATTTTGAATGGCGCTTTGATTGGGAAAGGCCGCGGCTTGTGATTGTGGCACTCCCTGGACTTTTCTTTTACCTTTTTTATGTCGTCAAGGTTAATCTGTTTATTCTTTTGAATTTGTCGTTAATAGCCGCTTGGAGCACTTAATACACAAGTACGTTACACGCTTAAAACACGGAGTCTTAACTTATCCGGGTTTTAGTACTAAATCAGACTGTACGAAACAATAATTTCTGTTTTTTCTATGTGTTGTGATGCTAGCATTGTGGTCATCGTCTTCAATAGCTGCCCACTTTGCTTTATGTTTTACTAGTGTGTTGTGATGCTAGCATCTTGGGTTACCTTCAAAATGTTGTAAGGCGGTGGTCCCGGTGTTAGTCTTACTCTTTGTTGTTTTGTGGTTTATTCTACGAGGCGATTTGTTTTATATCTTTCCTCGTGTTATTTTGTGCTTGTGTTTTTCAGTCCTTTTAGCATTGCGATTACCTCGCTTGAGGACTTAGTGCTTTTCGTATGTTTGTTCGATTTGCACTTGTTTGGTTTTGTCTGTTTCCTCTTCCTCTTGGTGTCTGGGAAGGGCTGCGGTTTGTGATTGTGGCACTCCCTGGACTTTTCTCTTACCTTTTTTTTAAAGGGAAACATATAGCAAAAATAAGTTTATAAGAAAATAAAGATCATGTGTAGTGAAAAATAGTATGAAATTAGGTTGAAAAATTAAAGTTATTGGGCTTTGTATATCTAGAAAATGCTGTCATTTTTTGTGAGCTAGTGACGTCAAAACCACCTAAATAAACATTAATATGCTCGTTTGCATACAAATTATCAAGTAGTTCAAGCAGCATATTCCTGTCAACAGGTGACTTATTTATCACTTAAAATACTTAACTGTCGTAATTAAATATTTAAAATGGCAGCGCCCATGCTCACTGACCGGCGCGGGAATCACACCGGTCTCTTAATATAGCTTTGGGTTTTTATATATGGTAGAGCGTTCGATTAGCTCACAAAGGATTTTTTTTATATTTGCCGGGATTGTCGGTGTTTATATTTGCCGGGATCGTCAGTGTGTGACGATTCATCCAAGCCATTAATTTGTTGACTTCGGTAATGTCGAACTTTGAATGCGCATGATGAGACACTCAGATGGCCTAGGACCTGGTTGTTTGGCTAAGAATGATCGTATGAGCAAGTAGCTAGGGTTCAGGCGAGAACGTACTACTGCGCAATGAGTTAGAAGATCGCTCAACGAGCCGCTTTAATAAGTGTTTTGAACCACAGTGAAAGTTGAGGGCGAGGATTATAAATGACCGTTCCAAGTCGGTTCTTTTGTTGTGGTTTATTACTGTTCTGTGTTTATGTTGTTGGTGATTAATTTCATTTTCCGGTTTTACAGCAGCAGACTTGGGTCTGACTGAAATCAACTTTAGGTAAACTATCCTATCAAGCGATAGGTTTTATCAAAAATGTTATACATTACAATCTGCTTATAACACAAATTTCGGAATCCAAAGCATAAGCTGTATCATTTAAACAATCTTGTTATATGCAACAAAAGTATGTAGATGTTATAAAAAAATAACCATTAACCATCAGTTTTGATATAATCTATGCAATTTTCGAATCCATCTTCGAACCATGCTATATCTAAAACCATCTTATAACAAACTGTGTTATAAACAGTGTAATGTCTATTTTCTTTTCATTTCAATCAAGAAATTTCATAAAGCTTAATAAAAGCATACATTAAAGAATCAAATTGTTGTTCTTTTTTTACATGTTACATTGGAAATTTATTAAGCTTTAGTGTACCCTTGTCCCATATCTCTAAGTAAACATGAACAAAACGTTAACGTCTAAATATTTTGTTTTGTAATTATATAAAATACAAGTATAAGCTTTCATAAAAAGCTTTCTCTACGCTTCGCACACAATATATGTTAAAGCTGATCTTAATAGTATTGGGTTCTTTACATGCATTGCTAAACCGGCGAAATTCTAAAATGCAATTGGTGAATTGGAGAGGTCAAAATGAGACCTCGTCTAAACGAGAATGACACTAGCTCACATTAAAAATAGTTGCAGTTAATTTCACATCGCTTTTTAGGCTTACCTCATCAAAACTAGAATAACTTTTTGATAAGAATAACATTTTTGCCACGGTATCCAGGGAATACTTTAAATTGCACTTAGCAGTACCAATGCATCCACCCCCTTTAAAAGTGAAATTGTCAAGATTATTGTATATCCCATAATTTTAGATAAAGTGGTGCAATGGTTACCTTTTAGACTACCTACATAAGTGCAGTGTGCCAAAAAAATGCACGCGAATGAAGAACACCTTCTCTAATGTAGGTGTTCCAATAAATGTTATTCTACTATATTCAGTGTTATATCTAGTCTCGTGTTTTGCTTGCTAAGAACACGCATAAGGTCAATAGCGCGGTACGGATCAACAACGTTTCACTTTCTTGTCCCAACCAAACCGTATGTTGTCTGTGCCCATAGGTGTAGACAATAAATTACAAGTTCTTATTTCTTAATCCATTTCGACCAAATATGCGCTAACATCCTTGTTTTTTCGAAAACTTGACATTTTAAGCCATATGTTACATTTAGTTTGTCTTTCCCTGTTCGACAACGGTGACATTATATGGTATATAATTTATAAAAAAGAAAAGAAAGAAAAAGCGCTTTGAAACAATTGTTAGCACAGTTTGGAGACCTGTATTTATTTACACAATATTGGTCAATAAATATTAATAATAGGCGTTGTGTGTGTATTGTGTGACTTATATTAGCCCTCTACCTAAACTACCCAACCCATGACTAATCTGAGACCCAAAAATTATGACTTATCTGAGACCCAAATAATTGTTACGACTAATCTGAGAGTCCGAAGTAACTGTTATGACAAATCTGAGACTCAAATGAGTGTATTGCCTAATCTGAGACCCAAGTAATTGTTAAGACTAATTCTGAAACAAAAATGTTTCGACTAATCAGAGATACAAACAATTGTTATGGCCAATCTGAAACCTAAATAATTAATATAACTAATCTCAGACCCAAATAACTGTTATAACTATACTGAGACCCAAATAATTGTTATGACTAATCTGAGACTGAAATACTTGTCATAACTAATCTGAGAGCCAAATAATTGTTACGACTGAGTGTGAGACCCAAATACCTGCTGTGACCAAGTTAAGACCAAAATAATTGTAATGATAAGTCTTAGACTCAAATGATTATTTTGACTCATCTGAGACCCAAATAATTGTTATGACTAATCTGTGACCTAAATAATTTTTACGAGTAATCTAAGACCTAAATAATTGTTACGACTAACCTTAAATATCAAATAACTGTTATGCCTAATCTGAGACCCAAACAATTCTCATAACTATTCTGAGGCCCAAACATGACTAATCTGAGTCCCAAATCATTATAACTAATCTGAGGCCCAAACTGTTATAACTAATCTGAGACCCAAATAATTGTTATATGACCAATCTGAGACCCAAATAATTGTTATGACTAAACTGAGACACAATAAATGTTATGACTAATCTGAGTCAAAAAAAATTTTTATGACTATATAAGACCCAAATAATTGTTACAACTAATCTGAGACCCATATAATTGTTATGACTCATCTGAGACCCAAATAATTCTTATGACTATTCTCAGACCTAAATAATTGTTATGACTAACCTGAGACCCAAATAATTGTTTTAACTAGAGGCCCAAACAATTGTTTATGACTATCCCAGACCTACTTGATACTCATTGTTATGACAGATTACCCAAATAATCGTTGTGACTGATCTGAGACCCCAAAAATTCTTTTGACTTATCTTAGTCCTAAATAGCTCTTATGACTATTCTGAGACCAAATCTCGTAATTGATATAAGTAACCTGGGAGACAAATAATTGTTATAGCTAATCTGAGAACAAACAATTGTTAAGTATAATCTTAGTCCCAAATAATTGTTATGACTCATCTGAAACCGAAATATTTTTCTGATTCATCTGATACCTAAATAATTGTTATCACTAATCTGAGACCCAAATAAGTGTGACAACTAATCTGAGAGGCAAATAAATTTTAGGACTTATCTAAGACCCAATTAATTGTTATGAATAATCTGAGAACAAAGCTCTAATAATAATGTTATTGTGCACTATAACTACTCGTAAGTCTGAAACGTTCTTCGCTTTATTAACTTTTTTTCAATAAGTTGTAATCACTGAAAAGAAACTGATTGCTGGAGAGAATATTGTCTCGTAATTTGAGATTCAATTGCAACGTTGTACAGAGCTTGTTAAGAAGTATCTTCTGCTTTTTTACGGGACAGTTTTTCTTATTTCTCCATAAAAACAAAAACATATGCTGTGGGTATCAGAAGTGCCTCAGCGAGGCTAGCTACAACATACGTATTATAGATAACTGGAGAATATCATCTCAAAATTATAATCAACTACTCCTCCTTAAGTCCTCTGGTTGTGGTGAGTAAGCATCTAGCTGCCGAATCAATTCGCCATTCAATGCTCCAAATGAAATTTAGGCACACACCTCAGTGTCACGCAAGTGTGATGACATAAACGCTTAATACAACTGGCCTACGTGTAATTCGGTGGATACAATATAATGAGTTCAAATAGTTAATCTTTGAGGAAATCAGACATTATTCTAATCATCTTACTGGGGTGGTGGGTGCAATAAGATTCTTCAGAACTGTGACGGAATTTCTAGTGATCCAAGTAGGTGTCCACTACAAGCCGTACTGAACCAGATGATTGAGAATGGGTGCAATAAAAGTATGATGAAGCGTAGATATAAACAGAATGCTATGTAATGATTAAATGAGAGTTACTCTTGTAGTTAATTTCTATTTTATTTCTCATCCCAATTTTTGCAGAAAAATCCTATTCTAGGTTTGTGTTGCTTTGTATTTTAGAATACATTTCCACTGTGACTCAAGTTTTAGTGACTGGGTCGAAAATTTGCCAAAATACCAAGTAATTCTCCCTTTAAGATATTTGCCGAAAACAGAGTGACTCCTTTAAAACTAGGAGTCTTTCGAAAATATTCTGCTTCCATGGTCAGTGGAGTATTGGTTTCTCTTCGAGTGAATAGGAATTTCTATACATATTTTAGAACCTGAACATACTTAAAGCCTCTTTCACATTGTTTTTATTACGCACTACCTATACAAATTTTGCAAACAGAACAGACTCAGATCAGTGAGGACATTTCTGTAGGCACTGTCCTCGCTATCCGCTCATACATGTAGCTGCACTGTCCTAAAATTGTTCGCCAGTTTGAAACTGCAAACTGAAGATACTGCTCATTCTCAAGACTGAATCAGTTCTACACTGTTATCTGTTTTATTGTAAAAGGGTCTTAAGGAGAGAAGAAAGAAGTCTTAAGGGGTACAGAACTACTGAAGGGGAACGGATACACCTTCCTCGGAGGTATCTCTGTCAAAGTTGGGTTTGCTCCCCTCAGAAAAAGGGTCTAATCTAAAAGGGAAAAAAAATGCTGCCAAGGGGAGGGCTCTAAAAATAAAAATAATTTGCTCCAACGGGAGCACTTATTCCTTTTAGAGTAGACCCCTTTTTCGAAGGGTCTGGTGTGCAGAAAAGCAAACCGGAAGTCACAACGCTGTCTTCCTTGATAAAATATCTAAAACTTTATCGAGCTTATTTAGTCCTCTTAACCCATATTAGTCTTTTGACCCCAGAAAGGGTACGTACAAACAGTGCGGACCCAGATAAGACGCCGCAGAATGCTCTGGGGCTCAACTGTTTGCATATAGTTTAGCCATTTTCTCTAGGAATATCTAAATCACATCGCTTGGCATACCAAAACTTGAAATTGGACTCTTTCGGAAAGGGTAAGTGGCAAACAGTGCGGACCCAGTTAAACGCCACAGAATTCGGCATCTGATCAAGGGCTCCATTGATTGCCTATAGTTTAACCATTTTCTGTAGGACTATCTACATCACACAGCCAGGCATACCTAAACTTGAAACTGGACTTTTCCAATATATAGTGCGGGGAAGTCTGTTCAGTCGAATATGTGTTAAACTGAAAATCTATCAAGAGTATCTGGTCACCTCAAACGGTTTGGGCTGTCGCAAAGACACAGTCAAGTTACGCGTTTGACATCATGGATACTTATGATGATTTCCCGACTGACCAAATTTATCCATTTTTATAATACTGAGGAACACGTTGTAATCCACTAATACACGTAGACGGTGCGAACCCTCATTTTATGACAATCTATCTGTTTCCCATGCAGCCGGTAGATTGTCCGTAACCTTTATCACTCTCTTGGCTAATGCAGCAGACAAATTGATGATATTCCGCGAAATCAGGTTTTGTCGTTTTATGGTAATTGACTCCATTTTATTTTTCCAGACAACAGGATTTGACATTTCATGCAAATTTTCTGTAACTGAGACAACTTGCATAACCAGCCAATACCTGTTTTCAGGAGAAAAAAAAATAAGAACAAAATATTTCAATATGCCGTCCGCTCAAATGTTGTCCCCAAGCGTCAAGCGTTAGTATAGCTGATTTGTCCAGGTCCGATTTACTGCTAGTGGGGTTAGGTAGCATTCCTCTTGCATGAGACCGCGCATATGTTTAAATTCCTTTAATTATCTACTGTTTAACCAAACAGTACATGCGTTCAAACAGCCAGCACTTTACTAAGTTCAGCAGAATAATTCATTTCCTGTGGATTTCATCCCTATGTTCTTTAATTTACGAACTGCTTTGCAGTCATAGAAGATGGTACAAAGTGAGTTTTGGTACGTTGTGTTTATGTCGCTTTGATGGAAAGATTATCAGAAAGTGGTTGATCACAGTTTCCATTGTAATATTCTGGCAAATAACAGTAATACGTCCTGATGTTGATATTTTTATACTGCACAGGAAAACTGGAACTGGCACTCGGAGGATTAAGAAAACTTTCAGTAGGCCGTGCGTGACACGCTTCTAAGTAGCAGAAAAGTAGGGAGGTCAGCGGATGACGCCATTTTGAATTCCCCTTCTGATTCATTGTAAACAGTACTACTTTGAAACAACGTTTTCTGGTCGTATTTGCAAAGCTATGGACAGTTGGCTAGTTTGATTTAAAAGAAAACATATTTTTCTTGTGAAAAAATATCATTAAACCATTTTTTATGCAGTCCTCATTAGCCGTAAACTGCGTTCAAAGTGCACGTAAACAACTTTGACCTATTTTCATGGGCGCTGCCATCTTGAATTGTCAAATGGTAAGGGTCATGGTTACGATGTTGTCAGGTGGTTATTTTTCGCTTATCTGATTGGCTAATTAATTTATTAGAAAGACAAAAGCGCCCTCTTTTGAATGGTATATAGATGTTGATGGTGCATGTTGTGGGCGCTCTCCAAAAAATTGATTGGAAATAGATAAAAATATAGTCACGATTTTTGCAGTTTCACCCTTAAAGAAAAACTTGGAAAAGCAAACATACCTTCTTTGATGCTCATCCATCCTAAAATGTGTTTGAACTGGGTTTTCATGAATGCGCACTGCATCCGCAAAAAGCCAGAATAGATGTACCCAAACCGGAAGTTGTCGAAATTTACAATGTCATGGGTTTTCGTGACCAATGTTTTTTTTTTCTGATTATTGGAAGATTGCGTCGACGAATGGTGTTACCTACAGGCACAACCTATGTAAATAGTTAAAAGTCATAGTAAGACAACACCTGAAGCTGATCAAGCCAGATCAGAAGCTTGTTACATGCATTTTTGTTCAGTGGAATTTACCAACTCGCCAATGTCAGACCCTGATGCTAGTGTTAGTGACAGTGACAACCCTGGTAGTGATAGTCCTGTGTTTAAAAAAAAGGATATCTAGAAAGGTAAAGAATCATAGTCTTTAAAGGGCAATAAAATTATTAAACTGCCAGCACTGCAGCAGTTCTGTTAAGTGAAAAAGGGGCATTTTTCAAGACAATTATGAATTATTTTCATTAGTATATTTTTCGGGTTTAATGTACAGCTCCAACATAATTATTTTACTAATTCATACCAGAGTCATTTGGATAGGTGCTCGGAAAAAGCAACCTGGCACACCTGCAAGCAGAACTTTGTTTTCTCACGAGTTACTATATCATTAGTATGACGTGGTTATAGAATCTGTGATCCTGGACGCTGTGTTTGAGGCCTCGGGGACCCTTGTTCGTCAAGTGAACCCCCAACGCGGCCCCAGTGACAGAAATATTGCTGTGTTTGATTTGCTTGAAAGAATAAAGATTGATATTGGAGCAGTCGGCCCTTTTTAACAGTGTCGAAGGTTGTGCTGGAATTATTCCAAACCTTGAACAAGATGATTTTCCTGACAATTTTTATTTTTTTTTTTTTTTTTTTTTTTTTTTTTTGGGGGGGGCAAAAGTTTTAGAAAGAATGGCAAACAGTGAAGACCCTGATTAGATTGCTTCTACATGCTTTTGTATGTACCAATATTTATGATTTTACGGAAATTATTAATATGTACAGACCTAGTTGCGTTTGGAGGCGTGCGTATTCCAATAAAGTGACCTGCCGGCCAGCGAAGACTCCGACCAGCCTGCACAGCTAAGTTTGTTTGGAGACTCCACATTTAGCTTCGTGGGTAGTATGGGATCCACAGAAGAGTCGTGCGACCAGCGAAGGCTCTGATCAGATTGTGCGGATGCACAGGCTGATCTGAACCTTCACTGTAGCCCATGCCACTTGGTTGAAATTCCCATGAGGTGGCTCAGAAACTAAGAGTATTTTGTAATTACCTGATCTGGCAAATTAAAAATTATAATAATTCTTATAATATTCTTTCAGAAACAGTGGCGTAAGACTTTAAGTGTTGTATTTTTTTTTTTTTTTTTTTTTTTTTTTTTTTTTTTTGTATGTGTGTAAACTTAGTAAAATGGTGAGAGATTTAACATTTAGAATTAGGCCCGATTTCACATTTCCATTTAACACAGATAAACCTAGTTATGCTCCCAACTTTAGGGGCATACTGGTTTTGCCGTCCGTCTGTCCATCCATCCCTCCGTCAGTCTATCAAGTTTACATCCCCTAGGAAACTACACATTGATCTTGAAATTTTATAAAAGGAATGGGCATGAAAAATAAACAGGCCTGTATATATTTTTTTCTTTCCGACTTTCCAGTCTAAGAGTTATGCTCCTTTTCGGTCTTATGCGTTGAGATTCCCATATGGAACCGTGTGAACAAAATACCTCGAGAACCGCTTAAATAAGCTCTTGATATTGGGCGTACAGCTTTGGCATTAGCCATTAGGTGTAGATGACCTGATTAAATTTTGATGAAATTCTGAAAAAAAAAAATAGTGGAGTTATGCCGCTTACCGGACTTGCCCACTGTGGCTATAGGGAAACCTTGTGAACAAAATATCATGAGAATTGCTAGAGCTAGGCTCATGATATTTATCATACTCTTTCCTTTTAAAGGATAGATGACCTGATTAATTTTTGATTAAATTCTTTAAATATTTGACCAAGTTATGCCCTTTTGTTTCAGAAAAATATTGTGTTTGCAGCAGTTAGGGAGTAGCGTACAGTTAGGAGCATAGTGTTTCACAAACACAGTTTTCTATTTTGTGGTTTATTTTAGTGTAGATTGCACTGCAAATTTTCACTTCTGGGTTTTATGTTGGATGTAAAATTGGGCCTTAGCTTTTAGATAATCCTGCTTAAAGGCCACATACCCTGGTGTAAAAGCTGAAAGTTGTTGAAATGGAAATATTATTTGGGAATTTGCTCATTTTTTAAAACAGTGTAGACCCAGATAAGGATGCACATAAGAAGCCACCTTCATCAGAGTCTATATTGTCGATTTCTAGGTTATGCTGACTGATGGCTTTTATCCGAATGTAGTCGAGAACTAACTTACACTCTGTATATAGGCATGCTAGCATGTAAACCTGCACTTAGTAATACTAACATTAGATTTCAGACCTTTTGGTGATCTTTCCTTAATTGCAGGGTGCCCGAAAAAAAAATGGATGGCTGCTTAAGTATAAAAACATTACCGACTAAAAGTCGTTTTAGGTAGTTTTTGCCAATGATGTTTCTTTAAATACAAGGGACCCGGAAGTCCATACTAAAGTATTTCATTGTGATACTTAATTTTAAAAATGTTACCTCCCATATTCTAAATTTTATCGAAATAGCTCGCTTGATAAAAAAAGACTATTCAGTATGATGTATTGTACACAACTACATGTTTAGTCTGAATATTGGTACACTACATACAGTGTTAAATGGTAATGAAGAAAGACTGATCATTGGTATTACACCATATGGGAAAAAAATTATTCGGCAAGCTGTAGAGATAAAAATTACGATGTGGCAGGTAACATTTTTAAAATTAAGTATCACACTGAAGAACATTAGCACGGGCTTCCTGTTTCCTTGTAATTAAAGAAACTTCACCGACAGAAATTACCTGAAACGACTTGTAGAGTTCGGTATAATCTTAATAACCAAATAATTTTCTTTTGCATATGCTTTAATGTGTTCTTTACAACTATGTGTTCCATATGAATACTGGCACATAAACTGGGACTGAAAAGGGATGAAACAAAGAAAAGGAACTTCCGAAGAAAAGAACTCTAAGACAAGCAATTTACAGGAAATTTACAATATGTCGGGTAACATTTTTGTCGCACCTGCTGGCATGGTGCGATATAGGCGTCCGGTTTTCTGTTCGTGCGTCCGTCCGTCAACAGTTATGTCGACCCTTGCGATCTCATCAACTATATTTCTCATCAACTATACATTTCACGCTCCATTGACTTCGACAAATTTTACGTCGACCCTTGCGATCTCCTCAACTATAGATGCCCGAACCGTCAAACCTTGCATAATGTTTTTGCTCGACCTGCCCATTCACCACGCACCTTGACCCGGTGACCTTGACCTATATTTCACGCTCCAGTGACTTTGACAAATTTAACGTCGACCATTGCGATCTCATCAACTATACATGCCTGAACAGTCAAACCTTGCATAATGTTTCTCCTCAACTTGCCCACTCACCACGCACCTTGACCCGGTGACCTTGACCTATATTTCACGCTCCAATGACTTTGACAAATTTAACGTCGACTATTGCGATCTCATCAACTATACATGCGTGAACAGTCAAACCTTGCATAATGTTTCTCCTCAACTTGCCCACTCACCACGCACCTTGACCCGGTGACCTTGACCTATATTTCACGCTCCGGTGACTTTGAGAAATTTTACGTCGACCCTTGCGATCTCACCAACTATAGATGCCTGAACCTCCAAACCTTGCATAATGTTTCTCCTCAACCTGCCAACTCACCACGCACCTTGACCCGGTGACCTTGGCCTATATTTCACGCTCCAGTAACCGCGACAAATTTTATGTCAACTCTTGCGATCTCGTGCTAGAACCATCAAACCTTGTGTGGTAATGCAGTCCCATTGACCTTGCCCCGAGCAGGTGCGACACCGCTTTCCGCGGAATTCTTGTTAAAATTTAAGTAGCACATCAAAATGTTTGGGCAAGGACTTCCTTGTAAAATTTAGGAAATATCAAAGGCAAAAATGGCTAAAGTAGGCTTTAGTGAGTAGTTTGCTTGCTTTTGCATATATACTTTGCCACTTACAGCTTCAACAACAGCCAAGAAAGGTAAGCATTTAAGACCTGTTAAATACAACAGTTGTCAGGCGTCTATAATTTTTGTAGGCTTAAACATCTGTACCCTTATCAGAGACTCCAGAAGAGAGCCATAAAGACTGATCCTGGTACAATCCACAATTCTGACCCTAGTCCAAACCACGATTCTGATCCTGGTCCAAGCCACAGCTCTGATCCTGCTCCTAACAATTGTGATTCTGAAGCTGATTTATTCGCCTTATCATCTGTTGAATACGACAGAATGTGGGAGGCATATGCTGATCAGTATAAGGGACTGTATAATTACGAGCAAAGTCAAGATAGTTCCGAACGTTCTGCTAATCTAGCGGATGAAATTTCTTCATTGAAGCAACAGGTCTTATCATTAGAAAACGAAAACCGAATTCTAAAAGAGGAGAATGAACTATTAAAATTAAAATTAAATGTCTTGCAATTTGGAAAAAAATCAGACTAGAAATAAAAATTACTAAATGTTGTAAATATGTTAGGAAAATTAGTTAAATTAAAGAATGTAATTACAAACGTCTAAATGAACACAGAACTCGGAATAGAAATGGCCAGTAATACTTTAACAATGTTGTCCATGACTTTTTGCAAAGCAAATGGAAGACAAAAATGTGTTGAATATTTAATGGAAAATGATAGAAATATAGATGAAAATGTATGTGTGAAACCTAATGAAAAGTCCTATGAATATGCCTTGAGTAAATTACTCAAACAAGTTGAGACTTTCAAAAAAGTGTTAACAGGCCAAGCACAAAGGCCCAGGATGACAGTTAATTAGGGTCTTTTTCCAGGTTCCCTAAAGGAACAGTGGAAAAACACATTCCACACACCACGACTAATGAAAAATTAAATCTCAAAGAGGCTCTTAAATGTGAAAATTTTAAAAAAAAAAGAGACTGTGTTAAAAATTAGTGTTAACAGAAGATCGTAATAATGAAAATGTTAAACAGATAAAAGCCACCAATTTGAAGTTAGAAGCCTGTAAATTGTAACTGAAAAGAACAGCTGCACGTGAAATTTACGTCACTAAAAAGGTTCAGAAACTTGAGTCACAGTTGGAAGGACAATTTTGTGCTGAAAAAGATAGAATA
Source organism: Anodontia alba (assembly GCA_964016985.1). Lineage (NCBI taxonomy): Eukaryota > Metazoa > Mollusca > Bivalvia > Lucinida > Lucinidae > Anodontia > Anodontia alba. The sequence goes on from OZ024834.1 coordinate 68,390,517, forward strand.
ATTAAACATTTAAAAGAAATAATTAAAGATAAAGCTTCCTCAATTGAAGCAGTCTTGTGAATATTTAAGTGACTTAGTTTATGACCATACTACTGCTGATAAAATTCCGAATGTATTTGATGAAACTAAAAAGTACTCTGCTCCTTTCAAACAGTGTTTTTATGAGTTATTGCAACTAAATGTCAGTGCATCAAAGGTTTCAGATGTGATTAAGGGAGTCCTACGTATGGCTGATATAGAACCAAATAAACTTTCGTCAAAGGGAACTATCTTAGGTAACTCGTTACTTGTCCCCTTTGGTCGGTGCTAGAAGATAAGAATATTTTTGCTACAGATATGAATGCTAAATACCATAAACTTGTGGCATTTCTGGAAGATTCGACAAACAATATTGCAGATTTTATGACTGGAAGAATGTTCCTGTTTGAAGATCGGACAAGGAAAGACAGAGAACATGACTCTTTACTTATTGCCAAAGACATTGATCACACGGTGCAGTCATTAATAGAAGTTATTCTACCTGCTCTTTGTCAGTTGTCAAGGAAGTAATTTAAGGAACATTTACCTGGTGGCAAACTAAGCAATTTGACAGAAGAAAGTATTTTGTCTTTTCAAGGAGTTCCCAAAACATTATTGGCTAGAGGCAAAACCTGAGTGTGAAAGAAACACTTTAATACATTCTGCATCCAAAGGGATCAAAGAATTGAAAGCTAGGTTTAGGACACATGTACATGAAATAGAAGAAAAGAGGAGAATTGCGATTCAAGAAAAGATTATACAAAAGGAAAATGCAGAGCGGGAAAAGATAAGAAAGCAAGAATGTACTACAAATAATATCTTGCTGCATGGCCTTTGGCAGTCTGAGCCTGAAGTAGACAACATGCTCCATTCATATGAAACTGGAGGAGAGAAAGTGGAAGCATTAAAAGCTCAACTTAAGTTTCGTAAAGAAGTTCTATTACAGATACCAGAGAAAAAAGAAACTTATAATGTTACGAAATCGTGGAAGGCAACAAGTCGAGAAAAAGCCTTGGTTCTCAAGAACTTTCAGTCAGTCTGAAAATGTTAATAAGACAAACCATTGTTAAAGACGCTGAAGGTGATGGGGAGACACATGTTAGTAGGGAAGAGGGTCAGCCATCGATTCCGGGAGCCAGAAGGCGACAAATCATTTCACAGGTTCATCCTAAAACTACCATGCCAAGAAAAAATAAAATGTGCCAAGCCATGTGAAAAGGGTACTTATTGCATAGGCAAACATCGAAGACTCGGACGAGCCTGCGTATATGCGCAGTCTTACTAGATCTTTCATAGCTTGCAGATTTGTAATATGGACCTTGAGGAAGCTTCCTACAAGGAGCCATGAATCTGGCCTAATTAGGTGGCACGCGCATTTGAAGAATAAAACGTCTGACAATTCTAAGGACCCTTTTTAGTGTCACGGCTCAAATAAGAAGTATTCTCCAACGATCTGGATCATTAGTGTTCGCATGCATGTACATTTTCATAGCATGGTCAGAACATATATACGTATTCCATCAAATTAGCATGTCTATAAAATACATACTCTGGTGGTAACCAATTGTTTTGCACTAAAAATTTAAGCACTGTGAGATATATGTCATCATCATGTGTTCCCAGAATACTCCTGCATTAGAGTCTTATCTGTGTTCACTCAGCTTTTAGGCGAAGCCTGATAAAGAGGGATTGTTGCTATTTATAGAAACAATAGATTCCACCTCTCCTCACCTTCAGCCTGTAAAAGGCTCCACTGGTATGATATAGTGTTTGATGGTAACACCTTTTTGTCATTTATTATAGAAAGGCTTATTTTATGCAAACAGTGTACGCCCTGATCAGACGCCGCGTCTGCGGCGTCTGATCTCGGCCTGCACTGTTTGCCAACATCCCTTTTTATGGGTTATTATGTGCTACTATACTAGTCTTCATTCTCAACAAAATAGAATATTGTTATCTTCGCCGAATATATTTTTAAATATATTTCTTGTTTGCTTTGTAATGTGAATTACTATGGAACTCTGTTCCTCACCGCTAAAAAAAAACAAACAAACAAAAAACAACAAATGTAATGATGCAAAACATCGAGACACAATGATCAAGTGTTGTGATTATTCTAAAATTTGAACAAATTGATTTTACTATCCATATAGTATGTATAAAGTGGCAAATAGTGTAGACCCTGATGATACTGCCCGTTAAGGAGCAGTCTGATCCGTGTCTTTTCTATTATTTTCATATACTTCTGTCCCAGTATTTCTGATTTTTACGGTAAAAATTTAATAAGGAAAATGGTGTCAGCACTATTATTACCATATTAGTCCTAATAAGCGCCCCTGCCCCCCTATAAGCGCCCTATCACTACTTTTGGAATTAAAATTAAATAAGTGCCCCCTTCAAAATGGGGGAAAGGGCTACATTTGTTTAGTTTTCTTTAACTCATAGAGTAATTTGCGGCTAATATTATACTACACGGAATTTTAACAGATTTTGAATGTCCTTGTCTCAAATTAAATCGATATGAAACATGCTGCAAAGGCGGTTTATTACAACTAAATATGTCCTACTTCAGCTATATCAAATCATATGTAAGTAATACTAAGTTTGTATCTTAAAATTAGAAATGTTTTAGTCCTAATAAGCGCCCCCTATTTTGTTAATTATTTTAGCGCTTACCGCGCTTGATAAGACGAACATGGTATTTTTGTCACCACTGATTGAATATTTGCCTAATTATTACTTTTAATCACAAAATAAAGCATGGTTTAAATGTTTAAAAATGTAAAAAAAAAACGTCTTACTCTGTATGCTATATTTTTATTTTGTGTATTATCACTTGAATATTATTTATCAACACTTCAGGTACCCCTGGTTCCCAGAATGGTTTAACATTATTTATGATAGTGACCAGGCTGTTTACACCTACCACAAGCTAGACAATGACCTTGAAGCAGCAGACCTAGAAATAATTGTTTAAACAGAACATATACTTTGGAAAAGCTGTGACGGTCAATTGAAGGTTAGTTTTTTTACTCATGACACAAGCAAGACATTTTCGGGAAAAACTTCGGTGCTTCACTTTGCTTATATCTAGCATATTTTTCTACCTGGAAAGAATGAAACAGCCTTAAATGGTGATCGCAACAACAGTTTTGTGTGAATTATCAAAAATAAATAGAAAAGAAACATATTTTATAAATAAAGGTCATGATCTTGTACAAAAATACAGGCTATCAGAAAATCCGCAAAATTTTGAAATTTTTAAAATTTCAAAATTTCATAACTTTTTAACCCTTCAAGATAACTTATTCAAACAAAAACCATTATATTTACAAATAAGTTTTTTAAAATGATGTATAACAATCCATGGTTACGCAAAATTTCAAAAATTGTCTGACCGCCCAAAAACAAGCTAAGATATGTTTAAAAATGCGACGGAAAAATCAATGGAGTATATTTCCTGCTAACCTTTTTTCACCTATATGCCATAAACTAACACCATTATGTGATAAAAATGCAATGTACAGAGAACACGTTAAAGTTTTGTTGTACATTGGTCCGTGACGACTCGTGCACATCTCTGTTGTTGAAAAGATTCAAGAATAAATCTTAAAGTTTTAAGCCTACGGACTAGCCGGACCTTTAGCTTCGGAACTTTAGGGAAATCATTTCGCATTATATATAAGTCTTAAATACAATGTACAAAGAGAGTTGATAACGGTTTTTACTGCGACTGGCAAATGTAATTAATTCAATATTTTCTTATGCTCAAAATACACCTGTACTAAGAAAAACAATGACAGGATATTAATATTCTTTCATAAATATTACATTCAAGAAATTGTAAATCAATATAAATAGAACTAGGTATATGTAATAACTGCGAATGTAAAATTAAATTTACCCTTCACTGGTTATATTAGATCTATACTACCTCCATACGCCATGACCCTGTACAAAAATAGTTTACAAACAATTAAAACTGAGTTAAATCATGTTTTCCATGATTAAATCTCTTAAATACTGGTTGCAGCATTATTTCAAGGTTTGTTTTAGTATTTTGTTTGGCGGCGTGTAAATGGTTGGCTGTGGGCTAGAGCGTAGGAATGGTCCCCTGTGTACCCTTCTGTAAAATTAGTTGATACTATTATATAGCCTTACGAACGTTTTAAAGGCATGATCCTTGACCTATGGTAAGATTGCAGCTTCTTAAAAGCAGTATTAACAATAGTATTGTAATTAATAGGCATGCTGTCATGCATAACAATGATTTAATTGCTGTTATTCTTAATTAATGTTACAGGGCATATTTGGACGACCATGTCAACCTGAGAGTTCAATAGGAGTGTAGTTATTTTCATAAAGCCATGTGCAATTTAATGGAAGACAACTGATGACATTATTGCAGATCCACTACCAAAGATCGGCCTCGGTGGCTCAGTTGGATGCGCCGTCCGACTGGAGACCAGGAGGTCGCGGGTTCAACCCCGCCGAGGTCGGCAACATTCTTTCGTGGAGATTGATCATGAAATATTTTCTACGGTCATTCTCTCCCTTCCGCTGATTCAAGAAGGGCAGTTGTCAGTTTCTGGCGAAAGAATGTGCACAATACTGGTTAACCGCTTAGAGGACTAAGCCTGCCCAGTAAACGCGTGGTTAGGTAAATTGACCGCGCTCGACATGACCCCATTGGGTTGACTGGGCCGTAAAACCTCAACACAAACAAACAAACTACCAAAGAAATCACGTTCTGTGGTACTCGTTCTGTCATCCGCCTAATTTCATCAAAGTACATGTACTGCATGTTTCCCAGCTCCAGGAACACGTAGTTTAAGCCTAAATCCCAAACAAAGATTTGCAAGTTTGTCATATCTCGGGTACAAATGCAATAGACACTACACTCATCCTTGAATAATGGTTTCATATAAGTATTATATCAAATTTAGTCACTATCTGGTGGAAACGACAGACATGATGAGCATTATTGCATCATGGCATAGTCTTTGATGTATGGGTCGCCACATTGTGCATTTTATCAAGGTAAAACAGCGATTAAATCAGTTTAATGGATTACACCAATTGTACCAATCATATTGTTATTCATACTGCTTTAGGTGAGCTGAAAAAATTGACCAAAGTTCGGCACTTGTGTGCTCAAACTGGTAGTAGCACCATAAGTGTACCAACCCGTTTGCAGATGTGTAAACATAGGACCACTCCTACTCATTGCCCTGTATGTTTAGCAGCTATTCATTTACAAGAAACACACAAAAAAAAAAAACGGGCGTCAGAAAATCGTAAGAGATCTTGAAATATCCCACTTGTGTTGGACGCATGTAAGCGAAGAAAGTTCGTTTTTAACATGATTTTGCTTGTTAACTTTTGTAGTAAAGTGTCTGGACATTTGGTGAGGTACTGTACTGTAGCCAGTGAAGCTTGAATTGAATGTAAAATTCGCTTAACATCACGAAAACATGCCGTTATAATTTTGACCCCCTTAAACCCCACTTTTATATAGTAAAACTGGGTATACATTATTTTTCTTATTTCTGCTCAAAAACATAATTATGGTACTCGTTAGAACCGCCTCGCCTAGGCGGTCCTAACGAGTACCTACAGTCTATGTTTTGATAAGAAATATGAAAAATATCAGAGGTTTTTATCTGAAAATTTTCAGTTTTTGGGGGTGAAATTTTCTACATATTTGCATAGGCGTGTTTTCGTAATGATTACGCAATGTTCTAGCAAGTACATACATATTGAAACTAGTAATATATTTATTAATTGACATAAATAGTGTAGGATTTTAATATCATTACATTGTTTTTCTGAGTATAAATTGAATGATATTTTCTAAAGCGACTTATTTTTACATTGGCATAACTTTTTTATTGTATAAAAATTCCCCTGAATATATATAACGGCATGCCTGTGATCAAAGCGCGTAAAAAGAGTACAAATACCTTTAGGTTATAGAGTAAAACTGGGGTTTACAGGGGTATACATCATTTTTTTTTCTTCTTATTTTTGCTCAAAAACATAGATTGTGGGTACCCGTTACCCACAATCTATGTTTTGAGCAGAAATATAGAAAAAATAGAGTTTTTTGGTCTGAAAATTTTCAGTTTTTTGAACGTGAATTTTTTATATATATATTTGAATAGGCGTGTTTTCGTAATGGAATTTCAGAAATTCTAACTGGTGTATCGAGCCTAATTCAATAGTTTATGCTCCTCTCCAAATTGAAAAAAAAAGATCACATTTCATGCGACCAGCGTAGACTGAGACCAGCATGCGCTGCCTAATTAGTCGTCACAGGCCGCATACAGAATGTATGTCCCTTAAATATTTTGTTATCGAATAGTGTGGGATTAAAAGAACAATATTATCGTAATCTGAATTAGCTCTAGTAAAAAAAAAAACAAACTAAAAACACGTGTTCTTGCGATATCGGGCAACAAAAAAAAAAAAAAAAAAAAAAAAAAAAAATTCCTCCTAGGTATATTTTAAGGTTTTGTATCATTTAACTTTATTAAATGTATATGTTTTTTTTGTTTTGTTTTTTTTGTTTTTTTTTTTTGTTGTTGTTGTTTTTCTTTCTGACTATCGATATTTATTTATTTACTTAGGATTTTTATATTAAACCTGGCCCCGACATTCCCAGTTCTTTTGAATAGACCCTTCGCGCGCGCCCTGCACAGACTCGGATCAGTCTGTGCATCGGAACGCTCTTTCAGAATCCAAACATGGCGCAAGTGTTATTTTTTCTTATTTCAGCTCCAAAATATAAATTGGTGGTACTCGTTTGAACCGCCTCGTCGAGGCTGTTCTAATGTGTACCTACAATCTATGCTTTGAGCAGAAATATGAAAAATATCAGAATTTTTTATCTGAAACTTTTCATTTTTTGGGGGTAAAATTTTCAGTATATTTGAATAGGCTTGTTATCGTAATGAAAAGGAGTGACAACTTGATTATACACTTGCGCCACGTTTGGATTCTGAAAGAGCGTTCCTATATACGGGCTGATCCGAGTCTGTGCTGGGCGCGAAGGGTCGGTTCTAACGGGTACCTACAATCTATGTTTGGAGCAGAAATATGAAAAATATTAGAACTTTTATTTGAAATTTTCAGTTTTTGGTGGTGAAATTTTGAATATATTTGAAAAGGCGTGTTTTCGTATTGGCTACCAAGTGTATCAGTTTTACTCGAACTTCCCTTGGCTAATCCTGTCTTTGTAAATGTCAGAACAGCGCATGCCCAGACCAGACTGGATGAGTTTGGATTGTCCCGTTGAGTCCAGCACTCTGCGGCCCTGGTTTAGAGCTGCAAGTCGAACACTGCTAAAAGGGCAAAGTGGCATTGATATATAACACATCTCCTTTGGGGCTGTAAGTGTATATACCACTTTATTCATTCCCAATATTTGATTAACTCGCCACCCACGCAATGATATTAGTTTTGAGGAAACATTTGATCAAATATCATCAATTGGATTGGTAAAGAAGTCTGCCTGTGCGCAAGCTCTCGGCTAGATAGTTAATTCGACATTTTGTCAAAACGCATTGTAATTCATCATAGCGTTCGTGGCATTGATGTGCACCGCATTAAGGCAAAATGTACCGTATAGTACATCCGAACAGCGAACTTTTTACCAGACTGCGCATCCGTACAGTGTGAGCTGAGCTGAATATTAACTGTAAGCTACAGACGCATACTGTCTACAAGAGGCAAATAATGTACAGGGGCACGGGGAAAAGCCCGACCATTCCGCAGTGTTGTGCAAGCTGGCTTGGTATTCACTCATGTTTTACGGCAACTGAGCAAATTACAGACAAAACCTATTTTGATTTTCATCCCGATTCTTAAGATGAGATTCAAACGCCAGGAGATGAGTGGATATTGCAGAAATTATTATCTGTGAAACCTCCTCATACGTATAAATATAACAGGGTTGACCCTATCGTGAGATAAAAAAAAAAAAAAAAAAAAAAAACATGCGGGTATATACAAGAGGTTCACTAGTGACTTTTAGGAGAGACAATGTCACAATTGTTTATTCCACCCTTCTGAAAATAGGTATGCGCTTAACTCTTTCCTCGATATGGGTATATCCAGCAGACGACAAACTGGTGATATTTTTTTCCTCGAAATAGGATCTGACACCTCATGCAAATTGTCCCCTTAGCATGAAGAGTCGAATCCTATTTTCTAGGAAATATATAAAAAATACTTCAAAATGTCGTCTGCTGAAATTTTCACCCCGCATGCAAAGCGCTTAAAGAAAAGGATTTGCTTCCTCCTCTTCGACCATCGCGCAACTCTGTAAAAAAAATTTCTGTCTCCCTTCTGAAAAGGGATCTGCTCTAAAAGTAAAGCATTTGCTCACCTTGGAAGCAAATTCTTTCTTTTTAAAGTAGAGCAATTTTGAGAAGGGACTTGCTGTGCTTTCATACTAACAGAAAGTACAATAGTTGTGTCCCTTGGAAGCATCACGTGAACATTATATAATGTTGACCCCCTTAAACCCCACTTTTATAGTGTAAAACTGGGGTTTACAGGGGTATACATCATTTTTCTTATTTTCGCTCAAAAACATAGATTGTGGGTACTCGTTAGAACCGCCTTGCCAAGGCGGTTCTAACAGGTACCCACAATCTATGTTTTGAGCAGAAATATATAAAAAAAAAAAAAAAAAGGTTTTTTACCTGAAAATTTTCAGTTTTTGGACGTGATTTTTTATATACATATTTAAATAGGCGTGTTTTCACAATGGAATTTCAGAAAATCTAACTGGTGTATCGAGCCCAATTCAATAGTTTATGCCCCTCTCCAAATTGAAAAAAAAAAAGATCACATTTCATGCGACCAGCATAGACTGAGACCAGCGTGCGCTGCCTGATTAGTCGTCACAGGCTAATTAAATTAATTGGGTTTAAAAGAACAATAATATCGTAATTTGAATTATCTCTAGTAAAAAACCTAAAACCACGTGTTCTTGCGATATCGAGCAATAAAAAAAAAAAAAAAAAAAAAAAACATTCCTCCTCCTAAATATTCCTCCTAGGTATTGTTTATGGTTTTGTATCGTTTAACTTGATTAGATGTATATTTTTTTTTTATTTTTTCGATATTTAGGATTTTTATATTGCACCTGGCCCCGACATTTTTCGTGCTCAATTCAGCTTAGTATTACATTTTCTCTGCTAACAAATATGAAAATGCCAACATACGCTCGTAGTTGTTAGTTTCATATTTATTAGCAGTAAATTTTCATGTTCAGCTAATTTTAGCAGGAAAGAATATGCAATTCTTAGTAATTTGAGATTTATTAGCAGGACAAATTTCATGCTCAACTGAGTTGAGCACGAAAAAGGTTTTATATCCTCGGGGCCAGAACTTATACAATCATTACAATAAAAAGAGACATTTACTGGAAATGAGTAGCGTCGCAGACATAAAATTGAAAACTACTCAAATGTGTTGCATCACTATATAAAATTTGATATTTTTGCAATCAGCACAAAATTACCTATGAACTTTTTCTTTTTTGTTGTTACTTTATACCAATCCCACAAATTCACCATGTAGTTCGGACTGAACAGCCACAACTGAACAGAAGCTCTCGCAAAATCAAGGTTTATACTCATACCATGTAAAAGGAAAGTGTTGGCAGAATCTACTCATATAAGACTGGTCCATATTGTTAAACTGTACTGTGGTTAAGGCTAAATTTGCAATAATTACGCTTCTTGTTTGTTTCTTGTTTGTTTTTGTGTTGTTTTTTTGTTGTTGTTTTTTTTTGTTTTATTTTTTTTGTTTTTTTTTTTTTGTTTTTTTGTTTGTTTTTGTTGTTTTTTTTTCAAATGCAAAAAACGTGAAAATGCAGTTGTTGTTGTTGTTGTTTTAAACCAGGTTTTAGAAAAATCTTCTGAAACTGATTTCTATTCTTCTCTTGTCAAATAAAAAATATAAACATCAAAGCAGCAGAACAAACGTTTTATTCGGTCAAACTTTTGGTGCCATGGCGAAAGAATTGTACTAAAGATGCATAACTTAATTGCACAATATACGAATTCCTTGAGAATGTTGTAAGTAACTTCAAAGTGTTGCACTTAATCAGTCTTAAATGTTTTCAATGTCTCCTAACTACTCTATAGCTTTCAGTGTAAAACAGCAACATCTAAAAACCCACTAACCATGTCAAATTTGAACTAATTTAGTAAAATGATCGTGCAGAATGACAACACGCAAACGGCGTCTGCACGCAAGAGAAAACGTTAAAATGTATATGGCAATTAACAGTTGCACGTTGCTGGGCTTTTAACTTTTGCGAACCTTTTGAAACGACTGTTTTAATATAGGGATCAAACATGGTTTTCCATGCAATAACATTCGCCAGGTCCCGTGGGAGGTGTTGAAAACCGAGGCCGAAGGCCGCGGTTTTCAACACCTCCAAAGGGACCTGACGAATGTTAATGCATTGAAAAACCATGTTTGATCGCTATTGTTGCATAAAAACTGAAAACATTCGCTACGTTTCGCCTTTTCACGGATGTCTCGCGAACGCAATTTCCACGGACTACGCTCGTTCTAGGGCAGGGCAGTACACATCTCGTGACGGCAGCAGTTCTGTGGCCCCGGTACGAGCATATTGAAAGTTGCGTAGCCGTGCATTAACAGCGCGTGTATTACCTTATTAATACACGGCTTTTCGTCGGTTAATGCACGGCTGTTAATAACGTGCGACACTGCTTTTTATGCAATAATTTGGAAACAACTAATAGTTAATTTAGTGATATACTTCCGCTTTAACCCATTTATGCAGGGTGGATATTCCTACCTCAACTTTTTGGATAGGTCCATTTCAAATAGAAGGGGTGTATAGATAGTTTTATTACTACTATGTTTTATAGAAATTTCTGTATTTAATGCAAACAGTATAGACCCAGATCAGACGCCGCATTCTGCTGTTTGCCAGTGGCTGTTTTATGGGATGCCAGGCATTAATGGGTTAATTTGTAAAAGCTGACAGCTATTTCATAACCTTGGGATACATATTCTTATTCATTGTTTTTTTTTTTGTTGTTTTTTTTTTTTTGTTTGTTTGTTTGTATGTTTGTTTGTTTTTTGTTGTTGTTGTTATTGTTGTTTTTGTTTTGTTTTTGTTTTTTTTGTTGTTGTTTTTTTTGGGGTTTTTTTTTGGGGGGGGGGGCGGATTTGTGTGTGTGTGTGTGTGTGTGTGTGTGTTGAGGTTTTACGCCCCAGTCAACCCATTGGGGTCATGTCGAGCGCGGTCTGTTTACCTAAACACGCGTTTACTGGGCAGGCTTAGTCCTCCAAGCGGTTAACCAGTATGGTGCACATTCTTTCGCCAGAAACTGACAACTGCCCTTCTTGAATCTTATTCATTGTAGTCTGACCGTTCTGATGCAACGAACATAAAAATATATGCTTTCTTCTGAAGTCCAATTGTGTAGATACGTCAATGATAATTGTATTGTTTTTGTATTCCTCTGTAAACAATTAATCAGTATGCTCTGTTTTAGTTATGGTCTCTTTTATTTATTTATTTTTTTTTTTTTTTTTTTTTTTTTTTTTTTTTTGTTTAGAAATACCAATGAAGAAAACTTGACATTTAGTTGTTTTCAGTTTTGCGAGTTAGTTCGATGCTCTCAATGGTATTTTCTTTTAGAATCTTTTCATTACAGATTTTTTGTTATTCAGTATATTGTGAATAAATTGATTTATTATGTATATATTTTTAGAGACAAAACGAAATGTTAATTAATTTGGAAGCCTGCAGAGACGGAATATTGCTAAAATTAGATCTTGCAACCAATTTTTTCACCTTGTAAACGACTTTTTTTATACCTTCGGTTCTGTGTAATTACTTCAAATCATCAACAGCTACCTGCACTGAAAATGCCAGTCAGAGTTCCAGATAAAAGGAAGTAAAGGGTATTTCATCATTGATTTTTGAAAATCAGCATTGAAATTGAAGCTCAGGGGGTAAAAATACTCAGTGAAATTTTGGATTTCAGCATTGAAATCCAATTTAGGGGTAAACGTTTTCAGTGAATTTTATACTTAATAGGAAAATGATCATTGTCAGAGTAACTAAGCTTGCTCTTTGATGATTCATTGTAGATACCCAAATTTTATGTGGCCAACATCTATTCTGCAGAGTCAATTTCTCTTCATAAATTTTCCACTGATTTTTTTGTTAGCAGTACAGGTACAGCAGACGAGAAAGTGTTTAATTATTAAGACGCCAGTAGCAAATGCAGCAGACGGCAGCCCGAATACGCTTTTTGTCCAAAGAAAAAATGATTGGCATTTCATGTGAATATTTGCCTAGCAGACAATTCACAAGAAATACTATGATATGTTTTCTCTGAAAAAAAATGTATGCTACAGTTTTAGTTTGATGCTTTTACAGTTTAGCATTACAGATGTGCATTTCAGCATTAAGCTGGGTAAAATACTCATTGTATCAAAACTTTATCTGGACCACTGGGTCAATTTAGAAAGTCAGCCGAAAGGCAAACAATCTTTGTGAATATGGAATTAGGCTCAGACCCGTCTGTGCTTTCTCGCAGTTTTAAAAGGGTCATCCTTGCTCGCTGTAATGTATGTAACAAAGGGCCTTGATACACTTGGTAGATCTTCTGCAATTGTTTACAGAGGAGACAGCATTTGCGATTTTTGTTTACAAAGGAGACAGCATTTGCGATTTCGAAATCTGCCATGGCTTACAAAGGAGATAGCATTTGCGATTTCAAAATCTGCCATTGTTTACAAAGGAGACAGCATTTGCGATTTCAAAATCTGTCATCGTTTACAAAGGAGACAGCAATTGCGGTTTTAATATCTGCCATTGTTTACAAAAGAGACAGCACTTGCGATTTCATATTTGCTTCCCTCCACACCAAGTCCCTACTGAAAAAGAGTCTACTCTGAAAGAAAAGAATTGCTCCCCACAGGAGCAAATTCTTTCCTGTTAGAGCAGACTGCTTTTTAGAATAGGGGAATAAACAATCTGAGAGTTGCCTTCCTAAAAATGTTTCCATTCCCCTTAAAGCTGTTTGTAGAAAGGAAGGCAATGACAAGGAATCCATACAATTACCTAATAACTACCATCCAAGACAACAAAGGGAAAGAAGGACACACTTAAAACAACGGCACCACAATCAAAACACTACAAGCAGAAAGCCAAAAGAACATTTTGTTTTCCTGAAATTGGCCAAACGGCAATCCAAAATAAAAAAAAATCACCAGGACATACATGCAAAGGCATACAATGTCAGAAATAGTAAACCACAGCAGAAGCATCGCCCTGGAACGGCCAGTAAAATATTACTTGCGTGGGGGGGGGGGGGATGGGAGGTGGGGAGCTTGAATAGATTTTACGTGGCCAGAAGACTCACCCTTAGTTCTGCCGTGGTATACACAAGACATTTGTTCAGTCTTCGTAAAGGGTTCCTAGCTCATCAGTGCAACATCTCCGAGAACATAAAAATCAAACGAATACAGAGATAAAACAACGATGAGGAGTCGACAGCAAGAAATAACTGAAATGCTGAAGCAAAAGAAAACAATTGGACTCCGAATGGCCTGACCAGAATCAGAGCATCAGGCACCAATCGACTTATTTAAAAGTCTTTAGGCCGGAGCTGTCATAGAGCCTGAGGCCCGACCCTCTAGCGTGAAACCAAAGAGGGGAGTAAAGTTATGAACCGTGATTGGGTTAACTACCATGCATGCAGTCTGTCGTATTACATTTATGTTGACCCAATCTTTATACATCGAAGAATGATCTTTTACTGTCGTCTGCTGATTGAGGGTTTAATTATATGTAGAACGGAACATTTGTTATGTTTTATATCCCACCACTTGCAGGGTATTATGGTATCACGTTGGTTGTCCGCCCGTCCGTCTGTCGTACGTCCGTCCGTATTATCTTTTCCGGACGATAACTTAAGTAAATGTTAATAGATTTTCACTAAACTTGACGTGTGCATTGATATAGCGATCTGGTTTTGGATTGCTAAAGGGCATATTTCGTTAATTTAAGACTTGAATTATTTGCGCACGACACGTTCATATTTTCATTTTCTTATGATAACTTTAGTAAATACCAATGAATTGTCACCAAACTTGGTATGTGCTTTGATATCGTAAAGATCTGGTTTGAGATTGCTGATGGATAAATTTCGTCGATTTTCGACAGAGTTAACTGCCCGCGACACGTCATATTTTCATTTCCTGGCGATAACTTTAGTATATATACGAGGGCAAATCAATAAGTAGCCAGCCTATCCCATATCCAATTGACAGAGACACCCAAGATTTTCATGCCTTGTTTTAATACGTGTTTTAGGCCTGAGGGCAAACTTGCACCCTTATCGTGTCATTCACTCATAAGATATTGAATGTCAAACACGGCTAATGATGCAAAAGTAAGCTTTACATCAAAAGTTGAGTACGTGCTGTAATTCGGTACTTGTATTTGAAAGGGAAAACGGGCCAGGAAATATATTGCGAGTTGTCCAATGTTTATGGGTCTTCTCTACCATCGTATGCACAAGTTAAATTCTGGGTTGGGGAATTCAAACGCAGTAGAACGTCTTTAGAAGACGAAACCAGGTCTGGACGCCCAACAGATGCCACCGATGAAGAAATGTGTAACAAAGTACGGGAATGCATGGTAGCGTTTCAACAACTTTACATGATCGCTTGGGTATGCACAAACTAACAGCCCGTTGGGTCCCAAGATCCCTTAGCGACGACCAGATGGCAACCAGAGCATCAGTATACAGCGCATTGTTGAAGCGGTTAAGGTCAAAGGTAAATAATTTCCTTTCACGTCTGGTGACTGTAGATGAAACCTGAGTCCATTATTATGAACCAGAGAATAAAGCTCAAAGTCGCCAGAGTGTAGGGCTGGGATCTCCGAGGCCAAAGAAGTTCAAAACGCAACCCTCTGCTGGAAAGGTGATGGCAACTGTATTTTGGGATGCTCAAGGCGTTATTATATTGGACTTTCTAGCAAAGAAAAGTACAATAACAGTTGTGTATTATGCAAATTTGCTCGACCAACTGAGAACTGTGATCCGTGAAAACGCCGAGGTAAACTCTCCAAAGGGATTCTGCTCCAACAGGACAATGCGAGAGTCCACACTTGCAAAATTGCAATCGGTGCTGTTGAGCGGAATGGGTACGAGCTAATACCGCACCCCGCCTATTCTCCGGACTTAGCTCCTAGTGACTATTTCCTATTACCAAACTTGAAAAAGGATACCCGTGGACGTCATTTCCGGTCCAAAAAAAAGTCGTGGCGGCAGTTGAGGAGTGGGTCAGAGACAAGGACCCTGGCTTCTTCAGTTCTAGGCTGATGGCACTGGAACACCGTTGGTCTAAGTGCATCATTCTAGAGGGCAAGAAGAGATCGATCTCACCCAGATATAAGAGGCTATTTTTTTTATTGACTCGCCCTCGTATATGGATTTTCACCAAACTTGGTATGTTCATTGATGTTGTGAAGATCAGCTTCTGGATTGCTAATGGGCAAATTTCGTCATTCTTGACAGAGTTATCTGCCCGCAACACATCTGTAATTTAGTGTCAGGACAACAACTTGAGTAAATGAAAATGGATTTTCACCAAATTTGATATGTGCATTGATATTGTTGAGATCTTGGTTGGGATTGCTCATTTGCTAATTTCGTCAGCTTTGACAGAGTTATCTACCCTCAACATGCTAATGGCGGGGTATTAACATTTCACGTTTTCATGTATGGGCGTAGACAATTGTAGAGTTTAATATTGCTCAGGAAGCAGTTTATGAAAGGTCATGGACTGGTCCAATGCTATTTTCCATGGATTTCTCAACGTTATTATTTATAACCAAGTACTAGCTTTCACAAAAATGTTTGGTCTATGCTCAGCACACATTGTGTGCTAAACGTAGACCAAGCTTTTCGTTAAAGCTAATGCTTGTAACTACTAGCTCTTAAAGAAATTTGAACCGCGCCATGAGAAACGGTATGTTTGGGGTCTGTACGAACAGTGGTCCAGATCGGCAAGCGACACCGTAGAATCTTTAATGGCGTTTTCAACATACCGTATTCGAACTAATTAGCGTGCGCTTAGTTTTTCAAAATTACTGGGACAACTGTGGTAAAATGTTATCCATCTGTACTAAGCGTACACGTTAAAAAGATCAGCGAGGAACTTATCTTATGATGCTTATTCGATGTATTTGTGTGTTTTTTTTTTTTTGTTTTTTTTTTGTTTTGTTTTTTTTTTGTTGTTTTTTTTTTGTTTGTTTGTTTGTTTTTTGTTGTTGTTGTTTTTTTTTTGTTGTTTTTTTTTTTGTTTTTTTTGTTATTGTTTTGCTTTTTGTTTTTCTGATTTCCTTTGAATGGGTACCCACAACATATGCCTTTATAAAGAAGTCGACAAAAAGTTCACTGGCTGTAATCTGAAGACTACAGAATTGCTTGACTGTGCGCTTATAGGGATGTGTGCGGTAATTAGGTTGAATACGGTAATTTGGATGCTTACGTTTGAGTAAAACATTCATTTGGACAAACGTATGTATACACTAGCAAATAAAATTTATTCATTAATATATATGATCTGAATCGACGTGCATCATCTGGTTCAAACAGTGAAAACTCATAAAGAAAGCTGTATTTGTTCTCGAGAAACGCACATTTTGCTAGAAGTACCCTCTACAGATTATTCGTTGTCTATGGGGAACTTTCGAGGCATTTTTAGCCTCTCAAAGGGTTGGTCTCTTTTTCTGGCCGTATCTGTGTGCCTTTTACTGGAGTGAAGGTTGAGTTTGCATGACTTTGTGTATGACAGAGTACTGCTTTCATTAAACAAAGATTTTTTTCCGGTATTATGAATAAACTTCATTTTGGGGTAAGAAATCGTTTTTTTGGAAATTCCCGTTTTTCTTAGAATCTTCAGGTCTGGCGTTGTTGGTGCCATTGACACTTTTGTGGGTGATCATGTTGCGAACTTGTTGAGCTGATTGAAATAGGGCGGAGACTTCCAGTTTTGTCCATGAAATAATTGTAAAACTTGAGGGTTGCATTTTAGTGATAATCAAAGGGGAAATAAAACTGGTGGCCCTTAAATTATTTTGTACAGTATAGTTCTATTTAAGGTTATTCTAGTTATCCTTGGTGTTTGAGTCATCGATATTCTAGTTATATTTTAAACATATTGCAACAATAAAGCAAGTTAATGGTTCGGACCACAAACTTTAACAACATTAATTATGTCCCTTCCCACCATTCTAATTAACGAAATTCTATTGTATCAGTTTACCTCCTAATTACCTCTCACGCTGTTGCACACAATGCAGATATTGCGAACATTATTGTAAAACGATAGCTGCGTTTCTGATATTAATAATGAAAACGAAGTAAAATAATATGGGCCAAAAATATATTTGACTGCAGGTTTTAGCTTTTCTGGAACGTTGAAGTAAACCATTGCGTTTTTTACCCATGGACCAATAGACTAATGCGAAGCTTTCATATTATCGCTTGAACCTCGTAGTTGTTTCCCGAATTAAAAACACTGTTGACGCTTCCAGTGTTGACGCTCCAGTATTGGCACATGTCTAGTCACTAAATATAGGATGTCACACTTGTATGAATAGGGGATGATTCTATATAGGTACTGAACTATAAATAGCTTTGTTTGTCCGAAAGTTTGACTGTTATTTTACGCTTTGCTGACGACAACTGACAGCTGGTGTTGTGCCGTGTGGCGGCGGTAGAACGTCTCCCCGTACATCACCATAGTGCAGATTATATTTCATTTCTTTTGGGATCATTGGACCCATTGTGGTATATTTGAAAATGGAGTTCTGCTCATGTGTACGCTAGAGGTCGTAAACAGTGTTGCAAACTTCATTACTGCTTATGAAGAGTCTCAATAAAACCAAAACTCCCATTTTCTAATCTGTAGTGTGTTCTTTGTTTCCAAGGGCAATCTTTTTGACATTTATTTCATTATTGTCCCCATGCTTTTGTACCTGATATGACGAACTTCATAAACCGTTGCAAGTTTCGGACAAACAAATAACGTATTGTTTACCCGTGGAAAACCGTTCGCTATTCAAATATCCAGCATGGACTATGTTTGTAATGTGAGTATATGCCTAAAGGTTCAACATTAAAAGAAGAATCCTGCTTAATCATTTGTTATTAATGAAATGGGTAGGAGTTATTCTTGAAATTTTATTGTTGAATAGCTTAGAAAGCTGATGTTTATTTTTTGGTGTGTTGACTACCCATCATCGGTATTTAAGTCAATTAGGAACAATTATAAGATGCAATATTAATAAGCTACTATCCTGCGCCGCAATCTAGACTTTTGAGCTTTATGATATCGTTGAGGCGAGATATATGTAGGTATGGGTTGATCTTCCTAGATTGTAAATATTGCATCAGTAGTATGGGAAATGTTATTACATGGGTCAATGAGCGGTTAGTCTTTACAATACTGTTTTCAAGGTAATGTAATGTGCATTCAACCATAGCAACAGTGGAATACTCCGGTCACGCATCACAACTGTGTTTAAAATTCGGGAGACCAATATCACATTTTTTCTTTACAGCCATAGACGACGTAACTTATACATGACAATGACAAATTAAAGCTCAAGGTATTGAGAAATATTAGCTTTTTTTTCTAAAAGCTAGCGGGTCGTTTAGCTTCAGCAATGACATGTGCGCTTATGTTGCACACGATGGCATTGTATCAGTATTCGTTGAACTAACCTAAACGACTCCAATTATTTTCCGAGTTTTGGTTCACTCCGAACTGTCAAGTTTACCTCTGACGTGTACACGAATAGGTGCCACGGACTTTGTTTCTTGGCAGTTGCTATTATCCTGTGAGTTTTCAACACTTTAACTATAGCAGATCACTAGGTATTTCTTTTTAAGTAGTAATCGCCATTTTCTGTTTGAGTCTTTATCATTGTTTTCCAAATCTTTCAAAAAAGATATTTTATTAATTCTCGTACCTGCGGAAGCATAAATTTATTTGCGGGCGACATAAGCTGCTTCTTTAACAATATCATTCTGTAATTTCCCGATACAAATCTGGCTGCGCGCTTTTGCATGCTTCTCCAGTTCTTCCTGACTACAGCTTGGGGTCCCAAGCCTAATTGCCTTACTCCAGGACTAGACGCACCAATCCTTTATAAGCTGCTGCTTTAATATCTTGATGAAGTTTTGTTTTTGTTGAAGCATGATTTCATTTGAGGGCGAAATCGGTATGGAAGCGAACGATCTCGTTAATTTTATACCCGAAAGAGGCCATAATTGGATAATAAAAGATTCTATTCTGTTCTATTTATTATCAGATGCATGACTACTATGGCGGCAGTCTTGGTAGGAACTTCTGCTTAAGCTGGATTCGGTATAATTCCCGTATTTGATGTGTGATTAGCGTAATTCCTATATATGCGGATCGCATGTTATCTCATGTAAATTGTCTGTCTAGCACACAATTTACATGAAATGTTAAGCCTTATTTTGTTTGTAAATTATCAAAGAAAAATAGACCGCTCTGCTACAGTTTTGTTAGGCACTTTAGGAGTTAATTATAATTAAGTCCAGATAAACTATGTAAATAAAACCTATAAAAGTTGGCCCAGGAACACCGAGCGCATACAAAAATGTAATTTAACCCTTAAAACACCAAGAAAACTTGCATCTAAAAATGTCGTCTATTTTTTTGTCGTCTGCTGAATATTCTTGCAAACTTTTCAAACCTATTTTCGCATACAGGCAAACAGTGTGGACCCATATCACACTGCTCCTAGAGGAGCAGTCTGATCTGGGTCCACACTGTTTGCAAAAATGGCTTTTAAAATCACAAACAGATGACAAAGCAGACGACAATTGTTGTGATTGGCATTTTAAGGGTTAAGATAATGCCACAAATCACAAAACACAGCCTTCCCGAGACCCAAAAGAAGGGGAGATGAGGAACAAAAAATGACAAAACAATCGTTGCATATAAAACGACGGCTGCACAAAGAACAGCAACAGAGAAAGAAATTCGGAGTCACGGTGCTAGCAATGTAGTTTGCAAGGCTACATACGCCCACACTAAGTTCATACCAGGTATAGCATGATTTTAGTCACGTAATATACCCAACTACTTTAATTTTGCATTTTATATCTGCATTAATTTCATTGCCTCACCAAAATCAATCTGCAAAAGTAACTTGTACTGACAGAAAAGTGCCTTTGACATATATGTATAATTGGATGATTGGTTAGTTGCAGAAGCTGCAATCTAGCAGACCGCGCCTCCAGAGAGATATAACAAAATATGATAAATGAGGGCATTTGCGTAAACCTCCCTTACCTGAAACAGTTTTGCGCCCAGCGAAGACATAGGACGGCCTGCGTAGCATTGCAATAGGTCAGTATCTTCAGATGTATCAAAATTATAGTTGGATGTCCCAGAATAGCCGGTTCTGAAACGGACATGCGGATACAAACGTTTATCAAGATCCTTTTCCGTTCAGACTATTTTCTTCGTGGGAGCCTAAACAAACTTTGAATAAGCAATTCCGTCCGTTTATAGTGCCTTGAGCGCGTTCAGTTCCTGCTGTAGTGGGATGTTTGTCTGGGAAATGATGAATTTTCGGCATATGACTGACGTTTTATTATCCTAGTTGATTTCCACTTTTGATGTGACTCATCTATCCCTAGATCAGACTAATTTGGAGCTACCACACGAAATAAAAGGGACTTAAGTGGAATCTATACACTTTCAGGGGAGGCAACTGTGTAAAATTGTTAGGTAAATTACCTCCCTTCTAAAAAGAATCTACTCTTAAAGGAAAGAATTTGCTCCCTTTGGGAGCAAATTCTTTCCTTTGAGAGTAGAGTCCTTTTTCAGATTACACTAAAGGACATAGTATGTTCCCCTTGGAAGCCAATTTTATCCTTTTTGAGAAGACCCCTTTTTAGAAGGAGCTGGGTGTGCAGGAACGCAAACAGGAAGTCGCAAAAGTTGTCTCCTTTGTGACACATGGCAAAACTCCAAGAGGTACATCCAGTCTATGGATTGGTTACTCCTCAAACATTTTGCCGCAATCTCGCAAAAGCAGATAACTTTTGCTGACAGCAAGTTGACTTCCTAACATTTAGAACATTTCAAAAATGGAGGGTACTCTAAAATGAGAGTTTGTTTTCCACAGAGAGCAAATTGTTTTAATGGTACTCCCAATGAAAGGGGAGGCATATAATTTCTGTCAGTTATTTCTTTGGTGAAATATTGTAATTGATCTCAAGGGGAATTGGTGCATTTTCAAGACTGACAACTCTTTCAAAACTGAACAGTTTTTTCTATCATATGAAAAATAGGTCTGTTCTAAAAGGAAAGAATGTATTTCACTTGGGAGCAAATTCGTTTTGTTTTAGAGTAGACTCCACCCCCTTCCTCTGCTAAATTGCAGCAAAATATTTCAGGTGTATCCTATCACCTTAAGGGGACTAAATGCTTGGTTCTTTTTTTTCTGCCATTTTATGCAGGAGAGACGATTTTTGTGAATTCCGGTCTGATTTCCTGCAAACAAATCCCTTCATAAAAGCGGGGTGGGGTGGGGGGAAGGGCAACTTTTGCAGATAGTGTTCGCTTCCTAAGAGTCGAAACCTTTCAAAAATGAGGGGTGTTTTTAAAGGAGATAGTTTTTCTCCCAGTGAACAAACATTTGTTTTTAAGGGCATTACCCAAAGAGAAAAGAGGCAAATACATGAATACACTTCACACCTTTTACACCAAAGTCTCTTCTAGAGAACTATCTATTCTAAAAGGAAAATATTTGATCCTGCTGTAAGCAAATTGGTTTTTTTCTGACTTAGCTATCATCACTGAAAAGGTATCATTTATTCCCCTTAAAATGCAGTTGATGATAAATTGGAGATTGAATGATTGTGTTGAGGTTTAACGACACGTCAACCCTTGCG
Source organism: Anodontia alba (assembly GCA_964016985.1). Lineage (NCBI taxonomy): Eukaryota > Metazoa > Mollusca > Bivalvia > Lucinida > Lucinidae > Anodontia > Anodontia alba. Next base: position 68,412,557 of record OZ024834.1, read on the forward strand.
GGTCAGTTTGTGTCGTCTCCCAGAGAAAGGGAGAAAAGAGATAGAAGAGATAGTAGAAGAGATGAACAGGGAAGAAAGAGGAACAGGAATGAAAGTGAAGAAACAGAAGAAATAAAAACATTCCCCCTCTACCCTTACCTGCTACAAGGATAGCAGGCCTTGCCCAACTGTAAGCCAATACCACTTGGACGCCCCGATGACGTTAGATACACGACACCTTCGCACCACCCAACCACCCCAAAAAATAGAGGATTACCTGAAACAAAAATTGCAATATTAAACTACAATATTACCAATGTGCTGCATATAGAAGTATAAACACAAAACGAAAATAAGACATACACTGTTACCGATGGATGGAAAACAAAGGAACCACAAACGTACCAAGGATTCGAAAACAGAGACCACAAAAGCGCCGAAGAATCGAAAACAGACACCACAAAAGTAGCGACGAATCGAAAACAGATATATCGCAATAAGAGTCTTAATAAAACCGAGTCTCCGAGTTTTATTTTTTTTATGTGTTCTTTGTTTCCAAAGGCAACCTTTTATATTTTTTTTTTATTTTACTTCACTGCAGTTGGTGTGAAGTGCTTTGTGGCGACCGTAAACTGTCTCCTCGCACTTCAAATTAGTGCAGATTATGATTGAGCCAGCGCATGACAAAACCTACAATAAGACCTGTTTGACCAGCAAAGAGTCAGATCAGCCTGTATATCTACCCAGTATGGCAAGACTTCTCGTTCTTCCCTCTTTGGACAGCTCGGAGGCTGTAGAAGGCATATGCGATCAGCAAAGACTCTGATCAGACTGCGCGGATGCACAGCCTGATCTGAGTCTTCGCTGGTCGCACAAGTCTTATTGTTGGTTTTGTCGTGCGCCGGCTCGTTCTTTATTTCCTTTGGGATGATCTTGCCCATTCTGGTTATATGTATACTTTGAAAATCGAAAAACACTTAAGCTTGTGCTAGGGACCGTATACAGCCTTGCAAGCTACGCTGCTATATATGAAGAGCTCTAATAAAACCGAGTCACTGATGTTCGTTCTTTTGTGTGTTCTTTGTTTCCAAATGCAACCTTTTAGATTTTTATTTCCTTATTCTTGGTACAAGTTCCCGTATTGTGGGGACCACTAGTTGGATATCTGGATATACAAAGAAAGAGGGCAATACATCTATACAGTATTATATAACGAATAAGGCTGGCTAATCGGAGGTAAAAAAATAATCGATTATCAGTGCTGCCATTGTGATTGATAATCGATTAGTAATCACTGAAGAGTTGGTAATAATTTTATCTATCTGACTGAGCATGACTTATATGTCATATTTGACTATGCATTTGGCCAGACAGGCATGAGCAAACAGTGTAGACCCAGATGAGACGCCGCAAATGCGGCGTCTCATCAGGGTCTACACTGTTTGCCACTCATCCAGCTATTCAAGACACTAAAGTGGGTAGTAAATTGTACTTGTTCAAATTTTAGACTAAGTATGGTAAAATTGTTGAGGTGCCTGAATACTAAGGGTAAAGTAACAGACACAGAAATCAAATGATCGATTATTAGCAAATCTGTTATGATAATAATTTTTGTGGTATTTGTCGATCAATTAATCGATTACCCGATTAATCGCGCCAGTCTTAATAACAAATCATTATTCCTCACGGATCCACTACCAGAATCATTGTATTTCGTGTTTTTAGATTTTGTCAAATTTAATCTTCCGTGTGTGAACTGGGGCTGTCCTGATCAGATTCTGACAATGTATTTACTGTTAACACATACAGTCGAACTTCAATGGCTCGAATATCTGTGGGGAAATTGTTCTGGACAATGGGCAGTTCGAACCCCCCATCGCCCCCCCCACCCCCCCCCCCACCCCCCCCCCCCCCCCCCCCGCCTTAGCATTTTTTAAAAATCTACACGGCCCGCTGTAGATTTATAAAAATTGCTAGCTGGGACTGAGGGTTAATCATATCGCCAGATCAGGAGACACATGAGGATAACTTAGGGATGTCTTTCGTCTCTTCTATAAAATAATGGTATGTTGAGTGTACTCATTACAACTGCCTCACACAGTATGCATGTTCATGATTAAATAAGACAATGTCCGAAAAACATCCCTAAATATTTGTTTTCTCGAGTTCTCGGAAGAATTTCCTACGGACTCAAAAGCGAATTCGAATCAGCCAAGGTAAACGAGCCATCGGTGTTCGAGTTATTGAAGTTTTACTGTAACATGGAGCGTATTTTCTATTGGAATGACTCGGCGATATTTCAAATCAGCAGATTAATTAACCCTTGTCCTGCTGAATAAATTAAGATACCACGCCCCCTTCTAATTTTCAGCCAATCAGATTACTTGATTTAGATTGTTGATACAAAATTGAATACTTAATGACAAACATTGTAGATCCAGATCAGTTGGCTTCTTCAGAAGCCAACTGATCTTGTTCTTAACTGTTTGCAAAGGCAGGGTATATCCGGGTTCAGCAGGACCAGGGTTAATTGATAGGCATTGACGTCACATAATAGCCAGATGCATTGATTTTATGTGTGATTGTGGTCCTGACCGGTCGGTGACTTAATGTGTAAAGTGTCTTGCAGTTTATTTAGAACCTAATTAATTAATCCGCCGACAATATTACATTATAGGAGCGCTCACGCAGTTGGGTGCAAACTTGTATTAAAAATTATATGAACCAGCGCACGCCAAAGTCTACAATAGGACATGAGCGACCAGCGAAGATAGATCAGACTGCGCATCCGCGCAGTCTGATCAGTCTTCGCTGGTCGCATGTACCTTCTACAGCCTCCAGGCTGTCCAAAGACGGATAAACGAGAACCCTTGCCATACTGGGTGGATGTACAGGTTGATCTGAGTCTTTGCTGGGTACACATGTCTTACTGTAGGTTTCGTCGTGCGCTGGCTCATTAATATGAAGGTACTGCTAGGGATGTCGAATTATGTCATTCTCTACGAACAGCCTCAATCAAATCCATTTAGAAAACACGCCTGTTCAAATATATAGAAAATTGCATCTCCAAAACTGAAAATTTTCAGATAAAAAACTCTGATATTTTTTCATATTTCTGCTTAAAACATAGATTGAGGGTACTCGTTAGAACCGCCTTGCCGATTGTCGGTACTCGTTAGAACCGCTTCGATGAGGCGATTCTAACGAGTTCCCACAATCTATATTTTGAGCAAAAATAAGAAAACTAATATATACCACTGTAAACCCCAGTGTAACTATATAAAAGCGGGATTTAAGGGGGTCAAAATTATATAGGCATGTTTTCCTGATGGAGTCTGCTCATTTCTGTTTTCGGTTTGTTCTATGTTTCCAAAGGTTTCCTTCTTCGGAATATTTTATCATAGCAGCTTGTGGTGACCATAAAACGTTGTGGCTTACTTAGATATACTGTTTATATTGAATGTTCTGGTCTTGTTGGAGTATTAGACGCATGCATTTTTATGGAAATAGAGTTTCGCTCAAATCTGCTAGGAGTCATTAGGGATGTTGCAAGTTTCTCATTATTCCTCATGAAGATTCAATCAAACTGAGTCTGCAATTTTTGGTTTCTGATTTGTTCTGTGTATCCAAAGAAAGCCTACTTCGAAATACGGTAAACTTCAATGACTCGAACACCGATGGCTTGTTTACCGTGGCTGATTTGAGCTCGTTTTAGTCCCTAGAAAGTTCTAACAATAGCTCAAGAAAAAATATTTAGAGATATTGTAGGGAAAATTTTCTAATTTTATCATGTAAATGAATGTTGTGTGTACTCATTAGGAGCCAAAGGTGTTCGAGTCATTCATCATGAAAACATGCCTATATAATTTTGACCCCCTTAAACCACACTTTTATATAGTAAAACTGGGGTTTACAGGGGTATACATTATTTTTCTTATTTCTGCTCAAAAACGTAGACTGTGGGTACTCGTTAGAACCGCCTCGCCGAGGCGGTTCTAACGAGTACCCATAATCTATGTTTTGATCAGAAATATGAAAAAAAAACATCATAATTTTTATCTGAAAATTTTCAGTTTTTAGTGGTAAACTTTTCAGTATATTTGAATAGGCTTGTTTTCGTAATGTTGAAGTTTTACCATATCTATGTGGACTTTTAAAACTATGAATTTGGCGTTTCAGTAGGTACGAGCGACAAATTTCAAAGAGAACCTTTGTATGTCAAATGGCGAATGGTAACTAGCAGATGTTAATGAGTTCAGGTTTAACGACACATCAACCCATGAGGGTTATTTGCGTCAAAATGGTGAACTAACATGGTTCTGTAATGAAACGATTATAATGATAAGTTATAAATGCATAAAATGTAAAACTATAACGAATTTAAAAATTAAAGCAGTTATACTTTGTTAAAAAGATTGATGTGTTTTAAAAACATAAGTATGTTATCAATCGGTACATTTTCAAATAAGTATCTCAGGTCATTTGTTTTGGAAGAATTGACGTAGTTATATTTGGTACCATGTGACTTTGTTCTAGACATGGATAGTTCGAGCCACTGAGAGTTAGTCAAAGCGCCGGGTCAGAAGGCAAATGATACTAATTTAAGGATACCTCTTCGATCTTTTATTTATGTTGAGTGTACCTATTAGAATCGACTGGATGATGCAATTCTAATGAGTACACACATAATACGTTTACATGATAAAATTTAAAAAAATCATTACAGTATCAGTTAATATTTGCTTTCTTGAGCTATCGGAAGAATTTCTTAGATACTTCAAAACGAGCAAATCAACCACGGTAAACGAACCGTTGATGTTCAAGTCATTGAAGATTTACAGTATTTCTTTTTAATTGAAATTGTTCCACGTCTGACCGGGCATACTGTATGACAGTTCCTCCCTAGCACAGACTCAAACCCTGCAGCGGGGGCATATTTTGTCCTTTCAGAGTTCTTTTCAGAAGGGAGGCAAAACGGTTTTTACAGTGCTGCCTTTCCCTGATAGAGTACCAATTTCCCGTTAAGTCAAGTAACGTGTAATTCAGTGTTTTGATTTGGTGTGATTTACACCTTTTTCTGCGATATTCCACTGTATCCTCTATGCGAGCGAACAGTCAGTTTGTATTTTTACAACATTTGAATCTAGGGTGAAAAAATGATACCAGTAAAATCGATTTAACCCCACTCATTACGGAAACACGCCTATTCAAGTATATAGACAATTTCACCTCCAAAAACTGAACATTTTCAGATAAAATTCTGATTTTTTTTTTTTTTTTTTTCATATTTCTGCTCAAAACATAGATTGTAGGTACTCGTTAGAACCGCCTCGCCGAGGCGGTTCTAATGAGAACCCACAATCTGTTTGACAATATAAGAGTGGGATTTAAGGGGGTCAAAATTATATAGGCATGTTTTCCTGATGGAGTCTGCTCATTTCTGTCTTCGGTTTGTTCTGTGTTTTCAGAGGATTCCAACTTCGGAATATTTTGTTGTCATTGCAGCTTGGGCTTGTGGTGACCGTAAAGCATTGTTGCATACTTAGATATACTGATTACAGTCAAACTTCAATGGCTCGAACATCTTTGGGACCATAGAAAAATTGTTCGAGACATGAGTAGTTCGAGCCACTGATATTTTTCATATTTCTGCTCAAACCATAGATTGTGATTACTCGTTAGAACCGCCTCTATATAACCGCCTCTATCACTATTAGAAGTGGGGTTTAAGGGGGACAAATTTATATAGGCATGTTTTCGTGATACAGGCACGCTTATCACAGCCCAAGATAAGGCACTTTTTTCTTTAAAACTGAAAAATGCTAATAGTTTTTTTTTTCTTATGTATCCACGAAACCACACGTTTTTATACTTATTAGAAGAAGCGTACCCACAACATGTATTTTCATGGAGAAATAATAAAGTTATTTGTGTTAATATCTCTTTTATCTAGAGTGGCTTTCTTATTCCATTTTTGACGCAAAGCGCGTACTTAACAAGTCATTAAAATACAATGAATACTCTAAATATAGGTAGACACTTGACATTCACTGACTGGTTCACACATAGGATCTTCCTGGCTTCAACTGCAGGAAATATACCAAGAAACTTAAGGAAGTATAAATCCTTTATTAATCGAAACATTACCTCTTTTTTTTCCATTTTTGATGCTAAATTCTACGTACTTAACAAATCCTTAAATACAATGAACACTCCTATTCCAGATATAGGTAGACATTTCACACTTACTAGCTCGTTTACACAGAGGTTCTTTCTGCTTTCTTTTATAGGTAGACATTTCACACTTACTAGAGCGTTTACACAGAGGTTCTTTCTGACTTCTTTTACAGGAATCATTCTGTATTCGATGTAAATTTTTAGATCACATTACGAAAACTTGCCTTTATAATTTTGACCCCCTTAAACCCACTTTTATATAGTAAAACTGGGGTTTACAGGTATATACATTATTTTTCTTATTTCTGCTCAAAAACATAGATTGTGGGTACGCGTTAGAACCATCTTGCCAAGACGATTCTTACGCGTACCCACAATCGATGTTTTGAGCAGAAATGTGAAGAATATCAGAATTTTTATCTGCATTTTTTTCCTTTTTCTGGTGGTAAAATTTTCAGTATATTTGAATAGGCATGTTTTCGAAATGAATCTTTCCAGATAAAATGAATCTTTTCTTATTTCTCCATGACATTATATTTGTTGTGGGTTCTCATTAGAAGCGCCTCAATTATTTTCTCGGAGAAATGAGAAAAATATCAGTATTTTTTTTCGTTGAAAAAAGTGTATTATCGAGCTATACGAGTAGTTCGAGTTAAGCTTTCAAAAAAAAAAAAAGAACTATGCTCTAATCTACTATCTTTATTACACATGCATTGCACGTTTCTGCACTACTGCTACGCAGTTCCCAATATTTTTTTTCTCCGAAAATAGATCGAAAAATAGTGTTCCTTTATTTCTTCAAACTTGACAAGAATACGCTGAAAAACGTCAGAAAAGCAGCTGATACCGCAACAGAAAGAACGTCAACCACAATTTAGGATTTAGAAGAAATTCAATTTTACCTACTATGTAATACCTCGGCTAGGGACATGATGAGTTATCATATATCTAATCTTTACTTGTGCAGAGCTGAAAGAAAAAATAAAAATAATGGACTGATGGAAATTTTAATAGTTTATTTTTATTTATCATATGACGTCGCTGCTATTCAGTGGATAACGTCATGTTATAAAAATTGTATAACCACACGTTATATAACACTTTGCCGGGAACAAGTAACGTCATGATGACGTCCATGTCAACCATGCATTTTCTGTTGAACAATTGTCAACTTTAAAGGCAATAAAATCCAATTTAAAAGGGTCCTATGATAAACAGAATCTTACACTCGTGGTCATTTAATATGAAATTTATGAAACTCACCGAAGGCTTGTTTCATAAATGTCATATAAAATGACCACTCGTGTAAGATCCTCTATTTATCATAAATAGTAACTTTCCGGGCAGTAAACAGTTCAATCAAAAAATAAATAAATAAATAATATATAATAGTTTTTCACCAAATCAAAGCGATTTTGAGAACAATTCAAGATTAACGAAAAATCAATAGTTCATTTCTAGCGTAAAATCACTATTGACAGTTTACTGGCAACAGCCATTCCGTAGACAAAATAATATAACTGATTATAGCAAACCCGTAAATAAAATTACGTAACTGGTAATAGTCATTCCGTAAACAAACTAATAAATAGGCGCTTCGTAAACAAAATAACATGACTCGTAATATGCATTCCGTAAACAAATTAACATAACTGGTAATATGCACTCTGTAAACAAAATAATATAACTGGTAATAGGCACTTCATAAACAAAATAATATAACTGGTAACAGGCACTCCGTAAACAAAATATTATAACTATATATATTATTATATATCCGCAAACAAAATAATAGGTAATAGGCACACAGGGTGTATGTTTTTTAGCTCACCTGAGCACGAAGTGCTCCTGGTGAGCTATTGTGGTCAGTCAGTGTCCGTCGTCCGTCGTGCGTCGTGCGGCGTCAACAATTGCTTTAAAAGCCTACTCCTCCTACACCCCTGGGCCATTGACTCGATGCTTGGTAGGAAGCATCGGGGTGACTTGTAGATCAAAAGTAGCTAAAATCGTTCCGACTGGAAATCCAAGATGGCCGCCATCTTGAAAATCATTTTTCGCTTCTTCTCCTGAACCGAAAGGCCAATTGACTCCAAACTTGCTAGGAAGCATCGGGGTGACTTGTAGATCAAAAATAGCTAAAATCGTGCCGATCGGATATCCAAGATGGCCGATATGGCAGCCATCTTGAAAATATATTTTTCGCTTCTTCTCCTAAACCCAAAAGCCAACTGACTCCAAACTTAGTGGGAAGCATTGGGGTGATTTTTAATTCAAAAATAGCTAAAATTTTTCCGATCGGAAATACAAGATGGCCGCCATGGCAGCCATCTTGAAAATCTATTTTTCGCTTCTTCTGAACCGAAAAGCCAGTTGGCTCCAAACTTGCTAGGAAGTATTGGGGTGACTTGTAGATCAAAAAAAGCAAAATTCGTGCCGATCGTAAATCAGAGATGGCAGCAATGGCGACCATCTTGAAAATCTATTTTTGCTTCTTCTCCTGAACCCAAAAGTCAATTGACTCGAAACTAAGTAGGAAGCATCAGGATGACTTGTAGATCAAAAATAGCTAAAATCGTTCCAATCGGAAATCCAAGAGGCCGCCATGGCAGCCATCTTGAAAGTCTTCTTTTCGCTTCTTCTCCTGAACCGAAAGGCCAGTTGACTCTAAACTTGGTAGGAAGCATTGGGGTGACTTGTAGATCAAAAATAGCTAAAATCGTTCCGATCGGAAATCCAAGATGGCCACCATGGCCACCATCTTGAAAATCTATTTTTCACTTCATCTCCTGAGCCAAAAGGCCAATTGACTCCAGACTTGGTAGGAAGCATCAGGGTGACTTGTAGAACAAAAATAGCTAAAATCGTACCGATTGGAAAGCCAAGATGGCCGCCATAGCGGTCATCTTGAAAATCTATTTTTCACTTCTTCTCCTGAACCGATAGGCTTATTGACTTTAAACTAGGTAGGAAGCATCAGTGTGACCTGTAGCTCAAAAATAACTAAAATCGTCGCTATCAGAAATCCAAGATGGCCGCCATGACAGCCATCTTGAAAATCTATTTTTCGCTTCTTCTCCTGAACTGAAAGGCCGTTTGACTCTAAACTTGGTTGGAAGCATTGGGGTGACTTGTAGATCTAAAATAGCTTAAATTGTTTGGATCAAAAATCCAAGATAGTCGCCGTACGCCATGGCGGCCATCTTGAAACTCTTTTTTTCGCTTATTTTCCTGAACCAAAGGGCCAGTTGATTTGAAAATTGGTAGGAAGCATCATGATGTAGATATAAAAATAGCTAAAATCGTTCCAATCGAAAATCCAAGATGGCGGCCATCTTGAAAATCTCTTTTTCTCTTCTTCTTCTGAACTGAAAGGCCAGTTGACTCGAAACTTGGTAGGAAGCATCGGAATGACTTGTAGTAAAAAAAATAGCTCAAATCGTTGCGATAGGAAATCCCAAATTGCGGCCATGGCGGCCATCTTGAAAATCTGTTTTGAACTTTTTCTCCTGAACCGAAAGGCAACTGACTCAAAGTTCATTGCAAGTATTGAGTTGACTTGTAGATCAGTAGTAGCTAAAATCATTCTTATTGGAAATCCAAGATGGCTGCCATCTTGTTTATGTTTATTATATTTCCCTGCCACTGAGCTGTTTACTTGTATAAAATCGTGATTCTTCAGAGACCACTTAGCCATTTGCCACCAAATTTTACATTGAACCTACAGTTGAAATGTGATTGAGAGTTTGTTCAAATGATCACGCTCCATTGACTGTCATGTCATACTATATTCTTCTTCAAAATCAAGAACTGCTTAAACGATGATTTGTTCATTAGTTGCGATGACAGGATTGAAAAAATGTTGCATAACATCTGCATATCTGCAGTGACTATGTTTCTCAGGTGAGCGACCCATGGCCCGTGAGCTTTCTGTTTATGTTCAGGTTTTACGGCCCAATCAACCCAATTTGGTTATGTCGAGAGCGGTCAGTTTACCTAACCACACTTTCACTTGGCAGGCTTAGTCCTCTAAGTGGTTAACCAGTATTGTGCACATTCTTTCGCCTGAAACTGACAACTGCCCTTCTTGAATCAGCGGAAGGGAGAGAATGACCGTAGAAAATATTTCATGATTAAATCTCCACGAAAGAATGTTGCCGACCTCGGCAGGGGTTGGTCCCGCGACCTCCTGATCACCATTCGGACGCGCATCCACATGGTGTGTATTGTAGGAAAACATACTTTGCGGGTGCTCATCAGAACACAGGCTTCTGATGAGTATCTCGTTTTCACAACGATACACTAATACAGTATAACCTCAATGGCTCGAACCCGGATGGCTCGTTTACCGTGGATGATTCGAACTATTTTTTCAGTCCCTACAAAATCCTTCCAATAGCTCAAGAAAACAAATATTTAGGGACTTCTTCTGATTTTATTATGGAATTATATGTTGTGTTTACTTATTAGAATCGCCTCATCAAGGCGATTCTAATGAGTACACTCAACATACAATCATTATGTAGAAAATCGTAAAGTTTTCCCTAAAGTATCGCTATTTGCTTCCTGAACTGGTGCCATGATTTACCTCAGTGGCTCGAACTACCCATGTCTCGAACGAATTTCCATGGTCCCAAAGAAGTTCGAGCCATTGAGGTTCAACTGTATCTTTTATTGAAAAAAATACTTAATGTATTGGTGTGTTTGATGAATCTTTGTGGTAATCACGTGCACGTGGTTTCTATTATGTGTGTGTGTGGGGGGGGGGGGGGGGGGTCCGCACCATATTTGTACGGAAATTCGGACATCACTGGTAAACATAATTTATCATATTTTATTCAGAATTTAACAGGCAGATAGTGCAGATAGCCCGCATAAACCTGAAAACGTTGGTAAAACAACACTGCTTAAAAAAGTATCGATGGAATCTTCAGATATGCACGGACGCACCGACAACTTGCTCTGGTATAATTAAGTCTACTGATTTTTGTCTGCAGAGAGGCAAAATCAAGTAAAAGAAATAACACCAAACCAATATTATTTTAAAGTGTTTTGGTCATATATTTTACGACTTATAAAACATACGAACTGCGGTGACAAGCAAGAGGGTCATGTAAAATGGCATATTTATCAAGATAAAGGCCAATCCCCGGTTGATACTAACTAATTGAACTATTAGAACCATGGAAGTTCAAATTCTTTAAAATTCAGTCAAAAACTGCTTTTAGATAAGCGCTAGAAGCCAATTTGGAAGTTCTGTCACGAATGTTGCCAAACGCCTCTTGCGAATACTTCCGGATCTGGTTAATTGGGCCGCGTCATGAGAAAAAGTGCCTTCAAACATGCGCAATATGCGCAAATTCAGATCATCCTGCGCATGTGCAAAGTATAATCCAGGGGTTCGCTTTGCATACATACATTCTGTCGTATCCAATAAATCTGTTAGCAGGCAGCGAAGGCTCTGATCAGACTGCGCGGATGCGCAGGCTGATCTGGGCCTTCGCTGTATGCAAATGCCCGATGACACCTTTTCGCACTGCACGAACCAATTAGTAAGCCCACGCAAGCTCCCATTGATAATATTTTTTGAAAACAAAAACTTTAAGAAGGAGTATAAAGACAGAGTTAGCTAAAGAAAATGAAATCACAATTAACCCATACACCCCTAGCAGCTTGGAAAGGTGACATTAGCAAACAGTGTAAAGTAAGTTTGATTAGTTCTAAGCTGATTGCATTAAAAACATTCTGTAATTCTGTAAAATTGTAAAAGTAGAATAAATTATACATCCTTTAAATTAAGGTGGACGTGCCCAAAGTGTTTGGTAGAATAGTACACCCTGCATGAAACTCACAATCAATGAATTCTGATTGTTGCATAAAAATGGATTTAGCAAACTGTGTAGACCAGTCTTATCAAAGTATACGATGATTGTATTAAATACATGTACAGGATTTTTTGTGAAAGTTATAATAAAATAAACTATACACCCCTTAAGTCGAAGATGGACGTGTCCAAAGTGTTGTAGAAGAGTCCATCTGACTACATGGGTTTATGGCATCACGAAAACATATAATTTTAACCCCCTAAAACCTCATTTTTATACCGTAAAACTGTGGGTTACAGGGGTATAATTTATTTTTCTTATTTCTGCTCAAAAACATAGTTTGTGGGTACTCGTTAGAACCGCCTTGCCGAGGCGGTTCTAACGAGTACCCACAATCTAAGTTTTGAGCAGAAATATGAAAAATATCAGGGTTTTTTATCTGAAAATTTTCAGTTTTTGGAGGTGAAATTTTCTATATATTTGAATAGGAGTGTTTTCATAATGGATTTAATCTAAGGTGCATGCGCACTGATTATCTGTACAGATGTGCAGTATTTTATATATTGTAAAAAATATATAACCTTTGTGTAGTTTCGTCTTAAGGAGAATTTTTTGCCATATCCGCTAATTTAAGTAACTACCTGTTCGGTTTACTGGAAACCCGTCCATTTCTGAAAAGGGGTCTACTCTAACAGGAAATAATTTGCCCAATAGGGAACAAATGCTTTCCTTTTAGAGCAGACCCTCTTTTTAGGAGGAAGGTAAAACAACATTGACAGCGTTTCCTCCCCTGAAAGTATGTCGGTTCACCTTAAAGTTCTTTGGACTTGTTGAACCGTATATATTTAAATGTTTCAGTTGTTAATTTGCGTAGAAGATCTCGTTTGGGGAATAAACTATTGTCTCTCTATTTAAAGCCAATTGTTCATTTCTTCTTTCGGCGGCGTTTCCATTTATAATCCTGCACAATCTCATTTTATGTTTTTTCACGATTTTCATTTTCTTGACGTACGTAACGTACAAACAATTAAAGCTTTAGGCTTTAGAATTTTTATTGCATTTTTCTCATCCTTTCTGGCTCACCTGAGCCGAAGTCTTATAGTACAGGTAGGCATCCGTCGTCCGTCCGTAGTCCGTCAACATTTTCAAACAACATTGACTCTGAAGCCATGAAGCCAGTTTTTACTTTTTTCACATATAGCATCTATAGGCAAGGGGAACGAATAAGATTTTTTTTGTTGTTGTTGTTTTTGTGTTTGGGTTTTTTTTTCTGATATTTTTTTTTTCAATCTGTTAAGAACTCTGGTTGATATGGCTTATAGTTGCCATAGACTTATAATGGGAAAAGTGGAAATTGTCTTTTATTGTTGTCTCACTGCAGATATTTTTACAAAAGTTTTACAGAATGTTTCTTGAGTTGTCCTCTACGTTACATATGAATTATGCCCAGAGCGCTGAATTTGATTAGTTGCCGTAAGGTGGTTGAAGCTAAACTTTCATAAAATACTCATAACATTACCCTCACAAAGATAGTGTTTTTGATACCATTGTTCATGTGATTCTATCGCTATGGCAACTTAATGGTTCCGTAGGTTGATAATGGAAACAGTGAAAGTCGGTATTTTTTTTCTATCTCGTTGTTTATATTCTAACAAAACTTTTACGGAAATTTTCCTTGAGTAGTCCCCTATGTTACATGTGAATTTTGTCCAAACTGCTAGTTTTGATTGGTTGCAAAGGCAACAAAAACATTAAAGTTGCCATTTTTTAAATCTTCTTCACAATAGCCATAAGGGAACTGAAGCTGAAACTGTCAAGAAATGTTTATAACATTATCGTCTGCAAAAAATTATGTATTTTGTTGCCATTGTTTGTGTGCTTTTGTTGCTATGGCAACTTGAGGAAAAATGAAAGTAGGTCTGTCTTTTTTCTATGTCCTTGTAGATATTTTCCAAACGTTTAAGAAAAATGTTCCTTGACAAGTCCTTTACCACATATAACTTTTGTCCAAGTGGCTGAACTGGATTGATTGCCATGGCAACCAAAGCTGATACTTTACAGAAATGTTCATACTACCTGACATTACAAAAATAGTTTTTGCATTGCCATTGCGTTTTCGTCGCTATGACAACTTAAAAGTTTCCATAGACGTTTAATGGGAAAAATGAAAGTTGTTTCTATCTTACTGCAGATATTTTGACAAAAACTTTACCAAAATGTACCTTGTCCTCTACTAAACATTAATTCTGTCTAAGCGGTTAATGGCAACCAATAATTGTAAAAAAATATATATAGAGGATATTTATTCTTTTGCTGTGAATACCATAAATATTGTCATCGAGTGTAATGAAAACATCAGTATTTTCACGAGTGCGAAGCACGAGTGAAAATTTGAATGTTTTCATTACACGAGATGAAAATTTTTATGGTATTCACTGAAAAAGAGTAAATTTTCTTTTTATTTTATTGTTTACACGTCAATGCGCGTTTCTGACGTCATAAGTAACGTCACCAAACAAAACATGACCATCATGGCGTCGACGTTCAGTGCTTAACATGTGAACCGCTGGAGAGACAAAAACAAAAAGTTTCGGCGAATCAAAATAATTTTGATACCAAAATGTTCTTTACATTCTAACTAAGAAAATGCATACAAACACTTGATAGTTTAGTTCAGAAACAAAGAAGTTAGAGGTGTTCAAAAATCTGAATTGGAGGTAACATCCACTTCTGAAACAGTGAAGAAAACCGAAGTCGTCCAAAGCGAGGAGTGAAAATATAAATCGTATCAGTCACTAGTGAAATGATACGATATCAATTCACTAGTGATTGATACCACTTTTATTTTCATCACTGATTTCACCGCTGACAATAAAATAAATGAGTGTTAAAGCTGACGCGTTTTAGAAAAGTTCAAACAATTACCATTTACAGCAGTTCACTCAGGTGAGCATCGTGGCACATGAGTCTCTGGATTTTTCGTCGCAGCAGCTGTTGTTAAGAGCTTGTATGGTGGCCGTAGAACGTCAGGTCATATCTGAAAATGTTTCGTGTAAGAGACCATTCTTTGTAAATGAGTTTAACTGTACACGCACCGATTTTCTATACTGATGTGCAGTTTTTAGGTTGTAAAAACGCAACCTTTGTGTATTTTTTCATCTTTGGAGTGTGTGTGGGTGGAGTGTGTGTGTGTGTCGGGGGGGGGGGGGGAGGTCTGGATTCATTTGGTGAATGTTTTGCCATTTCCTCCAAGGTTGGGGGTGGGGCAGTTTGTTTTTTTTTTTTTTGTTTTTTTTTTGTTGTTTTTTTGTTTTTTGTGTTGTTTTTTTGTGACTTCCTGATGGCTTTACTTTAGACCAATACCCTTGTAAAATGGGATCTTCTCTAAAAGCAATGTGAAATGAGGTCTACTGTAAAAGGAAAGAATTTGCTCCCGTTGGGAGCAAATTCTTTCCTTTTAGAGTAGACCTTTTTTTCAGAGAGAAAGCAAAAAAAACTGACAGCGTTGCCTCCCCTGAAAGTGTATTAGTTCATCTAAAAGTACTTTCTTGAATTGTTGAACCGTGTATTAAAATGCTCATTTTGTTGATTTGCGTAGAAGATCTCGTTTGGGGAATAAGCTATAGATATGGTCGCTATTTAATAGTCAATTGTTCACTTCTTCCTTAGTTGGCGTTTCCTTTTTTAGTCCTGCGTTATCCCATTTTATGCTATTTGACGATTTTCATTTTCTTAAACGTACGTATCGCATCATATACTCTATGCTTTATTTAAACACGTCTATGTAATTTATACCCACATGTTCTCCCATATTATATAGTGAAAACAAGGATGTATAAGGATCTACATTATTATGAGGATCTTCAGAATTTCGCAGTTATTAAACGAGCTTTTCAATGTATTTGCTTTTTTCCTAGCATTCCTCTTAGTGCATAAATACATCATCTCAATTATGAGTTCTTATCCCGCGTGATCAGCCCCCAGCAACTCCTAAATTGTAAATATTATCTACGTGTCTTCGTTGCTCGTCTTCTTTTACGAAGATGCTTCTTGTTTCATCTGTCCATTGTTTCATCTGTCCAATCAATAGTTTGTTTATATTCGCCACACTTGCATGAATAAACATTACGAAAACACGTCTGTTCAAACAGATAAAACAAAAATCTGATATTCTTCATATTCCTACTCAAACCATAGAATGTGGGTTTAATCTATGTTTTTAGCAAAATAAGAAAAAATGTATACCCCTGTAATCCCCAGTTTTACTATATAAAAATGGGGTTTAAGAGGATCAAAATTATATAGGCATTTTTTCGTGTTGACAACATAACGATTGTTTCTTTTGTTGTTGCTCAAACATCTGTGGAATTTTCGATTCAGTTTTAGAAGACGGAACTCGGTATATTGAAGTAAACTTTACATTAATTGTTTCAGTTTTAATGTCAGTTATTCGATTTTATTCAGATGTTGAAAAAACACTTATTTTGCAACTGCTAGGATTGTCTCTCCTTGAGGAACAGTACTCGTTAAAGAAATTCGCACCAGGAGCCATTCGCAAAAGAAACTTTCATCCTAACACGAACTGACACAAGATCGTTCAGTTCGCGTGTGAGAATACTGTTACTACATTTTCACTCTGGTATCCTCAAAGTTGCTACTTTCTTCGCATCAATAGTGGATTCAACAGAGTTTATATTTATTCAAAAGCAACTTTAAAGAGTATTATCAGAATTATTTCTTACATTTGGCTTACTAATTATTAACCCTTAAAACGCCAAGAAAATCTGCATCTGAAAATGTCGTCTGTTTTTGTCGTCTGCTGAATATTCTTGCAAACTTTTCAAACCTATTTTTGCATACAGGCAAACAGTGTGGACCCAGATCAGACTGCTCCTAAAGGAGCAGTCTGATCTGGGTCCACACTGTTTGCAGTAATGACTTTAAAAGTAACCGGCAGAAGACAAAGCAGACGACAATAGTTGTGACTGGCGCTTTAAGGGTTAACAGGTCCATTTTACTACATACAGGTGTGTCTGAAAATTTCTGATTGAGTGTCAAAAAACCTGTTCTGCGGCGCCCGATCTGGATCTAAACTGTTTGCTCAGGTTTGTCTGTCCGAATTCTTAGTCCTCTAAAGGGGAACGCAATACAAGTAGTAAGTATATCTTGGAGTAAATTTAAGTGCTTAACAAGCCATTTAATTTGATGCAAGAGTTTTCAAAATCGGCCTAGAAATAAGGAAGTTATGTTGGTTTGAATATATTTAAAATGGCTGTCATGGATGCCGCCATATTGTAGGCTTTGTGGGGTCACACAGCCCAAATTAAATATGCAAAACCAAATTTATAAAGGGTTTTCAAGAATAGCTTAGCTACAGAATTTTTTATAATCTTTTAATTTTAGTGACAAGCAATCATTTCCCCAAAAATAAGCCAACTTTATGAAAATAACTGCCTTTATGAAACGAATTTCGATTTTTATTAAACCTCATTAAATATTCAAAATGGCGGCACCCATTCCACCAATGTTGAAATAGTCAGTTGTCTATCTTACTTAATTTTCCAACGATTTTGATCAGATTTGTGGCAAAATTCATTGTTTGTAAAGTTCTTTACTTTAAAGCACAATAGCTTTTAAGGTTGCGTTCCCCTTTAAGCTTGCAGACTAAAATTGATACCTTAGCAAACACTGAAGATTCAGATGAGATGGCTCATAATGAGCCATCTCATCTGGATCTACACTGTTTGCCGTTTTGTTCTTGATTTTATATGGTATAAAACTGTTCGAAGTTCTACATGTTCTCTTATTTTTGGGTCGACTGTTTACAATCGAACCATAGTATGCAAATGCCAGCATTTCCTTAAGATAGTTGTCCACACGATTATCATTCGCCAATGTAATCAAACCACGCGTTAGACGAAATCCAGTTACATGTAACGGTTATTTATAGCGGACCTATTTTTGGTACTGTGACGACAGAGTGCAGCGTAAAGCACCTGGACTGGGACATAGGCAAACGGTGCAGACCCAGGTCAGACGCCGCAGAACACGGCCACAATGTTTGCTTTAATTTTAGGAAGTTAAGGATTAAATGAAACACTCTTACATCTGTCAAGCGACTAACCAGGAAATGTGCTGAAATAGGAAAATGTGGCAACTGGGTACTGCACAAAAACAGTGCCGATCTTGGAAAACTGATTTTTGCGCTGACATTGGAAAAGAGCTTTATACAATCGGCCTCGCTTTTCATGAACATTTTTTCAAACTGCGCGCACACTTACATGTGATATGTGCCGGCCTCGGTGGCTCAGTTGGATGCGCCGTCCGACTGGAGACCAGGAGGTCGCGGGTTCAACCCCCGCCGAGGTTGGCAACATTCTTTCGTGGAGATTGATCTTGAAATATTTTCTACGGTCATTCTCTCCCTTCCGCTGATTCAAGAAGGGCAGTTGTCAGTTTCTGGCGAAAGAATGCGCACAATACTGGTTAACCGCTTAGAGGACTAAGCCTGCCCAGTAAACGTGTGGTTAGGTAAACTGACCGCGCTCGACATGACCCCACTGGGTTGACTGGGCCGTAAAACCTCAACACAACAACAACATGTGATATGCAGGTCTATTCTTTCTTCTAAGAAAACCTAAGATTTGTTTATTTATTTATTTATCTATCGATTTATTTATTTATTATTTTAGAACAATAATATGACACGCTAATAATATTCAATATTATCAGCATATACCTTGGCACCTCTACTTACGTCATCTCTCAACAAAAGCCACCTCCCTAAAAATAGCCACTTTTCTGATAGTCCATAGTATTTTTTCTATATATTAAACATCTCTACAATAGCCACCTCCCTACAACAGCTACTTTTTCAAAGGTTATTTTGCTAAAGCATAAGAACCAGCCTTTCATATGTCGGAATATTCATTACGAAAACAAGCCTATTCAAATATATAGAAAATTTTACCACCAAAAAAATGAAAATTTTCAGATAAAAAACTCTGATATTTTTCATATTTCTGCTCAAACTTAGATTGTGGGTACTCGTTAGAACCGCCTCGGCGAGGCGGTTCTAACGAGTACCCACAATCTATATTTTGAGCAGAAATAAGAAAAATAATTTATACCCCTGTAAACCCCAGTTTTACTATATAAAAGTTGGGTTTGAGGGGGTCAAAATTATATAGGCGTGTTTTCGTGATGTTAAGGTAGATATGGTAGCCTGCGATCAAACTAGCATTTCAATGAACGTGATATGGTGAAGACATCTGTTTATCTATGCAATAAACAATCACCTTTGTCTCAATTGAAATGATATATAAAACTGATTAAAAGCAAAAATGCTTATCAGTTTAATGTCTCATAGGTCACCATCAGTAGAGGCTGTTATGGAACGCCATAGCTGTTTTATATGGCGCAAACACCTAACGTTTTCTTGTTGTTGTTGTTTTTTTTTTTTTTTTTTTTTTTTTTTTTTTTTTGACATTTTTTTAAGTTATGTGGTTTGTGATTCCTTTATATACGAGTTTGATGTCAGGTTATGTGGGATTAGTATTGCATTATCTGACTTTATTGTTACGCTATGTGAATTGGCCATTACGTTTTGTGCATTTATCAATACTCTATATGGGTTTGTTATTTGCTTATGCTGGTTTTGTATGTCGAGGACTGCTACTGTCTTGTTTATTGCGTTTTGTGTATTTCCTAAAAATCCTTCTGTGGACATTTCATTTCCTTACGTCACTATGGCTGGCTGATGCCGTATATGAAGGGAAGTCATGGTTACGTCATGTGACAACTCTTTACATTATGTAAGTTTGTCATTACTGCAAGTGAGTTTCTCATTACGTTATGTGAGTTTGAGTTTGTAATTACGTTATGTTAGTGTTTTTTATTACGTTACGCGAGTATATTACTTCATGTGAGTTTGGCAATACGTCTTCTGACTTTATCATTACGTTATGTCGTAAACCGTAAGTGGTATATTGAGGACTACTACTGTGTCTTTAGTGGACTGCAGAATATACGGAGGACTCGCACTGTGTCTTGGTGGACTTTAGAGTATACGGAGGACTGGTACTGTATCTGTGGTATAATGTAGAGTATACGGAGGACTGGTACTGTATTTGTGGTGTAATGTAGAGTATACGGAGGGCTGGTACTGTGTCTAAAGTGGACCATAGAGTATACGGAGGACGCGTACTGTGTCTTGGTGTACTTAAGAGTATATGGAGGACTGGTACTGTATCCGTGGTGTACTGTAGAGTATACGGAGGACTGGTACTGTGTCTAAAGTATACGGAGGGCTGGTACTGTGTCTAAAGTGGACCATAGAGTATACGGAGGACGCGTACTGTGTCTTGATGGACAAAGTATATGGAGGACTGGTACTGTATCCGTGGTGTACTGTAGAGTATACGGAGGACTGGTACTGTGTCTAAAGTGGACGGTAGAGTATACAGAGGACTGGTACTGTGTCTTTGCAGGACTGCATAGTACGAGGAGGACTGGTAATGTGTCTGTGGTGGACAGTAGAATATATGGATGACTGGTACTGTGTCTGTGGTGTACTAGAGTATACGGAGGACTGGTACTGTCTCTCTTGTGGACTGCAGAGTATAAGGAGGACTGGTATTGTGTCTGGTGGACTGTAGAGTATATGGAGGACCGGTATTGTGTCCCTAGTGGACTGTTGAGTATACGGAGGACTGGTACTGTGCCTGGAGTGGACTATAGAGTATACGGAGGACTGGAACTGTGTCTCTCTCGGACTGTAGGGTATACGGAGGACTGGTAATGTGTCTCTTGTGGAGTATACAGAGGACTCGAACTGTGTCTATGGAGGACTGTAGAGTATATGGCGGACTGGTACTTTGTCTGTAGTAGACTTCAGAGTAATAGAAGGACTGGTACCGTGTCCGGTAGACTGTACAGTATACGGAGAACTAGTACTGTTTCTCTGGAGGACTGATTATGTGTCTGTAGTTTACTGTATTGTACACGGAGGACTTGAACTGTGCCTCTGGTGGACTGTAGAGTAAACAGAGGACTTTCATTGTGTCTGTAATGGACTGTAGAGTATACGGAGGACGTACTGTTTGTCTATAGTATACTCTAGAGTATTCGAAGGACTGGTACTGTGTCTGAAGCGGACTGCAGAGTATACACAGGGCTAGTACTGTGTCTCTGGTGGACTGTAGAATATACGGACGAATGGTACTGTGTCTGTAGAGTATTGTAGAGTATACGGAGGACTAGTTCTGTGTTTATAATGGATAGGAGAGTATAGAGAGGACTGGTACTGTGTTTGTGGTGGACAGTTGAGTATACGAAGTACTGGTACTGTGTCTCTGCTGGACTGTAGAATATACGACAGACTGGTACTGTGTCTGTGTTTGACTGTGAAGTAAACGGAAAACTGGTACTGTGTCTATGGTGGACTTTAGTGAATACTCTTGACTTGAACTGGGTCTGTAGTGGACTGCAGAGTATACGGAGGACTAGTACTGTGTGTCTGGCGGACTGTAGAGTATTCGGAGCACTGATATTGTCTCTGGTGGATTGTTGAGATCCGGAGGACTGGTACTTTCTATTTGTTGGACTAGTACAGTATCTATAGTCGACTGAAGAGTATATGTAGGACTCATACTGTGTCTGTAATGGACTTCAAAGTATACGGTGGACGTACTATGTCTCTGGTGGACAGCAGAGTATACGGAGGACTGGTACTCTGTCTCTGGTAGACTGTAGAGGATCCTGTTGCTGTGCCTCTGGTAGATTGCATAGTATACTGTGGACTGGTACTGTGTAGTTGTATTACTGTAGAGTATACAGAGTACTGATAATGTGTCTCTGGTTGACTAGGAGGACTGGTACTGTGTCTGTGGAGGTCTGGAGTATACGGAGGCCTGGTACGTCAGTGGATGACTGTAGAGTATCTTGAGGACAGGTACTGTGGTGTACTGCAGACACAGGGCTGGAACTGTGTCTGTGGTGAGATGTAGAATATACGGTAGACTGGTACTATTTCTCTGTAAGCCTGAGGAGTATACGACGGACTGATACTGGGTCTCTGGAGGACTGTAGAGTATACGGAGGACTGGTTCTGTTTCTCTTGTTGACTGTAGGGTTTACGGAGAACTTGTACTATGAATGTTTTGGACTGAAGAGTATACGGAGGACTGCTTCTGCGCCTAGTTGTATTATAGAGTAAACGGAGGACTGGTACTTTGTCTGTGTGGTCCTGTAGAGTATAAGGAGGACTGGTACTGTGCCTGTAGTTGACTGTTGAGTATACGGAGAACTGGCACTGTGCCTCTAATGGACTAAAGAGTGTACGGAGGACTTGTAATGTGTCACTGGTGGACTGTAGAGTATACGGAGAACCAGTGTGCCAGTTCCCAGTACTCTACAGTTCTCCACAGACAAAGTACCAGTTCGCCGTATACTCTTGTCTACTAGAGACACAGTACGAGTCTTGCGTATATCCTAAAGTCCACCACAGACACAGTATCAGTCCAACGTATACTCTGCAGTCCACTACAAACACAGTACCAGTTCTCCTTATACTCTGCAGTTCACAAGAGACACAGTAGCAGTTCTCCGAATACTCTGCAGTCAATTAGAGACACAGTTCTAGTTCTCCGTATACTCTACAGTCCACCAAAGACACATTACCAGTCCTTCGTATACTCTACATGTCACTAGAGACTCCGTATAGTCTGCAGTCCACTAGAGGCTCGATACTTGTCCTCCGTACATTCTGCAGTCCACCAGAGACTCTATACCAGTCCTCCGTATACTCTACAGTCCTCCACAGACATAGTACAAATCCTCCGTATACAGTCCATCATAGACACAGTACCAATCTCCCGTGTACTCAACAGTCAACTACATGCACTGTACCAGTCCTCCTTATACTCTACAGGACAACACAGACATAGTACCAGTCCTCCGTTTACTCTATAATACAACCAGACACATAACCAGTCCTTCATATACTCTTCAGTACACAGCATTCATAGTACAAGTTCTCCGTACACCCTACAGTCAACAAGAGATACAGAACCAGTATTCCGTATACTCTACAATCCTCAAGAGACCCAGTACGTCGTATACTCCTCAGGCCAAAAGAGACATAGTACCAGTCTACCATATACTCTACAGCTCACCACAGACACAGTACCAATACTCTGTCTGCAGTATACCACAGTACCTGTTTTCAAGATACTCTACAGTCAACCACTGACACAGCAGTCTATGACAGACCAGTAATGGTACTCCATATACTCTACAGTCCTACACAGACACAGTACCAGTCCTCCGTATACTCTACAGTCAACCAGAGACACTTTACCAGTACTCCGTATACTCTATAGTACTATACATGCATAGTACCAGTCCTAAGCATACTATGCAATCCACCAGAGTCACAGAAAAAGTCTTACGTATACTCTACAGTCTACCAGAGACAGAGTACCAGTCTTCCGTATACTCTGCTGTCCACCAGAGACACATTACAAGTCCTCCGTATACTTTGGTCCACCACAGACACAGTATGAGTCTTACGTATACTCTACAGTCGAATATAGACACTGTATTAGTCCAATAAAAAGAAAGTACCAGTCGTCCGAATACTACAGTCCACCAGACACACAGTACTAGTCCTCCGTATACTCTACAGTCCACTACAGACCCAGTTCAAATCCAAAGAATTCACTACAGTCCACCATAGACACAGTAACAGTCCTCCGTATACTCTACAGTCGACCTGGGAAAGAGTAGCAGTCCTCCGTATACGCTACAGTCCATAAGAGACTCAGTACCAGTCTGTCGTATACTCTACAGTCCACTAGAGACACAGTACCAGTCCTTCGTATACTCTACTGTCCACCATAAACACAGTATCAGTCCTCTCTATACTCTCCTATACAATATAAACACAGTACTAGTCTTCCGTATACTCTACAGTACTCTACAGACAAAGTACCATTCCACCGTATACTCTACAGTCCACCAGAGACACTGTACTAGCCCTGTGTAATCCGCTTCAGACACAGTACCAGTCCTTCGTATACTCGAGAGTATACTATAGACACAGTGCAAGTCCTCCGTATACTCTACAGTCCACTACAGACACAGTGAAAATCCTCTGTATACACTACAGTCCAGAGGCACAGTTCAAGTCCTCCGTGTACAATACAGTACACTACAGACACATTATCAGTCCTCCATATACTCTACAGTCCTCCAGAGAAACAGTACTAGTCCTCCGTATACTGTATACCAGACATGGTACCAGTCCTTCTGTTACTCTGAAGTTCACTACAGACGAAGTACTAGTCCGCCATATACTCTACAGTCCTCCATAGACACAGTGCGAGTCCTCTGTATACTCCACAAGAGATACATTACCAGTCCTCCGTATACGTATACTCTACAGTCCGAGAGAGACACAGTTCCAGTCCTCCGTATACTCTGTAGTCCACTCCAGGCACAGTACCAGTCCTCCGTATACTCAACAGTCCACTAGGGACACAATACCAGTCCTCCATATACTCTACAGTCCACCAGACACAATACCAGTCCTCCTTATACTCTGCAGTCCACAAGAGAGACAGTACCAGTCCTCCGTATACTCTAGTACACCACAGACACAGTACCAGTCATCCATATACTCTACTGTCCACCACAGACACATTACCAGTCCTCCGTGTACTATGCAGTCCTGTAAAGACACACTACCAGTCCTCCATATTCTCTACAGTCCGCTTTAGACACAGTACCAGTCCTTCGTATACTCTACAGTACACCACGGATACAGTACCAGTCCTCCGTATACTCTCAACTCCACCAAGACACAGTACGCGTCCTCCGTATACTCTATGGTCCACTTTAAACGCAGTACCAGTCCTCCGTATATTCTACAGTACACCACGGATACAGTACCAGTCCTCCGTATACTCTCAACTCCACCTAGACACAGTACGCGTCCTCCGTATACTCTATGGTCCACTTTAAACACAGTATCGGTCCTCCGTATATTCTACAGTACACCACGGATACAGTACTAGTCCTCCGTATACTCTACTGTCCATCAGAGACACAATACCAGTCCTCTGAAAACTCTACAGGGCACCAGTGACACAGTACCAGTCCTCCGTATACTCTACATTACACCACAGATACAGTACTAGTCCTCCGTATACTCTACTGTCCATCAGAGACACAATACCAGTCCTCTGAAAACTCTACAGGCCACCAGTGACACAGTACCAGTCCTCCGTATACTCTACCATCCACCGGAGACACAATACCAGTCCTCCATATACTCTACAGTTCACCAGAGACATAGTATTAGTCCTCAGTATACTCTACGGTCCACCAGAGACAAAGTACCAGTCCTCCGTATACTCCGCATTCCACCACAGACACAGTACCAGTCATCTGTATACTGTATATCCCACCAGAGATACAGTATAAGTCGTCCATTTTCTCTACGATTCACCAGTGACACAGTACCTGTACCCTGTTTACTCTACAGTCTACTAGTGACACAGTACCAGTCGTCCGTATACTCCGCTGTCCACTGGAATCACAATGATAATCCTGCGTATACTCTACAGTCCATACACAGAGTACAAATTGAGTATAAACAGTTGGCAAACTCTACACCAGGCGGAAGACGCCATTGCTTTTGTTTGTGTTGAGGTTTTACGGCCCAGTCAACCCAATGGGGTCATGTCGAGCGCGGTCAGTTTACCTAACCACACGTTTACTGGGCAGGCTTAGTCCTCTAAGCTGTTAACCAGTATTGTGCACATTCTTTCGCCAGAAACTGACAACTGCCCTTCTTGAATCAGCGGGAGGGAGAGAATGACCGTAGAAAATATTTCATGATCAATCTCCACGAAAGAATGTTGCCGACCTCTGCGGGGATTGAACCCGCGACCTCCTGGTCTCCAGTCGGACGGCGCATCCAACTGAGCCACCGAGGCCGGCTGACGCCATTGCATTTTGTGTTAAAATTAACGACTATACAAATTTATTAGGATATTGTATATAACAATGATGCCCACTGCAGATATTGATAATTATGCTGTAAAAAAGTATTTAATTATCGCCCTTTCCTTATCTCGATTTAGCTGAAATATCTTTGAAGGGGACCTAAAACACATACATAATTGTTGTCTTTTCCATTTTGCGGTTTGAGGTAAAAATATACAAATCACACAAAGCTGAAAGTCTGTGTTTCCTTTTTAAAGGAGACCATTTTCAACAGAAAGCAATTACTTCCCTTTTGAACGAAGTCTTCTCAAAGAACTGCACAAAGGTGATTTGAATAGAATCAGCAGTCCAAAACTAGGCCTTTATAACACTATGCTGAGTTCTAATGCGAAAACCGTGAAATCTAAACAACCAATTTGTAGTCAATCAAACATATATACATTATATAGTCCGCGCAAAGCTTTGTGCGGACTATATAATGTATACATGTTTGATTGACTATAGATAATGATTGACTATATATAATGTATACATGTTTGATTGACTATATAATGTATACATGTTTGATTCAAATCATCCTGCACATGCACAAAGTATCTTCCGACCCTTTCTCTCTATTCACAAACTTTGTAGTAGCCAATGATTCTGTTAACGGACTGTGAAGACCCTGATCAGACTGTGTACATGTGCAGGCTTATCTGGGCCTTCGTTGTTCTCATATGCCAGAGGATACGTTTTCGCATGGTACGACCTATATAAAAAAATTGATATACGTGGTCTTTTTCACAAATAATCTGTTCTTTTTGTTTGGAAACAACATTTTAGGGTCAATCTTTATACTGTGTTACATCCAAAATCGTGCTATATTGAAACGTGTTATAAACAGACCCCTGAAAACCGGTCTTCGCTCTCCATGAAACCACATGGGATGTATAATTATAAAAATTAGCGAATAACTTTATTCAAAATTGTAAGTTTGACAGGTAAACTGGCGATGCGATTTTGAGGCCGGAAGTATCGTTTTTACGGCGGTGCATCAGCCGTGCCGTAAAACATAATTTCCGACCGTAAAACCGAGGGTTGACTGTAAATAAATGAATAACTGCTGTCGTTGTAACTAGGGTTCACTGTAAATAAATAAATACATAAATAAATTATTTTAAATAAATAAATAAATAAATAAATGTATAAATAAAAGAGATCTGGTGCAAATCTAAAGTATGCATGTATATTATTATTGAACATATTTGTAGTATTGTATCACTTTTTGACAATTTTCATCAACCATCTTTTTAAATTGATCTTTCATCATTTTCTTCCATTGTACTGTAAAACCTTCGTGTAACTTATTGACATATTTCTTGATAATTTTCTGCGTCTCAATAGCCACACCCTTCACATTTAGAAAATCCAATGTACCCTTAAACATTTCTGGTGAATCCACAGCCACATCTTCAAGTCGATGAATCAATAACCTTTCGGGATATTTATTCTTAAGGTGGTTTAGCACCAAAATATCATCATTCATTTTCTTGCAGAGACTGCGAGTATTTTCAAACACTCCATACGGGTCTTTTTCACAGACCGGAAACCAGTCTGTTTTAAGTCTAGAATATATAATTGCTCTAGGATCTCGAACTAACAACAAGATTTTCAAGCGAGGCAATTGTGACATTAACCGTGGTATTAATCTCATGGACAAACGTAGTACCTTTGTCACTTTTGCTCTGGATCTTCGGCATGCATTTTCAAGCTTTACAAAACAATGATCTATTAACTGTACTTCCGATAGTTGAATGTCGTTATTGCGTTTTGCGACAACGGATTTAATGGTGAGATTGAGTCCACGTAACGCGGCGTTTGCGCAGTCTGTAAACTCTGACCAGCTCGGTCCTGACTTATTCTCCTGAACGATATATTCCAGAGTATTTGGTTGTATTTCTCGGAGGTTACAATCATAGATATTGTAGATAAGATCCATGGCGTACTGTAATTTGTCGTCAAAATCTTCTGAGCTGCAAAAAGGAAATAACAGTATTACATATACCCAGCGGGCACGCAACGTTGAGACAACATCGCATCAACGTCGATGCAACGTCATAGCGTTGCATCGACGTTGGTGCGACGTTGTAATAACATTGTGCTCGCTGGGATACCTTTTTAATGTCCATATTTGGGAGATGATTTGGTATCAGTTAAATCCCCCACCCCCATCTCCGGTATTTTTTACTACTGAACCCTCAAAGGAGGTGGGTCGTATGACGTTTGTTTGAGTGGTACGCAAAATGCTGATTTTTTTTTTTTTTTTTTTTTTTTTTTTTTTTGCTGAAAAAAATGTGAGTAGCTTTTAACATTTTTTCAGCAAAAAATATCAGATTATTGTACATTGAATCCGCTAAAACAGTTAACAAAATGACCCTTAACGAGCTCGTTAAGCTAACGACGCTTTGAACAACTGGGCCCTGGTTGCTGTGCTTTTCGTTGTTTGGTCCACCACAATGCACCAGTCGTTTGAATCTCCAGTCCTTATGTGGCCGGAGAGAGCAGAGATATAGCGGGGTTTAAGTGTCGTGATTTAATCTTCGAGGAGTCCCGGCAGTGCCTTAAACGTGCCGGGGTTCTAACTTCACCCGGTTTAGAACGGTTTAATGCAGCACTTGATTACTCACAATGCCATGGCAGGAAAGGGGAGCAAGTAAGCAACAGGAAGTAATAAACGATAGGAACCAGTCCACAAGTAGCTCCTCGATTCGTTGACAATAAGGCCCGACTTCATTTCGGGCTATTGCCCATAGCTCCAACCGAACGTGACCTCTAGCTACAGCCAATCTCGACCACACTTTTGAGCATGGTCTGAGCTATAGCTCGAAAATACCACCAATGTAAGCATCTGACCAATCAGTATTGGTGAAACTAAATAGCTGGGAAAAAAAGATGTATGTATGGATGGATGGATGGATGGATGTATGTATGTGTGCGCATGCGTATGTATGTAGGTGCATGTTTGTGTGCATGCGTGCGTTCGTGTGCGAGCGTGTATCAAAAATTACTCTCTAAACCACTGAGCCCAATTTCTTCGGAAATTCGTCAGGACACGGGCTGGGAATTTATCCAAATGACAGGTTATATGTTGTTTTTATTATTAAACCCCGACTACATAAGCTATATAAGACATTTAAGTTACTGCTTCTATATAGCTGTTAACAGAATCTGTGTAGCAATATCTAGGGTAGATGGAGCTCTCAAGCCCTGGTCGGCAATCCATCTAGGAGTTGGCAACTCCAAACAAAAACCTGCATAACTGGATTTGCCTGTTCCAGTTATGTAAAGTCTTCTTCGGCAGCTGGGGCAGAAGATATCATTACTATGATTCAACGGCCCAAATGGCGATGCAGCAGCATGTTGTGGAGCATGGAGAGCATGACAAGGCACAAAAGAAGTCATGGTCATCCACTGCATCCCGGCTCAGCTCCAGATGTCCTGACTGTCTTGCCTCTGGATCCAGCTAGGTCATGATGAGAGAGTGAGGTTGACTCTGCGCGCCTCTCCCTCACTTTAATCCAATTCGCAGCGCATGTCATCTTAATCAGCAACACACATTCACAGAAATGCCAAGAACAGAATGTGGACCTCTACATGACCTTTGTCGACCTTACCAAAGCATTTGACACAGTCAGTCTTGAGGGACTTTGGAAAATTATGGCAAAGTTTGGTTGTCCTGCCAAATTCATAGCAATGGTGCGGCAGTTCCATGATGGTATGCTTGCAAGGGTCCAAAATGATGGCGAGTTTTCTGATCCATTTCCTGTGACAAATGGAGTTAAGCAAGGCTGTGTACTAGCTTCAACACTGTTCAGCATGGTGTTTTCTGCCATGCTTACAGATGCTTTCCAGGATGGTGACAATGGTATACCTATTAGGTATCGCTTTGATGGGAAACTTTTCAACCTAGGAAAGTCTATCTGTTCCAGTTCCCTCGACGAGGCGGTTCTAACGAGTACCCACAATCTATGTTTTGAACAGAAATAAGAAAAATAATGTATACCCCTGTAAACCCCAGTTTTACTATATAAAAGAGGGATTTAAAGGGATCAAAATTATATTGGCATGTTTTCGTGATGACATTTGCTATTTCTAAAGTTGAAGCGTTACCATAAGTATTCGGGCACCTCAACGCATAGCACGCTGGGTAAATATTCAGCAGACGACATATTGAAATATTTTTCTTACTCTTCACAGAAAACAGGTTTTGACATTCCATACAAATTGTCTCCACAGGAGACAATTTGCATGAAATATCAAACGCTGTTTTCTGGGAAAAAATAAAAAAAAAATTATCATCACTTTGTCGTCTGCTGAATTAGCCTAGAGAGCGGTAAAGATTGACAATTTACCATAATTGTCCTAAAATTTAAACAAGTCCATTTACTATCTGCTGATGTGTCAAAAGATTGATGGATGATTGGTAAACAGTGTAGATCCTGATTAGATGGTGTATTTTGTAGGTCTGATCTGGGTCTGCATTGTCGCCAACATTCATTTTATAGAACGGTTTAATGTGGCACTTGATTACCCACAATGCCATGGCAGGAAAGGGGAGCAAGTAAGCAACAGGAAGTTATAAACGATAGGAACCTGTCCACAATTAGCTCCTCGATTCGTTGACAATAAGGCCCAATAGCTCCAACCGAACACGAGTCACGTGACCTCTAGCTACAGCCAATCTCGACCACGCTCTTGAGCATGGTCTGAGCTATAGCTCGAAAATACCGCCAATGTAAGCATCTGACCAATCAGTATTGGTGAAACTAAATTCGCAGGAAACATTAAAAACATTTTGATTGGACGAAATTTTACGTGAAATTAGTTTAAGAGAACAGCGGCTACAGCTAAATAATAGCCCGAAACGAAGTTGGTCATGGAAATTTAGTCGCACAAATAGTCCCTCACTTGACTGCTGTGTCTTGTGCCAATGTGACTAGGCAGACTGGTTCACTGCTTGGACCCAATACAGGTCCGAGTTTACTGTGACTCTGTTGACAGAGCAATATATAGGTGTTTTATTAATTAAGAGTGCGTTTTGTTTTCTTTTGATTTCAGGAAAAAAAGGTGAACCTAAGAACAACTCTAAGAAGTGAGCCTACATGGTCTGTAACTGGTTTGAACTGACAGGTGTTTACTTTAACAGACGACAGCAGGAAAATGAGCTGGTCATGGTCATGTGTAAACTGAATAAATTTAAGGATAAAACATGATGAGAAAAGCAGAAGAAAATATGCATGGATTGCATTGCTGTCAGCATTTTCCCGGAAAGTCTTTGTACGGAAGATAATGAATAAATAATTGTCACTGCGAAAACACACCTAGTCAAATATATAGAAAATTTCACCTCCAAAAACTGAAAATTTTCAGAAAAAAAAACTCTGATATTTTTCATATTTCTGATTAAAACATAGATTGTGGGTGCTCGGTGAGGCGGTTCTGAGTACCCACAATCTATGTTTTTGGTCAAAAATAAGAAAAATAATGTATACCCCTCTAAACCCCAGTTTTTTTGTGTTTTTTTTTTTATATATAAATGTGTGGTTTAAGGAGGTCAAGATTATATAGGCATGCTTCGTGATGTGATCTGAGGCCTGCTCGTCAGTCTGAAGGCTTTTTTTTTTTTTTTTTTTTTTTAGCAAACTCTGAAAGAAAATGCCGTTATGCTCTTTCAGTAAACTTCCATATACTGTTATAATATTTAATCTAACGACTGTTTTCTACAAACGTATTCCTCAACTCTGATTATATAGCTTTATGTCTGGATTATCGCGTCGTCGATCATGTAGGTACAGATTTAATTATACAAGAATTAGCTTACACAAAAAGCTTGGTCTACGCTTAGCACACAATGTGGACTCTTTTGGTGAAAGCTAATACTAATGCATAATGTGTGCTCAGCGTGGACCAAGCTTTTTGTGAAAATGAATACTTTGTTATAATAACGTTGAACAGTCCAAGGAAAATAGCATCGAACCAGTAAAGCGGTTCTGGAGCAAATACAAACCCTAAGATTGTCTAAGCCCATGAAATAAATTAATTGTAAACCTTATAGGGGCTATACTAGTCGTCGATCATGTCAGTACAATTAAAATGCGAGTAAAAAGGTTCATTTTTGAAATTTACTCAAAAAAATAATCCCAAGATTCCTACTCAGTGGATTTATCGAAGTAGAAATGACGTTGTGAATTGACTCCCGACCGGTCAAATTCCACTAAATTAATCATCACGAAAACACGCCTATATAATTTTGACCCCCTTTAACCTAACTTTTATATAGTAAAACTGGGGTTTATAGTGGTATTCATTATTTTTTCTTATTTTGCTAAAAATAGATTGTAGGTACTCGTTAGAACCGCCTCGCCTAAGCAGTTCTAACAAGTATCCACAATCTATATTTTGAGCAGGAATATGAAAAATGTCAGATTTTATTTTTATTTTTTTTTTATCTGAAAATTTTCCTTTTTTGGTTGTAAAATTTTCAATATATTTGAATAGGCGTTTTCGTAATGGTAAACCTGCTGACTTGGAATGATTGTCGCTAAATTTTATCACCCTTGTAAAATAAAATCTTTTCTTACTTCCTTAATCACGTGCATGTTTGCTCACTTACTTCCTTGAAATTATTATTGCTAAATTTTGTCACGTACGTGCTTACTTACTTTGGTATTTACTTGGAATCATTATTGCTAAATTTTGTCACCCTCGTAAAATAAAGTATTTACTTACACACTTTAATTACTTGCTTGCTTACTTATTAACTTACTTGCTTACTTGCCTACTTGGAATTATTATTGCTAAATTTTGTCACCCTCGTAAAAGAAAGTATTTACTTACTTACTTAATCACTTACTTGTTTACTTACTTACTTACTTATTTACTAATCTACTTACTTACTTATGTACTTACTTACTTACTTAATTGATTAATTAGTTAATTAATTAATTAGTTAAATACGTATTTACTTTCTTACATATTTACTTGCCTACTTACTTACTTACTTACTTACTTACTTACTTAGTTACTGCGGGTTCGATCCCCGCCGGGTCCGATAACATTCTTTCGTGGAGATGTATCACGAAATATTTTCTACGGTCATTCTCTCCTATCCGCTGATTCAAGAAAAGCAGTTGTCAGTTTCTGGCGAAAGAATGTGCACAAGTACTGGTTAACCGCTTAAAGGACTAAGACTGTCCAGAAAAAAAAGTGTGATTAGGTAAACTGACCGCGCTCGACATAATCCTAATGGGTTGACTGGGTCGTAAACCCTCAACACACACATACTTATATACTTACTCTTAAGTTTCATCCTTTCAAGAACTTTGCTGCCACAAATAGAAATGCGTCATTTTGTCAGAATTCTGGTAAACCCTCCCCATCCCATTCACCACTTTATATAGTAAAAAAGGAGCCATTACGAAAACAAGCCTATTCAAATATACTGAAAATTTCACTTCCAAAACCTGAAAATTTTCAGATAAAAAATTCCGATATTTTTCATATTTCTGCTCAAAACAAAGATTGTGGGTACTCGTTAGGACCGCCTCGACGAGGCGGTTCTAACGAGTTCCCAAAATCTATGTTTTGAGCAGAAATAAGAAAAATAATGTATACCCCTGTAAACCCCAATTTTACAATGTAAGAATGGGGTTTGAGGGGGTCAAAATTATATAGGTGTGTTTTCGTGATGATTAGGGAATTGTCAGAAATTATGAGAAAGATTATGTGATATATTCTCTAATGCTCTGGCCTTCGCCTTGGTTGATTGCACTTTGATACATCCCCTTTTCAGTGTCTCTTCACTAAGCAAACTAAAATTTCAATGACTCGAATACCGAAAAGTCACAGGGAACTTCTTTCTATAGATGAAGACAACAAATATTTAGGGACATTTTAGGGAAAATTATTTTTTTCCATTTTATCATGGAAATGGATGTTGTGCGTATTCATTAGAATGAGTACATTCAATACACCATTGTTTTAGGTCAAAAAGACATTCCTAAATTTGTCTCTTGACCTGAGTATGATTTACCCTTAGTGGCTGAAACTAAGCCATTTCTAGAACCCATTTCCTTGATTCCAAACATGTTTGAACCATTGAGCAAATTGAAAGGGAATTATTCTTCGATAAATCCATTGAGCAGGAATCGCGGAACTATTTTCTTCGCGCAAATTTCTATAATGAGCTATTTTATCAATATTTTTGATGTAAATATAACCTACATAGTTTGATTTATAAGGAATGAATTTTATTTTTGTGGATTTTATCGATGTGTAAGCGCCGGTGAATGATTAACTAACAATAAAGCCCTCTGGGCTTTTATTGTTAGGTAATGATTCGCCGGTATTTAAACATCGATGAAATCACAAAAATGAAATTCATTCCTATAGTATAGTAAAAAGACAGATCATGGAGGTGTCAGAAATTATGAGGCTGACTTTGGCTTTGACGTCACTTTCATTAACTCCCCTTTAGGATGCCACAGAGCTAATCATAAATTTCACTGACCTGCATACCAAGTTTCTCATGGTACATACATCTGTTGTGGTAAGGTACTGGTAGGGTACAAGTGACAACAGGGGTTCGAACACAAAGAAAAAGTCCCTATTTTCTGAAAACAATTCGCCAGTCATTGTCGACCCACTTCTCATGTATGAAAATATCATCAGATCGTACGATGAATTCGGTGGACGAACTTTGGTGGCAGAGTCCCGATATGTTCTGAGGCTCTCATGTGTCTGAGGGCGACCTAAAAACAGGAAAAAAAAAAACGTCATTAGATTCTCTTCACTGAGTAGAATCAAAAAAGAAACACAAAATTTAATCTGGTAAGTATATCACAACGTATGTTTTAGGCAATACCCATAGGTGTAGCGCATATTACGGGGTGGTCGGGTGTGGCGAAGGTGTCGTGTATTTTACGTCACCGGAGCGTCCAACTGATATTGGCTTACAGTTGGGCAAGGCCTTCTATCCTTGTAGCAGGTAAGGGTAGAGGGGAATGTTTTTTATTTCTTCTGATTCTTCACTTTCATTCCTGTTCCTCTTTCTGTCCTGTCTCTCTCTTTCATCTTCTTTACTATTTCTTCTATCTCTCTTCTCCCTTTCTCTGGGAGACGACACAAAATGACCCACAAAGGTTGACGTGTCGTTAAAACCACAATTAATCAATCAAATCACGCATGTTTGTAACATGTGTAAGAAAATTCTTCACAATTAAGTGGCATTAACATAAAATATTTCGCTTCTTTACCATAGGGTCTGCTCTTTAAGGAATGAATTTGCTCCCTTTGGGAGCAAATTCTTTCCTTTAAGAGTAGCCCCTGTTTTAAAATCGATTTTAGGCATATATTTTTTCATGACTTTTTCGGGGGTGTGCGTAAAAATAATTCCGTTCTGGTACCCCACTGATACCTTAATTACCCTAAGTATTCCAACATGTTTACATTTTACCGTATTTCTTCTAAAAGAAGCAATCCATTTTACTACCTGTTAATATGTTTAAAAATTGCAGGATGAGTGGCAAACAGTGTAGATATGGTGTTATGGTGTTCTGTATTTATTCTAAGTATTCGAACAGACAGTGCATTATTGTTGAAGTCAGTGCATTAAACTGAAGTCAATGGATTTTTTTTTTCTTTTTTCATTCCGTATGATGCCAAGAATGGAAATATTCTATACGTGATCATATATGGACGCCTGAGAATTAACATACGTTTGTAGATATACACGTATGATCGCACAGGCATATCGTTCATTCTTGTTTTGCACTTCTTATGCCATATTCTGAATGGATAAAGTGTCTCCAAGACTGACTGATCAAAGGGAAATAAATCTTACAAAATTACAATCTGTTCAAACCTCTCTATTGGCCTTGAATAAGAATTGACATTCTGACTTAACGCCCAGTACGGACAACTAAAAACCACCAAGAAATTGTTGACATTGGGGATTGAGACATTTTTGTATGACAATGACCAATATTACAATGTACACAAAACCCAGAGCTAAATATTTAACGGCTTAGTTTCAACACAAGAAAACGACCTTTATGTCATGCGCGTACGTCGAAGGCTCAGATCAGCCTGCGCATCAGCGAAGTTAGATCAGAACATGATATATTTGCCTATGTATTTCTATTTTATCTTTTGATTATGTAAGCGGACAAAGAAGGTCCTGATCAGACTGTGCAAATGCGCAGTCTGATCAGGTCCTTCGTTGCACGCATTTGTTATAAAAACCCATTTTCTGAGTTACATATCAACAAAAACTATACATGTCCAGTATTTTGATCATGTCATATAATAGCACAAGACGTTTCATTTAACCCTTACCACTCTCTGTGCTAATTCAGCAGACGATAAACTGATGCTATTTTTTTCTTATTTTCCCAGAAAACAGGTTTTAACATTTCGCTCACAATTTACATGAAATGTCAAACCCGTTTTCAGGGGAAAATAATCATGATAAAAATATTTCAGTTTGTCGTCTGCTGAAAATTTTACCCAGAGGGCTAAGCGTTGATTTCGGTCATCTATGATACAACACATTGAAATACGGTCATCTTATAAACGACCCTAGGTCATGTTCGTCCATGAAAAAAAATCCAAAAGGAATGACCCTTGAGAGCAATGAATACACTCACAAAGCTGAAAGCAGCCGAGTGCCAAGTTTTCTGGACTGGAATAGCCACTGGAATTCGACCAATTAGGCCTCATCAGTGACCCTTATATAATTTTTAAAGACCCAGAATGAGTTAAATAATCGCTAAGGGCCAGTAACTATAAACTACACCATAGTGAAGTACAGAGAGGCGATATACGACCCGTTGTGGCTGGTATAACGCCTCCCCGTACTTCAATGTGGTTAAACGTTAAAAAAAGGCTATTATGCCTTAAAAAGGCGCCGTAGCCAAGTGGTTATCAGAGTCGACTGTAGTGCTAAGGGTTGCAGGTTTGAACCTTACTCAGACCATCCAACTGAAAACAAGATCTCTGTTGATCCAGCGGTTGAATGGGAACCCTTAGGGAGAAGGTTAAGGACAGCGAAAGGAGAGGATTGAGCCGCATTTCATATTCTGTAACCTACGATACGGTTGGCGCGCTCATCGCTCCTATGGTCGCACTTTCATGGGATAACTTAACCTTTAACCTTTATTGTGCCATAATCGGACAGCCAAGGCTCAGATCAGTCTGCGCATCCGCGCAGATTGATCAGAGCCTTCACTGTCCGCTTATAACTTATTTGGATACTAAGTAATATGTTGACAGAGAGGGTCCTGATCAGACTGCGCAGTGGCACAAACTAACATGAATCCTAATGACATGATGGTCCTGTTCTGCGTTGCGTCTCATAAACGGATGGAAATCCAAGTTAATGGCGAAACCATTATATACCTCTTTTATCGGGAGTATTGTCTAGTACAGACACAGTCATCCACATTAAACAGAAAGATCCAAAAATCAGTATCCACAGTGTAAGGTACTTTACTGGCACGTAGTTTCGTAGCACTAAACTGATGGTCTGTTGTAACCCTCTGTAACTAGCCATCCTACTTGTTATATGTAGTCCTCTGTAAAAGAAACCATGGTTTTAGTTTTAATGTAACCATCTCTTACTAGGTATCCAATTTATTAAATGTTATCATTTGCAAGCGAAACCGTGGTTTTATTTCTACTGTAACCCTTTGTAACTAGTCATCCTATTTGTAAAATGTTATCATCTGTAAAAGATTACAGTGTTTTATTTTATTTCTATTGAAACCCACTATAACTAACATTCCTGCTTGTTAAATGTTATCATTCGTATAAGTAAATTGTACTATCTAGACTGGCTCCAGTCGTTTTTGTTTTATATCTATTTCTCTCTTTCTCTACGTGATATTTTTTATCATGACCCTCTTTAATCCAACTTCAAGTTACCTATGGCTGAACAAAAACCTTTCTTTCTAGCCAAGGGACTGAAGTAAACAAAAAATTTTACAAGCCATACAAGTGTTGTGTCCCCTCAAAAAAAAAAGAAGAAAAAGAAAGAAAAGAAAAATAAAGAAATGGTCTGGGGCCAGACTATGTACTATCATACTTTTTAACTTTTAATCTTATTCTACTAACATGCGTGGGATTGCTCGACAGAGCAACATGCCTAGAATGTCCTCGTGGGATTGTGACATTATGTCAACATAACGAAAACATGCCTGTATAATTTTGCCCCCCTTAAACCTCACGTTTATATAGTAAAACCATGTGCTTACAGGGGTGTGCATTAATTTTCTTATTTCTGCTTAAAATCATAGATTGTGGTACTCGTTAGAATCGCCTTGTCGAGGCGGTTCTCATGAGTACCCACGATCTATGTTTTGAGAAGAAATATGAAAAATATAAGTTTGTTTTTTATCTGAAAATTTCATGTTTTGGTGGTAAAATTTTCAGTATATTTAAATAGGCATGTTTTCGTAATGAGACAGATAAAACAAAAGGTTGGGGGGAAACTACAAAGCGCACCCCGTCCCCTAAAATTAGGCACAAGTATTACATATTAACCTATTTACCCCTAAGTTTCTGAAATAGACACTTCCGTCTTTGAATTTGGACATGTCCATTGTTACAAAAAGGGATGTGAATCACAAAGCAAGACCAGAATGGCAAACAATGTGGATTCAGATGAGCTCATAATGAACTGTCTCATCTGGATCAACACTGTTTGCAAAAGAATCTGTCTAGGTCTACAGGGTCGAAGGGTTAAGTGGAAATTGTACAACATTTACTTTTAGTCAGATGTTGAGAAAAATGACTGTTAGAACTACCCTCTTTTCAACATTTTTCGGACAGTCGGTTTTTGCCTGGTGCCTTATGCAAAAGAAGTAAATTTGTTTTGTTTTTTTTTTTTTTTTTTGCAATGATTCAATGCTAAACCATTTGTCGTAACTACCTTTGCATAAAAAAATATTCTTGTCACTGGTTTGAAAAAAAATTCGAATATTTTCATTTTCCCATAGTAAAGAATAGCTGAAAATTATGCAGAAATAGGTAGGATGGGTAATTTGAAGGGAGGTTTACAAGAAGTTCTGTTTGTTCAAAATTTCTGAATTTTTTACAATATTGTAAGGAAACATCAATAATTTAAATTCGGAGATGAAAAGAAAAAAAAATCATTCCTAATAAAAACATTCTGAAAAAAAAATACTATGGGGATTGTATAGGTTAGACCCACTTTGGGCAGTAAAATTAATTTTGCACTAAATATTTAAAATCAAAGTGCAGAAACAGAAAAGATAAATGGTTCCTGATAAGATATGGGCAAAACATTTTCATTTAGAATAAAACTCCAACCAAAAAAATGTGTACATGAAACAACTTAAATAATTAGCCGCATCACGAAAACATATCTATATAATATTGACCCCCTTAAACCCCACTTTTATATAGTAAAACTGGGGTTTACAGGGGTATACTTTATTTTGCTTATATCTGCTCAAAAACATAGATTGTGGGTACTCATTAGAACCGCCTCGCCGAGGCGGTTCTAACGAGTACCCACAATCTATGTTTTGAGCAGTGGTACTCATTAGAACCGCCTCGCCGAGGCGGTTCTAACGAGTACCCACAATCTATGTTTTGAGCAGAAATATGAAAAATATCAGAATTTTTTTGTCTGAAATGTTTCAGTTTGGGGAGGTGAAATTTTCTATAATATGAATAGGCGTGTTTTCGTAATGGTTTACCACATGTTCATTGTATGCCAGAAATTTTTAAACTTGAAAAATAAGAATGTTAAAAACTAGCATTTACTTACACGATATGAGTTTGAAGTCCTATAAGATTATCTGTACATACCCGTCCTATAATGTTATTTTACATAGCTGTCTATTTTGACAAAGAGAAAATAGAATACTGCTGGCGGCCATTCCCACCTACAATAATCAATTGTCTGACTTGAATCCACAGAAATTACCTTTACCTAACCACAACCTTTACCACTGTCTTGGCTGATTCAGCAGACGACACATTATTTATATTTTCTTATTTTCTTATTTTTTTTTTTTTTTTTTTTTTTTCTTCAGAAAACAGGATTTGACATTTCATGCAAATTGTCTCCAATTGCATGAAAGGACAAATCCGTTGTCTGGGAAAAATAAGAAAAGTATTTGGAAATGTCGTCTGTTGAAAATTTATCCAGAGTGCTGAGCGTTAACTTATTGATGCCATTTTGTCGATAATCACAAATACAGGTGAGTTGGGGAAATCAATATTATTGAATTTCCGGGACATGGCCAGATACAATTTATTGCTGCGTACAGTCTAATCCTGATCTGTCTTTACAATCTCGTGAGAGTTAAAAC
The DNA here is from genome assembly GCA_964016985.1 of Anodontia alba. Lineage (NCBI taxonomy): Eukaryota > Metazoa > Mollusca > Bivalvia > Lucinida > Lucinidae > Anodontia > Anodontia alba. Next base: position 68,452,926 of record OZ024834.1, read on the forward strand.
GAGACTCTTTTTTTTTTTTTTTTTTTTTTTTGCGATAGGATAAAATCGTGGTTTTAAACAAATTGTTGTGCAAATAATTTTGCTTTTTCATCGCTCATGCATAGCTCATGCACACTAAAATACGCACTACGGATTGAAAGGCCGAAATACGTGCAGCGCAAAAATCCGAAGTTCCTGTAAATTTTGGACGAAATGGACTATTTCGATAATGAAATAATAATTATGCAAATGGCGTTTTAATTTGCGTTTCCAATTTCAAACTGTGGTTTGAAGATTTATTGTGCATTTGGCGTTGAAACTGGGGTTTAAAGTTTTTAAACTACGGATTGAAGTAACAGGATTAAAAATAATAATATAATAATAATAATAAAAAACCCCAGTTTGATATTCGAAACCGTGGTTTAAATAATTATGTGCAGTGTTTCTTTGAAACCGTGGTTTGAAGTTTTCAAACCCTAGTTTGAAAACTTCCAACCTGGGTTTTACATCACGAAAAGATGCCTATATAATTTTGACCCCCTTAAACCCTTCTTTTATATAGTAAAACTTGGGTTTACAGGGATATACATTATTTTTCTTATTTCTGCTCAAAACTATAGATGGTGGGTACTCGTTAGAACGGCCTCACCGAGGCGGTTCTAACGAGTACCCACAATCTATGTTTTGAGCAGAAATATGAAGAATATCAGAATTTTTTATCTGAAAATTTTCATTTTTTGGTGGTAAATTTTCAGTATATTTGAATAGGTATGTTTTCGTAATGAATTCAAACCGTGGTTTAAAGATTTGCTGTGCGGTAATGATTTAATAGTGTATAATTTTACAAATATCAACAAATTTATAAGTTTTCATATTTTTATTTTGAATACAAAGCTTATTTGCTAATAAAAGTACATCATCGATGGCATTTTGTTTTAAATATTACTGTATTTTTGTGTAATTTGTGCCTTTTTTTCACAACCTGTTCCGGTACTCGGAGCGTGCTCGATTCGTTACAGTACTATCGGTCTGGTACATGTTCTGGTGCATGTTTAAAAAGCAAATGTTAATAGAGCTCTCAGAGCAGTAACTGCTCTGAGAGCTCTATTAACATTTGCTTTTTACTGATGGAACAAAAAGAACGCCACCGCAGGATACCCTCAGATTTCGTGCACTGATTCATTGGAAAATCACAGGACTCAACATGGGTTTTCATCTCGTATCAACTTAAATGTCATAAGATCAGGTGCGCGCTATACAATATGTTATTTATTGGATGAATTATTGACAAGATTTCTATTCATTATGCTTGTTAAAATACATACCCCTAAAATACATATATGCATAAAAAACAACAGAAAAAAATAAACCACAGGCCACAGAAGTCTGCTTAAAACCGAAACACGAATGTTTTAAAGTCCAAAAGATCCATACATAAAACACAATGTCAGATGTAGGCTTCTGTACCTTGCTAACTCCAGTTCACATCAGTGTATACACATTTTGAGAGAGAGAGGGAGAAAGAGAGAGAGAGATCATTCCCATTACATGGTCAAAAATGTCATATACTTAGAGAGAGAGAATTCCCATTACATGGTCAAAATGTCATATTCTTAAAGAGAGAGAGAGAGAGAGAGAGAGAGACGCACACACACACACACACACAGAGTGAGAGACAGACAGAGAGAGTGATCATTACATGGTCAAAAATGCCATATCGTTAGAAAGAGAAAGAGATCATTCTCATTACATGGCCAAACATGTCATAACGTTAGAGAGAGAGAGAAAAAAAGTGATATATAAACATTTTGGCAAAAGCATCGTATTGCTAAAATATCTCACAGATACATGCAATACCAGCACAACCTTATGGCTAAGATTAATCTTTTCCACATAACCATTCCTGACCTCTTTCATTCTATTGTAATAATTACACTAATATAACAATATTTGTACAGACTATAATATGACCAACAAGAGGACCATGATGGTCCTATATCGCTCACCTGATTTGCATACTTACTGTAGAAGATTCAGCCAAGTTCACTGCTCTAAGATTTATGTATAAATTTTATAGTCCTGCCCCCTTCCCCCCCCCCCCTCCTCCCCCTCCCCCTCCCCAAGCCATGTTTTTTTTCTTTTTAACACATCATGACTTGACTTAATCTTGAAAGAAGGTCACCAAAGGAACATTTCTGCCAAGTTATTTTGAAATTGTTCCAGTGGTTTCTGACAAAAAGATTTTTAAAGTGTTTTATATCGCTATAAAGCCCTACCCCCTAACGGCCATTTTTTTTTTTTTTTTTTTTTTTTTTTTTGACAAATCATGACAGCTTGAACAAACTTGGTAGAGGGTAACCAAAGGAACATTCCTGCCAAGTTAAATTGAAATCAGTTCAGTGGTTTCTGACAAGAAGATTTTTAAAGTTTTCTATATAGATATATAGGGAAAATAAGCCCCACCCCCTAGCAGCCATGTTTTTTGACAAAGCAGGATTGCTTGAACATTCTTGGTAGAGGGTTACTAAAGCATTATTGAAATCAGTCAGGAGGTATTTGACAAGAAAATTTTAAAGTTTTCTATACAGATATATATGGAAAATAAGCCCCGCCCCCTGGGGGCCATGTTTTTTGACGTATCATGAAGGCTTGAACAATCTTGGTAGAGGGTCACCAAAGCAACATTCCTGCCAAGTTACATTGAACTCGGTCCAACGGTTTCTTAAAAGAAGATTTTTAAAGTTTTTTATATAGATATATAGGGAAAAAAAAGCCCCGCCCCCTAGCGGCCATGATTTTTGATGAATCATGATTGCTTGAACAATCTTGGTACAGGGTCACCATGGAAACATTTTTGCCAAGTTATAATGAAATTGGTCCAGTGGTTTCTGACAAGAAGATTTTTCAAGTTTTCTATAAAGATATATAGGGAAAATAAGCCCCGCCCCCTGGAGGCCATGTTTTTTGACAAATCCAAATGGCTTGAACAATCTTGGTACAGAATCACCAAAGAAATATTTCTGCAAAATTATATAGCAGTTGGTCCAGTGGTTTCTGACAAACAGATTTTTTTAAGTTTTCTATACAGATATATAGGGAAAATGAGCCCCGTCCCCTGGCAGCCATGTTTTTTGACAAATCCAAATGGCTTGAACAATCTTGGTAGAGAGTCACCAAAGCAACATTTCTGCAAAATTACGAGGGATGTTCGAAATGAATTGCTTATTTCTATCTGGAGACTTCAAATTTCAAGTTAGCCCAAAAGTACTCATTTCATGCCCTCGAAGTACTCCCCGTGGCTAGAAATGCAAAGTATCAGCCGATGTATCCACTTCTTGAAGGCGTCACGGTACGCTGATTTGGGCACAGTAATAAGGTACTGATGAATGGCAGATCCAAGTGCCTGTCGGGACTGGTATTTCCGCCCAGCAAGGAATGCTTTCAATTTCGGAAACAAAAAAAAATCACATGGGGCAAGGTCTGGGGAATACGAGGGGTGAGGCAAAACTTCTTCAAACTTCTTCTTTCTTCAAAAACGCCGTAACTATTGCGGAGGTAGGACTGGGGCATTGTCATGTAGAAGACGGACATGTTTAAAACCAGTGGCAGGGCGTCGTTTCTGATAATACTTTTTCAGTTTCTTCAGTACTACGTCTTTGTAGTACTTTCCGGTGATGCTTTTGCCCTTTTTCACTGGCACTTTTATTGCGAGAAGAAGATTGCATACAAAACCTTCTTTGTACTCAAAGAACGTTTGGCAATTATTGGGCGTTTGCTGTTTTTAGTGGCCCAGATCTTATTGCTAACCTTTCTGACGGGCTCAAAATAATGGACCCAGGTTTCATCACCTGTGATGACATTGGCAAACTGCTTTTTGTCATATTTTGGAAACATTTGAAACAGCTTTTTGGCCACTTTAACCCGTTGCTTCTTTTGCTCGTCAGTCAACAGATGTGGCACCCATCTAGCAGAAATCTTTCTGACTTTCGAATGCTTCTTCAAAATAAGGTGAACCGTTGATAGTGATATGCCTACCTTTCGTGCAATATCACGAACTGTAAATCTGGCATCTCCTTCAATGATTTCTTTTAGTTTGGAAACGATTTCTTTACGAGATGCAGATTTTGGCCTACCTGATTTCGGTGCATTTTTGATGGATTCTACACCAGACTCAAATTTCTTTTTCCACCGCCGAACTGTGTCATAAGACACACAAGAAGGTCCAAAAGCAGTAGAAATTTCAGTCATCAGCTTCTTCAAAGAACAACCAAGTTTTGAGCGAGCTTTGATGTAAGCCCGTATTTCATCTTTTTTGTCGACGCTTCTACCAACCATTTTTACTGCAGTGGTTAATGACTGCGTGTATTCAAATGGCAAATTTTATGTCTAACACTTAGTCTAACATGTACATTTATACACCATTGTGTAGATCTTGAATAGCCCTATACAGGCATGTATTGGTTTTTATCGTGCCCCACGTGGATATCGAGCTAGAGGACAATAAGCAATTCATTTCGAACATCCCTCGTATATGGGAATCGGCCCAGTGGTTTCCGACAAGAAGATTTTTTAAGTTTTCTATATAGATATATAGGGAAAATAAGCCCCGTCCCCTAGCGGCCATGTTTTTTGACAGATCCAAATGGCTTGAACAATCTTCGTAGAGGATCACCAAAGGAACATTTCTGCAAAATTATATTGAAATCGGTCAGGTGGTTTCTGACAAGAAGATTTTTTAAGTTTTCTATATAGATATATAGGGAAAATAAGCCCCGCCCCCTGGCGGTCATCTTTTTTGACGAATCCAAATGGCTTGAACAACCTTGGTAGAGAATCACCAAAGGAACATTTCTGCAAAAGTATATGGAAATCGGTCCAGTGGTTTCTGACAAGAAGATTTTTTAAGTTTTCTATATAGATATATAGGGAAAATAAGCCCCGCCCCCCGACGGCCATGTTTTTTGACGAATCCAAATGGCTTGAACAATCTTGGTAGAGAATCACCAAAGGAACATTTCTGCAAAATTATATTAAAATTGGTCCAGTGGTTTCTGACACGAAGATTTTTAAAGTTTTCTACATAGATATATAGGGAAAAAAAGCCCCGCCCCCTGGCGGCCATCTTTTTTGACGAATCCAAATGGCTTGAACAATCTTGGTAGAGGATCACCAAAGAAACATTCCTGCAAAATTATATGGAAATCGGTCCAGTGGTTTCTGACAAGAAGATTTTTAAAGTTTTCTGCAAAGATATATAGGGAAAATAAGCCCCGCCCCCTGGCGGCCATGTTCTTTGACGAATCCAAATGGCTTGAACAACCTTGGTAGAAGATCACCAAAGGAACATTTCTGCAAAGTAATACGGAAATCGGTCTAGTGGTTTCTGACAAGAAGATTTTTTAAGTTTTCTATATAGATATATAGGGAAAATAAGCCCCGCCCCCTGGCGGCCATGTTTTTTGACGAATCCAAATGGCTTGAACAATCTTCGTAGAGGATCACCAAAGGAATATTTGTGCAAAATTATATGGAAATCGGTCCAGTGGTTTCTGACAAGTAGATTTTTTAAGTTTTCTATATAGATATATAGGGAAAATAAGCCCCGCCCCCTGGCGGCCATGTTTTTTGACAAATCCAAATGGCTTTAACAATCTTCGTAGAGGATCACCAAAGGAACATTTCTGCAACATTATATTGAAATCGGTCCAGTGGTTTCTGACAAGAAGATTTTTTAAGTTTTCTATATAGATATATAGGGAAAATAAGCCCCGCCCCCTGGCGCCCATGTTTTTTGACGAATCCAAATGGCTTGAACAACCTTGGTAGAGGATTACCAAAGGAACATTTCTGCAAAAGTATATGGAAATCGGTCCAGGGATTTCTGACAAGAAGATTTTTTAAGTTTTTTATATAGATATATAGGGAAAATAAGCCCCGCCCCCTGGCGGCCATGTTTTTTGACGAATCCAAATGGCTTGAACAATCCTGGTAGAGAATCACCAAAGGAACATTTTTGCAAAATTATATTAAAATTGGTCCAGTGGTTTCTGACACGAAGATTTTTAAAATTTTCTACATAGATATATAGGGAAAATAAGCCTCGCCCCCTGGCGGCCATCTTTTTTGACGAATCCAAATGGCTTGAACAATCTTGGTAGAGGATCACCAAGGGAACATTCCTGCAAAATTATATGGAAATCGGTCGAGTGGTTTCTGACAAGAAGATTTTTAAAGTTTTCTACAAAGATATATAGGGAAAATAAGCCCCGCCCCCTGGCGGCCATGTTCTTTGACGAATCCAAATGGCTTGAACAACCTTGGTAGAAGATCACCAAAGGAACATTTCTGCAAAAGTATACGGAAATCGGTCTAGTGGTTTCTGACAAGAAGATTTTTTAAGTTTTCTATATAGATATATAGGGAAAATAAGCCCCGCCCCCTGGCGGCCATCTTTTTTGACGAATCCAAATGGCTTGAACAATCTTCGTAGAGAGTCACCAAAGAAACATTTCTGCAAAATTATATGGAAATCGGTCCAGTGGTTTCTGACAAGAAGATTTTTAAAGTTTTCTATATAGATATATAGGGAAAATAAGCCAAGCCCCCTGGCGGCCATGTTTTTTGACAAATCCACATGGCTTGAACAACCTTGGTAGAAGATCACCAAGGGAACATTTCTGCAAAAGTATATGGAAATCGGTTCAGTGGTTTCTGACAAGAAGATTTTTTAAATTTTCTATATAGATATATAGGGAAAATAAGCCCCGCCCCCTGGCGGCCATTTTTTTTGACGAATCCAAATGGCTTGAACAACCTTGGTAGAGGATCACCAAAGGAACATTTCTGCAAAAGTATATGGAAATCGGTCCAGTGGTTTCTGACAAGAAGATTTTTTAAGTTTTCTATATAGATATATAGGGAAAATAAGCCTCGCCCCCTGGCGGCCATGTTTTTTGACGAATCCAAATGGCTTGAACAATCTTGGTAGAGAATCACCAAAGGAACATTTCTGCAAAATTATATGGAAATTGGTCCAGTGGTTTCTGACACGAAGATTTTTAAAATTTTCTACATAGATATATAGGGAAAATAAGCCCCGTCCCCTGGCGGCCATCTTTTTTGACGAATCCAAATGGCTTGAACAATCTTGGTAGAGGATCACCAAAGGAATATTTGTGCAAAATTATATGGAAATCGGTCCAGTGGTTTCTGACAAGAAGATTTTTTTAAGTTTTCTACATAGATATATAGGGAAAATAAGCCCAGCCCCCTGGCGGCCATGTTTTTTGACAAATCCAAATGGCTTGAACAACATTGGTAGAAGATCACCAAGGGAACATTTCTGCAAAAGTATATGGAAATTGGTTCAGTGGTTTCTGACAAGAAGATTTTTTAAGTTTTCTATATAGATATATAGGGAAAATAAGCCCCGCCCCCTGGCGGCCATGTTTTTAGACGAATCCAAATCGCTTGAACAATCTTGGTAGAGAATCACCAAAGGAACATTTCTGCAAAATTAAATTGAAATTGGTCCAGTGGTTTCCAACAAGAAGATTTTTAAAGTTTTCTACATAGATATATAGGGAAATTAAGCCCCGCCCCCCTTGTGGCCATGTTTTTTGACGAATCCAAATGGCTTGAACAATCTTGGTAGAGGATCACCAAAGGAACATTCCTGCAAAATTATATGGAAATTGGTCGAGTGGTTTCTAACAAGAAGATTTTTAAAGTTTTCTACAAAGATATATAGGGAAAATAAGCCCCGCCCCCTGGCGGCCATGTTTTTTGTCGAATCCAAATGGCTTGAACAACCTTGGTAGAAGATCACCAAAGAAACATTTCTGCAAAATTATATTGAAATCGGCCCAGTGGTTTCTGACAAGAAGATTTTTTAATTTTTCTATATAGGGAAAATAAGCCCCGCCCCCTGGCGGCCATGTTTTTTGACGAATCCAAATGGCTTGAACAATCTTGGTAGAGGATCACCAAAGAAACATTTCTGCAAAAGTATATGGAAATCGGTCCAGTGGTTTCTGATAAGAAGATTTTTTAAGTTTTCTATATAGATATATAGGGAAAATAAGCCCCGTCCCCTGGCGGCCATGTTTTTTGTCGAATCCAAATGGCTTGAATAATCTTGGTAGAGAATCACCAAAGGAACATTTCTGCAAAATTATATTAAAATTGGTCCAGTGGTTTCTGACAAGAAGATTTTTAAAGTTTTCTACATAGATATATAGGGAAAATAAGCCCCGCCCCCTGGCGGCCATCCTTTTTGACGAATCAAAATGGCTTGAACAATCTTCGTAGAGGATCACAAAAGGAATATTTGTGCAAAATTATATGGAAATCGGTCCAGTGGTTTCTGACAAGAAGATTTTTAAGTTTTCTACAAAGATATATAGGGAAAATAAGCCCAGCCCCCTGGCGGCCATGTTTTTTGACGAATCCAAATGGCTTGAACAACCTTCAAGTTGGTAGAAGATCATCAAGGGAACATTTCTGCAAAAGTATATGGAAATCGGTTCAATGGTTTCTGACAAGAAGATTTTTTAAATTTTCTATATTGATATATAGGGAAAATAAGCCCCGCCCCCTGGAGGCCATGTTTTTTGACGAATCCAAATGGCTTGAACAATCTTGGTAGAGAATCACCAAAGGAAAATTTCTGCAAAATTATATTGAAATTGGTCCAGTGGTTTCCAACAAGAAGATTTTTAAAGTTTTCTACATAGATATATAGGGAAAATAAGCCCCGCCACCTGGCGGCCATGTTTTTTGACGAATCCAAATGGCTTGAACAATCTTGGTAGAGGATCACCAAAGGAACATTCCTGCAAAATAATATGGAAATTGGTCGAGTGGTTTCTAACAAGAAGATTTTTAAAGTTTTCTACAAAGATATATAGGGAAAATAAGCCCCGCCCCCTGGCGGTCATGTTTTTTTGACGAATCCAAATGGCTTGAACAACCTTGGTAGAAGATTACCAAAGAAACATTTCTGCAAAAGTATATGGAAATCGGTTCAGTGGTTTCTGACAAGAAGATTTTTTAATTTTTCTATATAGATATATAGGGAAAATAAGCCCCGCCCCCCTGGCGGCCATGTTTTTTGACGAATCCAAATGGCTTGAACAATCTTGGTAGAGGACCACCAAAGAAACATTTCTGCTAAATTATATTGAAATTGGTCGAGTGGTTTCTGACAAGAAGATTTTTAAAGTTTTCTATCTAGATAATATAGGGAAAATAAGCCCCGCCCCCTGGCGGCCATGTTTTTTGACGAATCCAAATGGCTTGAACAATCTTCGTAGAGGGTCACCAAAGGAACATTTGTGCAAAATTATATGGAAATCGGTCCAGTGGTTTCTGACAAGAAGATTTTTTTAGTTAAAAAATCTATTTTAGCTCCTGTGACCTAGATATGCAATGGACCGGAACCATTTGAAAAACTTTGAAAGAGGACCAATCAAGGATCATTCCTGTGAAGTCTGGTCAAATTCCAATCAGTGGTTCAGGAGGAGATGTTGTTTAAAGATTGTGGTCGGACGGACGACGACGACGACGACGGACGGTGAGTGATCACAATACCTCACCATCAGCCTTTGGCTCAGGTGAGCTAAAAACACGCTCAAAATCGCTTTATATGCCCAAATGCTTTGCCATATAAAATTCCCTAAGGGATATATGCTGACAGCGAAGGCCCTGATCAGACTGTGCATTAGCGCAGTCTGATCAAGGTCTTTGTTGTCCGCTTATCAAATCATTGAATTCGATAGTATATCTATGCATAGCAAAGACCCTTGCTAGGTTGTGCTTTTTCGCTTGTTATTCTGGAAGTTTATTGTCTGTGTGTTTGTGTTGAGGTTTTACGGCCCAGTCAACCCAATGGGGTCATGTCGAGCGCGGTCAGTTTACTTTGCTAACCACACGTTTCTGGGCAGGCTTAGTCCTCTAAGCGGTTAACCAGTATTGTGCACATTCTTTCGCCAGAAACTGACAACTGCCCTTCTTGAATCTGCGGAAAGGATAGAATGACCGTAGAAAATATTTCATGATCAATCTCCACGAAAGAATGTTGCCGACCTCTGCGGGGGGTTGAACCCGCGACCTCCTGGTCTCCAGTCGGACGGCGCATCCAACTGAGCCACCGAGGCCGGCCAAGAATTTTATTGTCGTATAGTTCCTAATGACACTGTTAAGGCCAAACAAGAAATATGTGTGTTTAGGATAAGCCTACCCTACCTGATTTTCCTGGTGAAACCTAGTTGTTTTTTATTTATTTATTTATTTATTTATTCATAGTTTCTAAAAGATGGTGTTACTGGGATAACTATTTATGCAAAATATTCAGACAAGTAGTGTAGACTCCGATCAAACTGCTCCTATAGGGGCTACAATGTTTATCATTCTAATTGTCTTTTAGACATATCAAAGGTTAGTCAGATAAACTTGGTAACATATTATGCGAATTATGGCGCCGAGTTGAAATATATTTGGTAATTATGGTATAATTTTGTATAAAAGAAAATGTATGTTGTATGCCTCCCGGTTTCTTGTAGCCTCCCGGTGCCTTGTAGCGTTACAAATCATCATCATCATCATCATCATCATCATCATTTTAATCATCATCATCATCATCATCATCATCATTTTAATCATCATCATCATCATCATCATCATTTTAATCATCATCATCATCGTCGTCATCATCATTTTAATCATTATCATCATCATCATCATCATCATTTTAATCATCATCAAATCCACTCGAGTCCTGAACATTACTTGTATGTTTGGATTTTAACACTTGATTCCAATTCATCATCATCATCATCAACAACAACAACATCATTATCATTATGAAATCCCGATCCATTTGAGTCCTAACCACTACATGTGTGTTTGGAACTTAACACTTGTTTCCCGTTGTCTCTCAGTACTTTGTATTTACTGTAATATGAAAAAATCAAATTATTTTTATCGTATCGCTGAATTACTGTTGGCAACATTAATTCAGAGATACGATAAAAAATCATTTCATTTTTGATCCAGTTCAGAAACAAGAGACTAACTGAAATTTGTTAGGCTGCCAGGTGCCACATTTTATGATTGTATTAATACCATATAACCTTTTTTGGATAAAAATGTCTATTTTTTGAGGAATATGGAGCCTTTAAAGGAAAGAAATTTCCTTTTAACCCTTAAAACGCCAAGAAAACTTGCATCTGAAAATGTCGTCTGTTTATGTCGTCTGTTGAATATTCTTGCAAACTTTTCAAACCTGTTTTTGCAATCAGGCAAACACAAAGGAGCAGTCTGATCTGGGTCCACACTGTTTGCAGAAATTACTTTTAAAGTAACCGGCAGAAGACAAAGCAGACGACAATAGTTGTGACTGGCGCTTTAAGAGTAAACCACTTTTCCGAAGGGAGGCAAATTATCTGCATTTTCTGAAAGTTTACGGAAAATCAACACAGCAGGTATCGTACAACGTTGAATCAATGTCGATTCAAAGTTGATTCAACATCTTGGCGTTGAATCAACGTTGTATTGACGTTATTTCAACGTTGTGTGCCTGCTGGGAACATTCTTGCAAGGGGAAGTTAACTCTGTCAAAATTGCTTTGTCTTTCTGCTGAAATAGGTTGACCCCAGTGGCTATTTCTGCTAACCGTTCCAAGGAAGTTCCTCTGGTTCAATTCTTCTTTCTTCATACCTCGGTAATAGCAACTATTCCAATGTGTCCTTTCATTAAATATTCCTCCTCTTTTGGAAGCATTTCCAATGAAGCAGGCATGCAAAATGTATAAACAAACATGTACAGATCATATCTATAGTCACGTGACGTATTCATAGTAACGAAGGACATTCTGGCAATGTGTGTCAACCATGTCTTTGAATTCGCTTTTTAACATGTTCTTCCACTTCTCTGCAAAGTTTACATAACTTCGGTTGATATATTTCTCTTGAATCATTTGTGTTTCTACACCAGTCTTCCTCAAATTTATAAATTTAAATATGTCTTTGAAAAGTTCCGGCGGGTCAACGACCACGTCTTCTAGACGGTACACGACTATTCTGTCAGAAAACTGTTTGACGAGCTGACGTAGGGTTTGAATATCATCTTCCATTTTCCGACACAGACTGCGCACATTTTCCAAAACACCGCGTGGGTCTGTATCATTAACTGGAAACCACTCTGTGATTATTCTGGAGTTTGTAATGGCTCTAGGATCACGAACTAGGAGTAGAATTTTCAAATTAGGCAGCTGCAACAGCAACCGGGGTATCAACGTCATGGACAAGCGAAGAACTTTTGTTACTCTAGCCTTAGCAAGTCGGCATGCTTCCTCCAGCTTTTGAAAGCAATGGTCCATCATGTGCACATGTGGTAAGTCATCTATCCGTATTATGTTCCTACCACTGTTATCAGTTCTGCGTTTCTCAAGTAGAGATCTTAGGGTCATGTTAAATCCACTCAACGCTGTGTCAGAACATTGGATGAAAGCCAACCAGTTTGGTCCGGATTTTTTCTCCTTTATGATTGCCTCCAGCGTACGCACGGGTATTCGCCTAAGACGGCAGTCAAAAATGTCATTGAACAGATACATAGCATCATGGTACTTGTCATCAAAATCTTCGTTCCTATAAAGAAAAAAAATGTGCCAGACCTGAGAACAAACAACACTGACTTACTGCCTAGACGAGTGATCCAATTTCATTTTTTCTTATAACAAAACCGTACATGAATTTACACTGGACATCAAGAACCAAAAGAAGAAACTATGTAAAACAAATAATGACTAAAGCATCGTATATATGGGTTGGGCTATGCGATATGCGTCTTTGGGCATCGAAGGCCCAGATTAGCCTGTACATCCGCGCAGTCTGATCAGTAACCTTCGATGTCCACAAACAGACTCGTTGGATACTAAAGAATGTTTCAATGGAGATCAAATGCCCGGATGATACTTTGCGCATGTGCAGGATGATTTAAATCCGCACTTTTTGCGCATGTTCGAAGACACGTTTTCGCTTGACTCGGCCCATATAATGATAACAAAGCTAAGGAGAGGGTTCAGTAGCAATATGAAAGCAACCAGCGCACGACAAAACTTACAATAAGACTTGTGCGACCAGCGAAGACTCAGATCAGCCTGCGCATCCGCGCAGTCTGATCAGAGTCTATGCTGATCGCACGTGCCTTCTAGAGCCTCCAGGTCATTCAAAGAAGAACAAACGGGAATCATTGCCATACTGGGTGGATGTGTAGGCTGGTCTGTCTTTGCTGGTCACACAGGTCCTGCTGTAGGATTTGAGAGAGAGATACAGAGAAAGAGAGAGAGAGAGAGAGAGAGAGAGAGAGAGAGAGAGAGAGAGAGAGTCCGCATTCCTTTTAGGGTCAAAATGGGTCTGACCTATGCAATCTCTATAATAAACTGGATTTTTGGAGTTTTTGTATTGATTTTTTTTTTACTTTTCTTCACTGATTTTAAGATATTTCTCTTCCATGACAATATTATGAATATTGCAGAAATTTTGAATAAATATAACTCGTTGGAAGCCTGCATCAAAACTACCTTCCCTTATGTTTTTTGCATATTTTGCAGCTGTTCTTACCATGGGAAAATAAATTTATTTTTTCCTTCTTCTGTGTAAAGTGTCAAGCAAAAAAAAAAAAAAACAAAAAAAAAAAAAAAAAAAAAAAACTTTCCGAAAGACGTCGTCAGGAGGATAATGGTATGAGGTCTTTTGACCAAACCCTTTTGCTGTAGTTGATATAGCAATAAAATATGCAAAAGCTTCTGAAAATTAGATTTGAGCCAGCGCACGAAAAGTGCTCTGTGACCTGCAAAGACTCAGATCAGCCTGTACATCCACTCAGTCTGGCAAGATGCGCAGGCTGATCTGAGTTTTCGCTGGTCGCACAAGTCTTATTGTAGGTTTTGTCGTGCGCTGGCTTAAATGTTTTGTTGTCTTTTAACCTAAGACCAGCTGCACCACAGTGTTGCAGTTTTTAAGGTCATAACCTACTAAATCTGACAGGACACCGGTTACGGTTCACGAATATTTCATAGTACAGTCGATCTTCAATGGCTCGAACATTTTGGGACCGTGGAAATTCGTTCGAGACATGGGTAGTTCGAGCCACCGAGAGTTAATCATGGCACCAGTTCAGGAAGCAAATAGCTATAATTTAGGGAAATCTTTTCGATTTTCTACACAATGATTGTATGTTGAGTGTACTCATTAGTATCGCCTCGATGAGACGATTCTAATGAGTACACACAACATACAATTCCATGATAACATAAGAAAAAAATCCCTAAATATTTGTTTTCTTGAGCTATTTGAAGGATTTTGTAGGGACTGAAAAAAAGAGTTCGAATCATCCGCGGTAAATGAGCCATTCAGGTTCAAGCCATTGAGGTTATACTGTTGTTTTAAAATGTTTGCGTCTTCCTGGGGCCTTCTTTTACATTCTTTGCTGCCAGAATTAGTCAGAATGTATAATTCTGGTAGATTTGCAATAAATAAGGGTACAACTGTAACATTCTTTCTTTTTATGATATGTCCTAAACTTTGATACACCAAGATTTCTGACAAAATGTCAAATGCAAACGGTGTAGACTCATTTCAGACTGCAGTCTGATCAAGGTCTACACTGTTTGCCATTCCACTAAGAATTTAAAGAAACGACTGAGCATTTAAAGGAATGACCACATAAAAGCAAATGTTTGGCCAAAACAGTATGGTATAAAATGTTCAAATTTTATAATTATTTGATGTATTCTATATTCAATATTAACCCATTGCAGGCTGTAGATCCTAAAAGGGTAATTGGCAAACAGTACAGACCCAAATCAGACGCCACAGAATGTGCCGCAGAATCTGGTGTCTGATCAGGGTCTCCACTGTTTGCAAATAGTTCAACCATTTCTCTCCAGGAATCTAAATCACATTGCCTGACATACCTAAAATCCAAATTGGACTCTTCCAGTATGTAGTGTGGGGGAGTTCATTCAGTCTACAATAGGTTAAGACCATTCCACTTATGACCACATAGACAGCCCTCAAAGTAGTCTTAATCCTTCTCCTGCTGAAACCGGATATACCCTGCTTTTGTAAACAGTGTAGATCCAGATCAGTTGGCTTCTGAAGAAGCCAACTGATCTGGATCTGCACTGTTTGTCATTAAGTATGTGAATTTGTATCAACAATCCGGATCAAGCAAACTGACTGGCTGAAAATTAGAAGTGGGCGTGGCCTCTTAATTTATTCCGCATGACAAGGGTTAATAGCGAGGTAGTCTTGGTAGAGGACTTTTAGTGTAATTACCTGCATTCCAAGTCCCTCATTTTACAGACACTAGTTGTCGTTAGATAACTGTAGGGCAACATGTGCAGTAAAGGCTCGAAAACAAAAAAGAAATTGCTGTTTTCCTGAAACACCTCCCCTGTCATTGTGGAGCCACTCCGCATGTAAGAAAATATCATTAAATCATATGATGAGTTGGTCGAATTGTCTCTCTCCCTGCTGACAAAGGTTGGATGAGTCGGTCTTCTCTTCAGCGTTTCTGTGGTTTCTTAAAGACATGAAATAAGATGTGTTTTCTTAAAGACATGAAATAAAATGTCTTGGTAATTAGTCTTATCACTAATAAGAGACTTGGCACAATAAAATCGACTATAGATTATCATGAAAGCACTCCTGTATAATTTGACCACTTAAACCCCACTTTTATATAGTAAAACTGCATTGTTTTCTTCTTATCTTGCTAAAAAACATAAATTGTGCTTATTTTGCTAAATAAACATAGATTGTGGGTACTCATTAGAACCGCCTTGCCGAGACGGTTCTATCGAGTATCCATAATCTATGTTTTGAGAAGGAATATAAAAATATCAGAATTTTTTTACTTGAAAATTTTCGTTTTTGGCTGTAAAATTTTCAATATATTTTCAGTAAGCGTGTTTTCGCAATGAAAAAAAAAAAGGTTCTTTGTATGATAGAATGGAAAAACCTTGGCAATGCTACAGTGATGGAACACAGACCTCCCAAGGTACCAGAAAACCGAAATAAAAAAAGGGTCTCTAAGACATAAAACAAGACTCCCTGGAGTGGCGTAATCAGACTGATATTTTTTTACGCAAACCCAGAAAAAATCTTGAAAACTATGCCTAGAATTGCTTTCCAAATACAGGCTACTCTTAAAGGAAAGAATTTGCTCCCAGAGGGAGCAAATTCTTTCTTTTAAAAGCAGCCCTTATGGTAAAGAAGCAAAATATTTTATGTTAATAATTTTCTTATGCAATTTACGTACATGCGTATTGTGTGTAATGAGCGGTACACCTATACGCTTCGTAAACAGACTGATGGACAAACTAAGCGGAATCGAGACCGGTCCACAGCAACTCTGGGATGTTTGAGGGACGAGGACTTGAACATGTTTACGATTACTCAGTTCCCAGGTCCTGCTTAGCTGCGGTTTAACGGCCCTGTCAATAAGATATGTCTTGTCGAACCCTCATAGAGAGAGGGGAACAAGGAGAGGAGAAAATTGTGATCTAAAAAAGGCTCCGATTCTTGGTCTTGCTTCACTTGAGGCAATGACCTTCCCTCCGAAAACCAATGATGACCTGCTTACGAAAGTTTGAGCTGGTTTTGTCTGCAGAAGAATTAAACAGACTGACAGAATACAGTCGAACTTCAATGGCTCGAACATTTTTGGGACCATAGAAATTTGTTCGAGACATGGGTAGTTCGAGCCATTGAGAGTTAATCATGGCACCAGGTCAGGAAGCAAATAGCGATAATTTAGGGTAATTTTTTCGATTTTCTACACAATAATTGTATGTTGAGTGTATTCATTAGAATCGCCTCGATGAGGCGATTCTAATGAGTACACACAACATACTATTTCGTGATAAAATAAGAAAAATTCCCTAAATATTTGTTTTCTTAAGCTGTCTGAAGGATTTCGTAGGGACTCAAAACCGAGTTCGAATTAGCCATGGTTACCGAGCCATCGGTGTTCGAGCTATCGAGATTTGACTGTATTGTAAATATTAACTGATGCAAAGCACCAACAATAAAAAGCTTCTCAGTAAGGACCAAACTCAACCAGCACACTTTCAGATGTATCCACAAAAAAGCATCCATCGGAAAGTGTATTAAAGTCAAATACAAAGTAGAAAAAATATATTTCAATGCAGGTGTTTTGTTTTTGGTTTTTACGAAATTGAGTCCCAAATTAAGAAGTTTTGTGAGTTTAAAGTTTTTAACATTTTGAATCCAGAACCACAGTAATGTGAGTAAATGACGTAATAAACATATGACCGAAATTCACAAACACAATTACACATGGGCAAATAATGAAGGATACATGTATACATGTATTAAAAATGCACATTTTTTGTATCAAATGTGTACGTGCGCGTGTTTGTGTGCGCGCATGTGAGTGCGTTTGTGTGTTTAATACACAGAAATTATGTGGTATCAGATGCATTTCAAAGAACTAACGTACAGTATATTCTCTAATCGTTCCGACAGACACGTCTCAGCAATCAGTATAGACCCAGATCAGACGCCGCGTTCTGTCTCGTCTGATCTGTATCTACGTTGCTTGCCATTTATTCAGCAGCTTTAGCCATATCGACAGTTGGTAAAACAGAACAGAACAGAACAGAAATTTTATTTAGACTTCCCGGTAAGCATTCTTTATAAATCTATAGCGGGCCGTTATCGGCCCGTCAGGGTAGCTGACGGGCCGATAACGGCCCACTATAGATGTATAAAGAATGCTAGCTGGGCTTAAAATATAGTTTCTCGTCTTTCACAACATATAATAAACATCATTACGAAAACATGCCTATTTAAATATACTGAAAAATTTACCACAAAAAATGAACATTTTCGGATAAAAATTCTGATATTCTTTTCATATTTCTGCTCAAAACATATATTGTGGGTACTCGTTAGAACTGCCTCGGTGAGGCGGTTCTAACGAGTACCCACAATCTATGTTTTTGACAGAAATAAGAAAAATAATGTATACCCCTGTAAACCCCAGTTTTACTATATAAAAGTGGGGTTTATGGGGGTCAAAAATTATATAGGTATGTTTTCGTAATGTGTACTGGTCACAATAAATCGGTTCAGTTTTCAAAAACAAATACAAAAATCGTAAAACGTACTACTTCTAAGGCTGGCTAATCAGAACTGAAAAGATAATCGATTATCTGTCCTGCCATTGTGATCGATAATCGATTAATAATCACTCAAAATTTGGTCATAATTTTACCTGTCTCTTACCATATGTTATACTTCATTGTATATATTTGGTCAGACAGGCTTAGGCAAACAGTGTAGACCCAGATGAGACGCCGCTAATGCGGGTATAAACGGTATTGCACTTACCTATGTTGTTTTCTAGCAGACAGAAAAGTCCAGTCAGATGTATTACCATCAAAACTGTTTGTCACTCATCCAGCTATTTTATAGACACAACTGTGGGCAGTAAATTGTACTTGTTCAAAATATATATTTAGATTAAGTAAACTACGGAGCTGAGGTATGGAATACTAAGGGTAAATACGGTAAAGTAACAAATACAGATGTCAACTGATCGATTATTAGCCAATCTGTAATGATAATCTTTTGTTGTTTTTTTTTTTTTTTTTTTTTTGTTTGTTTTTTGTTTTTTGTTGTTTTTTTTTTTGTTTTTGTTGTTTTTTGTTTGTTGTTGTTTTTTTTTTTGTGGAATTTATCGATCAATTAATTTCAATTTCAATATTTAGAACAAAAACGATGAGGACTTAAATATCCAAATATTCCGAGTATAAACGGTATTCCAATATGTCATTACGAAAACACGCCTATGCAAATATGTATAAAAATTTTACCTCCAAAAACTGAAAAAAATTCAGATAAAAACCTCTGATATTTTTCATATTTCTGCTCAAAACATAGATTGTAGGTACTCGTTAGAACCGCCTTTGCAAGGCGGTTCTAACGAGTACCCACACTCTATGTTTTTGAGCAGAAATAAGAAAAATAATGTATACCCCTGTAAACCCCAGTTTTACTATATAAAAGTGGGGTTTAAGGAGGTCAAAATTATATAGGAGTGTTTTCGTGATGTATAGTAAATACAGTAGGTATATGTACGTGCACTTACCTGTGTTACCTACTAGAACAGTGTTTTCGGAGGAAAAATCTAGAAGACAGAAAAGTCCAATCAGAAGTATAACCATCAAAACTGTCGTTAACAGTACACGCTTCCAGTTATGGAGGGAGCAAATTTTCTGAACTCCAATTGCCATTACAGACTCAAGTTTGTTTTTTGTTTTTTGTTGTTTTTTTTTTTTTCCAATATGCAGAACTGAAAGAAAATGAAAAATAATAGAAATTAACCCCTTTACGTCGAGTGTCCCCTTCTACCACAACTCTTTGGACTGGTCTATTTTCGAGTAGTGGGGTGTCTATTACGAAAACACGCCTATTCAAATATATTGAGAATTTTACCACCAAAAAACGAAAACTTTTAAATGGAAAATTCGGGTAGCTTTTATATTTCTGCTCAAAACATGGATTGTGGGTAGGCGTTAGAACCGCCTCGACAAGGCGGTTCTAACGAGTACCCACAATCTATGGTTTTGATCAGAAATAAGAAAAATAATGTATATCCCTGTAAACTCCAGTTTTACTATATATAACAGGGGTTTAAGGGGGGTCAAAACTATATAGGCGTGTTTAAGTGATGCTTATTAGTCTTTCGTTATTACTAGGATATATAGAAATTCCTGTAGTTAATGCAAACAGTGTAGACCCAGATCAGACGCCACATTCTGCGCTGTCTGATCGATGTCTGCGCTATTTGCCAGTTGCCTTTTGGAAGTCTCCAGACGAAAATGGGTTAAGGCAGTCTGGGTTTAAAATATAGGAAAAATTGTAAAATTGCGCAATTAAGACCGCTCAAAAATAAGACCCATTACGAAAACACGTCTATTCAAACATACCGAAATTTTTACCACCAAAAAATGAAAATTTTCCGATAAAAAGTGTTGATATTTTTCTTATTTCTGCTCAAAACATAAATTGTTGGTACTCGTTAGAACCGCCTCGACGAGCTACAAGCTATGTTTTTTTAGCATAAATAAGAAAATAATGTATACTCTGTAAACCCCAGTTTTACTACATGTAAGTGAGGTTTAATGGGGTCAAAATTATACAGGCATGTATTTGTGATGTCACTTCACTATTAAGACCCGTTTTTGCCAGTCTCTATTATTATTATTATTATTATTATTATTATTATTATTCAATATCAAGATAATTGATAATAAGACTACTTTTAGGCAGAACCGCAGGTTGTCTTAATTGCGGAAATTGACTGTATTCTCCGAAAATTTTGCAAATTCCGATGAACAAACGAGTTCATTAGCATGAGTTTGTTTATAAGAATTGCAAGTCTCGAGGGGAAATATTGCCTGTATTTTAAAGACACAATTTGGATTGCATAACATCCTAAATGACTCTTAGCAGATTAAGATAAGAAATTCTTGGTGACTTAGGCCACCCTTACAGGTAGGGGCGTGATAAGGGGTAATTACATTAAGTATTATCAAAGTTTATGATGAAGACAGGGGAACAGATAATGTGGGTAATTGTGTGATAATTTGATATTTTTACTCTTTATTCAATAAAATATATCTGGGCCCAGTTGTTCAAAACTAACGATGTCGTTAGTTAACGATTCGTTAAAATTTACATCGAGTGATACGCAAATATGCTGAAACTTTTTGCTGAAAAAATGTGAGTAGCTTTTGCAGTGCAAAAGCTACTCACATTTTTTCAGCAAAAAATATCAGAATACTGTATATTGAATCCGCTAAAATAGTTAACGAAATGACCCTTAACGAGCTCGTTAAGCTAACGACGCTTTGAACAACTGGGCCCTGGTTGTTATTCATTAGAACTGCCTCTCAAAAACAGTTCTAATGAATAATCACAACATGTTTTATGGAGAAATACAGATACAGATACTTATGCTTTTATGCTAATTTATGCCCTCTTTATCTGCTTCTTTGGATCAAATACAGAAATTGGTAATACTAGATAGTATTTATTTATTTATTTATTTATTTATTTATTTATTTATTGAAAAAGAAAAACACTTTTTGGCATAAAATACACATTCTAAATTGTCTAAGAACTTTCTGACCTCTTCCATAATGTGTTGTTTTACTGAAGTTAAAATATTTAGTTTTAGGCAACTATTGAATAATTGTGAAGTTTGCTTATTTACTTTAGAAAATTAATAAATAAACAAAATCTTTCAATTTTATATTTCTATTTCAGTTTATTAGTACATGTATTTTTTTTTCACTGTGCATAAAAACAACACCTTTGTATTTTGGGAAAAAATATCAAAAAATAAATAAATGAATGAATAAAGTGATACAATACGAATCAACAAATAAAACGCAAAGGTTGCAAATGAATTTATTTGGGTCTAAAATGACATATTGAATACTTCTCAATAAATGAATTACCCCTTATAGGGCCCCACCTAGGGAGACTTAACATCCTTATAATCACTTCATTATCACCCTTTGAAGTGCACTCTGTTATCAGGACTGTATCTTGGGGCTGATCATGAGAGGGGACGGTGGGGGGACGGGGGGCGGGTCTAGCCAAAGAAGGAAAAAAATGTGTCTTTAGACTCAAGGTGTATTGACTTATATATTATAATCGTATATTACATTCCTTAAAAATGATTTTGTTTCTTCTGATTATGTTTATTTTCTTATGACGTTTTCAAATGACGCCAATATTTTGCGACGTTACGTAATCTACACTCGTCGCGCGGCGTGATATCAGTCTAAAGGAAATATTTCTTTGCTTAGGAGGAAATATTTCCCCTAAGGAATAAATTATATTTCTCGTCATTATATGAGAAACAGATGCACCTCGAAGGGATGTCAATCAGCCCTAAAAGTATTTGTCTCCCTTCTCATCGTATCTCACATACAGAACTGAATAAAACGTAAATAGATCTGCTTATAATAAGATAAATGGATGCACCTCCAAGGGAAGTCAATCAGACCTGAAAGTATTTATCTCCCTTCTCATCCGTTTCTCCCAATACAGAACCGACTAAAACGTAAACTAATCTAGTTATTCGAGTCCAAATGGTGATCTGGAGGTTGCGGGTTCGACCCCCGCCGGGTCGGCAACATTCTTTCGTGAAAATATGATCATCATATGCAGGAATTCTCGTACTACAGGTACTAATCCGCACCAATCGGTCCCTTCTGTGACGTCACAGCATGTCGCTAGTTCTCAGACAGGTACTAGTGTGGAAATGTATAGAATTATATAGGAGCCCATCATTTAACTAATAAAATCATTTATTTTCAATAATACAAGATATTATTATAACCTCGCAATAGATGGGAAAATGTATCTGCTTCAATTTGATACCAAATTTGTTGAAATAAGATAAATTTTAAAATGGCCCAGATTGTAATGAATGCTACAAGGGTTTTTCCTTATTAAGTCTTTGTATTTTACAACAAAAATGAAAAATTGCCTTGATTCAATCGCCCAAAAGTCATATTTTTTAAAATTTCTCCGTTCATTATAACCTCTCATTCGATAGATCTATTTAATATCTATAGTTATGTAATAAAATATTGAATAAATTATTTTATTAAAAATGGCCCACAGGTTGCAGAATATAGCTATATTTTAAAAATGCGGAGAGAAAATGTGTAATGATTACACAGACGCAGGTCTTGTGTACACATGATACTAGCATGAATTGCAAAAGAGGTTGTAAGAATTGGAAAATAAAAAAGAATTGGTATCCATTGATAGTATTATAAAGATTATTTAGCTTCAAAAAGGAAAACAAAGATATATATTTATGATAATATAAACTTATTTATTTAATTTTTGTTTATGTCGAATTATGTTTTTATTCGGCAATTTATTGAAGCTTTAATGAAAATTTGATATAATTACTTTTGACCATAGGAAAACTACAAACTGCTTAATTACTTGTTTTTTTTTTTTTTTTTTTTTTTTGTTTTTTTTTTTGTTTAATGATGAAAAAAATGCTTTGTCGGGATACAAGAAAAATACCTAAATGCGCGGTCACTCTTGCGATGTTTTCTTAATAACAATTACTGCTAATGAATGCCAATTATGTCCTTATCTTGACAAAAGAAAACAACGAAATCGCTTTTTACATAATTGACATACATGCTTATGCGCAATTTTAATTGCACAAACAGAATCAAATCCAATATTTAATCTTTTTGCATAAACTAGCACTTTAATTGACACGATTTGCTCATTTTAGATTCCTGTACACAAATAAGGACTAAATGAATGAGATTGAGTCTCTCTCTCTCTCTCTCAAACGTTCTCTAAATCTGTGAATAACAAGAGTCTCTCCAAATAAAAGCAGCATTAAATATGACGTGCAACCATTGTAATTCCAGATCAGCATGTGCATACATTTTTGTCTCTGATAGAATGTGCAAGCTTTATTCAACATGCGGTGTTTAATATGTATATTTAATAAAAAAAAATATAATATTTAAAACAAAATACATTAAAACAAAATGATAATTGATATTATTTTCAGAAATTTTGTTTCATAAAATGGTTATCTAGGAAATTAAAACATAATGATACTAATGATATTATTATTATTAGTAGTAGTAGTAGTGGTATTACTACTACTATTATTATTATTATGTTGTACATCACAATTCCGAAGAATAAATATTATTAAGCTGGTCATATTCGAAATGTTTTATTTGTAAAATAGCCACATGGACAGTTTATACTATCGTACATGTGTATTTAGGGGTAAAATATTGGTAATTACCGTATAAACCCTATTAGACACATTAAATTACTATCATACTGAAATTTGATCAAGTCCGTTTGGCTACCTATTGACACAGCTCATACCTGCTATCTGAGTGGCAAACAGTGTAGACCTTTGTTAAGATACTCTATGATGTAATGTCTGATCAGGGTCACTGCCTTTTCTTATAGTGTGTTTATCAGAATCCCGAGGTTAAATACTATAAACCACTTTCTCAGTCAGATTCAAAAAATTGTTCAGTACACATCTTTTCAAACATTACTCTAAAGACAATTGTTTCAAAAACAAATCTGGGATACCAGATGATTCGATCAAGTTCTACTCTTTACAACACTTGCCCTATCTTTTTAACAATGCCATTACAGAACCAGCTGATTTGTCTAAACATTGCTGGGTAAGTGTAAAATAGTGTAGACCCTGAACACACAATGCGTAATGTGACATTTGATCTGGGTCTACACCGTTGGCACAGACCTCTCTGTCTAAAAATCTAGGATAGTAGTAACAGTCATAATCCAAGGAAAATGACATTTTATCGATATTTGCTAATTACCCAACACAAAAATAACACGAGTCTCTCCAAATAAAAGCAGCAACCATTGTAGTGCCAGATCAGCATGTGCATACATTTTTCTTTGATAGATTGTGCAAGCTGTATTCAACATGCAGTATAGACTGATCAATGTATTTCAGCGGACACACAGACTAATCGGGTCTACATTGATCGCATAATTCATAAGGCCCATTTTTCTTTTTTTCTTTTTTTTTTTTTTTTTGAAAAAGATTCAATCATAATTGTTTCATATGTTACTTGAAGACATCTCAAAGTTCTTGAAACGATCAACAAAACATTTTACTTTCATTTATATTAGCATTAAAAAAATTGTTCAAACATATATAAATACAAGTTAAATAACAGCACATTGTTTATTTTCTGGTTCCATTTGTCTACCATTATTATTATTATCCCGTGGGAACTAGAAGCCTCAGGCCACTGGACAATGTAATAATAGCTTAATCTATACCTCATGCAATAAAAACAAAGTGGTCAAAATATCAAATGAACATCAACATTTGAAAAGGACCATTATAACTATGATCAAGGAATATGGGCAAACAAAGCACCATCTTTAACCGTGTAACTAAATAAACACTAATTACTGTAGAATATATTGATAAAGATTTAAAATCCTGATCAGAGTATGCAGATGCGCAGACTGATCTGGATCTTTAGTGTTTGCATAATACATAATTTCCCTTTTTTCATAATCTGACACAACAGCCCTTTATCTGAGACAGGTCACGTGGTCCTGCAATTCTTGAGATGATAAGATAAAACTAGAAATAGCATATTCTACATTAATTTTTATGAAAGTTTTTTGACAGTTTGTCTATTTTTTTTTTTCTTAAGTTTAAATGATTGTTAAACAATGTTCATGCATCAAGGGAAAAGTGATGATGATATTCTTATTTTTCCCAGAAAGTAGGCTTTGACATGTCATGCGAATTGTCTCCAACAGAGACAGTTTGTATGGACTGTCAAACTTTATTTTTTGTTGTTTTCTTTTTTGTGGGGGTGGGGGAGGGGTAAAAATTTTAACCCTTAACCTTTTCCACTCTCTGGGCTACTTCAGCAGCAAAAAACTGGTGATATTTGTTGAATTTTCCCCAGAAAATAGGATTTGACATTTCATGCAAATTGTTTGCAATGGAGATGCTTTGCAAGAAATGTCAAACCATTTCCTTTTTTGGGATGGGGGTGATATTTGATCCCTAAACGTTTATCACTTTCTGGCTAATTCAGCATGCGATAAAGTGGTTATTGTCTTAGTTTATCCAGAAAATAGGATTTGACACTTCATGCAAATAGTCTTCATTGGAGACAATTTTCATGAAATGTCAAATCCTGTTTTGAAAATAAAACATACAGAGGAAAATTGTTCAGGATAAGTATTTGGTGATTGTATTTTTTTCTCCATAAAAACATATGTTGTGGGTACTCATTAGATGAGCCTCACAAAGGTTCTTCAAATGACTACTCATAACATGATTTTGCTTCACCGAGGTGCATCAAATTAATACCTACAACATATGTTTTAATGGAGAACTGGAGAAAATTGTCCCATATTTATGTTGTCTGCAAAACTTTTACCCAAAGTGCTAACTGATAAGTACTATGCTAATTCGCGCCACCAATGGGTCCTAAGTTTATGAAATAGCTAATTGTCTTTATGCTGTGAACAAATAGCCCAAAGCTATTTATGTACCTCTCTTGAAAGAAATGTCCTGTTTGTACACCTCTGTCCAGCTGATGGTCTGTGTGAGCTTTGCAGACTGGTTTCAAAGTACTAAATTATCAAATTACCAATAATTTAAACCTCTAAATTTGCGGGTTTTTTTTTTTTTTTTTTTTTTTCTAATCATGTATGTACCCTAATACTACTACTGTGCTCAGGCACAAAATGGCTAGTAGGATTGTTTAGCATAAGCATCTGCACATACTGATCTTAACAATCAGATCTGTAACACGCATTAAGCAAAGAGCATAACCTTGCTCAGAAAGCGCAATGGAGTCTTGGTCCACAAAGGGCACATACCTGAAGGTTGCTTAAAACACAGTAATATTTGATATTACTTATTTATGCTAAAAAAGGGATATTGACAAATAGATAAGAACTTTAGACCCAGATCAGACGCCGCATATCATGGTGTCTGGTGAGCATTGATTAAACACACTTGATTGCATTCTGATTAATAGGTTTCTTTAATCTGTGGTGATAGTACTGATGTGAAATAGGTTACCTAGATCACCTTAAAGAGTAGGTAGCTTTAATTACTGTACGAACAAATGTCTTAGGATAACCTAACTTAATAACGGAGGTATGGAGACTGCCCTTTGAGGTTAAGAAGTGGATGACATAGGCCTTTCCCCTGTACTCATTATCCATATGTTTTTTCTTTCTTTCTTTCTTTCTTTCTTTCTTTCTTTCTTTCTTTCTTTCTTTCTTTTTTTCTTTCGTATTGTAACAACAAATGTCTTAGGATAACTTAATAACGGAGGTACGCAGACTGTCCTATGATGTTAAGAAGTGGATGACATAGGTCTTTCTCCCGTATTCATTATCCATAGGCTTCTTTCTTTCTTTCTTTCTTTCTTTAGTTTATGGTTATCATAAAGTAATTTTTTTTTTATTCATTCATTCATTTTTTTTTCAAATTACTTATATTTAATTAAATTTTCCCATTTGTTTTCTCCAGGTGAAATGATCGTTTTTCTTTCAAAAATTGTACCAAACTATCATCAGTAATTAAATACAACCTTAATTAATCAACTCATTTGTTCTCTTAGATTCACTATTGTTCTTCATTTTAAAATCTTACTGAATTACCATTCATTAAATATAACACTTTTTTAATTTATTAATTGCTTTTGTTTTCTTAGGTTAAACTATTTAAATTCGTTTAAAAATCATATTGAATTATCTATAACTAAATACAACACTTTTTATTCAATTTGAAATAATGAAATAATAATAATAATAATAGTAATAATAATCTATTTTAATCAATTAATTAATATTTTCTTATTATCATTATTAATCAATTCTTAGGTTAAACAATTGATATTCTTTTGAAAATCATACTGAATAATCTGCTGACATTCATTCATTCATTCATTCATTCTAACTCGGACCTATTCCAGTGTATATTGGGTCCAAGAGCAATGCATCCACACATGATTTAATCTGAATTGTAGTAGTACTGTAGGTGTGTGACACTGGGTTGATTACACACCAGCTACACAGGTAAGACGACGCTTACGGGCCTCCAGTCAAAGGGAATTAATCGAAACCGATCTAAATTGGAATATCGATAACCTGAGTGACAGTTCCTGTAGTACGATAATTCCTGGTAGTGTGAAACATTTTCTACCGTCGTTCTCTCCCTTCCGCTGATTCAAGAAGGACAGTTGTAAGGTTCTGGCGAAAGAAAGTACAAAGGGAAAGTGTTAATCAGACTTGGAAGTTTTTAGGATTTTTTTTTTTTTTTTTTTTTTTTTTTTTTTTTTGTTGTTGTTGTTGTTGTTTTTCTCTCCCTTCTCATCCAATTCCCCCGCATGCAGAACTGAACTAGAGCAAGTGCCCAGAGGGTCACGAATACCCCCGGCCGGCGCCATTTCTTAATTATAAAATATTTTAAAGTTAATGACAATGATATAGTTTACAATGTCAGTCTCCGAGTGACACTGATCTATCATCCCAAGTACAATTTTCCTGGAGTTAATAGTCTTCAAGACATGAAGCTAGTTTGCTTGGCCATAAAATATAGGTCACTGACCTACATATACTTGAGAAATAATTTGATGGTCACACTGATGCATTATACCAACTATGATGTTAATCCATTAAATAATCTAAAAGATATTAAGCAAAATCACTAGACCATGAAATTTAGGTCATACTGATTTATATTTACTTTGAGGTGAAAGTTTGGGTCACACTGTGTCATTATATGTAAATATGACATTTATGTATCAAATAGTGGGAGATATAAGACAAAATCACGGGGCTATGAAATATAGGTCATATAATCAATATGATAGTAATACATCAAATTGTCTTCAAGCTGTAACATAAAATCACTGGACCAGGAAACATAGGTCACAGTGACCTTCATTTACTTTTAGGTCAAATGTTGGATCATACTAATTCATAATCCCAAATAATGATGTTCATACATCAATGAACATTCAAGATATGCTGCAAAATTACTGGACCATGAAATATAGGTCAAGGTGGCCTACATTTGTTATGCTGCCAATCGTGGTGTCACACAGAACCAATATTCCAAGTATCACATTAATCCATGAAATAGTCTTCAAGATATAAGGCAAAATCGCTGGAGCATGAAAATAAGGTCACACTGACCTTGACCTTATTACACTGAATGTTGATGTGATAAACATGTCTGATGCCCATCCTTCTTTAATTAGACGTTGTTTGTATAAACAAACTGCAATATACTACTTTATTGGGGGTGTCCTAGATTTTGACCTCTTGCCCACCCTGGGGCATGACCCAGAGGGCCATAGATGTAGAACGGAAGAGAACCCTCCCAGGTACACCCATACTAAATATGAAAAGTTTTTGATCAGTGGCTGCAGAGTTATAAGCAAAAGACAGAAACTTCACGTAAAACTTTGACATAAACATCACACTATTTTCTAAGTCCGTGACCTTGACCTTGGGTCAGCAGCATCAGCAGAACGATGTCAGCTATTGTGTAATCATCTAGTAGTAACACTAGCCACACATCAACATCCTAAAGTGTTAGCTTTCAAAAATATATGCAAAAGGAAAAACTTTCACGCAAAACTTCACGCAAGGAAAAACTTTCACGCAAAACTTTCGTACGGACGCACGGACGGACGGTCAAATGGACGGACGGAAAGACGAAAACTATATACCCCTCGACATACTTCGTATGCCGGGGGTATAATAAAACGTAAATGATTCTGGTTATGATAAGGTAAATAGATGTACCTTCAGGGGAAGTCAATTAAACCTGAAAGTATTTGTCTCCCTTCTCATCCGTTTCTCTCACATACAAAACTGAATAAAATCGTAAATGATAAATGGATACATCTGGCTGGAAAGTCAGTCAGACCTAAATGCATTTATCTCTCTTCTCATCCGATTCTCCAACATGCACAACTGTATAAAATCTTAAATGAATCTGGTATGCGCACGAAAGGAAGTAAATTAGACACGAGATTATTCATCTCCCTTCTCATCCGTTTCTCCCACATGCTGAACTAAATAAAATCGCAGCTGAATCTGGTTATAAGATAAATGGATAAACCTAACAGGAAAGTCAATCCATCACGAAAACATACCTTTATAATTTTGACCCCCTTAAACCCCACTTTTATATAAGAAAAATGGGGGTTTACAGAGGTATACATTATTTTTTCGTATTTCTGCTCAAAAACATTGATTGTGGGTACGCGTTAGAACCGTCTCGCCGAGGCGGTTCTACCGAGTACCACAATCCATGTTTTTGAGCAGAAATATGAAAAATATCAGAATTTTAATGTGAAAATTTTCATTTTTTTTTTTTGGTGGTGAATTTTTCAGTATATATTTGAATAGGCGTGTTTTCGTAATGAAACCTCAAACAATTTGTCTGCCTTCTCATCTTATTATCCCACATGCAGAAATGAAGAAAACATATATGAATCTAGTTATAATCAGGTAAATGGATAGACACAAAAGGAAAACAGCAGACATATAAGTATTTATCTCCCTTCTCATCTGTTTCTCTCACATACAGAACTGAATACAATCATAAATGAATCTGGTTATAATAAGATTAATGGATCCATCTAAAAGGAAAGTCAATCAGCATTTTTTATATAGTAAAACTGGGGTTTACAGGTGTATACATTATTTTTCTTATTTCTGCTCAAAAACATAGATTGTGGGTACTCGTTAGAACCGCCTCGGCAAAGCGGTTCTAACGGGTACCCACAATCTATGTTTTGAGCAGAAATATGAAAAATATCAGAGTTTTTTTTAGCTGAAATTTTTCAGTTTTTGGAGGTGAAATTTTCTATATATTTGAATAGGCGTGTTTTCGTAATGGACTTGGAAGCTTTTACCTCCCTTCCCATCCGTTTCTCCCACATACAAAACTGAAAAAAAAAAACGAAAATGAATCCAGTTATAATCAGGTATATGGATACACCTAAAATGGAAGTCAATCAGACACGCAATTATTTATCTCCCTTTGCTTCCGTTTCTCCGACATGCAGAGCTGAATAAAATCGCAAATGAATCTGGTAATAAGATAAATGGATAAACCTAAAAGAAAGTCAGTCAGACCTAAATGTATTTATCTCCCTTCTCACCCGATTCTCCGACGTACAGAACTGACTTAAATGTAAATGATTCTTGTTATAATAAGGTAAATGGACACATCTAAAAGGGAAATCAATCAGACATATAGTATTTGTCTCCCTTCTCATCCGTTTCTCCCACATACAGAACTGAATAAAACGTAAATGAATCTAGTTATAACCAGGTAAATGGATACACTAAAAGGAAAATTCAATCAGACATTAAAAGTATTTATCTCCCTCCTCATTCGTTTCTCCCACATACAGAACTAAAAAAAATCGTAAATGAATCTGATTATAAAAAGATATATGGATCCATTTCAAAGGGAAAGTCAGTCAGACTTGGAAGCTTTTATCTCCCTTCTCATCCAATTCCCCCACATGCAGAATTGAATAAAACGTAAATGATTCTGATTATAATAAGGTAAATAGCTGTATCTCCAAGGGAAGTCAATCAGACCTGAAAATATTTGTCTCCCTCCTCATCCGTTTCTCTCACATACAGAACTGAATGAAATCGTAAATGAATCTGGTTATAAGATAAATGGATAAACCTAAAAGGGAAGTCAAACAGACCTAAATGTATTTGTCTCCCTTATCATCCGATTCTTCCACGCGCAGAACTGACTAAAACGATTCTTGCTATAATAAGGTAAATAGATACATGTAAAAGGGCAGTCAATCGGACCTGGAAGTGTTGTCTCCCTTCCCAAAATAGGCTACTCTGAAAGAAAAGAATCTGCTCCCACTTGAGCTTATTTATTAGAAGAGAAATTTTCATGCTCAGCTATGTTTAGCAAGAAAGAATTTGCAATTGTAAGTAATTTGATACTTATTAGCAGGATAAATTTCATGCTCAGCTGAGTTGCGCACGAAAAACGTTATATAACCTCGGCGCCTAGTTGAGGAATATTACGAATTAAAGTGCAGAATTAGAAGAAATTCTCCCACCTGCTGCAGTGAGTGAGGCCCTTACCACCACCCTACCATTCACAAGAGTAGCTTTGCTTTGAAAAAGGATTCATATACCAGGAATGCTAAAAATGTCCTCGAGGGCGTGTGATAGTATATGAAGATAGATAAATAAAGAAAAATAGTTTTTGCTAGATGGTCTCCCTTTGAAAAAGTTTCGCAGAGCGCAGATAGGTCAGTTTCAAAATGACTACAGGGCATAAGTGAATTATTACTACTAGTCACATTGATGTTAATGGTTAATATGATGGAATATATGACTAGCGGGTATATGTGGAATGTCTACAAATTACATATGATATCATTTTTTGAATTATAACTACAGGGCACATTGGTGTTTCGTGGTAAGAGGAAAAATGGTATGACTTCAGGTCATATAAGTCACTCGTAGCGTCCTCGTAGCTAAATCAGATTTACCAAATCTAGTATTTCAGCTAAATTTTCATATACGAAAGAATACAAAGAACCGTTCAAACATCAATATGACTCTTAGTCATAAATCATATATGCCCTGTTGTCATACTTGACTTCAGCTCATAAATACACAATCAAAAATGAATGCAATTTGTAGGCGTGTTGTATTTAATTTTCCACATATGATCTGAAGTCATAATTTTTTTTCCACTTACCATGAAACACCAATGTGCCCAGAAGTCAAAATTCAAAAATGCCATTATATGTAAATTGTAGACATTCCACATATTCTCGCTAGCCATATATGCCTTCACATTAACCATTAACATCAATGTGACTAGTAGTCATGATTCACTTATATACTGTAGTCATATTGAAAGTCATAATTCTCTTATGCCCTTAGTTATATTGAAACTGACCTATCTGTGCTCTGCAAAAGTTTCTGTTTGGTAGCCATTTTTTATATATCGCAACCTTTATCAGAGGTATTTAACCCTAGTCCTGCTGAACCCGGATATGCCCTGCCTTTGCAAACAGTGTAGATCCAGATCAGATGGCTTCTGAAGAAGCCATCTGATCTGGATCTGCACTGTTTGTCATTTAGAATGTGAATTTGTATCAACAATCTGTATCAAGTAATCTGATTGGCTGAAAATTAGAAATGGGCGTGGCATCTTAATTTATTCAGCAGGACAAGGGTTAAAATTAGCCGACGACAATGTTACACAAGATCGGAGTCCTAAAATCGCACGCGGGGGCTGGGGGTGGGGGGAGGACGTGGTAGACTAGAAGGAGGCACACATCCGGCACAAGCCCATAAACAGGGGTAGGGAACACCGGCCTAAATATAAACCCCTTGGTATCCTGTAGATATTTTTAGCTGACTTCAGATGATATATTTTCATATTATTCCAGAAGTAGGGTTTGACGTTTCCCTTTATTACTCCAAGCGAAAATTGTGGAAGGATGGTGGGAAGGGGTGAACTTGTCGTGTAATAGTTTATGTGTAATAAGTTGAATAAATTTCCTACCAAATGACGAGGATTAGAAATAAAATAGGTTTTAGTACAGAATACAACAGAAACATAAGTATGTGTAAAACCCGAGATAAAGATTTCAGTTTCTTACAAAACATTACGTAAAATATTATAGGTCCATATTTCGCTTACATACTCTTGCCATTTCTATTGCTTACAAAGAGTCGGCTAGATATACAATCGATCTCGTTATACCGATGCTCGATAGAACGACAAAATTCGCTATAATGATAATTTGACTAGCATAATATCTTCGCTCATGAATTGACAGTTAATCAGAAAATATGCAAGGACGTTGTATTAGTTGTAAATTTATACGTGAAGAAACGTATGTTTTGAATATTTGTAAGAATCGCCTCACTGAGGCGATTCTAAAAAATATCCAAACCATTAGATACATGTATATGAGGAAATAATAATGTAAGAAGGCATTTCTTTATATATCATTCTGGGCCCAGTTGTTCAAAACTGACAATGTCGTTGGCTAACGTATCGTTAAAACTTTGACCAATAAGTATGACATATATGCTAATATTTTTGCTGAAAGAATGTGAGTAGCTTTTGCATTTGCAAAAGCTACTCACATTTTTTCAGTAAAAAATACCTGTGAATTACATACTGTACTTACTAGAACAATTGACATTTTGACCACTAACGAGCTCGTTAAGCTAACGACGCTTTAAACAACTGGGTCCTGCTTTTTAAAGAGCCTTAACAACAGCAAATTCATTTTATTGGCAACATTTTTTGGAACAAATGGAGTCGTTGTAATAAGGCGTTATAGTATATGAATAAATGATAAACTTCAAAAGCCAATGTGAAATCACCATATATCCATGATAATATAAAACATTAACGGAAGTGATTTACTAAAAAGTTGAAATCTGATAAGTGCTGTCGCCGGTCTCCCGGATAGCGCAATCGGTAGCACGTCTAACTGCATGCCCAGGTGTCGCAAATTCGAATCCAGAACTTTTGTTCTATAAGAAAATAAGAATTAAAAAAGGCCTTTCTTTCCATTGCTCCTTAAGGGGGCTTGACAACAGCAAATCATTTTATTGGTAACATCTTTGGGAACAAATGATGTCGTTGTATTCATTACGAAAACATGCCTATTCAAATATGTAGAAATTTTCACCTCCAAAAACTAAAAATTTTCAGATAAAAAATCTCTGCTATTTTTTCATATTTCCTCTCAAAACATAGATTGTGGGTACTCGTTAGAACCGCCTCGGCGAGGCAGTTCTAACGAGTACCCACAATCTATGTTTTTGAGCAGAAATAAGAAAAATAAAGTATACCCCTGTAAACCCCAGTTTTACTATATAAAAGTGGGGTTTGAGGGGGTCAAAATTATATAGGCATGTTTTCGTGATGTGAGGGTTCACTGTATATGTACAAATGGTAAACTGCGAAATCAAAGGAAACACCATATCCATGATCATATACAGTGTATATAAAAACACTAACGAAAACGATTTACTATAGTAGTTGAAATCTGACGACTGACACCTGCTGTCGCCGGTCTCCCGGATAACGTGTCTGACTGCAGATCCAGGTGTCGCAAGTTCGAATCCCAGCTCGTCCATTTAACTTTTATGGAGATTGATCATGAAATCATTTCTGTGGTCACTCCTCCTACCCCTACCTCCTATTCCAGTTGGCTATTACTAGCGAAAGTATGTGCAGAAGTATTAGTTAATTAACCGCTTCCAGGACTAAGCGCTGTGGTGCAGTGGTGGCGGTAGTGCATTAGACCGCTGTGGTGCGGTGGTAAAGCACCGAATTCAAGATCGTGAGTTGGCTAGTTGATTTAAACGGTGGTTTTATTTTTATAAAATGTACAAAACGACAAGAAATTACACATTAACCCTAGTCCTGCTGAACCCGGATATGTCCTGCCTTTGCAAACAGTGTAGATCCAGATCAGTTGGCTTCTGAAGAAGCCAACTGATCTGGATTTGCACGGTTTGCCATTAGGTATGTGAATTTATATGAACAGTCTGGATCAAGTAATCTGATTGGCTGAAAATTAGAAATGGGTGTGGCATCTTAATTTATTCGGCAGGACAATGGTTAATATGAGTATTTATACAAAAGGGATTTGAAAAAAAAAAGCCACTCGGCTTATATGAATTCAGCTCTCATTACCTAGTAACTAGTTAGCGGGTTCGACCCCAGCGAGCAGCAAGTGTTGTTCGTGTCCTCGAATAAGACACTTTATCCATATTGCTTAGTACTTGTTTCTTCCCATGAAGACATGTGCGTAGTACTCAGAAAATGAGGGTGTCGCAGTATATATAGAAAAAAAAAGAAAAAAGAAGGCCGGCTTGAAATGACCTAAATAGTGTTATCTGGGCTGTAAAACTCCAACTCAAACAAAGATTCCTGCTGTCTTAGGAGCAACCAATAAAGGCCTATATCGGCCTGCGCATCGTCGCCGTTTTTTTATGATCATCATCACCAACAGTTATACACACGTCGATGAATGTTTACTGTCGTGTCAAAGGTTGAATCCGTTTTAGGTACATGTAAGCATGACTAGAAATAGCATTTCTGGCATTTTCGGACTTTTCAAAATGTGGTCAAAATGTTGTATGCTGATTTGCAAAGAAGCGTTCGGCGATAGCGATACGAGTATAGCAAATATATACACAAGACTCTGTATATAACAGCGGATGTTTGTTTATGTTTTTGTTCAGGTTTTACGGCCCAGTCAATCCTATGGGGTTATGTCGAGCGCGGTCAGTTAACCTAACACCACTTTTATTGGGCAGACTTAGTTCTCTAAGCAGTCAAGCAATATTGTACACATTCTTTCGCCAGAAACTGACAACTGCCCTTCTTGAATCAGCGGAAGGTAGAGAATGACCGCAGAAAATATTTCATGATCATATCTCCCCTTAAGAGTATTGCCGACCCGGCGGAGAATGTTGCCGCGGGTCGAACCCGCAACCTCCTGATCACCAGTCGGGCGCGCATCCAACTGAGCCACCGAGGCCGGCTTAACAGTGGATGGCGTTGTGTAGTGGATACATTGACTGTCCTGAGTTCAGTTAGAGTAAAATGTCATATTGGTAGCGCGCATTCTCTCTCTCTCTCTCTCTCTCTCTCTCTCTCTCTCTCTCTCTCTCTCTCTCTCTCTCTCTCTCTCTCTTATTTTACTTTTGAATTTTTAAATCAATTGTGACTTATTTTTATTTTCACAATCCAATAACAAAAAAAATAAGTAAATAAATAAATAAATAAATAAATAAAAACGATTAAATGGGCGTTATTGTACACCCGACTAATTGGCACTTAGTGTATTTACCCGAAGTCTGAGCAAACAGTGTGGACCCAGTGCAGAACGCGGTCTGATTAAAGTCGTTACTGAATGCCAATCATCTAGCAAATTTAGATACATCAACAGGTATTTAACCCATTGTAGACTGAATAGACTCCCCCACACTATATATTGGAAGAGTCAAATTTCAATTTTAGGTACGTCCGGTTAGACTTAGATATTCCTAAAAAAATGACTAAGCTATATAAAACCCTGATCAGACGCCGCGTTCTGCGGCGTCTGGTCTTTGTGTGTTTTTGTGTTGAGGATTTACGGCCCAGTCAACCCAATGGGATCATGTCGAGCCCAGTCAGTTCACCTAATCACACGTTTACTGGGCAGGCTTAGTCCTCTAAGCGGTTAACCAGTATTGTGCACATTTTTTCGCCAGAAACTGACAACTGCCCTTCTTGAATCAGCGGAAGGGAGAGAATGACCGTAGAAAATATTTCATGATCAATCTCCACGAAAAATGTTGCCGACGTCGGTGGGGGTCGAACCCGCGACCTCCTGGTCTCCAGTCGGACGCACATCCAACTGAGCCACCGAAGCCGGCGCGGCGTCTAATCTGGGTCTGCACTGTTTGCCAATTACCCTTTTAGGGGTTTCCCGACTACAATGGAT
Source organism: Anodontia alba (assembly GCA_964016985.1). Taxonomy (NCBI): domain Eukaryota; kingdom Metazoa; phylum Mollusca; class Bivalvia; order Lucinida; family Lucinidae; genus Anodontia; species Anodontia alba. The sequence goes on from OZ024834.1 coordinate 68,490,085, forward strand.
TAAATAGTCTTGTTAAAATGCTGGGGCAAGTATGGTAAAGTGTCAGAATATTTAAGGTAAACGTGGTATATTTTCATTCTTCTTTCTTTTATTTTGTGGCAATAAGCAACAAGATATTATGTCATTACCTGAACACTTTATCATCATGTGGTGTGATCAGGACCTTGACCCGCATTACGAAAACACGCCTATTCAAATATATAGAAAATTTCACCTCCAAAAACTGAAAAATTTTAGATAAAAAACTCTGATATTTATTCATATTTCTGCTCAAAACATAGATTGTGGGTACTCGTTAGGTTCTAACGAATACCCGCAATCTATGTTTTGATCAGAAATAAGAAAAATAATGTATACCCCTGTAAACCGCAGTTTTACTATATAAAAGTGGGGTTTAAGGGGGTCAAAATTGCATAGGCGTGTTTTCGTGATGCTTACAAAATCAATAGAATATATAAGTGCTAGGAACAATCCAGTGAATATCCAGATGAGACTTGCGGATACGCAGGTTGATCTTGACCTTCGCTATTCGAATGCAATAAGCTCATCATTACACGCGTTAAAAACTTTTTTTTTTACATTAACGTTTAGCATCCTGGGTAAATAAATTAGCAGACATTTTGAAAAATTCTCCTTATTTTCCCCAGAAAATAAAGTTTGACATTTCATGCAAATTGTCTCCTTGATTGAATCCTATTTTCTGGTGAAAAAAATAAGCAATCTCACATCAATTTGTCGACTGCTGAATCTGCCCAAAGCGTGGGAAGTGTTTAAACAGCAAAAAGTTTCACATTGCGGTGATTTAGATAAAAAAAAGAAAGGGAAAAAGAAAAATTCTGGAAAAGAGAGAGAGAGATAAATAAGATTTTGAGTAACAAAAAAACAAAATCAGAAAAAAGACTGTCCCAGGGCTCGAACCCCCGTCCGTCAGTTTTGTTTTTGACATTATGGACAATGAGCTTACCGTTTGAATACGATCCAAAACATCTGCAAGAAACCGCTATCAATGTATAGCTTTCTCAATCAAACGGAGTCGGTGAACAGGAAAGTACCGGGTGGCATTATTTATTCCCGTAACAGCCTGCTTCACCTTGACCCTGCATTAGCCCAGTTATTAAAAGTACATTGACATAACAGTAAAACATTCGTCGAACAACAGTCAAATCGACGTGTTCAAATTTTCGGACAAGTATGGACGGAAGTTAAGTTATCCAAACATTTAGTATAAATAAAATAAAACTTAAAGAAATACCTCGGAATCCGAACCGCTATCCGTCCGTGCCTACAGTACGCTATAAATGACTTCACCGAGCAGAATGATAGTCTCACAATCAAAACATCATTGGTATTGTTTTGTGTTGGAACGTTCAGACTTCTCTTTAAACAAGCATGCACACGACCAAACAGATTTTAATCTAACATAACACCCTCAGGGCTAATTCGGGCTAATTCACAGCTGATATTTTTTTTTTATTTTTCCGCAGAAAATAGGCTTTGACATTTCATGTAAATTGTTTCCTGAGGAAACAATTTGCTGAAATGTCAAAGCCTATTTTCTGAGAAAAAAATAATAATAAAAAAATATTTTAAAATGTCGTCTGCTGAAATTTTTCACCCAGCATGCCAAACGCTAAATACCCTGATCAGTTTCAATACAATTTATTTAATCCGCCTGAAATAAACTGTTAGGTAACTACAAATGCATCACAAAAACACGCCTATATAATTTTGACCCCATTAGACCTCACTTTTATATAGTGAAACTGGGGTTTACAGGGGTATACATTATTTTTCTTAGTTTGCTAAAAAAAAAACATAGATTGTGGGTATTCGTTAGAACCGCCTTCCTGAGGTTCTAACGAGTACCCACAATCTATGTTTTGAGCAGAAATATAATACAAAATATTAGATTATTTTATCTGAAAATTTTCCTTTTTTTGGTTGTAAAACTTTCAATATATTTGAATAGGCGTGTTTTCGTAATGGTGCATCAGATGTCGTGTGGGAAAACATAAACTACATATATTATTGGCGATCGAATTATCATCATACATGTATTTTGAAGATGGAAATCCCAAGGCCAATCAAAATGGGAACTCATATACAAACAGGTTGACTGTGCTAAATTTAAATGAGACGTAAGCCGGGTATACGTGTCAAAGGTTAGACGAGTTCATCCAAAATCCGTTTTTAGGTAAGCATGACAAAAAATAGCATCGCGAGCATTTTCGGACTTATCCGGGAAGCGTTCGGCGATAGCGCCACGAGAATACCAGGACGGCGTGGTGTAGTGGATACATCAATGGCATCACGAAAACGTACCTATATAATTTTGAACCCCATAAACCCCAGTGTTATATAGTAAAACTGGTGTTAACAGAGCACTATACAATATTTTTCTTATTTCTGCTCAAAAACATAGATTGTTGGTACCCGTTAGAACCGCCTCGGCGAGGCGGTTCTAACGAGTACCACAATCTATGTTTTGAGCAGAAATATGAAAAATTTACAGAATTTTTAGTTGAAAAATTTCAGTTTTTGATGGTGAAATTTTCAATGTACTTGAATAATTTGAATAGGCATGTTTTCATAATGGGGGTATTTTGGCACCGCGCAATCTTTCTATATATTTTTTTTTTTTTTTTTTTTTTTTTTTTTTTTGTATTTTACTTTGAAATTTTATATAAATTGTGGCTTAAAAATATTTATTTTTTATTGTTTTTTTTGTTTGTTTGTTTGCATTTTTTTTTTCATACCCAATTACAAAAAAAAAAAAAATAAAAATAAAAATAAAAAAGAAGAAGAGAAAAAAAAAGAAAGAAAAAAACGGCTAAATGGGCGTTATTGAATCTGCTATTCATACACGATTTTGAAGGACCCCGGCTAATTGGCACTTACTGTATTTAGTCGGTCTGAGCAAACAGTGTGGACCCAGAGCAGAACAAAAGTATCTTAGATAAGCTGCTTTTTTGGGGTATTTACCCAATTAAAATCTTGAAAAAAAGCAATTAGAATTAATTCTATGGGGTAAATACCTAATTAGAGTAACTCTTGCACCCATTTATACAACAGTGTACCCAAAGGAAAAATCCTGATACCCAATTCAATGAGAAATGGATACTATTAGGTAAAAAATAGCCCAAAATACCCAACTGCTTAAAACAGGTAGTTGAATGACTTTGTTAATTTTTTTAGGCCAGTATGGGAAAACAGGGTATTTTTTCGTTCTTCTTTTTTATGGTAATGGCGGTTAACAACAAGATACTACGTCGTCATTACGAAAAAAAAACGCCTATTCAAACTTCACCTCCAAAAAACTGAAGATTTTCAGATAAAAACTCTGATATTTTTCATATTTATGCTCAAAATATAAATACAGAAGAGACTGTGACTGTGCGGATGTACATATTGATGTTGACATTCGCTATTCGAATGCAATAACTTTGTATTAACGTTTAGCATGTTAGGTAAACATTTCACATTACGATAGCATGCCTATTCAAATATACTGAAAATTTTTCCTCCAAAAAACCGAAGATTTTCAGATAAAAACTCTGATATTTTTCATATTTCTACTCAAAACATAGATTGTGGGTACTCGTTAGAACCGCCTCGTCAAGGCGGTTCTAACGAGTACCCACAATCTATGTTTTTGAGCAAAAATAAGAAAAATAATGTATACCCATGTAAACCCCAGTTTTACTACATAAAAGTGGGGTTTTAGGGGGTCAAAATTGTATAGGCATGTTTTTGTGATGGTTATTTCAACACTTTATAATCATTTAGTCAGATCAGGACCTTTGTCCGCTTACAAAATTAATGGCTACTATAGATTATATGAATGGACAGAAACAATCCAGAGAAGATCCAGAAGAGACTGTGACTGTGCGGATGTACATGTTGATGTTGACATTCGCTATTCGAATGCAATAACTTTGTATTAACGTTTAGCATGTTGGGTAAACATTTCACATTACGATAGCATGCCTATTCTTCCTCCAAAAAAATGAAAATTTTCAGATAAAAAAATCTGATATTTTTCATATTTCTACTCAAAGCATAGATTGTGGGTACCCGTTAGAACCGCCTCGTACTCGTTAAAACTGCCACATTTCATACAAACTGTCAACTAGATTGAATCCTATTTTACTGGAAAAAAAAAAAGAGAAAAATCCCATCAATTTATCGACTGCTGAATCTGCCCATAGCGTTGTAAGCATTAAAACAACATAAGAATTTTACAGCGCGGTGATTTAAATGAAAACAGAAAGGAAAAAGAAAAATAATAATAATTAAAAAAAAAAACAAAAAAAAAAAAAAAAAAACACGCACAGCGTTAAAATCTTATCATGAGTGGAAAAAAGGCGGTTACAGGTATCGAACCACCGACGGTTGATTTAGTTTTTGAATCTATGTACAATGAACTTACTGTCTGTGCTATGATCCAATACACTTGCGAAGTATAACTTACTCAATCAAACGGAGTCAGTGAACCGGAAACATTACGAAAACACTCTTATTCAAATATATTGAAAATTTCACTACCAAAAACTGAAAGTTTTCAGATAAAACTTCTGATATATTATTGTTTTATTTATGCTCAAAACAGATTGTGGTATTCGTTAGAACCGCCTCACCGAGGCGGTTCTAACGGGTACCCACAATCTATGTTTTGAAGCAAAATAAGAAAAATAATGTATACCCCTGTAAACCCCAGTTTTACTACATAAAGGCGGGATTTAAGGGGGTCAATATTTATATAGGCGTGTTTTTGTGATGGTAGCGCGTGGCATTATTTTTACCCGTAACGACCTGTATTTGCCCATTGTTAATGTATTTGCGCATTGATAACCATTTTGCTCTGAACATTTTATGTATGTCTAATGCAATAAAGTTATTGTATTGTATTGTATTGTACGTCACCCTGACCCTGGATTATTCCAATAGTAAAAGTACATTGACACGACAGTAAACATTCATCGAGTAATATTTTTCTAATGACCATCGAATTTATCACTCCCGGTAAAACAACACCTCGTCACATTTGAGACATGCTCAGACCCTTATCAGACTGTGCTTCAGACCCTGATCAGTCTTTGCATCCGCACAATCAGATCAGGGTCTATGCATGTCGCAAACCTATTCCGTCTGCCTTGTACACTCTACAGACCGCATATGCGAACCTTTCTCTACGCCGCTGTGGAATGCAGTAAGGTACATTGTTGATTGTTACGGTCAATTGTAATCCGTTTCTATTATAACCGGACAAAAAATATTGATCAATGCTGAGGTCAGTTTATGTGGACAAGCCGTAAACTAAGCAATGTACAGTTTAAACTTGTTAACCTTTAAAGCGCCAAGAAAAACTGCATCTGAAAATGTCGTCTGTATATGTCGTCTGCTGAATATTCGTGCAGACTTTTCAAACCTATTTTTGCATACAGGCAAACAGTATGGACCCTGATCAGACTGCTCCTGTCTGGATCCACACTGTTTGAGTATGGACCTAAAGGAGCAGTCTTATCTGGGTTCACACTGTTTGCAAAAATGACTTTTAAAATCACAAGCAGATGACAAAGCAGACGGCAATAGTTGTGACTGGCGTTTAAGCTTGTTAATATTTTGCACACATACACAATGGTGACACAACGTAAGACAGCATGTTTGGTACGAAATAAATTTGTTCTAGACATTACGAAAACAAGCCTATTCAAATATATTGAAAATTTTACCACCAAATAAATGAAAATTTTTAGATAAAAAATTCTGATATTTTTCTTATTTCTTCTCAAAACATAGATTGTGGGTACTCGTTAGAACCGCCTCGGCGAGGCGTTTCTAACGATTACCCACAATCTATGTTTTGAGCAGAAATATGAAAAATAATGTATACCCCTCTAAACCCCAGTTTTTCTATATAAAAGTGGGGTTGAAGGGGGTCAAAATTATATAGGCATGTTTTCGTGATGCATGGGTAGTTCGAGCCACTGAATTTTAATCATACTGCCAGGTCCTGATATCTAATGGATGTGTTTTCAATCGTCTGTATGAGAGTCCTGCAAAAAGTTCTGTCACTAATATGTTTTTTAGTTTTTTCCCTGGTATATTTTAAAATGCTTCACTGCACTTGAATGGTGTGTTGAATAGCTAACAATATCCGTTTATTTCGTTCAAATTGCTTTCCAACTGACCGAGTTATTTTAAATTGAAATGGATGCAGTCATATACACTGAACAATTCACTTGTTGCATTGGAACATGGACCACGCAAAGGATGGTCAGGAGTCCACCTTTTACATGACAACGCCTCCTCTCATAAGTGTGAGGTTGTTAAGACTTTTTTGGCTTCTGAAAAGGTGAAAGTTTAAAACCATCCACCTTATTCACCTGACCTGAGTCCCTGTGACTTCTTTTTATTTCCAGGGCTTAAGAAAATGCTTTCTGGAAATAAGTATACGTCTAGAAGTTCTCTTGGCAGCGCTATTTATCAGCGTCTCCACCAGATACCAAAAGAAGACTATTTATCTGCTTTTCGCGACTGGGTAAAAGGTTACAAAAATGTGTTTCAGTAAAAGGGGAATACTTTGAAGGTTTGTAATAAAAATATGTTTGATAAAACGTAGCACTGAAGTAATCCGAACCCAGTGACAAAACTTTTCGCAGGACCCTCGTAAAATAATGGTGTGCTAATTGTACTCATTACATTTGCCTTGATGAGGCGATTCCAATGAGTACACACAACATATATTTTCGTGATCAAAATAAGAAAACATCCCTAAAATATTCCTAAATATTTGTTTTCTTGAGCTATCGAAAGAATTTCCTGAGGACTCAAAAACGAGAATGAACCAGCCTATCACGAAAATACACCTATATAATCTTGACCTTAAACGCCACTTTTATATAGTTAAACTGGGGTTTACAGGGGTATCTATTATTTTTCTTATTTCTGCTTAAACATAGAATATGGGTACTCATTAGAACCGCCTCGGCGAGGCGGTTCTAACGAGTATCCACAATCTACGTTTTGAGCAGATATGAAAAATATCAGAATTTTTTGTCTGAAACTTTTCCTTTTTTGGTTGCATGGGGTTAATCTGGGGAATGCATTAATCAGGGGAATGCATTGGTTAATCAGGGGAATGCATGGGGTTAATCAGGGGAATGCATGGGGTTCATCAGGGGAATGCATGGGGTTGGTTAATCAGGGGGAATGCATGGGGTTCATCAAGGGAATTCATGGGGTTAATCGGGGAAATGCATGGGGTTCATCAGGGGAATGCATGGGATTCATCAGGGGAATGCATGGGGTTCATCAGAGAAATTATGATCCTTCCAATGGGAAATGATACCACTCTTTATGCAAGGCATATCTCAGCTGGGGCAAATTAGTGGGGGCATAAGGGCGCCTCCTAAGTCTCCTATCCAGTTTGCCCCACAAATGTTCGATCGGAAACAGATCTGGACTGAATGCTGGCCAGTTGGGCGGGTTTACGTTGTTGCCAGCCATAACTTGCTGGCAAACTCGAACGACATGGGGCCGGGCATTGTCATGCTGGAAGATCAGGTTGTGCGCTTGCACACATGGCACGGCAGCTGGGCGGAGGATTTCGTCTCTATACATGTTCATTATTCTAGGCCAAGCAATAAAATATTTGTCGCATATACTATGTAATCGGAGTTTCCTTTTCGTCCTAGTATATATAATGATTCAACAAGATTGACTTTTTAGAAAAAAAAAAAAAAAAAAAAAAAAAGCTTAGAAAGTCATATTTTGCACTATCAAATCCTGCAGAGGCATGTTATGAGGTGATAAAGAGCAAAAACAAAAGTACACCTCTTGCTATCAATTTCTATTTAACGCTCGCAAGAATAATCGGAATAAAGTCGGTGGCTTATTACGTTGTAAGGTGTCGTCTTTAGGTGCATTGGGGCGTTTAGACTCACTTTGATTTCGGCATTTCGTCTTACCTTATCTAGGTCACCCAGGCGGAAAAGCTCAATCTAATGCTACATTTATTTAAAATCCGGCCCCTACAGGGATGGTGGGGCTTAAGTGCTGTGATTTAACCTCCGATGAGTCCCGGAAGTGTCGTAGATGTGTCTGGGTTTTGGTTTCTCGTTAAAATGGTCGGGAGAAACAGTTGGCTTTGAGCCGGAATTTATCGGGATATAGTATGATGTATTCGCCGGGATTTTACTTCTCGCGAAAATTTTCACAGTTTTAGTGTACGTTATAAAGAATATTATGGTGCTTATAAAGGCTTTGTAGAGACTGCTAACGTGCAAAGACTTAATTAAGAAGCCATAAATCACGCCTACCAAACGAATGAAAGCTTAACCATCGGTTAAGAACGTGAAACAATTACAGCGACATCGGTTAGGCATTCGATGACTCAAAAAAAGGTAAACAAACTTTGCATTTTCTATGTTTCATGAGCGATATAAATATTTTGAGGAAATTATTTGAAAAACGGAGAATTACATTCAACCGCCTATTTATATCGGCGTCTGTGGAGTAAATCTCAGACTACCTACTTCACTCATATTTGGCTGAATTATTTTTCGCGTGCTGACGGTGTACCGAAAGCCATAGAAAACACGTGGAAATTCGTGGTGTTTATTGTCCTTTACTTAATTTTGTGTTTTGCTAGAAGTTTAGCATACTATAACGCTCACACGACAGACACATATGGTAATTTTTGTTATGAATATTTTGATTGTTTTCTGTGTGCTATGAGTGATTTAAATGTTTTGAGGAAATTATTTGAAACACGGGCAATTACATTTAACAGCCCATTGATATCGGCGTCTGTGGAGTAAATCTCAGACTACCTACTTCACGTATATTGGCTGGATTATTTTTCGTGTGCTGAAGTTGTATTCTGGGCTATCATCTAAAAAATCACATTTTAGGCTATCATTTAAAAACAATAGTCACTTCCTAGGCTATCATTTTGAAAAAAGTCACATCCTAGGCTGTCATTCTGAAATAGTCATATCCTAGGTTATCATTTTGAAAGTCATATCGTATGCTATCATTTTTTAAAATAGTCATATCCTACGGTATCATTTTAAAATAGTCACATCCTAAGATATCATTTAAAAATAGTCATATCCTAAGCTATCATTTAAAAATAGTCAAATCCTAGGCCATCATTTTAAAATACTACACATCCTAGGCTATCACTTTAAAATAGTCATATCCTACGGTATTATTTTAAAATAGTCATATCCTATCATTTAAAAATAATCACATCCTAGGCTATCATTTTGAAATAGTCATATTCTAGGCTATCATTTTGAAATATTTACACCCTAGGCTAAAAAGTTCCATCTTAGGCTTTCATTTACAATCACATCACAGGCTATCCCTTTAAGATAGTCACATCCTAGGCTATTATTTTGAAACAGTCGTGTTATATTTAAATATTCATATTCTAGGCTACTAATTTGAAATAGTAACATCCTAGGTAATTATTTTAAAATAGTTACATCGTAGGCTATCATTTTAAAATTGTGTTATCCTAGGCTATTTTTTGAAAAACAATCATATCCTAGGCTACTAATTGGAAATATAACATTCTAGGCTATCATTTTAAAATAGTCATATCCTAGGCTATTATTTTAAAATAGTCAATTCATAAGCTATCACTTTAAAATAGTCACATCCTGGACTATCATTTAAAAAAAAGTCACATCCAAGGCTTTCATTTAAAAAAGTCACATCCTAGACTATCATTTTAAAATAGTCATAGCCTGACACATTAACTCCTTACCATACTTTTTTTTTAAATTTAAACAAGCTATATTTTTACTAACTCTTCATGTACCTTAAATTGCTGTATGAGTGGCAAACAGTGTAGGGCCTGACACTGACATATTAACTCCTTATCACACTTGTCCCTGAACAAATAAAAGTCAAAAAGGACTTTCACTAACTCATCTTGTGCCTAAAATGTTGATCAAATGCCAAAATGTGTGGGACCCGACACATAAACATCTTCCCATACTTGTCCTAAATTTTGATGAAGTTACTTTTACTATCTCTTGTCTTAACTGCCTCTGACCGCGTCTAACATGTGGGATAAGTAGCAAATAGTTTAGAACCTGATCAGACGCCGCGTTCCGTGCCATCTGAGCTAGGTCTACAGTATTTGCTCAGACCTAGGTTTTCATTGTTTGTTCAGACCTGTTTGTCCGAATACTTGAGGTAAATATTTTAAATAAATGGTAGGTGCTGTATTCAAGATATAATCATTCTATTCATTCTGCGATATCATACTTGTGTTAACCATTTTCAGAAAACAGTAACCCCGAAACAGAGGTCAATAAGAGGTCAGTATATATATATATATATATATATATATATATATATATATATATATATATATATATATATATATATATATATATATATATATATATCAGGATTTCTTCTTCGTATGAACGGTGAACGAAACAAATTAAACATTTGTTTTTTATGTCTGTATGCTTAATTTGGGCCTTTGAAACGCTTGTTCTCCAGAAATCTACCTGGAACCATTTTATATACAAACAGACTAATCACTTAATTGCATATGGCACAGAATAAGTATGCAATATCATTTCTTTCTAAATCTAAACAAAAATAGTTCAGAAGATGTCCAGGATGAGACATAATCACATAATGTGGCCTTCCAATGACACCAAACTAAATTTATTCCAACTGAGAATCATGAGTATAGTCTGAAGTACTTGTAAATTTCAAACACTTTTGCACAGAGTTTTTCAGTAAGCTTGATGTACTTTCCTTTTAGAGAGACGATCCACTTTGTCTGAAATTTCGGCTTTGACACAAATATCTTCATTACCTTCTCTCTGTACACGTCTGTCATTGCCGTGTTCATTAATTTAAAGATCGCTTCGTAAGTTGCTATAGAGTTTTCTGTAATATCTTCAAGTCGAAAATCTATAACTCTGTCCGGAAAATTCCGTTTCAAATGTTGTACCATGTTAATGTCTGTCTCCATTTTAACACACAAACTCTTAATGTTATCTATCAATTCGGCTGGCTTATCTTCAGTGACCGGAAACCAGTCAGTTTGTATTCTAGAATTTACTATACCTCTTGGATCTCTCAAAACGAACAATATTTTCAGTTTTGGAAAGAGATTCAACAGACGAGGAACCAGTCTTAAAGATAGCCGCAAAACTTTGGTGACTCTCAGCTTGGCTGTTCGACATTTTCTTTCAAGCTTTTGTAAGCATGAGTTCAAAAAGTCTGCCCGATACCCCGGGGTATGGAGATATCTGAATATATTTGCATGCTTGTCAAAATTCTTACCATTGGCATCTAACAAATAACCTTCAAGATTTTCAATAAAAAGCTTATTCTCAGCAACGCTTATATAGCACTTGGTAAAATTAGTCCAAATCTTTCCAGACTTGTTTTCAAACATTATATTTCTAAGGAGCCTGTCGTCTAGTCCCCGTATGTTGCACGAGTATACGTTCTTCAAAGCTTTCACGGTGCTTTCTATTCGGTCTTCTACAGCAAATCCCTGGAGGTCAGTTTTGCTGAAAGTAAAAGCATAACTTAGCCGTGACAAGCACAAAACAGGGGCGGATACAGGATTATGTAATAATGGGGTTGGGGTAAAAGTTCTAAAGAGTAAATTTCAATACCAATAATAAGTTATCAGATAGACAGGCTTCAGTAAATAGTACAGACCCACATCAGACGACGCAGACTGCGGCGTCTGATCAGGTTCTACACTATTTGCCCCCCCTCCCACTCCCCCGCCTCCTTCCCTACCCTGACGTATACATCGTGTGCAAACCTAGATTAGCACGCGTATGTGCATATTCTGGTCAGTCTTGTTATACAATGTTTATATACAATAAATACATCTCACACATATAAACAATTCCAACTCAGCGGAATTACACCTCGTCTAATTTAGCCCAATTAAATTGGCCGAGAGCAAAATCAAAACGGCATTTAGATTTTGATAAATCCACTGACCAGGAATCTTGGCTCTATTTTCCTTTACGTAAATTTCTACAATTGAGCTTATTATCCATGTTTATTAACGTAAGTACATGCTAGTCGGGATTATGATTTTCATTTTGTGGATTTTATCGGTGTGCCGGCGAGTTACTCACAAACTAAACTTAAGCCTTTCGAGATTTTTTATTCAGTGTGGGTGATTCGATGTTTAGTTATCAATAAAATCCACACAAAATAAATTCATTTCTATAATTATCCACAGCAAGTAAGTACAGACTCAAAAGTAACCCACGCAGAAGAACCAAGTTAATCCGTTATAAGATAATAGGAATATATTTGAATACGACCTATCATAAAATATAAACATAAACCGCATTTACCCCATATCTGAGCGAACGGCGTAAACCAAGTTCCTACACTGCAGAACGCGGCGGCTGTTTCCCATTCATTCAGCAGCTTTAAAGACACACCAACAGGTAGTAAAATGGAGTTGTTTAAATTTTGAAACTTGTATCCAATGGACACCTTGCTAAGGTGTCCACTAGATATTTAGGACAAATGAGGTGGCTTGTAGTTGCCTGTCGTCTTGCAAGTTGATCCTGGTTGACAAGATGATGGCACAGAGTAAAGCGTTCTCTAAGTATCATATTAGAACCCCTCAGCCCCGAATATCAGAAACTCTGTTTAACGACAGGTTATCGTCTGTAAAAGTCATTGGCGGAACGGGCAACAGTACATATTCTGGTCAGACTGGTTAGCATCCGCATCGAAGACAGCTTTTACGCAAAACGAGACCCATATAGGATGAGTTATTTTAGTGATTTAGACTTTAAGGGGAATAAATACACTTTAAGGAAAGGTAAAGTAAAAAAAAAAAAAAAAAAGACCTCAGGAATTAATTCAATCAGATCCACAGCAAGTGCTCAAGCTCAAAGGGAAACATAGACAACTATAATTAAACAGCCACAAAAAAAAGAACAGATGGCGAGCAGAATTTGCAACCGTTTCAAAATAAAAGTGGGAGCTCTGTTACCTAAACCTAACTGAATATATCTCTAACTTACATAATACTCAAAAGAAAAACATTAGTACGTTTAACACTACAGAACATTTAACAAAAAGTATAACAATGAAAGTATCGTCTTGGAACAGTAACTGTGTCAAAATTGCTTTTGCCTCCCTTCGATAAATTGGTCTAATCTAAGAGGATTGGCAGCAAATACTTTCCTTTTAGAGTAGAACACTTTTCAGAAGAAGTTTAGTGTTCAAGAAGCTAAACAAGAAGTCACAAAAGTTATCTCCCTTGTACAAATGGCATTAAAACTACCCTATGTATGCAATGTCCTTGTTACCTGCATTTTGGTTTCCTCATTCTACACAGTCTATTTTCTGTAAAATAATGGTATGGTGCAAACTTTATCAATGGTTCGTAAACATAAAAGTCCTCATCACCATCTTTAAAAACGTCCCCGTTCATGGAAGAACCGCTTCTCATGTAGGACAAGATCAATAAATGGTTGCCCGTTCCTAACATTTGTAGATCTTCGACTGTCGGAGTAACATCAAAGTTCGGCATATCAGTGACTGGAGGTTCATCTCCTAGATATTCGCCAGCTTTTGCAACTTTATTTGAACCAGGTTTTAATAAATTGCTAGTGTCCTTCTTGTCAGTAAGCTTTAACACAAAATCTGATTTGATTTTTTTGACTGCGGGTGTTTTGGGGTTATTTTGAGTTATGTTATTCTTGTGTTCATTAGAACCTGTTACAGATTTCGCCTTTAGTTGTTTGCCATTTTTGTTTTGATTGATTGTCATTTTCGTTACATCTGGACTGGCCGTACTTTTCACTTTATACGTACTGGTTAAATTGTGTTTATATGCATTTTGCTGTGGTATAGCAGTCTTGTGGTATGTAAGATTTGCTTCTGTGCCTACTTTTAAATGAATCATCTCTTCATCATACTCTAGTCTCTCTTTGAACATTTGTTCACGCGGCTTCTTATTATGAAAGTGTCCTATAAAATCTTCTTCAGGATAGTTCATATCTTTGCCAGATTGTTTCTCTTTCTGCATTTGAATATCTCCATACATGGCCGAATCGGTTCTGTTGGAATTGGGTTGCCTAGACAATTGCTGCTCAATTTTCCTATATAGCATGTTTATTTTCAGCTGAAGTGCATTCGCCTTTCTTAGGAATTCATCATTACCGCCAGGTTTCGTTACTGTATTAGAGTCTGTTTTGTTTTTACTATCATTGGCCTTTCTGTGATCAAAATTTAACTGGTGCCGTAATTTTAATTGTTCGACCAACTGAGTAGCACTCTCTTGAGTTTTCTTGTCAATACCAAATAAATGATCGATTTCAGGAAGAAAAGAAATATCTACACCTGATTTCCACAACCGGGTTTCATTTAATGACACTTTACGTCGGTGTTGTGCAAAAAGTAAGTCTTCCAACTCCCGTCGCTTTTGGTCTAAATACAGTTCTTCATGTCTTTTTGTCAAAAGCGTCTCGCTGGAGAGATCTGTAAGCAAATATACAAAAAGTGAGCAAATCGACAAGAAGATACCTGCTATGGTTCAACCAATCAAATCCTATAGAAATTAATCTAAGCATACTGGGTAAATATTTCAGCAGACGAACTTTTAAAACAGTTTTCTTATTTTTCCCAGATAATAGGTTTTGACATTTTATGCAAATTTCCCCTTTTTCTGCGCATTGCATGTTAATCATAGCACCAGGTCAGGAGGAAAACGGTGATAGTTTAGGTTATATTTGTAACAAGGAGTCTATGGCAACTTTTAGCCGATTCTTAATGTAATACAAACTTCTTCTGTCCTTTCAACATCATTTGGAAACACGTTTTATTTTTTTTTTTTTTTTTTTTTTTTTTTTTTTTTTGCTGCTTTGTGTTTTATTCTGAATGAAAATGTTTCTTTCTGATTAAACATATCTTACCAGGAACCATGTGTCCTTTCTGTTTCTGCACTTTGTTTTCAAATATTACTGCAAAATAAATTTTACGACCAAAAGCTAGGTTTGACCTATGCAATTTCTATCGTAAATTAGATTTCTGGAATTTGTCTATAAGAACTTATTTTTTTTAATTTCTCCACGGATTTTAAATTACTGATGTTTCATAATAATATTGTGACAACAAAAGGAACTTGTTGAAAACCTCCATCTAAACAGCCTATCCCGTAGTTTGTATAATTTGCAGTTTTCATTGTGGGAAAAAAAAAGAAATTTTCGATTCTAAAAACAAAATCACTGAATAGAATAAAACTTTTTGTGCGTAGATAGTTACGGCAAAAGATTTCACGTTAAATCAAGATAAAAGTTTGCAATTTTTCTTTTTCTACTTCCTCTGTGTAAAGCGTCAGACAAAAAAAAAAATCTACTTTCTGAAAAATGTCGAAAGCAGGGTAGCATAAATCACATACAGTCGACTCTCGTTATCTCGAATTCAAAGGAACCGTTCTTGGCCCCCTATTTTTCTTAGTTTATATTAATGACATAGTTGAAAATTTATTGAGTATTGTACGACTATTTGCTGACGATACGTCGTTAGCTTGTTCCTCTGCAAGCATACGTGATATAGAGGGCATTTTAAATCATGACTTGCTTGTATTGTCCACTTGGAGGAAGCAATGGTTGGTTGATTTTAATCCCAGTAAAACAGAAGCGATTATCTTTTCTTGTAATGACGCATATTATTTTCCGAATCTTATGTTCGAAGACGTTTTGGTTAATTTTGTTGAAAGTCATAAGCATCTAGGGCTTACTCTTTCTAGTAACGCCAAGTGGCATGCGCATATAGAAAACATCTATATTACATATTACATCTGTATCAAAATTATTAGATATATTGAAAATATTGTGGAAAAGAGGAGAAATTGCTCCTTAGGAGCAATTTCTCCTCTTTTCCACAATATTTTTTACAAGTTTTTAGATTTTCATGTTTATGCAGGCGCCAGATTTTTCATTTCGAGATAAGCGGTTATTCGAGATAAGCGAGGTCGAGATAACGGGAGTCAACTGTACCTTTGTGCTGAAAAGATACTCTCTCAGTGGTGTTCAGTGAAATATAAACAAGAACCAGGACCATGACAGAACACATAGTCACCATAGGTACCAGCCGCACACGTGCTCGTCGTAACATTCTTAGATATTTGCACTGCACTGTAGCCATTTCTTAACGCACTTGACTACAAAAGTCCTGCAATATAAAGATACATACAATATGAGCCCCAACGTCAGAAAACGTACATAAGACAAATTTAAGACATCAGACATACATAAGACGTACATAAGACAAGTATAAGACGTAAGGCAATTTTATTTATTAAAATCGAAGAAGTATCAACAGAGTAGCATTAGCTATGTATAGATATTTACTGACTTACCTTCGGACATGTGAGTCCAGCAAAGAATCAGATCAGCCTTCGCATTCGCACAGTCTGATCAGAATCTTCACTGAGCGCATTTTGGATAGCCAAGGATGCAAAGAACCAAGTCAAGCAAAAGGAGAGCTTAAATATTAGCTTGCTGAATTTAAATATGAGCAAACATCATTTTAAATTTGCTAGACAAACTTGGAAGATTTTCCATCATGCGAACAACGAAAACTGTGATGAGAATACACGAATGCGCAGGCTGATTGGAGTCTTCATTGGGTGCATAGGTCCGAAGATACGTTTTCGGACGTTGAGGCTCATATATCTATTTGTCATTAGATTAACATTCTTTCGTGGAATCTACACTAAGTAGTAGCTCTAAAAATGGAAAAAATTTTCATCCCATTTTTTGGGTAGATTGTTTACAGTCGAGTCGAGTCTAAGTATACATACACGAAAATTTCCTTAAGGCAGTTGGACACGTGATTATCATTGACCAATGAAATCAAACTGCGCATTTGCGCGAAATACAGGTAACGGTTATTTATAGTCGCGCGCTATTCTTGTTGCTGTGATGTCAGAATGCCATGTGAAGAGGGTTATCTGTAAAACCTGGACAGACATTGGCAAATAGTGCAGATACAAATCAGACGCCACAGAACGCGACGTCTGATCAAGTTCTGTACTGTTTCCTTAAATTGGCGCACATGTAATCTTGTGGGAAATACTGTGCCCCGGCTTATGTTACATCACGAAAAGGCATACCTATAAAATTTTGACCCTCTTAAACCCCACTTTTATTATATATAGTAAAACTGGGGTTTACAGGGGTATACATTATTTTCCTATTTCTGCTCAAAACGTTAAGTGTGGGTACTCGTTAGCACCGCCTCGCCGAGGCGGATCTAACGAGTACCCACAATCTATGTTTTTGCGCAGAAATAAGAAAATAATGTATACCCTGTAAACCCCAGTTTTACTATATATAATAAAAGTGGGGTTTAAGAGGGTCAAAACTATATAGGTATGTTTTCGTGATGTAACATAAGCCGGGGCACAGTATTTCCCACAAGATTACATGTGCGCCAGTCGATCAAACAGATCAGCCTTTGCATACAGAGCTGTGTGATCAGTCTATGTAGGACACTCTGTGGGTAGCCAACGAATGCACATGCCGACCTGAGTCTTCGCCGGCACACTAGCAATCCTATAGGAAATACTGTGCCTCAAGTACATGTATATTGATGAGTACAGAAGACTCTGATCAGACAGCATGGAATGTACTAACACTCAAACGTCGTGAAATGACTCGAACGGTGTAATAAGACTGAAAGAACGTTAAATCCGACGTTGATCGTAGCAAATACACGCACGCACGAACACGCACGCTCGCACATGCACATACGATTCTTAACAATGCAATGCAGTAAATATGTAAACATACAGGATTATTCTAAGCGGTGTAATGCAGTATGTATGTAAACATGCAGGATTATTCTAAACAGTGCAATGCAGTAAATATGTAAACATACAGGATTATTCTAAACAGAGCAGTGCAGTAAGTATGTAAACATGCAGGATTATTCTAAACAGTGCAATGCAGTAAATATGTAAACATACAGGATTATTCTAAACAGTGCAATGCAATAAATATGTTAACTTACAGGATTATTCTAAACTGCAAACATACAGATTATTCTAAACAGTTCAATGAGTAAATATGTAAACATACAGGATTATTCTAAATAGTGCAGTGCGGTAAATACGTAAACATACAGGATTATCCTAAACCGTGCAATGCAGTAAGTATGTAAACTGTAAACATGCAGGATTATTCTAAACAGTGCTATGCAGTAAATATGTAAACATACAGGATTATTCTAAACAGTGCAATGCAGTAAATATGTAAACATAGAGGATTATTCTAAACCGTGCAATGCAGTAAATACGTAAACATTATTCTAAACAATGCAATGCAGTAAATATGTAAACATACAGGATTATACTAAACAGTGCAATGCAGTAAATATGTAAACATACAGGATTATTCTAAAAAGTGCAATGTGGTAATCATGGTAAATATTATTGGCAACAATGTGAGAAAATATATTAACCTTATGACATGTGCGCCCAGAAAATACTAAGATCATACCTGCGTTATCTGTCTTCGCTTTCCACCTATAGAAGTATCCAATCCCTAACATCACGAAAACATACCTATATAAGTTTGACCCCCTTAAACCCCACTTTTATAAATTAAAACTGGGGTTTACAGGGGTATACATAACTTTTCTTATTTCTGCTCAAAAACACAGATTGTGGGTACTCGTTAGAACCGCCTCGACGAGGCGGTTCTAACGAGTACCCACAATCTATGTTTTGAGCAGAAATATGAAAACTTTCAGAATTTTTATCTGAAACTTTTCAGTTTTAGGTGAAGAAATTTTCAATATATTTCAATAGGCGTGTTTTCGTAATGTAACATAAAAATAGGATGTGTCTCGGTCACTTATCATCAGTAATAAGCGAATGGCCACAACAAACCCTAGTATATTGTAAATAAGCCATAGACAGTATAGAGGCACAATAGAGGCTTTAGAACTGGCTAATTTATCTGATCCAACCCCGTGCTGGGATAACATAATCACTTTTTTTTGTATGACACCTTTGATCTGAATTTCACAGCGCCTAAGTAGGGGTGCTAAAATCAATAGTGTTGTACCACTTTTGCTCTCATTTTAGCTAATGTCTTTAAATTTCCGGAGAGCGGCAAGCAAAACCCTTGATCAGACTGGGCGCATGCACTGACTGATATGAGTCTTCGCTGGGTGCACGTCATCAAGTACAATTACTGACATGTCAACACAAACAATTATTAGAATTTACCACATAAATTATCACATTTTAGCTCTCTTTAAACATCCACGGAGCTGCCAGCGAAGACTCTGGTCAGACTGCGAGGATACGCAGGCTAATCTGAATCTTCACTGGTTGCTCATGTTATCAAGTACGATCTCTGACATTTCGATACAAACAATTAGCATCAGTTATTAACCCTTTTCATGCTGAATAAATTAAGATGCCACGCCCACTTCTAATTTCCAGCCAGTCAGACTACTTAATCCGAGATTTTGATAGAAGTTCACATATACTAATGACAAACAGTGCAGATCCAGATCAGATGGCTTCTTCTGAAGCCATCTGATCTGGATCTACACTGTTTGCTAAGACAGGGCATGTCGTGTTTAGCAAGAGAAGGGTTAAATAAATTATCACTTTACCTGGAGAATCGAACAGGTGTTATTGCAATATCGCTAAATCACTTCAGACGCGAAAATCTATTTAATACTTAAAAAAAAAAAAAACTTAATTCCTATCCCAGCGTTTAACTCTGAGACTGAAAACCGATGCAGCAAATTTCGATGACACCAGAATTAAATGAAGAAACTGTCATTTCATGTAAGTTTGTCCGTAAAGCACCATTTACAACAGTAGTAGACGACATCTTGTATTTATGATTGATTTGTTTTTCGATAAGATAATGCTTGACATTTTATGTGACTCGTGTGAATCAGGCAGACGATTCACATGAAATGTCAATAAATATTTTCTCGAAAACAAAAAATAGTAAAATATATAATTTATTAAACTGTCGCCTGTTGCAATTTTAAATGGCGATTTATGGGTTATCCTACATTTACAAACTCACTTTCAGTATAAAAAGATCATATTGAAGATTGGTTTTATGTGAAATGTTAATAAAGAACTATGCAAATAATTTAACAATAAGTATTTCAGATTTTTTTGTCCGTTCGTAAGCCTTTGTACCAACAAAGGTTTATGTAATATATCAATAAATGTCCGCCACTGACCACCAAGCAGTGACCAAATAATATTCAACAAATATTGTTTAGTAAACTTTCGGAATCAATATCTTGGTCATATATCAGTTTCATACTAGAGCTGTGGCAATATCACCAATGCGTCGATAAATGAGATATTATACATGGGCAGTAATCTCGTCACTCATGGCCAATTGTTACGCAAACAAATAAGTGACGCGAATATCCGGACATGAGTAGCACGAGCTTACAAGGTGGCTATTTCAGATGGGTTGTCGACAATCTGGGGCTCTTGTCGTCTAGGAGGGAGTTATTTTAAAAATTGGAGAATGCTATACTGCGCGGAATTGAATTCCCTACAACCCAGCACCCAAATTAACGTCAAAATATCGCTACGGTTCCTGGAATTTGTTTCATTCTGGCGACAATCGCTACGAATTTGGTGCCATTTTGGACGTTTTACCCATTAAAATTAATGTTTTCAGCCATATCTGTTTCTTGCGTAACGACTTGAATTGGACAGACGCCGTCATTTGCCATACGTATTACAATCATAACAATGCAAACCGTCAATGCAACCAACAAAACTGAAAAATGCTAAAATTATAGGACAGAATGAGCAGCGCGTGCGGATATGAATGACGAGACTAGGATATGAGTGACGAGAGTTGACAAAATAAAAACAAAAAAAAATGGGATTCCGAGTCAGTGCTTGTTGGAAATAGTTATAAAAGATCATAGTACAATTCCATCTTTTATAAGATACATGTACAAATTTCAAGTTCCAGTAGGCTCTGACATTTCATACAAATTGTCTCCTGTAGTGACAACTTGCATGAAATGTCAAAGTCTATTTTCTCGAAAAATAAGAAAAGTATTTTAAATTGTCATCTGCTGAAATATTTACCCAGCATGCTAACTTTGTGACAAATACAGAAAAAAAAAAAAAAAAAAAAAAAAAAAAAAAAACAGGATTAAAGTATCATAATTCATACGGCCATTTGATATTATAGATATATCGTGAAACATTTTTTCTAGTGATACCAAGTTCTATTTCATACCCATTTAATCCTGCAAACGAATTCCGGTAAAGATTCATGCGTTTTAGTGATGGCGACGTCTTTTGTTAGTTTTTGGTATGCAAGACGTCTGTAGCACGTGTTCAAGATGTTGTTTGGCAGGACATCTTAAAAAAAACCGTTTCGGTAGCAAACACCCTTTGAACACTAAGCGGACTAAGCGGAGTCGCTGAAACAAAAAATGGTGCAGATTGTTTTTCTGAACTTTTATTGGTCAAGGGAATATGAACAATTGCAACTAATATATAACTGTTGACCTGTATAGTAAAAGGGGGACATCATAATGTACGACGCCTCTAAAACATACTCAAGATGCAGTCATTTTCATTCTGGAAACGTGAGAAAAACTTGTTGGATACTAAGAATAAAGAAAATACTGAATTGTCTTCATATCATACGGGATATAAAACTGATGATGATTAATGTGACCAACACAGGATAATTTTTAACTATGGACTGGAGACGTCTATAATATATCCGGAAAATATCAAAAGAGACGACTTTCATATTAGCGAACGCTTACTGTCAGATCCTGACAGTTGAGATTGTAATTGATTGTACACGTACATTGTTCTTGATGAATAATACCGTTTAATAGACCAATTTATCCGGAGAACGCCTTTAATGCGCCGACATTGCCCACAAAGTCTTACCAGAAAGTCGACAAAATTGATCTTCTTGATGACCGCGGACCTGTCGAAAAAAAAAAAAAATACAGTTTGTCCTGTGGTCAATTCATCATTTTAAAATGCTATACAGAAAGTAGAAAAATTGATATTTTCGATGACCGCGGACCTGTCGAAAACTGTCATATTTTGCAGGTATCAGGTATCCTGATGTCAAAATATGATGATATTCTACATTTTAACTCTTTCACTGCCATAGGCTATGATAATAGGCTTTTGCAAACAGCATACATTCAGATGAGACTGCTCAATTAGCCGTCTCATCTGGATCTACGCTGCTTGACATTCAGTGTTTCAACTTTACATATCTTAACTATCTTTCCAAACGATAGTTTGTTAAATTAGAAAAGCAGACGACAAATGTCGTCCGAAATTTGGCACCAAAAGAGTTAAAGGGATTTCCAAACCCCTTCCTCCCCCTCTCCGCGCCCCCACCCTCCCCGCCCCCCAAAAAATGAAGTTTTCAACGACCGCGGCCCTGTCGAAAAAAAATCAGTTTTTGCTGTTTTCACAATTTTGCATATTTGGCATCAAATCAGTTAACTTTTCGGTTTCAGGTATCCTGATGTCAAGACATGATGATATTCTTCATTTAAAAAGGCTTTCCAGAAAATAAACAATAAATGAAGTTTTCGATGACCGCGGACCTGTCGAAAAATATATTTTTTTTTTTTTTTTTTTTTTTTTTTTTTTTTTGCTGGTTTTACAATTTTGCGTATTTGAGATCCAAATCAGTGCATATTTGGGTTTTAGGTATCCTGATGTCAAGACATGATGATAGGCTTCATTTTAAAGGGCTTTCCAGAAAATAAAAAAAAATGAAGATGTTTGATGACCGACCGCGGACCTGTCGAAAAATGTTTTTGCTGTATTCACAATATTGCATATTTGGCATTTAAATCAGTGAATTGTTGGATTTCAGGTATCCTGGCCGCGGTCTATCGAAAAAACTCAGTTTTTGCTCTTTTGACAATTTTGCATATATGGCATCCAAATCAGTGAATTCTTGAGTTCAGGTATCCTGATGTCAAGACATGATGATTGTCTTCATTTAATGGGCTTTCCAAAAGATTAAAATAAATGAAGTTTTTTAATGGCCGCGGACCTGCCTGCAACTGTCATTTTTGCTGTTTTCAAAATTTTGCATATGTGGGATCCAAATCAGTTAATGTTTCGATTTCACGTTTCCAGATTCCAAGATTTGATGATATTCTTCAATTTAAATGCCATTCCAGAAAATAAAAAAAAAATAACTAATCGATGCCCTGATGAAAAATGTTTCTTTTTTTTTTTTTTTGTTTTGTTTTTTCACAATTTTGCATATTTGGGATCTAATTCAGCGAATTTTTGGATTTTAGGTATCCTGATGTCAAGACATGATGATTTCTTTTTTTTTTTTTTTTTTTCATTTTAAAGGTCTTGAAGTTTTAAATGACCGCGGACCTGTCGAAAACAAACCAAGTTTTTTTGTGTTTTTTTTTTTTTTTTACTGTTTCTACAAAGTTTGCATCTTTGGCATCCAAATCAGTGAATTTTTAGATTTCAGGTATCCTGATGTCAAGGCATAATGGTATTCTTCATTTAAAATGGCTTTCCAGAAAATAAAAAGATGAAGTCTTTAATGACCGCGGACACGTCCAAAACTGTCATTTTTTTTCTGTTTTCACAATTTTGCATATATGGGATCCAAATCAGTGAATTTTAGAAATTTCAGGTATCCTGATGTCAAGACATGATATTCTTCATTTTAAGGAACTTTCTAGAAAATGAAATAATTGAATTTCGATGACCGCGGCCCTGTAGAAAAAAATTCAGTTTTTGCTTTTTTCACAATTTTGCATATTTGGCATCAAAATCAGTGAATTTTTGGATTTCAGGTATCCTGATGTCAAGACATGATGATATTCTTCATTTTCAAGGGCTTCCAGAAAATAAAAAAAATGAAGTTTTTGATGACTGCGGGCCTGTCACAAAATGTCATTTGTTGTTGTTGTTGTTGTTGTTTTCAAAAAATGTTACTTTTTGCTGTTTTCAGGTATACCAGAAAATCAAAAACATTGAAATTTTCGATAACCGGAGTCCTATCGAAAAATGTAATTTCTGCTGTTTTTACAATTTGGCATATTTGGGATCTAAATCATTATTTTTTTTTATTTTAGGTATCCTGATGTCAAAACATGATGATATTCTTCTTATTATTTTAAAAATCAGTTTTTCCTGTTTTCACAATTGCATATTTGACATCCATATCAGAGATTTTTTGTATTTCAGGTATCCTGATGTCAAGACATGATGACATTCTTCATTTTAAAGAGCTTTCCAGAAAATAAAAAAAAAATGAAGTTTTCGATGAACGCGGACAAGTCACAAATTTTCATGTTTTGTTGTTTTCAAAATTTTGCATATTTGGGAATCAAATCAGTAAATTTTTGGATTTCGGGTATCCTGATTCTTCATTTTAAAGGGTTTTCCATAAAATAAAAAAAAATGAAGTTTTCAATGACCGCGACCCTGTCGAAAAAACTCAATTTTTTGTGTTTTCACAATTTTGCATATTTGCGATCCAAAGCAGTGAATTTTTTAACTTCAGATATCCTGATATTCTTCATTTTAAAGAGCTTTCGAGAAAACAAAAAAAAAAGGTTTCCGATGTCCACCGACCTGTCAAAAATGTCATTTTCGCTGTTTTTACAATTTTGCATATTTGGCATCCAAATTAGTGAATTCTTGGATTTCAGGTATCCTGATATCAATTAAGACATGATGTTATTCTTCATTTTAAAAGGCTTTGCAGAAAATAAAAAAAAAAATGAAGTTTTCGATTTCCACGGACCTGTGGAAAAATGTTATTTTTCGCTGTTTTTCTTTTTTTTTTTTTTTTTTTTTTTTTTTTTTTTTTTTTTACAAATTTGCTCATTGTTGGGATCCAAATCAGTAAATTCTTGAATTCCGGGTATCCTGATGTCAAAACATGATGATATTTTTTCATTTTAATGGGGGTTCCAGAAAACAAAAAAAAAATGGAAGTTTTTTGATGACCGACCGCGGACCTGTCGAAAAATGTTATTTTTTGCTGTTTTCACAATTTTGTATATCTAGAGGAAGAGTTTGTGAAGTCAACCTGCTTCTTGGGAACACATGTTTCAAGAAACGTGACAGTCTTTTCATCATGTAGCCACGCAGATAGACTTCATCCTTTTCTCCTTTTCCGTAGGACCATGCGCAAGGTTGTCAGAGATGTAAAAGTGATCCCTGGCGAGAAAGTAGCCCTGCAACATCAGCTTCTTGTATGCGATATGATGATTGATGTGCCACCAAAATCCAAACACAAGTTCACCCCTCGCCTCAAAGTTTGGAAGCTTAAAGACCCCCAGACAAACAGTTATATCCAGGAGGTCTTCAACTCGCATGTGAGTGCGTCTGCAGGTGTAGCTGATGCTGCCACTGAGAATATCTGGAACAACATCAAGACTGGCCTGCTCAACACAACTGAGGAGGTGTATGGCACAACTCGGCATCACCGTTGACGTCGTGAAACCTGGTATTGAAATGAGCATGTGGAAAAGGCAATTGCTGCCAAGCAGGCCTGGAAGACCGGTAAAGGCATTAGGGCATCATACGATGCAGCCAAACGCATTGCCACACAAGCAGTGCACCATGCTCGTCAAGAAGCCGACAAGAAGGTCTACAAGAATATTGACCCCGAGTCTTCAGAAGTCTACCGCCTTGCTAATCAGTTTAGTAGAGAGAACGCTGATGTTGTTGGTGACAAATCGTCGAAGAATGATGCAGGGGAGATGTCAATGAGCAAAGACTCAAAGCAGAAGGCCTGATTAGAGCACTACCAAAGGCTTCTCAATGTTGAGTTTGACTGGGACCCAGACCATCTGTCTGACGAGCCACAAGTGGAGGGCCCGCCCATCCCAATCATCATTGATATGGTTAAGAAGGCTATCTCTCAGATGAAGGCGGACAAAGCACCGGGCCCATCAGGCATATTGGTGGAGATGATACGAGCAGCCGGTGACACGGGCGCCTCCATGATCCGTGACCTCGCAGCTGCAAACATTCGCGAAGGCAATGTACCCTCTGACTGGGAGCAGAGTTTCATTGTCTGCCTTTACATGGGTAAGGGGATGCACTGGAAAGGGGAAACTAACGCGGTCTCAAGCTTGACACAGCAGGTCATGAAAGTCCTGGAGAGGATTGTGGACGGCCTCATCAGACAGTTGGTGTCAATCGACGATTCCCAGTTTGGCTTCGTCCCAGGCAGAGGCACAACAGACACAAGCTTTGTAGTCAGGCAGCTGCAATAGAAGTATCTAGCTGCCAACAAGAGACTCTACTTGGCCTTTGTGGATCTGGAGAAGGCATTTGACCGAGTGCCTCGGAAGGTCATCTGGTGGGCGCTGCGAAAACTTGGTGTGGAGGAGTGGATTGTACGACTGGTGTAGGGGATATATGCCAATGCGCGGAGCCGTGTACGTCTTGGTGAGGGGTACAGTGAAGAGTTTGAAGTGAAGGTCGGTGTTCACCAAGGCTCGGTACTCAACCCACTGCTCTTCATCATTGTGCTTAAAGCCTTGTCACGCGAGTTCCACTTTGGGGTCCCCAGGCAGGACCTCTATGCCGATGAACTTGTTATCATCGCTGAATTGCTCAAGGCATATGTCAGGGGGCTCTTGAATTGGAAAGAAGCAATTGAGGAGAAAGGACTGACAGTAAATGCAGGAAAGATGAAAATCATGATCTGTGGTATGGGCCTGGACCTCCTGCAGAGTTCAGGCGAGTTTCCATGCGCCGTCTGTCGCACTGGAGTGGGCAGCAACAGCATCTTCTGCAACGGCTGCAAGCACTGGGTGCACAAGAAATGCCGTGGGTTCAAGCGCTTGACAAATGATCCTGATTACAGATGTACACGGTGCCAGGGAACTGCAGCCCCTTGGACGACAGACCACAGAGGGGTCCAAGTCGGACCTGAAGATCTGGATGTGGTAGCTTCCTTTTGCTACTTAGGAGACATGCCCTCAGCAGCCGGTGGCTGTGAACTTTCAAGCACAACACGTGTGAAAACCGCCTGGAAGAAGTTCAAGGAGCTGCTACCAGTTCTTTTTTCCCACCAGCTCCCTTTCAAGACACGTGGCCGCGTGTACAGCTCAAAAATCCGATGATGATTTAAGATGATTCGTATCCAAATCAGAGTGAATTTTTGGATTTTAGGTATCCTGGTGTCAAGATATGATGATATTCATCATTTTGGTTTAAACATATTTTATTCAAAAGTATCAATTTAAACTACAATATTGTAAACAATAAAATACAGGATTAGAACGGAAGCATACAAGCTTATATAGTTCTTCTCCATACAAAGTCTACATTGTAAGTATATGGCAAGTTTTGAGTGAAAGAAAACAAATTAACATGGTCCATTATGAAATATTAGGAGAAATAAATTCCCTGATGGAGCAATTACAGTCCATTCGCATTATCTCAAACGCTGATATAGCAAACCAATATTGACCAAGTCAAGTCCTTGATGCTTGAGACAATGAGAGTAGACTCTAATTTTTATTGAGTTAATATGATGTCAGAATTTTGGACAAAAAAAAAATAAGGAGAATTACAAGATGGAAATGTACAGAATGACAACAAGTGAATTGGAATTTTGCTTTTCGGGAGGCAGAGGAAGGGGTTTAGGGTTTGTGCACCGGTAATAACATGACTTTCGGGGGTTTGTTCTATTAAAATATTGAGTACCATCGCATTCCTGACTCTGTAACAACCCATTTGTCAAGAGTTATGTAAACCGTTTTGTATCTAATATGTACTTCTGAACTTTATTGAATATAGATATGTTTATGTCAAGAGGGAGTGTAACATCTCCAAATAATAACACTTTGAGCGTTACTGTCTGGTACTGGGCGACATAATTTAATAGCGTTGTTCTTTGTTCGTTATAATACGTACACTGAAGGAAAAAATGGTTGGTATTTTCCACAGATCCACAGCGGCACAATGGAGAATCAGTTAAGTTTTTTGAATAGAGATCGTTATTTAGTGAACTACAATTTGTACGAAGTCGTGTGTGCAGTATCTGTGCTTTCCTTGTGCCACTGTAGAAATGTTTCGGAACTGTAGTTCGTTCCCTGTTAATATTGCATTTGAACGAATGAAGCGAGTCTGACTGTCTAACATCGTTAGTTAGTTCGTTCCACTCTCTAACTACCGACGGCAAGAATGAATTGTAATACTGATTCGTTCTTGAGGCTACAGATTCAAGATCATCTGCGTTCCGTAGATTATAATGGGAAATGGAATTGACAGACTGGGGAACTAGATCAGAGAGATAGGAAGGAGATATATTGTTAATCATTTTGTAGAAAAGAGTAAGTTTGTGGTATTTTCGTCTTTTTTCTAGTGAATCCCATCCTGCCTCAATATACAGTAAGTATAAAGAAATCAATTTGGTGGTACCAGTAACTATTCTAGCTGCCTCGATTTGTACTTTTTCAATTTCTTGTTTTTCGTATTGAGAGCAGTTATCCCAAACAACATCACCATATTCCAGGATTGGTCTGATAAATGATGTTTATATTACTTCAAGTGACTTTCTGTCTAATCTAAACTTTAATTTTCTCATGACATTTATTCTTCTCCAGGCCTTCTCAAGTATATAATTAATTTGGTTGTGCCAAGTTAAATTGTTTGAAAAGTAAAGTCCTAGATGCTTATGAGATTCGACTTCAATTTGTTGGTTTTGCATATAAAGGGGTGGGTGTAAAGGTCTGTTAATTTTACGGGAAATAAGAAGTGATTCAGTTTTTGTTGGATTAAAAGACACAAGCCATGTTTCAGCCCACTTGAGAATTTTGACTAAGTCTGCATTAAGCTGCTCGGCGGATGTTATAGGGTTTTCAACAATCATAAAAAGGCTAGTATCGTCAGCAAAGAGCCGAATGATGGAACCTATTTCGTTTACAATATCATTTATGTAAATCAAAAATAATAATGGGCCAAGAATTGAGCCTTGCGGCACACCTGCTAGAATTTTGGACCAATCGGAACTAACACCAGGTAGTATTACACGCGGTTTTCTGTCATATAAGTAATTCTTAAACCAGGCGAGGAGTTTTCCGG
The DNA here is from genome assembly GCA_964016985.1 of Anodontia alba. Taxonomy (NCBI): domain Eukaryota; kingdom Metazoa; phylum Mollusca; class Bivalvia; order Lucinida; family Lucinidae; genus Anodontia; species Anodontia alba. The sequence goes on from OZ024834.1 coordinate 68,519,219, forward strand.
TAACACCAGCGGCTTCGAGTTTGTGAATAAGACCTTTATGCCACACTCTATCAAATGCTTTACTTATATCACAGAAGACAACTCTGATCTCTTTACCAGCGTCCAAAGCTTGACAAAAGGTATTGTATAGAAAAGTGAGTTGATTTACAGTAGAGTCGCCTGGTATGAATCCAGACTGTAGAGGTGTGAGTATATTATTGTCTTGTAAGTGATTGAATAAATGTTTGAAAACTATTCGTTCAAATACCTTGTCCTCGGAATTAAGTAGTGATATAGGTCGGTAACTACTGACTAATGAAGGGTCGTCTTTTTTGTAAACAGAGCAAACGTTTGCTTCTTTGTATGAAATCGGAAGTATTCCTGTGCTTAAAGATAAGTTGAACAGTGAACAGAGGGGAGTAGAGAGTTCTTTAGATCATTCTTTGAGGATGCGATTACTTAGACCATTTGGACCAGAAGCTTTGCAAGTGTCAAGGGATTTGAGAGACGATTCAACTTCTAGTGGCGTTATAATAATAGTATCAAGTACTGAGTTGGTCGCATGTGGCGTTAAATCAGGAAGCACGGCATTACTGTCGTTAAGGAGGGATTGACTTGAAAAAAATTCATTCAAAACACGAGCCTTATCATGATCATCATTAAAAATACAACCATTGATTGCAAGGGGTGGGATAGTGGATGATGCTTTTGGAGATATAAAAAATTTGAGTGTAGTCCACCAGTCTTTCGAAGTCAAAGAATCTGATTTTAGCTTCTCTGCAATATCATCATAGAATTTGGTTTTTGATTTGCGTATCATAGAATTGGTTTTGTTCCTCAGTTTTTTTTAAATTTGGCCCAAATTGTAAAAGTGTTGAGTAATTTTGCTTTACGATAAGCTCTTTTACGTTTCCGGATATAGCGTTTGATAGTTGTGGTGATCCAGGGTGGGTCTGAAGTATTTATAGTGACGATTTTGTTAGGTATGCATTCTTTCGCGATTGAAATTATGTGTTGAGTTATGTTTTGGGCATAGGTATTTATATTTGAATTTTTTAAGGCTTCCCGGTCTATAGCTGCTGCTTTGGCTCTTAAAAGATTATAATCACCTTGATTGTAAGACCAAATGTGTCTCTTATAACATTGCAGTTTTGGTTTAGAAAATTTAAATATGCCATATATTGGACAGTGATAACGCATATCTTGACAAAGAAAAGGGTCTCCCACTCCGCTTGTTACCAAATGATCCTTGTTACTAACGAGAACTAAATCAAGAAGGGATGAGGAATTTTCAGTAAAATGTGTTGGCTGATTTATTGTCTGGAATAGGGCAAATTGTCTACAGAGATCCTCAATTTTCCTTGATGATTGTGAAGTAAGCATGTTGTAATTAAAATCGCCAGTCACTATTATATCATTTATGCCAGTATCTACAGCTAAATGCAACGAATCTTCTATTGTGGAATAGTAAAGCGCGTCCGAGTTAGGTGCCCTGTAGAAAATGCCGAATAATACATGCTTATGTTTATTTATGAGTTCTATCCATATACACTCAGTTTCTCGTGGTTCTAAATCATATCTACGTTTATAGTAAATGCCCTCTTTTATATATACCATGATACCGCCATACCTATCTCTTTCACGGTCCTTACGTTCTGGGGTACCGTACGAATGCAATAAGAGGTCTTCAGTCGATATCGCTGGACTTAACCAGGTTTCTGAGAAAGCTAGTATATCAAAGTCTAAGAGCTCTGTGTACAGAACATCTAATTTAGAAGTAATACTCTGGACATTATAATGAACAAATGATAGGTGGTGATTTAGATTAAGAGAGTTTATGATAGAGCTAGTCGTACTGGTGGTAGAATCAGATGAGCTGCTAGATGAGGTAGTTGAAGAAGGCCCTGGGTTAGGATGTATATCACCTGAGCACATCATAAGTATAAAGAGCCACGTTAAAGAAAGGATAGTAAAGAAGCATACTGAGAGACGAACTGAAAATTCGACATTTGCTGTAAGGCACTTACCGGGTATTACCGCCTTGTTTAAGTTTCTAGGTAAAATTTGACTTACAAGATTTGCACTGATTTCTATTGACTTTTGCAAGGATAAAGTTTGACAAACCTGAAAATGTATATTGAGTATTACTAAAAAATGAATTGTGATAGGCAAGTAGCTTATGCGACGGTATATTGGCATGATAGAGATATGTCGTTTGTTATAGCAGGATTTTATGTAGTTGTTGACAGCAAACACAGAAACAACATAATCTCCATCATACCAACAGTCACATACGTTAGTTTTGATTCGATAGTAAATGACATTACCAGTGCACAACCCCGTTTCCAGATCTCCGCGAAAGAAGCAAAGTCATAAATAACAGCAAGGAACAAAATCATGATTATAACAGTTGGAGGAAATATATATACATCAGCTAGATTTTAGTGTAGCTATTTTGATCTTGGAATATTCTTGTGATAGCTTCAGTCATTACCACTCTCTGGGCTAAATCAGCAGACGACAAACCGGAGAATCCCTCCCTCTCCCACGCAGAGAGCAGGTCCGACAGCCCATGCAATTTGTCTATGATAGAGACAACTTGTACGAAATGCCGAAAATCCGCCCTGGCCAAAAACAAGTATGAACACCCAAATACATCATCCGCCGAAAAAAGCTTACCTAGAGTGCAAACAGATAAAAGTAAATCTTGATTCCGCTAGGTTAGCAAGAAATTAAAACAGATGTAACACGCATAAAGGGCTTTCCAGAAAATAAAAAGAAATTAAAGTTTTTGATGACTGTGGCCCTGTCGAAAAAACTCTGCTGTTTTCACAATTTTTCATATTTGGGAATCAAATCAGTAACTTTTGGATTTCAGGTATCCCGATCTCAAGACATGATGATATTCTTCATTTTAAAACGTTTTTCAGACAAACAAAAAAATTGAAGTTTTCGATGACCGAGGAGCTGTCGAAAAATGTCAGGTTTTGCTTTTCAAAAATTTGCATATTTGGGATCCAAAAATTCTTAAATTTTAAGTATCCTGATGCCAAGACATACTGATATTTTTCATTTTAAAGGGCTTTCCAGAAAATAAAAAAAAAAAGTTGAAGCTTTCGATGACCGCGGCCCTGTCGAAAAAACTGAGTTTTTTTATGTTCTCACAATTTTGCACTTATGACAACCAAATCAGTGATGTTTTGGATTTCATGTATCCTGATATATACACATGATGATATTCTTCATTTTAACAGACTTTCCACAAAATAAAAATAAAAAAGAGGCCCACGGGCCACAACTCGCTCACCTGAGTGAAACCGACACTGCAGATATGCAGATGGCATGCAACATTTTTCCAATACTCTTATGACAAGGCAATGGCTTAAACAGTTTTTGAAATATCTTGCTTACAAGGTTAAAATGCTGAAATTTTCAAAACGTCACAAGTAAAACAAGTCACCCCCAATGCCTCCTACCAACTTTTGAGTCAACTGGCATTTCGGTGCAGTAGAAGAAGCAAAAAATAGATTTTCAAGATGGCTGCCATCTTGGATTTCCGATCGGAATGATTATAGCTATTTTTTGATCTACAAGTCACCCTGATGCTTCCTACTAAGTTTCAAGTCAATTGACTTTTAGGTTTAGGAGAAGAAGCGAAAAATAGATTTTCAAGATGGCTGCCATGGAGGCCATCTTGGATTTTCAATTGGCACGATTTTAGCTATTTTTGATGTACAAGTCATCCCGATGCTTCCTAGCAAGTTTGGAGTCAATTGGCCTTTCGGTTCAGGAGAAGAAGCGAAAAATAGCTTTTCAAGATGGCTGCCATGGTGGCCATCTTGGATTTCTAATCAGCACAATTTTAGCTATTTTTGATTTATAAGTCACCCCAATGCTTCCTAACCAGTTTGGAGTCAATTGGCTTTTGGGTTTAGGAGTAGAAGCGAAAAATAGATTTTCAAGATGGCTGCCATGGCGGCCATCTTGGAATTTGGACCGACACGATTTTAGCTATATTTTATCTACAAGTCACCCTGATGCTTCCTAGCAAGTTTGGAGTCAATTGGCCTTTCGGTTCAGGAGAAGAAGCGAAAACGATTTTTAAGATGGCGGCCATGGCGGCCATCTTGGATTTCCGATCGGAACGATTTTAGCTATTTCTTTTTATCTACATTTCACCCTGATGCTTCCTACCAAGTATCGAGTCAATTGGCCCTGGGGTGTAGGAAGAGTAGGCTTTTAAAGCAATTGTTCACGCCGCATGACGCACGCCGCATGACCCATGATGGACGACGGACATTGACTGACCACAATAGCTCACCATGCGCACTTCATGCTCAGGTGAGCTAAAAATCTGAGCAAATTTGGCTCAGTGGCTTCAGAGAAGTCGTCAAATTCTCAACAATTTTCCCATATAAATGTTATGGGGCTCATACAAATGCATAGGGAAGCAAACTTGACCTTGCCATAAAAAGGTCAAATGTCAACGTACGATAATCTTTTTAGCAATTTTGGTAGATCTCCTGTCCCTGATGATTTGTGCACAGATTTAGCCCCAAGGCATCCTCAGTTCTGAAGAAGAAGATTTTTAAAGGGTCTTACCATATATATGGATGGTGGTCATCTTGGTCGACCTACCGCGACCATTTTAGCAATCTTTCGTTTCCCTGACTTAAGAAGGCACAATATGAAATTTGAGCAAATTTGGCTCAGTGGCTTCAGAGAAGAAGAAATTTAAAATTCTCAACAATTTTCCTATTCAAATGTATGGGGCTCATACAAATGCATAGGGAAGCAAACTTGACCCTGCCGTAAAAAGGTCAAATGTCAACGTACGACAATTCTTATTGCAACTTTGATAGATCTCTCGTTCTCGATGATTTGTGCAAAGATTCAGCCCCAAGGCATTCTCGGTTCTGGAGAAGAAGATTTTTAAAGGTTTTTACCATATATGGGCATGGCGGCCATCTTGGTCACAGACCGCGACAATTTTAGCAATCTTTTGTTTCCTTCCCCACACTAAGGTGGCTCCATATGAAATTTGAACAAAATTAGCTCACAGGCTTCAGAGGAGAAGTCGTTTGAAACTCTTAACAATTTTCCCATTCAAATGTATAGAGCTCATACAAATGCATAGGGAAGCGAACTTGACCTTGCCGTAAAAAGGTCAAACGTCAACGTACGACAATTCTTTTAGCAACTTTGGTTGACCTCTCGTCCCCGATGATTCGTGCAAAAATTCAGCCCCAAGGCATCCTCGGTTATGGAGAAGATTTTTAAAAGTTTTTACCATATATGGGCATGGCGGCCATCTTGGTCAACGGACCACGACAATTTTAGCAATCTTTTGTTTCCCCACCCTAAGGTGGTTCCATATGAAATTTGAACAAAATTAGCTCAGAGGCTTCAGAGGAGAAGTCGTTTGAATCTCTTAACAATTTTCCCATTCAAATGTATAGAGCTCATACAAATGCATAGGGAAGCGAACTTGACCTTGCCGTAAAAAGGTCAAACGTCAACGTACCACAATTCTTTTAGCAACTGATTGATCTCTTGTTCCCGATGATTCGTGCAAAGATTCAGCCCCAAGGCATCCTCGGTTATGGAGATGAAGATTTTTAAAGGTTTTTACCATTTATGGGCATGGCGACCATCTTGGTCAACGGACGGCGACAATTTTAGCAATCTTTTGTTTCCCCACCCTAAGGTGGCTCCATATGAAATTTGAACAAAATTATCTCACAGGCTTCAGAGGAGAAGTCGTTTGAAACTCTTAACAATTTTCCCATTCAAATGTATAGAGCTCATACAAATGCATAGGGAAGCGAACTTGACCTTGCCGTAAAAAGGTCAAACGTCAACGTACGACAATTCTTTTAGCAACTTTGGTTGACCTCCCGTCCCCGATGATTCGTGCAAAGATTCAGCCCCAAGGCATCCTCGGTTATGGAGAAGTAGATTTTTAAAGGTTTTTACCATATATGGGCATGGCGGCCATCTTGGTCAACGGACCGCGACCATTTTAGCAATCTTTCGTTCCCCCACCCTAAGGAGGCTCCATATGAAATTTGAGCAAAATTGCTCCGCGGCTTTAGAGAAGAAGTCGTTTGAAAATGTTAACGGACGGACGCACGTACGGACGGACGGACGGACGGACGACGGACGAAAAGTGATCACAATAGCTCATCCTGAGCAGAGCTCAGGTGAGCTAAAAATGAAGTTTTCGTTGGCCGTGGACCTCTCAAATAATATTTTTTCCCTGTTTTCACAATTTCGTATAATTGGGATCCAAATCCGTAAGTTTTTGGATTTCAGGTATCCAGATGTAAGACATGATGATATTCTTCATTTAAAACGGCTTTGCAGAAAATAAAAAAAATTGAAGTTTTCGATGACCGCAGCGGTGTTTTTTTTTTTTTTTTTTTTTTTCCTTTTTTGACAATGGCATATTTGGCATCCATATCAGTGATTGTTTTGGATTTCAGGTATCCTTATGTCAAGACATAATGAGTCTTGATTTTAAAAGGCTTTCCAGAAAATCGAAAAATTTGAAATTTTGGATGACCGTGGATCTGTCTAAAAATGTCATTTTTTAGCTGTTTTCACAATCTTGCAAATTTGAGATCCATATCAGTGAATTTTTGGATTTTAGGTTTCCTGGTGTCAAGACATGATAATATTCCTCATTTTAAAGTGCTTTCCAGAAAGACAAAAAAAATGAAGTTTTCATTGACCGCGGACCTGTCACAAAATGTCATTTTTTGTTGTTTTCACAAGTTTGCATAGTTGGGGTCCGAATTATGGATTTTTGGATTTTAGGTACCCTGCTGTCAAGACATGGTGGTATTCTTCATTTTAAAGGGCTTTCCAGGAAATACAAAGCTTTAGTTTTTGATGACCGCGGCCCTGTCGAAAAAAAACTTACCGTATTCGATCTAATTACCGCACATACCCCTATAACCGCACAGTCAAGAAATTCCGTAGTCTTCAGATTACAGCCAGTGTAATTTTTCTTTACTTTTTTTTAAAAGCATATGTTGTGGGTACTCAGTTGAATTGCATCGTCTTATCGGTCAAAGAAAATCAGAAACAATCACATAATCATCATCAAATAAGTCCTTTTTTCTGATCTTTTTTATAGTGTATCCTTAATAGGTAGATACATATTTTACCACAAATGAGTGTTCCCAGTAATTTTGAAAAACCTAAGCGCACAGTGCGGTAATTAGGTCGAATACGGTAGTTTTTGCTGTTTGCACAATTTTGCATACTTGGGATCCAAATCAGTGACTTTTCAGATCCCAGGTATCCTGATGTCAAGACATGATGATATTCTTCATTTTAAAGGGCTTTCCAGAAAATCAAAAAAAAAAAAAAAATAAAATAAAATAAATAAAATACAGTTTTTGATGACCGCGACCCTATCGAAAAACTCCGCTTTTTTGCTGTTTTCACAATTTTACATATATCAGTGAATTTTTGGATTTCAGATATCCTGATGTCAAGACATGATGATATTCTTCGTTTTTAAGGGCTTTCCTTGACCGTGTTGAAAAATGTTATATTTTCCCGTTTTCACAATTTTGTATATTTGGGATCCAAATCAGTGAATTTCTGGACTTCAGGTATCCTGATGTCAAGACATGATGTTTTTGATGACCGCGGACCTGTCGAAAAATGTCATTTTTTGCGGTTATCAAAAGTGTGCATATTTGGCATCCAAATCAGGGAAGTTTTGGATTTCAGGGTCCCTGATGTTAAGATGATATTCATTTTAATAGGCTCTCCACAAATTGAAAAAATTGAAGTTTTCGATGACCGCGGACCTGTCGAAAAATGTCTTTTTTTTTATACCTGTTTTCACAATTTTGCATATTTGGGATCCAAATCAGTGAATTTTTGGATTTTAGGTGTCCTGATGTCACAGTCAAGACATGATGATGTTCTTCATTTTAATGGGCTTTCAAGAAAATAAAAAAAATTTGAAATTTTCGATGACCGCGGCCCTGTCGGTTTTTGCTGTTTTAACAATTTTGCATATTTGCCATCCAAATCAGTGAATTTTCGGATTTCAGGTACCTTGAAGCCAAGATTGATGATATTCTTCATTTTAAAAGGCTTTCCAAAAATTCAAAAAAAAACTGAGGCTTTCGATGATCGCGGACCTGTCAAAAATGTCACTTTTATTTATGTTTTCACAATCTTGCATATTTGGGATCCAAATCAGTGAATTCTTGGGTTTTAAGTATCTTGATGTCAAGACATGATGGTATTCTCCATTTTAAAATGCTTTCCAGAAACAGGACCGCAGATCTCTTTTAAAAAAAAAAACGTTTTTCCTGTTTCCACAATTTTGCATATCTGGAATCCAACTCATTGACCTTTTCTTTTTCTTTTTTGTATCCTGATGTCAAGACATGATATTCTTCATTGTAAAATGCTATCCAGAGAATAAAAAATGCAGTTCGATGACCGCTGACCAATCGAAAAATGTCATCTTTTGCTGTTTTTACGATTTTGCATATTTGAGATCCAAATCAGTGAATGTTTGGATTTTAGGTATCCTGATGTCAAGAAATATTTTTTTTTATATTTTAAAGGGCTTTCCAGAAAAAAATAATAAAAAAAAATAAGTTTTCGATGAACGCGGACCTGTCGAAAAATGTCATTTTCTCCTCGTAACGAGCCGTCTCATCAGGATCTATACTGTTTACCTGTCCAAATACAAAGATGTACGAGTTCACATTAGAATTCAGGGATGAAAGGGTCAAAGTTTAAGCTATTAACTTTGGAACCTGTCCTATGTGTTTGCACAAAATTAGGATCCGCCCCTCTCCAGTGGGCGGGTTAACCAAAAGATCCTAAGTTATCTCTAAGGATTTAAATACAGCCTCTAGAAGAAATTATTTATTCAGAAATTATCTATGCTACTCATTTCATTACTTTGTATCGTAAACAAAGGGATTCTGGGGTGGGGGTGAAGTGTCAGAAATAATGTTTACGTGATAGGAAAGTTACGGTATATAAATAATTGGGAACTTCACTATTATCCGTTTATAGGTATAGTAATGATGTGTATAAGTATGATAATATTTTGGTTCTAAGAAGATTAAAACCTAATTTTATTTAAAAATTATTTTGTTAATGACGACTCAAGTTTTATTTCGATATAAGCTCATTAAAAGTTATAAACATATATATTTTAGTTTTTTCAGAAACTGACTTTTATCTGAAAACTTCATGTAGTTAGGATACTAGGGTGAATGTTATACTGAAGTTAAAGCATTGACATTTAATGCCTCTATTTCCAGCTTGCATTCTACTTAATCTTTATTGGACCGTTATCGGCCCGCAGGGCTCCTGTCGGGCCGATAACGGCCCGATATAGATTTAGCTGGGTTTAAATCTCGGACAGATAAGTAATACAAAAACGAGTAATTGAAACATTAAACATTGTATTGTCTTCATTCATATAAAGGAATTTTAAAGTGTATATGTGCTGTCCAAAAGTGCATCTTTTTTTTTTTTTTTCATTTGTGTGCGGTATTTTTAACTATTTGTGTTTTTGGAAATACGCATTAGAAACCATCACGAAAACATGCCTATATAATTTTGACCCCCTTCAACCCCACTTTTATATAGTAAAACTGGGGTTTACAGGGGTATACATTATTTTTCTTATTTCTGCTCAAAAACATAGATTATGGGTACTCGTTAGAACCGCCTCACCGAGGCGGTTCTAACGAGTACCCACAATCTATGTTTTGAGCAGAAATACGAAAAATATCAGAATTTTTATCTGAAATTTTTCGCTTTTTTGGTGGTAAAATTTTCAGTATATTTGAATAGGCGTGTTTTCGTAATGGTTATCACAGTGCATATGTTAATGTATGTTACAGTCAGATACATTAAAAAATGTTTTCATGATGCATGTGTTAATGCATGTGCGTATAATGATAATTTTTTTTGTCTTAATCAAGAAAAATTTTATTCATTCATTTGCATATTTCCTTAAGGTGAATAGATACGCTTTCAGGGGAGGCAACTCTGTCAAAATTGTTTTGTCTCCCTTTTGAAAAATAGTCCTCTCTGAAAGAAAAAAAAAATGCATGTAAAAGGGAAGGAGTTTCCTTTGAAGGAAAGAGTTTTCTTTCCTTTTAGGGTAAAATAGCTTTCAGAAATGCCTTGGTGTGTAGAAAAGTAAACGAGTAGTCGCTAAAAAAGAAATAAAAGGGGAACAATTGTTTTTCGCTAAAGGGAAAACAATGCAGGTCAAGAATGTAGGAGTATCTAAGATGCAAGATCTTGAAAAATTGTGCATTTTGATGCAAATGGGTCAAAATCGGATGGAAATTAAGTATGATATCAAGGTTCGAAAATAATGATGTATAAAATATCAAAACTGCTTTTATGGGAGCCGCCATTTTGAATATTAAAGGAGGCTTTTTGACGTCATAAAGCCTTAATTAATTTAATAAGCAAAACCTAAATAAATAAGATTAGCAACAGTATTCAAATTTCATATTTGTATATACAGCTTCTCGCCTTGCCATTTATGCTTAAAACAGTATTAATTTCTGTCAGAAAGAAGATCTTATTCAATATTTTGAAATGTTTAGAACCTCATTAAATATTCAAAATGGCGACGTCCTTGAATACGATTTGAAATCTTTAAACGTCTTTCAGTTCGATTTGGATCAAATTTACATCAAAATGCATGATTTGAGGTAGCGCACGACAAAACCTACAATAAGCCCTGTGTGACCAGAAAAAGACTCAGGTCAGCATGTACATCCACCCAGTATGGCAAGGGTTCTTATTTAGCCCTCTTTGGGTAGCCCGGAGGCTGTAGAAGACACATGCGATCAGCGTAGACTCTGATCAGACTGCATGTATTCGCAGGCTATTCTGAGTCTTCGCTGGTTGTACAAGGATTATTGTAGATTTTGTCGTGTGCAGGCTCACTTGTCAAGAGATTTTATCTCGGATTCATTCTTCACCAACCTTGCGTTTACCTTTAAGATTAGTCTTTTTGAATAGAGAGGCATATGCTTTCAGATCAGGCCCCGAGATTTAAAACTTTTTTCATGCTCAACTCAGCTGAGCATGAAATTTTCCCTGCTAATAAATATGAAAATGCCAACAATTGTTGGCATTTTCATATTTATTAGCAGAAAAATTTTCATGCTCAGCTATGTTTAGCAAGAAAGAATTGGCAATTGTTAGTAAGTTGAGATTTGTCAGCAGGACAAAGTTCATGCTTAACTGTGTTTGAGCACGAAAAAAAATTTATTACTCCGGAGCAAGAGTGATCCCCTTAGAAGATGCATCTATTCACTTCAAGCTAAAAAGATCCAAGTTGTGCGAAAAGACAAAAGAATATCCAATTCAGCTACATCAGAACATGAGACATTCAATATATATTTAGTTATAGTTTTAGATTTATTCAAACTTTGCATCTTTGTCCTATAATGTAACTTAAAAGTTTTGTTTAAAATCAGCGAAAATGGTTATTACATTTCAAAGACTGTTAATTTCTCATCGACGCTTTATCACAAGATGGTTGGTCCGTATCGCGGCTGTATTTTCAACGATTATCCTTCTGTCTGTTTATCTTACTGTTTCCGAAACGCCACAAAAATCAAGTAAGTTATTGAGATCAATTCATAATCATTCATTCCTTGGGTTAAGATCGACCTTAACTTTAAGGCCTAGATTTGCGTAGCAAATTTTGCATTTCCACATTCAAATTGATTTTCAACGACAAAACAAGTTTTACGTGCTTAATTTCTTATGTTAAAAATTCGAATCTAAAGTTAAGGTACGTCTTAATTCAAAGGAATAATTGTGAAATTGGGCCCTGGCCGCCTCCATTTGAGCGAGTGCATGACAAAACCTACAATAAGACCTGCGATCAGTTAAGACCCAGATCAGCAAGGTTGCGGTCTGATCAGAGTCTTTGCTGAGCACATGTGCCTTCTACACCCTCCAGGCTATCCAAAGAGGGGTAAACGAGAACACTTGCCAAATTGGCTGGATGTAAAAGATGATCTGAGTCTTGCTGGTATTGTGCGTTTTAATGTGCGCTGACTCCTGTTTTAACCCTTGTCCTGCTGAACCCGGATATGCCCTTCCTTTGCAAACAGTGTAGATCCAGATCAGTTAGCTTCTGAAGATCTGGATCTGCACTGTTTGCCATTAAGTATGTGAATTTATAGCAACAGTTAGGATCAAGTAATCTGATTGGCTGAAAATTAGAAGTGGGAGTGGCATCTTAATTTATTCAGCAGGACAAGGGTTAATAAACAGATGTGTGATGCATTGATTACTTAACCTGTTTTCATCAGCTGAGAGAATAATACAAATCTTTACAATAACTGTAGTGGTTCAGCCACTCAAATCATTCGAATTTTCAGTTAAATCTTATTGATGATTGATTTATTTAACTTGCGCGGAAAGTGTTGCGATTTGTTGGTAATCAAAAACGAATTAGAATGGTGGCCGGAGATACCGTGCAAATAGGATCAAATGACCCGTTTGCCATTTCTATTGAAACAACCTGTGATTCGAGAAACCCGTCAAATCAGTTGGTACATGTAATTGTCTCAAGTTTTACGAGGGTCGTGCAAAAAGTTCTGTCACTAGTAGGCTTCGTTAGGTTTATCCCAGGTATATTTTAAAATGTTTCACTGCACTTGAATGGTGTGTTGAATAGCTAACGATACCCGTTTATTTCGTGCAAATTGCTTTCCAACTGACCGAGTTGTTTCAAACTGAAATAGATGCAGTCATATACACTGACCAATTTACTTGTTACATTGGAACATGGCCCAGAAGACTGAAATTCGTAGCTATATTAAATGCCGCATTAGGCTTAATATAGATTCAAAGCAGATATTTAATGAATTGTGTGGTATATATGGACCTCAGACCATTTCAATGCGCACAGTATTTAGGTAGGTTAAAGCTTTTAAAGCTGGGAAATTTTATGTTGAAGATGATACCCGCCCTGGAAGGCCTAAAACCTCTGTTACCAAGGCTAACATCGCTGCTGTAAAGATTGTGATCGAACAGGATGCGCGATTGTCTGTCAAAGATATAGCTAGTTGTACTGGCATATCAGAAGGTAGTGTGCAAACAATTCTGAAAAAGCGTTTGGACCTGAGAAAGGTTTGCGCTAGGTGGGTACCTCATTTACTCACGGAGGAGCAAAAGACACAACGCCTTAAATGTGCCCGGGAACTTTTGAAAACATACAAAGGCTGTAATAGTCGGGTTATTTCTAACTTGCTAACAGGTAATGAAACCTGGGTGCACATGTTTGAGCCAAGAAGAAGGGCTGATAATAAGCAATGGAAGCGAAAAGATAAAAAACGCCCATGTATTGCCAAGAGAACCAGAAGTTCGAAAACGATGTTGTACGCAATTTTCTTTAAGTCAAGTGGGCCAGTCATTCAAGTGCCTTGTCCATTTGGTCATACAGTCACTGGCCAATTCTACAAGAATTCTGTACTGAAGAAAGTGAAAGAGTTTTATAATAAGAAACGACCAAGCTAAGGATGGCCAGGAGTCCACCTTTTACATGACAACGCCTCCTCTCATAAGTGTGAGGTTGTTAAGTCTTCTTTGGCTTCTGAAAAGGTGAAAGTTTTAAACCATCCACCTTATTCACCTGACCTGAGTCCCTGTGACTTCTTTTTATTTGCAAGTCTTAAGAAAATGCTTTCTGGAAATAAGTATACGTCTAGAAGTTCTCTTGGCAGCGCTATTTATCAGTGTCTCCAACAGATACCAAAAGAAGACACTATTTATCTGCTTTTCGCGACCGGATAAAAAGGTTACAAAAATGTGTTTCAGTAAAGAGGGAACACTTCGAAGGTTTGTAATAAAAATATGTTTGATAAAACGTAGCACTGAAGTAATCCGAACCCAGTGACAAAACTGTTTGCAGGACCCTCGTAATTTTGCTTGACAGTATACTCTTCAGGAACTTCGTTTTAAAAAGAATGGCAGTTAAAACGTGTAGCAACCGTAAGTCGCATTCTCTAAAAAGGAGTCAGTTGTAATCGCTTCAATTTATTAACAGAATGTATGCGTTATCAAGAAATTTTACCTCGTTATCGCTTATGACGCCATTTTGATGCAAAACATATCATTATTCTGTACTGTTCTATTCCATTATATGTCATATTCTATTCTATTCTCTTTGTTTTTATAATTGCAGAATATGTTCTCAGACTAACCGTGTTTGATCAGCCGCCAACCATGGCGAGCATTGTCAAAGAGGACATGTTGACTACAGGTAGTAACGTGATGATAGTGTCCTATATGAGGGGTGGTTCGTCTATGAGCGGCCAGGTGTTCAGGGACAACGAAGATGATTTCTATGTCTACGAACCATTGATACAGTTAGCACCTTACCAATACCTCACAGAAAATCGGTACTGCGAAATGAGAATACTGAAATGCAGGTAGTGATACAGTATTATACAGGTCACGCTATGCGAAATCGTATCCTTGGGCGTAAGCGGACAACGAAGGCCCAGATCAGCCTGCGCTTCCGCGCAGTCTGATCAGGGCTTTCCTGCCGACTAACAGTATTATTGAATACAACAAAATGTATGAATTGAGCGCAAAGGCCCGGATGATATTTTTCACATGCGCACGATGATCTGAATCTGCGCAGTGTGCGCATGTTCGAATGCACTTTTTCGCTTGGCGCGACCAATACAGTAGAGCTTCGATAACTGGAACACCGATAACTCCAACACCCTTAATAACTGCTATAATTGTTCGTTTCCACCATTCCCGTTTCTTTAGAATTCATCCCTCGATAACTGGAAGAGCCCAAAACAACTATTTTTGATGGTCCCCATGCAATTCTAGTTCTCGAAATTTCACTGTACTCATTTAAAAGAGGGAGAACTGGAACAATTGTTTGTCCAATCCAGTCACTTTTCTTTAGAATTCATCTCTCGATAAGTAGAACAACCAAAACATAGAACTATTTTTTGATGGTCCCCTTCTGTTCTAGTTCTCGAAGTTTCACTTATATCTATCTAAAACAGGGATGACTTGAACAATTCTTTCTCCTAACTATTCATTTTTCTTTATAATTCATCCCTCGATAACTAGAACAACCCATAACTAGACATATTTTTGTTGGTCTCCAAGCTTTTCTAGTTCTCAAAGCTTCACTGTACTCATTTAAAAGAAAAATGACTGAAACAAGTGTTTGTCCTAACCATTCATTTTTCCTTAGAATTCATCCATCGATATCTTGAACAACCCATAACTAGAACTATTTTTGACTGTCCCCACGCTTTTCTAGTTCTACAAATTTCACTGTATTTTTAAGTTCCTACTGGCGGCCGTAAAACGTCACTCCGTACTTCAGTATTGCAGAGTTTGTACTCAATAGTTCCCATTGGTAAACCATTTATTATGAAAATTTAGCTGTTGTTAAGGCGACTTTTGAAGTGCACGTTATACAAAATGTCTCGTGGGTTCCCTATCCTGTTTACAATATCCGGTGATTCTATAAGCGAGCAACGAAGGCACTGATCAGACTATGCAAATGCGCGGGTTGATCTGGGTCTTCGATTTTCGGAAACGCACGGAGACTTCATACACTCGGTGGATTTATCTGCCATATTTTACAAGGGAGACACCTTTTGCAGCTTGCACACGAAGTTCCTTCTAAAACAGTGGAGCAAATTCTTTCATTTTAGAACAGATTCCCTTTTGAGAATGGTACAAAAGCAATTTTGACTGAGTCACTCCCCTGAATGTCATCCATTCCCCTTAAGGAGACTAGGTACGCTTGGTAGAGTTTTCTCAATTTCCGCCAAAGAAGACAACTCTTGTGACTTCCTGTTTGCTTTACTGCGTGCTAAGCCCTTTCTAAAAAGGGATCTACTCTAAGAGGAAAGAATTTGCTCCCAATATTAGCAAATTCTTTCCTTTTAGGATAGACCCCTTTTCAGAATGGGACAAATTCCATTTTGACAAAGTTGTCTCCCCTGAAAGTGTATTGATTTCCCTTTAATCCCATTCGCTTATGTTTTGCATTATTTATGTTTTACAGCATCGTAGTTAACGCCACCACTGGAGAAATGATCAAAGAAAGAATAGAAAGCTCGGTCGAAACTCTGAAAAATATCTACAATTGTAACATAAGAAAACTGAACAACAATATTTTGAGGAGAATCATGTTTGAGAATAAAGACGGAGCTAGCAAATCTGGAAAGAGCTGGTACGAGTTTACGATGTGCTATCTCAAAGTCTCAGAACCGGAAGGAAGTAATCTGTCTCAGTATTTCAAAACTTCTAAATTCATTAGTCCCGATAAGCATAAAAATATACTACGATACTTGCACCCTGGCGCACCTAACAGTGACAAATTTAGAGCTTGTTTAGACAGACTTGAATCGAAATGTCGGGCTTCAAAAGTTAGAGTAACTAAAGTTTTACGACTGTCTCTGCGCCTGCTCCCACGGTTGCTGACTCAATTTCCAAACTTAAAAGTAATGTTCATTGTAAGGGACCCGAGAGGTAATCTTAATTCTAGAATACAAACAAGTTGGTTTCCGGTCAACGGAAATGTTTCAACGGAAGTTAGAGACAACATCCGAAGTTTGTGCTTCAAAATGGAGGAAGATGTGGAAATGGTGGAGAGTTTAATACGGCATTTCCCAGGCAGATTTGTGGACCTCAGGTTGGAGGATGTAGTCAAAGTTCCGACGAGTTTTGACGATATTTTTGGTGTTCTGAATCTAACTTTAACTGATAACCATAAAAAGCTCATCAGAGGACTGTTTGTGGAGAGACCAAATTTTGAAACTAAATGGAAAACATCATTAAAAGATGAATATATTAGAATGGCGGAGGGACTGTGTGGAAAAGTTTTCAAATTTTACAACTACAAGCGGATATCTTTCTAAATCTTAGGCTTATCGCGAAATAAGACGATAAACGCGTGTTTCTTAGAAAATATGGATTGCCATTCCCCGTAAATCTTCCCCAGCGGTGAGACGACGGGTGAAACGTCGGAAGTCCTACTTTCTGGGAAAAATAAGAAAAAATAACATAAGGGTAGTTACTGCATTAAAGAATAAGAGACGTACCTTCAAAAGAAATAAAAGGAAAGTAACAGTGATGTTATAGAGTCATGAGAATGCAGAAAATTGTTCAGTTTTCGTAACCTTGGTATATTTAGCGTTTGTTCGACGTGGTCAAACAAACTTTGACACTACTGTTAGTGAAACCCTCGATGAAAAAGGGGATTTTTACCGAAATGTCAGATGCCAGCTTCCCAGAGTCCCTAAAATTAAAAAAAAAAAATCTTTTATATTAGACTTCCTTGAATTTCAAGATGCAAAGAATAGACTTGTTTCACATTGTTGTGCGCATGCGTCAAACTGTTCAGTTAAGTCCCGAATCTGCGTTATCTCAGCGAGATTACAATCGAGTGGGGGCAATCTTCAATACGCTGCATATTACAATAGAGGTCCTGGAAAATAATAGATGGGTACATATCAATTAAATACAATAAAATAACCAGAGGACCAATGGTCCTAAACCGCTCACCTGAATGCCTGACTCATGTTATGAGGTTTTACAATGTATGATCCTCCTTAGGATCATGAGTACCATGAGTTTATTTGCTGATTATGTCATCTGACATGGACCATTTGAACAAACTTTTGTTCCCCCATCCCATGGAGGCTCTACATGAAATTTGATTTTAATATGCCTAGTGGTTTCAGAGGAGAAGAGGTTTGAAAACGTTGACAGACGACGACAACAGAGACTACTCATACTATAAGCTTACCAATGAGGCAAAGGCTCAGTTGAGCTAAAAATTCAGTCAAAAAAAAAAAAAAAAACAAAAAAAAAAAAACTATCTTTTTTTATTTCTCAATAACAGAGTGCTGAGTGTATATGGAGCCATTTGGTTTCTGAGAAGATTTTTGAAGGGTTTTACCAAGGCAGCCATCTTGGTCATGTGACCTTAACCATTTGAACAAACATTTGTTCCTCCACCCCATAAGATTCATATGAAATTTGGCTTCTTAAATTTTACCCAGCTGTTTTTCAAAAAAAAAAAGTTTGTTATCTTGGTAGCTGAGTGGTTAGTGCACTGGCTTCTGGTGTTAGAGGCTCTGGGTTCAATTGCCACGGCAGGCTAGAAATAATTCGGTGACGGAACATGGGGGCTTTCCTTATTGTCATTTGCAGGTATCACAAGTGACCGAATTTGACATTGGCGTTAAATGGGTCAAGGTCAACCCAGACACATCATCTGAACAAATTACAATGGGCCATAGTTCCCAATTCTACATTCATAGTTTCAAGAAAAGATAAGAGAAAAGTCCAGGGAGTGCCACAATCACAAATCGCAGCCCTTCCCAGACATCAATAGGAAGAGGAAACAGACAAAACCAAACAAGCACAAATCGAACAAACGTACAAAAAGCACTAAGATTAGCTCTCTCTTCCCCAAGCGAGGTAATCGCAATGCTAAAAGGACTGAAAAACACAAGTACAAAATAATACAAGGTAAGACATAAAACAAATCGCCTCGTAGAATAAACCACAAAGCAACAAAGAGTAAGACTAACACCGGGACCACTGCCTTAGATCGGTCAGTAGAATAAACCACCGGGGGGTGGGGAGGGGTTAAAGCACTTTTACAGCTAGCCAACGTCACTGCCTGTATATGACAGTTGCCTGGTAGCGTTAAAAATCTGGGCCCAGTTGTTCAAAGCGTCGTTAGCTTAACGAGCTCGTTAAGAGTCATTTCGTTTACTGTTATAGCGGATTCAATACACAATATTCTGATATTTTTTGCTGAAAAAATGTGAGTAGCTGCAAAAGCTACTCACATTTTTACAGCAAAAAATTTCAGCATATTTGCGTATCACTCGATGTAAATTTTAACGAATCGTTAACAATGTCGTTAGCTTTGAACAACTGGGCCCTGATCACTCACTCACCAACGTCACCCTGGGTCCCAATGCCACTCTTAATCACAACAAGTAAAACAGAAAGCAAAATCGGCAGCTGTTGAAGGTGACCAAAATGCTAGCATCACAAAACTAGTATAACAGAAAGCAAAGTGGGCAGCTATTGCAGACGATGACCACAATGCTAGCATCACAACATATACAAAAAAAAAAAAAACAGAAAGAGCTACAAAGAGTAAGAACAATACCAGGACCACCGCCTTAGAACGGTCAGTAGAAAAAACTACCGGGGGTGGTGGGGGGTGGGGTGGGGGGGGGGGGGGGGGGGGGGAGTAAAGCACATTTACAGCTAGCCAACTTCACCCTGGGTCCTGATACAACTCTTTAACCCTTCTCTTGCCGGAATTAAAATGAATCAGGCCTGTAAGAGGGGGTACCTCTACTTGAGAAGTCATTAACCCCTGAATTTTACCTCGACTTTCATGAAATTTTCACGTATAATTTGCCGATCCTAGGTGGCCATTTTACCGGAGAAAGAATGGTCACGTGACTAGAAAGTCACGTGACAGTCATGTGTAAACCGGGAACCGTTTAAGACACTTAAAAAAAAATAATAATAATAATTACAAGAGCCCAGCGCCTACTGTGTACTATTGTGAATGAAACGAGTGACATACATAGGTTCTACTGTTATTCCTACTTATTCCTCACTGGATGTGATTCAGGTGTTATGGGCTTTTTTTCCAGAAAAGCCTGATCAATCTGTTGAAGTGAGTGCTGAAATTAATGGCAGCTTGAAATTTGGTATTCTCGGTCGTTTTTAGTGTGGGTAAAATCCAGCACCTGACTATCTAATGAAAAGTGGCGTGTTTGTATGAAAGTAGGTTCACTCCTGTATGAGAACACTTGCTCTGAATGGTTGCATGTGGTATATTGTAAGTATGACGGGCTTTTGAGCTGGCAGACCCCACTCCCCCCCCCCCCCCCCACCCCCACCCCCCAACGCGACTATTGTCGCGAAAGGCAAGATAAGGGTTAATACAGAAATACATAAAAATTCGGTTCGCTTAAAGGCTCACAACTCAGTCAATGCATCAAAGCGAAAACAAAAATCAATCCCAATGATAAATAAAGACGAGGACTCATGGCTAATTCTACTGTATGCCAGAGTAAATGAAAACCAATAGTTGAACCACGGCGGGCCAAGCCAAAGACATATCGTCAAGCCCCAACTCGCTGGTTAAAGTTTTACGAAGAGGCCGTCAGTGAGTCTGAGGCCCGAACCGCCGTCGTGCAATTAAAGAGTGAAGCATAGCCATCAACAATGATTGGGTTGACAACTAGGCATGCAGTCTGCGCATAATATCCAGGTTATAGTCAATTCTTTTATAACGGTTAATTTTTCTGAATTCGTCCGAAAAGTTAGATTTTCCCACAATTTTTCTAAATCTGTACACTAAGTCACCGCAAAATTCTGGTTCCGATATACCTTGTTGCAGAAGTGTTTTCAGACTGACGCTATATTTTTCTACCAAGGCACTGTGTCTGCGATAAAAATTTCGAAAACGCCTACCGAAGTTTAAAATAACGATAGCCCTGCCTAAGAAGTTTGGCAGTAAGGGCTTTATTACGACAGTTAAAGTCACTAAGATTTGAAGAAGCTCTGGCGAATCTAATAAGTTGAGATATGTATACCCCATATCAAGGCCATTATCCCACTGGTTCCAGAGAAAAAGATTTTCGAAGATTATTTACAATATATGGTCATGGCGGCCATCTTGGTCATGTGACTGGAACCAATTGAACAATATTTCATTTCTTTCAACCCATAAAAGCTTCATATGAAGTTTGACTTCAATTTGCCCAGCAATTGTTAATGAATATTAAGTTTTAATTTTGACATCTGAGTGACCTTGGTCGAAGGTCAAGGAGTAACCTTGACCTTTGATACTCATGCAGCTTCATTTACACATTTAGTTGATTGCAAATACAAAAATTAAAGTTCACAGGCAACAACAGTTTTAAAAAAAATCAACAATTTCTACTTTTCCCCCATACAAAAGCATATGCGACCAAATCTGACCTTGCGTAAATTGACGTCAAGCCAGTTATCATTTGAATAAACTACGATGAGCCCTGAGACCCCAATACTACATACCAAGTTTCAAGGCAATCGGTCCATTGGTTCCGGAGAAGAAGGTTTTTTAAATGTTTTTACCATATACCGGCAAAAAAGGTAAGAGAAAAATCCAGGGAGTGCCACAATCACAAGCCGCAGCCCTTCCCAGATACCAAGAGTAAGAGGAAACAGACAAAACCAAACAAGCGCAAACCGAACAAACGTACGAAAAGCTCTAAGATTAGCTCTCTCTTCCCTAAACGAAGTAATCGCAAAGCTAAAAGGACTGAAAAACACAAGAACAAAATAACACAAGGTAAGACTTAAAAACAAATCACCTCGTAGAATGAAGCACAAAGCAACAAAGAGTACACTGGGACCACCGCCTTAGAACAGTCAGTAGAATAAACCACCAGTGTGAGGGGGGAGGGGGTGGGGTAAAAGCACTTTTACTGCTAGCCAACTTAACCCTGGGTCACGATGCTACTCTAATACAGAAATACATAAAAATTTGGTTCCCAGAAAGGCTCCCAACACAGTCAATGCATCAAAGCGAAAATATAAAAATCAAAGTAATCACTGTGACATACAAAGACGAGTACTCATGGCTAATTCTAATGTGTGCCAGAGTAAATGAAAACCAATATTTGAACCACGGCGGACCAAGCCAAAGACATTATCAAGCCCCAACCCACTGGTAAAAGTTTTACGAAGAGGCCATCATTGAGTCTGTGGCCCGAATCGCCGTTGTGTCATTAAAGAGTAAACTAGAAGTGTTTTCGGAGGAAAACGTATGTCCCCCACCAGTTTGAACAGACATATTGTTGAAATAGATTGTATCTATAATAAACTCAAGGTCACAATACACCTATATGTAAGTTTGGTCAAAATTCATCCATTCCTCCATGAGATAAGGTGCTGACAAGCCACTTTCTAAAATCATAGCCCTGTGTAACCTTGAAAATGGGATCAAGGTCACAAAAAATCTAATCAGTTCTTGTCTCTCTCTCAATATAGCTGTGCAAGTTTAGTCAAAAACCATCCATTCATTCAGCAGATAGCGTGCAGACAAGCTATTATCCAACAATCTGAGCCCTCCTACGACCTTGAAAATGGGGTCAAGGTCACAAAAATAAAATTAGTTATTTTCCATGCCACAACAATTTGGCTGTGCAAGGTTAGTTAAAATCCATTCATTCCTTCAAGAGATATAGTGCAGACAAGCCATTTTCCTACAATCTAAGCCCTAGTGTGACCTTGAAAATGGGGTCAAGGTCACCAAAATCTAATTAGGTCTTTTCCATGTCACAACAATATAGACGTACAAGTTAGGTCAAAATCAATCCATTCCTTTAGGAGATAGGGTGCAGACAAGCCATTTACCAACAATCTAAGCCCTAGTCTGACCTTGAAAAAGGGGTGAAGGTCACCAAAATATAATCAGTTCCGATGCATGTCCCAAAAATATAGCTGTGCAAGTTTGGTCGAAACCTACTCATTCCTTCAGGAAACAAGGTGCAGACAAACCATTTTCCACCAATCTAAGCCGTAGTGTGACCTTAAAATGGGGTCAATGTCATCAAAATCTAATCAGTTCTTTTCCATGTCTCAACAATTAAGATGTAAAAGTTTGGTCAAAACCCATCCATTCGTTCAGGAGACAGGGTGCAGACAAGCAATTTTCCAAAAATTTAAGCCTTACTGTGACCTTGAAAATGGGGTCAAGGTCAACAAAATCTAATCAGTTCTTTTCCATGTCTCAACAATATAGCTGTACAAGTTTGGTCAAAATTCATTTATTCATTCAGGAGATAGGGTGCATACAAACCATTTTCCAACAATCTAAGCCATCCTGTGACCTTGAAAATGGGGTCAAGGTCACTAAATTTTAATCAGTTTTTTTTAACATGTCCCAGCATTGTAGATGTGCAAGTTTGGTCAAAATATCTTCATTCCTACAAGAGATAGGGTGCAGACAAGCCATTTTCCAACAATCTAAGCCCTCCTGTGACCTTGAAAATGGGGTAAAGGTCACCAAAATCTAATCAGTTCTTTTACATGTCTCAGCAATATAGATGTGCAAGTTTGGTCAAAATCTATTCATTTCTTCAAGAGATAGGATGCAGACAAGCCATTTTCCAACAATCTAAGCCCTCCTGTGACCTTGAAAATGGGGTCGATATCACCAAAATCTAATCAGCATTTTCCCCCTCTCAATGATATATTTTTATAAGTTTGGCTACAATATGTCCATTCAATAAGGAGATAGAGTGCAGACAAGAGGCTACGCTGACGCCGACAGGATCCGCACTAAAAACAATGTCCACCCCCCTCCCCCCGCATGGTGGGGGGACATAAGTATAGCCGTCAACAATAATTGGGTGGATTGATTGATTGTGTTGGGGTTTAACGACACGTCAACCCTTGTGGGTCATTTTGTGTCGTCTCCCAGAGAAAGGGAGAAAAGTGATAGAAGAGATAGTAGAAGAGATTAAAGAGAGGGACAGGGAAGAAAGGAACAGGAATGAAAGTGAAGAAACAGAAGAAATAAAAATATTCCCCATCTACCCTTACCTGCTACAAGGATAGCAGGCCTTGCCCGACTGTAAGCCAATATCAGTTAGACGCCCTGGTGACGTAAGATACACGACACCTTCGCACCACCCAACCACCCCAAATTGGGTGGATAACTAGGCATGCAGTCTGCTGCATAACACCCAGGCTATAGCCAATTCTTTTATAACGGTTAATTAGTTTTCTGAATAGCTCCGAAAAGTTAGGTTTTCCCACAATTTGCCATATTTGTCATGTGACCAAAC
The DNA here is from genome assembly GCA_964016985.1 of Anodontia alba. Taxonomy (NCBI): domain Eukaryota; kingdom Metazoa; phylum Mollusca; class Bivalvia; order Lucinida; family Lucinidae; genus Anodontia; species Anodontia alba. The sequence continues at coordinate 68,543,104 of OZ024834.1, forward strand.
TAATATTAATTAATTTTCATTTTCTTGTTCCTAAAACCTTTCCTATGAAAGTTGGTTACAAACAGCCCAGTGGTTTCAGAGAAAAACAAGTTTTAATTTTCATACCTTAATGGCCTTGGGCAAGGTCAAGGAATGATCTTGACCTTTAATACTCGTGTAGTTTCATTTACTTATTTAGGTACCTGCATCTACAAATTTTCAGATCACAGGCTGCAATAGTTTCTGAAAAATACATAGTTTTGACTTTTTCCTATACAAAAGCCTGTGCGAGCAAAGTTGACCTTGGCCTAAAAATAGGTTGAGGCCATCCAGGGGTCATCATTTGAATAAATTATAATTTACCTGAATCCCCAATGCTACATACCAAGTTTTATGATAATCAGCCCACTGGTTTCTGAGAAGAAGATTTCTAAAGGGTTTTAATCTTATATGGGTATGGCGGCCATATTGGTCATGTGACCACTCATTAATTAATTTTCATTTTCTTGTTTAAAAAACTTTCATATGAAATTTTGTTACAAATGACCCAGTATTCTGAGAAAAACAAGTTTTAATTTTCATATGTAAATGACCTTGGGCCAAGGTTAAGTAATGACCTTGACCTTGAGTACTCTTGTAGTTTCATTTACTCATTTAACTCACTATCGATTTTCAGACCACAGGCTGCAATAGTTTCTGAATAATACAAGATTTTTACTTGTTCCCATACAAAAGTCTATGCGAACAAATTTGAGCTTGGCCTAAAACAGGTCAAGGCCATCCAGTGTCATCATTGAACACACTATGATTGGCTTGAGTCCTCAATGCTACATACAAAGTTTCATGACAATCGGCTTACTGGTTCAGAAGATTTTGAAGGGTTTTTTATCTTATATGGGGATGGCGGCAATCTTGGTCATGTGACCTGAACCCCGCGAACAAACTTTCATTCCCCCATCCCATGGATGCTCCATATGAAATTTGACTTCAATCTGTCCAGAGGTTTCAGAGAAGATGTTTGAAAATGTTGACAGACAACAGACGACGACAACAGAGGCTAGTCATACTATACTGAGCCAAAGGCTCAGGTGAGCTAAAAAAAAAAAAAGAATAAAATATTCTCTTTTAAGGTGTCAAACTGGACTTAATTGCTTCATTTAAAGGAGTTTTAATAGTCAAAATATTACTTAGAGACTTAAAATAAAAGAAAGATTTCGTGTACCGCAAGCTGAACTTCATGCATTTTGTTTTCATTTATTTCTGCAAAAAAAACAAGGTTGCTTTCAATTAAATAAATAAATGAATAAATAAATCAGATCCATAAGATTAGAATTTATTTTTTAATTATTTACTTATTTTATTTTATTTTATTTTTTTATTTTTTGTTTATTTATTTTTTTTTGCACTAACAACTTAGAGACAAAAACCATCAACTGAACTGTGTGATTTGTATTTTATATCCGAAATATCAAACTAAGAACTTTGTATACGATCGTCAATAATCAGAGTTTTTCAATAATATATTTATATGATTTATATTTTATACCCAAAATATCATAATAAGAAATATGGATATGATAATCTAATCACCAGAGTTTTTCACTATCATCATCATCATCATAATCGGATTTTTGATTAACGTGCAGGTACAGGGGCAACATCCACATCAGTGGGCCCCCTTCCAGATAGCTGGCTTGCTGCACGCATGGCAGATCTCACACCAGATCTCCACATATTTCTATCATGACGGTTGATAGCCGAGAGTTTCAACTCTCTGCAATCCCTCTCTGTCAGCTGCTTCCATGTCATCTTGGGCCTCCCAGGTCCACGCTTTCCCTCAACCTGTATTTGAAAGGCTGTCTTGACTGTACCATTGGAGCGTTCCACATGTCCATACCAGCGGAGCCTTCTCTCCTTCAGAATGAGGTCCAGATCCTTAATGCCAAGCCGCGCAAGTAGTTCATTGGACCTGGTGGTGACAACGTCTTGTGGCCTGACATTGCAGATCTGTCTGATCATTGCCCTGTCATTCCGCTGCAGACGCTGGAGGTTTGGTTTTGTCAATGGCAAAGTCTCACTGGCATGGAGCATTGCACTCCGCACACAAGAGCTGTACACACTGCCATGTGTCTTGAGAGGTGGCGTGAAGAGGGAATTGGTAGCAGCTCCTTGAACGTCTTCCAGGCAGTTTTCACACGTGTTGTAGTTGAAGGTTCACAGCCACCTGCTGCTGAGAGCATGTCTCCTAGGTAGCAAAAGGAAGCTACCACCTCAAGCTTATCAGGTCCGTGGTCTGCCGTCCAAGGGTGGCACCGTGTACATCTGTAGTCAGGGTCCTTTGTCAAGCGCTTGAGCCCACTGCATTTCTTGTGCACCCAGTGCTTGCAGCCGTTGCAGAAGATGCTGCTGCTGCCCACTCCAGTGCGACAGACGGCGCATGGAAACTCGCCTGAACTCTGTAGGAGGTCCAGGCCCGTACCGCAGATAATAATCTTCGTCTTTCCTGCATTTACTCTCAGTCCTTTCTTTTCCATTGCTTCTTTCCAAGCCAAGAGCCTTCTGACACATTCCTCGAGCGATTCAGCGATGATAACAAGGTCATCGGCATAGAGGTCCTCCCAAGGGACCCCAGCGCCAAACTCTCGTGATAAAGCTTCAAGCACAATGATGAAGAGAAGCGGACTGAGTACTGAGCCTTGGTGAACACCGACCTTCACTTCAAACTCTTCACTGTACCCCTCACCAACACGAACACGACTCCGCGCATTTGCATACATCCCCTGCACCAGTCGTACAATCCACTCCTCCACACCAAATTTTCTCAGCGCCCACCAGATGGCCTTCCGAGGTACTCGATCAAAAGCCTTCTCCAGGTCTACGAAAGCCATGTAGAGTCTCTTGTTGGCAGCTAGATACTTCTCTTGCAGCTGCCTGACAACAAAGATTGCGTCTGTTGCGCCTCTGCCTGGGACGAAGCCAAACTGGGAATCGTCGATTGACACCAGCTGTCTGATGAGGCCGTCCACAATCCTCTCCAGGACTTTCGTGACCTGCTCTGTCAGCTTGAGACCGCGGTAGTTGCCCCTTTCCAATGCATCCCCCTTTCCTTTGTAGAGGCAGACAATGAAACTCTGCTCCTAGTCAGAGGGTACCTTGCCATCGCGAATGATTGCAGCTGCGAGGTCACGGATCATGGAGGTGCCCATATCACCGGCTGCTCGTATCATCTCCACCACTATACCTGATGGGCCCGGTGCTTTGCCCGCCTTCATCTGTGAGATAGCCTTCTTAACCATATCAATGGTGACTGGGATGAGCGGGCCTTCCACTGGTGGTTGATAAGTGGTCTGGGTCCCAGTCAAACTCAACGCTGAGAAGCCTTTGGTAGTGTTCTAACCAGGCCTTCTGCTTTGAATTTTCGCACACTGACATCTCTCCTGCATCATTCTTCACTGGTTTGTCACCAACAACATCAGCGTTCTCTCTTCTAAACTGGTTAGCAAGGTGGTAGACTTCTGAAGACTTGGGGTCAATATTCTCGGAGACCTTGTGGGCTTCTTGACGAGCATGGTGCACCGCATGTCTGGCATTGCGTTTGGCTGCATCGTATGATGCCCTAGTGCCTTTACCAGTCTTCCAGGCCTTGAAAGCTTTCCGCTTGGCAGCAATAGCCTTTTCCACGTGTTCATTCCACCACCAGGTTTCGCGACGCCAACGGTGGGGCCGAGTTGTGCCACACACCTCATCAGTTGTCTTGAGCAGTCCAGTCTTGATGTTGTTCCAGATATCCTCAGTCGCCCCATCAGCTGCGCCTGCAGACGTGCCCACATGCAAGTTGAAGACCTCTTGGAAATGATTGCTCGTCTGAGGGTCTTTATTCTTCCAAACTTTGAGGCGAGGGGTGAACTTGCGCTTGGATTTTGAAGGAACTACTTCCTCGCCAGGGATCACTTTTACATCTGTGACAAGTTTGCGCATGGTCCTACGGAGAAGGATAAAGTCTATCTGCGTGGCTATGTTTCCCGACTTGTATGTGATGAGATGGCTGTCACGTTTCTTGAAACATGTGTTCCTAAGAAGCAGGTCGAATGCTAGGGCGTACTCTAAGGTTCTCTCACCCTCAACATCTGGTTCCGGCCTTCCATACTCCATCCCACCATGCACTTCCCTGTATCCAGTGCCTGCACGGCCTACATGGCCGTTCCAATCTATACATGGGATCAGAAATTCTGATGCTGGGATCCTGGCAGTCACAGCACGCAGCGGATCAAAGAACAGGTCCTTAACCTCATCACTTAGACCACTCTGTGGGGCATACACAGACAGAAAGGTAACCACACGCTGGCAAACTATAAGCTTCACTAGGATGATTGTGTCGGAGATTCTCTGCACCTCAAAAACTTTCTCTATCCACTCTTCCGCCACAAATACTCCTACATCAGCAGTGCCTTTGTCACTTCCGGATCAGCAGAGCTTGTACCTGGTGTCCTTGCCCTTGATTGTGCGGCAGTTGCCACCACGGTATCTGGCCTCCTGAATGCAGCAGACATCAACTTTCCTGCGGGATAGTGTTTCCACTACCTCGCACTCTTCCTCTCAGTGTTAACATTGAGTGTTCCCACCCTGAATTTCCTCAGGTGCTTGCTTGATTCGCCACAATGGCCCGACCCTGCCTCCCACGCCTGACAGGAGGCCAAGCCGGAGACGTTACCAACAGAACTTTTATGTCTTCTGGCACCGCCTATCTCAGATTCTACTGTTGTGCTTGCCATGAAAGATTTTGGAACAACTGTTTTTTACGGGATCGCTGTCCTAGCTGACGTCCCAACTCAGTTCTTTAACGGCATCTGAGCATGCACGCCGTTCCCGCACTCGGGCAGTGTGCTTTGCCGTTGTCCTTCTAAAGAAAGGCGATCCGTCCGATCCGTCCGCCTAGACGATCCGTCCGCCAAACCACAATAGCTAGAACACCAAGCCATCAGTTTGCAGATGACTGCTGCCTAGCTCTGCCACCCAGGTTGTGGCAGCCTCGTAACCCTGAAGGTGGGGAGGCAACTGTGATAGAGGGCAGCCTCACTTTCCCACACTCATGTTGAGTGTCACAGCTGGATGCAGTTTTACGTCATACCCAGGACATTACATTTATAATCAGGAAATAACTGTTCTGTCTGGATCAGAAATTCGTGTCGCATTTTAATGTTCTGTTTCATTCGGTCTTTTTTCATGGATTCTACCTTATTTCATGTATTGTCCTAAATTATTGTCTCTTTCATACGATCATTTCAAAGATTAATGAACGTGTTTTCATGACATATACATGTAAGTGAGCCAAATCACCACAAAATTAATAAGATTACCTGCACACCCAGCGAAGACCCAGGTCTGCCTAATCTCCCGTTCCTATGGTCAATAGTCACTGTCTGCAAGAAAAAAGAACAACGTTTTGGGTAATAGCCATCCACTGGACTTACAACGAAAACTCTGATCAGATTCCCAAGCTGATCTGAGTCATCGTTAGACACACGTCAGTTTGCTGGTATTATCATGCGGCACCTCAACCATGTGTCGTCCCGTGTTGAGCGTCTATAAAGCCGCCGGGTTTGCTGAAAAGCAATAAATTGATTGTGTTGGGGTTTAACATGTCAACCCTTGTGGGTCATTTTGTGTCGTCTACCAGAGAAAGGGAGAAAAGAGATAGAAGAGATAGTTGAGGAGATAAATGAGAGGAACTGGGAAGAAAGAGGAACAGGAATGAAAGTGAAGAAACAGAAGAAATAAAAACCACCCTCTACCCTTACCTGCTACAAGGATAGCAGGCCTTGCCCAACTGCAAGCCAATATCAGCTGGACGCCCCGGTGATGTAAGATACACGACACCTTCTCACCACCTGACCATCCCTAGAAAAGCAATAAATGCCGCCTATTCGGAAGGAGGCCTTTATTAGGGCGTGTGCCTCTCATTCGGCAGGCGTTTGCTAAATCATCCATTTAATCAAAGCTCAGTGTCAAATTACCGACAATGGTTGTACCTCATTTTGGCACGTGCTCGTGATTATAGAGGTTAAGTAATCTTTTGTTTATTATCAAAACATTTGAGAAAGACGACACACGGAATTAGTAATTAATCCGTGGAATGTTGTTTTGTTTATGGCAAATTTATTTATTTATTTATTTACGTGTAGTCTGCATGTCTTTACGATAAATTGGATCATTCGTAAATTGATATTTAAGACAAAAGGCCGGGTAGAAGCTTTGGCTTTTAGATTGTAGGCCCACAAGACCTGTTTTAAGGAACAAGATAGTCGTTTAACTAAAATTTACATTTCTTTTATGAGTAAAAATTTGATTATGAGAATGAATGAAAGGGAATATCCATAACACCCGAATTTGAGATCTAGGAGAACGGACAGTAGCCCACTAGGACACTGGACCGGTGCACGTCAATTGGTCGAAAACCACTCGGTCAAATGTAGCTTTCGGTCGAATACAACGTTCGGTCGAAACAAATATTGAAATGGGTCAATTGGTCGAAATTGTTTAAAAAAAAAAAAAAAAAAAAAGCAACACTTCATTGGTCGAATTTTGTTACCATGATCGAGCTCATTATGACTGTTATCGGCTTGCTCGATTATTTTTCATATCAATAGGTCGGTCATAATATAATGAGCCCTGAACTGAATTTTATTTGAGCAATCGTGGTGGTAAAAAAAAAAAAAAAAAAAAATAGGCTTAGATTGCTAGATTTGGAAATATTCTATTCTGCTGTTTTCGGTGTTCCGTAAGACTTCAATGCATATGCGATCTAAACACAAGCACGCCGATTACGTCAGCAGGTAACAAAAATCATGCGCAGTAGGAGGTTTTGGGTCAGTTACTTTCAGTTTTTCGGCGAAAATTCGACGAATTTTCTACAAAATGTCAATTCGACGATTTTTTACGACGAAAATTCGACCAAACATCGTGCTAGACTAAAAGTGACATTCGACGGAATGATACATTCGACCAAGTGGTTTTCGACCAAATGTCATGGAAGCACACTGGACAATAGCCCACTGCTAAATTTGGCAGGGTGGACAATAACCCACTGGTTATAAAAAGCGTTCAAAAAATCATATTTTGAACATTTTCAGGAGAAAGTACCCACTTCGGATTAAAAATTCAACCAATATCTTACCATTTTCACCTTTGATGTGACTTTCAGTACATGACATTAGTAGTCAGGGCATGGTTAAAATTAGGTCCTATTATGAAAAAAAAAAAATGTGTAAAACAAAATGAAATTTTCTGCCTATCTGAATTGGAGCAGTGGGCTTATGCATTTTTCATCATGAAAATTTATTTATATGTGAAAATGGCTGGTGTTTTCACTATCTAAATAATGTCAAATCTGATGAAATATGAGAGAGATTTCCCTAAAAAGTCGTATCCATTATGCATATTAAATGTTGAAAGTTTTAGCCGTAACATTTTTTTAAGCACATTGACTATAGAATGAGACATTTGTCAAATTTCATTGTTTTTGAGAAAAAAGTTTAATATGAATAATATTACAAAATTCTACCAGTAAATAATATCAAATCTGCTGCAATACGATATATTTACGTAAAAAGTACATATCTACTATACATATTTATAGTTGAATGAAGGTTTCAGCAATAATATTTTCTTGAGCACATTAAATATAGAACGAGACATTTGTCAAATTTCATTGTTTTTGATACGAATTTAATACAAATCTTATTATGTTTAATTTAGGATTGTCTATGTTACTACCAAATTAAACTGTATTTAGTAGGTATCAACCCTTTAAATTTTTTTTTATTAATTATGCATATACATGTAAGTGGGCTATTATCCCAGTGGACTATTATCCTAGTGGGCTATTGTCCAGTGGGCTATTTTCCTAGTGGGCTATTGTCCTACACTCTGTAAACAAAGCTCATAATGTGGCGCTATAATAATATCATCAGAAGATCTACAATTTTGTCGCAATGTCCGAAAACATACTTTTGGACATATGCGCCCAGAGAAGATTCAGATCAGACTGCGCATTTGCCCAGTCTGATCTGAATCTTCCCTGGCACAATTTGGATAGCCAAGGATGCAAAGTATCTCCTAGCAAACAATGAAGACTGATCTGACTGCGCAGAGGCACAGAGGCACAGACTGATGTGAATCTTCGTTTGGCATACGTCAGAAGGTACGTTTCTCATGTTGCAACTCAATTGTAAGTGGTGTTACAATGGTCCGACTTAAGAGTCACAATCTACATACACTTGGTGGTGTATCCACAGGGACACAGGTCATACCTTTTTTTTTTTTTTTTTTTTTTTTCAATTAAAACAGAAACATACAAAATAATAACTTCAGGGTAACCAGGGAGAAATGTAACATCGACACCAAACGATACCCAAACCTATTTTGCATTCCAATTTCAAACAAGATCAGACCTATCGTTTCAAAACACTACCCCCCATCCCTCCCCGACCCTGTAAATGTAAATGTATCTACTTTTAAAAACGTATATTTGTTTGAGGATTCTTTACTTTTGCCAGGAATGTATGTATGTACAAGCGAAATAAATGTTTCCCATTTCTAGCTATGTTTGATCAAAGTAGCAAAAGGGTTCGTCTGCGATTAGAATTTTAACCTTACGGAGTTATCTGCCCCAACTACTGAGCTATGGACCTGTATAAAATCGTAAAAATAATCTGCATTCATTAAAAATCACAGCTGATTATTTTTCTGGAAGTTATATGAAATGGTCGAAAGGACAAAACCTTTGTTACTACCAAAACTTTTGTCTGTCTGGCAATGTCTTCCCTTACTCCAGGCTATATACAGGCATAAAATCAGTGAAGGGGGTCTGCATAAAAAACAGTCGAAACCCAGTGGACACCTTGCGTTTATACAACGCGCATCAACGTCGATGCATCAACGCTGATGTGACGTCTCAATGTTGCGAACCTACTAGGAAGTGATTTCCATGAAACTTACAACAAATGATTGAAGTGACAGAAACTTGCTGTAATGGTAAAAGTTTTGTCCAGTGGGGGTTGTTGGTCCCTGTCCCTGGGTTGCATTAAGAATAAATTTTATTTTTGTGGATTTTATCTACATGTAAACTCCGGTCAATCACTCATAAACTTAACATAAAATCAGAAAAAAAAATCAGCATAAAAGCACATTAAAAAGTATTTTTTCCTGAGGATGTACGAATGGACCAATACATGTAATGCCTGCCCCTACCCTCCCCATTTTTAGCCAGATATAACTTCATTTGCAGCAGGGTATAAAGATGAAATGAGTAAACCCTTCAGGAGCCGGCCTCGGTGGCTCAGTTGGATGCGCCATCCAACTAGAGATCAGGAGGTCGCGGGTTCAACCCCCGCCGAGGTCTGCAACATTTTTTCGTGGAGATTGATCATGAAATATTTTCTATGGTCATTCTCTCCCTTCTGCTGATTCAAGAAGGCATTTGTCTGTTTCTGGCTAAAGAATGTGCACAATACTGGTTAACCGCTTAGAGGACTAAGCCTGCCCAGTAAATGTGTGGCTAGGTAAACTGACCGTGCTCGACATGACCCCATTGGGTTGACTGGGCCGTAAAACCTCAACACAAACACACAAACAAAACCCTTCAGGAGATATGGACAATTTATTTAAAACATTTTATACATTAAACAATCATTTAAATTGTGTACATGTACAAGTTTTAATCTACAAATTAAATATATCCTCTAATATGAAGCATTAAGATAAGATTACAACTCATGTAACAATTCACTTTTTCCATAAAATACAAGGATCAGGCATCCTGTAGGGAACACATTTTTCCATATTGCATAACTCTAGATAAGGCAATTTTCTCAACCTGTAAGTGTGACATTTTTCTTATTTCTCCATGAAAACATGTTGTGGGTACTCATTAGAAGCGCCTAGTTTAAATGCACCATAGGTCTAGATAAGAGTGGGTATCAGGTAAATAGTTTTCTTATTTCTTGACGAAAACATACGTTGTGGATACTCATTAGAAGCGCCTCATCGAGGCGCTTCTAATGAGTGCCCGCAACATGTTTTCGTCGAGTAATAAGAAAAATATAGATACTTTTTGGTTGAAAAAAAAAAGCGCCTTATCAAGAGGTATGATGCACTATCAAACAGATGCTAAAAGTAAGGATCCCTTGGAAGCAAGAAACATATCAAACAAAACAAAAATAGCAGACTGTTTTATCGAGTCTGTTCATGAAACATAAATGAGTCCACACACGACAATACCTACAATAAGACTTGTGCGACCAGCGAAGACTCAGATCAGCCTGTGCATCCATGCACTCTTATCAGAGTATTCGCTGATTGCATGTGCCTTCTACAGCCTCCAGGCTATCCAAAGCCGGATGAAAAAGAATCCTTGCCATACTGGGTGACTGTATAGTCTGATCTGAGTCTTTGCTGGTCACACGGGACTTATTGTAGGTTTTGTCTTGCGCGGGCTCAAATATAACATGCAAAACATTCAAATAAAACCAAATGAGCTTGGTGATCCCAAAGGACCAGAAGATAAAAACTGTACTGAAAACTTTTTTCTGAAAAAAAAAAAAAAAAGAATAATATCAAAATCTGTCATCTGCACTATTAGCCTGCAGAAGACCAGAGGTTAATATGACACATAATTTGAGAAAAGTACCCTTATGACATGTGAAAAGCGCTGTTTGCACATGGAAATAGGAGATGTTTTCCCCTCCTCACAGAATGCCTCCTTTTAATCATGATTATAATGGCACACACTTCAATCAAATGTTTGAGTGTGTGAGTATGCACTTTTATTGTAAAGATATTACTGTGACAACATTTGAGATACATCACAAGTAAATGGAACTTCGAGGAATCAGTATGGCCTCATGAGGATCTTACTATATCAAAATGGCATAGGTTCTATTAATTCTTTTTTCATACAAAAACATTTTTTTTGTTTTGTTTTGTTTTTTCTCATTTTACCATGAAAACACAGATTATGGGTACTCATTATAAGCACCTTCATGAGGCACTTTTAATGAGTAAGGTACCCTATATTTTCATAGAGAAATAAGAAAATGAAAAAATGAAAACATAGGTTTCTGGTACTCATCAGAGGCACCTCACCAAGGCACTTTTTCAGAGTACCTACAACGTATCTTTTCATAAAGAAATAAGAAAATGAAAACATAGGTTGTACGTACTCAATAGAAGCACCCTGATATGTTGTAGGTACTCATTAGTGCTTCTAATGAGTACCTACAACATATCAAGGTGGTTCTATTGAGTACCCACAACCTATGTTTTCATGGAGAAATAAGAAAAAATGTTTTCCTGATAACCCTCCTATCTGGAGCTATGAAATGCATTGCAGTTTCCACTGAATTTGTAGGTGGACAGTGATACGCTACTTACCTAGATGTAAACCTTCAACTCTGTGCTAGAGCAGCCCCTGGGTCATGCCTTGGAGTGGGGTTAAGGGTCCAAATGGCAGAGGCATTTGTGTACTTTGGACGCATGTCTAGTTTTTTTCTGATATTTTAAAATGTCTCACAACTCCACAAAAGTGGGGCAGCGCAGTCAGATGAATATTTTTTCTATTCTCCACAAAATGTGGGTACTGAAAGAGCTCCGGCAAGGCGCTTGCAATGAGTACCACGATGTTTGTTTTTTAGGAAATAACAGAAAAAAATGTAATAGTTGCAAAAAGAAAGTGTCTTATCTGGAGTTATGTTGTCTACTTCTTAAATTCAGCAAGTTAAAGTTAATTGCCTGTTCAGTGTCATGCAGCAGACTGTAGGCTAATTAACTATTGCACAAAAAACTCAGCTGCCGTGCCCAAACATCACCAATAACTTGTATAAGTTCCAAATCCACATAATCATACCTAAATTCATATATTCCACAGTTCCATAATCTTGCACACATAAGAATTGCTCCATTATCATTACTGATATTAAACCATTATCCCTTTTTTCTACATTCTCTATGTACAAGGGGTTGGGTGGGGAATTCTCAATAAAATCACTATAGACAATTATGGCTATAAATATACTTTACAATGTGGACCCATATCAAACAATCATCTGCAATCTAACCAGGACCAACACATTTCATTGCAAATGAGGCTTGACATTTCATGCAAATTGTCTGCCTAGTTAGCAGATAATTCATGTGAAATGTCAATCCTAATTACTCAGAAAACTTTAAAAAAAAATCTCTTTAAGCCTAAATGACAATTCACATGAAATGTCAATTGTTATTTTCTCAAAAAAAAATGAGAAAATATCATCTGCTATGAAACTCAATGGCCTTTTAAGGATTAAACAACTAGTTTACTTGGTTGTCACCCATTTTTCTGCACAATTTACATTGATAATGGCTTGCACAAAGTATGACTTAACCCTTACAGGTTGATACCCGAGCTAATTTTGATATAACCTTACTTTTTGTTGTCGGAAAATACTATTTCTAAATAAAATTAATCTGCCCCTAGCTATAGTTTTCTAACTAGGCTATTTCGCCAAGTTAGATCAAAGGAGGTAATAATGTTATCAATTAACCCTTAAACTGCCAATCACAACAATTGTTGTCTGCTATGTCGTCTGCTTGTGATTTTAAGTCATTTTGCAAACAGTGTGGACCCAGATCAAGGAGCAGTCTGATCAGGGTCCACACTGTTTGCCTCTATGCAAAAATAGGTTTGAAAAGTTTGCAAGAATATTCAGCAGACAACATAAACAGACAACATTTTCAGATGCAGGTTTTCTTGGCATTTTAAGGGTTAAATATTGATTATAATCGAACTACTTCAAAAGTTTTTGGTATATTTGTATTTTCATGTATTTTTATGATAAGCATGTACCAGTATACTTCTTTCATAATAGGTATGTAGATTCTTCAGTACCTAATAATAGGTATGTAGATTCTTCAGTACCTCATAATAGGTATGTAGATTCTTCAGTACCTCATAATAGGTATGTAGATTCTTCAGTACCTCATAATAGGTATGTAGATTCTTCAGTACCTCATAATAGGTATGTAGATTCTTCAGTACCTCATAATAGGTATGCAGATTCTTCAGTACCTCATAACAACAGATAAGGCGCTTTTTTCTTTTCATCCGAAAAATGCTGGTATCTTTCTTATTTCTTAACAAAAACATGTTGCAGATACTCATTAGAAGTGCCTCAATGAGGCACTTCTAATGAGTACCCACAACATATGTTTTCGTCGAGAAATAAAAAAAAATATTATGTGGATACCCCTCTTATCTGTAGCTATGCTGAAACTTAGAGTATCAGAACACTTATTCTAATTAATTTTACTGACAATATAATTACGAAACTAATAATCTGGGAAAATTGGCTTAGCCCCTATGTGAGTCTGTTGCCTGGCTTTTTTAAAAATCTGACTGATTGATTGGGAAAATCAGTTTCAAATAAAAGTGAAGCTCCTGTGGTTTTTGTATCATCTAAAGAAGCTTAGCTTTGGTATCAACCTTTTAAGTGCTCAGCAAAAGAGTAGCAGACAACATAATACTTTTCATCATTATTTTCAGAGAAAATAAGATATGACAAACTGACAATTCACATACAATGTCAAGTTTTATTTTCGCTGAAAAAATATGCACAAAAAAAAAACTCCAAAATCGTCAGCTGCAATTGTGCTTAGCACTTTAACTCTGCATGCTGGGTAATTTTGCATGCTTTTTTGTCGTTTGCAGATTTTTTTTTAAAATCAACTTTTTAAAAAACTCTTTCAGGAATACCATCAGAGTGTCAAACAGTTTGGCTCCAGATAAGGCCTGCTGTCTTGTCGGGCCTGATTTGGGTCCAGACTGTTTGCAAAAGTTATCAGCAGACAACAAAAGTGACCACTAGTGGGGAAAAGAATTAAGCATTAACTGTTTACAAGTATACCCGCTACGGCCGCCGGTACTACATTCACGCAGTATGACACTGTTACATACAAAACTTATGAGCATACCAAAGTTATGAATGATGATCATGGATTTACAAAGTCTCTCCTTTAAACCTTAAAGCACGAATCACAACAGCAGAAGATGCCATTTTTAATTTTTTTTTTTTTTTTTTTTTTTCATAGAAAATTGGTCTTGCCATTTCATGTGAATCATCTGCCAAGCAGACAATTCACATAAAATGTCGACTTATTTCTATGAAAAAAATAGAATGTCATCTGCTACAAATTTTGCTCAGTGCTTTAAGAGTTAAAGACATCTTTTTAGGTGCATTTTTGTTGGCCAAGGATAACACTTCCTAATGAAACAAATACTTGTAAATTCAAAATGTGCTTACCAAATTTACCCCAAATATTTGGGCAACGTATGTGGAATGAATACATTTCAGGTGTGTGCATTGGAGCGGAAGGTAACTCTCTTTCAAAATTGTTTGCTTCTTGTCTGAAATGTTTCTCCTTTTAGAACAAACCACTTTTCTGAAGGGTGTTTGTGTGCAGAAGACATGACAGTCAGATTGATTGTGTTGGGGTTTAACGACACGTCAACCCTTGAGGGTCATTTTGTGTCGTCTCCCAGAGAAAGGGAGAAAAGAGATAGAAGAGACAGTAGAAGAGATAAAAGAGAGGGACAGGGAAGAAAGAGGAACAGGAATGAAAGTGAAGAAACAGAAGAAATAAAAACATTCCCCCTCTACCCTTACCCACTACAAGGATAGCAGGCCTTGCCCAACTGTAAGCCAATATCAGCTGGACACCCCGGTGATGTAAGATACACAGCACCTTCGCACCACCCGACCACCCCCCCCACATGACAGTCAGTCAAGTCACCCAAGTCTCCCTTGTGAAACATGGATGAAAATTTGCCAAATACAGTCGAACTTCAATGGCTCGAACCCCTTTGGGATCATGAAAATTTGTTCAAGACAGCGGTAGTTCGAGCCATGAAGGGTTACTATTAGTGCCAGACCAGGAGGCATAATGGAGATAATTGTGGGACATCTTTTCGGTGTTCTATATTATGAACGTATATTGTGTGTACTTATTAGAATCACCTCACTGAGGCAATTCTAATGAGTGCACACAGCCTACATTCACAAGATAAAAGAAGAAAATCTCCCTAAATTATCCGTTTATCGTATTTGGAGGAAATCCCTGCGGACTCAAGAACGTGTTTGACTCATCCATGGTAAACGAGCCATCGGGGTTCGAGCCATTGAAGTTCTACTGTATATTCAGACTCCTAAACACCTTACCATACTTGTCACAAAGTTTGAACTAGTCCATACTACAGTCAACCTTCTTTATACTGACATTCGATATGACGACAAAATTCATTATAATGACAATTTGAATGTCATGAAATCCTCGCTCAGGAGATGACAGTATATGAGATATTACGCAAGAAAATTGCATTAAAACTTAAGCAACATATATTTTGGATATTTGTTAGAATTGCCTCACTGAGGTGATTCTAACAAATATCCAAAACATATGTTCTAGGAAATATGAATAGAACAAGGTTTTTTTTTTACATATCATTCTGTCCATTAAGGATTCTTTACAACAGCAAATGCATTTTAATGGCAACATCTATGGGGAACAAATGCTGTCGTGCGTCTAAAATCCGCTGGATGATTGGCAAATAGTGTAAACCCTGGTCAGATGCAGCATTCTGCAATGTCTGATCTAGGTCTACACTGTTTGCTCAGGCCTGTCTGTCCCAATACTTAAGGTAAATATGGTGCACTGCAAGTCACCCATGCATTCTAAACAAACATGAAGCACCATAATAACCCTAAGTATTGGGACAGATAGGCCTTTGCAGACAGCATAGACCCAGATCAGATGCCGCAGAATGCGGCATCTGATCAGGGTCTACACTGTTTGCCATACATACAGCAATATTTTAGACACATCATGAGGTAGCAGAATGGACTATTTTAAATTTTAGGAGAAGTATGGTAAGTAGATAAGGTGTCCAAATACTTAGGGTAAATATGGTACAAATGGAACACATCCTTCAATCCAAATGAGTGGCAATGCAAGAAACTGTACCTTTAGACAACTGCACTCAGCCAAAACTCAGATCAGCCTGAACATCCATTTACAGTCCAACTTCAATAGCTCAAACACTGATAGTTCAGTTACCATGGCTCATTAGAACTCATTTCCGAGTCCCTACGAAATTCTTCTGATAGCTCAAGAAAACAAATGTTTTGGGGATGAAATTGTATGTTGTGTGTACTCATTAGAATTGCATCAATGAGGCAATTCTAATGAGTACACGCAACATACCATTATTCTATAGATCAAAAAGACATCCCTAAATTATCAACATTTGCTTCCTGACCTGGCGCCATGATTAACCCTCAGTGGCTCGACCTACCCATCTCGAATAAATTTCTATGGTTCAAAGGTATTCAAGCCATTGAGGGTTTACTGAGGTTTGATCAGTCTTTGACCACAGGCTTTCATCTGTGCAGCTGCACAGGCTCATCTGAGGTTTTAACAAGTACTTCCATATACAAGGGCACATGTTTTTCATCTTACAGCTCACTTTGATTTCACCCAATGGATTTAGTAAAATGTAAACTCTGACAAAAATGTGGGGAATCGATTTTTCAAAACAATGCAAAAAAATAATTCTACAAACAACATACAAGATAGCACTTTTTATTGATTAATGAGTATATGCCTTCTGTGGATCATAGTTCCAGATAAGATTTTTTTTTTTTTTCAAAGAAAAACTATACATGTAGATATTTTCCTAATTTTCCCCCAAGGCAACTCCTAGTATGCACAGCACAAGTTTTCACAGAGAAATATGGATATATTTATCAGGGCCCAGTTGTTCAAAGCGTCGTTAGCTTAACGAGCTCGTTTAGGGTAATTTCGTTAACTGTTTTAGCAGATTCAATACACAGTATTCTGATATTTTTGCACTGCAAAAGCTACTCACATTTTTTCAGCAAACAATTTCAGCATATTTGCGTATCACTCGATGTAAATTTTAACGAATCGTCAACTAATGACATCGTTAGTTTTGAACAACTGGGCCCCTTGGTCAGTAGCTATACTGTTCACTTATAGAATCACTGGATACTGCAGACTGTGTGGTGATGATCTCTTGTTTTATAGTCCTTTCAACAGTATTTCAGTTACAGTCGAACCTCAAGAGCTCAAACACTGATAGCTCATTTACCTTGGCTAATTCAAACTTGTTTTTGAGCCCCAACAAAATTCTTCCAAAAGCTCTAGAAAATAAATATTTATGGAAATTTTTCTTATTTTATCACTGAAATGTATGTTGACTTGGCGCCATGATTAACCCTCAGAGGCTCGAACTAACCATATCTCGAACAAATTTCAATGGTCCCAAAGATGTTCGAACCAATGAAATTCGACTATATGGGGCCAACAATGTGTGTGCTTTCATGGATCATCCCGACACATGCTATGTCATAGCTCCAGATAAGAGAGATATCCATAATATACTTTTCTCCATGAAAACATACATTGTGGGTACACATTAGTATTTCAGTATTTCAGTATTAAAAAGTTTTATCTAGCGCTATGCTGTGTGTTGTTCTCCATCCCCAAACACCTCCTATCATCTTTATACTCAACACACAGTATTTTGAGTATGGGCTAGATATTCAAATGATCAGAAACATTCCCATGACCGAGCTGGGGTATTAAACAACAATACCCAGCTTATAGATTGAGAATGCCAATAACAAAGCCATCCAGCTCATAAACAGGTATAACAAATTCAAAGATTACACACTTTTTCGACATTGGAATGATTTGTAATATTAATGAGTTAGAAAAAATCAAGAAAGGGGAATAGTACAAGATTATGTTGCCCAACAATGATGACCAAAACCATCCTGATATAGTCTTCTGGTGTACAGGATTTGCTATACAGATCTGGACAAGTTCAGAAAATATTTCTTGTTATTTTTGCACCAAAACGGATCTTGTAGGTTCTCACTGGAATTGCCTCAGAAAAGCAATTCCAATGATTTCCCACAAGACATGCTTTTGTGTAGAAACCAAAATGGATCATGTGTACTTGTTGAAACTGCCTCTCCAATGAGAACTTGTTGGAACTGCCTCTCCAGTGTGTACTGGTTGGAACTGCCTCTCCAGTGTGTACTTGCTGGAACTGCCTCTCCAGTGTGTACTTGTTGGAACTGCCTCTCCAGTGTACTTGTTGGAACTGCCTCTCCAATTTGAACTTGTTGGAACTGCCTCTCCAGTGTGTACTTGTTGGAACTGCCTCTCCAATGAGTACCCACAAGGTAGTTTTGATGCAAAAATAAGGCCAAATAGAAAAATGTGTGTTTAGGGTAATATGTTAGAAAAGAAGATAGGTAGGGCAGGTAGAGAATCTTTTATTTTTTTCTTTATATTTTTATGTAGAATTATACCATAATTACCAAATACATTTGGACTTCTCATATACTTCACATAAAAATTTACTAAGTCTGTTTGGCTATCCTTAGATGTGTCTAATGGGAGCAGTTTGATCTGGGTCTACATAGTTTGCTCAGACCTACTTGTCCAAATATTTAGCATAAATATTTTAGCACAGTAACACCATATTTTGTTTTTCATTATTTATTTGTTTATTTTTTTTTTATTTATTTATTTTTTTTTTTGAGAAAACGTGAAAAAAAAAAAATCGCTAGGATTCACCAGGAAAATTAGGTAAGGTAGGGTCATCCTAAACACACAAATTTTTTATTTGGCCAAACAAAAATTATCGTTAATTATCACCACAGTAATCAACATCTGGAGCTACGTAAGACCCCTCTTTGCTGTTTTACAAAAGGTGGAAGAACACAGAAAAAGAGTTTCTACAGTACCTTAAAAACTATTTACAAGACTAAACAGGCTTCTTCAAGTGATAAGGTGTCTTTAAGCATGAAATGGCCAGTTTCAGATACAAGTGTTCCTGCACAATAAGCTGCTTCAGTAATTTCCGTCATTCAAAAGGGTACCATTCTGCAGAACATATTCGTCTTTCCTCATACATTCTGCAGTACCCAACTGTTCTGTAAAGGAACATCAATGGCCTTGATCAGTTTGCTACAGATCTGGTCTTTCATTCTCCAAAATGTTCAAAGACACCTTTTCCCTTGGTAGACCACAAAAGATGTGTCATGGGAAATG
Organism: Anodontia alba; assembly: GCA_964016985.1. Taxonomy (NCBI): domain Eukaryota; kingdom Metazoa; phylum Mollusca; class Bivalvia; order Lucinida; family Lucinidae; genus Anodontia; species Anodontia alba. Next base: position 68,562,256 of record OZ024834.1, read on the forward strand.
GTACCTCAAGGCACTGCAAACATATAAATACCTGCACAATCTGCTTTGAGTTTTTGCTGTTCATTTTGCTTAATATGAAATGTAGCTCATTCACAAGTGACTTTAGTCTAAATATTTAGGGTCCCATGATTTCTGTCCTCCAAACAGAATTTCATATCAGTTCAAAGTTTACTAAGAGATATTGGTCAAACTGACACCACAGAGCTTCTGAATAAAACGCTATGCAAACTCTGAATTCATCTCAGTTTTTCCCAAAAGTCATACATTCTGCAATCTCATTTAAATCTTGTTAATGAGACTGTGTTCTCATAAGTTTTCACGGTGAAAATCCCAAAACAAGACTTCAGGAAAAATATGTCAATGCAGTCAACCCTGCCTGAAGAGACCTCTAAAGGAAATCTAAAAATATTGTCCTAAAGTGGGGCAATTTATTATTAATGCAGGTTCAAACAAACAGATTTCAGTCTGGTAAGTGGTCTTTTAACAAAAGGATGGTCTCTTAAAAGAGGTGCTCTTTAAGACAGGTTTGACTCTATTCATCTGAATACATAGCCTTCCTGAAACTTGTCCTACGGTACCTTTTCTCAAGACACAACTGAAATCTACAACTTCTACTGTAATTTATTGCAATAACCCAAAATTTACAAGTAAAAGGAAATCTCCTACCGATCAGACTCAAAGCCTATACTTCTAGATATCAGGAGAATCAAGATGAATATTTTTCTTATTTCTTCATAAAGACATGATGTGGGTACTCATAAGAAGTGCCTTGATCTAATTAGTACCAACAACAAATGTTTTCGCAGAGAAATAAGAATATTAATACTCTTTTACTGAAAAAGAGTGCCTTCCTTGGAGCTATGCAGAGTCAAAGCCATTTATTAGGAACCAGTATTTTCCCATAAGTAACTACTGAAGAACCCACACAGCCTGCACATTTGTGCAATCTGATCAAATCTCTACAAATCATCATATATATATTCTATATGATCCTTATACTGTGGATATGAATAGCAAAGACCCCTTCTTTACTGACCATACATGCAGGCTGGCTTGGTTCTTCAATATATTTTTGAAGGGAAATGGATCCTTTAAGGGGTGACATTTACATTAAAACTACACTACAACCTCTTTATAACACGTTTCGTTAAAAAACGGTTTTGGATATAACACGATTCAAAGATGGAGCCCAAAAATGTATAGATTATATTGAAAAATGACCATAAATGGTCATTTTTCAATATAAGCCATACATTTTTGTTTGGATATAACACGGTTGTTTAACTAACATGGTTTATGCTATGGACCCCAACAATAGTGTTTTAAAGAGGTTGTGGTGTATTTTGTTTTTCATCTGAAAGAAATCTACAACCTCTTTATAATCAGAGCCTTCTGATCAGGCTGATCTAGAAGGGAAGAATTTGGGAGCAAATTCTTTTGGTTTAGTGTAGATCTCTTTCAAAAAGTTATTTGGTTGTTTTGTAAAGAAAACCAAAGTCACAAAAGTCGTCTCCCTTTTATAATATGGCAGAAAATCTATTAAGCATATCCTTTACCCATAACACTCAAATAAAGGGAGCATGAAAAGATATTTTTGTTATTTTTTAACAAAACATATCTTGTAGATACTCACTGGCACTGTCTTGCAGATGTGATTCTAATGAGTTCTCACAATATGTTTTGGAACAATAATAAAAATTTTCCAAAAATATTCATCTCAGTTACCACCTTATCTGAAATTATATATATGCAAAAAACATTGGTTTTCATACACTAAGCCTTATATACACCAAAATCTTTCTAAAACATCTGTCTTGGACAATAAAACAAACTGTCATCACAGCTGAAACAACCTCTAACGACCTCTAATGATGTTAACCAATCAAAACCCAGTAATTTTTGGTGTTAACCAATCAAAAACTAGTATTTTTGGTGTTAACCAATCAAAAATCAGTACTATCATATTACCGTATACATGCCAATCAATACTATCATATTACCGTATAAATGCTAATCGCAGACAGGCCTGTGAAAACAGTGTAGACCCAGATCAGATAGAATGCAGCGTCTGATCAAAGTTTACACTATTTGCCACTCGTCCAATAATTTTCAAGACACATCAACTTCTAGCAAAATGGACTTGTTCAAATTTTAGGACAAGTATAGCAAGCAGTCCAAATAATCAGGGAAAATACTTTACTTTCTAACACAGGGAAAACCCAAACTAAACTGCAAAGACAGGTTGGTCTACAAATACTATAAGCTTATTTGAACCATGTCACAACATTTCCTACAAGACTGAATATGTGCCAGTGAAGACTGATCAGTCTGCACATATGTACAGGCTGATCAATCTTTGCAGGGCACTCTGCGGATAGGCAAGGATCCAAAGCGTCGTTAAGCAGACAGAGAATATGCAAATTCGCAGGTTGATCGGAGTCTTTGCTGGTACAAACACTATCTTGTAAGGAATGCTGTGTCCTAGCTCATATATCTTTTTGGGCAGATCGTTTGCAATAGCATGATTGTCCTCAACTTTGATCATTATTGCCATGCACAATGCTTCAGCGGTTCCTCAGGACTCATTCTCAATTGTAGCCATAATTATCGAACTTTTATTAACTTATCTCACAGCTACAGAAATAGCATTTCTTTCATCTGAAAAGTGTCACTGGTTTCCTTATTTCTCCATGAAAACATGCATAGTGGGTACTCATTAGAAGTGCCTCTGTGAGGCACTTCTAATGAGTGCCCACTATGTTTTTGTGGAAAAATAAGAAAACATACATAGTGGGAACTCCACATAATGGGTACTTAGAAGCGCCTCAATGAGTACCCACAGTACATAGCAACAGATAAGGTGCTTTTTTCATCCGAAAAATGCTGATATCTTATTTCTCCATGAAAACATATGCTGTGGGTACTCATTAGAAGTGCCTCGTTGAGGCACTTCTAATGAGTACCCACAACAAATGTTTTTGTGGAAAATAAGATAATTATTGTGTGGATACCCCCTCCTACCTGTAGCTATGACAAGTTTTTGTGGAGAAATAAAAAATATTTTAAACACCCTATCTTTGCTTTTGCTATTCCTTTGCTTTTATTTTAACTGTATTAATCTTTTATGAGATACTGGTGGACAAAGGTCCACTGAATTATAATTCCACACAATACATGTAATTTTGTCAAATTTGGAACACAAAACTTAATTCATCATAAATAACATGCTGGATTAATTCATTACAATTACAATACAGCACAAAATACAATTTTCATATGAGCTATTTGGTAGGAACTATTAATGAGTATTTGTTAATGATCTGAGAAAACTGTCACCAGTTTTCAATAAAACGTTACGTGGCAAGTATTCAATAGAAGCACCTCACTTCTAGTGAGTACCCACGACATATATATATATTTTTTTATGAAGAAATAAGATACATTAACCCAAAATCCAAAATTATCATTCTAAACTCCTCTGTGCCAAGTATTCTGTACTGAAATGACTCACTAGGTACCCACAACATATGTTTTAATGCAGAAATAAGCAACATTTTAAGCTACAACGTGAGAGAACGTACCTTCTGACATATGCTCCTAATGAAGACTTCGCATCTGTGCAGTCTGATTAGAGTCTTCATTGTTCGCATGAAAAAACTTTGCATCCTTGGCTATCCAAAATGCACCCGATGAGGATTCTGATCTGACTGTGCAAATGCACAGGCTGATCAAAATCTTCACTGGACGCGCATGTCCGAGGGTAAGCTTCTGACATTGCCACTCATTCTTATCTGGGTACCCTTCCTTATCTAGAACTCAACATCACAAAAACTTTTCCTACAAATGCATTGGAATTATCTTCAATGGGATGACTTGTTTCAGTGCAGAAACCAGTGAAAATACTCCTTCTTTTATCTCCAACATAAATCAGCGCTGCAAAAGCATTCTACCCAAAAGACCGTGTCTGAAGCGTGGTCATGTGACTAACAGGCAACCCGATACACGTTTGGACTGCATTTGAGTTGTTATAAACATTTCAATTTCTTTTGGTGGTTGTAGTTAACTCATCAGAACTGCACCTCCAGTAGATCACACAATATCTTTGAAACTTTATCTCGGCTGGCTCGAACTGTCAGTCTATACATCTGCAAAAGGCAAAATAAAATTTGATTTTTAGTACCAACATCATGAAAAATACACAGGCTTTATTAAGGAAGGGTATCTTGTGATAATTCTAAGATAATCATTATTTCTCCATAAAATCATATGTGTGGGTACTCATCAGAAAAGCCTCGCTTAGGTGCTTCTAATGAGTACCCACGACATATCGCGGGCTGAGCGCAAGACTGTAGTAAGTCAGATGGTTGTTTTTCCCAAATTTAATCTCCTCACCATGAAGGCATTATTTCATTCTGTAAACAATGAAAATTTGCATTGTTTATAAAGGGGTCAGAGTTGCCCCTAAACAAGGGTTTCAAAAATATGTTCGAGTTATACTACAGTCTTGCGATCAACCCTCGATATGCTTTTATGGAGACATAAGAAAAATTATCCCAGATCATCAAATACTCCTCCTTGACAAGTTCTCTGTGAATACACCACGGTGATCTGGGCCAAGTTGTTCAAAGCGTCATTAGCTTAACAAGCTCGTTAGTGGTCAAAATGTTAACTGTTCTAGTAAATACAATATCTAATTCACAGGTATTTTTGCTGAAAAAATCTGAGTAGCTTTTGCAAAAGCTACTCACATTTTTTCAGCAAAAATATTAGCATATATGCCAGATTTAATGATCAAAGTTTTAACGATATGTTAACTTACAACATTGTTAGTTTTGAATAACTGGGCCTTGGTGTTTTGTTGGAGTCTCACTGTAGTATCATGCCCCAGACCCACTGATGTGATGTTAAACATAGCACTAGTTAAGGCACTTTTTTCAATCCGAGAGTATTGATATTTTTCTTATTTCTCCACAAAAGCATATGTTGTGGGTACTCATTAGAAGCGCCTCGCCGAGGCACTTCTAATGAGTACCCACAACATATGTTTTCATGGAGAAATAAGAAAAATATTTACCGGATACCCTCCCTTATCTAGACCTATGGTTAAACCAAGTCAAAATATACTGCCCTTGGAGTGACCAGTACCAGCTCTTCTTCCTAGTGCTAATAGGTAGGTAAAAGAGTATCTTGCACCAATTTTAGAAAGTCTTAGGTATGACCTGGACAGGGCATGAACCCACAACCGCCTGATCTGAAGGCAGATGCTGTATCATCTGGGATGTGGGTACCTAGTGAGTCATGTACGCCCATATCAGACTACATGCGCTGGACCCAGATATATACTTCAACTCTCTTCCACGCCTCTAGTCCTCTTTCGCTAGGGATCCAACGTTACTACACGAGGCGCAAGATGCTCTTCGTGAGAAGACCCGCTCTCGTGGGGAAGGGAAGCATCTTAATATCCTAATACCCTGGTGAACGCTCCTGGTTTGCCTGTATCAGCATGCGGCGATTCTAGTGATATGAGAACAAGATTCGTGGTTGATGTGACCTTTTCTTTGTCATCATACATGTACACGACATGACAGCGACGGTGTCTGGATGTGGCAGAGAGCTTAATGCTCACTTTTAGAGTGCTGCCTCACTGAAATATCATGCCCCCAACACTTGACATGAAATTCCACCCAGTCACATTATACTGACACCGAGATGACCAGTTCTGATTCCTAGCTCTACTCTCTTAATGCTGAGTGCCAAGTGAAAGAGCAGCTAGTACCACTGAAAGAGCAGCTAGTACCATTTTTAAAGTCTTTGGTATGACTCGGCTGGGGATTGAACCCGCAACCTCCTGGTCACAAAGCAGATGCTCTACCAACTGAGCCACTGTGGCGGTTATCCTGTGACTTAAGCAAACAGCATCTGATCTGGGTCTGCACTGTTTGCCAATGTCTCAATCCAGATTTTACAGATAACCCTCTTTACACTGCACTCTGACATCACAGTGACAAGAATATATATACAGTCGACTCTCGTTATCTCGAACTCGCTTATCTCGAATAACCGCTTATCTCGAAGTGATAATCTGGTCCCTGTTTTAACACAGAGGTCTACCAACAGTCAATAAAATATTGTGAAAAAGAGGAGAAATTGCTCCTTAGAAGCAATTTCTCCTCTTTTCCACAATATTTTCAATATATCTCTAACTTAGGAGTCAAATTACGTATTCATTCTGTTAACGGTGGTTGTTCGATTAAATGTTTTTTCCTCAGTTCCGTAAATCTGATATGTCGAACTACGGATATCTCGAAGTGTTTCATAGAGTCCCTTGGAGTTCGAGATAACGAGAGTCGACTGTATATATATATATATATATATATATATATATATATATATATATATATATATATATATATACAGTCGAACCTCGTTATCTCGAACTCGCTTATTTCGAATTACCGCTTATCTCGAAGTGAAAATCTGGTCCCTGTTTTAACATGAAACTATGACAACAGGTAACAAAACAATGTGGAAAAGAGGAGAAATTGCTCCTAAGGAGCAATTTCTCCTCTTTTCCACATTATTTTTTATATATATTTCTAACTTCAGGAGTCAAATTACATATTGATTTAATTTATTGTTTTCCATTACCTAGATTTCGTCTAATGCGCGGTATGATTACACTGGCCACTGATAATCATATGGACAAATACCTTAAAGAAATTTTGGCATTTGTATACTATGGCTTGATTGTAAATAATCAACCAAAAAAACTGCTGCATGAGTGGCAAACAGTGCAGACCCTGATCAGATGCAACATTTTGCAGCATCTGATCTGGGTCTATACAGTTTATGCGCAGGCCTAATAATTATAGTAAATACAGTAAAATGAACTGTATACTTACTTGTGCTTGTTTATTAGGTTCCAATCTCACTAATATTCCAACTTGCTGATTTCTAGTGTGCAGGATACCAGCCGACACAAAATTCTCTGCATTAGGATCAATTCCTTCTAGAACACTCACACCAAAACCTAAAAGCTGTAAATGAACAGGTTACATACAGGTTGAACAGAGGTTACATACAGCTTGAACACAGGTTACATACAGCTTGAACAGAGGTTGCATATAGCTTGAACAGAGGTTACATACATCTTGAAGTTTAAATGAACAGCGGTTACATACAGCTTAGACAGGGGTTACATGCAATTTGAACAGGGGTTTTGTTTGTTTGTGTTGAAGTTTTATGGCCCAGTTAACCCAATGCAGTCATGTCAAGTGCGGTCAGTGAACCAAACCACACTTTTACTGGGCAGGTTTAGTCCTTTAAGCAGTTAACCAGTACATGTACTGAGCACATTCTTTCACCAGAAACTGACAAATGCCCCTCCTGACTCCACCGAAGGGAGAGAATGACCATAGAAAATATTTCATGATCAATTTCTAAGAAAGAATGTTGCCAACCTGCAGAGGGTCGAACCCGCAACCTCCTGATGACCAGTCAGGCGCGCATCCAACTAAGCAACCGAGGCCAGCTTGAACAGAGGTTACAGACAGCTCTAAACAAAATCTTTTCTGTTCAACAACAAACTACAAACAATTTTCTCACAAAAGTGTGGATAAGTTAACATTTCACTCCCCACACAGAATAAGATGATGGTATGTGTTTTATGCCCTTTTCAACAATATTCAAGCCATATTAAGACTGTGGAAAGGGGATAATGAAAGGCTCTATGCAAAGAAATGCCAAACAGTCATGAGCTGAATTCCTCCAATAACAGGAATTCGAACCCAGGGCCTCATAATCCGAATTTTGGAGCGCTAACCACTCGGCCATCAGATGCTTCTCACACAACATAAGAAGACAGCAATAGTGACCTTGTTTTTTTTTTTCTTTTTACATTATTATTGTTATTATAGAAAACAGAGTTTGAACTTTCAAGACTTTGATATCTTTCAAGATGACTAGAATGAGATTCCAACCCTATTTTTATGCAAAGTAAAACAACTGAACCATTTTCCTTCTGTTCATGTCACTTTACCCGATGCAAGTTACTGTCTCTTACTGCTTTGGTTAAACTGTCAGTCATCTCCTGATACTGATGAACGAAAATGTTTGACGTCAGCAATACTCCAGCTTTGAGGGAAAAGTAAATATCCCACTTTTCCCATGGGCTGTGGCAAAGCTGTTTAACCCTGAAAGCGCTTACCAAAATAATCAGAGGTGTAAAATTCCCTCAAAACTTACTCGCCCTTAAGGTCTAAATTTTTCATTTAGATGCTAAAAATGAAATGAAGAAAGTTCTGAAAATCTCACTCGCCCTGTCTTAAAATTTACTCACAAATGAGAGAGGGCGAGTGGAATTTTACACCCCTGAAAATTCTATTTTTTTTTTTTTTTTTACTATTTCTTAGTGAAAATAAAACTTGGCCATTCATGTAAAATGTCAAGCCTTATTTTCTTGGGAAAAAAGGTAAACTATATGTTCAGGCAATGAACCAAGCTTTTTATGAGACCTATTCATAACTCTAGAGAAGATGAGGTATCAGATAATTTGTTTGTGTTGAGGTTTTATGGCCCAGTCAACCTAATGGGGTCATGTTGAGCATGGTGAGTTTACCTAACCACACTTTTACAGGGCAGGCTTAGTCCTCTTAGCATTTAAACAGTATTGAGCAAATTCCTTTGCCAGAAACTGACAACAGCGGAAGGGAGAGAATGACCTCAGAAAATATTTCATGATCAATCTCCAAGAAAGAATTTTGCTGACCCCATGGAGGTCAAACCTCTCCTGATCATTAGTAGGATGTGCATCCAACTGAGCCACCGAGGCTGGCGAGGTATCAGGTAAATATTTTTTTCAATCTCCATAAAAATTTATGTTATGGGTACTCAAAGAAGTGCCTCACCAAGACACTTCTAACGAGTATCCACTATATACATTTTTTGTGGAGAAATAAGAAAAATATCAATAATTTCTGGATGAAAAACACATCTTATCTGGAGCTATGCTTTTAATTTTGCTTCTAGCTACATAAAGACAAAATACCTTTGCTTTTGACTGCTCATGGTCCATTGGTAATGTTGCTTTAAAAATCTTCTGACATTCTTGGCTTGGTCTGAAATGAAAATTATCTGTATTAAATTGTGAAAAAAAAAACCCATCTCAAACATATCACCATAAAAATGACACCTGCTGAAGCTAAACACATTTAAAATATTGAATAGAGAAGGCTATAGAAGCCTGTTCAGGAAGGTACAGACCTTCACTATCGGGCTTATGGTAAATGCCCTAAAATTTCAACACTTTATACCAGGGCCCAGTTGTTCAAAACTAACGATGTCATTAGTTAAAGTATCGTTAAAATTTTGATCATCAAATATGGCATATACGCTAATATTTTTGCTGAAAAAATGTGAGTAGCTTTTGCATTTACAAAAGCTACTCACATTTTTTTCAGCAAAAATACTTGTGAATTAGATTGTGTATTTACTAGATCAGTTAACATTTTGACCACTAATGAGCTCATTAAGCTAACGACACTTTGAATAATTGGGCCCAGACTATTTAAGCCAAAATATTGCTTCTTTTGCAGTTGTTTCTTAAAATGTTTAGAGGAATAACAAACTGTGTAGAACCTGATCAGACTGCTCCTTCAGAAGAAACTTGATCTGGGTCTGCACTGTTTGCATATGCCATTTTGTCAGCAACTTTGGTGTACGAAATTTTTGGACATTTACCGTAATGTTTTTTTCTTACATTGTGCATCATATATACATCTACTCAGCCAAGTATGACAAACAGAACAGATGGTAACAATAACTTATTGAACCTAAATATTGGGACACCTGAAATCCTTATCATACTCTTCCTAAAATTTGATTTGATCTGATTTGGAATTTTACTGCCCAGTCAATACCGTTAGGGTCATGTCATGCCAGTCTGTTAACCTACCATAATATACCCTAAGTATTGGGACAGATAGGCTTTTGCAAACAGTGTAGACCCAGATCAGATGCCGCAGAAATGCGGCATCTGATCAGAGTCTACACTGTTTGCCAGCAATATTTTAGACACATCAGGAGTTAGTAGAATGGACTATTTCAAAGTTTCAGAGATGTATGGTAAGAAGATAAGGTGTCCCAATACTTTTGGGTTGTTACTGTCACTTTTAACACTTTCATCTAGACAGGCTTTGTTCTCTAAGCTGTTAACCAGCACTCTGTGTACATACTTTTGCCAGCAACTGACAACTGCCCTTGAATCAGAGGAAGGCAGGCCCCCTAGCAGTCTCTCTTAAAAATAAAGGCTTTTTTATAAAGGCTATTTTCGGCCAAATAAAAGTTTTTCAGGATAAATTTTGTACAAAATAAAGAGCATTTAATGGTTAAATTTCCTGGCAGATCCCAAGCAACAGAACTCCGCATCATCGTCTCTCAAGCAAAATAGGAAGAAAAACTGCAGAGAAAATCTGATATTTTCATCTTTAAATGGTAATGACAATATTAACTTGCATTTCTGTTTAGGGACATATGAATCTAAGTAACAGAACTATAATTTGTTGCTACGAAAGGCTACGTAAAAGGGTAAAATGAAAGTACATTATCAATCACCATGAAATTTATGTGGCCGAGCTGGGATTCTCACTTACAACATCCACCACCCCCATTATCAATCCCCATGAAATTTATGTGGCCGAGCTGGGATTCTCACTTACGACATCATCCCTCCCCCCACACACCCCATAACCCTGGTCTGACATGCTACCAAGAGCACACTAACCGCAAGTACTTCCAGAGGCACAACACTCCTGGACCAACAGAAATGAACTTGAGCCAGCACACAACAAAACCTACAATAAGACCTGTGTAACCAACAACAAAGACTCAGATAAGCCTGTACATCCACCCACAATGGCAAGGGTTCTCTTTTATCCCTCTTTAGATAGCCTGGAGGGTGGCCCTGTTTTAGCAAACAGTTTAGATCCAGATCAGTTGGGTTCTGAAGAAGCCAACTTATCTGGATCTGCACTGTTTGCCATTATGTGAATTTATAACAATAATCTGGATCAAGTAATATGATTGGCTGAAAGTTAGAAGTGGGTGTGGCATTCAGCATGACAAGGGTTAAATTTCTAAGACAGCACAATATTTATCTAACTCTACATGTATGAGACCCATTTTATCATCCATATATCACTGTGTGTGTACTTACTGACTGAGAGCCTTCCACCTTGTGAAGAATGTTGACGAGTCCATCTCTGCACTTTCGATAAATTTGTTTAACATTACTGGTAATTTAAGGTTGATTTTCTGTTGGGCACCACTGTATCTGTAAGATAAATAAAATTTTGACATTAACAACATCCTACCAACCAGTCTGAAGGTATCTCCAGATCTGAGGTCACTTGGCCATACTAAAAAATTCCTTTTTAAATCTTCTTTTTTTTTTTTTTTTTTTTTTTTTTTTTGATTCTAGTTTTACGGCCCTTTCAAGAATATTTCACTTATATTGAGCCGACCGTTCATCAAAGGTGGGTGAAAACTGGGGAACCTGGGGAAAAACCATCTGTAAGCAGAACTTGGCTTTCCCACATGTGAACCGAGCGAGGCTCGAACCACAGCGGTGAGAAGCCTAATGAATTAAGAGTCAACTCTCCTATCCACTAGGCTATGGGGGCCCGCTTTTTAAAATCTACATTGTACAATAATAATCAGATTCTGAAAGAAATGTTTACCAGCAGTGAGCACACACACATATGAAAAATAAAACAGCAAAAAGTGTCAAGTTTTCTGGACCAGACTTGTTAGTTTTGGCTAATTAGGCCTCATCAGTGGCACTCAAGAAAATTTTCAAAACTATGGGAAGGGGTTTAATGATGACAAAAGACCAGAAAATATTAACAACAGTTGAACTTCAATGGCTTGAACATCTTTGGGACCACTGAAATTTGTTCAAGATATGGGTAGTTTGAGCCACTGGGGGTTTATCTCGGCGCTAGCTCAGGAAGCAAATAGCAATAATTTAGGGATTTTTTTTTTTTTTTACTTTCTACCAATGATTGTATGTTAAGTGTACTCATTAGAATTGCCTCGATGAGGCAATTCTAATGAGTACACTCAACATAGAATTTCATGATAAATTAAGAAAATATCCCTGAATATTTGTTTTCTTGAGCTATCAGAAGAATTTAGCCAGCTGAGGTTTGACTGTACACCAGAGTGAAATACAGGGAGATACAGCCACCACATGGCACTTACACCAGCTGTACAAATATGGAACAAATATCGTTGATAATAATTTGGCATTTACATCTCTTTCAACATTATTTAAATCATACTGATACAACAGGGTTCATACATTTAGGACTGACCAAATTCCCTGACATTTCCCTGACATTTCCCTGACACAAATTCAAACTTCCCTGACAGTTTTGGCGCCGAAAACTTTATGAATTTAGCAAAAAAGATACATCGGGACCAAACATTCCAGCTTCATCAGGTTAAAATGTAAAATTCCCTGACATTCCCCTGACATTTTTGCAAAATTTCATTTTTCCCTGACACATCACAGAATTCCCTGACAATTCCCTGACCTTGAAAAAAAATTAAATTTCCCTGACATGTATGAACCCTGTACAATGAATGGGTGATAATGGAAGGCTCTATGCAATGAAGCATTTTACAATCATGATCTGAACCCTGCCTCTAGTGCAGTGCGCCAGCTAGCCTTATACAGAGGGTGGACTGCCCCTCTTGCCCTTTCCTGCTGCCCCGTCCTTTTAAAGCTGTCTTGGTGAGGCACTTCTAATGAGTACCCATAACATATGTTTTCGTGGTGAAATAAGAAAAATATTTACCCGATACCCACTCTTATCTAGACCTATGACTCCAGATAAGGTGACCATTGTGGTGATAATATTGGACATGTTTTTGTTATTTCTATATGAAAACACATCTTGTGTGTACTCACTGGAATCACCTCACTGAGCCGATTCCAATAAGATACGTTTTCTTGCAAAAATAACTAAAATTATCTTCAAAATGACCCTGTATCTAGAACTAGGGATTTCCTACCTGTGATCTCTATACTTACAGAAATTGAATACTCATGACGGGGATGTCATCGAAGTCTGTGATGCACTCCATATTAAATTGTTGTTGTACTTGTGCGCCATTCTCTATTGTACTACCTACTGGCTTAGGTTGTATCATTAACTGTACAAACCGTTAAGGAACATCATACAATCAAATCTATTAACTCTAGTCCTGCTAAACCCGGATATACATGTACCCTGCCTTTGCAAACAGTGTAGATCCAGATCAGATGGCTTCTTGAAGAAGCCAACTGATCTGGATCTGCACCGTTTGCCATTAAGTATGTGAATTTATATGAACAATCTGCATCAAGTAATCTGATTGGCCGAAAATTAGAAATGGGTGTGGAATCTTAATTTATTCAGCAGGACAAGGGTTAAGGTTACCCTTGGAAACAAAGAACACACAAAAGAACAAAAATCAGAGTCAAGGTTTCAGGGCGGGTCTTCATATCTCCAAGGCTGCACATGCCCCTAGCACCAGTTGAAGAGAAACATGATTTTCTAAGAATTTAGACATCAAAATGGGCTCAATGATTACATGATGATAAATATGAAAACTACTCTATGACGAAGTATGGGGAGATTTTTTCACGGCTGCCACATAGCACTTCAAGCTAATCTAAATTTAACAGATTTCTACTGTCCTTTTGACATCACTTGGAAAGACATTTTTTGCTTGGCATTTTATTTTAAATGAAAATATTTTGTTCTGACTGACCGTACCTTATCAGAAACCATTTGTCTTTTCTGTTTCTGTGTTTTGTTCTCAAATATTTACGCTAAAAAATAATTTATTGCCAAAATTGGTCTCACCTATGCAATATCTACTGTAAATCGATTTTATCGAATTTATGTCTGAGAAATTAGTTTTTAACTTTTCTTTGCTGAATTTGAATTATTAATGTTTCACAAGAATGTTGTGAAAATTTCAAAAAAATTAAACAAGCAGAACTTGTTGAAAATTTGCCTCCAAATAAGCTACCCTATAGGTTTCTGCATAATTTACATTAATCTGTACTATGGTAAAAGAAAAAGTATTTGATTTTTCATAAACCAATGACTACAATAAAATATTTTGTGCATAGGTTGTTATGACAAATGATTTTGCACTAAATCATGACTAGTTTGCAAATTCACATTGTTTGTTTGTGTTGAGGTTTTCAGCCCAGTCAACCCAATGGGGTCATGTCGAGCGTGGTCAGTTTATCTAACCACACGTTTACTGGGCAGGTTTAGTCCTCTAAGCGGTTAACCAGTATTGTGCACATTTTTTCGCCAGGAACTGACAACTGCCCTTCTTGAAGGGAAAGAATGAATGTAGAAAATATTTCATGATCAATCTCCACGAAAGAATGTTGCCGACCTCGGTGGGGGTTGAACCCGCGACCTCTTGGTCTCCAGTCGGACAGCGCATCCAACTGAGCCACTAAGGCCGGCATGACTAGTTTGCAAATTCACATCTTCTGTGAAAAGTGCCGAGCAAAAAAAGATGTTGGAAGCACTGTAGATTAGGAGTATCCAGTGGATTATTTTTCTTATTTCTCCATGGAAACATGTTGTGGGTTCACACTGGAATGGTGCAACTGAGGCAATTCCAAAGAGTACCACAATATGTATTCAAAAAGTAATAGGAAAATTATCATTGCATAGCTACAGAAAAGAGGGGGTATCCACATAATATTTTTCTTATTTCTCAATGAAAACATATGTTGTGGTACTCATTAGAAGCGCCTCGCCGAGGCGCTTCTAATGAGTACCCACAACATATGTTTTCGTCGAGAAATAAGAAAGATATCAGCATTTTTCGGATGAAAAAAGCGCCTTATCTGTTGCTATGTATCAAAACTTTTTTGCTTGCAAAAAAAAAAAAAAAAAAAAAAATGTCTTTATGGCATAAGGGCTCATCACACACTGAGCACCATATGCATGTAGTGAGACCCAGAACCGTCCTGGGCTTTTGACAAGAGATCAGCAGGGATTTTGTTGTTATTCATTTTAACTCTTTGCATGCTGGGTAAAAATTTCAGCATACTACATTTTGAAATACTTTCAGCAGATTACATTTTGAAATATTTTTCTTAGAAAATAGGAGACAATATGCCCCCACCCCCACCCCACCACCTGAAAACCATCCCTATAATTTGTTCATTCTCCATTAACCCTTAAAGTGTTTAGCAAAATTCTAACAAAATTTTTGTCGCCCTCTGGGCTTTCGAGGGTGACTTAGAGCCCTCTAGGGTGACTATTTCGCCCCAGTCACCCTGTAGCCTGATACCTGCAAATGGGTACCCTCAACATATGCCTTTGTAAAGAAGTAGCCAAAAAGTACACTGGCTGTAATCTAAAGACTACGGAATTGCTGTGCGCTTATAAGGGCATGTGCAGTAATTAGGTAGAATACGGTATCGTATTAAAAGGATATGAGAACTGAGCTGATTTGGTTCGCTAATATCTACACAGAATGCAGTAAACTGGAATGAAGTTTTGTTCCCGTAAAATACCCCGACCCGACCAAGGTTCTGTCTGTACTCCGACTTCACACCTATTTGTAGTAGGTCATTTTCAAATAGAACACCATTGTTTTTACAAATAAATCTGAAAATATAAAATACATTGTGCATATGAGGGGTGTTCAAAAAGAATTGCTTACTTGGTATTTTGACCAGGAACACCTCAAAATGTAAGTTATCACAAATTTCTTTATTTCATGCCCTCAAAGTAGTCCCCATGACTAGAAATGCATAGTTTCAGTTGATGACTCCTCTTCCAGAATATGTCATTGAATGCCTATTTAGGCATACTGGTAAGGTACTGGAATATGGCAGATCCAAAGGCCTTTCTGGACCGATGTCTCCATCCAGCGAGGACGGTTTTCAATTTCCGAAAAGGGAAGAAGTCACAAGGGGCAAGGTCTGGTGAATAAGGAGGGTGTGGTAAAATTGTTACCTTCTCTTTTTGCAAAAAATCTGTAACAACTGCAGACGTATGGGCTGGAGCACTATCATGTGAAAGCCGAACATGTTTGAAACCCGTGACTGGGTGCAGTTTCTGACAGCATTTTTTTTATTTCTTCAATACCATATTATTGTAGTATTTTCCAGTAATGCTTTTGTCCTTTTTCACTGGCACTGCAACGCCTTCATCTGAGAAGAAGATTACATACAAAACCATCTTTGCACTTTGCGTGCATTTAGCAATTACTGATCTTATGTTGTTTTTGGTGGCCCATATTTTATTGCTATCCTTCTTTAGCGGTCCAAAATAATGAACGCAAGTTTCATCCCCAGTGATGATGATGAGTTCAAATGACAACAAAGGTCCTGATCAGACTATCTGATGTGTAGGCAAATCTGGACAATTCATTGTCATTGCCCCAAATACAGAACTTTGCACAGCATAGGGTTATTGTCTTAAAATTTTGTACACCAATGTTTCTGAAAAAATGGCATATGCAAACAGTGCAGACCCAGATGATCAGAGTCTACACTGTTTGCCATTCACTAAGTATTTTAAGAAACAACTGCATAAAAATCAAAATTTAGGAAAAAACAAGAAAAACGCCTAACAGCATTATGGACAGGTTTTTTAAATAACGAAGAAAGTAAGAGTTGTCTCTCTTGCATGTGAAACATCTGCTGGTCCTCCTCTTCATCCCAACCAAATATGAATGCAATCTATCGAAGCATAAAGGTAACATATAACTTTGAAAAAAGGTTAACCAAAAGGTAAACCTTGGATGACGCCTGACACCCACCCGCCCGCCAGACGCACACCTGCCAGCCCGCCCGCCCAGACGTCACTATTTTAAAGGACGGATTTTTTAAAAACCTGTCCAAAAAGTATGGAATAAAATGTTCAAAATTTTTGGACATTTACCGTATCGCATAATGTGTGCCGAGAGTGGATGCCTGACCAGACTGCACAGTCTGGTCTGAGCTTTCTCTGTTCTCATATGGCATTTAATAGTTTTTCATTAACTCCCTTCCCATGTTCCCCACTGATATAACCCAATCATACTTACTTTTTAAATGCTTCTTCAGCACCAAGGGCAAGGTCACTGCCTAGTCCATTAGTGGTATGGCTCGTGGCATTGGTTGTTAAAGTGTCAAACATATCGACTAGAAGACTTTCTCCTCCAGGAATAGGTGGTGCTGTAGTCTGGGTGGGCGAACCAAGGTTGAGGAGATCTGCAGAGGCAGAGCCACCTGGTGGTGATACCTGAAAGACATAGAAATAAAAATTCAGCAGATGAAGAAATGTTGATATTTTTTTTTAACCCTTGTCCTGCTGAACCCGGATATGCCCTTCCTTTGCAAACAGTGTAGCTCCAGATCAGTTGGCTTCTGAAGAAGCCAACTGATCTGGATCTGCACTGTTTGCCATTAAGTATGTGAATTTATAGCAACAATTAGGATCAAGTAATCTGATTGGCTGAAAATTAGAAGTGGGAGTGGCATCTTTATTTATTCAGCAGGACAAGGGTTAATTTTTCCAAGAAAATAGGCTTTGGCATTTAGGCAAGGTAAAGTGGAAAAGTGCCTTTGAACATATGCAAAACTGCACAAATTCAGATCATCCTGACCTTTGCTCTTCATCTATACATTCTGTAGTATTCAATGATTTTGTTAGCAGACAGTGAAGGTCCTAATCAGACTGCGCTGTTTGCTTATGAAGGGCATTCCGAAGACACGTTTTCACATGGCGCTGCCAATTTATGTAAAATGTCTCCTATCTAAGGAGATATATATTTCACAATGTCGTCTGCTGAAATTTTTACCCAGCATGCTCACATAATGGAGGTGTCTGTGAGTGTGACAACTCTACAAACTGGACAAATAAACTCCATGTCCTAATTGTAGTTATAAATTGGCAATGAGCTGTGTAGTGGAGTTACCTGACAAGACAGACATCCCAGCTGTCATTCTGATTAACCCTTGTCATACTGAATAAATTAAGATGCCTCACCCACTTCTCATTTTCAGCCAATCAGATTACTTGATCCAGGATTTTGATACCAGTTCACATATTAAATGACAAACAGTGCAGATCCAGATCAGTTGGCTTCTTCAGAAGCCAACTGATCTCGATCAACACGTTTTGCAAAAGTACGGTATATCTGAGTTCAGCAGGACAAGGGTTAATCTGATTTGGAGGTTTACAGCTCAGTCAACACTGTTAAGGTCATGTTGAGAGAATGAGGCTTGACATGTCATGTGAATAGTCTACCTTGTCAAACCATATTTTCACAGAAGAAACAAGAAATGTTAACCCTTGTCCTGCTGAATAAATCAAGATGCCACACCCACTTCTAATTTTCAGCCAATCAGATTGCTTGACCTTGTCTGTTTGTTTGTGTTGAGGTTTTACGGCCCAGTCAACCAAATGGGGTCATGTTGAGTGTGGTCAGTTTACCTAACCACATGTCTACTGGGCAGGACTTGATCTGAATTGTTGCTATAAATTCACATACTTGATGACAGTGCAGATCCCGATCAGTTGGCTTCTTCAGATGCCAACTGATCTGGATCTACACTGTTTGCAAAGACAGGGACAGCAACAAAAATGTAATGGATGGCTGGACAGACTGATATATGGATGGACTGATGTGAAAACAGTATATGCCCACAAACACAGTTTGCACTTATAAAAACAACACTATTTGGAATGTTGTCTGCAGCTGTTAGCATTGGTGCTTTAAGGGATAACGTTTATCTGTAAGTACTATATATGATATAAAAAATATTAGATAGAATCACCAATTTTTTGCATTTGTTTCTTTTTATGATTTTTTTTTTTTTTTTTTCTCAGCATGGTCTTTTTTCAATGTGACAATAACTAAATAATTTAAGAATCTCAAGATTTTAACCTTAACCCTAATCTTGTTGAACCCGGATATGCCCTGCCTTTGCAAAAAGTGTAGATCCAGATCAGTTGGCTTCTACAGAAGCCAACTGATCTGGATCTGCACTGTTTGTTATTAAGTATGTGAATTTGTATCAGTAACTAGGATTATGTAATCTGATTGGCTGAAAATCAGAAGTGGGTATGGCATCATAATTTATTCAGCATGACCTGAGTTAATACAATGTATTTCATATGGTGAAAATGAAGTACGTATTTGTAGACAAATCAACTGTAGTGACACGGACATGTTCAAATTTTAGAAAATGTAGGGTAAGGAAATAAAAGTTAGACTATTTAGGGTAATTATACTACTGTTCTAATTTCTGTCAGAAAATGACTGGCATTCCATCCAAATCACCATGGAGATGATTTACAGGAGATTTTGGAAACACATAAACATAGAAAAGAGAGACAAATACATAATCATGAAAAAAAGAAAAAATGCCATATTCGTCCTCTGTTGGACAGCATTAAAATCTAAAACATTAGTAATCATCATTATGCATTATGAAGTTTTGTCAATGTTTCTGAGCACAAAAAAAAAAACCAACAAAAAGCATTTTTCACTAACATGCAAAGTACATTTAGTCTAAGTGAACCATGAAAAGAAAAAAAGATACCCTACTGTATCACAGTGCCAGAGGAATTGATAATTGTGATGTTAACCTGTTGTAGACTGAATAGACTCTCTCACACTATATATTGGAATAGTCCAATTTTAATTTTAGGTACTGAGAATTAGATTTCCTAAAGAAAAAAGGCTAAACTATTTGCAAACAGTGGAGACCCTGATCAGATGCCACATGCTGTGTCGTCTGATCTGGGTCTGCACTGTTTGCCAATTACCCTTTTAGGGGTCTCCAGACTACAATGGGTTAAATATTGTAGGATAATTTTTAACATATCTTGCCAGTACTTGTTGAAATTGCCTCAAAGAAGCAATTCTAGTGAGTACTAACCCTTAACCCTTATCCTGCAGATCGTGTCATATTATGCGCTAGCCCATACCGTAACTCAATGCTAAAAGCGTCATATTACACACCCTTGGAGAGCCGAAGTTGAACACTGTTTAGCCGTGTGGTTAATGATGCAGCTGATCTGGGTCTGCACTGTTTGCCAATTACCCTTTTAGGGGTCTCCAGACTACAATGGGTTAAATATTGTAGGATAATTTTTAACTTATCTTGCCTGTACTTGTTGAAATTGCCTCAAAGAAGCAATTCTAGTGAGTACTAACCCTTAACCCTTATCCTGCAGATCGTGTCATATTATGCGCTGGCCCGTACCATAACTCAATGCTAAAAGCGTCATATTACACTCCCTTGGAGAGCCAAAGTTGAACACTGTTTAGCCATGTGGTTAATGATGCAGCTGAAAGCTTGCAAACTGATTGACTGATAGGGTGGTTTCTTCCTCTTATAAAAAAATTTATCAAGTGATTCGGCTAAAAATAAGATAATATTCAGATTTCCAACAGGAAAAACTGATGATGTATGAGGAGACACTAAGACTTGGCATTTCATGTAAATCATCTGCTAGGTTAAATGCCAAGTCTTATCCTTATTTTCTCTGAAAAATACAAAAAGAAAAAAAAAAAGAAAAAGAGAAAAATCAAAATGTCGTCTGCTGCAGTGCTAAACAAAATATTTTGTGATGTAAAAAAAGGAAACATCCAGAAATATAAATGCAATCGCCTCAGCTGGACCCGACAAAACTTTGATAATCTGCACTATCCAACCAGTGTGCTCAGTTTACACAAATAATCTCTGAATACTATACAATTTTTTCAGCAAACGGCACAGACCTTGACATGTCAAAGGACAGCACTGAGCAAGGACTGCCCTAGGCACCCAAATGTATTTTTTTTTATCTTGCCCTGGCCCAATTAACAACACTCTTGTGGTTATGTCTACTTACTATTACAGAAACCCAAGAAAAGCTAGATCCCTGTCTATAAATATTTTCTACCCTACAAAACAAGTACGTGTAAGTGGGGTGAGGGAGGGAAGGAATGGCACTTCAGTTTTGCTGTTGGATTTTTAATGCTACTAGGCATTGACTGAGTGACTGAGTTGGGGTTTAATGACACGTCAAACCTTGTGGGTCATTTTGTGTCGTCTCCCAGAGAAAAGGAGAAAAGAGAGAGAAGATATAGTAGAGGAGATGAAAGAGAGGACAGGGAAGAAAGAGGACCAGGAATGAAAGTAACGAAACAGAAAAAATAAAAACAGTCCCCCTCTACCCTTACCTGCTACAAGGATAGCAGGCCTTGCCCAACTGTAAGCCAACATCAGTTGGACGCTTCGATGACTTAAGATACATGACACCTTTGCCACATCCAACCTTCCCTATACTAGGCATTGACAGCCTGTACTGTATAAAACTTTGGACCGGTATCTTGCACCAATCTTCCTGCCAATTCAATACATCCAAGTATTCAGGAGACATAAATCTTTAGAAAACTTTAAACACAAACTTTACCATTTGGTACTGTACAAAATCTCAGATAGTCTAACACCAAGTACCAATTTAACGATTCAGTAGTTAAGGAGAAACTTCTCTTTGTTTGTGTTGAGATTTTACTGCCCAGTCAACCCAATGGGGTCATGTAGAGCGTGGTCAGTTTACCTAACCGCACTTTTACTAGACAGGCTTAGTCCTCTAAGCGGTTACCCAGTATTGTGCACATTCTTTAGCCAGAAACTGACAACTGCCTTTCTTGAATCAGCTGAAGGGAGAGAATGACTGAAGAAAATATTTCATTTTCAATCTCCACAAAAGAATGTTGCTGACCCGGCTATGGTCGAACCTAAAACCTCCTGATCACCAGTAAGACGTGCATCAAACTGACCCATTGAGGCCAGCTAAGGAGAAACTTCAACCAAATACTCTTTACAGTAAGCATGATGCCAACATGGGCACCAGGTTAGCCGCTGCAGCACTTACTGTACAAAAATTATCCCACATTATCAACACAATTACTGCCTTGTCTGGGACAATTACTGCCTTGTCTGGGGCTATGTTAACCCTTTCGGTGCCAAATTTCAGATGACATTTGTCGTCTGCTTTTTTATTTTAACAAACCATCGCTTGAAAAGACGTTCATACGTAAAGTTGACAGACTGAATGTCAAACAGTGTAGATCCAGATGAGACGGCTCATTGAGCCATCTCATCTGGATCTATGCTGTTTGCAAAAGTCTATTATTATCACCTGTGGTGGTGAAAGAGTTAAAGTGAATGGATACTTTCAAGGGAGGTAACTCAGTCATAACTGTTTTACCTCCCTTCTGAAAACTGAAACGAGGTCTAATCTAAAAGGAAAGAGTTTGCTCCCAATGGGAGCAATTTTTTTCCTTTTCGAGCAGACCCCTTTTCAGAATGGACTTAAAAGCAAAAGAGGAAGTCTCAAGAGTCCTCTTCCTTGTAAAATCCATTAAACTCCCTAAAGTGAAAGCAGCAGAAATCATTACATGTAGTTATGTCTTTTAGCAATCAAACAGAAAATAAAAACGTCAAACAATAATACCACCCCACTATCGTGTGGCGGGCAGATTACTGATGAAATTTGCCCATTAGCAATCCCAAACCAGATTTCCACAATATCATTGCAAATAGCAAGTTTGGTAAAAATCCACTGACATTTACTCAAGTTATTGTCCAGAAACAAAAATACTGACAGATGTATCACAGACAGACACAGACGGACAAACACATGCAGGACCAACATGAAACTATAATACCCCGCCACATGATAGTGGCAGGGTATGAAAAGCAAAGATAAAGAAGCAAAGCAACTCTACGGCTAAGTACTCTAGGGTATCACATATATTAGTGGGTGGGGTAATAATACGAAGACCTACTTGTTCAATTATATCATCTGTACTGCTCTCTCCCTGTTAATATAAATGTATTATGTGGCTACAGCATGCTAGTTAGTAAGTGAACCCACAACAATAAAAACAAGTTTCCACGAAAAAAAAAGGGAGCAAAACTCAAATTTAATGTTTTTCTATATAGCTATTCGAATGATACATTTTTTCAAGACTTGCATGTGTATCAATCAATTTCAAAACTAATTTTGGTTCTCTACAGGAAGTTTTTTTGTTTTGTTTTTTATTACAGAGACGCAGTGGCCTGTCAGGGGAAATGAACTATTTTTCATCAGTTCTGCTTTTTTTTTTTTTATTTGAAAATTTGGAATTTTACAGCCCAGTCAACACTGTTACAGTCATGTTGAGCCAGTCAATTAACCTACTCACATTTGTCCTGGGCAGGATTATCCTCTAAGCCTTAACCCTTGTCCTGCTGAACCCGGATTTACCCTGCCTTTGCAAACAGTGTAGATCCAGATCAGTTGGCTTCTTCAGAAGCCAACTGATCTGGATCTGCACTGTTTGCCATTAAGTATGTGAATTTATAGCAATAATTCAGATTAAGTAATCTGATTGGCTGAAAATTAGAAGTGGGCGTGACATCATAATTTATTCAGCAGGACAAGGGTTAGTAAGGTCATTCTAATGTGTAACCGTAGCATATCTGATACTCATTGTGTCCAAGAAGTGTTCAAAGCAAACAATGATCGAACTGTTCCTGTACCAGTCTGATCTGTGGCTAAACAGATTGCTCACGAATGTTCTGTCTGGTAATTTATTGTAAATATGGCACTTTCAACAAGATCTCTATACTATCATACTGACTCGTATATTTGAATAGACAGGTCTCAGCAAATAGTATGTGCAAAAGCAACAAAATTATATTATAATGTCACCTCAAATGCAGATATAGTATATGAATGTGAATACCAAAAACCCTGCTAATTTAGCCACCATTAAACAAAAGATTAAACAGGTATTCAGATTATTTCTTTTTTGTGGAAACAATGCATTCATGGCTGCAGGAAAATCTATTAATACCTGACTACAATTTGGGCCATGCCATGCGAAAATGTCTTCGGGCATATGCGGAGAGCGAAGGCTCAGACCAGCCTGCACATCTGGGCAGTCTGATCAGGGCCTTCACTGTCCACCAAAAGAATCCATCACAAAAACTCGCCTATATAGTTTTGACCCCCTTAAACCCCACTTTTATACAGTAAAACTGGGGCTTACAGGGGTATACATTAATTTGATTTCTGCTCAAAAACATAGATTGTGGGTACTTGTTAGAACTGCCTCGCCGAGGCAGTTCTAACAAGTACCCACAATCTATGTTTTTGACAGAAATATGAAAACTACCAGAATTTTTCATCTGAAAGTTATCATTTTTTGGTGCTAAAATTCTCAGTATATTTGTATAGGCATGTTTTTTTAATGATTGGACACTACAGAATGTATCAATGGAGAGCTAATTCCTGGATGAGACTTTGCACATACGCGGGATCAATGTGTTTTGCGCAGGCTTGAAGACACATTTTTGCTTGGTGTGACCTAATTGATGAAAGTAATAATACATAGAACAGGGGTGAGAATAGTCGCTAATAATCAATCCTGAAATCTAAAAATTCAGTTCTGAAATTGAGATACTTTCCCAGGTAGGACTGAGCTATTACAATAAAACAATTCATATCTCCAGATAAGGCGATTTTTTTTAATTTTTTTTTTTTCATCCAAAAACTACTTATATTTTTTTTGTTTCTCAATAAATACATGTTGATGGTACCCACAACATATGTTTTGTTGAGAAATAAGAAAATTATGTGGATACCCTCTCTTTATCTGGAGCTATGCAACTAATAATTAGTCTATAATTAGTTTAATGATTAGTTTTTGAAGTTATTTCAGGCATATATTAACCTAAACAACTACTTTTGACATTAAAGGATGGTCTTGTGAACAAGTGTAAAAGTAAATTTCATGCTTCAAATGAAAGTTCTCAATCCTAAAATCAGGATTTATCCTGGTTTCTCGTCCGCAATAGTACCAGTCATCAAGGAGGAGCATTTGGTGATAACTGGCATACTTTTTCTTATTCTCTCCATGAAAACATA
The DNA here is from genome assembly GCA_964016985.1 of Anodontia alba. Taxonomy (NCBI): domain Eukaryota; kingdom Metazoa; phylum Mollusca; class Bivalvia; order Lucinida; family Lucinidae; genus Anodontia; species Anodontia alba. Next base: position 68,587,245 of record OZ024834.1, read on the forward strand.
TTGTGCGTACTGAACAGTAGCACCTCTCCGAAGCACCTCTACTGAGTACCCATGACATATGATTTTATGGAGAACTCCGAGGAACCTCTAATGAGTCCCAACAATATATGATTTTATGAAGAACCAGAGAAAATTGTCCCAGAATTATCATAAAATACTCTCCTTACCAACTCCTCTGTAGTATGGTAACCGTACATAAAAAATGTAAACAAACCCCATGCTTGACTTTTTGAGTTGAGGTTTTATGGCCAAGTCAACCCATTAGTGTCATGTCAAGCGCTGTCAGTTAACCAACCAGCACTGTTCCTGGGCAGGTATAGTCCTCTAAGTGGTTAACCAGTACTTGTGTACTTGTGTACATACTTTCACCAGTAACTAACAGCTGCCCTTCCTGAATCAGCTGAAGGGGGTGAATGACTGTAGAAATTATTTCATGATCAATCTCAACGAAGTTATGTGGCCGAGCCTGGATTCAAACTTGCGACCCCTCTATCTGCAGTCTGACAAGCTACCAACTGAACTATGAAGCCCAGCTATGTGTTTGAAAATATTCAATAGTTAATTTTTTTTTTTTTTTTCAAGGCAAAAAGAATAGATACAAACATGTACTTTCATTCCCACAATTTGCTTCAGAAAATTTCATTCTCACAATAACCGTATCCGACCTAATTACCACACATGCTCCTATAAGTGCACAGTCAAGCAATTTTGTAGTCTTTAGATTACATCCAGTGTACTTTTATCTACTTCTTTATAAATACATATGATGTAGGTACTCATTTATATTGCCTCAACAAGTCAAGGCAATTCAAACAAGTACCACAACATGTTTTTATAAAGAAAATCAGAAACTAATATCGCATAAGCATCATTAAATGCACTCATTTAATCCTCTACTGATCTTTCTTTAAAATGTGCCCTTATAAGGTGGATATTTTACTGCAAGTTTTTTCCAGTAATTTCGAAAAACATACACGCACAGTGTGCTAATTGGGTCGAATACAGTATCTTCAAAAAATTTCATTCCCTTAATTTGCTCATCTCAGTACCCATGTCAGCTGTGATTTGAGAAAATGTATCTTTTGACATGTGCACCCACACCCAACAAAGATTCATATCAGTATATTAGTCCGCAGAAAAACTGAATCCCTTGAATATACAAAGCATGTCCGAGGAAGCTAGACCTGTGTGTATGCACAAAAGGGTGCCTGCCATTTAAAAAAAATTCAGTTTACTTGTCCTGGGACTAGGACGAGTATCCAAGTTATGATATTCATATGTTTTTGGTATTCATTGGAAGGGCCTCAATGAGGCCCTTCCAACGAATACCAAAAATATATATTTCTTCAAGAAGTTAGAAAAAATGTAAATTTTAGGGCAAGTAAACTTTGGTTGGACAAGAGGATTTTACTTGTTGGCCACGACTATTGACACAGCAGCCGGAACGACAAAATCTATTTATTCGCCCGGCTGCCGAGTATCTAAAGCCTTGTGCACTCGGCAACCAGGTGAAAAAGTAGCTATTTACCCGGCGGACGACTATGGCACTGATAACCCTAACCCTAACCTAGCCGGATGAATAAAGCCTAATTCACACGGCCGCCAGGGAAATAGCCACTTTGTTACTTGTCTGCACAAAACAAGAGAAGACATACTTTCTCAAATTTCACTGGAAATACATCTCAAACTTTTCCTTCAAATACCAGGATGATTTGAAAGAAATTTAAAAATCTACTTTTATTTTAAAAAATATTTCAATATTTACAGGCAAGTAAAAAAAATGTTGTGTTCTAATATCTGAATATATATAAATACTTTTACATTAGCCTTTCTCTTGCTGAACACGATATGCCCTGTCTTAGCAAACAGTGCAGATCCAGATCAGTTGGCTTCTGAAGAAGCCAACTGATCTGGATCTGCACTATTTGTCATTAAATATGTGAATTTCTATCAAACCCCAGATCAAGTAATCTGATTGGCTGGAAATTAGAAGTGGGTGTGGCATCTTAATTATTTATTCAGAAAGGGAAGGGTTAAGAGGAATGAATATACTTTCAAGGCAGGTAACTCTATCAAAATCATTTTGTCTCCCTTCTGAAAAGCAGTCTACTTTAAAAAGAAGGAATCAGTTCCCATTACCTTTTAGAGTGCATCCCTTTTAAAAGAGTGGGTACAGGAAAGCAAAAATTGTCTCCCTTGTAAAACTGGCAGAAAAAATGCCAAGTGTATCTAGTTCTCTTCATTTTTTATTTTTTTTATTTATTTTTTTTTTCATTTGTAAATATAGCTGTGAAAATTGGAATCAATAATAACATGCTTGCACTAACATTCAAAAAAGAGGAAGTCCCAAGACTTCCTGGCATTTCAAATTGGAAGTATGACCCTATGTAAAATTTCATATTTTACCATAATTTTTTCAATGTGAATTTCTTCTTTAGGGTCTAATAATAACATTTACATAGGAGTTCAGGCTAAATCTTCTTTATAAATGACAGTGTATGTTTTAAAGCACAAATCAACTGCAGCAGTATACATTTCTATTATTTTCTTTCTATAGAAAATAAGTCATGACATTTCATGTGAATTGTCTGCTTGGCAGACAATTCACACGAAATGTCATGACTTATTTTCTATGAAAAAATATTGAAAAAAAGAAAATAGAATGTCATCTGTTACAAGTTTAGTTTGGTGCTTTACAAGTTAAAATTGGAGGACCTGACTCCCAAGCATCAATACTGGGAAGCCCCACAGCGTTTCTTGGGAGTCTCTGATTTCCCTAAATGTACTTCCCTAAAAGCAAGCATTGAGTTACATAACTGGGGCAGAAGCACTTACTGCAGAAGAGTAGTTAAGGAAGAGTTTTTGATGATAATTCTGTGATAATAATTCTGTGTTAATTTTCTGAAGTTCTTCTTCTTGAAAAAATAAAATGTTGTGGCCACTCGTCAGAGAAGCCTCACAGAGACCATTCAAATGAGTACCCACAACATACATTTTTACAGATTTTCTTTTTAAAGAATCATCACCAAACACTCTTCCAAGTCTGCTGATGGGAATGTGGGAAGCAGAACAGATTTGTGGTAGGATAATGTACTAGTATACGGACCACTCCCTGGCAGGTGGGGTGACTGCCCAAAGCAAGTAAAATCTTTGGCATTTTCTAACATTTTTTTTGGGGGGTTGTTATTTTTGTGTTTTTTTTTTGTAGGGTATTTTTAGGCAGGTTGGTAGGGTAAATTGTAAATATTTAATAGTTTATTTTATGAGTGTCAGCTTGTACAAGCTTGATGAATATAGCAATGAGGTAGGATGTTGGTAAATGAAATTTTCTGTGAAATAATGTGACTGTTGATCAGAATATGGACTGGTGAACAAGGCTAAACATAATATTGACATTTTTGGAGACAAATTCATAGCTCCAGATGCTTTCTTTTTTTTTTTCAACCAAGCATTATGGATATTTTTCTTATTTCTGCGAGAAAATGCATAGTGTGGGTACTCATTAGAAGCGCCTTGGTGAGATGCTTCTCACTGGTACCCAAAACATATGTTTTTGTGCAGAAATATGAAAAACAGTGATCTGGTACCCATTCTTATCTGGAGGTTTTGTTTTCTTTAAGTTGAGGGTTTTACGGCTCAGTCAACCCAATGGGGTCATGTCGACCACGGACAGTTGACCTAACCACATTTACTGGGCAGGCTTAGTCCTCTAAGCGGTTGACCAGTGTTGTGCACATTCTTTAGCCAGAAACTGACAACTGCCCTTCTTGAAACAGCAGAAGGGAGAGAATGACCCTAGAAAATGTTTCACGATCAAATCTCCACAAAAGAATGTTGTAGACCTGCCGGGGTCGAACCCTGAATCTCCTGATCGCCAGAAAGACATACAACCAACTCCGCCACTAAGGCAGACTTATCTGGAGCTATGGAAAATATCCAGAAAAGGATCAAAATGTCATATGGAAAGGGACAACCCAGATCAGCGTGTACATCCTCGCAATCTGATCATGTCTGCAATAACCAATGATTCTATTTGTAGCCATCAAAGGCTTTCATTAGACTGTGAAGATGTGCAGGCTGAAATGAGGCCTGTCCACACAAGTGCTATGAACCCTTTTCATAACTCAATTTGATGATCATTCAAACAGTCTGTTAGCCATAGTTACAATAAATATTCAGACATCTTTACTTTTACTGTACTGATTATTAAAGCAAGAGCAAGTTTGAGGAAAAATGAATCTCAGATGATAGATCTTGATAAACTATGCAATAGCTCCAGATAAGGAGCTTTTTTCCACAGGAAAGTACTGATATTTTTCTTATTTCTCCAAGAAAACCTATGTTGTGGGTACTCATTAGAAGTGCCTCAGTGAGGTGCTTCTAAAGAGTACTACTCATTAGAAGCGCCTCGGTGAGGCGCTTCTAAAGAGTACCTACAACATAGGTTTTCGTGGAGAAATAACAGAAATTTTATAATGTGGATACCCCCTCTTATCTTGAGCTACGCTATGCACTTTGGTGCAAACTTGACGAAACTCAGATATAAACTAAGAGTCAACGATATTTAAAGAATTCAAAATTATTGTCAAGGGCACCACCATTCTAAATATTTAATGACTTGCACAATGTTTCAAATATTACCGTATTTACCGTATGTAATCAGACAGAAAGGCCTGAGCAAACAGTGTAGAACCAGAAGAGACGCAACAGAATGTGGCATCTCATCAGGGTCTACACTCTTTGCCACTTATCCAGCAATTTTTGGACTCAACATCGGCTAGTAAATTGTACTTGTTCAAATTTTAGAACAAGTATGGTAAGGAGTTGAGGTATCCGAATACTTAGGGTAAATACGTAACAAAATCCTTTCTTACAGGAAACTGCAGTTTTCAAGCAAAATCAATATACCGTATTCGACCTATTTACAGAAACTGTGCACTTAGGTCTTTCAAAAATACTTGGAAAACTTGTGGTAAAAAATGTACCTACCTATTCTAAGGATACCTTAAAAAAATAGATCAGACAGATTCATCAAATGATGCTTATGCGGTATTTCTGTGTGTTTTTTCCTGATTTTCTTGATAAAAGCATATGTTGTGGGTACTCATTTGAATTGCATCAACTTGACAAGCCGATGCAATTCAAACAGGTACCCACAACATATGCCTTTGTAAAGATGTAGACAGACAGTACACTGGCTGTAATCTGAAGACAATGGAATTGCTTGACTATGCGCTTATAGGGGTATGTGCAGTAATTAGGTCGAATATGGTATGTCTAGAGAATAAGCTATATATACATCTACAGTTGTAAAATATTGCTGCCAATATTTTTTATTTTGCATAATCAATTCAGACTCTGTGACATAACAACATAACAGCAAATTTGAACTCTTCAAACTTTCTTATGTTTTATCCTATTTTTATCAAGATCTTTCATTTCCTAATACATTTTAAACAAAAGCTGCTACTCCCATTAAATTAAAATAAGTCCATTTAAACTATCCAATGACGTGTCTAAAATGCTGTGACAATGGCAAACAGCTTAGAATGAAATCAATCCTTTCCTTTTGGACCAGATTGATCTTGGTTTACACTGTCTGCTCAGGCCTGTCTGTCTGAATATCTAAGGTAAATACTGTATCTGAGGCACTGGGGTGAGGAAGGTGTTTGTGTAACAGGTGACTGAATGTAGCATACAGGATCAAACCCTTCAAGTGTTATCCCCTCGGAAGTTGTTAAAGTGACTACAGGTTTAGCCAGTTCCTCTTTAGGGGCTTCAAGGGTCAGAGTCAGTGCAGGTGTGGCTGGTTCCACTTTAGGGGTCTCAATCTCAGTAGAAATAAGGGATCCCTCCTTTGTTAAAATAGAGCAGCATTAGTGACAAACAGTAAGAGGATATAACTCTGAAATTCACATGAATGAAGCCATAAACCTGAAATAAGCAATGTTTAAACTCTGAAATTCACATGAATGAAGCCATAAACCTGAAATAAGCAATGTTTAATAATAATGCCAGCATGATTAACCATTATATCATTTAACCCATTTTAGACTTAATGATTGATTGAGTTGAGGTTTTACAGCCCAGTCAACCCATTAGGGTCATGTCAAGCCAGTCAGTTTACCTAACCACACTTTTCCTGGGCAAGCTCAGTCCTGCACATTCTTTTGCCAGGAAAATTAGACTGAATTAACTCCCCCACACTATATATTGGAAGAGTCGAATTTAAATTTTAGGTATGTCAGGCTATGTGATTATTTAGATATTCCAGACAAAATGGTTAAGCTATCTGCAAACAATGGAGACCCTGATCAGACACCACATTCTGCTGCTTCTGAATTGGGTCTGCACTGTTTGCCAATAACCTTTTTGGGGTCTCCTGACTAAAATGGGTTAACTGGTCGACAGAAAGAAGGAAAACGATTACTGATATAAATTTTTAGCCAACCAATTATTTTCTGAGCATGTTTATTCCATTGTCTCATTTAATAAAGTGTTGTTGGTGCCAACTGTCAACATTACTGTTACAGGACACCAATCTTCAAGACAGAACAAAATGCCAACAGCCACCAGAGACAGTGGTTTATACCATTAGCTGTCATCAATGTAAATGTGTTATTTACGCTGTTGAGACAGAAAGGCAGATCAGTGAGCAGTTCCTGGAACATCTCTGTGATGCAAGGTTACACTAAGAGAAGCCAAACACAAACCTTTTAACCCTTCTCCTGCTGAACACGACATGCCTTGTCTTAGCAGTGTAGATCCAGATCAGTTGGCTTCTTCAGAAGCCAACTGATCTGGATCTGCACTGTCATTAAATATGTGAATTTCTATCAAAAACCCAGATCAAGCAATCTGATTGGCTGTAAATTAGAAGTGGGCATGGCATCTTAATTTATTCAGCATGAGAAGGGTTAAGGGGCAAGTTTATTCACCAAGTATCATGTTCATTTAAACATCGTTTATTTACAGTTTCTAAACAATTAATGGCCAGAATCATGTGAATTTCATCTTAAGATTCACGGCATCTGTCAAAAACATTTGAAGACAAGAGAAGACAGATTGTGAATATAAAAATCTAGAGTTAAGACTCCACATCTATACAGTCCAACCAAATCTCCATAAATGCATATGCTCTGTGTACCTTTTAGAAGTTAGTTCTTGTCCACGGTGCTTCTGAATACCACAACATATGATTTTATGGAGAAACCAGAAATTTATCGGACATAGAACTGTCATGAAATACTCTTTGGATGGTGAGCATTCACTGATTACATTCACTGATTACATGTACATATGCCTGAGGATACAATTTATCTCTGGGAAGTTCTGTTAGTAAGGAAAGTTAGTTTAATTCATACATGTACATGAATACACAACAAGTATGCAGATTACTGGAGTTTTTAAGGAAGTGTAAGTACAATTCATAGGTCTAGATAAGAGTAGGTATCAGTAAATATTTTTCTTATTTCTCCATGAAAACATAAGTTGTGGGTACTCATCAGAAGCACCTCATTGAGGCGCTCCTAATGAGTACCACAACATATGTTTTCATGGAGAAATAAGAAAAATATCAATACTTTTGGACTGAGCATCTTATCAAGAGCTATGTACATGTATAATTCATATTTGATGACATTCAAAACAGATCATAGCTCCAGATACGAGGGGTATCAGGTAAATATATTTCCTATTTCTGCATGAAAAAATATGATGTGGGTATTTTTTAGAAGTGTCTCGCCACAGAAATAAGAAAAATATCCACTCTTTTTGGCAAAAAGGCATCTTATCTCGAGCTAAGACAGCTGTACACTAAACCAACTGCACGTATACATGCATCGATCAATGAACAATGTGCAACCAGTGATTCTGAAGAAAAATTAATAATTTTCAAGACTTTGTAACCTGAAAAACCATCAAGTATGACTGAATACACATTAACATGTATAACTGCAAAATAAAACATACCATTAAGTGAATTATGCTGCCGAGTCCAAAAAAAAAAAGTCCCTGCCTACTTACCTCCTTCTTTCTAACATGTTACCCTAAACACACATAGTTCTTTTATTTGGCCTTATGGCTATTTTTATACATAACAGCTGGAAATATACATATATTGTATACAGTATAACCTCAATGGCTCGAACACGGATGGCTCGTTTACCTTGGATGATTTGAACTCGTTTTTCAGTCCCTACAAAATTCTTCCAATAGCTCAAGAAAACAAATATTTAGGGATTTTTTCTTATTTTATCATAGGATTGTATGTTGTGTGTACTCATTAGAATTGCCTCATCGAGGCAATTCTAATGAGTACACTCAACAAACAATCATTAGATTTCCCTAAATTATCGCTATTTGCTTCCTGAACTGGTGCCATGATTAACCCTCAGTGGCTCGAACTACCCATGTCTCGAACAAATTTCCATGGTCCCAAAGATGTTCGAGCCATTGAGGTTCGACTGTATTGTCGTTGATTCAGCCTCCATCCATATAATGAAGACGCCACTAGTTCCCATCCATTGTCACACAAACAAATACCACCAGACTGTCACTCACCTGAGGTTGGATGTTCACATGCGTGTCAATATTATTAGATATTTGGGCTTGTGGATGTTTCGCCTGCTCCTTTCCTTCTGTGGGTTCCTGAACGCTTGACGGCTTCTTCTTCTTCAATTTTGCTAATATTGATGACTCTCTTTCCGGGAATGGAGGCATTTCTTCTAAAACTGTTGCCTAATAAAAAAGAACAGATTTGTGTATAAAATGCTTCTCTTCCTGCTGTAGTGAGCTAAATATAATCAATAAATGGGCCACAAAAGAGCGAACTGGCGTCTTCACGCAGGCGCAAAATGTGCCGATTCACATCATCCTGCACATGCGTGGGTGAAAGTCCCAGAAATCCCCAATACTAAAATTCCACTTTTCTGATACGGGAAACAACTTTTTCCCTATACTTTACATAGGATGAAAAATCTTCTCAATACTAAAGTCAGTATTAATACTGAAAATTTTCACCCATGCATCTGGGCATTCTATAGTATCCAACGATTATGTTTGCAGAAAGCCAAGGCCCTGATCATACTGTGCAAATGTGCAGGCTGCATAGGCTGATCTGGATCTTCGCTGTCTACGTATGCCTGAAAACAAGTTTTTGCATGGTGTGGCCAAAATGATGATGATGAGGATTTATGTAGCAGCCAAAATGATGATGACGACGATTTGGTGTTTGAAGTCTTTCAACATTTTCTAAGTCATATTGAGACAAGGTAGGAGTGATAATCAAAGACTGAGCAAAGAAATGCCATAAAGTAATGAACTGCTCTAGTAGGATTCAAACCCGGGATATCTTGATTCAAAGTCAGTAGCGTTAAATGTTTGGTCACACTGATACTTCTACATTAGGTCAATAAAATTGCACATTAGGTCAATAAAATTGCACATTAGGTCAATAAAATTGCATGTACGTAACATGCGTAAGAAAAATATTTTTAATAAAGTGGCATTAACATAAAATGTTTTGCTTCATTACCATAGGGGCTGCTCTTAAAGAAAAGAATTTGCTCCCTCCAGCAGCAAATTCTGTTTTCAAAAGTTATCTCCCTACAAAAAAAAATGGTGACTTTATTTTCAAATCTGTCAGAGGGATAGATGTGCACTGAGGAAATCTTTGGACCCGTCTTTTAACATTAAGCCAAATATCAACTAAATCCATTCAGGCTTTCAGGAGCTGATGATTTTTTAGAAACTTTAAATGTAAAGTTTAACTAGAAAGACCTTATCAGTCACCTTTATCTCAATGTCAAGGAGAGGGTTGGTGTCGTAGGAGCAGGGTGAGGAGTGCAGTAAACAAAAATTTTGAACTAATATCTAATGTCATTATAAGTATACACTAATTCTGCCCATGCATTCATGAGGCTTTGATCTTTAAAAAGTTTACTGTAAAAATTTTAGCTTGAAAATTCTAAATGTTCCACTCAAAACTCTAAATAATAAGGGGATATGGTAAATATATTTTTCTTATTTCTCCACAAAAAAGTATGCTATGGGTACTTCTTAGAAGAGCCTCACCAAGGCGCTTCTAACGTGTCCAAAAACATATATATTTTCTGGAGAAATAAGAAAAATATCTGTAATGTGTGTCCACAACATAAGTTTTTGCGTGAAAAAAAAAGGAAATTTATACAAACCAGAACATCAGCAGTAGCTAAGGAACTTAAGTGTAGATATTCTATACTTCTTTGTTGTAGTTCAACGTCGGAATTTCTCATGTTGTTGTCACTTCGTAACACCTGGGAACAAAAACTTAATTAAATGAGTCTGCAAGACACTGTGGAATTGACATAAGTGCAGCATGTAGGTCATAAGCTCCAGATATGCCCCCCTTTTTTTTCCAACCAAAAAAGTATCAATATTTTTCTTATTTCTCAAAAAAACTTTGGATGTGCAACACACAAAAAAGGCCCTTATGCAATTTGCAGACAGTGCAGGCCCTGATCCCTGTGCATTTGTGCAGACTGATCAAGGACTTTATTGTCCGCTTACAGAATCATTGAATATTGTAGTATATGTTGATGAACAGAGAATGTCCAGATCAGACTGCACGGGTGCACACGCTCATCTGGACTGTCGCTGTTCAATTATGGCATAAGGGCCTTTTCTGCCAGGTTGAGCATCATATGTTGCGGGTACTCATTAGAAGTGCCTCGTAGAGGCACTTCTAATGAGTACACACAATATGTTTTCATTGAGAAATAAGAAAAATATCAAAGCTTTTTGGTTAAAAAAAATACCTTATCTGGGCTATGGCTATATTATACAAAACCAAAATCTTCAAATACTGCAAGTCTTCAATACAGAAGCCCTAAAAGTCAGGATATTGTCTAAAGAAAATGAAGTTGATTACACATATCTATCAAACATTTTCTGAAGAAAGCAAAGTGGATTACAAATATCTATCATTCCAAACAATTCTTCCATTTGACATTTAAATCTAGACATACCATTCATCATTCTGTAATTTAATAACTTTGATGATAAATTAACAAGAAATAAGAACAAATATCCAATATTTCTGTCTCATACCTCTAGACAACATGATTTTCCTTTCAACTCAAACTACCAATATGCTTTCTTTTATGCTTTTCATATAAATATAGAGATTTCTTGGTGAAATCAAAACCAATAATTTCACTGTTTCAAACAACGAAATTACGACTTCCAGATTTTCACTGTTTGGGACTACTTTTTTTTCTTGCTATCGAATTCCTCATGAATTCTGGGTCAAAAACATCACCAAAAGGTTTAAGACTTAGTACACTTGTCTGAACTTATGTGAAGAGGTTAACATTCCATGTTAGAACTGCTGACATCACTTACTGCGCTGACGAAACTCTTTTTCTGCACGCGACGTCAGGTGGACTACCATCTACTGAGGCATTTTGTTTGTGTTGATTTCTTGGGTTGTATTGCTTTAAAATTAATTTGGCCTCAATTTCTAGGTACAAAACTATGTATTTTTACTCAACAATGTATGTGTCGAAGAGTTTCATTATTGTGAATAAAAGCATAAAAGAAACAAAAAATTTGTCTTTTCAGTATTGAGATCAAATTTTATTTCATTCATGAGCACCTAAACTTGCATTTTCACTCATGGCTATTGCCACTGCTGAAAAAACTACATTTGGTGTTCATTCGGTGACATAAAATTCGATCTTGCGCGGAAAAAATCAAATCCTTTCTATTTCAAATTTCTTCACAAAAACAAACTTAGTACTCAATGAAAAAAATATCTTGTCAAGATAATTCTAGTGAGTAGCCACAACATAAGTTGTAGGATGAAGAGAAATATTTATCTGGGCCCAGTTGTTCAAAGCATCGTTAGCTTAACAAGCTCGTTAAGGGTCATTTCGTTAACTGTTTTAGCGGATTCAATATACAATATTCTGATATTTTTTGCTGAAAAAATGTGAGTAGCTTTTGCACTGCAAAAGCTACTCACATTTTTTCAGCAAAAAATTTCAGCATATTTGCGTATCACTCGATGTAAATTTTAACAAATCGTTAACTAACGAAGTCGTTAGCTTTGAACAACTGGGTCCTGGGTAACCAGCTTATTAACACCAACTGTATTTACCCCATATAGTCAGTATATTCAGACACATAGGACTGAGCAGTGTAGACACAGATCAGATGTTACAAAATGCAGCATCTGATCAGGGTTTTTTTTGTTTGTTTTTTATTTGGGTTTTACGGCCCTTTCAAGAATATTTCACTTATATTGAGCCGATCATTCATCAAAGGTGGGCGAAAACCGGAGAACCCGGGGAAAAACTACCTAACCATCCATAAGCAGAACTTGGCTTTCCAACATGAGACCCGAGAGAGGAGGCTCGAACCACAGAGGTGAGAAACCTAATGGATTAAGAGTCAGCTCTCTTATCCACTAGATTATGGAGGCCTGCTCTGATCAGGGTCTACACAGTCTGCCACTCCTCCAACAGTTTATAAACACATCAATAGACTGCAAAGCATACTTATTCAAATATGTTAACTGTTCTAGTAAGTACAATATCTAATTCACAGGAATTTTGGCTGCAAAAATGTGATTTGCAAAAGCTACTCATATTTTTTCAGCAAAAAATATCAATGTATTTGCCATATTTCAAGACAGAAATTTTAACGTCACATTAGCTAACAACTTCGTTAAGTTTTAAACAACTGGGCCCAGTATGTGAATTCGTAACAACAATCTGGATCAAGTAATCTGACTGGCTGACAATTAGAAGTGGGTGTGGCATCTTAATTTATTCAACATGACAAGTGTTAATATTCAGGGTAAATATGGTATGCAGCTAAAACAACATCTTCTCTGCAGTCTAGTAAAAGGTATAAACTATGACTTACATCTTGAATTGTAGTTTTAATTTCTGGGAAGAGGTTGATGAATTTGATGTATGTTGATAGGAGAAGACCTCTCGTTGAAGGGGCACACAAATGATACTTGGAGTGTAAAAGTTGGAACTGTATTAATGGACTGAAATAGAAGATACAGTTGTCATAATCCCTGTAAGAGAAATATTCGGATGTATATTTTTCTTAACCCTTAAACTGCCAATCACAACAATTGTCGTCTGCTTTGTCATCTGCTTGTGATTTTAAAAGTTTTTGCAAACAGTGTAGACCCAGATCAGACTGCTCCTATAGGAGTAGCAAACTGTTTGCCTGTATGCAAAAATAGGTTTGAAAAGTTTGCAAGAATATTCAGCAGGCGACATACAGACGACATTTTAAGATGCAGGTTTTCTTGGCATTTTATTGTGTTGAGGTTTTACGGCCCAGTCAACCCAATGGGGTCATGTCGAGCACGATCAGTTTACATAACCACATGTTTACTGGGCAGGCTTAGTCCTCTTAAGCGGTTAACCGGTATTGTGCACATTCTTTCGCCAGAAACTGACAACTGTCCTTCTTGAATCAGCGGAAGGGAGAGAATGACCTTAGAAAATATTTCATGATCAATCTCCACAAAAGAATGTTGCTGACCTCGGCGGGGGTCGAACCTGCGACCTGGTCTCCAGTCATACGCGCATCCAACTGAGCCACCGAGACCAGCATACTTGGCATTTTAAGGGTTAGTTCTCCATGAAAACATATGTTGTGGAAACTCATAAGAAGCACCTCTGTGAGGTTCTTCTAATGAGTACCCACAACTTATGTTTTTATGGCGAAATTGGTGAAGCACTTCTAGTGAGTACCAACAATATATATCTTACGGAGACATTGAGAAAATAATCCCAGAATTATCATCAACCCAGTGGGGTCATGTCGAGCGCAGTCAGTTTACCTAACCACACATTTACTGGGCAGGCTTAGTCCTCAAAGCGGTTAACAGAATTGTGCACATTCTTTCGCCAGAAACTGACAATTGCCCTTCTTGAATCAGCGGAAGGGAGAGAATGATCGTAGAAAATATTTCATGATCAATCTCCATGAAAGAATGTTGCCGACCTAGGCGGGAACTGAACCCGCGACCTCCTGGTCTCCAGTCGGACGGCGCATCCAACTGAGCCACCAAGGCCGCTCTGCACAAAGGTACAGTCTACTCACCTGTCTTCACTGTCCATCTAAAGAAACTTTTAATCCTTGGCTATCTACACAGCATCCAGAGAAGATTCAGATTATGGTAAATGTCCTTAAATTTCGAACACCAAAGTGTCTGACAAAACTGCTTAGGCAAACAGCATAGACCCAGATCAGATCCCTCCTGAAGGAGCAGTCTGATCAGGGTCCACACTGTTTGCCATTCCAGGCACGTTAATCAAAAATCTGATGATGATGATGACTAAGTATTTTAAGAAACAACTGCGCAAAAGCAAAAATTAGGCCAAAAAAGGATGGAATAAAGTGTTCGAATTTTAGGACAATTACCGTAGACTGTGTCAGATCGGAATCTTTTCTGGGTACACATATTTAGGGTAAATAATTATAGATTTTTTTTTTTTTTTCCAATGCAGTGTTTGATTACATCTGTCATCTCAGTGACTGATATAATAAATGATCATAAATAAGTCTAAATGAGTCACCACAAGACAAAACCTACAATATGACCTGTGTGACCAGCAAAGATTCAGATCAGTTTGTAATCCACCCAGTATGTCAAAGGTTCTATTTGATCCCTCTTCGGATAGCCTGGAGGCTGCAAAAGGCACACGTGATCAGTGAAGACTCTAATCAAACTGCACAGCTGTGCAGTCTGATCAGGGTCTTTGCTGGTCACACAAGTCTTATTGTAGGTTTTGTTGTGGGCTGGCTCAAATAACTTCCCACAGACTTGGTAGATTTTCTGCAATGTTGTAAAAAGGGAGACAACTTTTGTGTCTTTCCCTTTCCTTTTTTGCACATCCAGCCCCTCCTGAAAATGGGTCTACTCTAAAAGGAAAGAATTCGCTCCCTAGAATCTACTCTAAAAGGAGGAGCAAATTCTTTCCTTTTAGAGTAAACCTCTTTTTGAAGGGGACAAAAACCATTTAGATAAAGTTACCCCCATGAAACTGTTTACAATCACCTTAAGTATTTGCACATGTAGGTTTAAATTGCAGTCTATGGAAAAATTGATTTTGAGAAATCATTATGGCCACTTATTATACTTGCAAGGAAAAGATTTTGACAACTTCCTTAATGATCAAAAGTAATTTAACCCTATCAAATTTAATTAACGTTTATCAAATAACAAGAGAAATCTGAGACAAAGCAGTGAACTGAATTTGTAAATTTGTGTGCCAGATGTATTTCAGTATAGAATCTTCTGACAGGGCTACAGACAATTTTTTTCATGTTGATAAAAGGTCCAAAATTTTTTCTCATTTTTCCACAAAAACATCTTCTGGGTTCTTTCTAACAGAATGTCTCAGCGATACAATGCCAAAGCAATCCTTGAACATACAAAAATATACAGTAGACTCTCATTATCTTGCAGTCAAAGGAACTCTCTGAAATACTTCGAGATATCCATACCTCAACATATCAGATTTGCAGAATTGAGGAAAAAATAAATGGAATAACCACATTTCAAAAATGAATATGTAATTTGACTCCTGAAATTAGAGATACAGTCAAACCTCAATGGCTCGAACATCTTTGGGACCATGGAAATCGTTTGAGACATGGGTAGTTCGAGCCACTGAGGGTTAATCATGGCACCATTTCAGGAAGCAAACAGCGATAATTTAGGGAAATCTTTTCGATTTTCTACACAATGATTGTATGTTGAGTGTACTCATTAGAATTGCCTCAATGAGGCAATTCTAATGAGTACACACAACATACAATGCCATGATAAAATAAGAAAAAATCCCTAAATATTTATTTTTTTGAGCTATTGGAAGGATTTTGTAGGGACTGAAAAAAGAGTTTGAATCATCCATGGTAAATGAGCCACGGGTTCAAGCCATTGAGGTTATACTGTATATTGAAAAAAATTGTGGAAAATTGTGTCCACAATATTTTGTTACCTGTTGTAAGATTACCATGTTAAAACAGGGACCAGGTTATTCGAGATAAGGGAAGTTAAGATAATGGCTGTATAGGATAAAATGAGAAAATGAACCTTTTAGCATTATGTGGACAATGAAAGCCCAGATCAGCTTGCCCTTTTATATATTCTGGCTAGGACCGTCCCTGTTCACAAAAAGAATCACCCAGCCACAGTAGGATATAGAGGGTTTAGCAGAATTTTACACCCCTGGCCCAGGACACTTTGGGCATGACCTAGGATAATTAAGACTGGAAAAATTCCCATGACCCAATCATGATCTGAACCCACAAATTCTGGTTTAGAAGCTGCAAGCACTGACCCAGCCCACAATGTCAGGAAGATGCCTGCAGGTAAGACCAGGTCCACATGAACTCACCTTGACCTTGGATCACCAGCTATTAAGTTACCAAATTCACCAAGAATATATCCACCAACTTTCACCATGTTTTCATGACAAGCTGGTGCTTGCAATGCCTGTAAAGAAGAAAAGAGACAATCAAGTAAATGTAACCCTTGTCCTGCTGAACCCGGATATACCCTGCCTTTGAAAACAGTGTAGATCCAGATCAGTTGGCTTCTGTGGAAGCCAACTGATCTGGATCTGCACTGTTTGTCATTAAGTATTTGAGTTTGTATGAACAACTTGGATCAAGTAATCTGATTGGCTGAAAATTAGAAATTTATTTAGCATGACAAGGGTTAAGATCAAATCATAATGTGTATCAATATAGACTGACCAATGCATCTTCAGAAATCTTCAGAGAAGAGGAGTAGCCCATTTCTCTAGAAAAGGTGCTTTTTTTCCAACCAAAAAGTAGGGATAATTTTCTTATTTTTCTAGTTGTGGTACTTATCAGAACAGCCTCTTCTTACAACATACATTTTTATGGAGAAATAAGGAAAAATATTTACATGATACCTGCTCTTATCAGTGCTGTGGTATCCAGGTAATATTTTTTTCTTACTTGTCCATGAACACATATGTTGTGGGTACTCATTAGAAGCACCTCACTGAGGTGCTTCTAATGAGTACCCACTACCTATGTTTTGTGGAGAATGAAGAAAAATATCTATACTTTTCGGCTGAAAAAGCACTTTATCTAGAGATATGTCAGATCAAGGTCATTATTTTTCACCACCATTTTCTTTTTTTTTGATTTGGGTTTTACAGCCCTTTCAAGAATATTTCACTTACATCAAGCCGATTGTTCATCAAAGGTGGGCAAAAACCGGAGAACCCGGGGAAAAAGCACCTGACCACCCGTAAGCAGAACTTGGCTTTAATTACCCATTCTTACTGTCACAGGCTAAAACTGGAGATGTGATAGGTTTCTTGAAGTTTTGCAATATTCCCAGTATTTCAGCCTCTCCCACTAGCAATTGAATTTATGACATAATGATTATTAGATGTTTTATGGCTCTTTCAACTTAATCATATTGAAATAATGTAGGGGTGATAATGAACGGCTGTACAATGAAGCATCATACAGTCGTAAGTAGAATTCCACTGTGTGCCATTCAAATTCGGGAACAAACATTATTTTAGCAACTAAATGCAGACGGATCAAACTGTACAGATGCACAGGAAAACCTGAGTAGACATTGGTCGCATATGCTGTAAGGTTGATTTCTATTTGGAGAGGTTAAAACTACCATTTAAAACTACCAGGAATAAGGGACAAGAAAAATGCTTAATGGCATAAAACCTACCTCATACACAGTTTTAGCAGCATAACCTTGGACGTCATCTCTATTAATCACAATCTGTATCACTCTGTACCACACTTCTTCACTAACATAGTCGCCGGCTATTCTGATTAAGTTAAGTATTACATCCACATACCACGTATAGTCGACAGCATACTTCTCTGCCAAAATAGCTACTTTCAATACCTGTAAAAATAACAGTGCCATTCATAATTCAGGTAGCTTATTTTACACAAAAAAATACATTCTGCAATCTCAGGAAGATATATATGCAAAAATCTTTGAATATATAGTTGACTCTCATTAGGCCAAATGAAAAAAAAAAATGTGTGTGTTTAGGGCAACATGTTACAAAAAAGTAGGTAGGGTAGGTAGAGATTTTTTTCTTTCTTTTTTTCTTTCTTTTTTTACACATAAACGAATTATACATAATTTCCAAATATATTTGGACTTCACACGTACTTCACATAAAATTTTACAAAGTCTGTTTGGCTATCCTTAGATGTGCCTAAAAGTACTAATAGAATGGCAAACAAGAGTATATATATCCTGATCTGATTTTTTTTTTTTGGATTTGGGTTTTACGGCCCTTTCAAGAATATTTCACTTATATCGAGCCAATCATTCATCAAAGGTGGGTGAAAACCGGAGAATGCTGGGAAAAACCACCTGACCATCCGTAAGCAGAACTTTTTTTCCCCACATGTGACCCAAGCAAGACTCGAACCACAGCGGTGAGAAACGTAATGGATTAAGAGTCAGCTCTCTTATCCACTAGGCTACGGCAGCCCACTTGATCTGGGTCTTCAGATACAACAGATAATGAGCAAAGCTCACATACCCCTGGCCATAGCGATCAGAGATATATTGAACCAGTTTTTTAGCTGCAAATTTCCCTTAGTATTACATGGGAGAGGTGGGTAACAGAAATATACTCCAGCATCTTGGTTTTCTCTTACACAACACCATCGTCAGGGTGAATACAAAATCTGAAGACTCTGGCTCTAATAGCAGATGAGAAATCTGTGATGGATTTTTTATGGGATAGAAAGAAAAAATGGACAAATAAAGGGGATGATAAGCAGGAGGATGCTGATTCTGTCAAATCAAACCCAAAGTTTGTACAAAGTTTCAAAATCTTAGGTCTTATAGTTCCTGAGAAATTTTTGACACAAATTTCCCTATATTTTACATTTTAGTGACAGATGGAAATCCGAGAGGAAAATCTTTATTGGAGAGAAAGAAAAAATGGACATATAAAGGGAATGATATGCACAAGGATGCTGATCTCTCTTACACAATACAAGTCGTACTCAATGTTTGTAACAAATTTCAAAATCCTTGGTAGAGTAGTTCCTGAGAAATCTTTGACAGAATAAGTTTTCAACAGACACACAAACACTGTTATTGAAAAGACAAAATCTTTATACGCCGGGGGTATAAATATACTTACTGAAAACTGACATCAGACTAAGTATTTCTGTTCCTTAAGACACTGACTGGGTGGGTAGGGGAAAACCAGGGTCATTCTCAACAGATCAGCTGGGAAATTTCGTAAAACCACTGCGACCAAGTGACTGTCAAACCATTACTATGTATCAGTAGTTTATTTATTGATATTTTTTCATCACTCAATATTTTTGCTAGTGGCACTAGCCTGATTCAAACCTGCATGGCAGAGGTATGCAGCTAATCATGAACCAAACGTGCTCCCAGCTTACTATCTGAGTGGTAATCTGACGACTCAGGATTTACTTGGGTGCTTATTGGGATATGTGCAGTAATTTGGTTAAATATGGTATCTTGGTTCTATTACTATCAGAACTTCTGTCAGATTTAAACATATACCTACTACAGAAAATCTTACCATTTCTTCTCTTATTGAGTAGTCGGCTGTTTCTAAATATTCTAACATTTCTCCAACAATCTCTTCTGCGTTTGTTCTATCACACATTGCATATAATAAATCCACTGCTCTCTGCCGAACACTGACATCTCTTTCAGTCTAAATGAAACAAATAATGAAAATAATTTAACCATTTCCATGCTGTGGGCAGATTCAGAAGACAACAAACAAACTGACGATATTTTTCTTATTTTTTACCAGAAAATAAACTTTGACTTTCATGCAAATTGTCTCCTAAGGAGACAATTTGCACAAAATATCAATGTCTATTTTCTGGGAAAAATAACCAAAAATATTTCAAAACATCTTCTGAAATTTTTACCTAGCATCCTAAACATTAATTAACCAAAATGTCAACAGTTTTATTAACTAAGTATTATTAACAATGCACTTTTCCACAGCCTTTTCCCAACAAAACAATATCATATTTTTTTTTCACTTCTCCAAAAAGAACACAAAATGTGCAACATAAGAAAAGGGCCACTATATATGAACAAGAATTCCGCCGAAGGTTCTGCTGCGCCACGCAAATTTACAAAGTCAGCTAACTGTGAAATATAGGTCGAGGTCAAATATAGATACTGCTGACTGAGTTGTCATCCCTAAGTGCAAGCTTATACCAAGTATCGTCACTGAAGCCTTTATAGTTCTTGGGAAATGAACTTGAAAATTAGGGTCGAAGTTACGGTCGACTCAAATGTTGACGGACTGATGGACGTATGGGAAACTGGATCCCTATATTGCGCCATGCTAAATGCAGGCGCGACAAAAATGAAGGCCCTGATTTGTATGTGTGATATAAGCTACAGTATCTACTGATTCTCTAAGCTGGAATACAGGTCCTGATCAGACTGCACAATTGGCCTGTTTCTCATGTTGTGCATCCTGTGTTAGAACTCACTAGAAGGAATCTGCCTCCTCTTTGCACTACTTAATGGCATTACATTACTCTCAGCAAACTTAGACAATTAAAATTCAAACACAACTGATCAAAGTTTAAAATCTGAAATATAAAACAGCAATTATCTGTATTTGTCATTATCTTTAAAATGCTACTTAACCTTTACCACTGTCTGGGCAAATTCAGCAGATGACAAATTGTAGATATTTTTCTTATTTTTCCCAGAAATCAGGAGACAATTTGCATGAAATGACAAATCCTGTTTTCTTGAAAAAATAGTTCATGTCTTCTGCTGAAAATTTTATCCAAAATGTTAAGCATTAAGGAGAAAGGGTACCTCTGCAAGGAGAACAATTTTGGTATGACTGATTGACTGAGTTGAGGTTTCATGGCCTAGTCAACCAATTAGGGTCATGTCGAGCCGGTCAGTTCTAGCCTGGGCAGGCTTAGTCCTCTAAGTGGTTAACCTGTTTTTGTGTGTATTCTTTTGCCAGAAACAGACAATTGCCCTTCTTGAATCAGCAGAAGGGAGAAACTCCAGTATGAAACTATTTACTGCCATTCTTACTGAGGACAATTCTAAATTCTTTCTCTTATAAGAGAAGCCCCCAATTTTGGGTTGATTGTTTACAATCGAGCCATAGTATACCAAAGCCAAAAGTTCCTTAAGGTAGTTGTCCACACGAATATCATTGATCAATGTAATCAAACTGCCCTTAAAATGAAATCCAGGTTACAGTTATTTACAGCCGCGCTATTCCAGTCGCTGTGACGTCAAGAGTGCTTTTGATAGAGGGTTATCTGTAAAACCTGGACAGGGACATTTTGGACATTGGCAAACAGTGCAGACCCAGGTCAGACACCACAGAATGCAGCGTCCAATCAGGGTCTATACTGTTTGCTTAAATTACAGGAAGTAAAGGGTTAAATGAAACAAGTTCAGGACCATTTTCCCAGCCTACATGCCGAGACAATCAACCTACCAGAGCTGTCAGTGCTTTGATTTTATATAAATACCCAGAATAGCTTGATAATGGAAACAGACCAAATGAGGACAAGGACATGACTGTTAATGACAAAATGGCACATACTTAATTGAGATATACAATATTTACCACGAGTATTGGGACCCCTTAACACCTTACCATACTTGCCCTAAAATTTGAAAAAGTCTATTTTACTACCTGTTAATGTGTCTAAAATAAGTGCTGGATGAGTGGCAAACAGGGTAGACCAAGATCAGATGCTGCATTCTGAGGCGTCTGATCTGTGTCTACAGTTTGCTCAGCCCTGTCTGTCCCAATCTTTAGGGTTATTACTGTAATACACAGTATGTACCTTTAATGCCGTTATTACTGTTTCTTGGTGCTTTTTCACAGCTTCATGGGAAAATTCTGATGTTGCTAGTAAACACATTCCTTCTAAAGCAAGATATCTGAAAAGTAATAAAACACATACATGTACCAGAGTTTATTATTATTATTATTATTTTTTTTTTTTTCTAAATAATAAGTAAAGGAAAAGTATCTTCAACATTTTAAACTAGAAATGTGAATTTTAAAACACTATGCCCCCAACTATATGACTGTCCCTGCAAAATGCCAAACCCGAAAAGGGGCATAACTCTCATGGAATTAATCCATTTTTTTTTTCTCAAAAAATAATCAATTGATATACTTAGCCCCAGTAAGTCTGCCAAATATCAAAGCTCCAGCTCAAACAATGACATATCTTGTACACAAGGTATCAATGTATATGTTAAGATGGAAAAAATAAGAACATGAACAATACTAATACATGTATGCTAAAAAATGCCCAAATAGGAGCTATGCTCATGAATGCATACATTGCAGGTATGATGTACTCACAACATAGAACCTACTGAGATGGAGAAATGCATGAAATAGTTTTTTATGTCCCTTTCAACAGTTTTTCAGTTATACAGAGATCATGATTCAGAAGGGTGATAATGAAAGGCTTCCCGCAGTGAAGTACCAAATTGTCACGAGCTGATTTCTGCCACTACTACTGGTATCTGAACCCAGGACATCAAGATTCAAAGTCAGGACAAACTACATGGCCCTGCTAATGCTTCAGTTCTATACATTTTGGTATACCAGATATGTATTCAGCAGATCTGCATCATTAAGGCAACCAAAACCAAAAAAACATAACAACATAAAAAAAAAAAAAAAAAAAAAAAAAAAAAAATTTGGCATCAGCTATTATGTTTTGGTTTTCTCCTACATTTTTCAGCATTCTACCGGTCAATAGATGCATATTCTGGATAGTAACCTATGTAAGACACTATTTCACTAGTCAAAAATTTTTTTTTTACAATGCCCACTGTATTTAGCAAACTGAATTAAAATAATGATGACAATTATAACTTATTTCCGCAGTGTGTTTTTACGACTCTATGGAAACATCTTAATGGTTGAGTATTTTAACAAAGATCTCAAAACACCCTACCATTTAATCTGTGTTGGTTATCTTTTTTAAAGATATTTCTCTATCTAATTTTCATCTTGAAAGCATCTTAATAAGACTCATACAAACTTTCATGGCACTTACTCACCTTAAATTTGTTTCCCTATGTTGAAGAAATTGACCAAGCTGATTGCAGGCTCTGACTAAAAGACTAGGTTCACTGTCCATATGAATAATGAGGTTTATGGCTTCAAATAGAACAGCATTTTTGGCATTGGAGTGCTGGACTTTCTTTGACTTAGGAGGCTCTTGGGCCTTGTTTAAAATTGTCTCTAAACATTCTGTGAGTCGAGTTCTAACTGCCGGATCCTCTGTTCAATAAAAACAGATTTAATATTAGCCATAAGGCAGCAAAAATATACAGTAAATGCCCTAAAATCCAACAAACTAAAAATAAAAACTAGAAATGTGTCAATATGACACAAATGCCCCCGCCCAGGGGTCATCCTCATCCTGATACAAGCATTTTGCAAAAATGAAGTTGAAAAAGGGCCATAACTCCCATAATTATTGGTGGATTTTACTCTAAATTGAACTTGTCTTCTATATTTTATGATTATATACCTGTCACGCTGTGTATAAAATATGAATACAATACACTAATCTTTTCAAAAGATATCAAACTGAAACCATTTTTTGAAGTTACAAAAGGGCCATAACTCCAATAATAATTGGTGGATTTTACCCTTAATCAAACTTGACCTATATTTTATGATTATATGCATGTGTATAAAATATGAATCCAATACACTGATCTTTTTAAAAGATATCCAACAGAAACCATTTTTTGAAGTTGAAAAAGGGCCATCTCCCATAATAAAAGTTGGATTTTACCCTAAATCGACCTATATTTTATGATTATATACCTGTGTATAAATAAAATATGAATCCAATACACAAATTTTTTCAAAAGATATCCAACAGAAATCATTTTTCAAAGTTGAAAAAGGGCCATAACTCCAATAATAATTTGTGGAGTTTACCCTTAATGGAACTTGACCTATACTTTATGATTATACAGTGGAACCTCGGTAATTCAAACGCCAATTTTTCGAAACTACCGGATTTTTCGAAGACGACTGATGGTCCGGAATTTTTTCCCTATAATTTATTGCAAAAATATCACCGATTTTTCGAATTTCAATTTTTCGAAAAAATCAATTTTTCGAACAGATTCGTCGGTCCCAAGCAAAGAAATTCATATTAAAATCCCCTGCTAAATTCGAAATTCCAAACTGCCAATCAAGGTCACGCATGATGATCATGATTTCTTTGTGCAGCGAGTTCGATTGTTACACTCCCGAGTGATTTCACGGGTTTATTCGCTACAGGTAATTGACACCGGATTAACGGTGAATAATCCGAACAGAGTCGTCGGACCCAATCAAAGAAATTCCTTTTAAAATCCCCTGCCAAATTCGAAATTCCAAACTGCCAATCAAGGTCACGCACGACGATCATGATTTCTTTGTGCGGCGAGTTCGATTGTTACACACCCGAGTGACTTCACAGGTTTATTCGCTACAGGTAATTGACACCGGATTAACGGTCACACTATTGAGTGATGATCCTCGATTGAGTAAAGGGTGTCTTTATTTGAGATCGTTAGCAATGATGTCTTATTTGATGGTTTTTTTTTAAGTATGGGTCATTAATGAACTTTAATGATTTTAAAGATCAGTGATTCATGTAACATGTAAATACGAATGATCTGTTATAGTACGGTTACAGCAAAAATAACAATTCTGAGACGAATTTCCTGAATATTTATGGACGTTTTTTAAAGTGAAATTAGGGGCAAAAAGGCGAAACAAAATTAGCTAGAAATGTGGAGTTTGCCCTTTCAGATCTGTATCAGCCAGTTTTTTGCAGACTGATACAAAACTAGGCTATCTGTCAACGTTTGTCTTTTTTGCACCGGTTTTGCAAGGTTAAATATTTTGTCAGTAAATTGGTTCGTTACTTTACATTTAACCTTCATTTTCGTTATTGTAAATAGCTGTAAATAAAACTAAGTACATGTTTTCTTTTTTTATTTTCTGGTTCCGTATGTAGGCCTGTCAAGCGATTAGCTCAACCTTCAAGCAACTCATTATTTTTAATGCTTAGGCAGATGTTCCCATTACTTCAACGATATTGAATAAAAAAAATCCGAACATATCCGAAAACTACCGATTTCGGAAATTCGAACCACCGATAATTCGAAGAAATTCCTGCAGTCCCTTGCACTTCGAATTATTGAGGTTTGACTGTATATATAAAATATGAATCCAATACACTAATTTTTCCAAAAAAAAATGGAAAACATGTTTTGTACGTACCGACGGGGGAGGGACAGTGGTGATACTATATGCCCCCCACCTCCCCACACCCCCATTGAAAATGGTGGGGCATAATCAAAATCCATACTTTATATCCCAGATAAAAACATATTATTCCAGATAAAAACATATTATTCATGCCTACACCACTTCATCAGAAAAGTCGGTGTACCAATTTTAGTACAATTACCATCAGTTGACAACAAATGATTGAACAGTGCATATCTTATTTCTGTGAAAAGTCTAGCTTTATTTCTGCGCATATTTCCAAAAAAAAAGAAGGATTTTACCCTTTAACCCTTAGCCCATTGTAGACTGAATGAACTCCCCCACACTATATATTGGAAGATTCTAATTTCGATTTTAGGTATGTTAGTCTATGATTTAGATATTCCTGGAGAAAAATGGTTGAACTATTTGCAAACATTGGAGACCCTGATCAGATGCTGCATTTTGTGGTCTCTGATCTGAGTCTGCACTGTTTGCCATTTACCCTTTTAGGTGTCTTCAGACTACAATGGGTTAAGTACCTAAAAATTTCAAAAGCTGGACAAATAGAATTTGTTGAAAATCTGCCTCCAATTTACCTATCCTTTCAATTTCTGCATAATCACGAATGTTTGCTAATGGAAAAATTTAAAATCCATTTACATCCCCCAGTTAGACCTAATTAGATGCTTACCTGGTGGAGGATAATTTTGTAGAAGACGGAGTAATTTCACAGACAACCATGGGGCAGGAACAAAATAATAAGTATAATCTTGGAGGTCTGTATATGATGATGTCACAATCTAAAAAAAAAAAAAAAAAATATGTAGATTAACTCTTTTGTCGTCTGTTGATAACCTTTGCAAACAGTTTGGACCCAGATCAGGCCCAACAAAATGTCGGGCCTGATCTGGATCCAAACTGTTTGACACTCCGATAGTATTCCGGAAGGAATTTTTCGAAAAAATTTGTTTTGTTTTTTTCAAAAAGATCCACAGATGACAAAAAAGCATGCAAAATTACCCAGCATGCAAAGAAATCTGCTACCAGAGGCATAAGTATCCCTTTTACTCTGTGATTTTATCTTTGAGTGACTCAGTGGAAGGAGGAGAATGACTAAAAAATATTTCATGATCAATCGCCACAAAAGAATGTAGCCAACCCGGCAGTGGTCAAACTTGCAACCTCCTGATCACCAGTCGGACGCGCATCCAAATGAGCCGCTGGGCTTCATGAAGAAGTAAAGAAAATTATCAATCCTTTTTTGGCTAAAAAAAAGCACCTTGTCTGTAGCAATGTACTGAGAGTGCTTGTCAGAATTGCCTCAGAACTGATATTCTAATATGTATTCATCATATGTGTTTTTGTGGCAAACTAAAAATTTCCATCATATTGCCTCTTATTTATAAAAGCTTGGAAATTTAATTCTCCATGAACAAAGAGTCGTATGAGCAGATTTGTATGAAGTAAGAGCGTTGCATATAAAACACAATCAGTAGTATTGTGTCGATTTCTATAGATAAACAGCTTCCCAGACAGATAAGATCAAATTTGTTTGTGTTGAGGTTTTACAGCCCAGTCAACCCGATGGGGTCATGTCGAGTGCAGTCAGTTTTCCTAACCACACGTTTACTGGGCAGGCTTAGTCCTCTAAGTGGTTGGTTTAAACATATTTATTTCCAAAATGTTTACATGTACAACACATACAAAAATACAACGATAGGATTAGAACGAAAGCATAAAAGCTTATTTAGTTCTCTAAGTGGTTAACCAGTATTGTGCAAATTCTTTTGCAAGAAACTGACAACTGCCCTTCTTGAATCAGTGGAAGGGAGAGAATGACTGTAGTAAATATTTCATGATCAATCTCCACGAAAGAATGTTGCCGACCTCGGCGGGGGTTGAACCCGCGACCTCCTGGTCTCCAATCGGACTGCGCATCCAACTGAGCCACCGAGGCCGGCTATAAGACAAACTACATAGCTCAAAATAAGTGGGTACCAGGTAAATGTTTTTCTTACTTCTCCATGAAAACATACATGGCTTTCCCTCAGAAATTTATTTAATGGGACATATGTCTCTACTGACCCATATTTTAGGGCTATTTCAGTAATTTCGGGGCTAAATTGTTTGAATTTTACAGAAAATATAGCAAATTTTAAGGGACATCAATGTCTCTCTAAGATGAATGTTTAGGGGACACAGAGTCAAAAAGGGGCCAAGTCTCGCATTTTTGAGAGACAAGGAAAACCCTGACACATATGTTGTGGGTACTCATTAGAAGCACCTCTGCTTCTAATGAGTACCACAACATATGTTTTCATTGAGAAATAAGGGTAATACTGATTCTTTTTGGTTGGAAAAGTGCCTTATCTTTAACACAAAAACATAGGTCTAGATAAGACAGGGTATCAGGTAATTATTTTTCTTATTTCTCCACAAAAACATATGTTGTGGGTACTCATTAAAAGTGCCTCACTGTGGCGCTTCTAATGAGTACCTACAACATATGTTTTTGTGGAGAAATAAGAAAAATATCAAAACTTTTGGATTGAAAAAATATCTTATCAAGAGCTATGAAAAAGCACTGATTTTTTTCTTGTATCTCCACAATACATGTTTTGGGTACTCATTAGGGGCATCTTGTTGAGGTGCTTCAGGTAAGCTAAAACTGATGAACAAAATGGAAATGAATCACCATAGCTTCTTCTCCTGAACTTTTGGCTCAGGCAAGCTCTAAGTATTTATCTGTTTGCCAATCATATTCAGCAATCTCTGGAAAAAGCAAAAGATGACAAATGATAATATTATTTTTCCCAGAAAATAGGCTTTGACAGTTCATACAAATTGTCTCCTTAGAAGACAATCAAAAGATCATATTTAGCAATCTCTGGAAAAAGCAAAAGATGACAAATGATAATATTATTTTTCCCAGAAAATAGGCTTTGACAGTTCATACAAATTGTCTCCTTAGAAGACAGTTTCAATGAAATGTCAAAGCCTGTTTTCTGGAAAAAAAAAATTATTTCAAAATGTTGTCTGTCGACACTTTTACCCTGAATGCACAGTGTTAAAGAAATCTTACCCTACTAAGTCTTGAAACTGCTAGTGACACACAGCCTTTATATTCCTCAGGATTTTTCTTCACCAGAGCTTCTATTAAACTGGCCGCCGACGTCACCACTCCCTGAAAATATTATACAGCAATGGATTTAATGGTCATTATAAGCCTGTTCCCAAAAATGTTCAAAAGAAGCTCTACAGTTCAGGGCCCAGTTGTTCAAAGCATCGTTAGCTTAACGAGCTCGTTAAGGGTCATTTCGTTAACTGTTTTAGCGGATTCAATATACAATATTCCGATATTTTTTGCTAAAAAAATGTGAGTAGCTTTTGCACTTCAAAAGCTACTCACATTTTTTTAGCAAAAAATTTCAGCATATTTGCGTATCACTCGATTTAAATTTTAACGAATCGTTAACTAACGACGTCATTAGCTTTGAACAACTGGGCCCAGATTTACAGATAAGCAAAACAGACAGATAAATCACTAGTGACAACCATGAACTGCATTTCTTGCAAATTACTTCATTTTAGGCACTTGTATATATTTATTTGATATGAAGAAAATATTTTTCATATAACAGTCAAACTTCAATGGCTCAAACATCTTTGGGATCATGGAAATTGGTTCTAGACATGGGTAGTTCTAGTCACTGAGGGTTTATCATAGTGCCAGGTCAGGTGGAAAATGGGCATAATTTTGGGATATCTTTTAGATCTTCTATAAAGTAACAGTATGTTGAGTGAACTCATTAGAATTGCCTCAACATACATTTTCATGATAAGAAAATTTCCTAAAATGTCCTGAAATACCATATTCGGCCTAATTACCACACTGTGCGCTGAGGTTTTTTAAAATTACTGGGAAAACTTGTAGTAAAATGTAAGAACAGCAAATGACTTACTTATTGTTTTTTTAAGCGATGTTTGTGTGTGTGCGTGCATGTTTTTCTGATTTTCTTTATAAATGCATATGTTGTGGGTACTCATTTGAATTGCATCAACAAGTCGATGCAATTCAAATGGGTACCCACAACATATGCCTTTATAACGAAGTAGACAAAAAGATCACTTGTTGTAATCTGAAGACTATAGAATTGTCAACTATGGAATTGCCTGACTGTGCACTTATAGGGATATGTGTGGTAATTAGGTTGAATATGGTATTTGTCTTCTTGAGCTATTGAAGGAGTTTCCTAGGGACTCAAATACGAGTTCAAAACATCAATAGTAAAAGAGTCATCGCTGTTTGAGACATTGAGGTTTTACTGTAAAAGTTTTTAACACTTCTCTTATCTAACTTTCATACACAGCTTAAAGACTCCATATTCCTCTAAAATAGACATTTTTTTATCCAAGAAAGGTTTAATAAATTAATATATGATATTAATACGATCATAAAATGTGGCATCTGGCAGCATGTAAAATTTCAGTTGTCTCTCGTTATTGAACTGGACAAAAATGAAATCTTTTTTATCGTATCTCTGAACTAATGTTGGCAACATTAATTCAGATACGATAAAAATCGTTTCATTTCAAGAACGAGAGACTAACTGAAATTTAACAGGCTGTCAGATGCCACATTTTATGATTGTATTAATACCATATATCAATTTATCAAACCTTTCTTGGATAATAAAAAGTCTATTTTTGAGGAATATGGAGCCTTTAACCCTTGTCATGCTGAATAAATTAAGATGCCACACCCACTTCTAATTTCGAGCCAATCAGATTACTTGATTCAGATTTTTGATATAAATTCACATATTTAATAACAAACAGTGCAGATCCAGATCAGTTGGCTTCTTCTGGATCTACACTGTTTGTTAAGACAGGGAATGTCGTGTTAGCAAGAGAAGGGTTAACATTTGCCCTTCTTGGACCCCACCAGGAATCTGGCCTAATTCCATAAGTTGCAATAGCTCTTAATTTTTTGGCCCGTATCAGCAATAGCCTTAATCAGGTCTATAGATGAACTGGTGTCTTTAAGAGTGGCCCCAATTTTAAAATGGTTTCAAATACCAGGGAGGCAAGCCCCCATTTTGGAACTTTACTAGGGAGATTTTTTTCTAGTTTTTGCAGGGTGTGATGCACACGAATACATTGTACAGTGGAACCTCGATAAGTCAAAGTCCAAGGGACCATACAGTTTTGTTTGAATTATTGAGACTTTGAAAAATTGTGGGTTAAAATGCATAAATATATTTCAGTAGGGACTTCAAAATGATTTTGAATTATTGAGAATTTTGAATTATTGGAGTATGAATTATCTAGGTTCTACTATATTTTCGTTCTGGCTACACCACTGATCTCTTACCATATGCTGGTCATTTAACAGGTGTATGATTCTAGAAGTCCACTCCCCCATCTGTATGACGTCAGGTGATGATCGCAATAAACGTAACAATGTCAATGCCGCACTCTGCTTTACAGCATCTATCGTGTCCCTAGAAAATAAACACCAATATACCAGTTTGAGGCAAATGGGCACATGGCAGATTTTCCTTAAGTTTTACAAGGGAGACAATTTATGTGACTTCTTGTTGCTAACTGAACACCCAGCCCCTAATAATTATGGGATAATTTTCTTCAGTTCTCCATAAAAACATATGTTGTGGGTACTCATTAGAAGCGCCTCGGTGAGGCGCTTCTAATGAGTACCCACAATATATGTTTTTATGCAGAAATAAGAAAAATTATCTTAGAATTATCACAAAATACTCCTCCTTAACAAATCCTCTGCTACAGTCCCCTTTAGTGAATTATTTTAGAGCCCTGCATTTTGTATGAGTTCTTGTTTAACAACACATCAATCCTTTTGGGTTATTCTGTGTTGTCTCTCGGAGAAAGGGAGAAAAAGAGACAGAATATCTCATAGAGAGGAAAGAGTGATTTAAGAGGATAAAGGAAGAAGCAAATGGCAGTGCTAAATGTTTATACAGTCGACTCTCGTAATCTCAACTTCTCTTATCTCAAATAACCACTTATTTCGAAGTGAAAATCTGATCCCTGTTTAAACATAAATATCTGGCAACAGGTAACAAAATATTGTGGAAAAGAGGAGAAATTGCTCCTCTTTTTTACAATATTTTTAATACATCTCTAACTTCAGGAATCAAATTTCATGTGCTTTTGTGAAATGTGGTTGTTTGATTTATTTTCTCCTCGATTCTGCAAATCTGTTATGTCGAGGTACAGATATCTCGAAGTATTTCAGACAGTCCCTTGGACTTCGAGAAAGCTAGAGTTGCCTGTACCAAGGGAACATTTTTGCACAGAAGTGTGCAAGATTCAGATATGCTGTACTATTTCTATATGTTGCAAGTGGAAAGCAAATATCCAAATCAGACTGCACAGATAAGCAGTCTGATCTGGGTCTGTGCTGTCTACGTAAGACCTAAAAACAAAACTTTTTGCGTGCCACAGAACATCAAATATAATACCACATTCCTGTAGAAGCTTGTAGCCCGACCCCATTGCCTGATGTAACTATGCAATAAAATATGTTTATACTATATTGTAGAAGCAAATACAAATGTACAAATGGTTCTGATCAAAACTCAGATTCTGATCAAAACTCAGACAGTCCAGTTAATTTGTTCCATTCAAGTTTGCATGTAATTTAAGACATAAGCCTCAAAGACAACTTATTACATATCACATCTCAAATGTAATACAATACCGCACTCCTTCGAAAGCAAATATGGATAGCTCTCATCAAAACTATGCAGACAATCAGTTGATTTGGACCCTTCATGTTCGCATGTAATTTAAAACTTCATTTCCCTAGGCAAGGATTATTTTTGTGCTGCAAGATCCTATTATAAGTTAAACTATGAAAATCTAAGAACTCAGTTTGTTAATCAATATGTTATTGAGTTTAGAACATAGCAGTGAAGACAAGAGAAAAGAGTTTTTCTTAGGCATGTGTGAATGGTAAAACCACAGAGCAGGCAGTACATCTGTATACAGAGGAATTGTTAAGGAGGAGTATTTGGTGATAATTTTTGGATAATTTTTCTTATTTTTCCATAAAAACATATGTTGTGGGTACTCATTAGAAAAGCCTCGGAGAGGCGCTTCTAATGAGTACCCACAACATATGTTTTTATGGCAAACTGTAGAAAATTATCCCATAATTATCACCAAATACTCCTCCTTATCAATTCCTCTGGACTCTATGGCTCCAGACAAGAGGAGGTACCCACATAATATTTTTTTGCATTTTTTTCACTAAAACCTATATTGTTGTTACTCGTTGTCAGCACCTTGCCAATAATTTCATTGCTCTAGTTAAGGCACTTTTTCAATCCAAAAGTATTGATATTTTTCTAATTTCTCCACGAAAACACGCCGAGGGGCTATCCTCACCCAGAAACAAGCATTTTGCAAAAAAAAAAAAAAAAAGAAGTGAAAAAGGGCCATAACTCCCAATAATTGGCAGATTTTACCCTAAATCGTACTTGACCTATATTTTACGATTATACACCTGTGTATAAAATATGAATCCATAACACTAATCTTTTCAAATGATATCGAACCAAAACCATTATCATACATACAGATGGGAAGATGAAGTTCAATAAAAACGTGAAATGATATTACCCCACCACTGTCGTATCATGGGGAGAAAACTCTGTCAAAAACTGGCAAAATGTACCCAATAGCAATCGCAAACTAGATCTACAAAACATCAATGCATATATCAAGTATGGTGAAAATCCGTTGCGATTTACCCAAGGTATTGCCCTGAAATGAAACTACCATGAGTCACGGGCACATAATTCTGTCAGAAATTGACAAAATTTGCCCATTAACTATTCCAAACCAGATCCCCAGAATATCAATGCCCATGCCAAGTTTGGCAAAATCCATTGATACGTTCTCAAGTTATCGTCTAGAAACCAAAATATGGATGTGTCACGGGCAGGTAACTCTGTCAAATATCGATGAAATTTGCCCATTAGCAATCCCAAAGAGATCTCTAAAATATCAATGCACATACCAAGTTTGGTGAAAATCCATTATTATTTACTCAAGTTATTGTCTGGAAATGAAAAATCAGACATGTAGCGGACAGAGAACTCTATCAAAAATTGACAAAATTTGTCCATTAGCAATCCCAAACCAGATCTCCTTAATATATCAATGCATACACCAAGTTTGGAGGAATTACTCAAGTTATCATCCAGAAACGAAAATAAGGACATACAACAGATGGAGGGACGAACTGACAGATGGACAAAAAGACAGATGGAGGGACACACGGATGACCTAAGTGAAACCATAATGCTACGCCACTATCAGTGAGGCGCTTATAATGAGTAACACAACTGTTTTCGTGGCGAAATAAGAAAAACATTATGTGGATGCCTCCCCACCTTATCTGGAGATATGATGGCTATAATCCCTGTGCTAGCTGAAAGCTCTTTTATTTGAATGCAGAATTCAACTTAATTTAATCAATAATAAAAATTAACGCTTCTGCTCGTCAATTATACGACTACAGAACTTAATTAATCAAAGAACCATTTCCCCATCTTTAATTATCAAACTACATAATGTTTTGCTAACTTGAGGGGACTGCAAACATTTGTACATTTTCTGCCATCTTTTACAAGGGAGACAATTTTGTGACTTCTTGTTTCTTTTCCTCCATACAGGTCCTCTTCTCAAATAGTGGTGTTGGGAACAGTACAAATTCTTTCCTTTTGGACAAGACACCCTCTCAAAAGTGCTCTCAAAAGTGGGGTAACAACCATTTTGGAATAGTTACCTTCCCATGTTATAAAGCCAACTCTCGTTATCTCAACTTTGCTTATCTCGAATAACCGCTTACCTCAAACTGAAAATCTGGTCCCTGTTTTAACATGGAAATCTAACAATAGGTAACAAAATATTGTGGAAAAGAGGAGAAATTTTTCTCTTCTTTTCCACAATATTTTCAATATATCTTAACTTCAGGAGCCAAATTACATATTCATTA
The DNA here is from genome assembly GCA_964016985.1 of Anodontia alba. Taxonomy (NCBI): domain Eukaryota; kingdom Metazoa; phylum Mollusca; class Bivalvia; order Lucinida; family Lucinidae; genus Anodontia; species Anodontia alba. The sequence continues at coordinate 68,621,643 of OZ024834.1, forward strand.
GTGATATGTACTTGTTCAATTTAGTTTTTCCTCAATTCTGCAAATCTGCTATGTCGGGGTACGGATACCAGAGAGTCCCTTAGACTTTGCATTAACCGAGAGAACTGTATACTTGATTTTAGACACACTAACAGGTAGTAAAATGGAGTTATTAAAATTTTAGTACCATTATGGCAAGGATTTAAATGGGCTGGATACATTTGGCAGATTTTTGGTCAGTTGTAACAAGGGAAACAACATTTGTGGTCCTATTTTCTCTTCCGTACAACAAGCCCCCCCTGAAAAATTCTTATCTTTTTGAGCAGATCCCTTTGTATAAGGGAGGCAAAACAGAGTTGTCTCCCTTAAAAATGTATACGTTCCCTTTAACCCTTAAAGCACCAAGCAAAATTTGTAGCAGACAACATTCTAAAAACATTTTTTTTAGAGACTAAGCCTTGAAATTTCTTGTGAATCGTCTGCTTGGCAGACGATTCACATGAAATGTCAAGACTTATTTTCTAAGAAAAAAAATAAAAAAATAAATTTAAAAGTGTCTTCTGCTGCAGTTGTGATTGGCGCTTTAAGGGTTAAGGTGTTCAGATATATGGTAGTCACACATATAACTATCCATGTACGCAACTTACCCCGATACAAGAAGTTTCGGTATATCAGTGCCCAATCCGTCGGCCATCTCCCGACTTCCGATGTTGGCAACACACTGTAAAGCTAGAGTGATGTGAACAGGATTTCTATTGGCCAAGTCATTTCTGATAGCCTGGATCACTAACTTCATCAACTCACTGGTAGCCCCAATCAGGACAGATATAAACAAGTAACCCTGAAAATACATGAGATATCAACAGTTAACCTTTGCATGCTGAATAAATTAAAATGCCACTTCTATTTTTCAGCCAATCAGATTACTAGATCCAAATTGATGATACAAATACACATACACCACAACCTCATTATAACACAGTTCGTTATAACACAATTTTGGATATAACATGGTTGGAAGATGGATCCCAAAACTGTTTAGATTATTATAGAACTAAAAATGTGTCCAAAGGACACAGATGCCCTGCCTGAAAAACTAAAACACAAATTGCTAATGCCTGTAAAACTTAGACGCAAGTTGCTAACGCCATCTCGGACGCAGACAGAGCAGACGGATGGATGGACAGGGGTAACAATATATCCCTTTACACCATTCTTTGAATGGCGAGGGCATAAAAATGACCATAAATGGTCATTTTTCTATATAATCTATACATATTGTTTTGATATAACATGGTTGTTTAGCTAACACTGACCTTTCTGAGGATCCTAAAAATAGTGTTATAAAGCGGTTGTGCTTTACTTAATGACAAACAGTGTAGATCCAGATTAACTGGCTTCTTCAACTGATCAGATCTGGATCTACTCTGTTTGTAAAGGCAGGGCATATCCGGGGTTCAGAAGGACCAGGGTTAAGATGGAGAAGGCATAGCTCCAGATAGGGTGCTTTTTTTTTTTTCATCCAAAAACCTGAGGACTTGTTAAGGAGTTTGGTGATAATTATGGGATACTTTTCTTATTTCTCTGTAAAAGCATATGCTGTGGATACTCATAAAGGGTCTCAGCGAAGTGTTTCTAATGAGCACATGTTTTATGGAGAATTGGAGAAAATTATCCCAGAATTTAATAATGTCATCAAATACTCCTCCTGAACAAATCCTTAGCAATTCAGTTTTCTTAATTCTTCATGAAAACATATGCTGTGGATTTTTATTACAGCTGACTACATATGAAGACACTTTGCATAAAATGTCAAACCTAATTTTCTACAAAAACTCTGAATTATTTTTCAGAATGTCATTCGCTGAAATCTTTACCCAGCAAGCAAAGCATCAATAAGCCCATCTTTTTAGTATTTACACTGCCTACCATTCCATTTTTTCAATCCAAAAGTATTGTTATTTTTCTTATTTCTCCACAAAAACATATGTTGTGGGTGCTCATTAGAAGCGCCTCACCGAGGCGCTTCTAATGAGTACCCACAACATATGTTTTTGTGGAGAAATAAAAAAAATATTTACCTGATACCCACTTTTATCTAGACCTATGTTTGTGGTTTAAAGAAAAAACTTATCTAGAGACTTGGTTTCGTTTGCTTGTATTCAATGAGATTTTACGGCCCAGTCAACTCAATGGAGTCATGTCGAGCGAGGTCAGTTTTCCTGACCACACTTTTACAGGGCAGGCATTAGAGCTATGGTAGAACATGGACATGAAGAAACTCAGGTCAGACTACCCGATACCCCTCTCGTAGAACATGCAGTCCGGTAAACGTCCTTAAATTTCTAACACTTTATTCCATACTTTTTTTGCCTAATTTTTGCGTTTGATGCTGTTGCTTCTTAAAATACTTTGTGGAATGGCAAAGAGTGTAGACCTTGATCAGGAGCAGTCTGATCTGGATCTGCACTGTTTGCATATGCCACTTTGTCAGACACTTTGGTGTTTGAAATTTTAGTACTTATTATACCGTAGGTAGGAAGAAACTCAGGTCAGACTACCTGATACCCATTCTTATCTAGACCTATGAATGGATCTTCAAATTTTAGGACAAGCATGTATTTAAAGGAGTTCATGTGTCCAAATATTTAAAGAAATATATTATTCATTCTGTGACATTAGAATGCCTTGAGATGATTCTAATGAGACAGAATATCATCTTTATTGAGAAATATGCAAATGTATCAATCCTGTCTCCGAAGAATCATGCACCTTATCTGGAAGCCCAGCAGACACAAGTTTCAATCAACCAAAATCTAATATGTGTTGTATCCTATAGATCTCTAGGTAATATGGGTACTAAAATATTTTTCTTATTTCCTCATGAAAATACATGTTGTGGGTACTCATTAGAAGCACCTAATCAAGGCACCTCTAATAAGAACCCACAATATATATTTTCATGGAGAAATAAGAAAAACATCAATATTTGTTTAATAAAAAAAATGAAAAATAATGATACACTTTGATTGTAAAAAGCACCTTATCTAGGGATACAGTCCTATTGTATTCTTTCAGAACTGAAATTAAATGCCAAGACATAACCTCCTTAACTTGCTCAAGTAGATATTGAAACTTACCAATTACTGTAACTCAATATACAGCATTCTAGTCACATATCTTTTACTTTCCAGGTTGTTGATACTAATTCACATACTTAATGACAATCAGGACCGATCCAGATAGGTTGGCTTCTTCAGATCTGGATCTACATTGTTTGTAAAGTCAGGGTATATCCAAGTTCAGAAGGACTAAGGTTAAGATAATTTTTGGCTGTTTTACACCCAAAACATATCATTTCAGCTAGGTGATTCTAGTGAGTATGCAAAAGGATAGGTTTTGGCACAAAAAATAGCGGAAATTATCTTCTGAATAACACTTTTTTTCTTATAAAATTAAATAATAATAATAATAATAAAAAAAAAAATAGAATATCATCTGCTACAATTTTACTTGACACTTTAATCTCATCACTTATGATCATTTAGTGGTTTACATTCCTTTCAACAGTATTTAAATCAAATCCAGAGGACAGAAGACAGATAATGAGAGGCTCTGTGCAATGTAGTGCTCTACCATCATGAGCTGAATTCTGCCTCCAGCCGGATTCATACGAGGGATCTTGTGATCCAGTCGGTAGTGCTAACCACCCGGCCTCCAGATGCTTCATCCTTACACTTTTACTTTGGCACTTTACCTTTAGCACTGTCTAGGCTAATTCAGCAGACGACAAACTGATATTTTTTTTTATTTTTCCACAGAAAATAGACTTTGACATTTCATGCAAATGGTCTCCTTAGGAGACAATTTGCATGAAATGTCAGTCTATTTTCTGGGAAAAATAAGAAAAACATTTAAAAATGTTGTCTGCTGAATTGTTTTCCCAGCATGCAAAGCGATAAGCGTTCCTACTTACAATCTGTTTCTCTGTGTATTTGTTGGAACTGAGAAGATTGACGGCCTCCATGTGACCAAAGTCAATATCGTGTCCCAGGAGAAAAATAAACAGTAATTTACAGACATACTTCTTCTTCTGGTAACCATCTAACGTCTTGTCACCTGAAATAAGAATTTATCAAACCTTAGTAAGTCTCTGCAGAGGACTTGTTAAAGAGGAGTATTTTGTGATATTTCTGGGACCATGGAGGTGCTTCTAATGAGTACCCACATGAGTGGGCGAAAAACGGAGAACCCTGGGAAAAACCACCTGACCATCCGTAAGCAGAACTTGGCTTTCCCACATGTAACCCTAGCAAGGTTCGAACCCCAGGGGTGAGAAACCTAATGGATTAAGAGTCAACTCTCCTATCCACTAGGCTATGGGGGCCACCTCACATCTTGTGACCTGCAATCACAATTTATCAAGTCTAAGAAAGTCTCTACAGCGCACTTGTTAAGATGGAGTATTTGTTTGTAATTCTAGGATAAATTTTCTTATATTTCCGTTTATAAAAGCATATGTTGTGGATATTCATTAGAACCTCGTGCACCTTGGCTATGAGTGTTAGATGATAAATCTGGGATAATTTTCCATACTTCTCCACAAAAACATATGATGTTGTGGGTACTCATTAGAAGTGCCTCATTGAGGCACTTCTAGTGAGTACCCACAACCTATGATTTTTATGGAAAAATAAGAAAAAAAATCTTATTCTGGTATCCATCTAACATCTTGTCACCTGCAATCAGAATTTATCACATATTAATAAATCTCTAAAGAGGACTTGTTAAGGAGGAGAATTTGGTGGTAATTCTGGGATATTTTTTTTTTATATTTCTCCATAAAAACTTATGTTGTTGGTTGGCTGGTTTGGAGTTATGGCCCAGTCAACACTATTAAGGTCAGTTTACCAAACCACACTCTTCCTGGGCAGACTTAGTCCTCTAAGTAGTTAACCAGTACTTGTGCACATTCTTTCACCAGAAACTGAGAACTGTCCTTCTTGAATCAGCTGAATGGCCAGAATGACCATTAAAAATATTTCATTATCCTTGAAAGAATGTTACTGGACTCAGTAGGGAATATACCCGCAAACTCCTGATCACCAGACGCATGCTTGAGGCCGGCAAAATTTATGTCGTTAATCCTCCTTAGAAGCACCAGGCAGTCCATTAATTTCCAAGCCCTGGTGCACGGGCATGGACCATACAATGGCTGGACATGCAATTTGCATCCTCTGGTTGTGACTCAAGGATGGACTTCTTACTTATTAATATGTAAAGTAAATGTCACACAAAAACAGCTTCCAACAAAGCTTCCAATAAGGTGCTGCTTTATTTATTTTTTTTTTTAATTAAAAAGTATCAATAATATTTTCTTATTTCTCCACAAAAAATGTATGTTGTGGGTACCCACAACATACATTTTCGTGGAGACATAAGAAAAAAAAATCATTTACCTGATACTCATTCTTATCTAGAGCCAAGTTCTATACTATTTGTACAATAAGTGTCTGTTCCACAGGACTTGTTACAGAGGAGTATTTTCTGATATTCTGGGGTGTTTTTTTCTTATTTCTACATAAAAACCAAGGAGCTTTTATTGAGTACCCACAACGTTTTTATGGAAAAACAGGAGAAAATAATTCCATAGTTATTACCAAATACTCCTTAATTTTAACCTAACCACTTAATGGGCAAATTCAGCAAACAACAAATTTATATGTTTTTCCCAGAAGTTAGGCTTTGACATTTCATGCCAACTGTCTCCTGAGGAGGAGACAGTTTGCATGAAATGTTTGCATGAAATATCAAAGCCTATTTTCTGGGAAAAATGAAAACAAACATACTTCAATATGTTATCTGCAGAAAATTTTACCCAGCATGCTAAGCTAAGCATTAAATTAATAAGGCCCTGTTTTTACTACATTATGATTTATAATAGCAACGGATAACGTAAAAGGGAAAATCTGAGAAGAGATTTCTCTTGGGAATGATTTCCAGTCCCACTTTACAAATCTGCTTTATTGAGCTGATTAAATCAAGTCAGTGGACTGGTCTTTATTCCTATTAACATTTAAAGCACTAAACAAAAAGCAGCACATGATATTCTAAAATTTATTATTATTTTTCTGGGAAGATAAGACTTGGCATTTCATGTGACTTGTCTGCTTTTCACACGAATTTCAACTTTTTTTTTTTTTTTAAAAAAAAAAGCTGTGTTTTGTCTTATTTCTTTGACCAAACTTTTTTTACAAAAAATAATACTAGGCAGACAATGAACATGAAATGTCAAGATATATTTTTTCTGAAAAATACAATAAACAAGAATTCCGCCAAAGGCTATGTCGCGCCACACAAATTTATGAAGTCTGCGTATCATGAAACAAAGGTCGAGATAAAAGATACGGATACTGCTGTCTGAGTTGTCATCTCTAAGTGCAAGCTAATAATAAACCAAGTATCATCACTGTAGCCTTAAATTATAGTTCTTGATAAATGAACTTAACATTTGGGTCGAAGTTAGGGTTGACGCAAATATTGACGGATTAGCTGATTAACAGACAGCTGGACCATTCAAAGCTCTATATAATGGAAATATTTCGAAGATTATTTGGTCATTTTTTGCACCAAAACATATATTGTAGGTACAACAAACTATGAAAACTGAAAAGGCATCTAAGCACAGGACTTGTTCAGTATGAGTATTTCGTGATAATTCTGAGATATTTTTCTTCTTAAGTTGATATTTTTCTTCTTATGTTGATGGAGAAAATTATCCTAGAACTATCATTAAACACTCCTCCTTAACCCTTGTCATGGTGAATAAATTAAGATGCCACGCCCACTTATAATTTTTTAGCCAATCAGATTACCTGATCAAGGTTTCTGATGCAAATTCACATACTTAATGGCAAACAGTGCAGATTCAGATCAGTTGGCTTCTTCGGAAGCCAACTGATCTGGATCTAAAATGTTTGCAAAGGCAAGATATATCTGGGTTCAGCAGGACCAGGGTTAATTGACTGTGTTAGGGTTTAACGACACGTGAACCCTTGTAGGTCATTTTGTGTCGTCTCCCAGAGAAAGGGAGAAAAGAGATAGAATAGATAGTAGAAGAGATGAAAGAGAGGGACAGGGAAGAAAGAGGAACAGGAGTGAAAGCGAAGAAACTGAAGAAATAAAAACATTCCCCCTATACCCTTACCTACTACAAGGATAGCAGGCCTTGCCCAACTGTAAGCCAATATCAGCTGGACACCCCGGTGACGTGAGATACAGGACCAGGGTTAACAAGTCATTCTGATCTAAGGGTGACTAACCAGTCTCCTATGATTACTGTGGCGACAGAAACTCACCTTTGAACTTGGATCTAATATTTGCCAATTCCTTGTTTATTCTTCTTATCTCTGCTTCTTTACTTTTACCTGAAAGAGAAAACAACAAAGTGGTAAAAGTCCATAAATACATTGCCATTTCACACATCATATCAGTAAGTAATACTTACTCATAGCTCTAGATAAGGCTTTTTTTTTTTCTTAGTGACCAGCCTTTATAGTCATGATATTATTTTGCTTGTATTTTAGTGGATTATCAAACAGGGTTATAAATAATACAAGAATTCCGCAAAAGGCGTCATCGCACCTGCTGGGGCAAAAGTCACAGGAGCCACAATCAGAATGTGGTTATTAAATAAGTTTATTTCATTCTTAGCAGTGCTTAGTTGGAAAACTGGGTTGAAAAAAATGTAGACAAAATGCCAAGTGGGGCACATATATTCCAGGCCAGTGCCATTCCCTCTAATGGCTATATCTTCAGCACTGACTATTATACAGCCCAATGATAATGGAGTGTCGACATAAAATGTGTAAAAGTCACTGGAGCGTCAAATATAGGTCAAGGTCACCGGGTCAAGGTACCTGCTAAGTCAGTACATCAAGGAGAAGCACTATGCAAGATATGGTGGTAGTAGGCCTTACAGTTGAGGAGTTATCAAACATCCAACGTAAAATGTGTCAAATATAGGTCAAGGTCACCGGGTCAAGGTACCTGCCAAGCCAGTGCAATAAGCACTATGCAGGGTTTAGTGGTTGTAGGTCTTATATTTGAGGAGATACCGAACATCAACGTAAAATGTGTCAAAGTCAATGGGTTAAGTCTTCCTTAGAGTGATTGTTGTAAGAGGTATTTATACTTCCATTATAATGCTCTCAAGTTCCCATAATACATGTTCAACAAGTCAAGGTATACGAAGTTTGAAGATTCTAATTTGTTAGCCACTGACTGAGCAAAAGAAAAAAAAAAAGACACAAAGTTAAATCCAAGTAAAGTGATAATGAAATGATGGAATGACAGACTAGAATACCTTACTTTTTTGCCCCAAGTGGAAAGGTTGCTGTTTCAATCATAACAAACTTAAGTTTGTTTGTTTATTTATGTTGAGGTTTTACCGCCCAGTCAACCCAATGGCGTCATGTCGAGCTCGGTCAATTTACCTAACCACACTTTTACTAGGCAGGCATGGTCCTCTTAGCTGTTAACCAGTATTGTACACATTCTTTTGCCAAAAACTGACAACTGCCCTTCTTGAATCAGCAGAAAGGAAACACATTTAAGTGCTAAACAAAAACTTGATCACTAATATGATATATGAAATTCATAATCAAACAGGTTGAGCTGCAATGACAATTTTGTCATCTAGTGTGTGTGTGTGTGTGTGTGTGTGCGTGTGTGCGTGTGTGTTTTTTGTTTTTTTGTTTTTTGTTTTTTTTTGTGTTTTTTTTTTTGCATTGCGATATGATCCATAAAAAAAAAAGTAATATGGGAGCTAACTATGTAAGTATGCAAGACTGAGTTATGGTTCTTGTATAATAGATAAAATGCACTCTCTCATTGCCCTCTATTCACATTCCATGTTTCATCAGCTTATCTTCAATATTTTTTTTTAAATATGCTTCAGAAAAGAAAAATAAGATGGGGGATAATTATGTTTTTATTCAAGGCTGAGTTATGGTTTTTGCACAGTACACACATCCTCTCATTGCCCTCTATCTGAGTTCCAAGTTTCATCTGATTATACATAGCTAGAGGACTTGTTAAAGAAGGCATATTTGGTGATAATTGTGGGATATTTTTTTCTTATTTTTCAATGAAAAACATACATGTATATTGTGGGTACTCATTAAAAGCACCTCACTGAGGCACTTCTAATGAGCACCCACAGCATATGTCTTTAACCAGAACTGGAGATAATTATCCCATAATTATTAAAGAGTATTTGGAGATAATTCAGGGTTGTTTTTTTTTTATATTCATTTCTTCGTAAAAACCTACATTGTAGTTACTCATAGAAGTGCCTCATTGAGGGGCTTCTAATGAGTACCCAAAATATACGTTTTTATGGAGCACTGGAGATAATTATCCCAGAACTATCATTAAATACTCTTAAACAAGTTTTCTTAAACAAACAGATTCCTTAAAACAAAATTACTGCCAGAACCAATACGGAATATTGTGAACTGGCAAAATCCTTTACGAGTGATACCTCGAGAGGTTTCTAAGGCAATCGCATCCATTGATCTTTCACAAATTACCATTCCTGGCATCCGAGACACAAGGTCTTTCCTGGTGAAGAATGATTGGAAAACATTAACCTGCTGAACTTTAATGCCAGGGGACAAAATATTGAACATTAGTTACTAGGGAAAATGAGAAAAAGGCTATTGCCTTTTTCTCATTTTCCCTAGTAACTAATGTTCAATATTTTTGATCAAATGACTACTAAAGGTCACTTCACTTAAAATGTAAATCTCAACTTTCTGGGGAAAAAATCAGGAAAATATCTTGCCCTGATACCGGCATATTTTACCATTAGCATACAAAGGGTAACAATAATACAAATTGACCCATTATTTACATAATGTAGATTGATCTTATAGTGGGCATCACTCCAGCTATGAGAACAATTATATTCCAACAAATATACCAAGGAATGAGGATACTCATTAGAATTGTTTCAGTCAATTGTATACAGTTTTTAGTTTTCAGATTTTTAACGCTGCCAGGCAACTAAGTCACATAGAGGCAGCATGAATTGTATACATATCACATATTTTGCAGAAATATAAGCAAAATATTAAAATTTCTGGTGGAAGATGTATCTTATCAGGAATTATTAAAGGTTGATACCGCAGCTAACATTGATATAACCTTACTTTTTGTGGTCTGAAAAATACTATTTCCAAATAAGCTGCCCCTATTTTGCTATAAAATGCTTCTGAGGACTCTGCATAAAGTATTCTAGGAGAAAATATTGTCTAAGTACGTTATTTTCTAACTAGGCTATATAGCCAAAATAGGTCAAGGGAGGTAAAAATGATATCAAATAGAGCAAGTGCCCAGAGGGTCACGAATACCCCCGGTCAGCACCATTTTTTAATTATAAAATATTCTTAAGTCAATGCAATCATATAAGGCAAAATCAATGGACCATGAAGTATAGGTCACTGACTCACATATAGTTTACAAGGTCAATCTCTGAGTGACACTGATCTATCATTCCAAGTATACTTTTTCTGGAGTAAATAGTCTTCACGACATGAAGCGAAATCGCTGGACCATAAAATATAGGTCAATGACCTACATAAACTTCACAGGTCAATCTGATGGTCATATTGATCTGTTATGCCAACTTTGATATTAATCCATTAAATAATCTAGAAGATATTATGCAAAATCACTAGACCATGTTATATAGGTCATGCTGATTTATATTTACTTTGAGGTCAAAGCTTGGGTCACACTGTGTCAACATATATTAAAAATGTGACACTTAGGCATCAAATAGTGGGAAATATAAGACAAAATCATAGGGCTATGAAATATAGGTCACATAATCCCAAACTATGATAGTCATACATCAAACTGTCTTAAAGATGTAACAAAATCACTGGACTATGAAATATAGGTCACAGTGACCTACATTTTCTTTTAGGTCAAGTGCCAGATCATACTGATTCATAATCCCAAATAATGATGCTCATACATCAAATAACATTCAAGATATACATGTAAGACAGAATCATTGGACCATGAAATATACGTCAAGGTGACCTACATTTGCAATGTATCAATTGTGGTGTCACACAGAACCAATTTTCCAAGTATCACATTAATCCATGAAATAGTCTTCAAAATATAAGGCAAAATTACATGAAAATAAGGTCACAATGACCTTGACCTTATCACAGTGAATATTGAAGTGATAAACATATCTGATGCCCATCCTTTATATCCTGTATTAAACTGCAATATACTATTTCATTAGGGTGTCCTAGATTTTGACCTCTAGTCCCGCCCTCCTTGAATCAGCAGAAGAGTGAGAATGACCATGGAAAATATTTCATGATCAATCTTCGCAAAAGAATGTTGGCACCCGTCAGGGGTCAAACCTGCAACCTCCTGATTACCGGTCAGACGCATCCAACTGAGCCACCGAGGCCAGCTTCAACAGTCTGGGTAAATCAGTTTGAAACAAAAGTGAAACTCCTGTGATTTTCAATTCATCTAAAGCAGCTCTGGTATCAACCTATAAGGTGGAGTATTTGACGATAATTCTGGGATAATTTTCCCCAAAACTCCATTAAAAAAAAACATATATTGTGGGTACTCATTAGAAGTGCCTTGCCTATTTAGTGCTAACTATCCCAGAACTTCTGTTAGCTTTTATTGACAAAAAAAAAAAAATAAATAAATAAAAAAAAAAATGCTGCTAAATCATCACATTGACCAGCTGAATTTGAATAGCAGCAAATGTTTTAAGTTGAGTTGGAGTTTTTGGCCCAGTCAATACTGTTAAGGTCATGTCAAGCCAGTCAGCTGACCTACTCACATATATAATATTTTTTTTCTTACTTTTTATGCAAATAAGGTTTTATATTTCATACAAATTGTCAGTTTGAATCTTATTTATTGTCTCCTTTGCAGGGATATTGTGATACTCTCTGTCCGTCCATCCGGCCATCCATTCGTCAGTCTCTCTCTCCATCTGTAATGTCACACCACTGCTCCTAGACCATTTAAGCTAGAATTTCGAAACTTTGACAGGCAATAGCCCTATGGATGAGGACTGGAGGAACACATTCCGAATTTTGATGTAACCCCTGGGGCAGGGCCAGGGGGCTGTGGCCTTAAAGGGTCAAAAATCCATTTTGTACAAACAGTCATGTTGTATACCAAATCAACAGTAATGAGGAGTACATTTTTGTCCCCGGGGCATGTCTGGGGGTCACCAGGTCAAATAGCAGGATTTTGGGTCCTTTTTTTTTTTGATTGTCACACAACTCCTCCTTGGCTTTTTGAGCTAGAACCTTGAAACTGTGACAGGTAATAGCCCTATGGATGAGGACTGGAGGACAAATCTGGAATTTTGATGTACACGGAGATGGTGCCGGCACGGGGATATGCGAAGGGGCACCTCAACTTGCTCTAGTTATTAAGACGCCATTCCTTTTCTAATCTTCAGCCAATTTGATTACTTGATCCAGGTTCTTGATACAAATTCACATACTTAATGAAAAACAGTGCAGATCCAGATCAGTTCGCTTCTGAAGAAGCCAACTGATCTGGATCTACACTGTTTGCAAAAGCAATGCATATCCGGGTTCAACAGGAACACCTCTGATCACTCCTTCATAATCATAACGAATGGTAAATAACAGCCAGAGGGAGCTATCGATCATTGATGTCTAAACAATTACCAACTTTCAATTGCTAACAGTGAGGACAGATTGCACCATCGTCAGCACCCAACAGACATACCAGAGTTCTAGATAAAAGGAGTATATAGATTTGCATTTTTCTTTCTTCTCCACAAAAAAATATGTTGTAGGTACTCATTATAAGCGCCCCATCGAGGTGCTTCTAATGAGTACCACAACACATTTTACTGTGGAGAAATGAGAAAAATCATATCAAAATATTTCATTGAAAAAGATCCTATCTAGTACTATGCACCCTGCTGCAGATAAGGCAAAAACTGTTGATATTTTTCTTATTTCTCAACAAAAACATATGTTGCGGGTACACATCAGAAGCCCCTCACCGACACCGAGGCACTTCTGATGATACCCACAACATAATTACTTATGTTTTTGTGGAGAAATCAGAAAAGTACTTATAGGATACCATGTTATATCTGCAGCTGTGAACATGTTAGCGGCATCAATACGCCTGACAATACTTTGTCAGTGAAGAAAGAATAACACTGTATCACAGGCACATAATTGCAGGATTCTCCGATATATATGGGCCCTGCCATGGGAAAACATGTCTTAGGGCATATGCGGACAGCGAAGACCCAGATCAGCCTGTGCATTTGCGCAGTCTGATCAGGGCCTTCACTGTCCACTAACAGAATCATCTGACACTATAGAATGTATCAGCGGAGAACAAATGCCTGGATGAGACTGTGCGCATGTGCAGTATGAATCTGAATCTGTGTATTTCGCTCATGTACATTCGAAGACACATTTTTGCTTGACGCGGTCCATATATAAAAACAGACAGGGTGATGTTGGGAAGCTGAATAATCAATGGCCAATCTGTGAAGAAAATATTGCCACAAAGCTGAAATTAAGTTCTCTTTGCTTAAATTAAGTTCTGTAGATGAACCAATAGCTAGATTCTCTATTTCCAATTGTGGCAATCATGCAGAAAATGGGGTGCCGAGCACTGGTCCAGATAAATGGAGTATACATATGACATTTCATTCTTACTTTTGCAGCAAAACATGTAAGGGTAAGGCACTTTTTTCAGCAAAAAAATACTGATGCCGTAAAACTAGTGTAAGAGAGCCACCTTCGAGACTGACTTTAAATAGTGGTTGATGTGGAAAAAGTTGTGTCTTATAAAGGTACATGTCATGTAATTTTGCTAGCAAAATTACATGACATGTACCTTTATAAGACAACCACCTTTCCACATCAACCACTAAGGTCAATTTCAAAGGTGGCTGTCTTACACAGATTTTACTGTATTTTTCTTACTTCTCCACAAAAAAATGTTTGTTGTGGGTACTTATTAGAATGTCTGTCCACAACATATGATGGTTTTCTTGTTTCTCTAAGCATCTCACAGAGGTACTTTTAATGAGTACCTACAATGTATGTTTTTGTGGACAAATATTTACCTGAATAACCCCTCTTCTCTGAAGTTATATTTTGTGAGTACATATTTGATCTGCCTTGCCAAGGCAACTGCACTCAGCATGTGTAGGCTGTTTCAGTGGAAAAGTAACAAAATTTATACAAAATTGTCACCCTAACTATGACCTTACTTAAGATGAATTTTCATTTAGCAAAGTAACTTCAAGGAATTATATCTAGTGTAAATCTGATTTGATTAGAAGACAATTTGCATGAAATGTCAAAGCCTATTTTCTGGGGAACAGAAGAAAATCTCAAAATGTTCTCTGCTGAAATTTTTACCCAGCATGTTAAACCTTAAATTCATTCAATAATTTCAGTCTTTTGCAAAAAAAAAAAAATTATATGGAATAAACATTCATGTAAGTTTCTCTCATCATTCTCTTGTTCAAACGTAATTAATGAGTCTGGAGGACTCGATAAGCACAGTATTTGGTGATAATTCTGGGATAATTTTCCTTATTTCTCCATAAAAACATTTTGTGGGTACTCATTAGAAGCGCCTTGCCAAGGCATTTCTAATGAGTACCCACATGTTTTTATGGAGAACTGGAGAAAATTATCCCAGAATTATCATCAAATATGCTTCCTTTACAAGTCCTCTGATTACAGATCAATAACATTTCATGCTGAAGACTCGACTCACTTTATCAAGCAGACAATTTATTGTTTTAGGAAGCAGCTTTTGTAATTGTCATGCAAAATAAATACACAAACTCTAATAATAAAATTCCATGATGCATTGCTTCAGGTACTTCATAGCAAACAGATAAGGCGCTTTATTTGTCCGAAAAATGCTGATATCTTTCTTATTTCTCAACGTAAACATATGTTGTGGGTACTCATTAGAAGCACCTCGCTGAGGTGCTTCTAATGAGTACCCACAACATACGTTTTAGTGGAGAAATAAGAAAAATATTATGTAGATACCCCCTCTTATCTGTAGCTATGTGTAACTTTATAAAGATGCTTTTGATTTCAATAAAAGCATATCAATGATTTCCTAACATACTCTTTAGAACTGTCTCAAAAGGATTATTACAGTCAATACTTGGGGTTATTACAGTCAATACCAGGGCTCGGGAAAACCGGAAAAATAGCCGGTCTGGACCGAAATTAAAAATTCTGGACCCATTTCAAACACCCCAAAACGCAAATAAATCGGTCCAACAGGTTTGTGCCTTGAACCCTATTTTTCCCCAACCAACCAATTTTCACGAATCAATGATGTCTAAAAAATCACAAACGGTCAAGTCTTCCTAAACTGAAAACGTCCGCGCACCTTTTAAATGCGATATTATGGTAGTTAAAAGGCTCTAAACGGTCATTTGACATGTATATTGGAGAGACAGCTGAATAACGGCGACCTACCGCAGCAAAAATTAATTACGTCATTATCCAAACATTGTCAAAAAATCAACACTTCACTGACCTTTGTGCGGTAAACAAGCGATCAGTAACGGTAGTCTGATAATTAATCCGTTTGTATGACACATGTGAATACACTGAGACTGCAAAACATCCAGGTGCAGTCGGCATGTCCAAAAGATCCGGAAAAGGTCGCTTTACTGAGAGTGATAAAAGAACGCTTGAACGCACCCGTTTTCTTCCTCTTCTTTTTTGTTTTGATCAACACCGTTTGTCTATCCCAGATTTGATAAATTAATTCCCAAACCGTGTACATCCTGATCAGATGTCGCATACAACGGCGTCTGATCTGGGTATAATTGATTGATTCTTTTTTTTTTTGTTGTTCTTGTTGTTGTTGACTGCCGTAACACGCGAGTATAATTCAAGGTAGATTTCACAGTAAAATAAGTAATGCACCACTTGCGTTAGACAAGATTGGTCAGTGCTTAAAATTTAAGCAGTCTGGTCAAATCCTGAAACACTGAAAACTGCAAAATCGCCCGTGGCGCAGGCCTTTTTTATTAGACCTAATTAGGTCCATGAGAGTCGTTTCGTTCTGTCTCTCCTGTTTCCCGCCGTCTTCGCGCTTATACAAGACGGGAATCAGTTGTTTATAAATAGTTTAGGAAAACCCTGCGGAGGTGGAAATAACAACTAAACCGTTTGTTGTTGTTTTTTTTTGTTGTTTTTTTCTTTCTTTTTATATACCTGACTGTATTTATTGATGACGCCAGCTTTGATCATGCTCTTTATACCCGGACTTCCGTCAAATAACGGGGTTGAGGTGTATTATTTAAAAGGAGTTATAGGACTGCCAAATGTCATTAGTTTTCGTGACATGTGATACATACATATTTTTTTTTGGAAATGGGCTCATTGATGACGTCATCGTCATCGGCTGGACCAATTCAGATTTCAAAATTTCCAGAGCCCTGGTCAATACCCTAAACTGTCAATACTTAGGGTTATTATGGTAAATACCCTAAACTGTCAATACTTAGGGTTATTATGGTAAATACCCTAAACTTTTATTACTTAGGGTTGTTACTGTCTATATCCTAAACGGTCAATACTTAGAGTTATTACAGTCAATATTTAGGGTTATTATGGTCAATACTGTATGCATACTGGCAATCTATTCTTGATACATAATTTCAAATAAGCTGATAACTGAGGTGCAATTTTGGATATATGTACATTTTTTTTTTTTTTTTTTTTTTTTTTTTGCACAGAATCTCATCTTATTCGAATATGCCTCCTTAACACGTCCTCTGATTACAGATCAATAACGGGGGATATTTTAGAGTACACATGCACAGGTTAGATATTGGTACAAAACTATAAAATTAATGAAGAATATCTCCAGACTGGATAAACACTGGTTAACAATAAAGACTCTAATCAAACTGCTTTTTCAGAACAGGTTTGATCAAAGTCTACAGAATTTGTAAATTAAATCTATAGCCTTTTAGATACATTATCATGAAGTCATTTGACTGATTGTGTTGGGGTTTAACGACATGTCAACCCTTGTGGGTCATTTTGTGTCATCTCCCAGAGAAAGGGAGAAGAGAGATAGAAGAGAGAGTAGAGGAGATACAAAAGTGAGGGACAGGGGAGAAGGAGGAAAATGAATGAAAGTGAAGAAACAGAAGAAGTAAAAACATTCCCCTCTACCCCCTCCTGCTGCAATGGTAGCAGGCCTTGCCCAACTGTAAGCCAATATCAGTTGGACGCCACTGTGACGCTACACAACACCTTTGCCTCACCCAACCACCCCATATCATGGAATCAAGACATGTGCTTGCTTAATACAGGTAGATTTACACTACTCTGTCTTTCAGGGGATCTGAAGAAGTGGCCTTTAAATTTAAGGCAGGTGATTGCTTAATACAGGTGGCCTTTAGGACAGGTTTGACCGTTCATTATTTCAACACAGACAGACAAGCCAGAGCAAAATGTGTAGACCCAGATGAGATGCTGCATAATGCGGCATCTCATCTGGGTCTACACTGTTTGCCACCCATCCAGCAATTTATAGACAAAGCACTGTGCAGTAAATTGTACTTGTTCAAATTTTAGAACAAGTATGGTAAGGAGTTCAGGTGTCTTGTCCTAATCCTTACAGTAAATAAGGTATTTCGATGCATTGTGGGTACTCATTAGAAGCAACTTGCTAAAGCGCTTCTTATAAGCACCCATAACACGTGTTGTTGTTTTTTCGTGTGAAGAAATAATTATTTGAATACTCCTTTTATCTAGCTCTGAGCTATAGTGTCCAAATAAGGGCAATTAAGGTCTTCAACCCAAAGCATGACAAGTTTTGGCAATGTGTTTGTCTGTCCACGTGTAACCTTGTTTGAGCAGAAACCCTTCTATTTTGCCCTATATACAGTTTTCTGCCATAAAGTGCTCACGTTATATTTACAATATGGTAAATATCCTAAAATTTCGAACACTTTATTTTGCATGTGTTTAGTAATGCTTTACTCCTAGAAAAGCAGGAGGGGACATTTGTTAACAAGGGAGACTTAATAAAACCGAGTCATCACTTTGTGATCTTTTGTGTGTTCTTTGTTTCCAAAGGCAACCTTTTACTTTTTTTAGTTCACTAGAATTACAGTAAAAGAATTTTCTACTGAGCCATGGAGTAATGTTGGTTTTCTTTCATCAAAGGTTTTCTTTCATTCGAGACAGAATGATAGTAAGAAGTCAAATAATCAATGACCCATCTTGTATGGAAATGACAGCAAGTTTTAGGAAATACAGCATTGTCTGAGGAACATGGTTCCAGATAAGACATCATTTTGGTGACTTTTTTTTTTCCTTTGGCAGGAGTTTTTTTTTTTTTTTTTTGTAGGATTTCAATGGGAGGTTTCTGACTGTGCCACTGAATTTACTAAAATAATAATCAGACATCCAGATACATACATGTACGTAAAGCACCTTTTTCAACTAAAAATTAGTAATTCCGTATTCTACCTAATTACCGCACTGTGTCCTTCAGTTTTTCAAAATTACTACGAAAACTTGTAGTAAAATATCCACCAAATAAGGGCACGCTTTAAAGAAAGATCAGCAGAGGACTTCATGAAGGGCATACTTAATGATACTTATACAATTTTGTTTTCTAATTTTCTTTATAAAAACATATGTTGTGGGTACTTATTTAAATTGCCTCGACTTGTCGGGGCAATTCAAATGAGTACCAACAACATTATGTTTTTATAAAGTAGCAGATAAAAGTATACTGATTGTAATGTAAAGACTGTAAAGTGCTTGACTGTGTGCTCATAGGAGAATGTGCGGTAATTAGGGCGAATACGGTATTTTTATTAATTTCTCTACAAAAACACACTGTTGGTATTCATTTGAAGCTCCTTGGTGAGGCACATCTATTGAGTCCTACAACATGGCCTCTCTGAAGAAATAAGAACAAGAGGACCATGATGGTCCTATATCGCTCACCTGACCAAACAGATTTGCATATTTACTGTTGAAGTTTCAGCCAAGTTCACTGCTCTAGGATTTTTGTATAAACTTTATAGCACTAACCACCCCCACCCCCCTCCACCACACCCCCGGCCATGTTTTTTTTTACAAATCTTGACGACTTGAACTGAATCTTAAAAGAGGGTCACCAAAGGAACATTTCTGCCAAGTTATATTGAAATTGGTCCAGTGGTTTAAAAAGTTTTATATAGCTATAAAGCCCTACGCCCTAATGGCCATGTTTTTTGACGATTCATGAAAGCTTGAACAAACTTGGTATAGGGTCACCAAAGGAACATTCCTGCCAAGTTATATTGAAATCTGTTCAGTGGTTTCTGTCAAGAAGATTTATAAAGTTTTCTATTTAGATATAAGGGAAAATAAGCCCCACCTCATGGCAGCCATGTTTTTTGATGAATCATGACTGCTTGTACAATCTTGATAGAGGTTCACCAAAGCAACATTCCAGCCAAGTAATATTGAAATTGGTCATGGGGTATGTGACAATAAGAATTTTAAAATTTTCTATGCAGATATAGATGAAAAATAAGCCCCGCCCACCTGGGGACCATGGTTTTTGACATATCATGAAGGCTTGAACAATCTTGGTAGAAGGTCACCAAAGCAACATTCCTGCCAAGTTACATTGAACTTAGTCCAACTGTTCTTACGAGAAGATTTTTAATGTTTTCTATATAGATATATAAGGAAAATAAGCCCTGCCCCCTGGCAGCCATGTTTTTTGACGAATCCAAATGGCTCGAACAATCTTGGTAGAGCATCACCAAAGGAACATTTTTGCAAAATTATATTGAAATTGGTCCAGTGGTTTCGGACAAGAAGATCTTTAAACTTTTCTATATAGATATATAGGGAAAATAAGCCCCGCCCCCTGGCAGACATGTCTTTTGACGAATCCAAATGGCTCGAACAATCTTCCTCGAGGATCACCAAAGGAACATTTTTGCAAAATTATATTGAAATTGGTCCAGTGGTTTCGGACAAGAAGATTTTTAAACTTTTCTATGTAGATATATAGGGAAAATAAGCCCCGCCCCCTGGCGGCTATGTTTTTTGACGAATCCAAATGGCTTGAACAATCTTGGTAGAGGATAACCAAAGGAACATTTCTGCAAAATTATATTGAAATCGGTCTAGTGGTTTCTGACAAGAAGATTTTTTAAAGTTTTCTATATAGATGTAAAGGGAAAATAAGCCCCGCCCCCTGGCGGCCACGTTTTTTGAAAATCCAAATGTCTTGAACAATCTTGGTAGAGGATCACCAAAGGAACATTTCTGCAAAATTGTATTGAAATCGGTCTAGTGGTATCTGACAAGAAGATTTTTAAAGTTTTTTATATAGATATATAGGGAAAATAAGCCCCACCCCCTGGCGGCCATGTTTTTTGATGAATCCAAATGGCTTGAACAATCTTGGTAGAGGATTACCAAAGGAATATTTCTGCAAAATTATATTGAAATCGATCCAGTGGTTTCTGACAAGAAAATTTTTAAAGTTTTCTATATAGATATATAGGGAAAATAAGCCCCACCCCTTGGCGGACATGTTTTTTGACCAATCCAAATGTCTTGAACAATCTTGGTAGAGGATCACCAAAGAAACATTTCTGCAAAATTATATTGAAATTGGTCCAGTGGTTTCTGATGAGAAGATTTTTAAAGTTTTCTATACAGATATATAGGGAAAATAAGCCCTGCCCCCTGGCGGCCATGTTTTTTGACAAATCCAAAAGGCTTGAACAATCTTGGTAGAGGATCACCAAAGGAACATTTCTGCAAAATTATATTGAAACTGGTCCAGTGGTTTCTGACAAGAAGATTTTTAAAGTTTTCTATATAGATATATAGGGAAAATAAGCCCCGCCCCCTGGCGGCCATTTTTTTTGACGAATCCAAATGGCTTGAACAATCTTGGTAGAGGATCACCAAAGGAACATTTCTGCAAAATTTTATTGAAATCGGTCAAGTGGTTTCTGACGAGAAGATTTTTTGAGTTTTTAGTTAAAAAATCTATTTTTAGCTCCTGTGACCTAGATATGCAATGGACCGGAACCATTTGAAAAACTTTGAAAGAGGATCAACCAAGGATCATTCCTGTGAAATTTGGTCAAAATCCAATCAGTGGTTTAGGAGGAGATGTTGTTTTAAGATTGTGAACGGACGGACGGACAGACGACGACGACGGACGGTGAGTGATCACAATACCTCACCTTGAGCCTTCGGCTCAGGTGAGCTAAAAATATTTATCTGGATAACCCTCTTGTTTGTTTGTTTGTTTGTGTTGAGGTTTTATGGCTCAGTCGACCCAATGGGGTCATGTCGAGCGCGGTCAGTTTACCTAACCACACGTTTACTGGGCAGGCTTAGTCCTCTAAGCAGTTAACCAGTATTGCGCACATTCTTTCGCCAGAAACTGACAACTGCCTTTCTTGAATCAGCGGAAGGGAGAGAATGACCTTAGAAAATATTTCATGATCAATCTCCACGAAAGACTGTTGCCGACCTCAGCTGAAGCTCTAAAGTGAAGTATTTAGTGATGTCAGAACATATTTCTCTGCCTTAAGAAAGCCATGCTAGTCTTATTTTGTGCCTTTATACTGGGGAAAATATGTTTTAAAGCTTGTTTTTAACTTCTCTGCCATTTTTTTTTCTTTTTTTTTTTTCTTTTCAAATTTTGGTAAAATGCAATGCACTACCCACAAATAAGGAAAAAGAAAAACTTTTTGGCAAATGTGAAAAATACCCTACTTCTGCCCTTAAAAAAGAACAATGAGAGGACAAAATCGACCAGACAATTTTTTTCTGTTCCTTTTCTTTGATAAAAATGTTCTGTGACACTTTTCTGCACTTCCAAAAAACCTATGTTGTGGGAAATCATTAGAATTACCTCACTGAGGTGATTCTAATGAATACCCACAATAAAGTTTTCAGGAAGAACTAAGAAAATATACATGTACATGTATGCCTATATTTGGATGTATGGTAAATGGTCTAAATTTTCAAACACTTTACACCATACTTTTTTTATCTAAATTTTGAGGGTTTTTTTTTATGCATTTATCATGTTTATTACACAAAATACTTGGAGGAACGGCAAACAGTGCAGACCCTGATCAGACTGCTCTGACTTGTGTCTGCATTGTTTGCATATACGATTTTATTAGACAAGTTGGTGTATGAAAAGTTAGGACATTAACAGTATCTGTGGAGCAATGTTAGAATAATCAATGACCAATCTGAAAGAACATATTAGAGTTCAGATAGAATTACTCAAGAAAATAAAACAACAGAAGATAGATTCAATAACTGCTTTGTAGTTGATGTGAGGTTTAACATTCCCCTGAACAATATTTCCGACTTGTTGGGACGCTGCCTCTGAATAAATGGGACTGAGATGAATAAAAACTGAAGCTACTGGCAGGTTGTTGATACAAATTCACATACTTAATGACAAATAGTGCAGATCCAGATCAGTTGGCTTCTTCAGAAGGCAACTGATCTGGATCTACACTGTTTACAAAGTAAGGGCATATCCAGGTTCGGCAGAACTAGGGTTAACAAAAACTGGCACTTTTTTTTGGAGCCTTGCCTGTTATTGGTTCCAAAAAATTGAAAATGTACAGTGTAAGCTGAAATTCTACAAGATAACAGTAAAATCTCTTAAGAAATAGTACTGAGCAAAATAATAACCAGTTTTCTAGGGAAAACGAGATAAAACACCAAAACCTCTTTATAACACTTTTGCCATGACCCAAAGCAAAAGCTACGTTAGAAAAACAAATGTGTTTTGCAAAAACATATAGATTATATAGGAAATGGCCATAGCTGATCATTTTCTATAGAATCTATACATGTTTGTTTGGATGCAAAATTTTGGAGTGCCTATCTTTGCCGTGCAAAAATGTCTTGGCGCATATGCTGACAGTGCAGGCCCAGATCTGTCTGCATATGTGCAGTTTGATCAGGGCCTTCACTGACCCCTAACAGAGTCATTGGACACTATAGCATGTACCAACAGCAAGTAAATGTCTGGATGAGACTTTGCAAATGTGCGGGATGAATCTGAATCTGTGTTACTTGTGCATGTTCAAAGACATATTTTCGCATCTCACGGCCCATATATATCCTTTGCAACTGCTATATAACACTGTATTATACAGGGCCCCATTGTTCAAAGCATCGTTAGCTTAACGAGCTTGTTAGTGGTCAAAATGTTAACTGTTCTAGTAAGTACAATATCTAATTCACAGATATTTTTGCTGAAAAAATGTGAGTAGCTTTTGCAAATGCAAAAGCTACTCACATTTTTTCAGCAAAAATAATAGCGTATATGCCGTATATAATGATCAAAGTTTTAAAGATACTTAAACTAACGGCATTGTTAGTTTTGAACAACTGGGCCCAGAAGTTTATGTCTACTTCCATTTGTCATCTGATAATTTTCCCCAGACAGACTTAGACTTAAGATTAAAACATAGCCCTTGATAAGATGTTTTTTTCAAGCCAAAAGTTTTTCTTATTTCTCCACAAAAACAAATGTTCTGGGTACTCATAAGAAGCACCTCGGCTAGTCGCCTCTAATGAATACCCACAACATATGTTTTCTTGGAGAAAAAAGAAAAATATTCACTATTATCTAGACCTATGTTAAAACCATGTAATGGAATTTAAATTGATAATTTATTGCTGACTTTATTTGACATTTCCTGAAGCGCTATCAGAACATGATCTCTTCATTTGTGCAACTTCTCAATAAACTAAATCAGCAGACAACAAACTGATATTTTTCTTCTTTTTTTTTTTTTTTTTTTTCCCCCCTTCAGGAAAACAGGATTGACAGTTTATAGAAGCAGTGACCCTTTCCTTTTTTCTAAGGGTTTGACAATGCATGCAAACTGAGACCAATTTGCATGAAATGTTAACTACTATTTTCTGAAAACAAAATAATAAAGAAATAAAAAAAAAAAGTTTTGTTGTAAAGTTTTCAGAGTATGTTAAACATGAACTATCAATACATGTATACTCATATATAAGTATCAGACCTGATGTAAAATGAACAATATTTTCCCCAGAAACCAAGTTATAATATTTATGCTCATGCCAGATGGTTTGCATGGGAAAATAAAAACGTTAAAAGATAAATACCCTGCCACTATGACGGACTGATAACTCTGTCACAAACTGATGCAATTTGCCCATTAGCAATACCAAACCATATCTCAATGACTGACATTTTACTCAAGTTATCGGTCAGAATCAAAAATACATGTATGGATGTGCGGAGGGCAGATAATTCTGTTTAAACTGACGAAATTTGCACATTAACAATCCAAAATCACTCATCACTGATATACATGTGTACGCAAAATTTGAATAAAATCCATCAGAAACTATTCAAGTTAGGCCAAAAAAAAAAAAAAAAAGTTATTAGATTCTCAGACACTTTTGGTGTTTTCCAAAAATAGATGCATGCGGGCGGCTTTTATTTTTGTTTTTATTTTCCGGTTGGGTACATGTTTGGACATTTGGGTTTGTTTGGCTTAACAAAATGGTGACCAGAAGTATCTAAACTCTATCTACATTTGTATCTGCAAGTTTAAAGTCTCAAACAACATAAACAGATCATATATCATATCATATCATAATCGGATTTTTGATTAACGTGCAGGTACAGGGGCAACATCCACATCAGTGGGCCCCCTTCCAGATAGCTGGCTTGCTGCACGCATGGCAGATCTCACACCAGATCTCCAGGTACGTCTATCATGAGGGTTGATAGCCGAGAGCTTCCACTCTCTGCAAACCCTCTCTGTCAGCTGCTTCCATGTCATTTTGGGCCTCCCAGGCCCACGCTTTCTATCAACCTGTATGTCAAAGGCTGTCTTGATTGCACCACTGGAGCGTTCCACATGTCCATACCATCGAAGTCTTCTCTCCTTCAGAATGAGGCCCAGATCCTCAATGCCAAGCCGCACAAGTAGATCATTGGACCTGGTGGTGACAATGTCTTGCGGCCTGACATTGCAGATCTGTCTGATCATTGCCCTGTCATTTCGCTGCAGACGCTGGAGGTTCGGCTTTGTCAATGGCCAAGTCTCGCTGGCATGGAGCATTGCGCTCCGCACACAAGAGCTGTACACATGGCCACGTGTTTTGAAAGAGAGGTGGCGTGAAGAGAGGACTGGTAGCAGTTCCTTGAACTTCTTCCAGGCGGTTTTCACGTGTTGTGGTTGAAAGTTCACAGCCACCTGCTGCTGAGAGCATGTCTCCTAGGTAGCAAAAGGAAGCTACCACCTCAAGCTTGTCAGGTCCGACCTGGACTTCCTTCTGTGGTCTGCCATCCAAGGGGCGTGCAGTTCCCTGGCACCGTGTACATCTATAGTCAGGGTCCTTTTTCAAGCGCTTGAGCCCACTGCATTTCTTGTGCACCCAGTGCTTGCAGCCATTGCAGAAGATGCTGTTGCTGCCCACTCCAGTGTGACAGACAGCGCATGGAAAC
The DNA here is from genome assembly GCA_964016985.1 of Anodontia alba. Lineage (NCBI taxonomy): Eukaryota > Metazoa > Mollusca > Bivalvia > Lucinida > Lucinidae > Anodontia > Anodontia alba. The sequence continues at coordinate 68,647,248 of OZ024834.1, forward strand.
TCGCCTGAACTCTGCAGGAGGTCCAGTCCCGTACCGCAGATCATGATCTTTGTCTTTCCTGCATTTACTCTCAGTCCTTTCTTTTCCATTGCTTCTTTCCAAGTCAGGAGCCTCCTGACACATTCCTCAAGTGATTCAGCGATGATAACAAGGTCATCGGCATAGAGGTCCTCCCAGGGGACCCCAGAGCAGAACTCTCGTGATAAGGCTTCAAGCACAATGATGAAGAGCAGTGGGCTGAGTACTGATCCTTGGTGAACACCAACCTTCACTTCATACTCTTCACTGTACCCCTCACCAACACGGACACAGCTCCGTGCATTTGCATACATAACTGAACTATTTTCTTTGCAAGTAAGTAAGAATGCCATATGTTTGTGGTCTAGATTGCAATTTGGTTAGAAATGATTCTCAGATAAGCAAGTAAAATCCAGTGTCACGTATTTTCATGGGTCGGAAAAAACTTACCACTGAAAGAAATCATATATGCGGGACCTTTTGGACAGATGCCGCGGTGTCTGGGAATTTAATATTTTTTTGGTCTTAGAGTGCAGAAACCAAGCGCTGACAGACAGACACTTGGAGAAAACAAACTATTGTGTCGCAGAGTATAAAAAGAAACAAACTTTAAATGTTGTCTCTGATAATATTTAAAGAGACTGGTTACAATTGGTAGATTTTCTGTCATTTTTACAAAGGTGACAAATTTTATGACTTCCTGTTTGCTTTTCTGCACACCAAGCCCTTCTGGAAAGGGAACTACTCATGAACGGAACAGTTTGCTCCAAAGCAGAGCAAATTCTTTCCTATTAGAGTAGACCCCATTTTAGATGACAGGCAAATTTAATTCTGACAAAGCTGCCTCCAGTGTAATTGTCTCCATTTCTCCAAATTCCCTCACACTTAAAGTGCAAAGCACAACATTTTTACTGCACCAGACGAAATTTTGAAATATTACAGTATAATTATGGTAAATGTCCTAAAATTCTGATCACTTTATTCCAAATTTTGCCTTTTATGCAGTCCTTTCTTAATTTACTTAGTATAATGGCAAACACTGAAGACACTGATCAGACTCTGACCAGACCTTTGTCAGACGTTTTGGTGTTCGAAATTTTAGGCGATTTGTCTGCTTAACGACTTATTTCCTATGAAAAATATAAAAAAAAAACTAGAAGAATGTTTGCTACAAATTTTACTTGGCGCTTTTAAGCCTTTACGGTAATTGTCCTAAAATTTCAAACACCAAAGTGTCTGACAAAATGACATATGCAAACAGCACAGACCCAGATTAGACTGTTCCTGAAGAAGCAGTCTGATCAGGATCTACACTATTTGCAACTCCACTTTTAAGTATTTTAAGAAACAGCTGCATAAGAAGCACAACTGAGGCCAAAATAGTATGGAATAAAATATTCGAAATTTTAGGACATTTACCGTAATTCAGCAAATGGTATAAACTGTCAGAGAAAATCCCTATCAATGCAACTAATGCTTTAAATGATTAGATTACATGGCTCCAGATAAGGATGACAATCAGGGCCCAGTTGTTCAAAGCGTCGTTAGCTTAACGAGCTTGTTAAGGGTCATTTCGTTAACTGTTTTAGCAGATTCAATATACAATATTCTGTTTTTTTTTTGCTGAAAAAATGTGAGTAGCTTTTGCATTGCAAAAGCTACTCACATTTTTTCAGCAAAAAATTTCAGCATATTTGTGTATCACTCCATGTAAATTTTAACAAATTGTTAACTAATGACATCGTTAGCTTTGAACAACTGGACCCAGGACAATTCTCATTATTTCCAAGCTAAAACATATTGTGAGTAAAAGTTGAAATTTTCACACTGAGGTAATTCAAGTGGCTACCCACTACATATGTTTTAAGTATAAAACCATAACTCCAGGTAAGGTGATGATGATTTGGTATTTTGTGTCCCTTTCAACATTATTTAAGTCATATTGAGATGATGGAAGGGTGATAATGAAAGGCTATGCAATGAAGTGCCATACAGTCATGAGCTTTTTATTTGCTTGTTTTTGTTGCAGTTTTACGGCCCAGTCAACCCGATGGTATCATGTCGAGTGCAGTCAGTTTACCTAACCACACTTTCACTGGGCAAGTTTAGTCCTCTAAGCGGCTAACCAGTATTGTGCACATTCTTTCGCAAGAAAATGACAACTGCACTTCTTGAATCAGCAGAAGGCAGAGAACAACCATAGAAAATACAGTACAGCTTTCACGATGGTTATATCGTTCGCTCTGATGCGCGATCGCGGAAAAGATTAAATCCCACGCTATTCCCGCGCTTATCCCACGCTAAACCCGCGCTAAACCCACGCTAAATCCGCGCTCAGCTCGCGCTGGGATATCATGCAGCGTGAAAACGATCACGCTCGCGCTAGCTTCCACTCTTATCCAGGCTCACCTTATGCAGTCTCAGGTAAAAATGCTCGAGTTATCTGAACGTAAAATTTTGAATATAAAAAAAGTATGTGCACATTTCTCCTAACATACATGTACAACAAAATAGAATAATGATTTATAATTGACTTATTATGTTTAGTCAGAACACAAATAAACTACAAAGTAATGTGTGATTTTGTAGTGTTTTAGTTGTAATTTTATTCTTCCCAACAGCGAAGCCCCAAAACAATCTGCACAATCTGGTCAGGGTCTTCGTTGTTCGCCTTACGTATTCTACACGGTCCCTAGAAGAATCTTAGCAGAATGTACAGATGCCGACAATCACGTTTTCCCCTAAACCTGACAAATTCTATATTCAGACTGGCTCATTTTTTCCCCTATCACTTTAGCAGCGGAAATGTCCCTTTTCAAACCATCTTATTGTTTGTTTACCAATTTATCATGCTTCCCTTCCTGAGTCGGAAATTCCCGCCTTTCACCCATTATTTTCAAGGTTAGCACGTGCTGCTGCTGCCAAGAAAACTGCTTGAACCTCTGGAGCGCTGCTGAAAATTTTAAGAGCAGATGCCGATCTGTTTTCAGTATTTTACAGCAAGAAGGCTGAACTTTTCATGTGAATCGTCTGCCCAGCAAACGGTCCATATGTAATGTCACGCCTTATTTGCCCCGTTATTTGCACTGGAAAATAAAGAAAAAAATATGAAAATGCCGTCTGCTGAATGTGCTGAGCGCTTCAAGTATTAAGGGAGGCCTTAAGGAGTATGGATACATTTCATTTGCCATGGGAGGCAGAAATGGACAGGCTGAAAGGTATCTACACTTCTCGGATCGAGGCCTCGGCGGTTTCTCATGATGACTGGACCAGGGTTAGGGCTGTCCATTTAAATCACCACTTAATGATGCTGGTGATTTGATGTCTTATGTCTCTTTCAACATAAATTATTTAAGTCAAACCGAGATTATAGAACGCGGCGTCTGATCAGGGTCTTCACATTTTGCAAAAAAAAAAAAAAACAAAAAAAAAAAAAAACAGTTTAGCCATCTCTAGCAATACCTAAACCTAATAGCCGGATGCTCCTAAAATGGGTGGACTCTCTCTCTCTATCTCTCTCTCTCGCTCTCGCAAATATGATATGCCTCCTTTCGAACTATAAGTTGTTAGCACTGACTTTATTTGAAAGAATGTTATCGCACCGGCTGGAATGGAACGCGAGACCTGATCGCGGATTTGATTCTTGATCCCTACAGATTGTGCGGTTTATTAGTAAACACAAATGTATTTGCTATGGTCATTCGCTCCTTCTGCTGCTTCGAGATCGGCAGTTACAAGTTTCTGACGGAAGGGTGTTCAGTAAACTGGTTAACCGCTAATGTAATAAGCCTGCCCCCTCTTCATCCCATTTCGGAAGGGTCCCGACTCGTAAAGCAATTGCAGTTAGCTCCCGCTCCCTTTAGTCAATTGCAGTTAGCTCCCTTAAAACAGTAAAACCTGCAGTGTGAGGACTTTGCCCGGCATTTATCACGGTACAAATAAATATTATGTTATGTTATTTGCTTCCAGTATATAGATTTAAAACATTATATTTAAAGACTTACAGAGTATTCTTCAGAACTTTCGTTCTCAAGTAGTGTTCTGTTTTTGTGACTTCAGCATCCGATATGCAAAACCAAGACCTCAATTTATTTAACGAATAAAACAGACGCACATGTAAATCTAGCATCGGCGGGGAAGCGTCTTCAAAATGATATATATTACATACCCTTGCGGACATTCTAGGCAGAGTCTTCCTGGGTAGAAACCAATGCTAAGTTATGAAGATAAGGTGTCTTGCTCAAGGACACAACACTTTGTGCTCCCGGGTATCGAACACGAAATTTCTGGATTACCACTCAGGGCTAATTCAGTAGACGACAAATAAACGGTTATTTTTTTTATTTCCCAGAAAACAGCAGATTTGACATTTCATGCAATAGAAAACAGGATTTGACATTTCATGCAATGGAGACAATTTGCATGAAATGTCAAATTGAAGAATGAGAAAAATATTTCAAAATGCCTGTTGAAAATTTTACTCAGAGTGCTGCGTAAAGGTTTGCACAAACACTACGCGCACGAGTGTGTGTATGGCAAAACCAACAATAAAATTTGTATGAAGAGTCAGGTCAGCATGCACACTCTGAACCTGCACATCAGTAGTCTGATCAGAGCCTTCGCTAATCAGATGTACCTCCTGTAATCTCTGGATGTAACAAAACGTCTTGTGCGACAAGCGAATACTCGGGTGAGTCTGCGCAACTGCACATTCTGATCAGAGCATTCGCTGATCGTATTAACCTTCGATAGCCGGACTGTCCAAAGCGGGATCAACAGTGCGACTTGCAATAGCACAATCTGATCAGACCTTGGGGTGGGGGAGGGGGCGGTAACTTTGGGGTAATTTTGGTACGGGTGTGCGAGCCAGTATTTCAAAACCTACCCTATTCATATACCCGCCTTTGAAAAAAAAAAAAAAACGGACCGATTCATATATTTGATCATCTAAAATGTTGACCTATTCTTTGATTTTTTTGTATCCACTTTTTTGCTGGTTGTTACACAAATATCACAAATATCACAGTCAATTCATGTAATACCAAGAGGATAAGCAGCCTCGAAAAATCTCTGAGCGAAAAACATGTGCATATACCAGGATGTTAGAAAAATGGGCCCTTTCACATAGGAAACCAGAAAAATTGGGCCATTCATATACTTTTTGCTGAAAAAAGGGGGCCAATCATATACCTGGCAGTGCTGAAAAAGGGGGCTATTCGGCACGCACATCCGTACTATGCCATATATAGGACCCCCGCCCCCGAGGATCAGACCCTTCGATGATCATACAGTATGCACCGTCTGTGGACTCAGGGCTATCCAAGAAGCTTGCTTTATATAGTGGGTCGATGCACAGACTGACCTGAGTCTTTGCTGGTCATACATACATTGTAGTATTGTAGGTTTTGTCCGGCGCGGGCATCGTAAATTATACTTCATTCATAATAACCTTGTACCGACGTAGACGGCCCAGTCAAAACTATTTCGGTCTTGTCGAGCCCGCACACATTTCCGGGGCAGGCAGACATTAGCTGTTAATCATTTCAGCAGAAACTGACAACTGCCCTTCTTTTCTTTCATATACGTTGATGAGTGAGCCTACTTTTGGAGTCATGGCCCTTTGAACATCGAGAATATCATAGTGATTTCTGTAATATATTTGTGTTCGCTCTGTAACTTGAAAACAATTCAAGGTATTTTCTTGAAACTTTATTAATTTATTAACAGAGTTATGACACTTGCTTGATGTTAGTATAGTGGCGGTGCATGGTGCAATATCTGCGACCCATTTATAAAATATTTAACAGTATGACATATTAGGAAAGGGTGCCTCGGTGGTGTAGTGGTAAAGCTGCTCGCCTTGTAACCCATGCAGTGGTCATGAGTTCGACCCTAGGCTTCTTCAGTCTTTCATATGAGACTTTAAACCAAGGCCCCCATCTCTCCATGACCTAACTGTTAGTTGGACGTAAAACACTCACTCACTCATCTGAATTGTCATTAGCTTGAAGGTGAAGACACCAATATTGGCTTTAATTAAGAAAAGTATACACTCGGAGAATGATCTTGAAAAGCACAGAGGCCAAAGAAGCTCATACAAACAGCGAAGACTGATTCGCAGGTTGATCTTAGTATTCACTGGTCGCACAGGTCTCGTTTTCCAAATTGTCATGATTCCTGTTCCCCCAAATTAGTTTCATTCCCTTGTTCTCTGCGGCGTCTAATCTGGGTCTGCACTGTTGGCATAGGCCAATCTGTTCCAATACTTAGGTTCTTTATTTTTTAATACGTGCCAGTTTTGTGTACATTTCTGACGAGAAAAGGCTCTATAAATTCAGTTGTGTTTTTCTCCCGAAGCGGTTTCCCGCCACGATTTCACGTGACGTTACCGCTGCGAGCATGTGGTTTCTTCATGCGGGGCAAGGGAAAGAATGTTGCTTTGTGACTGTTGCATTTTCTGGGTATTTTAATAATCCTAATGTTCTCAATATATAGATGATGTAAAAGAATAACAGTGCCAATATTTATTTATACCCTGGTAAATGCGGGGTAAGGCCCTCACTCTAGGTTTTACTGTTTAAAGGGAGCTAATTGCATATGCCTTGATAATGAAATTTACGAGTCGAACACAGCATTTCTTTTATGAATCAGGGGCGGATCCAGGACTATTTCTGAAAGGGGTTCGATTTGATCTAATTTCCGTACTTACTCTACGTATTCGGACAGACATGCCTGAGCAAACAGTGTAGACCCAGATCAGACGCCACATAACGTATTTGAACCTTCACTGAAACGGTGATGTATTTAACCAGAGATTTGTAATCTCTTCAAGAACTGAAGTTTACATGTTTGTTTGTGTTGAGGTTTTACGGCCCAGTCAACCCAATGGGGTCATGTCGAGCGCGGTCAGTTTACCTAACCACACGTTTACTGGGCAGGCTTAGTCCTCTAAGCGGTTAACCAGTATTGTGCACAATCTTTCGCCAGAAACTGACAACTGCCCTTCTTGAATCAGCGGAAGGGAGAGAATGACCGTAGAAAATATTTCATGATCAATCTCCACGAAAGAATGTTGCCGACCTCGGCGGGGGTTGAACCCGCGACCTCCTGGTCTCCAGTCGGACGGCGCATCCAACTGAGCCACCGAGGCCGACCAAGTTTACATGTACATGCCTGTTTGTCACCACAACCGGCAAAATCTGACATCCCTTGCATCGGAAGATGATCTGAGTCTTCACTGGTCGCACGTCTTATGTCCTAAAAGTGTTTCCAAATTTCCATGTTCCCTGTTCCCCCTCACTAGTTGCATTCCCATTTTCTCTGCGGCGTCTGACCAGTGTCTACACTTTGCATAGGCCTTTCTGTCCCAATACTTAGGTTCTACTTTTTATACATGCAAGTTTCATATGCAGTTCTGACGAAAAAAATTCTGTATAATTTAACGCACATAAGTGTGTTTTTCTCTTAGCTGTATCCGCCTCGATTTCTCGTGACGTTACCGTTACGAGCACGCGGTTTCTTCATGCGGGGCAAGGGAATGTGACTGTTGCATCTTCCGGGTATCTCCACTTGTATTTTTGTAATCTTCTCTGGAAATGCGAACGTCCCAGAATTATGTGTCGTCGTCTGGTGGCGTATCATTGCAACTTTGGAAAATATTTTAAGAGAACAAGGGAATGAACCTAATTTTTGGGGACACGGAGTGCGGCGATTGGGAAAACTCATTTGGTACAATGAGACTTTTGCGACTAGTGCAGACTCAGATCAACTTACGCATCCGCATGAGAATGGACGATATAACCTCCACGCTGACTGTACTATATGATGGAAAAACAAATAAATAAAAATCGGCCAGGTATTCCGTCAAATTACACCAAGGAACTCCGGTTAACGTCGGGCTGTACATGCTGGTCGCATATGCAATAACTCATCTAAACCGCTAACAAAAAAAAAAAAAAAAAAAAAAAGATTGTGAAATACTTCCCCGACTGGACATAAATTAAGTTGAAGGGGAATCTCAATTTCCCGACGGACAATTTGTATTTGTCGCGTAGGCACTGATATCACAAATAAGCGAAATGATATAAAACAAGGAAGACTCGGCTCAGGTTGCGCAAGTCCACACATACATGTAGGTAATGTGCATTTTTATTTATTGTGCTGTGGTTTTCTGTCAACAGAATGAGAACTTCTGGATCAAAATCTACTGCAAAAGTACCGTGAATCGATTTTTATTCACAGACTCACCTGTGATAGAAATATTTTACTATTGTCGTTAATCCTTTCCACGCTTGTCACGCTCGTGCCAGTAATACGTTTCGCGCTACGATTACGTAACCTCGTGTTCCATTCTTCACGCGTCGCGCAAAACCCACGCTAAACCCGCGCTAAACCCACGCTCATCCCACGCTTGTTTCGCGCTAACGAGCAAAATTTTTTATCGTGGAGCGCGAACGATATAACCTTCGCGAAACTTGTACTGTATTTCATGATCAATCTCTAGAAAATATTTCGTGATCAATCTCCAAGAAAGAATGTTACGAACCCGGAGGGGCCAAACCTGCAACCTCCTATCACCGGTCTGACACCCATCCAACTGAACCACCAAGGCTGGACCAGTCATGAGCTGAATTCTATCTCCAGCGTGGAGCACTAACCAATCAACCAACCCGACATTTTTCGCCATATAAATATTCTATTTATTTCTCCATGAAAATAATAAGCTGTGGGTACTCATGTACAAGCGTCTCAGCGAGGCCTTTGTACAGGAGTACCACAGCATGTTTTGCACTGTTTACCGTTAAGTATGTAAATTTGGTTGGCTGAAAATTATATAGAAGCAGCATCTTAATTTATTCACAGGACAAGGGTTAAATTATTCCACAAAGCATGTCAAAGAAAATCCCTAGCTCTAAATAAATATAGCACTAGGGAAGAGCTTAATCAAGGTGATAATTCAAGGATAATTTTTCTCTTTTCTCCATAAAAAACATATGTTGTGTGTATTAGAAGTACCTCACCAAGTAAGTTAAGTACCCACAACATACGTTTTTATAGGAAGAAAATTATCCCAGAATTATCATCAAATACTCCTTCATAACAGTCCTCTGTAAATTACCATGGTATCCGTACTATAGAAAAAACTAAATTTCTTTGTTTTGCTATCCATAGTGTTTCCTAGGGTAGAGGCTGGAAAACTTACAGTTTCTGATGTCCGATATGAAGACAGAGAGGCCCCGCATGCCATCTCCCTTGACAGCTGGCATCTTTAGGTTCTAGTCAGCTGAAATAAAATGAAAGCTATCTTCAGCATGGTGAAAACAAAGCCAGGCCTAAAATACATACATATAAAGTTACATGCTTCAGGTTACAATGTACCCAATCATTCATCAAATATGTGAACCTGAGGACCCATGGTCCTGTAGCTTACCTATATGTAAGACAACTTGTTCTGAGCAAGCTTATTTTTAAAGAATGAAACATATAGTAATGGTAGCTGGTACAGTTTGTAAAACCTTTTGCCTCTGTATCCTACAGTAACTTAGGATGGAATTTAGCTTAAATAAATTGGCAAAACAGAAAACTTCAGAATCAGATAAATAAAATATGGCTTTGATAAAGTGACATACCAAATATCAAAGGTCAGGGGTCAGGCAACAGGGCGACTGGGGCAAAATAGTCGCACTTGAGGGCTCTAAGTCATCCTGGAAAGCACCGAGGGCGACAAAAACTTCACCCTCGATTTTTGCAACTTTTGAAAAAGCTAATACTTGTGCAAAACGAACTTTTTTCTTAGGAGAAATCCAGTAAAAATTGAACAAACATGCAAAGGTAAAATTCTTTTGAAAAAAAGTTGTTAGAAGTATCAGAAATGCCGCAGAATAAAAGTCTAATGTGGTTAAACAAGTTTGGGAGGAAAACTGTTTGCCTGCTAAGTGACCAAAAGATCGTTTTTGTCAATGTCATTAGTTTTCGTAGATGTCCGTTTTTTTCATAAATGAACCGTTTACGTGCTGGAAATTGATCAGAAACAGCATTAAAAAGGCTAAAAACTAAGTTTAAAAGTTGGCAGACATTTTAGCTAACAAATTTCTTTTTATCATTATGTTTATGGCTTATCAGATCGTGATGTTTCGACTGAGAAGATCAATTTCCAAAAAGATATGGGTGTAGATATGATGCATTTGCCCTATTCACGTCTGTGTTTCTGTGGATCATTTAATTGGTTTAGATGTAAGAATTAACAGATCTACAGTAAAAATTGTTACCTTTTTTGTTAATTCCCAAAAAATGTGGTAAAGCGAGACGAGAGTCCTTAAGTGTCATGCTTTCAGTAAGGTGATAGGTTAACTGAGTCTTGACTTCTCCCTCATCCTATAAAACTTCTCCCTGTTTTGTCTGGAGGGAGAAGTCACTTCTCCCTAAATTTCTGAGCCAGCTTGACCCCTGAAGGCCTATGCCTTCTGATTTCACACAAGAAGGTTTTTAAAGTTTTCCCTAAATGAATCTATGTAAAAGAAAAAAAAAAATGATAACTGGAGTGGGGACATTTTTGACCCCAGGGTTATAATGTGAACAATCTTGGTAAAGGTCCACTGGATAAAATTAAGTACCAAAAATCAAGGGCCATGGCCTTCTACATGTACAAAAAGAGATTTAAAGTTTTCCCCTATAAGAGTCAATGTACAGAATGTAAGACAAGAGACCTCCAGGACAGAGCCATTTTGACCCCAGGACCATAATTTGAACAACCTTGGTAAAGGCCCTCTGACTGAAGATTTTAAAGTTTTTCTCTATATGGGTCTATGTAAAACAAGTTACCCCTGTGCAGAGCCATTTTTGACCCCGAGCTGTTAATCTGAACAATCTTGGTAGAGGTTCATTAGATAAAGCTACAAATGTATATACCAAATATCAAAGGTCTGGACCTTCTAGTTTCAGACAAGAAGATTTATAAAGTTTTTTCTCCCTATATGAGTCTTAACAAAACAAGTTAGCCCTGGGACTGGGCTGTTTTTTTTTACCACTGGGCTATAATTTCAACAATCTTGGTAGAGGCCTATTAGCCGAAGCTGCATACCAAGTATCAAAAACCTGGGCCTAATAGCTTCTTAGAAGATTTTCTAAGTTTTTTCCCCTATAAGTATAAGAGTCTGTGTAAAACAAAGTGACCCCTGGGGTGGGGCAATTTTTGACCTCATGACTCTTGGTAAAAGTACATAAGATAAAGCTACATACCAAATATCAATGGTCTGGGCCTTTAAGTTTCAGACAAGAAGATTTTTAAAGTTTTGCCTGTAGGAGTCTATTGTAAAAAAAAAAAAAAAAAAATTGATGTTTCCGTAAAAAGGTCAACCAAAGATTATCATTTTTTAAACTTTACTGGGCCCATGGCCCACATGCTGCATACAAAGCCCCAGGACCATTGGCCCTTTGGTTCCGGAGAAGGAGATTTTTAAAGGGTTTTTTTTAACCATATATGGGTATGGCAGCCATCTTGGTCATGTGACCCAGATGCGGAGAATATACTTTCGTTCCCAATGCCCACTGAGGCTTCATATGAAATTTGGCTTTGATTGGGCCTGTGGTTTCTGAGGATAAGCCAATCGACGAGTTTTCCCTATATGAGTCTATGTAAAATATATTGAGGCTCTGACCCCTGGGGCAGGGCCATTTTTGATCCCAGGGCTGTAATTTGGACAATATTGATAGAGGTCTACAAGATAAAGCTACACAATAAATATCAAAGGTCTGAGTGTCTAGTTTCAGACAAGAAGATTTTTAAAGTTATGCCTATAGGAGTCTATGTAAAAAAAACAAAAAAAAACAGAACTTTCCTTAATTAGAAATTGTGTTTGTAAAACACTATGCCCCACATGCTTGCCTCTAAAGATAATACAAGGTAACAAGAGCTGTGGCATGACAGAATAGCTTGCCTATTTGCGCCCTGTCTACCTCTGTTTTCACATTAACACATCAAAAGGTGTATTTAGTATTTTTATATGGTTCTATTCCAAATACAATAAGTTCTGTGAGTCTGAATATAAATAAATCACACATCCCTCTATAAATTTTAATGCAAATCTATGTGTTACATGTACATGGAACACTGACCTAGATACAGTACAGCTCAGGTAAAAGAACCAAAAAACTCTTTATTCCGAATATCGGCGTTTCGCGAACTTGCCAAAAACACTCGGAATCAAACCGAGTAAACGTTATATTCGGCGGACACCACTCGCAAGTCCGCCGAATGTATGCGTTATGCGAAGTTACTCGGAATGGTAATATTATACCCCGGAGGCAATATTTCTCGCGAAGCGATGCGAAATTCCTCGGAGTAATTTGACTAAATACCTGTCCGATTTTTATATATTTATTTATTTATTTAATAAAGTTATTTAGATATTTCTTTAATAAAAATATTTTTATTTATTTTTATCTTTATTTTTCCATCATATAGTACAGTCTGCGTGATGGTTATATTGTCCGCGCTCATGCGGATGCGCAGGTTGATCTGAGTGTGCACTGATCACAAAGGTCTTATTGTCCCAAAAGTGTTTTCCAAATTTCCGCATTCCGATCCCCCAAAATTAGGTCCATTCCCTTGTTTTCTTAAAATATCAACCAATGCTGCCTTGTTCCCTGAATATATTTGGGTGCTCCCTAGGTCCAAAGATAACCCCGGTAGCCCCCTTCATTGTTCGAGCACGTAACATGGGCCTCAACAAAGCTCCATATGAAAATGTACCGGATTCTTTGGCTTAGTCTAGTCCGGCCACACAAGTGGGTCCGGCATGGTCATTTTTATTTAATGTGCCGTAGAAAACAAAACACACAAAAATCACAAAGAGAATCAAACATCTTCCCCCAATCGACGAATTACGTTTTTATATTTGGTATTCCTGTAACGACCTTTTCCCATACAACAACCGCACGCGCTCAATATAAATGACGTACTGTGGAAAAAGACCGGGAAATTCTCACTCGCGTGCAGCAACCGCACTTGTCAATATGAATTTACTTAAAGGGGCGCTTCTGCTATCAAAGAGGCATTGAATCAACAAGACAGCACATGTGAAAAGAGTGTCTCTGTCACACAAAAACACACTTTACGCACACGAGGCTAATGACAATTCAAACGAGTGAGTGAGTTTATTACGTCCTACTAACAGCTAGGTCATACGGAGATGTGGACCTTGGTTTAAAGTCCAATATGAAAGGCTTGAGAAGCCTGGGATCGAACTCATGACCCCTGGGTGACAAGACGAGAAGCTTCACACTACACCACCGAGGCACAATTTCCCAATATTTCATACTGATAAATATCTAATAAAAGGGCTGCAGACATTTCACCATGCCCCGCCACTGCACTTAAATCAAGCAAATGCCATGACTCTGTTAATAAACTAATAAGGTTTCAAGAAAATATCTCAAATAGTTTTCAAGTTACAGAGCGGACAAAAATTAAAAAAAAAAAAAAAAAAGGAAAAGAAAAAAGAAAGAAAGAAAAGAAATATTACAGAAACCACTAAAATAGTTTCCGTTTTCAAAGGGCCATAACTCCAAAAGTAAGCTCTATCGTCAAAATGAAAGAAAAGAAGGGCCGTTATCAGTTTCTGCTGAAATGATCAACAGCTTATGAATAAGCCAACCCTGGAAAAGTGTGCGTGCTCGACAAGACCGAAATAGTGTAGACTGGGCCGTTTAACTGCAGTTCAAACCAAAATTACGTCGGTACTAAGTTCTCATGTCTGAAGTATGATTTACAATGTACTTTCACTGAATCGGACAAAACGTACAATACTACAATGTACGTGCGACCAGCAAAGACTCGGGTCGGTCTCTGCATCGACCCACTAGATAAAACAAGCTTCTTGGATAGCTCGGAGTCCAAAGAAGGTGCATACTGTACGATCAGCGAAGGGTCTGATCAGAATGTGCTGTTGCAGTCGCACTGTTTATCCCGCTTTGGATAGCCCGGCTATCGGAGGTAAATACGACCAGTGAATGCTTTTATCAGAATGTGCGGTTGGCAGGTTGACACGAGTCTTCGCTCGTCGCACAAGACGTTTTGTTAAACCTAGAGATTGTAGGAGGTACATACGATTAGCGAAGGCTCAGATCAGACTGCTGATGTGCAGGCTCAGAGTGTGTGGGCTGATCCGTCTCTTCGTACAAGTTTTATTGTAGGTTTTGCCATGTACAGATCAATGCGCGATTTGTTTGTGCAAACCATAACGCCTAACACTCTGGGTAAAATTTTCAACTGACGACATTTTGAAACATTTTCTCATTCTTCCAAGAAAACAGGATTTGCATTTCATGCAAATTGTCTCCATTGCATGACTGTCAAACCCTGTTTTCTTGGTAATAAAAAAAAAAAAAAAAAAAAAAAGATTTTTTTTTTTTTTTTTTTTTGTCGTCTGCTGAATTAGCCCAGATAATGGTAATTCGATACCCGCGAGCACCAAGTGTTATAACTTAAGATTGGTTTATAACCAGGAAGACTCTGCCTAGAATGCCCGCGAGGGCATATGAAAATATGGACAAATGTCATTTTGAAGATTATTTCCCGCCGATGCTAGGTTTATACATGCGTCTCTTTTAGTCGTTTAATAAATTACGGCCTTGGTTTTGCATGTTGAAGACACAAAAACAGAACACTTTAAATGGAAACAAAAGTTCTGAAGATTGCTCTATAAACCAGTAAAGATAATGTTATTAATGTATATACTGTAAGAGAATAACATAACATAATAATCATTTGTACTCTGATAAATGCGGGGTAATGTCTTCACGCCGCAGGTTTTTACTCTTTTAAGGGAGCTAACTGCAACTGACTATCAGAAGGGAGTTAACTGCAATTGCTTTACTAGTATGGACCATGCGAAATGGGATTGTGAACAGCATATTTTTATGAATCAGGGGGGCATGCTTATAAAATAAGCGGTTAACCAGTACACTGAACCCCATTCCGCCAGAAACTTGAAACTGCCAATCTTGAAGCAGTGGAAGGAGCGAATGACCGTAGCAAATACATGTGTTTCATGATAAGTGGGGATCGAATCGCGTTCGATTCCCGCCGGTGTGATATCATTTTTCCAATAAAGTCAGTGCAAACAACTTCTACCTCGAAAGGAGACATGTCATATTTGCAAGAGGGTAAAAGAAAGCAAAAGAAAGAGCTTTCCAGAGAGAGAGAGAGAGTTCGCAAAACTTGTAAGATTCTGGCTCGTCCATTTTAGGTACATCCGGCTATAAGATTTAGATATTCCTAGAGAAAAACGGCTAAACTGTTTTTGCAAACAGTGAATACCCTGACCAGACGTCGCGTTCTATCATTTCAATATGACAAAGAATTTCTTTTATTTTATTTTTTGTTATTGTTGAAAGAGACATAAGACATCAAGTCACCGTCATCATTAAGTGGTGATTTGAATGGACAGTCCTAATCCTGGTCCAGTCATCAACCGTCCAGGCCTCGATCCGAGCAGTGTAGATACATTCCAGCGTGTTCGTTTCTGTCTCCCTTGTCAAATGAAATGTATCCCTACTTTAACCCTCGAAGCGCTTAGCATATTCAGCAGACGGCATTTTCATTTTCTTTTTCTTCTTATTTTCCTGTGTAAATTAAGCGTGGCGTAATATGTGAATCGTCTGCTAGACAGACGATTCACATGAAATGTTCAGCCTTATTTTCACTGTAAAATACTAAAACAGTTACATCGACGTCTCCTCTAGAATTTTCAGCAGTGCTTCAGGGGTTCAAACTATTTTCTTGGCAGCCGCAGCACGTGCAAAGTGACACGGGAAAAATGGGCCAGCCTGGATAAAAGTGCTTGTCACATGAAAATGAATGTAGGAAGATTCAGGCGACCACCACTCTTAATCCAAAACTAAAACTGGGCGATTAGAAATCATCCGAGGCTTTGGGCCAAATACGTCGCCGGCCTTGCGCATTGGGGCTACCAGCTGTTGTTCGGCCATACCCTTTGACATTCCGCAGCTGAAACATAAAAAAATCAGTCGCAGAATTGGTTGTCGGAAGCATTTTATGTAAGTGGATATTGCAGTCTGATCCTGCTGTCGCCAGCACTAGTTAACGAGGGTAAGTATTATAATCGCAGTTGTAACAATTTTTGTTTGATTATCGTCGTGTGAGAGAATGATCTGAGTGGTCAAACTTACCTGTACAGAATAATCTGTCGCCACTCGCAAATACTCGCAAACACTCCGAATATCATGGGTACACTGAGGTCCGCTGAATGTCCTCGGAATATCGAGCGCATAACTTCGAGTAATTTTTTTTCACTCGGAATGGTTTACTCCAAACCACTCGGCGGAAAATCGCGGATTGTAAAATTGGTCCGCGAAATGAAAAAAAAAATTGGTTCTTTTACCTGAGCCGTACTGTATATTTTGAGGTTCATCATCGCATCACATGGAACTAATGTTCCTGGTATGAAATTTCTCCTCAAAGTCTTCCAGTTATTAGACAAAATCACTGAATGATGAAATATAGGTCACACTGAGTCACACTGAACGAGATATATATTTTATATCAATCGTTACATGGAAGTTAAAATCTAGGTATGACATTTCTCTATCAAATATTCTTTGAGATATAAGGTAAAATCACTGGACTGTGAAATGTAGGTCACAATGACCTACATATATTTTTAGGTTACTCTTAGTGTCACATGGAACTAATTTTCATGGTATGATATTTCTCAATCAAATAGCTTCGAAATGTAAGGAAAAATCACAAGAACATGAAATATAGGCCACACTGACATACATATATTTTGAGGTCAGCCTTCGTGTCACACCAAGGAATGACATTTCTCTTATCAAATAGTCATTGAGATATAAGGCTCAATCACTGGACCATGAAATATGGGTCACACTGACCTACATATATACTGAGGTCACTCTTCGTGTCACATGGAACTAATATCTCCTATCAAATTGTCTTCAAGTTATAAGGCATAATCACTGGTCCATGAAATATAGGTCACATTGACCTACATATATTCTGAGGTCACTCTTCGTGTCACATGGAACTAATATCCAAGGAATGACATTTCTTTATCAAATAGTCTTTGTGATATAATGCATAATCACTGGACCATGAAATATAGGTCAAATTGACGTACATATACTTTGAGGTCACTCTAAGTGTCACACGAAACTAATATCCAAGGTATGACATTTCTCTATCAAATAGTCTTTGAGATTTGTTTGTTTATTTGATTGGGCTTAACACCGCTTTCAACAATCTTTCAGTCATATCATGACGGTGTCTGGATGTGGCAGGGAGCTCAATGCTTACTTTAGAGTGCTGCCTCACTGAAATATCACGCCCTTGACACTTTGACATGATATTCCATCCGGTCATGTTATGCTGACACTGAGCTGACCAGTTCTACATGTACAGGGCTTTATCCAGGTATTTTGGGAAAAGGCCCCTTGGCAAAATTGGGAAAAATTATCGACAAAACACCAAAATTGGGAACACAATTTCACCAGAGAAATGCCAGGATAATGAAGTTTTGCTCATCATAACCTTACGAAGTTGATAGTTCTCATATTCAGCAGATGAAAATTGATGTTTTTTTTGTTTTTTTTTTCAAGTTTTCTCTGATCAAATTTAACCTTTTTTTAGGGTTGTCACAGACATAGAAATATCAGAATCTGATCATGTGTTGCTTTCTGGGTTGGTTGATACCTGTTGGCTCTGACCTTCATCTGATTCTGGTTTAGAATCGGATATGTCCTCCTGTTTCTTAGATGTTTTACGTAACGACGGCAAATCTTTAAATTTCTCCGCCTCTCAGCTTGTACTCGGTAGCGTTTCAGTTGATGATGGTAATGACGAATCAGTCGCTGCTTGATTAGCTCAATTGAAACCAAATGAGGAAAGCTACAAGCAGGAGTCTGCATCTTGTTTTTTATCTTTTTTTGTGTAATATTTGCTGTTGAGAGATGCTGAGTGTGACATGATGATTGTTTACAATTCCAGAAACATTACCTTTTAAGACAGATAATTTGATTGGTCTGTCAAAGTAAAGCTATGTTTACTAACATTATTTTCGTATTTTTATATGCGCGCACATCGTTTTCGGCCCCAGCCTACTTATGTGGATTTGATACCGCCAGTATGCATAACTGGTAACAGGTCTGTATAATCAATAGCCGTTTGCAATTACACGTGGTTACAGACATTGCGTGATCAATCAGTACATTCAGGTCGACGCTTCATTTTTGTTTTGTTTTTTGTGGCATTTCTTTTCTTCATTTTTTTTTTGAAAAATTATGATGAAACTGTGCAAAATAGACGATATTTGGCATTGGGAATGGGGCCAAAATTCAGCCCCGCTGAACAGGCAGAAAATGCCCTGATGTAGCTCTTTTTTCTTAATGCTGAGCGCCAAACGAATGAGCAGCTAGTACCATTTTTAAAGTCTTTGGTATGACCAGGCTGAGGATCGAACCTGCAACCTCCTGGTCACAAAGGGGATGCTCTATCACTGAGCCACTGTGCAGGTATAGTCTTCGAGATATGAGGCAATCACAGGACCATGAAATATATGTCACACTGACCTAATTATATACTGAGGTCACTCTTCATGTCACGTGGAACTAATGTCCGAGGTATGACATTTCTCCATCAAATAGTCATCGAGATATAAGGCGTAATCACTGGACCATGATATATGGGTCACATTGACCTACATATATATTGAGGTCACTCTTCCTGTCACATGGAACTAATATCTAAGGTATAACATTTCTCTATCATATAGTCTTCGAGTTATAAGGCATAATCACCGGTCCATGAAATATAGGTCACACTGACCTACATATATTTTGAGGCCACTTTTCGTATCACACGGAACCAATATTCAAGGTATGAAATTTTTCTATCAAACAGTCTTTGAGATATAAGGCATAATCTCTGGACCATGAAATCCTCCTCAGTCCCAATCACCTCAAATACTTTGTGAGATACCGTAAAAATTCTAATTAATGCCCTGGGCGTTTATTAGAATCATGGCCAGTCTGAGAGAAGGGGATGGGCGCTTATTGGAGGCTGCAGTTTCTTTTTTTTTTTTTTTTTTTTTTTTTCTGATTTGGGTTTTACGGCCCTTTCAAGAATATTTCACTTATATCGAGCCGATCGTTCATCGAAGGTGGGCGAAAACCGGAGTACCCGGAGAAAAACCACCTGACCATCCGTAAGCAGAACTTGGCTTTCCTACATATGACCCGAGCTAGGCTTGAACCACAGCGGTGAGAAACCTAATGGATTAAGAGTCAACTCTCTTATCCACTAGGCTACGGGGGCCCGCTAGGAGGCTGCAGTTTCATGGGAATAGCAAGAGACCATATTTTCTCGGAAGTACACCGCCATCTTCTCAACGAGGACTAGTATTACGACCTCCGTGTCTCAAGTTCCTCCGTGTCCGGTAGAACTACCTTTTATTGAATGACGTCATAGTATACCGGGTATCATGGATTATAATCAATTGTTAACACTTAAAACGATGTATATACTCACATTGATTATGATAAATATGTTCATGGCTTTGAAATAAAACGCTACGATTTAAATGTTCTGTTTTCTTTTTATCAACCTTATAAATAGGTTGCTGATGCTCATGTTGAGATTACAGGGTGCAAATGCTCCCGATAATCCATTTTTATGTGAGAAGGTTAGAAATGCATCGGACGGCATTACTTTTTTTTTCTTATTTCTGCTCAAAAACATAAATTCTGGGCGAACGTTCTCCGGATCACCTGCAATCTACGTTTAGAGCAGAGACATGAAGGTAGAAATATGCCTCAACAGAAGGACAAGACGTTTTACAGTATCAAATACCGCGCACCACAAAGGGCACCAGACACTATTTAAACTCTTTGTTTATGTTTACTTATCGTCCATCATGTTTTTCAGCTTTTAAAAACTGGAAACGCAAATGGAAACAAATCAATAGAATTGCATGATTAGGGCTTAGAAATAAAAGAGTCACAGAAAATGTCATCGGGTTTTCTCTCTTTTTTCTTCATTAATCACTCATTGTCTGTGGCATACGAGTTGTCTGTTTGCTCATCCTCCCCATTGGTGCCAAATTCCATTTAATTGTACTCGTTGATTGCAAGGGTTACTCAACAATTTTATGGTCAATGAATTATTCAGGAAGTACAAAAGTGCCGCTGTTGTTTTCATTTAATTTTGGTCAGTCCCTGTTATAGTCGCTATAAAAAGCGTCCATCATTTCTCTAGGTTTTATTGTCACCAGGAATTGGAATGATGAGTCTATTTTTTTTTTTTTTTTTTTCCTTTAAGATTTGAGGTACAATAATTATTGATCGCCCCTCGTATGACCGGAAATAGTTTGGCGCTATCTTTTGATCTCATTGCGGCCTCGCCTCAAAAGAAATCTGACATGGCTGTGTGCATGCTCGTTTCAGTGAAGTCTGTTATCAAAGGATATCATGTGTATAGGGTATCTTACCCATCGGGCACAGAACTTGTGTGTAGTTTGGAGCCTGAGAATGAACATGGTGACAGCGCCATTATTGTGAAAAAAGGGAACATTACCGTTGGGCATATTCCGGAAGGTCTATGTCAGCCTCTGACAGAGTTATTCCAGGACGGAAATATTGTGGACATTGAGTGTGTTATAACCGGGGAACCACGATCAGCAGAAGAAGGAACATTTGTACAATGTGGTGGGCTTGAAATTCCATGCACATACAGTTTATTTGGGCTAAGAGAGAAAAGGTTCACGTTCGTTCTGTGATAAAAAAAAACAGATACGCAAACTGACCGCATAAGGTAGGATTTTTGCCTATTGTCCCGCATTTGTCTGTAATGGGCGTTTAATAGAGGCACCAACTTTCTCGGAAATGGACCAAAAATCTGCCATTTTTTTAGTTGAAATTGGGGGGATGGGCGTTTATTAGAGCATGGGCGTTAATTAGAATTTTTACGGTACATGTTCACAAGATTTCAATATTATTTTATTAAAAGGAAATAACTCTAAAATGGGAGATAATTCGGACAAGAAAAAAAATAAAATACGGGTCACCTATCTTTCATGAGGAATCCACATATGAAGTTTCAAAACATTAGCATACATAATTCTAAATTTATGCTATGCAAAATAAAGCAACAAGATTAAATGGCCAAAAATTGCAAAGGGCCATAACTCCAACAACATTTCATTTAATTGACTGAAAATTTTATCAGGTGATCTCCTCCTTAGTCCCAATCAGTATACCAAATATCAAGGCTCCAGCTCAAATACTTTCTGAGATACCTTGCTAATAAAATTTCAATATTATTTTATTAAATGGGAAATAACTCTAAAATGGGAGATAATTTGGATAAGAAAAAAATATGAGTCACCTACAGGGGTCACCCTAGAGCTTTCAGAGGGAGAAGTTATGCGATGTTTTCAGGATTTCAGGGAGACGTTTTTGGACTAAATTTTGGATTTCCCTATACATTCTACACATTTTCACTTCTCCCTCAGCTCAAGATAGGGAGAAGTCAGCCAGCTTAGGGAGACTTTTTCTCTCAAATCGCCTCAAAGATGACCCCTGCACCTATTTTTTCATGAGGAATCCACATATGAAATTTCAAAACAATAGCATACATGGTTCTAAAGTTATGCAAGGCACAAGAAGGTGTGATGAACGAACATAACTAATGAAGGGACATGCCAGAAGCAATATGCCCCCCACTTTTTCAAAGTTGGGGGCATAAAAAGGTAAGGGTCAACCAAAGGTTATCATTTTTTCAAACTTTATTGACCCATGTCCCCAATGCTGTATACTAAGCCCCAGGGCCTTTTGTTCTGGAGAAAGAAGAGTTTTAAAGGGTTTTTACCATATATTACCCTACCACTGAGGCTTCATATGAAATTTGGCTTTCACTGGCTTAAGCCTAAACAGGGTTCATACATGTAGGACTGTCCAAAATTCCCTGACACAAATTCAAATTTCCCTGACAGTATTGGAGCCAAAAATTTTATGAATTTAGTAAACAAGAATTCCGTGGAAGGCGTCTTCGCACCTGCTGGGGCAAAAGTCAAAGGAGCCAATCAGAACGTGGTTATTAAATATGTTTATTTCATTCTTCAGTGCTTAGTTGGAAAACTGGGTTGAAAAAAATGTAGACAAAGTGCCTAGTGGGGCACATAAATTATATTCCAGGCCAGTGTCATTCCCTCTAATGGCTATATCTTAAGCACTGACTTTTTGTCTTATACAGCCCAATGATAATGGAACGTTGACGTAAAATGTGTAAAAGTCACTGGAGCGTGAAATATAGGTCAAGATCACAGGGTCAAGGTACTTGCTGTCAGTACATCAAGGAGAAGCACTATGCAAGATATGGTGGTTGTAGGCCTTAAAGTTTAGGAGTTATCAAACATCAACGAAAAATGTGTCAAATATAGGTCAAGGTCACCAGGTCAAGGACCTGCCGTGCAATGAGGTGAAGCACTATGCAAAGTTTAGTGGTTGTAGGTCTTATATTTGAGGAGATACCGAACATCAAAGCAAAATGTGTCAAAGTCACTGGAATGCAAAATATAGGTCATGGTCACCAGGTCAAGGTACCTGCCGAGTCAGTACAGTACAGTCAGCGCAACCTTACTACGTGTCGTTTTCACTAGCGAACGAGGAAAGGATTGATTTCCTCGCAAGTTCCGCGTTCTTTCCACGTTCTTTCCACGCTCTCTCCACGATAATTTCGCGCTTATCACACGCAACAAACCCGACCGCAACGCGGAACGTGAAATTTGCATGTCACTCGATAGTTCCACGATCGCCACGCGCTACAGGTAAGATCGCTTCACGCTACACTCTACAACCCATTGCAACCTGTCTGCATTTTATTTTAGATCAGTACCGCATCCGTTCTTCTGATCCCAATGTGTTTACACGTGTACGGTAGTACATGATTTCTATTTGTAATAACGATAATATTCTTGTATCATTGTTTGCCTTAATTGTTATTAAGTTCTTGTGCTTTATACTGTGATCACACTATTCAGAAAGAAACGAGGATTATTTTTTTTTCGTCAGTGTCTAACGTCTAAGTAAATAGCAAATAAAATGTCAAGCAGAGCGCTAACCAGAGAGTCAGGGACTAGTTACCTTGTTCAGTTTTTTTAGGACAATGAGTATTTAGTGGTAAATAGAAGCAGAATATTCAGAGAGGGCAGGCTAGTGACCGACGACGTTGCAAACATTCAGTGGGGTGTAAATCCTAAGCAAACTAGTAACTAGTCACATGTAACGTCACGCTTAATTTACAAAAAAAAAAAAAAAAAAAAAAAAATGGCGTCTACTAATATGCTAAGCGCTTCGAGGGTAAAAGTAGCGATACATTTCAATTGACAAGGGAGACAGAAACAGACACGCTGGAATGTATCTACACTGCTCGGATCGAGGCATGGACGGTTGATGATTGGACATGGGTTAGGACTGCCCATTCAAATCACCACTTAATGATGACGGTGACTTGGTGTCTTATGTCTCTTTCAACAAAAAAAAATATTTAAGTCATATTGAGATGATAGAACGCGGCGTCTGGTCAGGGTATTTACTGTTTGCCGTTTTTCTCTAGGAATATCTAAATCTCATAGCCGGATGTATCTAAAATGGACGAGCCAGAAGCTTACAAGTTTTGCAAACTCTCTCTCTCTCTCTCTGGAAAGCTCTTTCTTTTTACCCTCATGCAAATATGACGGGTCTCCTTTCGAGCTAGAAGTTGTTCGCACTGACTTTATTGGAAAAATGGTATCGCACCGGCGGGAATCGAACGCGATTCGATCCCCACTTATCATTAAATACATGTATTTGCTACGGTCATTCGCTCCTTCCACTGCTTCAAGATTGGCAGTTACAAGTTTCTGGCGGAAGGGGGTTCGGTGTACTGGTTAACCGCTTATTGTATAAGCATATATAATTTACAGGCGCGATTCATAAAAAATGTTCCCAATCCCATTTCGCATGGGCCCGACTCGTTAAAGCAATTGCAGTTAACTCCCTTTTGATAGTCAGTTGCAGTTAGCTCCCTTAAAAGAGTGAACACCTGCAGTGTGAGGACGTTACCCCGCATTTATCAGGGTACAAATGAATATTATGTTATGTTATTCTCTTACAGTATATACATTAATAGCATTATCTTTACTGGTTAATAGAGCAATCTTCAAAACTTTCGTTTCCATGTAAAGTGTTCTATTTTTGTGTCTTCAAAATTTATGCAAAACCAAGACCGTAATTTATTAAACCAGTAAAAGAGACGCATGTATAAACCTAGCATCGGCGGGAAAGAATCTTCTAAATGACATTTGTCCATAATATTATCATATGCCCTCGCGGACATTCTAAGCAGAGTCTTCCTGGTTAGAAACCAATACTAAGTTACGAGGACAAAGTGTCTTGCTCAAAGACACAACACTTGGTGCTCGCGGGTATCGAATTACCACTATCTGGGCTAATTCAGCAGACGACAAAAAAAAAAAAAAAAAAAAAAAAAAATCGTTATTTTTTTTTATTACCAAGAAAACAGGATTTGACATTCATGCAATGGAGACAATTTGAATGAAATGCAAATCTTGTTTTCTTGGAAGAATGAGAAAAATATTTCAAAATGTCGTCTGTTGAAAATTTTAGCCAGAGTGTTAGGCGTTATGGTTTGCACAAACAAATCGCGAATGGGTCTGTGCATGGCGAAACCTACGATGTCATGTACGAAGAGACGGATCAGCCCGCACACTCTGAGCCTGCACAACAGTACTCTGATCAGAGCCTTCGCTAATCGTATGTACCTCCTGCAATCTCTGGGTTTAACAAAATGTCTTGTGCGACGAGCGAAGACTCGGGTCAATCTGCGCAGCTGCACATTCTGATAAAAGCATTCGCTGATCGTATTTACCTTCGATAGCTGGGCTGTCCAAAGCGGGATAAACAGTGCGACTGCAACAGCACATTCCGATCAGACTCTTCGCTGATTGTACAATATGCACCTTCTTCGGAATCCGGGCTATTCAAGAAGCTTGCTTTATATAGTGGGTCGATGCACAGACTGACCTGAGTCTTTGCTGGTCGCACGTACATTGTACTATTGTACGTTTTGTTGTCCGGTTCATTGTACGTACGTTGTTAATCATACTTCAGACATGAGAACTTTATACCGACGTAATTTTGATTTGAACTGGAGTTAAACGGCCCAGTCTACACTATTTCGGTCTTGTCGAGCACGCACACTTTTCCGGGTCGGGCTTATTCATAAGCTATTAATCATTTCAGCAGAAACTGATAACTGCCCTTCTTTTCTCTCATATACCTTACTTTTGGAGTTACGGCCCTTTGAACACTGAAAATATTT
Source organism: Anodontia alba (assembly GCA_964016985.1). NCBI lineage: Eukaryota > Metazoa > Mollusca > Bivalvia > Lucinida > Lucinidae > Anodontia > Anodontia alba. The sequence continues at coordinate 68,672,680 of OZ024834.1, forward strand.
TAGTGATTTCTGATTTTTTTCTGTCCGCTCTGTAACTTGAAAACTATTTGAGATATTTTCTTGAAACATTAGTTTATTAACAGAGTCATGGTACTTGCTTGATGTAATTGCAGTGGCAGGGCATGGGGAAATGTCTGCAGCCCTTTTATTAGATATTTAACAGTATGAAATATTGGGAAATGGTGCCTCGGTGGTGCAGTGGTAAAGCTTCTCGTCTTGTCAACCGGGGTCATGAGTTCGATCCCAGGCTTCTCAAGCCTTTCATATTGGACTTTAAACCAAGGTCCATATCTCCGTATGTCCTAGCTGTTAGTAGGACGTAAAAAACTCACTCGTTTTAATTCTCATTAGCCTCTATTGCCCCTTGTGCGCGTAAAGTGTGTTTTTGTGTGAGACACCCTTTTCACAAATCCTGTCTTGTTGATTCAATGTCTCTTTGATAGCAGAAGCACCCCTTTAAGTAAATTCATATTGACACGTGCGGTTGCTGCACGTAAGTGAGAATTTCCCGGTCTTTTACCACAGTACGTCATTTATACTGAGCGCGTGCGGTTGTTGCATGGGAAAAAGCAGTTACAGGAATACCAAATATAAAATACGTAATTCGTAATTCGTCGACTTGGGGCAGATGTTTGATTCTCTTTGTGACTTTTGTGTGTTTGTAAAAACGACCATGCCTGACCCACTTTTGTGGCCGGACTAGACTAAGCCAAAGAATCCGGTACTTTTTCGTATGGAGCTTTGTCGAGGCCCATGCTACCTTGATAACTTTTGCATGATTTTTCTAATCGAAATTCAAAGAGCAAGCTTTGATATTCGCACGTTCTATTCAATAATAATCAATAATTAATGTGTGGCCTGTGTCACGGTTCATGACTCTGGAAAGAAATGAAAATAATCAGAACGCATTAGAGAATTTTTATCTTTTCACACTATAAAAGACGTACATGTACTGCAATCAGAGAAGTACATGGACAGTAGATTTTGTTTTTACAGGTAACGGTAAAGTTGAGCGTGCACTAATCTTTTCCACGCCTGGGTTTCCACGCCTATAATCCGTTACACGCTCGATCACACGCTTGTAGCGAGAATTTCCACGCTTGTCTTCCACGCTACACGTTGAACTCGCGTTACTTCCTCGCTAATCCCGCGCAACTTCCACCATAAAAAGTCACGTGACTTGCGTGTTTCCACGCTTGATATCGCGACACGTAGTAAGGTCGCGCTGCCTGTTCTGTACATCGAGAAGAAGCACTATACAAGGTTTAGTGGTTGAAGACCTTACAGTTGAGGACATATGGAAGGGTGACATAAAAGATGTAGAAGTCAATGGAGCGCGAAATATAGGTCAGGGTCATAGTGCTTGCATTAAGGGAAGTCTTGGAGTCAGAGACTCCCAAAAATTGCCCTGGGACTCCCAAAAATCAATGCCAGGAAGTCTGGGACTCCCAACTTTTAAAGATTTAGTCATTTATAGCAAAAATTTAGAATGAATTTATATGTTATTTAGCTTAACAATGGCAATTTTACTCCATAAATGAGAGTTTAAGAATATTGAGGTTGAATATCTGAATTTGATCACCAGGACTTCCAGATATTGGAGTTAGGAAGTCCTGGGACTTCCTGATTTTGACAGTTAGTGCAAGCACTGGGTCACCTGCAGAATCTATACATTGAGGAGAAGCACTATGCAAAGTTTGGTGGTTGTAGGCCTTATAGTTGAGGAGATATTGAACGTCTAAGTAAAATGTATAAAAGGCACTGGAGCGCAAAATGTAGGTCAAGGTCACCGGGTCAAGATACCTGTCGAGTCAGTACATCTAGGAGAAGCACTATGCAAGGTTTGGTGGCTAGAGGTCTTACACTTGAGGAGATCTGGAACTTTGAAATTATGTCAAAGTCACTGCAGCCAAAATATAGGTCAAGGTCACCAGGTCAAGGTATCTGCCAAGTCAGTACATTGAGAAGACGCACTCTAGAAGGTTTGGTGGTTGTAGGCCTTATAGTTGAGGAGATATCAAACGTCGATGCAAAATGTGTCAGTCACTGCAGCGCAAAATATAGGTCAAGGTCACCGGGTCAAGGTACTGCCGAGTCAGTACATCTAGGAGAAGCACCATGCAAGGTTTGGTAGTTGTACGCCTTATAGTTGAGAAGATCTGGAATGTCAACGTAAATTGTGTCAAAGTCACTGGAGCGCAAAATATAGGTCAAGGTCACTGGGTCAATGTACCTGCCAAGTCAGGAGGTCAGGGAGATGTGTCATGCAAGGTATGATGGTTGTTGTAGAATTGTAGTTGATTAGAATACTAACTTTGACATAAATGTCAAACTTCGAGATAAACGTTGAGACGGATGGACAGACGAACGGAAAAGGGGATGCCTATGTCACAAAGTCAGGAGGTCAGGGAGATGTTTCATGCAAGGTTTGATGGTAGTTTAGTCTTGTAGTTGATAAGAATACAAACTTTGACATAAATGTCGAACTTCGACATAAATGTTGACAGACAGACGAACAGATAAACAAACGGAAAAACGGACGCCTATGTCGCAAAGTCAGGAGGTCAGGGAGATGTTTCATGCAAGGTTTGATGGTTGTTTAGTCTTGTAATTGATAAGTATACTAACTTTGACATAAATGTCCAACTCCGACATAAATGTTGACAGACGGACAAATGGACAGATGAACGGAAAAACGGAAGCCTATGTCTTCGACATAACAGAACTGTTAACAGACAGATGGACTGACGGACAGATGAACGGAAAAGCGGGCACCTATGTCGCAAAGTCAGGCGGTCAGGGAGATGTTTCATGCAAGGTTTGATGGTTGTTAGTCTTATGGTTTAGAATACTAACTTTGACATAAATGTCGAACTTTGACATAAATGTTGACAGATGGATGGACGAATGGACAGACGAACGAAAAAGCTGAGGCCTATATCGCGAAGCCAGGAGGTCAGGGAGATGTTTCATGCAAGGTTTGATGGTTGTTTAGTCTTATAGTTGATTAGAATACTAACTTTGACATAAATGTTGAACGTCAACATAAATGCTGACAGACGGATGGGCGGACGGAAAAGCGGACGCCTATATTGCACCCTGCTACAAGCAGGTGTGACAAAAAGATACATCGGGACCAAACACCCCAGCTTCATCAGGCTGAAATGTAAAATTTTATTATATGTGCGAACGGATATATAGATAGATAGATAGATAGATAGATAGATAGATAGATAGATAGATAGATAGATAGATAGATAGATAGATGTGGTTGTTTTGACAGTCAGTATAATTGGTTAAATGTGAAAACAAGTGCATGTTAATTGCTTTGTCATTTGCTTTGACAAAGGCAGTAATCCATTACGGTAATCCTTTCACACTTATAATCCCACATTAACCAAGGTGAGAATAATTGTGATTGTTAATTAAATGCGGTATGTAAAGTCTTTGTCTTTTGCGGCGAATGGCAGCCGACATTCCAGAAAGACTAAATGAGCTCCAAAAATTTTATGAACCAAGTCCTGTTTGTTTTCAAAACTGCTTTTATATGCGGACTGCTGTCCAGCTGCACCAAACGAGGATATTACAATATAAAGCTCATAAGCAATAGATACTGAATAAACAGACCAGAGCTATAATCAAATGCACTTTGACTCCCCATACCCCCTTGACCCCTTTATATACCAAAACATACCTTACCTCAATCCATAGGACCTAAATAAAAATATGGGTGAAACGACCCACCATAATCGGGCAAAATGACCCATGGGTGAATCGACCCAGGGCAAAATGATCCACGGGTGAAACGACTTATGGACGAGACGACCCATGGGACGAAATGACCTCTTGCCTACTACAAGCTAACCTAGCCATGCTTGACAGAATATTTTGTAGTTTTGCATGCTGAGAAAAAAAAAAAAAAAAAATGGATTTTTACTGTGAGCTGTACTGTAACATAAAATCAACTGACATTTATTAGGTGTATTGAAATGTATCTTTGATACATGTATGTGTGAATAGCAAGCATAAACCCATGGGCAGTCACATGTGCTTGAGGAAACCATTTTGCTTGGCCTTAGCTGTCCATTTACAGAGTGATCTACCTCAGTCAAGTTAGTGTAGAATGCATTAACCCTTGTCCTGCTGAACCCGGATGTACCCTGCCTTTGCAAACAGATCATTTTCCATGTGTCTGATCTGGCAGTTTTGCCTGATTCCCATGTTTCCATAAAAAAATATGTGATACGGGTTTATACACAATTGCCATCTTGAAATTGCATTGATGTGAAAATATCCCAAGTAGACGAATGCGAATGTGTGAGTGCAGACGAAATGGGAAAAATAGTCCAAATAGTAGATGAAACGGGAATAGATGAAATGGGAATAAACTGTATCAACAGACTGGTACAGTATGTGCATTTGCAGGCCCAAAGGATATTGCAGACCAGTGCAAAATCACCAGAATTTAGTTTAACAATATAAGCAATCAAAAAAAGCATATTACTGTTCTGACTGACGATTTGGTGTTTAACGTCCCTTTCAACATTATTTAAGTCATATTGAGATGGTGGAAGGATGATTATGAAAGGATCTGTGCAATGAAGCCATGAACTGAATTCCTCCTCTCAGTGGGGTTCAAACCTAGGACCGTGTGCTCAGAAGCATTAACCACGGCCACATGGATGCTTCTACTGTTGTGGATATATCTGGATAAATAAGGAATTGCCATAATATTTAAAGTGACAGGGAAGGGTGGGGATAACTGGGCTAATGTAAGGGCCTAAGACCATTTGAATGCCCCCGCATTCAGGCTGACTGCTGGCAGTGCTGGGAACTAAAGTACAGGCATTGTTATTTCACACCTAAATAGAGCAGGGACAGCTAAGATTCCATTTTTCATGTCCCGGGCATGGGTGTGATTAGGGGAGGGAAAGAGCTGGCTTTAATTATACATCTGTCCCTGCAACGTGCAGCAGAGTTGTGACTGAGGGAAAGTAGTTTTCGCCATATTTCCCATTAAATGGGGGGTGGGGGGGGGGTGAGGTTGAGCAGTGGATACAAATGCTGGTGAATAAGGAGGAAAGAGTGTGCTAGATACTGCAAGTCAGGTGCTCCAAATGAGCTAACCAAGCGATAGTCCTGTTTATCACCATACTCCTCGCTTCTTACTTTTAAATGCCAGATATTAAATGAACATACTATCAGCTTCCAGACTCTAACTGCTCTTACTGACCCAATGGATTAGTTACGTTGGGTACATTAAGCAAACTTATGAGGAAAAACTGTGCCTGATGCAGGATTCTAAACACCCGCCCCCTGAATGCAAAAAGTGTTCCACGAAGAGCTAATCTGGCTGGCTGGATCTTGCAATTTTTTTTATTATTCAGCACCAAACTATTATGACTGGAACAGTCAATAATAAAAGCTAGATTCATATAAGCTAGATTCAGCTCGTGCACACAGTGAGTGATGGTCTATGAAGTGAGAAAGAAAGAAATCTCACCCGACACCGGCAGCATGAATCATGATTTGAACTTGAGACTTGCAAATCTCGAGCGAAAATTTGCTACCGAAAGAGATTTTGCAAATAATGCAACTTCTTTTGAACAGCTAAAAGTAGAGAATATAGAGAAAACTTTTAAGATTTACCTTAAATTTATAAATAAGATATTTCCTGCGTCAAAACCGACAGAAATCGATATTTTACTGAAATGGGAGGTGTATCATCGTCAGAAGGCAGCCATTTGCAATCACATAATCGCGAAAACGAGGCTGAGAACACCCACAAATTAAAATTCAATTCAATAAATTATTATTTTACAAATCAATAGTTATCCCTATGTAAATGAAAATGACAGCTGTATGCTAAGACATAAAAATGAAACAAAGAAATAATTATCTTATATTAGATTTTGTGCGGATCACTTATGACGTCGTCACCAAGGAGATCCTAAATATTTCAATATGGCCGCCACCGGATAATTGGACACTTTTGATGAAATCGTCGCACTTTTGCATGTAACTTGCTTGTTTCCAATCCTAGCTCCCACAACCGTGGATATATACAGGTAGTTAGTTCAATCCGCTTTAAAAATATTCAGAATCTAATTGCAGTTGGTGTATGACAGTAAAATGCATCAATATCAGAGTTGTAAGCAGGTGCCCGTGAACAGACGTTTGCAGAGCACCCGCGTATTGCATTCTTTCTGTCCCTACCATTACTGTGGTCGATCCTATACGACCATTATATGCAAAGAGCCTGTTTTGCAAGATGGACCAAGCAGCAGTTTTGAAAGTAGTAGAATCTTTACCTACACACTAAATGCCTCTCCTGCAAGGGCCCTCCATTGAACGTCCAGATCTGTAGTATGATGCACAGTATTATTGTCATCCCTGCCAGTGATAATAGCACGTGTCGCAAACAAAGTGAGCTCTACAGTAGAGTATATGATCTAGGAAAACTAACATACAACGATACATACTTTCAGCAGTAATGGCTCTGACCAATTTTCATCCATTTTTTCTTCCCAGAAGTTGGGAGGACGATTATGCATTACGAAAACATGCCTTTATAATTTTGACCCACTTAAACCCCACTTTTATATAGTAAAACTGGGGTTTACAGGGGTATACATTATTTTTCTTATGTCTGCTCAAAAACATAGATTGTGGGTACCCACAATCTATGTTTTGAGCAGAAATATGAAAAATATCAGAGTTTTTCATCTGAAAATTTTCAGTTTTTGGAGGTGAAATTTTCTATATATTTGAATAGGCAAGTTTTCGTAATGGGGTCTCACTTATAAGCGTCACGAAGTGACCAAATGAGTGTCAATAAGTGTCAAGAACATATTTTGCTGATTATTTTTATTATTTATTATTGATTTAGATCTACATAATATTTTTATATACTGATATTCATTCTTTAATGATGCTGTGAAGGACTTTTGAAGAGTGCAGATATAGGTCTGTGTTGTGCTCGCATTTAGGCTTAGCCTATTTGCATATTACGAAGATAGGCTTAGCCTAAATGCGAGCACAGCACAGACTATATGTAGCTGTAATCTCTTCAAAAGTCCTACACAGCATCATTAAAAAATGAATTATCAGTATATAAAAAAACATATGTAAATAATAAAAATAATCAGCAAAATATGTTTGTGACACTTTTGGACACTCGTTTCTTGTCACTTTGTGATGCTTATTAGTGAGACCCAAATTTTGTGAATAGTGGTATAATCAAGTCTGCCCAGTCAGTTCTGCCAGCTTCCGGTGACAACTTCCGGGAAGAAAAAGGAATAAAATTTGTCAGAGTGATTTCTGCTGAAAGTTTATATCGTTGTATGTTACTTTTCCGTGGTCATATTCTCTACTGTAGAGCTCACTTCGTTCGCAACGCGCTTCGCTAATATGAAAATAGGCTTAGCCTAAATGCAAGCACAGAACAGACCTATCTGTAGTCTCTTCAAAAAGTCCTTCACAGCATCAATAAAGAATGAATATCAGTATATAAAAATATTTGTAAATCAGTAATAAATAATAAAAATAATCAGCAAAATATGTTCATTTTTCTTATTCACACTCATTTCTTGTCACTTCATGACCCTTATTAGTGAGTCCCAAATTTTGTGAATAGGGGCATAATCAAGTCCACCCTAGTCAGTTCTGCCAACTTCCGGTGACAACTTCCGGGAAGAAAAAGGAAGAAAAAATTGTCAGATCGATTTCTGCTGAAAGTATATATCGTTGTATATTACTTTTCCTTGATCATATTCTGTACCGTAGAGCTCTCTTCATTCACAACGCACTTCACGCATTGCGAGCTGTGCTTGCTAAATAGGCTTAGCCTAAAGGCAAGCACAGCACAGACCTATCTGTAGTCTCTTCAAAAGTCCTTCACAGGATCATTAAAGAATGAATATCAGTTTATTAAAGATAAATGTAAATCAATAATAAATAATAAAAATAATCAGCAAAATATGTTCGTGACACTTATTGACACTCGTTTCTTGTCACTTCATGACGCTTATTAGTGAGACCCAAATTTTGTGAAAAGTGGTATAATCAAGTCCGCCTCAGTCAGTTCTGCCAACTTCCGGTGACAACGTCGGAAAGAAAAAGGAAGAAAATTGGTCAGAGCAATTTCTGCTGAAAGTATATCGTGGGTTTAGCGCAACACTGCAGTAACTGGGGTTTCCATAACTTTTCAGGAAGCACAAAAAATTATACCATATTTTCGTTTACAGACAGTTTGCAGTGAAATTCACATAAATGCAAGTTTAAAGGGCAAGAAATAAAACAAATGCATTTGGAAATACTAATATTTAATGTCAGAAGAGCAATTTAACAAACTATTACTTACAACAGTATTGCATTCAAAAATATTTCATATGACCATAGTTTGAATGCAACACTGTTGTAACTGGACTTACAACAGTTTTGCATTCAAAATGTATTGCTAACTTCTGACTGCAACACTGTTGTAACTGGACTTACAACAGTGTTGCATTCTACTTATTAGGGTCTCACCTACTTAATTTCATTTGCAACACTGTTGTATCTGATGTCAGGAAAGATTTTAGATTCTTTTTTTCTTTTCTTAGAAAACGTTGAATAAAAACCTAAATTTTATATAGGTAATTTTATAAAATATAACTTGTCCATACTTTGGTTGAACCAAACATTCCAAAGTTGGCATAAGGAGCATGTATATTAACTCTTATCCTGCTGTTCACATCAATCCCCACCTTTGCAAACAGTGTAGATCCAGATCAGATCAGATCAGAATCTACACTGTCATTCAGTTTGCGAATTTGAATGAATAAATTACATCAAGTAATTTGATTGGTTGAAATGTAAATAGGTGTTGCTAAATTAATTTATGCAGTGGGATAAATTTTGCACTCTGAATTGGTGTCAACTAAGCTAATTGAAAAAGTATTCTTGTGAACTTAAAAGAGCACTTGTACTAATTACACTGATTAGTGAATATTGTATGTTGTACCACTGATCAACCTCAACATTAGTGCAATAAACACATTACAGTTTACCCCATTTGTGGATCTGACAGCCTCGTTGGCTCAGAAGGATGTATGTCTGACTGATGATCAGGTCACAGATTCAATACCTGCCTGGTTGGCAGCATTCTTTTGTGGGGATTGATTATGAACTCTTTTCTATGGTCATTCTCTCCCTTCTGCTGATTCAAGAAGGGCAGTTGTCAGTTTCTGACGAAACAATGTAAACCATTACCTTTAATCACTATAAGCTGCCCCGTGAACGGCTCAATATGATGTGAATAGTGTTGACTGGGCTGTTTAACTCCAAACAAAGAAAAAAACATTTTTGCTGTGTGGACTTTTTTATCCTTTTCAATTGAAAAAGTTGATTCCTTCCAAATCAATGGAAACACCTTGTTAATGAACTACTTAACCGTTATCCTGCTGAACATGAAAACCCCTACCTTTTCAAACAATGTAGATCCAGATCAAATGGCTTAAAAAGCCATCTGAACAGACTCTACACTGTTTTTCAGTAACTTCACAAATTTGAATGAAACATTTTATCAAGTATTTTGATTGGTTGACAATCAGAAATGGGTCTGGATTAATATATTCAGCAGGATAAGGGTTAATACAATACAACCTTTTATAGTGACCAATTCATCAGTTAGGCAGGAGCCAGTCTGGGCTAGAGGGCTACTGTTCAAATTCAAGCACTGTAATTTATCTACAATCCCAATTGATGCAAGCCTCTTTTAACAGTTTTGATAAAGTCTCTTCAATCAACAGGCTATCAACAGTAAAACACAATTTAATAAAGAAGAAAAAAAAAAATCTTATGAAGAAGGCCTTAAGTGACCTGTTCTCTGATAATCAAACTTTTACTTTTGATGACCCACCCTACCTATTTATTCATGAGACAACATAATGAAAAATGCATGGTGAACACTTGGAATAGTTTTATCTATGCAGAGAGGCAGCAGATCCTAATACTTCTGTTTACTAATCTTGGGACAGTCACTTCTGAGGCACGATAATAGTAAAACAGGTGGCGTTTGAGAGTCTTCCCGACTCTTTCTTCTCTGGGCCATCAAAATTGTATTGGAACTCAATTAAAGTGGGGCTACATGCTGATATTTTGAACGCCCTTATCCCACTCCAATAAACTTTCTCCCTATCCTCCTCATCCAGATCAAAATTTTTAAACTGGCTGCATACCTCTGCAAAGTCATAAAAATCTCCTAGTCCCATTTCTTTTACAATATAGGGCTGGCTGAGTCTTGCCGTTCTTACCTGCTAAGCCCATTGTGGTAAAGTATAAACTGCAACTTCTCAGGAATTATGTTCTATTGCTGAATGTATACTATCATTTTTGTTAAAACTGTGCCCCTTTTCCAAATGGTTATGTTGTATGGAATCAAAGTTGAATTTATGTAGACTGTACCACAGCATTGAGACGTAAAATCAATTCTTATTTGCAATGAATATGCTTATATTTTGGTGAGGAAACTATATATGCAGATTGTGGTTGTACTCGAGCATGATCAATCCAGTAGTTTAGTAAGTAAGTTAGGAAGTAAGATTTATTTATTTACAGTGGGTTTCCCAGTTGGCCTAGTGAATTCTCCCTGGGGCCCTCTGAAACAACATTTATATATATACAATTATCACAAGAACATAAAGAATTCACTTGACATGTTTAAATGTTTAGTCACTTTTAAACTGATTCTCATTCTAGAACACACTTTCATGCTAGAAACAAACACATACACATGACGACGCTGTTATTCAGTGGTGGGAACAAGTCCATGTCAACCATGCATTTTCTGTGGAACAGTTGACAATTTTAAATTTCAAATGGTCGTATGATAAACAGAATCTTACACTCATGATCATTCCATATAAAATTCATGAAACTCGCCAAAGGCTCGTCTAACTTCATAAAAAGTGACAACTCGCAACAGATCCTCTATTTACCTATGAATCCAAATAGAATGATAATTGAAATGATGTAAAAAACTTATGGGATACTTAACAAATTAATATAAGCTATGCATTTGCAAACATGGATTATAGATTTTCATTTGGCGGTGGAGGTAATGGCACAGCAATAACTCTTGAATTAAGAAGCATTCCATTCTTTTAGCCAATTTGAACATTTCAAAACAAAACTGCTTAATGTGTCCACATTTTTTAGTATCTGTTGGAATGCTATTCCATACAAGAGCACCAGCATATGACAGACTTCTTTTAAATATATTTAACTTTGATTTTGTGGTATACATAAGTTTTGCTTTATTTTTTTTTTTTTTTTTTTTATTTGGGTTTTAGGGCCCTTTCAAGAATATTTCACTTATATCGAGCCGATCATTCATCAAAGGTGGCCAAAAACCTGAGAACCCGGGGAAAAACCACCTGACCATCCGTAAGCAGAACTTGGCTTTCCCACATGTGACCTGAGCAAGGCTCGAACCACAGTGTTGAGAAACCTAATGAATTAATCAACTCTCCTATCCACTAGGCTACGGGTACCCGCACTATTTATGAATATTATTTGTTCAAATGTTAAAAAGCTTAAATTTTTAAGGGCATCCTCTGATGTTACATAATCTTTCTGAAGAATTATTTAACAGGCACTTCTTCATAATTTTTCCACTTTATATAGACTGTAATCAAAAGAATGGTGCAGCAATATTCATAATGTGGCTATATAAGCATTATAATGCAGAACTCTATGTTGTTGTGATACATATGACCTTATCTGAGAAAATAGCCACAGAGAAGACGAAATCCTTTTTTTACAAACCTGGAGAAAATGATTAATCCACTCTAAATTGTCATCCAAACACCTAAATTTTGATCACAACATGTTATTTGCAATTCTATGTCAATATCATTATATTAAATTGACAAATTATTTTTGTGTAAAGGTTTTCTTCTCTGACAATTTGTTATTGGCATTAATTAATGTTTATCAGTATTAAGAAGCATACCATTCTCAAGACACCATTTGTTAAGTAGATTTAAAGCATGTTGAAGATTGTTTTCAATTTGACCCTATTGTCCTGGATATCTTATAATGTAGTGTTGCCGGCATATAAATTAACAGAGCTTATGACAGCTTTCATGGTTAGTGATAAATCATTTATAAAAATCAAAAATAGAAGGGGATCTAAACTTGATCCTTGTGGAATGCCATACCTTACCCTACCACATTCAGATAAATTCCCATTTATATGGACTTGCTGGGACCTGTTACACAGATGTGAATAAAACCATGATAAATTCTATTCACTTAGTCTGTAATGTCGTAGCTTTTGATGGAGTAAAATAAAAGTAAAAAAAAAAAAAAAAAAACGGAAACAAAGAACACACAAAATCATGAAAATCGGGGACTCGTAAATTATGATCTCTCTAAAACTAGGGCTGTCAGAGAATCTGACTATAGCCCCACTGCAGCTCTATCGGAGGAGAAATACATGATATATTTTGAATTCATCCTTACCAGGTAACACCACTGTAGGACATGGTAACATGGCATCCTAAAACCTATCAAGGGATTTTAATCCATGAGTTATGGGCCCTTGGCCCTGATAACCTGAATACATGATACATCAACCCACTGTCCATGCATGTAACACTTTTTCAAAGCCCCCAAGTTTGGTACAAGTTCCATCAAAGTAGGACCATAAGCATAAAAGTTACTGAGCAAAATGCATTTTAATTGTTTGAAAACTTACCAAGGGACATAACTCCAAGAATTATGGATCCTTGGCCCCTATACACGATACATCCAGTCATTGTGCATGTTGATACGAGCTTTCAACTTTCTAGCTTTCATAGTTCCTTAGAAATCTGTTATGAAAATTTTCAAGAACGGCAAATTTTGAAAAACCTATAAAGGGACATAACTCCAAGAGTTATGGTCCCTTGGACACCATTCTGCCACTACACTTTCCTTACCTTAGAGATGAAGTGCGGTATAAGTTTCATTGAAGTAGGACCACAAACATAAGTTATTGAAAACCTACAAAGGGACATAACTCAAGAGTTATGGACCCTTGGCCCCAATTCTGGTATACACAATACATCCAGTCATTATCCATATTTATACAAACTTTCAGCTTTCTAGATTTCATAGTTCCTGAGAAATCTTTTAAGAAAATTTTCAAGAATGGCAAAATTTGAAAACCTATAAAGGGAAATAACTCCAAGAGTTATGGGCCCTTGGCCACCATTCTGCCTCCAAATCTCACTTACCTTAGAGGCCAAGTGTGATAAGTTTCATCAAAGTAGGACTACAAACATAAAAGTTATTGAGCCAAATGCATTTTAGTTTTTTTGAAAACCTACCAAGGGACATAACTCCAAGAGTTATGGACCCTTGGCCCCTATTCCAGTATACACTGTACAGCCAGTCATTGTCCATGTTTTTACGAACTTTCTTGCTTTCATAGTTCCTGAGACACATCTGTTGAGAAAATTTTCAAGAATGGCAAAATTTGAAAATCTATGAAGGGACATAACTCCATAAGTTATGGGCCCTTGGCCACGATTTTGCCATTACATCTTCCTTACCTTAGAGACCAAATGTGGAATTAGTTTTATTAAAGTAGGACCACAAACATAAAAGTTATTAACCAAAAAGCATCTATTTTAAATTTTGAAAACCTACTAAGTCACAGAACTCCAAGAGTTATGGGCCCTTGGCCATCATTCTGCCACTACACCTTCCTTACCTCAGAGACCAAGTGTGATATTAGTTTCATCAAAGTAGGACCACAAACATAAAAGATATTACGCAAAATACATTTTAAATTTTGAAAACCTACCAAGGGACATAACTCCAAGTGTTATTGGCCCTTGGCCACTATTCTATGACTATGCCTTACTTACCTCAGAGATCAAGTGAAGTGTAAGTTTCATTGAAGTAGGACCATAAACATAAAAGTTATTAAGCAAAATGCATTTTAATTTTGCAGTGACGGAATCACGGAAGGACATGGCAAATCCAGTATAGCCGCACTTTTTCAAAGTGGAGCTATAATAATAACATCTGACAGTCAAATTCACATATGAAATAGTTTAAGGGAGCAACCATTTGTGATCGGTCCCTAAGCAATTCATCAGAATACGAAGTTATTTACAGTTTTGTTTACATGTCACAAATGCTGTTGCAAAAATGCACTATCCAAAAAACTGTTGAGCTGTAAATGCAAAAGTACTGCCTGCCCAAAGAAGTGCATGTACAGAGGCAATTATTTCACTAGCCTGCCTTGCAAAGGCCATTCAGTCAAATAACTACACTGACCAACCCGTACCCTCTATCATTAGTGGCTCATTCCAATCCAATTTCCTATTAAAACCAACCCAGGAGCCACCAGTTACCAACCCGGGACAAAATCAATGCATGTCAAAAATGTATTTTCTCGTGTATCCTTTCATAACTTTTTCATTTCTTTTTAGAAGAAGGGGATATCGTCTGCCCGAACAATGAGTACTTTGTGCAATATTCGTCGTAGAAACTAAATGCAAATATGAAACTTAACCCTTCTCATGCTGAATAAATTAAGATGCCATGCCTACTTCTAATTTCCAGCCAATCAGATTACTTGTTCCGGGTTTTTGATACAAGTTCACTTGTTTAATGTGTCTAACAGTGTGATCTACACTGTTTGCTAAGACAGAGCATGATGTGTTTAGCAAGAGAAGGGTTAATAAATATCTGCAGCATTTTTCTAGAAAATCACTCGATTCGAAAGGTTTTGTTTTCCGTGAGCACAACTTCGACCATTGATATTTCGCTTTCTGGCATATCTTGTGATGATAAAATGTGATGGTTAAAAAGAAATTTATTCAGACAACAGCAGTAAAATTGGCCGTCTTTTGAAATAAAAAGATTATAGTAAATGTTTATTTTTTCAAGGTAGGTAAATCCAAAACTCCTTCTAGCGCCATATTGAAACTCTTACCAACCGGACTTACAATAGGGTCTATATTACCAATCAGAGTGCCAAAGGGGCAGTTCGACAACAGTGTGTAAATCCCAGTTTTCTCAATAATATACAAAGGATACTCATCTCACAGAATAATCTATGTTATGTTGAATTACTGTTGCATTCGAATGGCCAATGGAATGATTGTAAATGTGCCATTCGTACTTTTATGCGAAATATATTCTGCTTTGCAGACTTTATCACTAACAAGCTCCCAAAATGAAGGGTGATATGATTCAGTACAGCTCGAAACCTGATTTTAGAATTCATGGGCAGATAAATTTGTAAAAAAATTGACATTTGTCTGTAAATTATCCCCAACCATCTGTCCCCAAATACAGCATATTTAGTCCAGAATCAAGTACTATGGACAGAGATTGGATGGATGAATGGACAGACAGACATAGTCCCAGCCAGACACAATGAGGAAAAAAGTGAAAACAATAATACCCTGCTGCTATTGTGTTACTGGAAATAAAAATGAATATATTTGCTTCCAAAACCCTAATGATCCTAACTGACAGACAGATTTGCTTCCAAAGGCTAAACCTTCTGGGTGGATTGTTTGCCAAATGACCCAAAGTTACTGCGCACAATTATAGCTTTTCATTATTGATGTCCACATGACTATCACTGATTCGAATGTGGGAAATCCAGGTAATGGTTATTTACAGACAATAGCCACACTATTCTTCTGGTCGTGACTTCAGTGCTGTGTAAAAGAAAGCTTGTTGTAAAACATTGACGACTCATGTGATGGGACATTGGCAAACAGTATAGTCCCAGATTAGACGCCACAGAAAGGGGCATCTGAATAGCATCTACACTGTTTGCTTATGGTATTGGATTTCAGGTTTAAGCAAATCAGTCTACACGTAAGTCCCCTTTAAGGACCATTTTCCCAGCCTACATTCAGAGACAATGGACCTGTCAGTGCTTTGATTTTAGAACTTTACTACTACTGGTGTAAAGAGAATGTTTGGCAGCTGTGAAATGCTCACTGCCCTTCATCATAATGTAGATTATATTTCCAGTCCTTTTGAATCACTGATTCCACAATGGAATTTTGAAACTGATGAGGCCTAACTGACTTAAACTAGCTAGTCTGGCCCAGAAAAACTTGTTCACCACAATTGTCAGTTTTGTGATGTATTTCTTGCTTCCAAAGAATAACCTTCTTACACAACACATCGGAAAACAGTTAAGACCAGAGCATTCTGATCAGAGTGTGCATTGTTTTTCCATGCTGTCTTGTGATCTGCATCCCCTGAATGCATTTGTACAAGGCAGAGCCATTTTACCCTTATCCCACTGAACACGACAACCTCTACCTTTGCAAACAATGTAGATCAGGATCAAATGGCTTCATCAGGATCTATACTGTTTGCCATTGAAATGGACAGTCTGCAAATTTGAATCAATACATTAATCAAGTAATTTGATAGGTTGATAGTCACAAATGGGAGTGGCAGCATTGATATATTCAGCAGGACAAGTGTTAAAGATATGTACAGCAATTTGTTCAGGTGTCTCACTTTTGTAATTTATTTTATGATAGGGAAAATAATGATAGCTCCCTCTCATACTGCGCAAGTTGATAAATATTGAAGCCTTTAGAAATTATTGATTAGGCAAAAAAAAATATGTAAACATATATGCTATATATCATGTTTAATGCTAGGAGTTGTATAAATCATTATCTTCAGATATAAAATACATTTAATTACCTGTGATTTGACTCAAATGCTTCCCACCTCACAACTTTGAAAACCGAAAGGTGAAGGTCTTAAAAAGGGAGACATTATTATTTGCTTCAGCAATTATATGAGAAAAATTAATACAGCAGATTACAGATAGTTTGGCATTCAAACTACCTATGAAAGATACAGAAACATGTAACTCTACTAACAACACTTGTTTGCAGTATGAGTTTTAAGTAATTTTCTATTAAATTGAGAATACAATAATGCTTTATGAGGAGAAACTGCAGTGTTGCACTCAAAATTATATTCAAAAGTTAATTTAACAATTGAGTGCAACACAGTGGTATGTGGAGATACTGCAGTGTTGCATTCAAATTTTTGCTGAAAGATAATTTATTTAATTGCAACACTGTTGTAACTTAAGTTACAACACTGTTGCGTTGAAAAATATAAGTCCCTCAGATACAACATTTTTTTAATATCAAATATTGCCTTAACTATTCATAAATCAACTACAAGATTTTGTGAGAACTTGCATTATAGTAAATGCTTTCCATTTTGGAAGAAAAGTCATTTTGGCCAAAATATGTAGTTACTGCAGTGTTGCGCTAAACCCACGATATATCGTTGTATGTTACTTTTCCTTGATCATATTCTCTACCGTAGAGCTCACTTTAGTCGTGACACGCTCTGTGCGTCGCAAGCTGTGCTCGCTATTAATAGATCAAAGTCCAACCTAGAAAATTATTCTTCCTAAGCTTGACTCAAACCCGGGACCTTTATCTTCAGACTTCAACTGTGCAGTAATGGTTTCCACAGCAGGTCTGCATTTACTAACATGCAATAACAAGAACACAACTGTCTTTAATAACAGATTGTACGTTTGACCATCTTTTTATAAGTAAGTCATTAGAACTAAGGTATACAATATGTTATAAATAATAGTTCTTCCATAGTCTGCCTTTTTCAACGTTCTCAACCTGAGAATCTCACTATGTATACACACACATAGATTAAAAGACCAAAATAGTTCTGTATTGTGTTGTTGTTTTTTGTGTTTTTTTTGTTTTTTTTTGTTGTTGTTGTTGTTGTTTTTTTTATAAGAACAGAAGTCGTTGGTGAACATTTGGCAAATGACAATTTTATCTCAGCGAGGCTTGCAGTCTGTCCACCCCTTATGTAACACTGGTAAAGGGATGCGATTAAGATCTGTTTACGGTTATATATAGATTTGGGCTAGGTTAGGATTCAAGGTATAAATTAGGGTTGTATAAGGATTTTGTGTTGTGTTAGATTCAGTGTTAGCTTAGGGCATAGACTGTATGGGTCAGTGATTAGAGTTAGGAGTACGTGTAGGTTTAGTGGTCCACAGATTGCAAACTTGTTTGCATAACAAACTTGACTGAAAAGCTGACGTTTTCTCAGGTCCCTTAACCAAGGAAATACAAGAACAGTTTAAAACTAGGGCAAGTTGATGACACGCCACCACCTATCCCTGCGCCAAATGTGTTCCTCAAGTCCTCATCCATGGGGCTATTACCTGTGACAGTTTCAAGGTCCTAGCTCAAAAAGCCTAGGAGGAGTCATGTGGCAATCAAAAAAAAGGACACAAAATCCTACTTGTTGACCTCTGGTGACCCCCAGACATGCCCCCTGAGGGAAAATTTTTGCATCACTGTATTCTACTCTTCATTACCTTTGATTTGATATGCAACATGACTATGTTGTACAAGATGGATTGACTGAAAATTAGAAGTGGGTGTGGCATCTTAATTTATTCAGCATGACAAGGGTTAATATGATGAGTTCCCATAACTGAAGATAAGAGGAGTATCCAGGAAAAATATTATTCTTGATTCTCTACAAAAACATCTGGGTCCAGTTATTCAAAGCGTCGTTAGCTTAACGAGCTCGTTGAGGGTCATTTCGTTAACTGTTTTAGCGGATTCAATATACAATATTCTGATATTTTTTGCTGAAAAAATGTGAGTAGCTTTTGCACTGCAAAAGCTACTCACATTTTTTCAACAAAAAATTTCAGCATATTTGCGTATCACTCGATGTAAATTTTAACGAATCGTTAATTAATGACATCATTAGCTTTGAACAACTGGGCCCTGTTGTGAGTTCTGTAATAACCCTAAATTTTAGGCCAGATAGGCCTATGCAAACATTGTAGACCCAGATGAGTTCTGACAGGCAAATGGTTGTTTGAGCCATGAAATCTAAATTACTGTTGGACTCATGGCACACAAATAATTGCTTTAGCCATGACAGGCAAATTACTGTGCAAGTCATGACAAGTTGCTGTTTGAGTTATGACAGGCAAAATGCTGTTTGGCCCATGACAGGCAGATCATTGTTTTAACTATAACAGGCACATTGCTGTCTTAGCCATGGTTTGTGTCATAGCAGGTCAATTGCTGCTAGGCATCTCTGGTTTAACTACAGCAGACAGTTTGCTGCAATGCTGCCTGGGCCATGGTTTTAACCATGACAGGCAAATTGTTGTTTGGACATTGATAAGCAAATTGTTGTTTGGTTCATGATAGGCAAATTGCTGTTTGGTTCATGATAAGCAAGTTGTTGTTTGGTTCATGATAAGCAAATTATTGTTTAGTTCATGATAAGCAAGTTGTTGTTTGGCTCATGATAAGTAAATTGTTGTTTAGTTCATGATAAGCAAATTGTTGTTTGGTTCATGATAAGCAAATTGTTGTTTGGTTCATGATAAGCAAATTGTTATTTGGTTCATGATAAGCAAATTGTTGTTTGGTTCATGATAAGCAAATTGTTGCTTTAACCATGATAGGCAGATGGCTGTCTGAGCCTTGACTTGAATGATGACAGGCAAATTGCTACTTGTTTCATGCTAGGCAAATTGTTGTGTTATCCACAAGAAGCAAATTGATGTCTAAACCATGGTTTGACAAACAAATTGCTGTTTGGTCCATGATAGGCAAATTGCTTTTGGTCCATGACAGGCTAATTGCTTTTGGTCCAGGTCAAGCAAATTGCTGTTTGGTCTATGACAGGCAATTGCTGTTTGGTCCACGACAGGCAAATTGCTGTTTGGTCCATGACTGGCAAATTGCTGTTTTAACCATATCAAGCAGATTAATGTTTGTAGTTGGGCTTTGCTAAGATAAAATAGCTTTTAGATTGCTGTTTAATTGTCATGACAGTCAAATTGTTGTTAGATCCTTTCATGTTACTGTAATAAAAAGTTCTGTGTCAAATAATTTGCATTTTGCCACTCTTGAATATAATCTTCCTTAGGGCTTTAGAACATATTTTAGTACAAGTATGGTGAGGCCAAATAAAAATATATATATATATATATATATATATATATATATATATATATATATATATATATATATATATATATATGTGTGTGCTTAGGGTAACCCTACCCTACCTAATTGTCCCGTTGAAACCTAGCAGTTTTTACCTGTTTTACTTGGATAAAATATTTATGCTAAATATTCAGACAAGTAGGTCTGAGCAAACAGTGTAGACCCAGATCAAACTGCTCCTACAGGAGCAGTTTGATCAGGGTCTACACTGTGTACTTTTATACAAATCTAAGGATAACCAAACAGATCTCGTAAAATTTAATGTATTTACGAAGTCCAAATATATTTGAAAATTATGGTATAATTCTACATAAAAAATGTAAAAAAAAAAAAAAAAAAAAAAAAAAAAAAAAGAAAGTATCCCTACCTACCCTACCTATTTTTTTTTTACCATGTTACCCTAAACACACATTTTTTTTTTATTTGCCAAAGGAGTTAAGCTGTTCCAATATTTATGGTAAATATGGTATACACGATTACAGTGATGCAGATAATCAGATTATATTTCCAATCAGTAGATTTTTTCTCATTCTGTATGAAAACTTACAAATTCTGTCATTAGAAACTTCCCAATGAGACAATGTAACTGATACCCGCTGTTTAGATGCTTTTATGCAGAAATAAGCAAAATGTATAAATTTCTCATCAAAAGAAGGTCTTCTCTTTGGTTCTTCTGAAATTGCTTCATCAGTCAGAGAGATGACTGAAATTCAATTTGTCTTGTTTGTTTATGCAAATTTAATCTGACGTAAACCATAGCTACAGACAAGAGGTAGAATCCATGTAATACTTTTTCTTATTTCTCGCAGAAATCATACATTTTGGGCATTTGTTAGAAGCACCTCACGAGGAGTTTCTAGTGAGTAACCGCAACATATGTTTTTGTCGAAAAATAAGAAAATTGTCAATAGTTTTTGGTTGAAAAAAAACACCTTATTTGGATCTGAGGTAAATGTTACATTATTGATTGAATCAAGGGAAATCTTTTTTGAAGATGACAGATTTCCTGAAATGATCAGGTCCATAGCACCAGATTACTGAGTTGTCAGAAGATTGACACTAAAATACACCGTATTAATCCTAAGTGTATGGATACCTAGCTCCTTATGATACAGTCGACCCTCGTTATCTCGACTTCGCTTATCTCAAATAACTACATATCTCAAAGTGAAAGTCTGGTCCCTATTTAACATGGAAATCTAACATTAAACAGGTAACAAAATATTGTGGAAAAGAGGAGAAATTGCCTGAGGAGCAATTTCTCCTCTTTTCCACAATATTTTCAAAATATCTCTAACTGCTCTTAGTCAAGTTATATATGCATTTGTTAAACTTTGATGCAGTTGTTCAATTTATTTTTTCCTCAGTTTTGCAAATCTAATATGTCGAGATATGGATATCTTGGAGTATTTCAGAAAGTCCCTTGGACTTCCAGATGACGACAGTCGACTGTACTTGTTCTAGAATATCAATGTCCATTTAACTACCTTTTAGTGTATCTAAAAATAACTGGATGAGTGGCAAACAGTGTAGACTCTGATCAGTCACCACATTCTATGGCATCTGTCTGTCCAAATGGTTGTATTTCACAGTAAAGACAGTATTTTCTGAATGCAGAGCTCCTGAGAAGAGGGTGTATCAAATAAATTTTTTTCTTATTTCTGCATGAAAACCTACACTGTGGATACTCATTAGAAACACCTTACCGAGCTGCTTCTAATGAGTCCCACAGCATTGTTTTCATGCAGAAATAAGAAAAATATCCATACTTTGTTTGGAAAAAAAAAAAGGATCTTATCTGGAGCTGTAGAAAACATAATAGCGCCTCTTGTATAGTGAAAACTAACAGTGTAATGTTAACAGAAAATGCCCTAAATTGTCACGACAAATACTGTCTCTGTATAATTTATTGTTTATTTTACTTTCCAAGAAAATAAGGCTTGAGGATTTGTTGATAGTTTCTGTGAATTGACATAACTTCAGTTTCTGTGAAATGACATAACTTCTGCAGAGCCCTTGTTTGTGGAGGATGGGGAGGGGGCATGAGGGGGAGGTGGGGGGGGGGGGGGGGGGGGCGGTACCTATTTCTCCAGCAAAATATATGTTGTGGTACTCAATAAAAGCACCTTATTGATACATTTTTAATGAGTACCCACAAGTTTTCCAGAAGAAAAAAAAAATACCAGTACTTTTTTATTGAAAAACAAAATCCCTTAGCTAGAACTCTGGTTGTATATCCTGACCATACTGGCACTACTTCCAAACAGCAGTCTGATCTGAGACTTCAGTGTTAGCACAGCATTTCTTTTTGCATTTCTATGTAACTAAGGCACAATAATTTCCAGGTTGCTGAGTGTAAAAGCATCTGAAACTCAGCAGAGACTTAATCCTTAAAGTGCTCATCAGGACTGCAGCAGACAACATTTTGTTTACTTTTTGTATTTTTCAGAGAAAATACAGCTTGGCATTTCATGTGAATTGTCTGCCGAGCAGACAATTCACATGAAATGCCAAGTTTTATTTTCTCAGAAAAGAAAAAGAAAATATTAGTATGTCGTCTGCTGCTATGTTGCTTTAACCCTTTAAGAGTAAATATTGATCTTCTTGTGTGTCTGCCTAGAGGCAGCTATTTAGCAAAATATTACATTTCAGATTCTGTTTTAGATTTCCTATTATACATAGATATAGATTGGATGCTGTATTTGATGTATTATTTTTCTTATTTCTGCATGAAAACCTATGTTGTGGGTACTCACTGGAATCTTATAACTTTTCGTGGAGAAATAATAAAAAAAATTATCTGGATAACCTCTTATCTGGTGCTTATAGTATGCTTTTAGGCTTAGCACTCTGGTTAAATCTTTCAGCAGATGACAAATTGAAATATTTTTCTCATTTTTCCAAGAAAACAGGATTTCATGTTTAATGCAAATTGTCTCCAATGGAGACAAGTTGCATGAAATGTGAAATCCCGTTTTCTGGGAAAAAATAAGAAAAATGTCATCAATTTGTCGTCTGCTGAATTAGCCAAGAGAGTGGTAAAGGTTAACCATATTGATCTTGAACCTTACTAAGACAAAAGGGCCCTTGATACATGTATTTACAGGGAACAGTTTTGCTCTGAAAAAAAAAGTAGATATGTTTCAGTGCAAAAATAACAAAAAAGCTACTATGCAAATTCACAATGTGATCCCACTTTGCTGTTTGCAGAATTATTGGAATCTGTCGGAAAACAATAAAACTAATGGTGAAAATTCTAACAGATTAGGCTGATGTCTCATCTGATCTGTGCTCTCTTCCATTGCAAATGTAGCTAAGATATGGTTTTACATGGTACAACTCATTTGTCATTGTGATGAAGAAAGTCACCAGAAGACAAAGTTCTTTAACCTTTGGTTCTTTCAGAACAAATTAAGGGGAATTGATACACTTTCAAGGGAGGCAACTCTGTCAAAATGATTCTTGCCTCCCTTCTGAAAAGGTTCTACTCTAAAAGGAAAGAAGTTGCTCCCCTGGGAGCAAATTCTTATCTTTCAGAATAGACTTTTTTTTAGAAGGAGTCACCTGGGTCACAGGAAATCAAACCCAATATCACAGAAGTTGTCTCGAGACTCTTTTACAAAATGGCAGAAAATCTAGCAAGTGTATCCAGCTGCTTAACTGGGCAAACTGACACTATTTTTTGTAATTTTCCCAGAAAAAAAAAAGGTTTGACATTTCATGCAAATTGTCTCCTGAGGAGACAATTTGCATGAAATGTCAAAACCTTTTTCATCTACTGAAATTTTTACCCATCATGCTAAGCATAAAAATGATATGGAAATACCAGTTCCTGTTTTAGTCTGGGTTCAAATATCAGCCAAGAGCTGTTCTTTTTTTTTTTTTTCTTTTTTTTTTCTGGAAAATAGCGCATGACATTTATTTGAAAATGTTTTAAAAGTAATTTGAGTACACACATAATTTCATTAACTTACTAATAATAAAATATATTTTGTAGACAATATTGAAAGCCAGCATGCTCAGGCCTTAACCCTTGTCCTGCTGAATAAATTAAGATGCCACGTCCACTTCTAATTTTCAGCCAATCAGGTTACTTGATCCAGATTGTTGCTATAAATTTGCATACTTGATGGCAAACAGTGCAGAAGCCAACTGATCTAGATCTACACTGTTTGCAAAACAGGGTGTATCCGGGTTCAGCAGGACAAGGGTTAAATTTAAGAAAAAGAGGCCAGATGTTTATCCAAAAAGGGGTTGCATTTCTTTAGAAAACTTGGAATTTCTGAGGCCAAAATTAGGGATGTTTAAAATTGCATAGTACAAAATATTTTTAAATATTTGGTTCAAAAAGGGGATAGGGTGTTCATTAGACAAGTTCTTTTTATTCTTGTATCAAAACATATTTCAAGGGTATGCCTTAAAATTGCCTTACTGAGGTGATTCTAGTGAGTATCTACAAGATATATCTTTGTGCAAAAAGAACCAAAGTATTCAAAATTATCTGGAGATGTAGACAGTTTAACCCTTGTCATGCTGTAAATTAGGATGCCACACCTACTTCTAATTGTCAGCCAGTCAGATGGCATGGATCCAGGTTGTTTATATAAATTTACATTTTAATAACAAACAGTGCAGATCCAGATCAGTTGGCTTCTTCAGAAGCCAACTGATCTGGATCTACACTGTTTGCAAAGGCAGGGTATATATCCGAGTTCAGAAGGACAAGGGTTCAGCAGGACTAGGGTTAATTGGTAAAGCAACAGACAATTTCCTCAGGGCTGCAGATTATTATGAAAAGTGTTCTTTAAATTGACCCTCCGAGTGGATGCATCAATTCTTAAGTGGTCCTTTTTCAGTTTGTCTTTAACCTTAAAGTACCATTCAGAATTGCAGCAGATGGCACTGTAATTTTTTTATTTCTGAGAAAAATAAGGCTTGACATTTTGTATGAATTATTCATATATGTCAAGTCTTATTTTCCTAAGACTATGGATTTTTTTTTTTTTTTTTAATTTTATCTGCTCTTGTTTTACTTAGATCCAGATAAGACATTTTTTTTTCTAATGGAAAAATTTGATATTTTTCTTATCGCTCCATGAAAACATGTTGTAAGTTCACATTATAAGTGCCTAGGCTGACATTTCTTACAAGTACCCACTACATAAGTTTTTGTAGAGAAATAAAAAAAAAAAAAAAAATGTCTGGATGCCCCATTCTTATCAAGAGCTATGGTTTTGACTGGCACTTTAAAGCTTAGCACCCTGGGTAAAATTTTCAGTAGACAACATTTTGAAATATTTTTCTTGTTTTTTCCCAGAAAACAGGATTTGACATTTCATGCAAATTGTCTCCAGTGGAGACAATTTGCATAAAATGTCAAATCCTGTTTTCTGTGAAAAATAAGAAAAATATCACCAATTTATTGTCTACTGAATTAGCCCAGAGAGTGGTAAAGGTTAAGTGTTAAATGTATACTCCGAAGTTTGGAACCAGGCTATTAGTGATGCATAAATAACATCTTATACGGTACGCACTTAATAAAATCCATAAAAATATTAATGTCTCTTGTGACATTTGAAGCTTTAGATGCTTCACTGATTAGAATTAAATCTGAGAATTGAAAATTTCGATGTTGCCGATGTTGCAGATTCTGAGAGATGAATGTCAATCCATCTTATTTCACAGCAAGGAACCCTGACAGCGCCATTTCTTAATTGCCTTTGGTTGTCATTTTTAGCGAACACTGCTAATTCTTTACATACCATAGTGCTAGTCTGGCTCCAGTCTCCTGTGACAAAATATTTTTTCTTATAATCCTGTTCAGTACATCCATGAAAATAAAACAAAAAAAATACCATGACTATAAAAGGCTGGTCACTAGTGACCAGCCTTTATAGTCATGATATTATTTTAGTTTTATTTTAGTGGATTATCAAACAGGATTATAAGAATAAATATTCAGTCACTGGAGACTGGAGCCAGTCTAACAATAGCACCTGATAAGAGTAGTATCCAGATAGATATTTTTCTTATTTTTCGTCAAAAATGGGCACTTGGGTACTTGGCGAGATGCTTCCAATGAGCATGGTAAATGTCCTAAAATTTCGAACATTTTATTCCATACTTTTCTGGCTTAAAGTTTGCTTTTTATGTAGTGGTTTCTTAAAATACTCAGCGGAATGGCAAACAGTGCTATGGGTACTCATAGCTACAGATAAGAGGGGGTATGCACATAATAGTTTTCTTATTTCTCGACGAAAACATATGTTGTGGGTACTCATTAGAAGTGCCTCACCGAGGTGCTTCTAATGAGTACCCACAACTTATGTTTTTGTTGAGAAATAAGAAAGATATCAGCATTTTTTGAATGAAAAAAGCGCCTTATCTGTTGCTATGGGTACTCATTAGAAGAATCTCATGGAGAAGTTAGAAAAATATCTCAATACCTACTTTTATCTGGAAGTAGTGGATAATTTTATTTCTCCACAAAAAAACATTCATGTTGTGGGTGTGTATTAGAGTAGTCACTTCTGATGAGTTCCCACAACTTGTTTTCATGGAAAACTCAAAAGAAAAAAAAAAAAAGAAATCTAAATATTCCTCTTATCTAGAACCTTCAACCTGTGTCCTTCTGAATTCCGATATACCCTGTCTTTGCAAGCAGTGTAGATCCAGATCAGTTGGCTTCTGAAGAAGCCAACTGATCTGGGTCTGCACTGTTTGTCATTCACTATGTAAATTTATATCAACAGCCTGGTTCAAGTAATCTGATTGGCTGAAAATTGGAAGTGGGCATGGCATCTTCATTTATTCAGCATGACTAGTTTCCCTATTTCTCCACAAAAAATCATGTTGTGAGTACCCATAAGAAACATGTAGCTTATGTACTTGTATTACTCATGAGTAACTAAAAGATACTTTTTCTTGGTGAAAGTAGAAATGAGAATAATTAAGTTACCTGGCTGTCTCTCTTGTCTGGAACGATAGATCAGTGCCGTCATAGTTTGTGTCTGGCATAAAGCAGTTTGATGTTGCTGAAGCTAATGTACTTTAAGAGATAATCAGTGAACATGGTATTTATCCCAAATACCAGGACAGTTTAACGGCTCACCATACTTGTCTCATAATTTCAACAAGTCTTATTTTACCACCTGTATTTGTGTCTGAAATGTTGCTAGATGAGTTGCAAATAATGTAGAATCGAACAGTTATCTGATCTGGATCTACACTGTTTGCTCAGGTCTGCCCCAATATTTAAGCTTATTACGGTAATTCCAGAAGCGAAAACTGAAATTATAGATCGTTCTTAGCACTAGATAGGGAATGTTTTGAAACTAAATTGTACTGATTTTTATTAACCCTTGCCTTGCTGAATAAATTAAGATACCACGCCCACTTCTAATTTTCAGCCAATCAGATTACTTGATCCGGGTTTTTGATAGAAATTCACATATTTAATGACAAACAGTGCAGATCCAGATCAGTTGGCTTCTTCAGAAACCAACTGATCTGGATCTACACTGTTTGCTAAGGGCATGTCGTGTTCAGCAAGAGAAGGGTTAAATTCTTCCCATTGAAAGCATATGTTGTGAGTACTCATTGGACGTGCCTCAAGGTGGTTCTAATGTGTACCCACAACATATGTTTTTGAGGAAAAATAAGAAAATAAGAAAAAAATATCTGTTTACTGTGGATAGGTTTTTCCTTATTGCACTTTAAAAAACATATGTTGTGGAAACTCGTTAGAAGTGCCTCACTGAGGCACTTCTAAGTACCTACAATATATGTTTTAATGGAGAACTGGAGAAAATTATCCCATAATTATCAACAAATACTCCTCAACAGCTCCTCTGGTCTGGCATAAGGCAGTTTGATTTTGTTAAAGCTGATGTACTTTAAGAATTTATTGGTGAATGATTCCTGCAGTGGTGAATAATTCCTGAAGCAAAAATTGAAATTATAGACCTTCCACTGCTGCTTTATCAAAATTTTTTTAAACTAAAAAATATTGATCCATCTCACATATTTCTCCCAAAAAATAATGTTAGGTGTACTCATTAGAAGTGTCTCACACTCAAGATCTGCTTGGTAAACCCTTCAAGCACATTTAGGCACTCTTTTCAACCCCCAAAAAATCGATATTTTCTTGTTTCTCCATGAAAACTTGTTTCAGAAGTGCCTTTTTGAGTCCTTTATAATTTAATTATGCAGAATTTATGAAGAATTTAGAAAAGTAGCAGTATTATTTTAGATCAAAATAAAGTGCCTTATTTAGTGCAGCTTTTTGTTTTGGGTTTTTTTTTTCTTAAATTTTACTGAAAGTAGGGCTTGACATTACCTTCAAATTGAATATTTTGGATACATTTGGAATGAAATGTCAAGCCTTATATTTTGGGGAAAGTAAAATAAAACAAAAATTGTCATCTGCTACTACAATGTGTTTAAACTCTTAAAGTGCCCATTATAACTGCAGCAGATTACACTTTTATTTATTTATTTTTTTTTTTTTTTTTCATAGGAAATAAGTCTTGATATTTCATGTGAATTGTCTGCCAAGCAGCTATTCATATAAAATGTCAAGACTTAATTTCTGTGAAAATGACAAAAAATTAGAATGTCGTATGCTACAAATTTTTGTCTGCAAATATTTAAATTCAGTATGCTTTGGATATCTTTCCGATATCTTTTGATATCTACAATATACCGTATTCGACCTAATTACTGCACATATCCTTATAAGCGCACAGCCAAGCAATTTGGTAGTCTTCAAATTACAGCTTGTGTACTTTTATCTGATTGTTTATAAAGGCATATGTTGGTACTTATTTGAATTGCCTAGACAAGTTGAGGTAATTCAGATGAGTACCAACATCATATGCTTTTAAGAAGAAACATAGAAAAAGATATTGCATAAGTACATTAGATAATCATTTCATGAAGCCATCTTCTTATCTTTCTTTATAGTCCTTATCAGGTGAACATTTTACTTTGTTTTTCTAGTAATTTTAAAAATCCTAAGCACACAGTGCGGTTATTAGATCGAATAGGGTATATCATTTGCTACAAATTTGTTGTCTGCAAATATTTAAATTCAGTATGCTTTGGATATCTTTGGATATTTCCAATGTAACTACTGGACTGGTATCATGGGAGCATTATTATATGGTTTTCCTTTTAGGAGGCAATTACATGAAACTGATGTTGCGTGAATTCAAAACAGTTATTCCCAGGGCTTTAATAAGCAATATTTAATAAACAATACTCAAAGCTCAAGATAATGGAATATTTAGATAAACATATTTCCTTATTTCTTCCAAAAACTTTGGTTATGGGTACCATACTTATTAGAATTGCCTCTATGAGGTGCTTAAAATGAGTACCATAATGTATGTTTTCATGGAGAAATGAGGACAATATCTGCATATTTTTGCTGAAAAATGCATCTTACTTGGAGCTGTGAATATTCCTGGTATACATCAGGAAAACATGCCTATATAATTTTGACCTGCTTAACCCTTGTCATGCTGAATAAATTAAGATGCCATGCCCACTTCTACTTTCTAGCCAATCAGATTATTTGATCCGGGTTTTTGATAGAAATTCACATATTTAATAACAAACAGTGCAGATCCAGATCAACTGGATCTACACTGTTTGCTAAGACAGGGCATGTCGTGTTTAGCAAGAGAAGGGTTAAATCCCAGGCGGGTCAGACTGGTGATCAGGAGGTTGTGGGTTCGACCCCTGCCCGGTTGGCAACATTCTTTCGTGGAGATTGATCATGAAATATTTTCTGCTATCATTATCTCCCTTCCACTGATTCAAGAAGGGAAGTTGTCAGTTTCTGGTGAAAGAATGTGCACAATACTGGTTAACCACTTAGTGGAGGACTAAGCCTGCCCAGTAAACGTGTGGTTAGGCAAACTGACCACGCTGGAACACTTGACATGAACCCATTGGGTGCACTGGGCCGTAAAACCTCAACAAACAAATCACTGGACGATGTTATATTTTTATTAGCTGTATATGCAGTAACAAGTGTTGCTAGAAGTAACAAGTTGAAAAGTTGGTTTTATAAACAAAAAAATTCTAAAAATCTCTCCTTATAATGTAGACTTCTCCATATTTCTGTTTTCACTATACAGCCGACTCTCATTATCTCGAAGTCCAAGGGACTCTCTGAAATACTTCGAGATATCCGCACCTCAACATATCAGATTTGCAGAATTCAGGAAAAAATAAATCGAACAACCACATTTAACAAATGTATATGCAATTGGATTCTTGAAATGCGAGATATATTGAAAATATTGTGGAAAAGAGGAGAAATTGCTTTCTCCTCTTTTCCACAATATTTTGTTACCTGTTGTTAGATTCCCATGTTAAAACAGGGACCAGATTTTCACTTCGAGATAAGCGATTATTCGAGATAAGCGAGGTCGAGATAACGAGAGTTGACTGTATATCATGGGGGAATACGGCTGTACACAATACATAGTCTGGTTAACCCTTGTCCTGCTGAATAAATTAAGATGCCACGCCCACTTCTAATTTTCAGCCAATCAGATTACTTGATCCAGATTGTTGATATAAATTCACATACTGAATGACAAACAGTGCAGATCCAGATCAGTTGGCTTCTCTTCTTCAGAAGCCAACTGATCTGGATCTATACTGTTTGCAAATGCAGGTCATATCCGGGTTCAGCAGGACAAGGGCTAACATAATGATATCGTGTATAGTAGAAATAACATAGATCATAACCAGACCATATAGACTGTTCTGGATTGTGCAGGAAAACAATGGAATAAATATTTTTGTTGTAGATTTTATTATAAAACAAATATGAGTCATAGCAGTGCACCAGATTAGACATTGTTTTCAGCCAAAAACTATTGATACTTTTCTTACCAATTTTTTTCCATGAAAATAGGTTGTGGGTACTCATCAGGGGTCATCTTAGAGCCTACAGAGAGGGAGAAGTTATGAAATAATTTCAGGATTTCTGGGAGAAGTTTTGGTCCAAATTTTGGATTTCCCTATGTATTCTATACATTTTCACTTCTCCCTCAGCTCAAGATAGGGAGAAGTCAGCCAGCTTAGGGAGACTTTTTCTCCCAAATCGCCCTCTAGGATGACCCCTGACTCATTAGAAGTACTTCTGATGAGTACTACAACATATGTTTTCATGGAGAAATACAAAAAACACTCATCTAGATACTACTTTTGCCTGGAGTTCTGGCCATAAGGGGAGAAATGTATCCTGAGACAAGAGAGCCCCCGTGAAGACTCCTCTCAGCCTGGGCCCCCTGCAGTCAGATCAAAGTCTTCACTAGATACAATTTAGACAGGTCAAAGGTTTCTTCAGAGAGACAGCGAAGACAAATGTGCAGACATTCAGGCTGATTTGATTCCTCACAGAGCTTACACGACCAAATTATGCAGTTCAAACCCTTGCCAAAATTCGGCAGGCAATTGATGACATTTTCCTTGGGCGTAAAAAAAGAAAATAGCTGTGTTTCCACTAACATGCTGAAAAAAATTTGGTCCGTTGGTAGGAGAAATTTTTTTATTTTTCTATTTTTTCTCCAGAAAAGAACAGATCAGGCCTGTAATTTAATGAAAATACAGGTATTTTGTTGAGGGTTGGTGCTTTTCTTTTTTATTTTGCATTTTTACTGATAAAAAATAGCAGAATTAGGTGTTTGAAACAGGGTCGGTCGGGTCAGTAGAAACATAGCTATTTTTTTTTTACACCTTATTTTTTATAGAAAACAGGATTCAATATTTCATCAAAATTGTCTCCATTGGAGACAGTTTGTGCACAACCTGTTTTCTGGGAAAAGTAACGAAAATATTTCAAAATATCATCTGTTGAAATTTTTACCCGGAGTGCTAAGCGGAGTGCTAAGCGTTAAGAGCCTTGTATTATGAACTTTGATATAGAGATTTTGTCTATGTTAATTCATGTTTTGGGTGTCTCCTATTCAAATAGAGAGATGTCACGATGTGCACTGTGTACTTATTGACATGTGAAGAAAAGAATGAACAGATATAGTCTGTCAAGTAAATATTAATAAATATCAAGCTGAAAACATATCCTTATCAAGAGCTATGGTTTTGACTGGCACTTTAACACTTAGCACTCTGGGTAAAATTTTCAGCAGACAACATTTTTAAATATTTTTTTCTTATTTTCCCAGAAATCAGGATTTGACATTTCATGCAAATTGTCTCCATTGGAGACAATTTGCATGAAATGTCTAATCCTGTTTTTTGGGAAAAATAAGAAAAATATCACCAATTTGTCGTCTGCTGAATAAGCCCAGGGAGTGGTAATTGTAATCACAAAAGTAGCAGATAGTATTCATAAGAATGTATATTTATCTCTTCTTTTTTTTCAAGAAGGAGAAGGCTTGACAATTCATGTGAATCATCTGTTTGGCAGCTTATATTATGGGGTCGAATTAACCCTTAGAATGCCAGTCACAGTTGTAGCATACTATGTTTGAGCAAACACTGTAGACCCAGGACAAACTGCGCCTAAGACATAGCTCCAAATAAGTACTTTTTCAACCAAAAAGTGCTGACATTTTCTTACTTTGAAAGAAAACATATATTGTGGGTACTCATTAGAAGTGCCTCACCAAGACACTTCTAATGAGTACCAACAACATATGCTTTCAACCAGAAATAAATAAAAGCAATTACATGTACAGTCAAAACCCAATGGCTCGAACACCGATGACTCGTTTACCGTGCCTAATTCAAACTCGTTTTTGAGTCCCTAGGAAATTCTTCCAACAGCTCAAGAAAACAAATATTTAGGGATACTAAAGGATTTTTTCCTGTTTCATCTTGAAAATGTATGTTGTGTGTACTCATTAGAATTGACTCATCGAGGCAATTCTGGGGGTGGTTGGGTGTGGCAGAGGTGACGGGTATCTTATATCACTGGGGCGTCCAACTGATATTGGCTTCCAGTTGGGCAAGGCCTGCTGTCCTTTTAGCAGGCAAGGGTAGAGGGGGAATGTTTTTATTTCTTCTGTTTCTTCACTTTCATTCCTGTTCCTCTTTCTTCCCTGACCCAGTCTCTTTCATCTTTTCTACTATCTCTTCTATAATTATCTTTTCTCCCTTTCTCTGGGAGACAACACAAAATGACCCACAAGGGTTGACATGTCGTTAAACCTCGAGGCAATTCTAATGAGTACACACAACATACCATTATTTTATAGAAGATAGAAAAGACATCCATATATAATTACCATTTTTCTCCTAATCTGGCACAATGATTAACCCTCAGTGGCTCAAACTACCCATAACTAGAACTTTCCATGGTCCCAAAGATGTTTGAGCCATTGAGGTTTCACTGACTGTGGATACCCACTCTTATCTGGAGCTATGACTGAAGGATATACAATATATTCATGACTTTGGATATCTTCAGAAAATTTGCATATCTTTCAATTTTCTTGAGCCACAATAGCATCTAGTAAGAGGTAGACTGGCTTCAGTCTCAGTGACTAAATTTTTTTTTCTCTTATAATCTGTTTAACCCTTAAAGCACCAATCACAACAATTGTCGTCTGCTTTGTCTTCTGCCAGTTACTTTAAAAGTCATTGTTGCAAACAGTGTGGACCCAGATCAGACTGCTCCTTCAATCTGATCTGGGTCCACACTGTTTGTCTATATGCAAAATGCAAGTTTGAAAAGTTGGCAAGAAGATGCAGCAGACGACACAAGCAGACGACATTTTCAGATGCAGATTTTAGGGTTAATAATCCACTAAAATAAACCAAAATAATATCATGACTATAAAGGCTGGTCATTAGAGTGACCATAATTTATAGTCATGATATTTTTTTTTTTGCTTTATTTTAGTGGAATATCAAACAGGATTATGAGAAAAATATTTAGTCACTGGAGACTGGAGCCAGTCTAGGTAAGAGGCTGTTCTAATATATTGCATATCTGAAGCTATTTTTTTTTAGTAATTTCTGTGGGAAATAGAATTTATAATTCCCAGTAGGAAATATTTCCTTTTGAATGCTATCACACGGCACGGTGAGTGTAGATGACGTAACTTTGCAAAACTTATTGACCTTGTTTGAAAGAGCCTGAAACAGAATGTGAAGAAAAACATCATTTTTATGATATGTAATATATAAGTTAATACACACTGGGTTTAAAATACAGGAAATATTTCCCTCCAGATTTACAAATCTTATAAACAAACACTTGCTATGCACTGGTTTGTTAATCGCATTTGCAAATCTTTTGGGAAATATTTCCTGTATTTTAAACTCAGGGTGCATTAACCTCTCTATATATTTTTCAGGTTTCTGTATGACAGCAAATATTGTTGGACTAATATGAACTTGCTTGATATTGTGGTTACCATTTAGCATTGCCTCATAGAAGCAACATGTCTTGGGGTTGGTGGGGGGGGGGGTTGGGGGGGGGAGAAAAAAAAAGTTAACCCTTAAAGTGCCAAGCAAATTTGCAGCAGACAACATTCTCAGTTTTTTTTTTTTTGTTTTTTTTTTTTAATTTTATTTTTCTGTGAAAAATAAGACATTTCATGTGAATCGTCTGCCTTCACAGGAAATGTCAAGTCTTATTTACTCTGAAAAATACAAAAAAAAAAAACAAAAAACTAAAAGATCAGGGCTCAGTTGTTGAAAACTAACAATGTCATTAGTTAACATATTGTTGAAACTTTGATCATTGAATATGGCATACACACTAATCTTTTTGCTGAAAAAATGTAAATAGCTTTTGCATTTGCAAAAGCTACTCACATTTTTTCAGCAAAAATACTTGTGAATTAGATATTGTACTTACTAGAACAGTTAACATTTTGACCACTAACGAGCTCATTTAGCTAACGATGCTTTGAACAACTGGGCCCAGAATGTTGTCACTTAAATCATTTTTGGTTGAAGAAAGTCAGAGGATTTTTAAACCCTTAAACAACAATTGTCGTCTGTTTTGTCACCTGCTTGTGATTTTAAAATTCATTTCTGCAAACAGTGTGGACCCAGATCAGACTGCTCCACTAGGAGCAGTCTGATCTTGGTCCAAACTGTTTGCCTGTATGCAAAAATAGATTTGAAAAGTTTGCAAGAATATTCAGCAGACAACATAAACAGACGACATTTTCAGATGCAGGTTTTCTTGGCGTTTTAAGGGTTAAGGCTTGTTAGGAGGAGTACTTGTTGATAACTCTGGTGTAAATTTCTGCTATTCTCCTTAGATAAAAAAAACATATATGGTGGGTACCATCAGAATTGCTTTGATGAGGCAATTCTGACAGGAACCCTCAATGTATATATTTATGGAAAAATAACAAATATTACTGGTATTGAAGAATTATTAACAAATTATCTGGTAATTTTGTATCTGGTTATAGCTCCCTATAGAGCATTTTTTTTTTTTTTTTTTGTTTTTTGTTTTTTGTTTTTTCGACCAAAAATTGCTTATATTTTTCTTATTTCTCCATGAAAACATATGTTACAGGTACTCATTAGAAGTGCCTCTCTGAGGCACTTCTAATGAGTACCCACAACATATGTTTTTACGGAGGAATAATAATATTTTCCGGATATCCCCACCCCCACCCTCTTATCTGGAGCTATGATCTGGAGACATGGCCAGAGTGGCGGCAGATTACCTGTAAATCTTGTTGAGATTATTGCTACCAGGGTGATTATATGTATGGTAATGGAAACTAATTTTGTTTGCTGATGAGCTCTATTTTATCAATATTTGAAGATATGGTGTTGAAAATCATTATAACTCCAGATCGCAGGGTTATACCTGGATAAATATATATTATTTCTTATTTTTTAATAAAACATTATTTTGTGGATTACTAAGGCATTAGAAATATGTCAGTGAGGCAGTTCTTATGAGTATCCTATCCTTAATACATGTTTTCATGGAGAAATTAGAAAAGTATTATGTTTTTAGGGTTGAAATAAAAGTCTCATCTGGACTGATGTATATGTCAAGAGAATTTCAAACAGAGAAGTTGTTTAGGAGAAAGATTTGACGATAATTCTGGGTTAATTTGCTCCAGTACTCGATAAAAATATATGTTGTGGGTACTCATTAGAAATGCCTCAGCGAGGTGCTTCTTATGATTACCCACAGCATATGTTTTTGTGAAGAAATAAAGAGAAATTATCCCAAAACTATCACAAAATACTGGTCCTTAGCTCCTCTGCTTGGACTCAAGGGAATTTTCAAAACAAATAGTGTCTACTGAAAAATTATTTATTATTAATAAAAATTGGCAGTGTTAAACTTTGTGAGGACTGATATAAATATAATTAAAGTGTAATGATAGCTTCAGCATGGCTTTGGATATTTTCATTATTACTGGATACTTTTGTAACCTGAAGGATATCTTTATAACTCTGGATAGCTTCAAAATTTATGGATATCATTTTGTTTTATTTTTAGAACTTTTTTCCTTATATTTTACCTCTCTCACAGCTAATTCAGCAGATGACAAATCAATGATATTTTTCTGATTTTTTTCCAGGATATGACCTTTTTTTCTAAAATACAGGATGGATTATCTTCGAAATTGCTGGATATTATTTTTATGCCCCTGCGCACCTACTGAAGGCGGGAGTGGGGCATGTAGGTTTACGCCATGATGTTATGTCCATATGTGCATACGTGCATACCTGCGTATGTCACAAATGTTTAAGTTTACATTCAAGTTTTCATAGACATTTACGTCCGCGTTTCTCTTAGAGGTCATAACTTCGGTGTCTTTTACGCTAGGAAAGTTGAAATTTGGTATGCTACTTACCTAGGCCTAAACCTTCAATTCTTTGCTAGAGTTGCCCCTGGGTCATGCCCCTGGGGTGGGGCTAGGGGGCTAGGAGATGCAAGGGCATTTGTATCATTTAGACGCACCTCTAGTTTATAACTTTTTACTTATATTATACAACTCTCTGGGCTAATTCAGCAGGTGACAAACTGATGGTATTTTTTCTTAAGTTTTCCTAGAAAATGGGCTTTGACATCACATGTGAATTGTCTCCCAAAATAAATTTGCGTGACAGGCCCAAATACAGTGGGTCCAAAGCCTGTTTTCTGACCTGAAGGATATCTTCATAACTTTGGATAGCTTCAGAATTTATGGATATCATAAATGTATTTTTTTTTTCTTTCTTTAAATTAAGTCATGCAAATGTATGCAATATTTCAACAATATAAATGTTGATTTAATTAGTGATGTGCCTTGAGACATAGACTAATTAACCCTTCTCTTGCTGAACATGACATGCCCTGTCTAAGCAAACAGTGTAGATCCAGATCAGTTGGGTTCTGAAGAAGCCAACTGATCTGAATCTGCACTGTTTGTCATTAAATATGTGAATTTCTATCAAAAACCTGGATGCAGTAATCTGATAGGCTGGAAATTTGAAGTGGGCGTGGCATCTTAATTTATTCAGCATGACAAGGGTTAAGATAAATCATTTTAACTCTTAGAACAGTTGTCACAAAATTAGCAGACAAAAAATTACTGTATTTACTGGGGCACCTTAAAATCTTGTCATGCTTTGCCTAAATTTGAAAAAAAAAAAAAACAAAAAAAAAACCCAGTTTATTGCCAGAACTGATGAATGAGTGCCAAACAGTCTAGACCCTGATCAAATGCCACATTCTATAATGTTTGGGTTTACTCCGTTTTCATAGGCTAGTCTGTCCCAATACTTTGGGTAATATTAAATACAGTGTGTTTTCCTTCAGTTTTTCACAGAAAATAGGGTTTGAAATTTTATATTATTGCCTTTGAAGTGTCAAGCCCTATGTATTTTTGGAAATATTAGAAATATGTTTAAATCTGTTGTCTGCTATTATTTAAATTTTACATGTTAAGGGTTAAATTTTACTATGCTTTAACCCTAGTCCTGCTGAACCCAGATATGCCCTGCCCTTGCAAACAGTGCAGATCCAGATCAGTTGGCTTCTTCAGAAATCATCTGATCTGGATCTGCACTGTTTGTTGATATTAAGCACTGTTTGTTGATATTAAGTATGCGAATTTAATCAGCAATCAGGATCAACTAGTCTGATTGGCTGAAAATTAGAAGTGGGCATAACATAGCTCTATATATGAGGGGTAGTAGTGAATATTTTTCTTATTTCTCTACAAAAATATATGTTGCAGATACTCCTAAGAAGTGCCTCTAATGAGTATACATGACATATGTTTTCTTGGAGAAATAAGAAAAATATCATGACTTTTTTATTGAAAAAAATGTGTTATCAGGAACTATGCTTTAGAGATCTACAGCCACGAAATAGCAAACAATTTAAAACATTTTCCCCTGAAAACTAAGCTTGGCATTATTCGTAAAATTTGTGAAGTAATAATGAGTGCAGTATCAGGCTGTATTTTCTAGAAAAAATGAGAAAAATTATCACTGCGTGTCTGCTATTTGATATCAGCAACAGAATCAAGGCTTATTACAATTATTTTTATTTCAATCATAATGAATAGGGGTGGAGTGTGAAATTAATTTGCGTGACTTTAAATATTCTAATTTAGTGATGAAGTTAATCAGACTTAAGCTGACTTATGCAATCTTTCACTAGTTTAGTTTAATTAAACGTTAGCAGAAGACTTTAAACAATATTTTTCTTATGTATTTTTTTTTTTTTTTTTTATCTTTTTCCCATTGAAAAAAGAGCTTGACATGTAATGCAAATAATACAGGAATATAAAGCCCAACCATTCATGCAGATTGAGATGTTTTAAATGAAATAATTGTTAAGTCCCTTTTCAAGAAACAATAAGGAAAAATATCACTATGTGACATTGGGCCCACATCAAGTGAAAATGTGACCAGACATATAGGGTCCAAATTAGGACCTACTTTAAATTTGCCCACTGAATGCTGAACAGCAGGCTGTTATGAAACTATGTAGACTTTATTTGAACTTCCCATAATTTCTCCCCACCACCCACTTATTCCCCCTTTTACTATATAAAATGGTGAATTGGTTGGGGTGTTTGGCAGGAACCTGAATTCTGAATAAATGAAGCATTTGTATGGCTGTTTAAAACCTCAGAAATAACATGAAATCTTTGTTTACTGCCCTAACCTGCTGAGCCCGGATATGTCCTTCCTTCGCAAACAGTGTAGATCCAGATCAGTTGGATTTTCTCCTTTTTGAAGGAACATATTTACATTACATAAATGATAACATTGCTATAATTCAAAGAAATTGTGACTTTTTTTTTTTTTTTTTTTTTTTTTTTTAAGGTTTTCATTTTCATTGGCATGACATATTACTGGTGGCGCATGAAAGACTTTGTGCTGTAAGCCTGATGCTTTACATACATTTTATGTCAAGAGAACCTTTTGCTCCATTGATATGCCAAAGGCAGAATCATATAATAAATGTGTGAGGATTTTCTTTATTTTACCCAGAACACATTACGAAAACACACCAAAAACTGAAAGTTTTCAGATAAAAATTCCAATATTTTTCATATTTCTGCTCAAAACATAGATTGTGGGTACTCGTTAGAACTGCCTTGCTGAGGCAGTTCTAACGAGTACCCACAACCTATGTGTTTTAGCGTAAATAAGAAAAATAATGTATACCCTTGTAAACCCCAGTTTTACTATATACTAGGTATGTTTTCGTGATGATGTTACAGAGTTTGTTATTCCATTTCCTTTCTCTACAATCCTCGGCCTAGTAGCATTTAAATAAAAAAAAAACAACTGCAAACATTGAAAGAATGTGGCATCTGATCTGGGTCTACACTGCGTGTCATGACATGAGCAATCTATGGTATCAGAAGCAAAATAATTTAATGGAGATATTAACCAATTGTAGTCTGGAGACCCATAAAAGGGTAATTGGCAAACAGTGCAGACCCAGATCAGATGCCGCAGCATGCACTGTTTGCAAATTGTTTAGCCATTTTTCTCTAGGAATATCTAAATCTCATAGCCCAATGTACCTAAAATTGAAATTGGACTTTTCCAGTGTATAGTATGGGAGAGTCTATTCAGTCTATCATGTCTTAAAAAAAAACAAAATAATAAACAAGTCATAATTTCTTTGAATTATAGCAATGTTGTCATTTATTTAAAGTAAAAATATTTCTTTAAAAAGGAGAAAAACAGCCTGAAAATATCGAACAGGCAAAAAACAGCATGTTTTTATCTCTTGGTAGTATGAATTGTAATACATCATATTTTTATTAGCAAATTGAAACAATTTGTGCCTTTGTTTTAATGTTTTCTTTTTTTTTTTTTTTTTTTGCATGATTCATATACATGTATCTATACTATGACAAAGCAGTTAAAATTGATGGGGTAATTAACTTATATCACAATTTTTAAAATCTTCTTAAAATGTTATCTGCTAATGATGAAATTAACCAAAGTAAAGGTCATCAGTAAAGTAACCTTGGAATATGAAGACAAGACAAGAAATGTTTGGTACAAAGTGTGAATGAAATCTTACATAATTGTACTTGGCATAGAAAAATGACTTCATTCAGTTCTGATTCAGAGGATTCTTGTGCTTATGTTTCAATCAAACATGTACATTTTGAGCCTCCTTCAACAAAAAAAGGTGTTTCATCATACATCAAAGGTTAGTTTAAGACTTTTATTATTTGGGCCCTCCAAGTAGAAAAACAATTTTATTTCATATGCAACCAGGTTAGAGTCAGATCACATTCTGATCAGGATCTGCAGTGTTATAGCTAAGTGCAATAAGGATGGCTTCTACAGTAAAACCTTGATGACTCAAACACTGATGGCTCGTTTACCGTGGTAAATTCGAACTTGTTTTTGAGTCCCTAGGAAATTCTTCCAACAGCTCAAGAAAACAAATATTTAGGGATATTTTAGGATTTTTCTCCTATTCTATCATAAAAATGTATGTTGTGTGTACTCATTAAAATTGCCTCATTGAGGCAGTTCTAATGATTAAACTCAACATACCATTAATTTTATAGAAGAACAAAAAGACATCATATATTATTTTCGTTTGTCTCCTAACCTGGCACTATGATTAACCCTCAGTGGCTCAAACTACCCATATCTAGAATGAATTTCCATGGTCCAAAAGATGTTTGAGCCATTGAGGTTCACTGTACCATGCTCACAGAAAAATAGACCATTCATGTACATAAAATTATGTACTAGGAGTTTTTATGTACTTACCGTATTTACCTTAAATATTCAAATATTTAGGCAAAATATGGTAAGCTTTCAGAATCAGAATCATCTGCCAGTCTGAAAAATGGAGACAGACTGAATCCTGCACACATGGGCCCTTTTCTTTTTTAGTTATTACTGTGCACATTTATCCCATAATAAGGCAGCTTTTATGCTGATGAAGATTGGATTATTGATTATTAAATATTGTATTAAGGCTTAATTAACCATTCCGGGTAAAATTTTCAGCAGACAACATTTTGTAATATTTTTCTTATTTTTCCTAGTAAACAGGATTTGACATTTCATGCAAATTGTCTCCAGTGGAGACAATTTGCTTGAAATGTTGAATCCTGTTTTCTGAGAAAAATAAGAAAAATATGATCAAATTGTTGTCTGCTGAATTTGCCCAGAGAGTGGTAAAAATTTAATGCACTATGGCCTTTTATTAAGTCTGTGTTTATTAATCTTTAACTTTCTGAAGCTGAAAAGCAGCAGCCGACATTTCTTTCCATATTTACCCTAAATAGTGGGACTCCTTAATATTTACCATTCGGCTAATTTAGCAGATGGCAAATTGGTGATATTTTCTAATTTTTCCCAGAAAAAAAGATTTGACATTTCATGCAAATTGTCTCCATTGGAGACAATTT
Source organism: Anodontia alba (assembly GCA_964016985.1). Classification (NCBI taxonomy): domain Eukaryota; kingdom Metazoa; phylum Mollusca; class Bivalvia; order Lucinida; family Lucinidae; genus Anodontia; species Anodontia alba. The sequence goes on from OZ024834.1 coordinate 68,714,609, forward strand.
GCATGAAATGTCAAATCCTGTTTTCTAGGAAAAATAAGAAACATATTTCTGTATGTAGTCTACTGAGAATTTTTCCCAGAGTGCTAATGAAATAAAATGTATTCTTAACATACTTGTCCTAAAGTTTAACCCTTGCAATGCTGAACCTAGATATATCCTGCCTTTGCAAACAGTGTAGATCCAGATAAGTTAGCTTTTGAGGAAGCCAGCCGATCTGGATCTGCATTGTTTGCGATTAAGTATGTGAATTTATAGCAACAATCCAGATCAAGCAATCTGATTGGCTGAAAATTAGAAGTGGGTGTGGCATCTTAATTTATTCAGCAGGACAAGGGTTAAAGATGTCCATTTTACTATATTTTATTGTGTCTAAAAATTAACTGCTGGATGAGTGACAGTTCTGTTCTGCTGCTGTCTCTGAGCTGGGTCTGTTCTGTTTATTCAGGTCTGCCTGTCCAAATACTTAGATTATATATGTTAGGTTGGGTAAATCTGGTACTTTGCACCAGTGGCGGATTTAGAGGGGGATCAGGGGGTTCGGTCGAACCTCCCTGAGAGTCCAAATTATTACATTTTCATGGGAAATTGTTAGAAAATATTGGTTGAATGGTCAAATCTAACCCCTCCGCAGCAAATTTGAACCTCCTGTCCAAAAATCCTGGATCCACCCCTGTGTACTGAAATATTATGCTTGACATATCAAACATTATTTTATAAAATATTACAGTTCTAATGTCTGGTCTTATAATATACAGTACTGGAGCAGCCTGTCAACCCATGCAAACATTTCTTACAAGAACCCTCAATATTGTTAACATTAAGCTATTGTAAATGTCCTAAAATTTTGAACACCAGCTTGTCTGAAAAAATGGCATATGCAAACAGTGTAGACCCAGATCAGACTGCTCTTAAAGGAGCAGTTTGATCAGGCCTACACTGTTTGCCTTTCCACCAAGTATTTTGGCAAACAAATGTATGGTATAAAGTGTTTGAAAGAATAGGACATTTACTGTATTCAAGATTTAGCAGATGACATTCTCTAAAATAGTATCATTTTCTGAGAAAATAAGGCTTGACATTTTGTGTGAATTGTCAGCTAGGCATATGATTCACATGAACTGTTAGGCCTCATTTTCATAGAAAAAAAAAAGAGAAATGTCATCTGCTACAATTTTGAATGGCGCTTTTAAGGTAAATTTGAATACCATATTTACCGTATATATTTGGACAGACCGGCCTGAGCAAACAGTGCAGATCCAGATGAGATGCCGCAGAATGCGGGTTCTCATCAGGGTCTATACTGTTTGCCACTCATCCAGCAATTTTTAGACTCAACACCAGTAGTAAATTGAAATTGTACTTATTCAAATTTTAGAACAAGTATGCTAATGAGTTGAGGTAGCCGAATACTTAGGATAAATATGGTTGTTTTACTTGGTGTTTGCTAAACTGGGCCCAGTTGTTCAAAGCTAACGATGTCGTTAGTTTAACGATTCGTTAAAATTTACGAGTGATACGCAAAAATGCTGAAATTTTTTGCTGAAAAAATGCGAGTAGCTTTTGCAGTGCAAAAGCTACTCACATTTTTTCAGCAAAAAATGTCAGAATATTGTATATTGAATCTGCTAAAACAGTTAATGAAATGACCCTTAACGAGCTCGTTAAGCTAACAATGCTTTGAACAACTGGGCCCTGGTGGCTCCACTATTTCAGAAATCTTTTCATTACTTCCCGGTTGGTACTTTATCAATAACTACTTGAATTGTTGTCTTTTCAGAACCAGACAAGATGTCAGCAGTTAGATGGGCAGAGAGTCGCCAAGGGCGAAAACTAGTCACAACAACTCAACATGTCAGTTTGATTGGCCAGAGCAAAAATGCCCAGACTGGTATGGTCAGCTATGAAGATCTGCTGATTGCACAATATTTGGATGAATTGAGAAATAACACCAGAAAGAAACCTGCTGACGAGTAAGAATTTTTTATTCATTTAATTAAATCCCTGACGTGCTGAATAAATTAAGATGCCACGCCCACTTCTAATCACCAACCAATCAGATTACTTAATCGAGATTGTGGATATAAATTCTCATACTACATGACAAACAGAGCAGATCCAGATCAGTTGGTTTCTTCAATCAGATTAGGCCTAAAATAAAAAAAAAATGTGTGTTTCAGGTTACCCGACCATGCCTTATTTTCACCCCTTACCCTAAAGTTTTTTAAGAATTCTTTGAGGATTCCTGGGAAATCCTGTGTTTGGCCGTACTGTTTCCTTATTATTTCCATATAAAAACTTTTGAGATAATAGAAATATTTTCCATCCTACCTTCCCTATTTTAGAATTCCATGTAACCGGAAACGCACATATTTTTTTTTTTTTTGGCCCTACTTAATCCAGATTGTGGATATAAATTCACATACTAAATGACAAACAGTGCAGATCCAGATCAGTCGGCTTCTGAAGAAGCCATCTAATCTAGATCTACACTGTTTGCAAGATCAGGGCATATCCAGGTTCAGCACAACAAGGGTTAACTCCAGCTTTGGAAAATTTGTTTGGTATGCTCACAAGTTGTCCTTGAATCAATCACTTCATCATTCCACAGAGTGATTGATATTTTACCCTTACAGAAAGTGTTGTGGTTGAAATCACAACACTTTCTGGTTGAAATCACAAAATCACAACACTTTAAAGTTGAAATTGCAACATCACAACACTTTCAAGTTGAAATCACAACACTTTATCAATGAACTTAAAACACTTTCCTACACAAATGATCCTCATGGGGTGACATGACGTTAAACCTAAAAATACTTTCCACAAGATACAAATCAGTCGTAAGATTTAAGGGAAGTTGATATACTTATGGGGGAGGCAACTCTGTCAAAACTTTTTGCCTCCCTTCTGAAAAGGGGTCTACTCTAAAAGGAAAGAATTTGCTTCCCTTAGAAGCAGATTCTTTCCTCCTAGAGTAGACCCCTTTTCTGAAGGGTTTTATGTGCAGGAAAACAAATAAGGAGTCATAAAAGTTGTTTCCCTAGTAAAATTGGTGGAAATTACGCCAAATGTACTATCCTGTCTCCTTAACTCAAAATTCAAATAATTTGATTGGTTGAACCTGAGTAATTATTTTGTTCTTATGCACCATATCCCCTGTGTTTACCTCCCCATTTGTTTGGAAGTGTATAGTAAAGACCCAGAACAGAGTGCAAAGCTGTGCTAACTGATTTGTTGTTTTTGCTTTTTGGGTTGATTGTTTATGGTCTAGCCATTATATACAAACACCCCAGGTAATGGTTTTTTATAGCCGAGCTATTGTAGCTGTGATGTCAGAGTGCTGTTGATATAGGGTTACCTGTAAAACCTGGACTGGGACATTTAGGACAGTCAGAGTGCTGTTGATATAGGGTTATCTGTAAAACCTGGACTGGGACATTTAGGACAGTCAGAGTGCTGTTGATATAGGGTTATCTGTAAAACCTGGACTGGGACATTTAGGACAGTCAGAGTGTTATTGATATAGGGTTATCTGTAAAACCTGGACTTCGGACATTTAGGACAGTCAGAGTGCTGTTGATATAGGGTTATCTGTAAAACCTGGACTGGGACATTTAGGACAGTCAGAGTGCTGTTGATATAGGGTTATCTGTAAAACCTGGACTGGGACATTTAGGACAGTCAGAGTGCTGTTGATACAGGGTTATCTGTAAAACCTGGACTGGGACATTTAGGACAGTCAGAGTGCTGTTGATATAGGGTTTTCTGTAAAACTTGGACTGGGACATTTAGGACATTGGCAAACAGCACAGACCCAGATCAGATGCTGCAGTCTGCAGCATCTGATCAGGGTCTACACTGTTTGCTTAAATTACAGGAAATTAAGATTTAAATGAAATAGTCCTAAGTCCCCGTTCAGGACCATTTCTCCAGCCTACACTCAGAGACAATCGACCCACCAGTGCTGTCAGTGCTTTGATTTTATTATTGTTCCTATAATTTGCCATGTAAAGTCTCCCATGGTGTACCCCTCATATACCATATTTACTCTACACACTTAGATCTCTCCTTGTTTTGGTGCCTCGGGAAGGCTGTGCTACGTTATTGTGGCATTTTCTGGGTATCTTCACTTATACATGTATGTTTTGTTTTTTGTTGGTTTTTTTTGGTAGAGTAGCCTTCAGATTGAAAGGTTGTTGGTTTATTCGCCAGCCAGATCATACTTAAGACTTCTTAAGCAACTTTTTCACTTGGTGCTCAACATTAAGAAGATGAGCTGGTACTGGTCGCACCAGTGTCAGTATGATTGGTGGTAGTATCACATCTGAGTGTTTTTTGGACACTGTAATTTGGTATCAGTTCCCACTATCATTTTCAGACACCATCACCATCATCACATGACAGAGAATTTTGACAGCAACGTTAAACCTCAATTCAAACAAAGAAAGTTATTCAGACACCTTAACCAATGCCATACTGAAAAAAATAAGATGCCACACCCACTTCTAATTTTCAGCCAATCAGATTACTTGATTCAGGTTTGTGATACAAATTCACATACTTAATGACAAACAGTGCAGATCCAGATCAGTTGGCTTCATCAGAAGCCAACTGATCTGGATCCACAATGTTTGCAAAAGCAGGGCATATCCGGGTTTGCCAGGACAAGGGTTAATATCTTGTCAAACTTGGTCTAAATTTGAACAGGTCCATTTTACAACTTATTCATGTTTCAGAAAGTGCTTGATCAGTGGTAAACTGTGTAGACATTTAGTGGCATCTGATCAGGGTCTACCATAACTCCAGATAAGGCACTTTTTTCAACTAAAAAGAGGTGATATTTTTCGTATTTTCCAAAAAATTATATGTTGTGGGTACTCCTTAGAAGCACTCGAGGCCCACAACATAAGAGCGGGTACCAGAGAAATAAGAAAAATATATATCTGATACCCCTCTTTGACCTATGGTCTACACTGTTTGCTCAGGCTTATCTGTCCAAATACATCAGGGCCCAGTTGTTCAAAACTTAACGAAGTTGTTAGCTAACGTGACATTAAAATTTCTATCTTGAAATATGACAAATACATTGACATTTTTTGCTGAAAAAATGTGAGTAGCTTTTGCATTGCAAAAGCTACTCACATTTTTGCAGCAAAAATATCAATGTATTTCAGGGATGTAAAATTCCACTCAGCAACTGGCATTTATGAGTAAATTTTAAGGCAGGGCGAGTGAGATTTTCAGAACTTTCTTTCCTTTTTCTTCATTTTTAGCATCTAAATGAAAACTTTAGACCTTAAGGGCGAGTAACTTTTGAGGGAATTTTACACCTCTGTATATATTTGAAAATACCTTAGCTACAACAGTTAATGAGTTTTGTCATCAACAAGCTTGTTAAGCTAATGATGCTGTGAACAACTGGGCCCAGGTAAATATGGTGGAAATTTTCATTGCTAAAAAAGCAAACAACAGTAGTATGAGAGATGTTTAAATATTTAAAGTATTATTGCAAATATGAACAAAATTGAATATGTCAGTGTTCCAGATAAGGCACTATTTTCAACTGAATTTTCTTCTCTCTGTATACATATACTGCCATATGCCCTCCTTAGGCAGGTCTTCCTAGGTAGAAACCAGTACTTCCTAGGTAGAAACCAGTACTTCCTAGTTAGAAACCAGTACTTCCTAGGTAGAAACCAGTACTAAGCATGTGGAAAAAGTGTCTTACTCAAGAACACAACACTTGGTGCTTACGAGGATCAATTCCACTTCCTATCGATCTCGAGTCTAATGCTTTACCACTGCACCTGAACACTCCATTGTGTTTATATTTGTCTTATTTCTCCAAGAAAAAGCTGTGGATACTCATTAGAAGAGCCCCTCTGAGATGTATGTATTTCTGGAGAAGGAAGAGAAAATATTTGTCTGGTTAACCAACTTACCTACTGTGCTTTAAACAGAAAATCGTTGTTTGCTTTGCGCTTTACAAAGAAGAAGTAAATTTGCTAACTTTTGTCATGTTTTAATGCAAAATGATTTGTAAAAAAAAAAAGTTGTTTTCTAGTCATTGGTTTTGAAAAAAATCAAGTATTTTAATTTTTACCCATAGAAAAAAATGAACACAAATGCAGAAGTCTGTAGGGTAGCTAACTATTTTTTTCTGAAATTTTCACAAAATTGTTGTGAAACATCAATTATTCAAATTCAGCAAAGAAAAGTAAAAAATATTTTCTCAGACATAATTTCCAAAAAATCACTTTACCATAGAAATTGCATAGGTCAGACCAATTTTAGCAGTGGTAAAACATCAGACCATAGATCGAGCTATGAAATATGTCATATTTATCTAAATTATTGGAACATAGTTACCTGAACAAAACAGTCTTAAAGGAGCAGTTTGATTTGGATCTACACTGTTTGCCATTCTTACAGGTGTGTTTCAGACCAAAAAATATACCATATTAATTCCAGATGTTGTAACAAGGTTGCCTTAGCAAACAGTGTAGACCCAGAACAGTTTGATCTGGGTCTACATTGTTTGCCATTCTTCCAGTGTGTTTCAGACTGAAATGAAATATATTGAAATATACCATATTAAGTTTTATTCTAAATATTGGAACAAGTTTGCCTGAGCAAACAGTGTAGGCTCAGATCAAACTGCTGAAGCAGTTTGATCTAAGTCTGCACTGTTTGCCATCCCTCCAACACATTTTGGAGCCTGGGCCTGGATAGCCCAGACATATGTCCCTGGTTTGTCATCCCTGCAGCCCAGCTTTGATTCCTGGTGCTTGCATTTGGCAGGGTAGTAGTCCCCCACCAAGGTAGGTGGCTTTCTCTGGGTACTCCCATTTCCTCCACCTCCTAATGCCACCAAATGCCAACATCCACTCATTTGAGAACACACAGAAGTTTCTGTGTAATCAAAGTAAAATAAATAAAAGTTTAAATTTAGAGACATTTTCAAGAAGTCAAAATCAATGCACTTGTTCAAACTTAGGATATAGATGACAGTGAATAATGAGTTCCTATATTTAATGTAAATATTGTAATACAATCTACTTAAAACTGATTTTCTTTTAACCCTTTAAGTGCCAACTAAAATTTATAGCAGATGTCATTCAAATTTTTTTTTTTTTTATTTTTCCAAGAAAATAAGTCTTGTCATTTCATGTGAATTGCTGCCAGGCAATCAATTCACATTAAATGTTAAGTCTTGCTTTTCTGAAAAATAAAAAAAAAATATGAAAATGTTGTCTGCTGCATTTGTGATTGGCACTTTAAGAGCAACATTACAGAAGCTCTTCGCTCTTTCTAAATTCTACTTCTTTTTGATGAAGTGCTTGATGAAATTGACATCTGAACTAAAAATAGAAAGTTTTACTAATCAAATTAAAGGAAAGGTTGTTTTTTTTTTCAGACTATGAGTTTGGACAAGTCGCAGATTCGATACCAAAGCTTATATTACCACATTTGACCTACTTACCCACATTATGCACTTAGGTTTTTCAAAAATACTGGGAAAACTTGTAATAAAATACGAGATGTACTTACCTATACTTAAGGTACACTTAAAAAAAAGAGATCAGTGAAGGACTTATCAAATGATGCTTATTCACTGTTGTGGGTACTCATTTGAATTACATCAAAAAAACATAATGTCTTTCTAAGAAGTAAACAAAAAGTACACTGGCTATAATCTGAAGACTAGGGAATTGCTTAACCGTGAGCTGATAGGAATATGTGTTACAATTTGGTTGAATATGGTATTTTATGTATCATAGCTCTAGTTTAGGTTATATTCATGGTAATAGTTTGGAATAATGTTTGTTATTTTTGCACCAAAACAGTTATTAGACATGCTCACTAGTATCATCTTGGTAATTTTCTTCTGAATATGCCACAATCTCTTTATAACACTGCTGGAGCCAAAGCAAAAACCATGTTGCATCCAAACAAAAATGTATAGATTATATAGAAAAATGACATCTTTGTTTGGATACAACACTTTTAGGGTCCACCTTTAAACAATCTTATATTTGAAACCATCTTATAATGAACCATCGTATAAAGAAGTTACTGTGTGCTCCCTTTCTTTGGACCTTTGGTGTATAACAGGTGCCTTTGTGATTGTCTCATCACGAAAACATACCTATATAATTTTGACCCCCTTAAACCCCACTTTTATATAGTAAAACTGGGGTTTACAGGGGTATACATTATTTTTCTCATTTCTGCTTAAAACATAGATTGTGGGTACTTGTTAGAAACGCCTCATTGAGGTGGTTCTAACGAGTACCCACATTCTCTGTTTTGAGCAGAAATATGAAAAATACCAGAAATTTTTAGCTGAAAATTTTCATTTTTTGGTAGTAAAATTTTCAGTATATTTGAATAGGCGTGTTTTCGTAATGTTTTTATCTCGGCATTATATCATTGTTTTATTCATGTTTTTGGTTTACATGTGTTCAGGTTAAAAATCTTATTTTATGTTATTTTTTCTTCTGTAGCTCCAAGCCATCACCTTACACCCAGAAACTGCCTCATTCTGATTACACTTACAAATTCCGACAACGACGGCCCATGTCAGCCACCATGCCCACAAGCGGTTCAGGAAAACCTAAAATTGATGCTAAGTTTATAGCAGACCCTAATCTTTGGGATCCAGCTACCCCTAGAGGAGAGGACGAAGGGACTGAGAAATTCACACCTATCATCACTGAGAAATCTCTGAGGACCAGGCCTTCTAGTGCTCCTGTCAAAAAGTCCAGGTAATACAGTCCACTAGTTATTGAGGGTGGTTGGGTGAGGCAAAGGTGTTGTGTATCTTGTGTTACTGGGGCGTCTAACTGATATTGGCTTACAATTGGGCAAGGCCTGCTATCATTTCAGCAGGTATGGGTAGAGGGGGAATGTATTTATTTCTTCTGTTTCTTCACTTTCATTCATTTGTCTCTTTCTCCCCTGTCCCTCTCTTTCATCTACTTTACTACCTCTATCTTTTTCCCTTTCTCTGGGAGATGACGCAAAATGACCCACAAGGATTGCTGTGTTGTTAAACTCCAACATAACACAATCAGCCACTCTCGTTATCTTGAAGGGTCACTCTGAAATACTTTGAGAGATCCGTAGCTTGACACATAGCAGATTTGCAGAATTGAATAAAAAATAAATCGAACGACCACATTTCACAAATGAATATGTAATTTGACTCCTAAAGTTAGAGATATATTGAAAATATTGTGGAAAAGAGGAAAAATTGCTCCTTAGGAGCAATTTCTCCTCTTTTCCATAATATTTTGTTACCTGTTGTTAGATTTCCATGTTAAAACAGGGACCAGATTTTCATTTCGAGATAAGCAGTTATTCGTGATAATGAGAGTTGACTATGTATGGGCCGTGCCTTGCGAAAACGTCTTCGGTATATGCGAACAGCAACAGTTCAGATCAGCCTGCACATACACGCATCTGATCAGGGCCTTAACCCATTGTAGTCGGTAGACCTGTAAAAGGGTAATTGGCAAACAGTGCAGACACATATCAGATGCCTCAAAATGCGGTGTCTGATCAGGGTCTGCACTGTTTGCAAATAGATTAGCCTTTTTTCTCTAGAAATATTTAAACCTCATAGCCGTACGTACCTAAAATTGAAATTGGACTCTTCCAATATATAGTGTGGGAGAGTCTATTCAGTATACAATGGGTTAACTGTCTGCTAACAGAATCATTAGATACTGCAGAATGTATGAATGGAGAGCAAAGGCCAGGATGATAATTTGGGCATGTGAAGGATGATCTGAGTGTGTGCATTTTGCGCATGTTCAAAGGCACTTTTTTGCTTGACACGGCAAATAGATGTGATATATCATTGTCATAAGATGTCATTGTTGCATGCTAGGGTAATGTAGTATTATCATATGCTAGTGTAACGTATGATTATAATATGCTCAAGTAATGTAATATTATGATATGCTAGTGCAGCATGGCATTAGCGTAAACATCATTTTCGAGGACTGACAAATTCTGATGTAAATCCCAATAGAATGCATCAGTTGTTTTGTTATATGCTCTACAAATACCAAACAGAGCACAGAAACTGCTTTGAAACTCTTCCAAGCTTATCTTAGAGAAAAGGAATGGCCTGAAAATTTTGAAGCTGTGCTTACTTCAACACTGGATGACCTACTTCCAATGAAACACTATTCCATGAAGTATACCAGCAAGATATTTTTGGGGGTGAAGCAATAAAATACAATCTCCTGAATATTGCCTTTTACTGGCCATATGTGGTATTTTGTATGATCCCACAATACCGCATTCATTCAGAAATAAAACAATGTATCTGGATACCCGTCATAATTAGAAGTTTTTTTTTTTGTTTTTTTTTAATTGTTGTTGTTTTTAAATCAGTAGATGTGTGAACATTTGAGTTTTAGATAAAAAAAACAAAACTTTTAGAAAATACATGTATAGTAAATGACCTAAAATAATAAACACTTATTTCATACATTTTTTCTCTATTCTTTTGATGAAGTTTTTTATGTTCTTGTTTTACAAAATACATGGTGAAATGACAAACAGCGAAGGCCCTAATCATACTTCTCCTTCAGGATAATATTGATTTCTGTCAGAAAAGATGCATGAAATTTTAGTGCAAATCATCGTGTATTGTCGGAGGATGAGCGTCTGTGGCTGTTAGTTATACACTACAAAACATTCATTTAGAACTATATGTATTTCTGTTTTCAGATATCCGCGACCAGTCAGTGCTGCTTCTCAAATATCACTTTATGGTCGTAGACCTTGGTCAGGAAAATCAATGTATGCAGGTATGTAAGCAGAGAGCATAATTAATATAAGTGGGTTATCAGGTAAATATTTTTTATTTCTCCATGAGGCACTTCTAATGAGTAGCTACAATGTATGTTTCATGGAGAAATCAGAATATATCAATGTGTTGTTTTGTTGTTTTTTTTTGTTGAAAAAAAAAACAAAAAACTGTGGACATGCAATTTAACCCATTGTAGTCTGGAGGCCCCTAAAAGTAAATGGCAAACAGTGCAGACCTAGATCAGATGCTGCAGAATGTGGGATCTGATCAGGGTCTTCACTGTTTGCAAATGGTTTAGCCATTTTTTTCTCTAGGAATATCTCCTAGCTGGGCATACCTAATATTGAAATTGGACTCTTCCAATATATAGTATGGGGGAGTCTATTTAGTCTACAATATAAAGATATGAGCTAGGCCATGTGAAAATGTCCCTTAGAGGCTTATGTTCAGGTAATGAAGACCAAGAGCAATATTATGGTACACTTCAACCTCTTTATAACACGGTTCATTATAACACGGCTTTGGTTATAACATGGTTCAAAGATGGATCCCAAAAATGTATAGATTATATTGAAAAATGACCATAAATGGTCATTTTTCAATATAATCTATACATATTTGTTTGGCTATGACACGTTTGTTTAACTAACATGGTTTATGCTATGGACCCCAACAATAATGTTATAAAGAGGTTGTGGTGTATTTACCCTACATATTGGGACACTTTAACTCCTTACGATGCTTGCCAGAATGGAGCATGTCTATTTAACTACCTTTAAGTGGAAAACTGTGTAAACCCTGATCAGATCCCACATTCTTTGGCCTCTTACATAGCTCTTTTCAGTCCAAAAGTATTGATAGTTTTCTTATTTCTTCACGAAAACATATGTTGTGGGTACTCATTTGAGGTGCTTCACTGAGGCACTTCTAATGAGCACCCACAACATATGTTTTCATGGAAAAATAAGAAAAATATTTAACTCATACCCACTCGTCGAACCTACCTCTGTGTGAGGTGGGTCTGAATTGTTTGCTCAGACTTGTCTGTCCCAATTCTTATGGTAAATATGAGATGTGTTATTTGAAAACGGCCATTATAGCATATGTAATTTACAGCAAATGTTCACTCAGGTAAGTGGTAGGCCAAAGAATTAGACATAGCTTTGTTTTAGGGCCAAGCATGCCCACTGAAAATTGATTTGGTAGAAAGTCCAAAAAGCCTTTTTTCTTGAGACGTGGCTCATATGTTATGCCAAATACATCATCCTTTCACATTCTCAACAACCAAGGTTTTGAATTAATGATTGCATATATGTGTTGCTTCTGATATGATGATAATTTTAAACTTCAGTTCATAGATTTTTTGATGCAATTTGGTCAGGATTTACACTATTTGTGTGAGAAAAAGTTAGGTTCCTCCATTGAGCCCCTTCAAGGAGGGATTGCTGACGGGCAAATTTCGTCAATTTTTGACAGAGTTATCTGTCTATGACACATCCAGACATTATCTTTTTCACCAAACTTGGTATGTGCATTGATATTGTGGAGATTGTTTTGGGATTGCTAATGGGAAAATTTTGTCAATTTGTGATAGAGTTATCTGCAATACCGCTGTATTTTAGTTTAATAATGTGAGTAAATCTCAATGGATTTTCACTAAATTTGATATGTGCATTGCTGTTGTGGAGATCTGATTTGGATTTGCTCATAGGCAAATTTTATCAGTTTTTGACAGAGTTATCTGCCCATGACATGATAATGGTGGGGTGTTATCATTTCCCGTTTTTATTTAATTTTAGGAAGAAGAATCAAATCTCAGTACAAGAAGCAGCCACACACAATCAGAGTAACAGCATTTAAGAATGGAAGCAGGGAACCATTTGTTCGACTTGCAGCTCCTAACATGAAAATGGTGAGTAAATATTATTAAATAGAGATTTAAAAAAACAATACTTAGGTATTTTGTTCTTTAATAGGCTGATTTTCTTGACCCATTTCTGATTTTGTCAGTGGACTTCAGTCAAACTTGGCTTTTTGATGAAGTAGTCAGATTCTGCAGTATTCACATTGTACCAGATTCTTCCAAATACATTTAAGGGGACTGGATACACTTTCAGGGGAGGCAACTCTTTCAATCCGTTTTTGCCTCATTTCTGAAATGGGGACTACTTTTAACCCTGGCCTGCTGAACCAGGATATGCCTTGAATTTGCAAACAGCGTAGATTCAGATCACTTGGCGTCTGAAGAAGCCAACTGATCTGGAAATGCACTGTTTATCATTCATTGTGTGAATTTATATCAACAACCGGAATCAAGCAATCTGATTGGTGGACAATTAGAAGTGGGTGTGGCATCTTAATTTATTCAACATGGCTAGGTTAAAGGAAAAAAAGTTGCTCAAGGCAAACTCTTTCCTTTTAGAATAGACCCTTTTTCAGAAGAGACTTGATATGCAGGAAATGAAACTGAATGTCACTTCATTTGTTTCCCTTGTAAAAAAACGGTGGGAAATCTACACACTATATCCTGAATCCTTAAGCAAAGATATTACAATTTTATAAAAGAAGATAGCGATAAAAACAGAGAAGAATATTGGTATGACCAGGGTGCTTCAAGAGAAAACTAATTAACCAATTTATTCCAAGTAGATTCTTCTATTTTAACTCATAGAACAGGTTCATGTCCTACATAAGGGGTGTCTGGTTAGTTTTTATTATTGTCATGTTTTGTAGAAATATCTGAACCTAATGCAAACAGTGTACCCCCTGATCAGATGCATCATTGCCGCAATCTGGGTCTACACTGTTTGCTAGTGTCCCTTTTATGGGACGCTAGGCTTATATGGGTTAATATCTTAGATTTTGTAACCACTTGTTATTTGGTTTTGACCGACTGGTTACAGACTGATAATCAGTTACATTTCGTGCTCTTAGAGCACCATTCAAAATTGTAGCAGGTGACATCCAAAAATAAAAAAAAAATATCCTTTTACAATTCCAAGAAAAGAATAAATAATATTGCTTGTAAAAGGTTAAACAAGGAGTAAATAGGGGGAAAAAAACTAAAAAAAACAACAACAAAAAACAAAAAACAAAAATATTAGAATGAAAAATGAATTTATGACACAGATTAAATAAAATATGCATGTGCATGTAATTTTATATTTCAGCTTTTAGAATTTTGTACAGACAAGTTAGGATTGCCATTTGCTGCACGTCGTGTATTTCTGGAAGATGGTGTAGAAGTATTTGATGAAAAAGATATACCAGTTAATGCAGAAGTTTATATATCACTGGGAGAAAATTACAAAGATCCGTATGCCTTGACTAAAAGTAAGAATCATTTAAAGCAAAAATCTGGGCCCACTTGTTCAAAGCTAACGATGTCGTTAGATTTGTTAAAATTTACATTGAGTGATACGCAAATATGCTGAAATTTTTTGCTGAAAAAATGTGAGTAGCTTTTGCAGTGCAAAAGCTACTCACTTTTTTCAGCAAAAAATATCAGAATATTGTATATTGAATCTGCTAAAACAGTTAATGAAATGACCCTTAACGAGCTCGTTAAGCTAACAACGCTTTGAACAACTGGGCCCTGATGTTTAGGTGTATGGCTACTTATTGCGAAGGGAAATATCTTTTGCAGATGAAGTTGCCCCTCTAGTCACCATCATCATAATCGGATTTTTGATTAACATGCAGGTACAGGGGCAACATCCACATCAGTGGGCCCCCTTCCAGATAGCTGGTTTGCTGCACGCATGGCAGATCTCACACCAGATGTCCACATATTACTATCCTGAGGGTTGATAGCCGAGAGCTTCCACTCTCTGCAATCCCTCTCTGTCAGCTGCTTCCATGTCATTTTGGGCCTCCCAGGCCCACGCTTTCCCTCAACCCGTATGTGAAAGGTTGTCTTGACTGCACCATTGGAGCAGCCTTCTCTCCTTCAGAATGAGGTCCAGATCCTCAATGCCAAGCCGCGCAAGTAGTTCATTGGACCTGGTGGTGACAACATCTTGCGACCTGACATTGCAGATCTGTCTGATCATTGGCCTGTCATTCCGCTGCAGACGTTGGAGGTTTGGTTTTGTCAATGGCCAAGTCTCACTGGCATGGAGCATTGTGCTCAGCACACAAGAGCTGTATTTGGATTTATTTAACAGTAGCCCTCGATGAGAAACGTGGCAAGTATTTACAAATCTGACTAGCAAAGTGTGAAGGCATATCTACTTGCATGAAATGTAATCTGTGAATACATTTAGATTAGACTTATGGAAATATGGTCTGTTTGCAAGAAACGTTTTGTCTTAGCTGAAAATTCTACTTGGATTTTAATTTGCAGAAAACATTACCTGATCATTTGTGATTCCAGTGAAAATTTTTAAAACTAGTAAAATTCTAATATGAGTTCTTTTATTATTTTTTATCAAAGTAATACAGTTGACTCTCATTATCTCGACTCACAAGGGACTCACTGAAACACTTCGAGATATCCATACCTCGACATATCAGAGTTGAGAGAGTGAGGAAAACAATAAATTGAACAACCATATTTAACAAATGTATATGTAATTTGACTCCTGAAGTTAGAAATATATATATATAAAATAATGTGGAAAAGAGGAGAAATTGCTCCCTAGGAGCAATTTCTCCTCTTTTCCACGTTATTTTGTAACCTGTTGTCATAGTTTCATGTTAAAACAGGGACCAGATTTTCACTTCGAGATAAACGGTAATTCGAAATAAGCGAGTTCAAGATAACGAGGTCGACTGTAGTAAGTTGTCTTGAACTGTTGTTATCATGATAAGGACTGACATTATTATGTTTGTATATTGAAATATTGAAATTTTTAATGATATCACATTAAAAATACTTTTACCTCAAAACAGTACTTGGTTTAGCATTTTGAAAAATGATGTATATTTGTTTGCTGGCAAGTTAGAGAGAACTCACAAAACTTTTATATTGCTTTTCAGGAAACATTATTCTCAGCAATGGTGCTAAGTGGACACTTACTGGTGTGATGTTACCTGAGGAGGGGAAGAAGAAAGTCTCAAAACCAAAACTTTCCAAACGGCTCAAGTATGTACCGTATTTGACCTAATTACCACACATACCCCTATTAGTGCACAGTCAAGTAATTCTGTAGTCTTCAAATTACAGCCTGTGTACTTTTTGTCTACTTCTTTAGATAGGCATATGTTGTGGGTACCCATTTGAATTGCATCAACTTGTCGATGCAATTCAAATGAGAACCCACAATATATACTTTTATAAAGAAAATAAAAAAAAAAAAAATAAGAAAACATCACATTAGCATCAGATAAGATAAGCCCCTCACTGCTCTTTTATTTATGTGTACCCTTAGTATTTGTTTGTGTTGAGGTTTTACGGCCCAGTCAACCCAATGGGGTCATGTCGAGCGCGGTCAGTTTACCTAACCAACGTTTACTGGGCAGGCTTAGTCCTCTAAGCTGTTAACCAGTATTGTGCACATTCTTTCGCCAGAAACTGACAACTGCCCTTCTTGAATCAGCGGAAGGGAGAGAATGACTGTAGAAAATATTTCATGATCAATCTCCACGAAAGAATGTTGCCGACCTCGGCGGGGGTTGAACCCGCGACCTCCTGGTCTCCAGTCGGACGGCGCATCCAACTGAGCCACCGAGGCCGGCATACCCTTAGTATAGGTGGATACATATTTTACCACAAGTTTTCCAAGTAATTTTGAATAATTATTGGGGCACCATTGCTCATTACCATACATGTTCTAACATTTTAACCCCTCTCTGGCTGAACATGACATGCCCTGTCTTAGCAAACAGTGTAGATCCAGATCAGCTGGCTTCTGAAGAATCCAACTGATCTGGATCTGCACTGTTTGTCATTAAATATGTGAATTTCTATCAAAAACTCAGATCAAGTAATCTGATTGGCTGAAAATTAGAAGTGGGCATGGCATCTTAATTTATTCAGCATGACAAGGGTTGACAAGTCCATTTTGCTATAGTAAATCACTTTTAAAATCAGCCAGAGAAGGGTTAAAATGTTAGAACATGTATGGTAATGAGCAATGGTGCCCCAATAATTATCTTAAATATGGTACATGTCTTTTTTTATCTTTGTAGGAAACTTGCCGACAAAAAGAGCGTGAGAATTATTGTATACAGGAATGGGAAATGTACAGAACCAGTGGAAGTACTAGCAGAATTACATAAAATGCAAGAGGTATGTTTATACAGTTTTATTTCCTAAAATATGGGAAAGTCCCGATACATAGGATACTCTTTATAAGACGATTCATTATAAGACAGTTTTCAATATGAGAAGGTTTAGAGGTGGACCCAAAAAGTATTGTATCCAAGCAGAAATGAATAGATTATATAGAAAAATGACCATTTATGGTCATTTTTCTCTATGATCAGTTCATTTTGTTTGGATACAATATACAGTTTCCTATATAATCTATACATTTATGTATCCCAACAAAAATGAATAGATTATATAGAAAAATGACCATTCATGGTCATTTTTTTGTATATAATCAATTCATTTTGTTTGGATAGGGTTGTTTAACTAACATGGTTTTTGCTTTAGATCCCAGCATTAGTGTTATAAAGAGGTTGTGGTGTACACTTTGCGTAGATACCTGTAAAAGCACTGGATATGAATAAAAATGGCTTGATATGATAACACAAAACAACTTTTCCTTGAAAACAGAATGAAAAAGAATCAAAAGAAAGTCATCATCTTATGAATTTATGAACATATCCCAAAGGGTTTTAATAAGTTTTACCATAAAAATAACCTTGCATGAAAACGTCTGAGTGAAGATACCCAGGAAATGCCACAATCATGAAGCACAACTTTCCCGAGGTTCCAAAAGAAAGAGAGACAAGGAATAAGAAATGACAAAACAATTACCACATATGAAATCACCAATGCACAAAGAACTGCAACAGAGGTACCACCCTGGAATGGTCAGTTGGAAAACTTCTTGGGGGCTTAAACCAGCAATGGTAGATTTGGTGGGGAGGGGATCATTGAACCTCCTTCTCCCCTAGAGTCCTATTTTTTTCATTTTCATTGGGAAATCTTAGAAACTATTGGTAAAATGGTCAAATGGAACCCGCTTAGCAAATTCGAGCTACATGTCCAAAAATCTTGGATCCGACCCTGACCAGTTTTACTCACACAAAACCTCACACTTAATTCTGATGCATTCCAAAATTATTTTGCATCAGAATTTCCAAATTTGCACAATATTATGGCATATCATTAAAATGATCCAAATGAGATCATTCTAAATCAAGTCGTATATATCTGCCTATGGAGACATTAAATATCTTTCTACTATGACTGCTGATTTTTACATATCCGTATTTGTTCATTCCAGCTTTTAAGAAACTTTTTGATTATTTTTAGTTTCTGGTAGCATGCACAGGGAAGTTAGATCTCAGGAGCCATGCTAGAATACTGTATGACTGGGAAGGAAATGAGATTACCACACTAGCAGAAAGTAAGTGTTTCCTAAATGCTTTATTTTCAGTGAATTTAACACTTTTCATGCCTCGGTGGCTCGGATGCGCCGTCCGACTGGAGACCAGGAGGTCACGGGTTCAACCCCCGCCAAGGCCGGCAACATTCTTTCGTGGAGATTGATCATGAAATATTTTCTGCGGTCATTCTCTCCCTTCTCCTGATTCAAGAAGGGCAGTTGTCAGTTTCTGGCAAAAGAATGAGCACTATACTGGTTAACCACTTAGAGGACTAAGCCTGCCCAGTAAACGTGTGGTTAGGTAAACTGACCACGCTTGACATGACCCCATTGGGTTGACTGGGCCGTAAAACCTCAACACAAACAAACATGCAGGGTAAAAATTTCAGCAGACAACATTTTGAATTATTTCTTATTTTTCCTAGAAAACAGGATCTAACACTTCATGCAAATTGTCTCCTTATTCCTAGAAAATAGGATTTGATACGTCATGCAAATTGTCTCCTAAGGAGACAATTTGCATGAAGTGTTAGATCCTATTTTCTAGGAAAAATAAGAAAGTATCATCAGTTTGTCACCTGCTGAATTTGCCCATGGCATGGTAAATGATAATGAAGCATGCCATAATTGTGGGCTTGGGGGTGGGGTTGGGTTTGGGAGTCGGGAGACTGGAGGAACACTTTATGTCAGCGCAATCTAATTGGGGCAGATATCTTATTTCTGTGGCTTATTTGATAGTCAACAGTTTGTAATGTGACTGGTACAAAAATAAATTTATAATGCTTTTGACTTATATTTTTAAATTTCCTTCCTCTTTACAGCTCCAATTTTAGATGAATGTCTTCAACCAGGAGGTACTTATGTTCTTGGGCCAGTTTGGGTGTCAGTAGGAGAGGGTTTTAGTCCCTCAGGAACAAGAGATTTCATCATTACCATCAGAGAAGTAATCAAAACGAGGCTGAAGGAGGCAAAGCTCTTCAGGAAAGAGGTAAGATTAATGTTGCTTTTTCTTTTTGTTATGATATTTTTTTTTTTATCCCATTTAGAAAATGTGTTCTGGATACTCTTCTTATCTAAAGCTGTGGACTTGGCCAGCTTCATCACACTGAACAAAGCACACTGTAAGTGTACAGAAGTACCTCTCTGAATGGTCGCTTCTCAACAAGAACATTTTTTCTGAGTTACCCAAGTGCTCTTATACTATATATTTAACATCTTTAAGGATATCAAGAAAAATGAAAATACTGACAGCACTGGTAGGTTAGGAGTGTAGGCTAGGAAAATGCAGTCAAACCTGTACTAAAGGTCACCTGTATTAAGCAATCACCTGCCTTAAAAGGCCATTATTTCAGATCCTATTAAAAGTAAAACAGTAGAAATTTACCTGTATTAAGCAATCCCCTCCTTAAAAGGCCACTATTTCAGATCCTGTTAAAAGTAAAACAGTAGAAATTTACCTGTATTAAGCAGTCACCTCCTTAAAGGCCACTATTTCAGATCCTATTAAAAGTAAATTTACCTGTATTAAGCAACTGCCTGTCTTAAACAACCACTTTTTGGCTTTCCCAAAGATGCTTGCTTTACACAGGTTTGACTCTATTCCTGAATGGGGACAAGACTGTTTTATTAAACCCACTTCCTGTAATTTAAGCAAACCATTCAAACCCTGATCAGATGCTGCATTCTGCAGCATCTGATCTGGATCTGCACTGTTTGCCAATATCCCAAATGTCCAAGTCCAGATTTTACAGATAACCCTCTATCAAGAGCACTCTGACGTCACAGCGACAAGAGTAACATGTCTATAAATAACCGTTACCTGGATTTTGTCCAATGCATGGTTTGATTACATTGGTCAATGATAATCACGTGGACAACTACCTTAAAGAAATTTTTGTGTTTGTATACTATGGATTGATTGTAAACTTGTGAATATGCCATATACTTTTATACCTACCTGTACAAATATAATCAGATTGAAAGCCATGAAATTTTCACTCCATAAATATTTCTACTTCTCATTTCAGTTGAACTACAAGCAGGAAGGAGATGATGAAAAAGTCACACTGGCTGTGAAAATACTCTCCATGACAAAGGAGGAGGTAGAAGAAGCCTTGACCTTTGTAAGTACCACATTGGGAACCAGATCAAGACAAAATACCTATTCCATCAATGTACAGGCTTTGTTCACTTTAAAGTTAACCATTACCACACTCATGGCAAATTCAGCAGATGACAAATTGACATAAAATGTTAAATTTTATAACTACAGATGAAGTAATATATTTGTTAAAAATTGAAATTAATTTTAGCTGTATTTTAGATTTTTTTGATGATTTTGTACAAAAAAATATATTATGGATAATTACCGTAGCAAAGAAATTCAAATGAGTGATCACAACATATTTTGGTGTAGAAATATTAAGGTGCTGCTACTGAGAATCTACAAATTATGTTTTGATGCAAAGATAGTATTAAAAAAATACCATATTCACCCTAATATTTGGATACCTTACCCTTGTACTGTACTTGTCCAAAAATACATTAATCAGTGAAGCACTAAGGAAAAACATGTACTAATATACTGATTATCAACAGGCATATAACATGTTATTGTATGTTACTTATTGATTACATATGAAAACAACAGTTTATTGAGTAATAAAAACAAGTCAACTTAACTCTTGCATGCTGGGTAATTTTGCATGCTTTTTTGTTGCCTATGGATTTTTTTAAAAATTAACTTTCTCAAAAAAATCTTTCAGGAATACCATCAGAGTGACAAACAGTTTGGATTCAGATCAGGCCCGACCTTTTGTTGGGCCTGATCTGGGTTTAAACTGTTTGCAAAAGTTATCAGCAGACGCCAAAAGTCGCCACTACCAGGGAAAGAGTTACCTACCTGTTAATATGTCAGAAACTTACTGGATGTGTAGCAGACAGTGTAGACCCAGATCAGATGCCACATCATGTGGCATCTGATCTGGGTCTGCACTGTTTGCAGAGGTCTGTCTGAATACTTAGGGTAAATAAGATATATACTAAATATATTGTATCTGTATCTTTTGTTTTGATGTTATTTTCAGACAAACAATGACATAGAACAGCTCAAAGAGACATTAGATAGTCTGAATGAGAAACTAGAAGCTTTAGATGATATGGCCAGAGAAGAAGAAGTAAGATGTTGAATTCATTCTGAAATAATAAAAAATCCATGTAGAAGTAAACCTTAAGGGATATTGATATTCTTACAGGGGTGTGGGGTGGAAGGGGGTGGGATGCAACTTGTCAAAAGTGTTTTTCCTCACGTTTAAAAAACATCTACTGTAAAAGGAAAGAACTCCTGTTTTTATGTCCCCGCACCTAAGGGCTGGGGGACATATTGATTTTGGTGCAGAGCCTATTGGCATCAGCGTCATACTTCCTTTTCTGCACAATATCTTGTAAACCAGTGGTTGGATTTTTACCAAATTGTCATGCATATATAATTGGGACATAACAAAGAACTGATTAGATTTTGGTGATCTTGACCTAATTTTCAAGGTCACAGCAGTAGAAAAACTGAAAATTTACAGTGAGGGGGCTGGGGGTTGGGGGTGAGGGCATCTGTTTTCTCTGAAATCACTGTTACTAGTATAGGCTGGGAAAATGGTCCTAAATGAGGACTTAAGACTTAACTTCCGGTAATTTAAGCAAACAGTGCAGACCCTGATCATACACATTATGTGCCATCTGATCTGTGTCTGCACTGTTTGCCAATGCCAATGTCCCAGTCCAGGGTTTACAGATAATCCTGTTTACACTGTAGTCTGACATCACAGCGACAGGTATAGCGTGGCTATAAATAATTGTTACCTGGATTTGGTCTTATGCGCTATTTGGTTACATTGGTCAGTGATAATCATGTGGACAACTACCTTAATAAAACTTTATTTTATATATATATATACATATATATATATATATAGAGCTGATCCATAGTGTTGCTATCTGTATATGTCCCATGTCCCAAATGCCCTGTTTTCCATGGCATGATTGAAATGTGGCACATCTTATTGATTTTTTTTCTTTTTGTTATTTTACAGACTGAAGGAAGCCATTATAAGATGAAACATATTAAGGAGTTATCTGAGGAAAGAAAACGTCACATTGTTGGTCAGCCAGGCTTAAGACTGAAGGTTTGTAGTTATCCTGTCCAACTTGAATACACCGTAATATTATTTTTTTTTTCAAAAGCAGCCAAAATCTCTCAAGGCTATCTAAGGGTAGTGCTGTCTTTGAGATTTTGTGTATCAATATATTGACAAAAATATCTCTATTATTATTTTGATATATCAAAGTTAACTTAGAATAATTTCTTTTTGTTACACAGTGTATTTAAAAACCGTAAGCTGACAGTAAACATTGGCTAATGCATAACTATTTGAAAATATATTTAAAGTGATACACTTTCAGGGGAATTTGAAACACTTTCTGTCAAAGTCATAACATGGCTAAGAAATATCAATGATTAAATATCAACAACCAGAAAATATTTCCTTATAAAACATTTCTATGAATTCAGTTTACATAGGTTTTACATTGGTCATTTGCATAGGTCAGACCAATTTTTTGGCATAAATTTTATTTTAGGGTAAATGTTTGAGAACAAAGTACAGAAACAGAAAAGACAAAGTTTCTGTTATCATATTGTCAATCACAACTAAAGTTTTGCATTCAGAATAAAACGTCAAGCAGAAAAAAAAACAAAAAAAAACAAAAAAACTACATATTTTTAAGTGTCAGTTAGTTCTTGAAAGCATAGTAGGTGCTTTTTTTCAACCAAAATTTTTTATATTTTTCTGGATACCATAATAACTCTAAGTATTGGGACATCTTATCTAACCTATCATACTTGTCCTAGAATTTGAAATAGTCCATTCTACTACCTCTTGATGTGTCTAAAATATTGCTCTATGTATGGCAAACAGTGTAGACCCTAGTCAGATGCTGCAGAATGCAGCATCTGGTCTGGGTCTACACTGTTTGCTCAGGCATATCTGTCCCAATATTTAGGGTTATTAGGGTACTTCAATTATTTGGAGCTACTAGCAGCATCTTTCTCTTCTTAAAACATCAAAACTGATGGAGTAAAAAATAAGTGAGATCTGAAAATCTCAGACAGAATTTGCCGAGATTTTATCAAGATGACAGAGCAAAACTTTTGTATGTATGTTTAGTTGCATTTGTGATACTGTAAAATTTCCACTTCAGATTCATGAAAATGGAACAATTAACAATCCTCATGACTTTTACTTCAACTTAAGAGAAGCATCAAAAGGACTCTCGAAAGACCTCTCAGCTGAACTGCTTCTGCAACGGGTAGGTGTTACTAGATTTAGCTGAGAAATCGGAAAAAGATAACATTTTTGTACATTATGTTTGATAACATTTTTTTTGTACATCATGTTTGATAACATTGTTTTTGTACATCATGCAAGTCTAGTTATACTGCCTGTGTAAGCATTTTAAAACTGTAAAACAAAGCACGACAAAAATATTGCTACTTTCTTGTCTGCTGCTGTCATGTTAAGCATTCAAAGTGCTAAGATTGAAGTGACTGGCCACACCTTTAAGGTAGATTGCACCTTAAGGAGTGGTTTGATCAGCATATACACAACTAGTTTTAGATTTTTATCACAACAGTTCAGACACATCACCAGAACATCAAATTCTAGGATATTAAGTAAATAAGAAGATTTTGGTGTGCAAATTTTGTATTTACCCTAAGTCTTTGGACACCTCAACTCCTTATCATTCATGGCCTAAAATTTGAACAACTACAATTTACTACCAAATGTTGTGCCTAAAATTTGCTGGATGCATGAGTGGTAAACAGTGTAGACCCTGATGAGATGCCACATTCTGCAGCATCTCATCTGGGTCTACAGTGTTTGCTCACACCTGTCTGTCCAATTACATATGGTAAATACGCTACCCTAAATATTTGGACACCTTAATTCATTGTCCTAACATTTGAACAAATGTTTATCCGTCTAACATTATGGGATGTTTGGCAAACAGTGAAGACCTTGATCAGATGCCATATTCTGTGATATTTCATCTGGATCTAGACCTTTACTTAAATATGGTAGAATGTTTCTGTAGACACTTGTATTTATTCATAACTATATTAAAAAAATCCAGGCTTCATGTATATTTAAGTTGCATATACATGTATAATGTGGTACAGTATTTACCCTAAATATCCGAACAGAGAGGCCTCAGCAAACAGTGTAGACCCAGATGAGATGCCACAGAATGTGGTGTCTTGTCAGGGTCTACACTGTTTGCTCCTCATTCAGCAATTTTTAGACTCAACAACATGTAGTAAATGGTGCTTGTTCAAATTTTAGAACAAGTGTGGTTATGAGTTAAGGTGTCCAAATACATAGGGTAAATACGGTATCACATTTACCCTAAAAGTTTGGATCCCTTTAAATTAAGTCCTTACCATAATATTTCTAACATTTTGGTAGGACCATTTGACTGTCTGGTGATGTGCTTAATGTGTTTATTGAATGGCAAACAGTACAGGCCCTGATTAAACTGCTCCTTCAGGAGCATGTTGATCATGGTCATGGATTGATTATGATCATGGTCTACACTGTTTTGTCAGGCCTGTCTGTCCAAATATTTAGGATAAATACGGTGAATTTCATATATACAGGAATTATCTTTAGTGCAAGAAAATATTTTTTTCTGTTATTTTTTTTCTTTTAGCTGTTGGATGAATTGTCAGGCAATGTGCTCACAGCAAACCCACAGAATCCAAAACTGGCTCCGGTGGCGAAGAAAATATTTAACAAGTTTGGACGAGAAATCACAGATGTCTTTTCACTTAAACCAGATCAAGAGATCTGGGTTTCATTTGGAGAAGCTTACATTTCACCCTTTAGTGAGTTATTTAATGAATTCAGGTGAATGGATATGCTTTTAGGGTGGCAATTCTGTCTAATTGTTTTTGTCTCCCTTCTGAAAAGGGGTCTACTCTAAAAGGAAAGAATTTGCTCCCAAAGGGAGCAAATTCTTTCCTCTTGGAGTAAATTCCTTTTCAGAAGGGACTTGGTGTGCAAGAAAGCAAAAAGGAAGTCACAAAGTTGCTTCTACTTGTAAAAATGGTGAAAAATGTAGCAAGTGTGTCCTGTCCCCTTAACCCATTATAGACTGAATAAATTCTCCTACTCTATATATTGGAAGAGTCCAATTTCAATTTTAGGTAAGTCAGGCTATGAGATATAGATATTCCTAGAGAAAAATCACTAAACTATTTGCAGGAAGTGGAGACTCTGATCAGATGCCATATTCTTTGGGGTCTGATCTGGGTCTGCACTATTTGCCACCCTTTAGGGGTCTCCAGACTATAGTGGGTTAAGTCACAAATGTAAAATGGCAGAAAACCTATCGGGTGTATTCAGTCCATGATACATCTCAAAGGAAGATCTCTCTGGACTTGAAAACAGTTTACTACCTTTTTCAAAGGGAGACAATCCCAGCAGGAAAGAATTTGCTTCCCATTATATGAATTTCTTCCAAAAGTTAGCAAATTCTTTCCTTTAAGATAGCACCCCTTCCCCCCTTCCTCCCCCCCCCCCCCCCCCCACACACACACACACACACACACCCTCACCCCCTTCGAGAAGGGAGACAAATACTTTTGGGTCAGAGTAAACATCCTTGGACATATATCCATTCACCTTGTGGTAAATGTTCGAAACATTTAAACAGTGAAATCTTAGTTTCAAATAAGAAAAGTACAAAAAAAAACACTTAGAGGCAAGTAACCAGGTTTGCAAAAGGAATTGTCATGGTACAACAAGATATGCTTTTATGGAGAAATAAAAAAAAATTTGTTCGAAAAAAAAAACAAAAAAAAAACTGTCTTTTGTAGAGCCAGGATTTTATCCTTTTTGAATTGGTAAAATATAAAGCCACATTATTACTGTTTTTCACATTTGTGCCCCAAAAAATATCCCACTGAAAATTATAACAAGAACTTTTGAGATACTGCATCTTTGCATTCTAGCATTATGGCATTTTTCAATCTGAGTTTTTTTTGTGTGAATTTGAGATAAATTGTTTATTAGGGATCTGTCATTGGATTTACTGAAATTAGAATACAATACTAACATTATTGGTGTAATGTTACAACAAAGCCTGTTTTCTGACATATGCCAGCTGCGCATGCCCAGGTCAGGCCCCGAGATTATAAAACTTTTTTCATGCTCAACTCAGCTGAGCATGAAATTTATCCTGCTAATAAATCTCAAATTACTAACAATTGCAAATTCTTTTTTGCTAAACATAGCTGAGCATGAAATTTTCTCTGCTAATAAATATGAAAATGCCAACTATTGTTGGCATTTTCATATTTATTAGCAGAGAAAATTTCATGCTCAGCTGAGTTGAACATGAAAAAAAGTTTTATAACCTCAGGGCCAGACTGCAAGCATGAATGAGAATAGATTCTAAAAGAAATGACGCTTGAAAGCAATGAAACAGCAGACGACATTCTAAAATATATTTAGAGAAAAGAAGGCTTTACATTTCTTGTAAATTCCTATGAAATGTGTAGCTTTATTTTGTCTGAAAAATAAAACCAATACATATGTTTTAGAATGCTGCCTGCTACAATATTAAATGATGCTTATATGTTAATCTTTGCCATGCTGAATAAATTACAATGCCATGCACAGTTTTAATTATCAGCCAATCAGATTACTTGGTCTAGGTTGTTGAAACAAATTTACATACTTAATGCCAAACAGTGCAGATCCAGGTCAGTTGGCTTATTCAGAAGCCATCTGATCTGGATCTACACTGTTTGCAAAGGCAGGACATATCCGGGTTCAGCAGAACCAGGGTAAAGAGTCTATTTTCTATTTTTCATAATACAACCTGTTTATTTACAGCCTACTGCTTGCAAGCAATATTTGACACTGCACGTGGTAAAGATGTTTTCAGTGAGAAACAATATGTCCTCAGAGAACAGATGACTCCAGAACTGATTCGCCCAGGCATGGAAAGGTAATCTATTATTATAATCCACGACTTATCATTATAGCCATTTCATTACAAAACCAAGTTAGTACATTATTTTGATGCAAATGACCCTCATGGATTGAACTCATCATCATCATCATTATTATAATCAATTATTCTAGAACTATACATTGTTCTGATACACTTACACACTCTACATTGTCTAGAACTATGCGCTGTTCTAATGCACTTGTGCACTTATGCATAATTCTAGAACTGCATTATTGGTGGAGGTGTATACAGTTTTCATGTTGTCCATCCAACTGTATGTCCATCCGTTGTTTTGGTCCTTGCAGGGGTGGGGGTGGTGGGAGTTTCTAGTAAGCACTGTGCACTGCTTATTGGGAATTCCTTGATTACTCTGAAAAGTAAAATCTAATGCATATTCTAATGCACTTGTGCACCAATGCACAGTCAGTTGCACTTGTGATTGTCAGACAACATGCAACAAAGTTGTGATGGTTAATTCTGTGATTTACTGTCAGAAATATCATCATTTATGCAACAGCTCATGTCACTGGTTAATGCATTTAAAAAAAGGCAGTACCAGTGTCATTGGTAATGAGAGATTACTAGGACACAAGAAGATTTTTGGGTGAAAAAATATTGAAATTAATAGTAATGATGCTAACTACATTGTATTTAAAACATTGGGAATGTGTACACTTGTGTTACTGTGAAAAGATTAAGTACTAAAGAAGTAAACATCCAGTCTGTAAAAGTTAGCTTCCTTGGATAATGACAGTAAAGTCACTGGGTATTCCCATTTACTTTAGTAAAGCTCAGAATGACCATTTTTGCATAAAAGTAATTTATAAAGTGGATTCTTTGGAAATACAAAACAGAATAAAAGATGGAAAACAGAGACTCTGATTGAGTCTGTTAATGAGGGATAATGAAACAAAAATGTAACACTCTCCACCCCATAGCAGCACTTTAAGCAGTGCTCTGTTTTATCCTGTTTTGAACCTACAGTCAAACTTGTCTTAAAGGCCACCTGTATTAAGCAATTGTCTTTAAAGGCCACTTTTTTTTAGGTCTCATAAAAGGAAAATAAGTGTAAATTTCATTGTATTAATTTTGCAGATATGAAAACTGGGATGCTACTATAGGATTTCCACCTATGTATGAGTGGGAACCATGCAAGTATGAAGGTGAAAAAGGCCATGTAGAGGCCATGGCAAGTATGGCAGAGCTGGACCAGAGAGGGCATTTTCTGCAGTTGATTGTAAGTATAATTATAAATAACTCCAGCACACTTGAGTATCCTCATGAGAAAAGACTCCTTAACCCTGTTCATGCTGAATGAATTAAGATGCCAGGCCCACTTCTAATTGTCAGCCAGTCAAATGCCTTGATCCAGATTTTTGATATAAATTCACATACTGAATGGCAAACAGTGCAGATCCAGATCATTTGGCTTCAGAAGCCAACTGATCTGAATCTACACTGTTTGCAAAGGCAGGATATATCCGGTTTCAGCAAGACAAGGGTTAACCCAAATTCCCAGATACCATATTGAATCTAAATACTGCTCTGTGTGCTTAGGTTTTTCAAAATTACTGACAAGACATTTAGTAAAATACCACCTAAGAAGACATGCATTGAAGAAAAACAAATCAGCTGAATATTTCTTGAGAAGATTATTTTAAGATGCTTATACAGTATTTTTTCTTATTTCTAAAATTGTATGATGTTCGTATTCATTTGAATTACCTCAGCTTGTCAAGGCAGTTCAAATGAATACCAGCAACATATGATTTTAGAAAGAAGTAGATAAAAGCACAGGAGCTATAATCTGAAGACTTAAGAATTGCTACCAGCAACATATGATTTTAGAAAATAGATAAAAGCACAGGAGCTGTAATCTGAAGACTAAAGAATTGCTTGACTGTGCACTTATAGGGCATGTGCAGTTATTGGGTCAAATACGGTAAGTGGCATATAGAGGTAACCCTGATTATTTGCCACATTCTATGGGATCTGATCTGGGTCTACACAGTTTGCTCAGGGATGTATGTGTTAATGATTAGAATAAGTATGGTATAATTATAAAAGTCAGCTGGTTCATACATATCTGTTCCATTTATTAACTCTTTGCATGCTGGGTAATTTTGCATGCTTTTTGGGTGTCTGTGGATTTTTTTTTAAATTAACTGTTTCAAAAGAAATCTTTCAGGAATACTATCAGTGTCAAACAGTTTGGATCCAGATCAGGCCTGACGTTTTGTCAGGCCTGATCTGGGTCCAACCTGTTTGCAAAGGTCATCAGCAGACGACAAGTCGCTACTAGTGGGGAAAGAGTTAATAGAGGCATCTGCATGGCTAAGTAGGTAGAGCTCCTTACTTATGATCACAAGGTCTCCAGTTCAAATCCTACAAATGGAGGAATTCAACTCATGACTGCATGATGCTTCATTGCACCGAGTCTTTCATGATCACTACTTCATTGTCTTGACATGGCTTAATGCTGAAAGAACCCTAAAACACCAAATCATCTTCCGTTTTCATTGTAGAAACATTCACAGCTGACAATTATCAGGAAAGAATGTTCCACTTTGATATTAAACTGACATTAAGATGAAAAAAAATCCTGTTTGAATTATTGATATTGTGTTTACCCTCCATATAAATACTCAGAAGGAGCAAATTCTTTCTGTTAAGAGTAGATCCCTCTAAGAAGGTAGGCAAGTACACCACAACCTCTTTATAACACTATTGTTGAGGTCCATAGCATAAACCGTGTTAGTTAAGCAACCATGTTATATCCAAACAAAAATGTATAGATTATATTGAAAAATGACCATTTCTGGTCATTTTTCAATATAATCTATAAATTTTTGGGATCCATCTTTGAACCGTGTTATATCCAAAACCGTGTTATAACGAATCATGTTATAAAGAGGATGAAGTGTATTTCTATGTTAGAGACATTTCCCTTGAAGATGTAGCCATCCTCTTGAACTGTTACCTGTTATTATTCAAATCCTGCATAATGAATGTTAATGTTGTATTTTTCAGGAAAACCCCAAATTTGTGATGTACCCTGAGTTGATTATGAACCAGAAATTAGCACTAGGACATAAGGAGCTGTGGCCATCAGAAACACAGATATGGGTGATATCTAAGGCAAGTTGGTTTGAAATCAACTATACCATGAACATTTACTTGTCCAAAATTTTGCTTTTTATTCTGAAACCCTACTAAAAATTTTATTGACATCTGACGTAGGAGGATGGGGAATATAGAAATGACCGTCATCTGTCTGTCCATCCATCTGTAGTACATCCATCCATTGCACATACCAAGTTTGTTGAAAATCCATTGATATGTCCATTTGTACATCCATCCATCTGTCTTTCATCCATCTGTCCATATTTTCATTTCCAGCAATAACTTGATTAAATGTCAATGGATTGTCACCAGACTGTGATGGTGTGCTTTGGGATTGCTAATGGGCAAATTTTGTCAATTTTTTACAGAGTTATCTACCAACCACACAATAGTGGTGGGGTATTATTGTTTTAGGGTCCACTCTGTTTGCCATTCAAAAAAACATTTTGTGGAACAAACACATTAAAAAAAAGAAAATCCAGACAAAAAGTATAGAATAAAGTATTTGAATTTTCGGATATTTACCGTAATGCTGGTTTTGATTTGATTCTGTTTTTTTTTAGGCTGGATTCATATACTGCAAACCATTTCCTCAGCTTTGTCTGGCTGTGTCAGAGACAAGAATCGAGACAAACTTGACAGGAAAGGACCACAAGCTTAGTGGTTTTGTGGTAACCCTGCAGAAAAGGATGGTTGGAAATCCACATCAGATGTGGCAGTTCAAGGAAGATGCTACCATTGCTTCAAAAGTGAGCAGATGGCATTTTGTTTTGTTTTCTTACCCTTAATATGCGATCCACTTATTTCCTTGTTTATACAATATTTGAGCTTCTAGAAATAATAGATATATACAACAGTTAGCCAGTATTTAACCGTTATCCTTTCTGGAAAACTTCAGCAGATGGCAGAATGTTGATATTTTTTCTTATTTTCACAGAAAATAGGTTTGACATTTTATGCAAATTGTCTCCTTTGGAGACAATTTGCATAAAATATCAAACCCTATTTTCTGGGAAAATTAGAAAAAAATATTTCAGAATGTCATCTGTTGAAACTTTTACCCAGCATGCTTAGAGTTAATGCTCATGAGTTTTGATAAATTACGACTCAAAATTTACTTGATTAATCATCAGAGTAGTTACAGGTATTCTAAAGTATTTAAGAATTAAAGAACTTTTCCTAATTCTACATTAGTAAGAAAAATGCAGTCAAAACCTATGTTACGCAGGCACCAATGGGATAGCCAAAATGTGGTGGCTTAAGACAAATACTTGCTTAGTACAGGTAAATTTCCACTTCTTTACCTTAAATGGGATCTGAAGTAGAGACTTTTTACGACAGACGATTATTTCATACAGGTGTCCTTTAAGATAGGTTTGACTGTATTAGCTGTTTAAACCTTTTTGTCTGTGTTAAAGGCCTATCCTGCCCTGATAATGACATACCTTGGCAAGAAGTTTGGAGAAGAGACTGAAGATGCTGTCCAACCAGAGGGAGTTAAACCCGGTTCACGGGTATATCTCATTGTCTCAGATCCACTGCCAAAGAAAGAAGCAAGCTTACAGAGGTTTGTTTTCAGTACAAATTCTATGCTTTCAAAAAAGGAATTGTGCCATAGCTCTTGATAAGATGCATTTTTTCAGTCCAGAAGTTTTGATATTGTTCTTATTTCACTATAAATACATATGTTGTGGGTACTCATTAGAAGTGCCTCAGTGAGGCGCTTCTGATGAGTACCTACAACATGTTTTCTAGAGAAATAAGAAAAATATTTACCTGATACCCACTCTTATCTAGACCTGTGTGTGTGCGCGCACATGTGTGCATGCATGTATGTGTGCATGTGTGCATGCATGTGTGTGTATGAAAGAGATACCAAGACTGAGTGATTTGGACAATTTGACTTTGGTGCCAGAAGTTGCTAGTTTGAAGCGAGTTAGTTCAGATCAATGACCTAGTAATGAATGGGTATCCTTGCAAGAAAGGCTAAAGGAAGTGGAAAGAAGAAGTTTGGGCCCCACCTTTCATATGCTGTGCCCAAGACACTATGCACTCTTAACTCCAATTTCCTTAATTGCTGCCAGCCTTTTACCTTATCATTAGAAGTAGATATGAATATATAATATGTATTATTGTTTGTGTTGTTGAAACTTAAAATTTCTGGCACAAATGGCATTGTAAGTTTTTAGAAACATTTTTTAACCAAATAATTTGGAATGTAATCTGAGAAAAAAATCTTGAACTGGATATCTGTGCCTTCCCATGAAGATAAATTTTACAATTTCTTTCTGATTGAGAGAAAAGGTTTGGGTGAATATCACATTTTAATACCTAAGTATAGGTCAAACAGGCCTAAGCAAACAGTTTAGGCCCAGTTCTCAGATCTAATATAGTGACATCTGATTGGGTCTATACTGATTGCCATTCACCTCTCTGTTTTTGGACACATCAACAGGTAACCAAACAGACTTGTATGATTAAGTGTTAAGGTGTCCAAATATTAAATTTGGTATCTACTTCAGGTTTGCAATAAAGCAGGAACGGCTGGAGAACCTAGGTCAGTGGAAGTTTACTGAGGCTGGCAATCCTGAGTGGAACAAACAAGCTTTGTCATGGCCTGTGAGGACTGATGGTTCAATAAATGAGGTATGTCTTATAATGAAAAAGAATGAGATTGAAACATAATGAGTTTTAAGATAAATATTAGATTTTGGAAGCATTGTATATTATTTGTACAGGTGGTATCATAAAAACAGAACCCATTTTGAAAAAAAAAAAAAAAAAAAGGTGTAATTAAAGTATACAGAATTATACAATTCAGGGCCCAGTTGTTCAAAGCATCATTAGCTTAACAAACTTGTTAGTGGTCAAAATGTTAACTGTTCTAGTAAGTTTATCTAATTCACAGGTATTTTTGCTGAAAAATGTGAGTAGCTTTTGCAAATGCAAATGCTACTCACATTTTTTCAGCAAAAATATTAGCCTACATGCCATATTTAAAGATCAAAGTTTTAACGATATGTTAAGTAGCAACATCGTTAGTTTTGAACAACTGAGCCCAGATGTATAGAAAATGTTTAAGGGGAATAGATACACTTTCAGGGAGGCTACTCTGTACAAAAAACAACAACACACACACACACACACACACACGCTGAGAGAAATACTTAGCAAGTACTCAGCAGAAGTACCCTAGCGATTCCAGTAAATACCCACAACAAGTTTTGTTACAAAATTAGAATTATCTCCTATTATCACCTCAGTTATTACCTTATATGGGTTATGATACCCAAAATGTTCTAAAATAACAAAATCATATTCAGAATTATCAATGAACTTTTATCCCAAATTGTCACATTTGTCCCCATTTATCAATCTGTTTGACTTCTACATATCTTCTATGAGCCAGTGCATGACAAAACCAACAAAAATGGCATGTGGGCCCAAAGAAGACTCAGATCAGTCTGGGCATTTGCCTAGTCTGATTAGAGTCTTTGCTGTCTACCTGAAGAAAGCTTGGGTCCTAAACTACCCATTGAGTGCCCAGCAAAGACTCTCATCAGACTGGCAAATACTCAGGCTGATCTGTCTTTGCTGGGTGCAATTTTTTTGGTCTTGTTATGGGGTGCCTTATATCTTATTTTCAGGATTATGATTGGCCCATGCAAGGTTATATAATACCACATGCTCCAAAACTACAGCAGCATGAAAAGAAGAATGAACTAAGTGGATGTAAGTTTATTTTATTATACTATACACCACTGGATATTAGAGCTGACTATCATGCCAAATTATGACTATCAAGATACTATTACTATCAGAGATATCCCTGTCGTGATACTATCAAGGGTCTAATATCACAAGGCATCACGATACTATCACCATCTCTAAATTGCAAAGTATTTTAATGAATTTCATTAATTTTGTAAAACCACACTACATATACCTGTAAAGATATCAAACATTACTACCTTCTCAAATATCTCCTTTGCTACCATTTTAACAAACATTTCCTTTTTGTTCTCATACTTTGTTAATTTAGACAAAAAGGCCTCAGAATGGTATTAAAGAAGGAGAAAATCTACAGTGACAATAACTATATAAAACTATCAATAGTTGAAGAGACTATCAGCAATAGTTATCAGTAGTTGAAAACACTATCAAGATAGCAATATCATGGCAGTCACTATCACAATGCATCTGTATATAGATGTATCGTTACACACCTACTGGTTATACCGTTATATAACACCATAACAGTTTCCAAACAATGAGAATTTCGTTTGACTGATAATAAGAAAGTAGGTTAACACAGAATGAATGTGGATGGATAGTTGTTGTTTTTTTTTTCAAAACTCTCTGCAAAGTGTTTTTAATCAGAAAAGTGTATATTCTTACAAGCTGATCAAACCAAATATGTATAGTGTCAGAACACGTACCCTCTCTGTTGAACTCATTCTCACAATTACTTCCCTTCTTTTATGTCCTGGAGTCTGAAATTGTGAGTTCCTGAGTATTTGCTGAGAGTACCTGAGTATTTGTTATAGCCTATGCATAGCACTAGTTAAGGCGCTTTTTCCAATCCAAAAGTATTGATATTTTTCTTATATCTCCACAAAAACATATGTTGTGGGTACTCATTAGAAGCATCTCAGTTAGGCACTTCTGATGAGTACCCACAACATATGTTTTTGTGGAGAAATAAGAAGTATTTACCAGATACCCTCCCTTATCTAGACCTATGCCTATGGCAAAGATCATGATCACACTATGCAGAAGCATAGGTAGTAAAGATCCGTTCCCTGAGAAGTAAGAAATTCTTGTACACCTGTAATCAGTGTTGCACAGGGATATAATTTATCATTTAACCTATTCTAGACTGGATACCCCTAAAAGGGTAACTTGCAAACAGTGCAGACCCAGATCACACAATTCGGGGTTTGATCGGGTCTCCACTGTTTGCAAATAGTTCAGGTATTTTTCTAGATAGGAATATTTATAAATTTCATAGCTGGACGTACCTAAAATTGAAATGGGACTCTTCCAACATATAGTGTGGCAGATTCTATTCAGTCTACAATGGGTTAATAGCACATGTATTATTTTTCCACAGTGGCTCCTCTTAGACTACTAGTGGTGAAGAATGGAGAAAGAAATCTCTCTCTGGCTGTGCCTGTTGTAGGACCCAATCTCACTAATGTAAGTGCATGGTTTTCTGTGAAAAAATATATGATATAATACCATAATAACCCTAAGTATTGGGATAGACAGTAAATACGGCATCTGATCAGGGTCTAAACTGTTTGCCATACATACAGCAATATTTAGACACATCAAGAGGTAGTAGAATGGACTATTTCAAATTTTAGGACAAGTATAGACCCTCCCCGCTCCGTATCTGTCTGTTTCCACAACATGTTGCAGTCATTGTATCATTCTCCGGGTCATCTCCAGACTCAAACACATTAACCACAAGCACTCAGGTGAAATCTGCTTTCACTCATGAACAGAACTGTGCACCAATCTTGCAATGGCCACTTCTGATGCTCTTGCGCAAACTCATATCGCCATGCATGATGTTGCCCTGTGAGAATAGGCCCTCTTGCTAGACATCTGGCACTCAGGTCACCTTCATGTAACCTATAACATATTGTTTGATTGGATATCCATTGACCAGTTGCATGTTGGAACTTGATTTGTAATGATCGTCCTTTGTGGTGTCATGTGGTATCAGCCTTGACCTTCTAGTCTAGTAAACTTGCCTGCCTTGTGGTAGTGTCTGCACAGCCTGGCAACAACACATCATGACACATCAAAGTTTCAGCGACTGTCCTTTGGGTGTACCCACTTTCAAGCAAAACGACAGCTTGAGTGACCAACCTTCCAAGAACCACCTAAAACCATATAACATCACTATGAGGCCCAAAAGAATACATAACCAAGGAAGTGACATGTTTCTAACTCAAACTTCCTTTAATAGTAGCAACCTTTGAAAAGGAAGCAGATACTTCCAGGCCAGAGTGTTGTCCCTTGGAGATGTAGCATTTATTTCAATTTATTTCAGTATTTGAAAGACCTGACCAAGAAGCCACCAAAACCTGATAAAAATAAACGTCGCAAAGCTCCAGTACAAGAAGACATGACAGAAAATGATGGTGATGTTATTGAACTGGATGTTAATCTTCACTGTCGAGATCTCACTATCCGAGAACTTGAGTTTAGTATGGTAGGTATTATCAGGTCAATAGATAAGTTGTTATGATCTGAAAGTAAAATGATGGTGATGTTATTGAACTTGGCCCAGTTGTTCAAAACTTAACAAAGTTGTTAGCTAAATGATGTTAAAATTTCTATCTTGAAATATGGCAAATACATTAATATTTTTTGCTGAAAAAGTGTGAGTAGCTTTTGCATTGCAAAAGCTACTCACATTTTTTGCAGCAAAAAATATCAATATTTTTTAAGATACCTTAGCTATAACAATTAACGAGTTTGTCATTAACAAGCTTGTTAAGCTATCGATGCTTTGAACAACTAGGCCCTGTATGTTAATCTTCACTGTCCGGATCTCACCATCCAAGAACTGGACTTTAATATGGTACATATTATGAGGTCAAAAGATAAATTTTTGATAGATAGTCCTCAGAACAAATTATTATACTGATACATATGTGAAGGGCTTTTTTTTAGTGTTGTCTCAGTAATATGAACCTAATAATATGTCAAGGTGTGTTTTCATGGAGAAACAGGAAAAAGACTATATTTTATAGCAGAAGAGAAAAGTTAATAAAAAAAAAAAACAAAAACTCCTTGAAAAAAAAAAAAAAAAAAAAAAAAAAACTCCTTAAAAAAAAAAAAAAAAAAACAACTCCTTAAGCCAGGAAAAACTTGGGGATTTTTTAATGTATACAGTAAGTGCAGATTTTAATAAGATTGCAGTCTGCACATTTGGCACAAAGACTCAGATCAGCCTGCACATCCACAAAGGTGTCGTGTATCTTACGTCACCGGGGTGTCCAACTGATATTGGTTTACAGTTGAACAAGACCTGCTATCCTTGTTGCAGATAAGGGTATAGGGGGAATGTTTGTATTTCTTCTATTTCTTCATTTTCATTCCTGTACCTCATTCATTCCTGTCCCTCTCTTTCATCATCTCCTCAACTATCTCCTCTATCTCTTTTCTCCCTTTCTCTGGGAGACAAACACAAAATGACCCACAAGGATTGACGTGTTGTTAAACCCCAACACAATCAATCCGCACATCCACACTGATCAAGCATCACTGTCTACATAAAGAAGCTTTGCATACCACCAGATAAGCGTGGGTGTCCACAATATATTTTTCTTATTTCTTCATGAAAACATATGTTATGGGTACTCATTAGAAGTGCCTCGCAGAGGCACTTCTAATGAGTACCCATAACATATGTTTTTATGAAGAAATAAGAAAAATATCTGTAGTTTTTTGTTGAAAAGAAGCACCTAATCTGTATTGGATCCTAGCATGTCCACAGAGTGCATAGCAAAGTCTTTGATCAGCCATTTACTCACATTGTGGCTCATATAGGGAGTATGTGGCTCATATAATGAGTGTACTAACCCATTGTAGACTGAATGAACTCCCCCACACAATATATTAGAAGATTCTAATTTCGATTTTAGGTATGTCAGGCTATGTGATTTAGATATTCCTAGAGCAGATGCTTGAACTATTTAGCAAACAGTGGAGATCCTGATCTGATGCTGCATTCTTCAGTGCCTGATCTGGGTCTGCACTGTTTGCCGGTTACCCCTTTAGGGGTCTACAATGGGCTATTGTTCATGCTTATGTAGTGCTACCCTTCTGTTTATAGTAATTTCATATTTAACTTTTCTTACAAGCACGGCATATGCACAGTGCAAACCTAGATCAGACTGCTTCTTCAAAGTCTGATTAGGGTCTTCACTGTTTGCTATTCCACCAAATAGTTTGGGGAAAAAAACAGCATAAAGCCTCCCACGAAATTGCAGACAAAAAGTAAGAATTAATTGTATTGTTTGAAATTTAACACACTCATTTCCTGTCATATTATTTAAGTTTTTGGACCACTGCACCAGTCTACTGAATCTTCCATTTGCTGGCAGAAGACTTTTTGACGAGAAAGGAAATGAACATTTCTCATTGAAAACATTGAAGCGGGACCAGCTTGTATACGTGACTTGTGGCGAAATCTGGTGTGATCCAAAACTTAC
Organism: Anodontia alba; assembly: GCA_964016985.1. Classification (NCBI taxonomy): domain Eukaryota; kingdom Metazoa; phylum Mollusca; class Bivalvia; order Lucinida; family Lucinidae; genus Anodontia; species Anodontia alba. Next base: position 68,753,368 of record OZ024834.1, read on the forward strand.
GAAAATGGAACAGCATCGACGAAATGTCCTGTCACAACTTGCTCAAGATGTCACCAAAATGAGGCAGTATGCATCACTACGCAATCCAGAAAGTAAGATAATCTGTTTATATTCTATTTCACTACATACCTTATTTATCAGATGGAAAGGCCTGAGCAAACAGTCTACACGCAGAATGTGGTATCTGATCTGGCCTCTAGTTATAAAACTTTTTTCATGCTCAAATCAGCTGAGCGTGAAATTTGTCATGTTAATTTATCTCAAACTACTATCAATTGCAATTTTTTTTTTCTTGCCAAACGTTGGTTAACTATGAAAATTTCTCTGCTAAAAAATATGAAAATGCCAACTTGTTGGCATTTTCATATTTCTTAGCAGAGAAATTTTCATGCTCAGCCGAGTTAAGTATGAAAGGTTTTATAACATCGGGGCCTGGGTCTACTCTGGTGGCTCGGATTAAATGGGACTGTGCACTCGTTCGTGTTGAGGTTTTACGGCCCAGTCAACCCATTTGGGTCATGTCAAGCACGGTCAGTTTACCTAGCCACACTTTTACTGGGCAGGCTTAGTCCTCTAAGTGGTTAACCAGTAATGTGTACATTCTTTCGCCAAAAACTGACAACTGCCCTTCTTTAATCAGCGGAAGGGAGAGAATGACCATAGAAAATATTTAGTGAGCAAATCTCCACGGAAGAATGTTGCCGACCCAGCGGGGGTCATACCCAGCACCTGATCACCAGTCGGATGCGCATCCAGCTGAACCACCAAGGCCAGCTCTGTGCATTATAAAGAAATTTGGAAAAATATTCTCTAATATGGACCTGTTAAAATGGAGCTTCGATGGTAATTTTGACTTTCTCCAATTTTCCATAAAACATATATTGTAGGTACTCATTAGAACTGCCTCACAGAGTACTGTTGATGAATACCCACAACATATGTTTTATTGAGAAATACGAAAAATTACCCCTGAATTATCACCAAATACTTCTTAACAGGTCTCAGAAGTCCTCCACATGTCAAACATATGCAGATGAATAATGTTTCATTACTCACTTAGACATTTCAAATGAGATCCACGTTTGTCAAGCAAGTATAGTGTATAAATATATACAATGTTTGGAATACCATTGTAACCTTTTTTGTCAGGAAATGTACATTTCATTACAGGAACTGAAAATGCCCATCATACTAAATGGGCACTAAGCAACAGATTAAATTACTGTTCCCAAAAAGTAATGACTAACTAACTGAAAAGCAGTGCCGCACGTTATTAACAGCCGTGCATTAACCAGCGAAAAGCCGTGTATTAACAAGGCAATTCACGCACTGTTAATGCACGGCTACGCAACTTTCAATATGATCGTACTGGGGCTACAGATTTGTTGCCATTACGTGATGTGTACTTCGCGAGACATCGGTGAAAAGGCGAAACAAAATAGTGCAAGAAATAATGCAAAATGTAGCAAATGTTTTCAGTTTTTATGCAATAATAGCGATCGAACATGGTTTTTCAATGCATAAACATTTGCCAGGTCCCTAGGGAGGTGTTCTCGGGACCTGGCAAATGTTAATGTATGAGAAAGCATGTTTGATCCCTATAATAAATTTCAGAGTATGTGTTAGAGGTGGAATCAGTAGTAGCAGCTAATTCTCCGATCATCGTCGATCAGCAGTGGTCCCGGGAGGATGAACAACAGATGACAGTTGAGGTGGAACAACGAAGTGTGGCATCTGCCAAAAGTGAAATAGAAGATGACTCACAATCACAAATGTATGTGTTTGTTGTATTCCTGTCCTATAAAAAATTAAAAAGTTTAGACAAATATACATGTGTACACCTCCAAGGGAAGTAACACTGACATGGACCTTTTTACCACCTGCCTCTCTTGGGGCTACTCATAAAGGATAGAATTTGCTACCTCTGGGAGCAAATTCTTTTCAGAGGGAGCAAATTCTTTTCTTTAAGATAAGCTGTCTACTTTTGAAAGGTTTTAGATACTAGGAAGACAATTTCCTGTCTTCAGGTTATCTCCCTTTGCATAATGGCTGCAAAACCTTTTGCGCATTACGGTAACATGTGTTGAAGTAATAACAAAACACAGATGTAAAAACAATATGATCTGTATTTCTCAAAAGTAAGTCTCAGTAACCTGTCTTTGATCTTGAGTGTAGTGACTTTGTTGCCCATGCAGTTAAAAGCTTATGTCTGAGATGTGATAATATTTAACCCTTGTCCTGCTGAATAAATTAAGGTGCCACACCTACTTCTAATTTTTAGCCAATCAGATTACTTGAGCTGTATTGTTGCTCTTAATTCACATTCTTAATGGCAAACAGTGCAGATCCAGATCAGTTGGCTTCTTCAGAAACCAACTGATCTGGATCTACACTGTTTGCAAAGGCAGGGTCTCTCCGGGTTCAGCAGGACAAGGGTTAACTTTTCATTAGCATTTTATCAGTCAAACCTGTCTTAAAGGTCACCTGTATTAAGCAATCAGTGAATTTAAGAGGCCACTTTTTGAGGTCCCATAAAAGGAAAACTAGTGCAAATTAAACTGCATTAAGCAAACACATGTCAAACTGCCAGTTTTTTGCTTTCCCTGAGATGCTTGCTGAACACAGGTTTGACAGGACTTCTCGCAGATTACGTGTATAATTACATTGTATTTTGTCCCCTGTAGGAGTGCTCATGCCCGAGCCTGTGAAAGAGGTGATCAGAGATTGAACAATCTGAAGTGGCCCTGGGAGAGACTTGTAAATGTTAACAATAGTTTTGATGCAGATCCTGAGGCTGCAAAATACACTGACAAGGAGATGTATGAAAAATACAAGTAAGTTACAATGAAAAATGAGCCCCAACTTGAGAAATCATACCTTCTGACATGTGCAGCCAGTGAAGACTCAAATCAGCCTGTGCATCTGCACAGTATGATCAGAGTCTTTTTTGTCTGCATGAAGAAACTTTGCATCCTTACTATCCAAAATACACCCAGTTAAGATTCTGATCAATGCGCAGACTGATCTGAATTGTAGGTAGGTGTATATGTTCAAAAGTACATTTTCTGATATTGCTGCTGAAAGTCTAATCTAACAGATTTATCATCTTAGGGTTTTGACAGAAAAACCCTGTGTAGAACTCTTAAACAAATCATTATGGAACTGAATATACTGATATTAATCTTATTTTAGCCACAGTTTAAAACTAGGTTGCGCAACTGATGGCATGCCATCGCAAAATCCCCACGCTTTCATTACAGGTCAGGTGACCTTTTGACCCCTCCCAAAGGTCACATGGGGCAGAGTGAAAAATAATGTTGCTCTCTTACACCCTTATCACTGTGTGTGTGTGTGTGTGTGTGTGTGTGTGTGTGTGAGTGTGTGTGTGTGTATGTGGAGGGAGGGGGAGGGGGGTGGGGGTAGTCATTTAGCAAGTTTGGTTAAATTCTGCCCAGTGAACAGATCTTGGGGCAGAATGAAAAATAATATTGCTCTTGCACACTCTTACCATGCAGGAAAGTCATGTAGCAAGTTTGGTTAAATTTCATCCAGTGGTTTAGGAGGAAATAGCGTGATGGATAGATGGACAAATTTTCACTTCGAGATAAGCAGTTATTCGAGATAAGCAAGGTTGAGATAATGAGAGTCTACTGTATTTCCATTACTAAAGCCTGGGGATAAAAAAGTTAGAAAATGTTGCCACAATGTTAGAAAATACCTTTGGATATGTGTGTGCCTAGATAGGGCTTATACATCCACCCAGTCTAATCAGAGTCTGTACTGTGAGCCTGAAGAAATATTTAACCCTCATTATCTCAAACACTGATAACTCACACTGCTGCTTAAGTCAAACTAATAAACATTAGATTGGTTTAGTTTGCTATTTGTTCTTTACATTTCAATTCCTGATTACATAAACAGAACATTCTCGTCCTTTGGTATTTGAGATAATGAGAGTCAACAGTATTATTGTCTAGTCAGAGTTGACCTTTCATGAAATTGTAGCTTATGGCTTCTCTTGTACTATACTGCCTAAGGGTAGGGGAACTTATTGATTTTGGTGCAGATTCCGTTGGTGTTGCCATTGGCGTTGGCACCTGCATTGGCATCAGAGTCACACTTTCGTTTGCACAATATCTTATGAACCAGTGATTTTTACCAAAATGGGACATAACAAAGAACTCATTAGATTTTGGTGACCCTGACCTAATTTTCAAGGTCACAGCAGTATAAAAACTGAAAATTCACGGTAGGGGGACATCTGCTTTATCTGAAAACACTGTTACTAGTTTTCACTGTGTTCACTATTGTGTTTTGATTAACAATTTACAGTAAATGTCAACAGTCTTACATGTGTGCTGGTTTTTGAAGACTGCATTCTATTAGGATCTGTGTAATATATTTGCACATTTTTCACATTTCAGACCTAGAACAATCACTCGGCCGTCCAGGGATACATTACAGAGGTTTGTGTATGAGGATGGTTATATTGCATGTACAGCCAATCGTAACCTGGTACTAGGGGTCTCAGAACCAGAGGGTAGAATAGTTGAGGTTCATCTTGTTAAGAAACGACCAGATGACATCTATCAGCAATGGCTGATGAGAGAAAATGGGTATGTTTTTTCTGGAATTGTAACTCTGATCAGGCACTGTATCATAGCTCTATTAAGATGTTCTTTTTTTTTCAACCAAAATGTATTAATAATGTCCCTATTTCTCCATGAAGACATATGAGAATAGCCATAATACAGGGCAAGAGATAAGGGGAATATCCGAGTAAAATACCCATATGTTTTCAGCAAATACTCAATTATTTTCAAAAAATTGGGTATTGATACCCAATTGATTTGACAGAGTACCCAATTATTTCCAAATTAAAGGGTGAAAATTAAAGTTTCAAGGCCAGAAAAGCACATGATTACTATTTTATATTATGATTACTGCACATAAATAGGTGTTTTTATTCTTCATATGACAAATATAATCATAAAATTAACAGGGTATAATGAAATACAAAGTTTTAAATACCTAAATCAGGCTTTTTAGTGCTCTTTCCTTTAGTTTTATAAGTTTTACCCAATTAATTTTCATTTTGGGGGTCTTTACTCAAACCGAAAAATGAAAATATCATTAAACCGAAAAATGAAAATATCATTTTACCCAACTGATTGAATATTGATGGGGTTAAATACCCGAATGCCCCAAAAATTATCTGTTGCTCTGATAATAGCAAATGTGAATAGCAAAGGTTCAGGCAAGCCTGGGCTTCTGCACAGACTTACAAGAACCTATGCCGTTTGCTCACATAAGCAGAAGGCCAGGGGGATAACTTCAGCCAAAGAAAATATTACATAGCCTTGCTATGGGGCGGGGCATGCACGTTGAAATATCGATTTTACAGAGCCTTTTTCTTGTAATGTGGCTCATATGTTGTAGGTACTCATTAGAATTGCCTCTCTGAGGCAATTCTAATGAGTACCCACAACATACATGTATGTTTTTCATAGATAAATTCACATGGATGTATTGGCTGGTTTGAGCCATCAGTGATCAAATTGACTCCTTCCCAGAACTGAATGACAGCCAGTGACAGCAAAGGCATTGACAAAAATCAAATAGTAAAGATTAGACAAACTTTCCACTCTGATTTTTCTAGTATGTTTTAAAGGTATTTGGTAATGTTTGTCTAAGGTAAATTAACCATTACCGATGGGTGCATGTTTAAGTAAACTCTGTGGAGGACTAATTTGGTATACTGTAATTACTCTAAATAGTCACACACTGATAGGCATGCTAGAGCAAATAGTGTAGATCAGCAGTTTGGTCAGAATCTGCACCATTTGCAGTTTGTTCATCTAGCACTTTTAAGTCAAATGGATGTATTTGAAGTGTATGATAATCGACTTTATTTATAGAGGGTAACACATTTAGTAATCTAGTACTAATCTTCCATGTGGCCCTTTGTTTTCCTGGGTAGAATCCAGTACTAAGCAATGTGGATAAAGTCTCTTGCTCAAGGAAACAACATTTGCTGTTAGTGGGGATCGAACCAGGTACCTCTCGATCTCGAGTCCGACGCTTTACCACTGCACCACAGCGCTCCACTGTGGATAACTGTGCTAAGTAATTCTAATGTCTGAATATTTTGGTTAGGTTTTCTTTTTAACCCTGTCCTGCTGAACCCGGATATGCACTGCCTTTGCAAACAGAGTAGATCCAGGTCAGTTGGCTTCTGAGAAGCCAACTGATCTGGATCTGCACTGTTTGTCATTTAGTATGTCAATTTGTATCAACAAACTGGATCAAGTAATCTGATTGGCTGAAAATTTGAAGTGGGTGGGGCATCATAATTTATTCAGCATGACAAGGATTAGAACAATTCATTTTTTTTTAATGATATTTTGTATTTTTGTACATAGTGTATGCTCTTCTGCTGTGACTTAAATCTGTATTAAAGACAATCTACATTTATGCGTAAATGATCAGAAAAAATAAATATAGTCTTCTTTTCTTTAATATAGTGAAATAAGGCCTCGACACAATCAACAAGTTGTTCTCACAGTCTCCATGCCCAACAACGAGCCTTATGCTGAAGACACGGAGGGACGACCTTTGACATTTGTTAACTGCCGAGTCACCCTGCAAACGAGACGAACTAACCAGTATGGCAAAGCTCACCAGAGATGGCGCTATGATGCTGAGACTGGATTTATTCATGCATTTTACACAGATTTACATGATAAAGAAATCACTGCAGCAAATAAAGCTGATGTGTGTACTTACGCCATAGCCAATACCTCAAAGATAGATCAGCCGGTAAGAGGTCTTTTTTTTATGAACTTCAATTTTCTGTAATAACTCTAAGTATTGGGACAGATACTCTTTTGCAAACAGTGTGGACCCAGATCAGATGCCGCAGAAAGTGGCATCTGATCAGGATCTACACTGTTTGCCATACATACAGCAATATTGTAGACACATCAAGAGGTAATAAAATGGACCATTTAAAATTTTAGAATAAGTATGGTAATTAGATAAGCCCAATACTTAGGGTTATTACAGTAATCAAGCTATTTACTATAGTGTCGTTTATATTTTCCAGGCCTTTGTGATCAGTGAGTCTATTCTGTATTTTTGAAAACCTATATAGGATCATTGATGAGGCCTGGTTACTAGAGGCTGGCTAGTCTGGCCTGTGGAGATATAAGAAATCAAAGCACTGACAGCACTGGTGGGTGGATTGTCTCAGAGTGTAGGCTGGAAAATGTCCTGAATTGAGACTTTAACCCTTAACTTTCTATTATTTAAACAAACAGTGCAGACCCTGATCAGATGCTGCTTTATGCAGCATCTGATCTGGGTCTGCTCTGTTTGCCAGTGTCCTAGTCCAGGTTTTACAGATAACCTTCTTTACACTGCACTCTGACATCACAGTGACAAGAATAGTGCAGCTATAAATAACAGCTTCCTGGATTTTGTCTAACTCGTGATTTGATTAGATTGATCAATGATAATCACATGGACAACTACCTTAAGGAAATTTTGCTGTTTATATACTATGGCTCTATTGTAAACTATCGAATCAGAAATTATTCCAGAATAACATGTCAGTAATAAGAATTATTGTCCATTTATTCTTATTATTGACATGTTGAATTGTGTTTTATTTCAGGGCTATTTAGCAGAAGTACCAATGCAGGCAACAGCAGACAGAAGCTGTATTCGAGAAATCATGGTGTGCACCTCATGTGCCAGGGCAATGAGGGGACGTTATAAACTCTCCAGGCTGCCAAGTAACAGAGAATTCTCTTGTGCAATGGGAAATGGTGAGTGATTTCAATCTATAGTCTGCTATAGGCATTGGTCTAGTTAAAAGGAGTATTCAAAAGCTAATTTTTGTTAATTTTTCTCCAAGACTTCTTGTGTTATTCATTGGAATTCTTTCTTTGAGGTATTTCCAGTGAGTAGCATAAATTGTTTAGTGAGAAAATTATTCTAAATTTGTAGCTCTGTGTAAGCGGAGTATCCATATTAATGATTTTCTTATTAACCATTGTAAACTGAATAGACCCCACCCCCCTCACCTTATCCCCAACACACTATATATTGGAAGAGTCCAATTTCAATTTTAGGTACAACCGGCTATGAGATTAATAGATATCAAGAGAAAAACAACTAAATTATTTGCAAACAGTCCAATTTCAATTTTAGGTGCATCTGGCTGTTGGATTTAGATATCAAGAGAAAAATGACTAAATTATTTGCAAACAGTGGAAGAGTCAAATTTCAAGGCTATGGGATTTAGATATCCTAGAGAAAAATGACTAAATTATTTGCAAACAATGGAGACCCTAATCAGATGCCACATTCTGCAGCATCTGATCTGGGTCTGCACTATTTGCCAGTTATCCTTTTAGGGTCTTAGGACTACAATGAATTAGTCCATAAAACCTTACCTTATTGGTACTTATTGGAATGGCCTCAGTGAAGTGAAATCATTGAGTTTGCACAGCATATGTTTCCAGAGAGCAGTCGGACAGAAATACTTTGTGGCTAAAAAAATTGTGTAACTTTCCAGATATATGATTCTCCACTGCCCTCAGACCTGTAACGGGGCCAGTATGAAAACATCCATTTAATAACAATATATTATTGCCACAGTTATTACTTTATCTGGAACAATGGAATTAGGTGTAATTAGCAGTAAACATCTTTGGAATTTTGTATTTTTTCAAGAAGTAAGGCATTGATGTTTCATTTGGATTTTCTGATAAGGGGTGATTCAGATGAATGTCAGATCCTGTTTTCTGAGAAAAATAAGAAAAAGGTTACTCATTTATGGTCTAAAAATTATTACAGATAGCAGAATAATGATTAGAATGTTGATTAATGACCATAAATATTCTGACTACTTATGTCCTTACCATACATTTTCTAAAATTTAAACAATAGGGTAAATATCCTAAAATATTAAAGACCAAAGTTTCTGACAAAATGGTCTATTCAAATAGAACAGACCCAGATCCTTGGGAGCAATCTGATCAGAGTCTACTCTGTTTGCCATGCCACTAAAGAAACAATTGTATAAAAAGCAAAAATTAGGCAAAAAAAGTATGGAATATAGTATTCGAAATTTGAGGACATTTACTATATACAGTCAAACCTCAATAACTCGAACATGTTTGGGACCATGTGAATTTGTTCTAGACATCGGGAGTTCGAGCCACTGAGGGTTAATCATGATGCCAGGGCAGGAGGCAAATAGATATAATTTAGGGATGTCTTTTTGATCTTCTATATAATGATGGTATGTTGAGAGTACTTGTTAGAATTGCCTCAGTGCAAGCAACATACATTTCACGATAAAATAAGAAAATTTCCTAAAATATCCATAAATAATTGCTTTCTTGGGCTTTAAAAAGAATTTCCTAGGGCCTCAAAAACGAGTTTGAATTAGTTACGATAAATGAGCCATGAAGTTTGAGTCATTGAGGTTTTACTGTACTTTGTGTGCAAAGAATGACAAACAGTGTAGACTCAGGTCAAACTGCTCTTTTTGGAGTTTGATCAGTCTACATTATTTGCTCAAACATTCAGTCCAAATATTTAGGGTAAATATAATATCTGTCTGATTTTATCCTTTAGCTAAAAAATTAAAACTACAGCAAATAGGAAGTTTCCGAGTTCTGAATGGGAAAGTTGATCTGTCGACACATGAATACCAGCTCACATTAGAAGAGTGGGAAAACAAATTGGCCAACTTGAGAGATGAATCCAATGTGAAATACATCACCAAAGAGATCAATGTTTCTAAAACAGTGCAGACAGTAAAAGTGCTTGCGTATAAGAATGGAGAAGGAAGAATGCGTCCAGGAGAGATAATTTGTGGTTCGTCAATAGATGGGGTAGGTTGATTTAAAATAAGTTTGTCCAGGGGAGATAATTTATGGTTCATTTATAGATGGGGTAGGTTGACGCAAAATTAGTTTAAATTTGATCTATAGTTTTAAAGTTAAAATGTCTGTGAATATACTAAACAGGTTGTTGTTTAACCTTTTATTCCACGGAAGAAAATATGAACCTTATGCCACACAGAAGATATTAATTTTAACCCATGTCCTGCTGAAGCGAGGTATGCCTGCCTTTGCAAACAGTGTAGATCTAGATCAGCTGGCTTCTGAAGAAGCTGACTGATTTCAAGTGATTTGTCATTCAGTATGTGAATTTGTATCGACAACCTGGATCAAGCAATCTGATTGGCTGACAATTAGAAGTGGGCATGGCATCTTAATTTATTCAGCATGGCATGGATTAACTTTTGCATACTGTATTAATTAATCTTTCCTGACAGGATGGACATTGTTTCTGTTCTGTTTTCTGATTTTTGATGGACATTCTTTTCAGTTTAATGGTTTTCCACAGAGATGGAAGACCTGATTTGAAATATTTCAGAGCAAAGGGATTAGAATCTGGTGAAAATTTGAATATGCAATAAATCTGATACAAGTACAACACAATGACAAGAGAGTGTAACTGCCATGAAGTGTCTTTTCTGAAAAACAGCCACCTCCCTACACCCTACAACAGCCACTTTTACTATTTCTGTACCAATAATTCTTGATTAGATGTTTTTTCAATCCAAAAGTATTGATATTTTCTTATTTCTCCATGAAAACATATGTTGTGGGTACTCATTAGAAGTGCCTTGCTGAGGTGCTTCTAATGAGTACCCACAATATATGTTTTTGTTTAGAAATAAGAAAAATAATATCTGATACCCACTCTAATCTAGCCCTATGTACAGTACCATTCATTCGTACATTATATCATCTTTTATTCCTTCATTGATTGAATGAATATGGCATAAGGGTATTTTGTGCATTGTACATCATACATAGACTGGAACTGTTTTTGTCTAATTTCAGATTTTGGGCCAGTGCACTGCTCGCCTTGCACTGAACAAAGCTGCCTGTCGTATGTACACAGAAGATGGCACTATTGTCTTGGAAATTGATGATTTAATCGACTGGGCAGTTCAGAACTATAGATCACTGATGGCCGACCATCTTGAGAGGCTGTATCAAGGCAAACCAGGTACCAGCTTAGATCCAAATAAGACAAATATTCAAAAATAAAAGTTTTTGGTAGTATTAAACCAAAACATATCTTGTGGGTACTCACTGGAATAACATTTGTAGTACTTGGTCTCAGTCACTTGGATGCACGTCCAAATTGGTGATTAGGAAGTTGCGAGTAGGACCCACACTGGTCAGCAACATTTTTTGTGGAGATTGATCATGAAATATTTTTGAGATATGTATAAGAGTTGATTAGGGTTTTGGTGACTTTAACATTATTATCAAGGTAGGCATGGATGGGGAACATCATTGTTTTCTCGTCTAAAGATCCTTCTTGTTGTCCCTTTCTACAGTGTCTAATCTTATAAGATAGTGCAATGCAGCTGTCAGCCATAAAATCAAAATCAGACTGTTCAGTTTCTTTCCAAAGATGGTTGTTCTAGATGTTATTACCCAGTGTGTGCATGTGTGTGTGTGTGTGTGTGTGTGTGTGTGTGTGTGTGTGTGTGTGGGTGGGTGGGTGGGTGTTTGCGTGCGTGCATGCGTGCGTGTGTGTGTGCACTCCAGTTTGCAAAGTACTAGTTATCTTGTCTTTTTGACAGAGGATGAAACATATGAAGTTGTATTAACCCTCGTATCGCTGAACTCAGATATACCCTTCCTTTTCAAACAGTATAGATGCCAGCTGATCTGGATCTACACTGTTTGCCATTTAGTATGTGAATTTATATCATCAACCTTGATCAAGTAATCTGATTGGCTGACAATTAGAAATGGGTGTGACTTCTTAATTTATTCAGCAGGACAAGAGTTAACAAACAGAATTTACTGTGTCTGTTGATGAGTTTTGTCCCGCTTTTCAGATGACGATGACAATCAGCAAGAGAGAGGTGAAGGTGAAGGTCAAGACAGCCAAGGTGAAGGTGACAAGGAGGCTGCTGGTAAGAGACCTTGACATTGTTTTTATTGTTGCTAAGAAACAAATGACTACTTTTTATCATAGCTACACTGATTGTAGCTTAATTTCCAAAAATCTGAAAGTAAAATTAATATCTGTAGTTTCTATCTAAACGTGAGATGAAATACTTGTACAGCCGGCCTCGGTGGCTCAGTTGGATGCGCCGTCCGACTGGAGACCAGGAGGTCGCGGGTTCAACCCCCGCCGAGGTCGGCAACATTCTTTCGTGGAGATTGATCATGAAATATTTTCTACAGTCATTCTCTCCCTTCCGCTGATTCAAGAAGGGCAGTTGTCAGTTTCTGGCGAAAGAATGTGCACAATACTGGTTAACCGCTTAGAGGACTAAGCCTGCCCAGTAAACGTGTGGTTAGGTAAACTGACCGCGCTCGACATGACCCCATTGGGTTGACTGGGCCGTAAAACCTCAACACAAACAAACAAATACTTGTACAAAATGTTTGTGTTTAAAAGTCACATACATTCTTGTTTCTCAGGATGGCCTTGTCTGTTTACTGTCTACTTTCCCATTATATCAGTACTGGTATGTGCCATAGGAAAGACACCTTTTTTGGACTGGGATAGTTAAAAAATGAATGCTTTCTAACATTCACTAAAAGATCCTCATATTTATAAATTCAATCAGACTTAAGTTAAAAGTACTTTTAGTTCTAAATGTTTCTATTTTCACTTTGCTCACCAGCTCTGAAAACTCCTGCTTTTTATGCCCCGCTCACCCCCCCCCCCCCCCCCCAACCACCACCACCACCACCCCACCTACCCCCATTTGAAGTTGAAGAATGGTGGCAGGGCATTAAGTTTTACCCCTATCTGTACGTAAGTATTTGCCTTTTTTCTGAAAGGGCATTACTCCATGGGTTACTCTTTTTTCTTGGAGCAAATGCTTTCCTATCAGAGTTGCTCCCTTTGAGTAAGCCAATCCTTTCGACATCTTTCGAAAAACTGTTTTTGCTTGACACTTTACACAGTAAATTTGCAGACTTTTAGCATGATTTAATGCAAAACCATTTGTCTAAACTACCTATGCACAAAATGTTTCATTCTAGTCATTGGTTTTAAAAAAATTGAATATTTTCATTTTTTCCCATAGTAAAAATGGCTGCAAAATAAGCAAAAATGGATAGGGTGGTAGTTTGGATGCAGGTTTTCAAAAGTTCTACTTGTTCAGAATTTCTGAAATTTTCACAATATTGTTATGGAACATCAGTAACTAAAAATCTGTGAAGAAAAGCAAAAACAAAAAATTTTTTGATAAAAGTTGCGGTTAATATTTGAAAAGAAAGCACAGAAACAGAAATGACAAATGGATTCTGATAAGACGTGGTCATTCATCAATCAATTTATTTCATTTAGAATAAAATGCCAAATAGAAAAATATCTTACCGAAGGATGTCGAAAGCACAGTAGAGTGATTTTTCTTTGAATATGGAGGCAAAAAGTCCCAATTTAGTGTTCACTATCTTTAATGTGTATCTGTCAGTGGACCGGTATAATCATGACATTTTGTTTATTTTTTGTCTGAAATTGGACTTTAGAATTCAGATATATTATAATATCCCAGACCACACTTATTTAAATAAATGGAATAAAGCTGTTTTCTTTTTGAACACACCTAAATATTAGTGAATGTACACATTTCAGTAAATGTCCTAAAATTTTGTACACCAAAGTTGTTGACAAAATGGCATATGCAAACTGTGCAGACCCAGATCAGACTGCTCCTGAAGGAGCAGTCTGATCAGGGTCTACACTGTTTGCAATTTCACTAAGTAGTTTAAGAAACAGTCGCATAAAAATAAAAAATTAGGCCAAATATGTGTGGAATAAAGTGTTCAAAATTTTAGGACATTTATGTACTTTTATATTTTTTTGCTACAGAAACTGATGAGCAGGAGGCAGATAAAGCTACACGCCAGAGGGAGTATTTATTAAGTCAAGTGAGAATGCCTACAAGGGAGACAATTCTAAGATACCCAATTGAAATATGGATCTCAAGTGGCAAACCTTTTGTTCCACCTGAAGGTACGCATAATAAAAGAGCTGTTAGGGAGGAGTATTTTGTGATAATATCTCCAGTTCTCGGGAAAACACGTCTTTGGGCGTATGTGGACAGCAAAGGCCCAGATCAGCCTTAACATCCATGCAGTCTGATCAGGGCCTTCACTGTCTACTAATAGAATCATTGGATACTACAAAATGCATGAATGGAGAGCAAAGGCCCGAATGATACTTCTATGTGCAGGAAGATTTGAATCTGTGCCTTTTGCGCATATTTGAAAGCACTTTTTTGCTTGACACCACCCATATAAATCGTGTGTACTAGAAGCACCTTGCTGAGTGTTTATAAAAATGCTGCATATATGTTGCCAAATTAATGTGTTGACTACAGGAGCTTCTTTATTGATGTACTGTATATGCAGTTTACTCTATGAAAATTTGTCTTGCTGACCGTCCGTAATAATAATAGGTGTTTGATTATTGGAATATACAGTACTGCAATATACTGTAAATGGACAAATTTTCAAAGATTAAATTTTGCATTGAGATGAGAAAAGCTAGTTCACTATGTGTTAAGTTCACATGCAAGAATTACTTACAACATGTAAATAAAGTTGGAAAATATTGCATACATATTTAATTTACACTTAAAGAATAAAGCACAGCATGAAAATTGTAGAATTGTTATGAAAGTTTCAAATTTTCAGAGGACTTATTAAGAAGGAGTATTTTATGATAATTCTGGGTTAATTTCCTTCAGTACCCACAACATATGTTTTTGAGATATTAAAAAGTACCTCAGAATTATCACTAAAATTAATACTCCTCTTTTACAAGTCTTCTGAACTCTACAGTATTTCTGCACATATTTGGATAAGTAAAGTCATACTCATTATATCAGATTAAGTTTCTTGCTATGACACACTTTTTAATCCTTAAATGGGCTGGCGGCTACATGTCGTGTTATTTGCTTTACAGTTGTGGAGTCAAAGGTTGAAAACAGGAAGAAGAAGAGGGCCTTCAGATCTGCTGTTTCTCTTGAACTTGACATTGAAAAGCATGTGCTAAGACAAATGAAAGGTATAACAGCCTCTACCAGTACATATGCAGTTGAACCTCAATAACGAACATCTTTTGGACCATTTAAATTTGTTCTAGACATGGCCAGGTATTTCAAGCCTTTGAGGGTCAGGAGGCAAATGGACATAATTTAGGGATGACTTTTTGCTCTTCTATATAATAATGATATGTTGAGTGTACTTATTAGAATTGCCTCGATGAGGCAATTCTAATGAGTACACACAACATACATTTCAGATAAGAAATTTTCTCTAAAATATCCATAAATATTAATTTTGCTTTCTTGGGCTATCAAGAGAATTTCCTAAGGATTCATAAACGGGACCGAATTAGCCATGGTAAAAGAGCGATCCGTGTTCAAGTCATTGAGGCTTTACTGTAGTTCCTTTGTCAATATACGTACAGTCGACTCTCGTTATCTCGAACTTCATGGGACCTGATAAAAATGTTCGAGTAATCAGTAGTTCAAGACAACCAAATTGTGACCTCATAGGTATGACGACTGTTCGCCTCTCTGTTCGCCAAAACGTGCTTGGAAGGCACATGTATATGGCAATTTAAATAATTTACGCGTACTTCAGTTTGCATTGTTACTGTTTGTTTTAGGAGATGCAATGGTTCTCTTGGAATAATATCATCAATAAATGTTAATAATAATAAATTTCAAACGTCTCTTGTTGTCTTTTAATACTCCTGCAAATTTGGATTTCCATATGAGTTATAAATAAATTACTGGTTTCCGGGTTGTGTTAGCTATACGTTATGAACTGGTTTGGATTAGCTCCCTTTGCATAGACGACTCGATAAAGAGTTGACTGGTTTCCGCTTTTGCATAAAACGCTTACAATGTTAAGCGGCAGCTGTAAGCTAGTTTGGATCATCTCCCCTAGCATAAACGAACCATCTCAGCGCGGCAAACTGTAGATCCTGCAGAGAAAGCTCGTTATGAACCGTCTCATCTTGACCTACACTATTTGTGCGGGTATCTGTACCAATCTACAGGGTCGGAAGAGTTAACATCGGTACCCACGTGTGATTTGTCTATTTGAGGCCGTGCACGCTAACTCCTATTAGAGGACTGTGCGACTGTCAAAGACTCGGATCAGCCTGCACGCCCACGAATTTTCCATTATACGCATGATCCTTATCTGGGCCTACCAAAGAGCACCGCCTGACCAAAGAGTAACAAGCGAAGATTCAGACTTAGCTAGCCTGATCAATACAGGCTGATCTGAGTCGGAACCTGTCATGCACTGACTTTTCTTGAAGACGCTATATCATTCAGACGGACAGTACTCAATAGTGAAGAGCATATCTAAACAATAAATTAAAGAAAGTTCGTTGATTAATCTTCCATAACACTATTATGAGCCGCTTTTTATCTTACAAATCAATGACACGAGGTGTTGAGCGCCGCGTGTCAAACCCGACTCGACACGCACGTGATTTCATAATTACGGATTTTAGACATTGTTTGTGTTGTTTGTAATTACCTGGACAAAGGGGAAAATTAAAATATTGATTTATTTATCAATGGCCTATTATGATTTTCATTAACTGAGAGACCGGCGGCGCCGCATCTTACATTTTTTTTTCCTTTGTCATGGTCCGAGTTCGAGATACGCGGTAGTAAAAACTGTGAAAAATATATTCAGGGACTGAAAATGATGGACGAGATAGCCGAAGTGTCGACATAAAAGTAGTTTGACATACGCGAAGCTGAAATACAATAAATACATAGGGAAAATATCGGGACTTAGAAATCAGTTCGACATAAGTGATAGGATCGAGATAAGAGGGGTCGAGATAACGAGAGTCAACTGTATATGTACCTTACATAGCTCTAGATTTGAGGGATGTGTCCACCAAAATAGTTTTCTTATTTCTCCATGAAAACATATATGTTGTGATGCTGGCCTTGGTGGCTCAGTCAGTATTCATTTAGAGAAAATGAGAAAATATGTATTTTTAAAAAAATGATGTCAAATGTTTTGTTTGTTGTGTGCTAAACTTTAAAGACAAGATTGGAAATGTTTTAAGCTACAATAAATATGTCCTAAAATTTCGAACACCAAAGTGTCTGACAAAATGACATATGCAAACAGTGCAGACCCAGCTCCTTCAGGAACGGTCTGATCAGAGTCTACACTGTTTGCCATTCCACTAAGTATTTTAAGAAACATCGCTGCATAAAAAATACAATATAGGCCAAAACAGTATAGAATAAAGTGTTTGAAATTTTAGGACATTTACCATATTATCTATAAACTAAAAGTAGCAGTGACAGAATAAGACATATGATTTGCATACAACACACACCCAGATCAGCCTTTGCAGTCTTACAATTAATTAAGATTAATTAAGTCAATCATTTTATAGTTCTAGATCAGACACTTTGTCCAACCAAGAGGTATTAACCTTTCTTTCTTATTTTTCAATAAAAGCTCTTCATGTCTGCCTGGGCTGAGTGGTTTTTCATAAGAAGGCCAAGACCAATTACTGTGCTTTCAACATCCCTCGGAAAGACATTTTTACTTGGCGTTTTATTCCAGAAACATTGATTGCTGATTGACAGTGTCTTATCCAATACCTTTCTTTTTTCAGTTTCTTTGCTCTGTTTTCAAATATATGTCAGAATATTATATTAATTTTACAGCCAAGAATTGGTCTGACCTATGCAGTTTCTACAGAAAACTGGATTTTTGGAAAAAAATTATTAGAAATTGTTTTTTGCTTTTCTTTATGGCTTTGAATTTTTGATGTTCCATAGCAATTCTTGTGAAAATTTCAGAAGTTTTGAACAAGCAGAACTTGTTGAAAGCCTGCATCTAAAAAATTAACCAATCATATCAATTAGATTTTGCATTACTTTCAGCCATTTTTACTGTGAGAAAAATGGAAATTTTCGATTTTTTTGTAAAACCACAGAATAGAAAAAAAAAACTTTTGGTGCATAGGTAGTTATGACAAAAGGTTTTACTTTAAATCTTAACTAAAGTTTGCAAATTTATTTCTTCTATGTAAAATGCCAGGCAAAAAATGACTTCCCAAAAGATATTGAATGGAGAGTAGGTACTGATTGTTCAATCATATTATTGATGACATGCATTTTCGATGAAAATGTATCAGTATTATTTGTATGTTTCCATGGAAACATGTTATGGTACACAATAGTCCAACTTCAGTGAAGCTCATCTAACAATACCCACAATATATGTTATTACAGAGAAAAAAAACACCACAACCTCTTGATAACATAATTGGTGGGGTCCAAAGTGAAAACTGTGTTAGCTAAAAAATTATGTTGTATCTAAACAAAAAATGTCTAGATTATATAGAAAAATGACCATAAATGGTCATTTTTCCATATAATCTATACATTTTTGTCTGGGTACAATACTTTTGGTGTCCACCTTTAAACTGTTTTATATTCAGACCGTCTTATTGAACCATCTTATAAAGATGTTCTAGTGTACTTTTCTTTTTTTGAGAGAAAGATAAACAAGTAACACCTTTTTGTCTTCTCCAACTGGTCACATAGTGCAGGGCAAAAGTCCCCCCCCCCCTTTTTTTTTTTTTTTAAATAAAGAAAAAAAAAAAAAGAGCGCACCCCACATATTTTAATTCTCAATGAAAATGCTTTACATATCACATGCTAGTGCTTTGCTTGGAGGGAGAGAAATGATTAAAATTACTTTGTTATATGATTATAGGTCGTAGATTAGATGAGTTGAACCCTGGAGAGTACAGAGGAACAAAGAACACATTGAAGCCGGTTGTTGTGGAAGGTAACTGGGAGGAGCCAACCCCTGAAGAACAACAAAAACATGATACTGTCCACAAACTCCAGGTATAATTAAAATTTTTATCATAAGACATCACTGTTATTTGGTGGATAACATCATGTCATAAAAATGATATGACCACATGTTACATAACACTTGGTTCCTGGCCCGTAATATCATGCTTCTGTGAAAACGATATATCTTGTGTTGAAAAATGATGCAACTTCTAAGGTCATATAATACAGTTTAAAAATCATATGACAAACAGAATCTTACATTCTTGGTCATTTAATATGAAATTTATGAATCTAGCCAAAGGCTCGTTTCATTTTCATATGAAATGACCACTCATGTAAAATCCTCTATTTATTCTATACACTCTCGTTATCTCAGCTTTGCCTGTCTCAAATAACTGCTTATCACGAAGTGAAAATCTAGTCCCTATTTAACTTGGAAATCTAACAGTAGGTAACAAAATATTGTGGAAAAGAGGAGAAAGTGCTCCTATAGGAGCAATTTCTCCTCTTTTCCACAATATTTTCAATACACTTGACTCTCACTATCTCAAACACTGATAACTCAAACTGCTACTTAAGTCAAAATAGATAATTTTGGCTTAGTTTTGCTTTATGTTCTTTACATTTCAACTTCTGTTATCACAAACTTCTGTTACCTCAAACTGTAAATTATGGAGTTTGCGATGAAGAAAGCCCACTTCATTATTTTAAGGAAAATGTATACAATTTCAGGAAAGGCAATGCCATCACAATTGTTTTTGTCAGCCATCTGAAAAGCAGTCTTCTGTAAAGGGAAATAATTTGCTCTTCTTGATTGCAAGTTCTTTCCTATTAGAGTAGACTGAAGATGATTGGTGTTCAGGAAAGCAGACAGAAAGTCACAAAAGTTGTCTTGCAAGTAAAGACTGGTGGAAATCCAGCAAATGTATCCAATCCCTTTAAATGTGAATAAAATTCTGTGATATTTTGTCCTGATGAGAAATGAAAAATGTATGCAGTTTGATCTTTAAAATGGAGAAAACTTTCTGTTCTTTCGAGTAAAAAAGTTGTATAAAGATTCTCTGTCTAGGGATAAATCTCTTTTCATCGTAGACACATTTTGTATAGTTTCTGGCAAAATATGTTATTTGATCATGGTGAAGTGAAGTATATAAGCATGTATAAGTTTGTTATCTGAGCAGCTTTTCAAGGGCAAATTCAGTGTTTATGCTGTTTACCTGTACTCAAACATCACGAAAACATGCCTATATAATTTTGACCCCCTTAAACCCCACTTTTATATAGTAAAACTGGGGTTTATAGGGGTATACATTATTTTTCTTATTTCTGCTCAAAAACATAGATTGTGGGTACTCGTTAGAACCGCCTCATCGAGGCAGTTCTAACGAGTACCCACAATCTATGTTTTGAGCAGAAATATGAAAAATATCAGAATTTTTTATCTGAAAATTTTCAGTTTTTTTGTGGTAAACTTTTCAGTATATTTGAATAGGCGTGTTTTCATAATGCTTTACTTGGAATACAATTACTATCAATTACATGTATATATGATTCTCAACATATATATTTTATCTTTTTGTTCTAGGAGCATTTAGCAGAGGTTAGAATGAACCAACGTGAGAAACAGCCAGGACTTGTCACAGTTAACTTCAACAAGAGTCTATACCGGCAGCCAGATACAGTAAGTACAGTCAAATTTCAATAATTCGAATATCTTTGGGGCCATGTAACTTTGTTCTAGATATGGGTAATTAACCTTTACCACTTTCTGGGCATTTTCAGCAGACGACAGATTGATGATATTTTTCTTATTTTTCCCAGAAAACAGG
Source organism: Anodontia alba (assembly GCA_964016985.1). Taxonomy (NCBI): domain Eukaryota; kingdom Metazoa; phylum Mollusca; class Bivalvia; order Lucinida; family Lucinidae; genus Anodontia; species Anodontia alba. Next base: position 68,774,137 of record OZ024834.1, read on the forward strand.
ATTTGACATTTCATGCAAATTGTCTCCTTAGGAGACAATTTGCATGAAATGTCCTATCCTGTTTTCTGAGAAAAATAAGAAAAATATTTCAAAATGTCGTCTGCTGAAAATCTTACCCAGAGTGCTAAGCGTTAAGCCACTGAGGGTTAATCATAATGCCAGGTCAGGAGGCAAATGGACATAATTTAGGGATGTCTTTTCAGTCTTCTGTAATGGTATGTTGAGTGTACTCATTAGAATTGCCTCAATGAGGCAATTCTAATGAGTACATGTAACATACATTTCCTAATAAAATAAGAGAGGGTGGTCGTGTGTGGCAAAGGTGTCGTATATCGTACGTCACTTGGGCGTCCAACTGATATTGGCTGACATTTGGGCAAGGCCTGCTATCCTTGTAGCAGGTAAGGGTAGAGGGGGGATGTTTTTATTTCTTCTGCTTCTTCACTTCCATTCTTGTCCTCTATTTCTTCCCTGTCCCTCTCTTTCATCTCCTCTACTATCTCTTCTATCACTTTTTTCCCTTTCTCTGGGAGAAGACACAAAATGACCCACAAGGTTTGAGGTGTCGTTAAACCCCAACACAATCAATCTAATAAAATAAGAAAATTCCCTAAAATATCTATAAATATTTGATTTCTTGGGCTATCAAGAGAATTTCCTAGGGACTCAAAAACGAGTTCGAATTAAACATGTAAACGAGCCATCAGAGTTTGAGTCATTCAGGTTTTACTGTAAAGAGCAACCATACTTATCCTAAATATTTGGACCTGTGTCTGAGCAAACATTAAAGGAGCAGTTTAATCAGGTTCTACACTGTTTGCCAGTAAACCATGATACTTACATGTAGGCACACTGCCAGTTGTTAAATGCAGTTTTTCTAATTTTAGGATAAATACAGTAAGGGATTTATGGCTTCAATTTTTAAGATAATTACAATCTGTCAAGCAAAATGATTACTGAATGTGCCAAGTTCTCGGACATGGGTCAGCCTATTCAGCTATGAAATTTGTTCAGAATCTGTTTATTTTGCATACATTTTATTGGCCTTTAAATTCTGTACTTTAAATTTCATTTACTCTGATCTGAAGGTGGATTTTTAAATTGTATATTGAAAACTGTGTAGAGTCTGATTAAACCGTGAAGATAGCCTTTTAAATTAAATGCAGTAAACTAATACAACAGACCGCATAAACTATGGTCAGATCATGAAGATGACCTTTTAAATTCCATACAGTAAACTTTGATGACCCTTTAAAATCTATACAATAAATTCTGTAGTTTTGCATTTATTCAAAATACTACAAAAAAACACTTATATTGTGAATGATGAATTTCACCATATGAAAAACAAAACATTAACAGTATTTAATATTGTTTTTCTATATTCAGAAACGAATTATGGTTTATCCAAATGGTGAATCAGTGGAGCGTGCTACATATATCTGGGGTGACTCACTGGACCAACTTCTTGATAGTGCTAGTCTCAGGTTGAATCTATGGCAGCCTGCCAAGAGGTTCTTCACCATGGAAGGAAAAGAGGTATAGTCAAACATGCTTTAAAGGCCACCTGTATCATGTGATTACCTGTTTTGAAAGGGCACTTTTTCATATCCTTGAAAAGGCAACAGTACATGAGAAATGTTGCATCTACATCCTACATTGATGTGACATTTAAACATCATGTGCCTGATGGGAAATGCTAAAAAAAATTATCTGTAATAAGCAAGCACCTGTCTTTAGCAAATATTTTTTCTTTGCCATAGGTTTTTTCTTAAGACAGGTTCTACTGCAGTTTTAATATGATATTGGTACTAACAACTGCCCATTCTCTCCCTTCCACTGATTCAAGAAATGCAGTTGTCAGTTTCTGTCAAAAGAATGTGCACAGTACTGCAATTGTTAACCGCTTAGAAGACTAAATTTGCCCGGTAAAAGTGGGGTTAGGTAAACTGGCTATGTTGGACATGATCCCATTGGGTTGATTGGGATGTAAAACCTCAGCACAAACAAGTAAAATATCCATCTAATAAGGGCACACTTTAAAAAAAGATCAGCAGAGGACTTCATTATGAGCATATTTAGCAATACTTATACATCTTTTTTCTGATTTTCTTTATAAAAGCATAATGTTGTTGGTAATGCCTTATTTGAGGCTGCAAACAATAATAATGATGCAAAATCTCTCGTTATCTCGACTTCGCTTATTTTGAATAACCACTTATCTTGAAGTGAAAGTCTGGTCTGTGTTTTAACATAGAAATCTAACAATAGGTAACAAAATATTGTGTAAAAGAGGAGAAATTGCTCCTCACTTTTCCACTGTATTTTCAATATATCTCTAAATTCAGGAGTCAAATTACATATTCATTTGTGAGATATGGTTGTTCAATTTATTTTTTCCTCAATTATGCAATTCTGATATGTTGAGATAAGAATGTCTCGAAGTATTTCAGAGAGTCTCTTGGACTTAAAGATAACAAGGGTTGCTGTATAACTAAATGTTCATTACTCTGCTATTGGTGTATATTGCGCCTCACGTCTTTTGATATCCCAAATCAGGACAATATTAACCAGTAGCAGTATGATAAACCTATAACTTTTTAATTAATATATTCCTGTCCCAGAATTAGGACAGGTCTGTTGATGTGTCAAAAAACTGCTGGATAAGTGGTAAACAGAACTGTAACTCAACCAGACACTGAGTCCTGTGGCATTTGATGTGTGTCAAAAACTTTGCATAAGTACAATGTATAGTAAACAAAATTATTATATTGCAGGTGTTCACATTTGATGAAATCCAGAGAGACGAAGTTCTGTGTGCTTCTACTGGAAAACCTTTCAAACCTACACAGACGAGTAAGCTGGACATTGAAATCAAGGCCAACTGGTCACGAGCTCACAAACAGTATGGTAGAACAGCAACTGATGTCACTGTACATTCCGCAGCTAACCCTAAAATTAATGTAAGTCAGGTTTCTTTGTTTGAAACAGATTTTCCAATGTGATGTGCAAGGGTAGCATTAGCAATGATTTTATTTTGTCTGTCAGGGACTTTTAGATGTTTATACTACTTTCTAATATTGATCCATATACTGTCATGTGCAAGCAAAATTGGTTGCCACGATATTTTAAATGTCCAGGGAGAATGGGATTAAAACAAGATACTACTACCTCTGTTTGGAAGTAATTTGGATGACATTACCTTATATTTTGGTAATACTCTGCAGCTTACTTTCATTTTTGGAAGGGATTTGGGGCTTATTATCAAGTCTTATTTTCAAGTATAATTTACTGAAAAAAATAAAGAACACAAACCTTTTTATTTGTTTCTCTTTATGTAAACTTGGATTACACAGACTGGCTGAATGTGATCATTTTATTATACCCTTGGTTTACAAGTATGCCATTGAGGTATATAGTTTTCATCATGTCATTCAGCCATTTGAGGTGGCCCATGACAAAACCTACAATAAGACCTGTGTGACCACCAAACTCATATCAACCTGTAATTACACCTAGTATAGCAAAGTTCTCATTCATCTCTCTTTGAATAGCTCAGAGGTTATAGAAGGCTCATGCGATCAGCAAAGACTCTGATCAGACTGTGCAGATGTGCAAGCTGATCTGAGTCTTCACTGGTCACACATCTTATTGAAGGTTTAGTTGTGCAGTTGCACATTTTGTTTGTCCATCCATCCATCCTTCTGTACACTCATTTGTCTGTTAAACATTTTCCTTCTGTGTGTTCTCCCAATCATCTGTAAGTCTTTGATTTAAGTTTTACATCAGAGTTTCTTTCTAAGAGATTATGTATCCTGAACCCTTAAATAAATTCAGTTCTTACTTGCCCTGAGATTATAAACTGATCCAGAGATTTCACAGATGCATGTCCTAGCTGGTTTAGTGACCTTGAGATCAAGGTCATAGAGCAAGAAATTTTGGATTTGGTAAGTTTTACAACTATGCATTACCTGTGGCAGTGGGCATGAGCCAGTACGAGGGTTGAGCGCAAGACTATGGTAACTCAAACGTATTTTTGAAACCCTTGTTTAGGGGCAACTTGGACCCCTTTGTAAACAATGCAAATTTAGGTGCCATTGCTCATACGAGCAATGGCACCTAAATTTTCATTGTTTACAGAAAGATATGTTGTAATCTTCATAATGCCTTCATGGTGAGGAGATTAGGTTTTGGGGAAAAACAACCATCTGACTTACACCAGTCTTGCGCTCAACCCTCGAGTAGTGTACATGACCCACTAGTCACTTGCTCTAGTGTATACTGTACCATGATTATTTTAACACAGAAATCCACAACAGAGGTAAATAAATTTCTGGACAGAGAGTTGAGTTTTTTGTAGGTTACTTTTGTTCAATACAATTTTTCTCTAAATACACGTACCTTCATTTGAGTCAGTGCACGACAAAACCTAAAATAAGATTTGTGCGACAAGCAAAGACACAGATCAGCCTGCGCAGCTGTGCAGTCTGATCAGAGTCTTGGCAGCCTGATTGCATTGTCTTCTACAGCCTCTGGGATATTCTGAGGGATGAATGAGAACCCTTGCAATACTGGGTGGATGAACAGTCTGATCTGAGTCTTTGCTGGTCACACAGGTCTTATTGTAGGTTTTGTCATGTGCTGACTCATTTGTAAACATATCTTGTTTGAAGTTTAGTGAAACCTGTGTAAGAGAACCACCTTCGAGACTGACTTTAAATAGTGGTTGATGTGGAAAGATGGCTATCTTATAAAGGTACATGTCATGTAATTTTGCTAGCAAAATTACATGACATGTACTTTTAAAAGACATCTGCCTCAAAGGTGGCTCTCTTACACAGGTTTCTTTGTATGAATTTTTTGTTTGCAGTCTCTTTCTGTGATATCTGTTTGGGTCTACTCTGTTTGCTCAAGCCCATCTGAATTCTTAGGGTATATATGTTAATAGAATGTATATTCTTCTGCAGGTGGATCCCTTTGGGCCTCCAGGCTTGGCTCTCCCCATTTCAAATGGTGTTGATGCACAGTCACCAACAGAACAAAAACCAAGGCCGACTTCTGCAAAACCACCTTCTGCAAGATCTACTTCACCGAAACGCTTGACGCCGTCTGCTCAATCTTAAAAAAAATAATCACTGATATTTTTCGTTATATGATTTTATGCTACAAAGAGATACATTCCGTATTTTATTGGTACTTCTGTGATCATAAGTTTTCATAGAGAATATTTATATTTCAAAAATAGATTCCGTGTTATTGTGTATGTCCTTTTTTTCTGTGACAGTAAGGATATGAAGAGTGAAACAACTGGCTGTTAGAGTATATAATTGTAAAAATTAATGCTAAAATGTTAAGCATTAAAGCACTGATTATAACTTCAGCAGATGATATTTTGAATTTTTTTTTTTGTGTGTATTTTTTCAGAGAAAATAAGGCTTGATATTTCATGTGAATCATCTGCTAGGTAGATGATTTCCATGAAATGTTGAGCTTCAGTTTCTTTGAAAAAAAAAAATTTCAAAATGTCGTTTGCCATAGTTTTGATCAGCACCAGCACTTTAAGGGTTAACTCATAAAGCGCTGATCACAACTGCAGCAGATCAGGTTATATATATTCAGAGAAAATAAGGCTTGACACTTCATGTGAATCATCTGCCAAGCAGATGATTCACATGAAATGCCAAGTATTATTCTCTCTGAAAACAGTAAATTTAGAATGTCGTCTGTTACAATTTTACTTAGTGCTTTAAGAGGTAAAATCCAACAGTATTACAAGTGTTCATAAAAATCAAAATTTTGCTGTCATCAATAAGACTTGCTATTTCTGAAACTGGAAAGCAGGGCCCAGTTGTTCAAAGCATAGTTAGCTTAATGAGCTCGTTAGTGGTCAAAATGTTAACTGGTCTAGTACGTACAATATCTAATTCACAGGTATTTTTGCTGAAAAAATGTGAGTAGCTTTTGCAAAAGCTACTCACATTTTTTTTGCAAATGCAAAAGCTACTCACATTTTTTCAGCAAAAATATTAGCATATATGTCATATTTAATGATCAAAGTTTTATTGATACATTAACTAACGACATGGTTAGTTTTGAACAACTGGGCCCTGGATTTCAGATGCAATTTTTGACTAACTGTCATTTTGATGAAATGACTATTCAATGAAAATTTTGATGAAGTGTCATATTCAGTGAAATGTTGTTTAACGATGTGTTGTAGATCCCCTACTACATATCTTTTCAGGGTAAAATTAAAAAAAATATTTAAAGAAGTACTCCTAATATCTCAACCATTGAGTAAAATCTTGTATAAAAACATAATATTTATTAACTTTATGCATTCATGTGGAACATGTCTGTTAAGGTGTAGATATGTTTTTTCTGTTGCAAACTCTGAACTTACAAATGTTTGCTGTACATAAAAATGATATACCATAATAACCCTAAGTATTGGGACAGATAGGCCTTTGCAAACAGTGCAGATCCAGATCAGACACTACAGAATGCGGCATCTGATCAGGGTCCACACAGTTTGCCACACAGCCAGCAATATATTAGACACATCAGCAGGTAGTAGAATGGACTATTTCCATTACAAAAACACGCCTACACAAATATATAGAAATTTCACCTCCAAAAACTGAAAATTTTCAGATACAAAACTCTGATATTTTTCATATTTGAGTTTTGATATTTTTCATATTTCTGCTCAAAACATAGATTGTGGGTACTCGTTAGAACCGCCTCGGTAAGGCGGTTCTAACTAGTACCCACAATCTATGTTTTTGAACAGAAATAAGAAAAATAATGTATACCCATGTAAACCCCATTTTTACTATATAAAAGTGGGGTTTAAGGGGGTCAAGTTTATATAGGCAAGTTTTTGTGATGAAAGTTTAGGACAAGTATGGTAAGTAGGGGAGGTGTACCAATACTTAGAGTTATTACGGTAGGCCTCATTCGGAATAAAAGGGACTTAACTCGTGTATAGCAAAGGCCCAGATCAAAGCACATTTTTGCAGTCTAATCTTGGCATTTATTGTTCACTTGCAGAATGATAAGCTTCGGCTGCTGATAGAGGAAAGTTCTAATCAGCCAGTGCACTGACCTGGCCTGTTACTGTTCATATATGAATATATGATAGATAGCATGAGAAAAGTGGTCTTACACCATTTGCAGACAGTTAAGACAAAGAGCCTTGTCTGATAAGGTGAATGTCCTAAAATTAAGAACACATTATTCCACACTTTTTTTGCCTAAATTTTGTTTTTCATGCTATCATTTCTTAACCCTTATCTTGCTGAGCCCAACATGCCCTGTCTTAAGAAACAGTGTAGATTAAGATCAGTTGGCTTCTTCAGAAGCCAACTGATCTGGATCTGCACTGTTTGTCATTTGAATTTACATCAAAAACCCAGATCAAGTAATCTGATTGGCTTGAAATTAGAAGTGGGCATGGCATCTTAATTTATTCAGCATGACAAGAGTTAAAATGCTTAAGGAAATAGTAAACAGTGTAGACTGCAGGAGCACATTGATCTGGGACTGCACTGTTTGCATATGCCATTTTGTCAGAAACTTTCATGTGCAAAATTTTAGGACATTTACTGTAGTGAATTTATACTACAGTAATCTACAGGGCAACAAAGGTGCTGATTGGACTGTGCAGATCTGAATGCTGACCTGTTTTGTTTGTTTGTTTGTTTGTGTTGAGGTTTTATGGCTCAGTCAACCCAATGGGGTCATGTTGAATATGGTCAATTTACTTAACCACACTTTTACTGGGCAGGCTTAGTCCTCTAAGCGGTTAACTAGTATTATGCACATTCTTTCGCCAGAAACTGACAACTGCCGTTCTTGAATTGGTGGAAAGGAGAGAATGGCCGTAGAAATTATTTCATGATCAATCTCCACGAAAGAATGTTGCCGACCCAGCGGGGTCAAACCTGTATTCTCCTAATCACCAGTCAGATGCGAATCCAACTGAGCCACTGAGCGGGCAGTCTGTTTTGCTACCCTCATATGGTGTATCATCTTTTTTCTTGCACTGTACATCTTATGCATTTAGTCTCCTTTTTACTTTGTATTATGTTGTATATTTAAAGCTGGAATTATGATCTGAAATGCTGATCTGAGAAAATGGAAAAATAGATTTGCACATGTTTTGAGCACATACGTACACTTGTACAGATAGATTAGCCTTGCTATTCTTCGTGGAATTATTAAAATCTGTGTTTACTTAAAATGATATTAGCATCAAAGGACTTGTTTAGGAGATGTATTTGATGAAAATTCTGGAACAGTTTTCTCCATTTCTCCATAAAAATATATGTTGTGAGTACTCATTAGAAGTGCCTCACTGAGGCACTTTTAATGAGTACCCACAACATATATTTTGGATGTATACTTCTAATGAGTACCCACTTCTAATGAGTACCCACAACATATATTTTTATGGAGAAATAAGAAAAATTATACCATAATTATCACCATATACTCCTTTACAAGCCCACTGATTGTTTTTTTATATATAGACAAGAGTAGAACTGCACAATTTGAACTGTATATTAAAATGCACATTCTCATTTAATCTTTACCTGCTGAATTTAAATAACAGCAAAAGACAATGCTTTCTAGTTTTGGCTGAGAATAATAAGGCTAGATGTTTCATGTGAGACATTCTGCATGAACTGTCAAGCCTTATTTTCCAGTAAAAATAAGCAAAAAGGTCACTTATTTGTATGTTAATTTTGTCGTTATAGTTCTAAACCACAAATAAGCCAACTCTTTAGGCTATAAAGAGTTGGCATAGTAGTGTTTTAATCTCTGAGGATTTAATATTTCAAAGGGTTATATTTCTAGATAAGTAACCTTTTTTCAAGCCAGCGTATTTATATTTTTCTTATTTCTCCACAAAAACATATGTCGTTGGTACCCATCAGTATCACCTTGGTGAGTTTCTGTTGTTACCATGGAGAAATAAAAAAAAATGTTCTGGTTACTTCCATAGCTTCAGATAAGACGCTTTTTTTCAACCAACAAAAGCAATTGGTATTTGTCTTATTTCTCCATGAAAACATGTTGTGGTTACACATTAGAAGTGCCTCACTGAGCACTTCTAATGAGTAACCACAACATGTTTTTTTGTGAAGAATAATAAAACTGTTTTGTAGATACCCCTCATATCTGGAGCTGTGTTACTTCTCTTATTCAGAGCTATGTCAGTCATCAATGTCCAGTGAATTGGCAAGCAAACAGCACAGGTCCTGATTACAAAGCTGATGGGCATTCCAATCTAGGCCTTTGCTGTATGCATATGCCCAGAAACTTTTCATTTTACCCGCCCCAAACGTTTTCAGATAAAAAAAAGTACACCTTTTGCATTTAGAAAAAGTTTCATATTTTTGTTATGTTCATTTATGACATATATATTATCTCTAAGTCATGTCATTATATTTCATTCAAATTGTCAAATTAACTATATTTTGCAGATGAGAAATCTTTAACACTTGCAGACAAGCAAATATACAGCTTTGCTGGATTTCAGTGTCAGCTAATGATATTTACTTGAAGATAAGGTTTGACATTGCATTCAGATTTTCTCCTTTGGAGACTGTGCAAATAAATTGTCTAGCCCTTTTTTCTGGGAAGAACTAAGATATAAGACAGATCTTTCATTTGTCATCTTGACGTGCCTATAGCGAGTTGAAGTTAAAAATTCTTTTGCTTGGCATTTTATTTTAAATGAAAATAGTTTAATCTGAGTGACCATATCTTATCAGAAACCATTTGTCTCTTCTGTTTCTGCATTTTGTATTCAAATATTTACCTTAAAATTAAATTTACGGCCAAAAATTGGTCTGACCTATGCAATTTCTATAGTTAAGTGATTTTTTTGGAATTTCTGTCTATGAAAATATTTTTTACTTTTCTTTGCTGAATTTGAATTATTGATGTTTCACAACAATATTGTGAACATTCCAGAAAAGTTGAACTAGTGGAAATCGCTGAAAATCTGCTTCCAAGTTACCTACCCTACAGATTCCTGCAAATTTGCATTCATTTTTACTATGAGAAAAAGTGAAAATATTTGATTTTTTTAAAAACCAATGATTAGAATAAAACTTTTTGTGCATAGGTAGTTACAACAAATGGTTTTGTATTAAATCATGACAAAAGTTTGCAAATTTACTTCTTCTGTGTAAAGTGCCACATACCTACCATGGAGATTGATCATGAAATAATTTCTACGGTCATTCTCCCCCTTCCTCTGATTCGAGAATGGCAGTTTTCATTTACTGGTACAAGTTTGAGCACAAGGTACTGGTTAACCACTTAAGAGGACTAAGTCTGCCCAGGGAAAAGTTTGAGTAGGTTAACTGACCTGCTTAACATGACCTTAACAGTGTAGACTGGGCCATAAAACTTCAAATCAAACAAAAATCAAAGCAAAATGTGGAAACTTCTCATTGCGAAAAATATTGGTTTACAATCAATTATGATTATTAGCTAGTCTTTTCTTCATTTATTTGAAATCATGTTGCGGGGACAATTCTTAAAATAACCCTTAAAGCTCTTGCAGATATGTAGCAGATGACATTCTAAAATTGTTTTATTTTTCAGAGAGAAAATAAGATTTGACATTTCATGTGAATTAGCTGCTAAGCAGAAGATTCACATGAAATGTCAGGTCTTATTTCTCTGAAAAATAATGCAAAAAAAAAAACAACAACAAACTTACAGAGTGTTGTTTGCTGTTGCTGTGATTAGCGCTTTAAAGGTTAACTCAGACACCTCAATGAGAAAACCAACAATATTTACTGTAATAATTCTTATGTATTTGGTCAGAATGTTTTTCCCTGTCCCCATCCCCATCCTTTCTGGGCCAGAAACTGCTGAATGAGTGATAGACAGGGCAGATAGATTCTAAAAGGAATGACCCTTAAGAGTAATGAAAGCTTTCTGGGCCAGGGCAATCTGACAACACATTCCGCAACATTTGATCTGGGTCTATACCGTTTGCTCATACCTATCTGTCCTAATACTTAAGGTAATTACCATATGTCAGAACAAAAAATGATCTGTTGTACAAAGTGTTATTGCAATTTTTATGTTTTTGAGAAAAGCACCTGTTAGAAGTTTCACATGATACATATCTTTAGAAAAAATATTCAGAATATACCTATCATTTGTCTTATTGTTTTTATAGGTCTGGGCCCAGTTGTTCAAAGTATCATTAGCTTAACGAGCTTGTTAAGGATCATTCTGTTAACTGTTTTAGCAGATTCAATATATAATATTCTGATATTTTTTGCTGAAAAAATGTGAGTAGCTTTTGCACTGCAAAAGCTACTCACATTTTTTCAGCAAAAAATTTCAGCATATTTGTGTATCACTCGATGTAAATTTTAACGAATCGTTAACTAACGACATTGTTAGCTTTGAACAACTGGGCCTTGTTCATTGTAAGACACATTTAGATTCAAGAGTTTAAGGTGAACCCCTAAAGTGTTTCGTCCAAACATGTTTGGATACAACATGATTGTTTAACTAACAGTGTTTTCTTTGGGTCCCAGCAGTAGTGTTATGAAGAGGTTGTGGTGTATGTGTTGTGTTGCCTATTTTAAAACAGCATGTTCATATGATGTTTCCTGCACTAGCTTAGTAGATTGTTTAAACTTAAACATGCTAATTTGCATATTAGCAGAATGTTTTCCCCTTAAACAAAAACAGCAGATGATATTCCGAAATATTTTTTCTTTATTTTTCAGAGAAAATAAGGCTTGACATTTCATATGAATTGTCTGCTAGGGTAGTATTTAATGAGAGAAAAAAAGTAATTTCAGTATTTTTTTGTATTTTTTTTTTTCAATTTTTTAATGAAGCCTATTCTGTGGTACTCATTACAATCAAATCAATAAGACTGAGGCAATTCTAACAATTAAACTCTGGGCTATGCTGTCTGTGGCAAACCATCACAAAATCACCACACTGGGTGCTAATGTTGCTAATAGAGTGATGCATGGACAGACTCTCTCGCACATCCTTACCATGGTGCTAACTGACAGCCAGATAGACTCACTCTCCCACATCCTTACCAAAACAGGAAGTCATGTAGCAAGTTTGGTTAAATTCCGCCCAGTGGTTTAGGAGGTAGCATGACAGACAGACAGACCTTTTGACCCCATCCAAAAGTCATGGGGCAGAGTGAAAAATAATCCTGTCTCGCACACCCTTACCTTGGGAAAGCATGTCGCAAGTTTAGTTAAATTCTGCCCAGTGGTTTAGATGGCATGACAGATGGCCAGACCGAAGGATTGATGGAGGCATTTACAGTATCTCCATCGCTAAAGCGTGGGGATAAAAGCAGTCTCTTTTATGAAAGCCAAGCTCAGATTGCAGACCTATAAACATAGTCTGGCACTTTCAGTCTTCTGATCACCGGATAGTGTGGTAATTTAGTAAACATAAGGTTATTTTTATTTTTGTTTCACTTTAGAAATTTTTACATATTTTTTTTCATTCAATATTTAATTTACACCTTTTTATCTTAATTCTATTATTTTATTGTATTAGAGACACCGTCCACTAGTATTTTTACAGCATTTGTTTATTTGAGTTGTGTCAGGAAAAATGCTGCTTAACCTATATGTGAGGCTCTCTTCTAACGTGTACGCACAATATATGTTTTAACCCATTGTAGTTGGGAGACCCGTAAAAGGGTAATTGGCAAACAGTGCAAACCCAGATCAGATGCCGCAGAAGGTGGCATCTGATCAGGGTCTCCACTGTTTGCAAATAGTTTAGCCATTTTTCTCTAGGAATATGTAAGTCTCATAGGAGGACGTACCTAAAATTGAAATTGAACTCTTCCAATATACAGTGTGGGAGAGTCTATTCAGTATACAATGGGTTAATGGAGAAATAAAGAAAATCTATTTTCTGGACAAAAAGAGTGCCTTACCTGGTGTCTAATCAGGGGCTTTTCATTTTGCTTGCAGATAATATGGTACCTAGTATTCCTTTTTGCATATTTCAAAGGCCAAGTTTTATCTGGGCATTCGCGGTTTGTGTACATGTTTAGGCCCATTTTGCATGACACAATTCATTTATATTACTGTATTCTATCTAATTGCCACACTGTGTGCTAAGATTTATCAAAATCGAGAAAAAACATATAATAAATTATCTACCTAACGATAGAAAGATCTACAAAGGACTTTACGGGAGGAGTATTTAATGACTATACATACATTACAGGGAGGACATTTTGTTTTTGGTGCAGGTCCCGTTGGGGTCAGGGCCGCACTTTCTTGTCTGTACAATATCCTGTGAACCAGTGTTCGAATTCATACCAAATTTTCAAGGTTATATAATTGGGACTGATTAGATTTTGGTGACCGTCACCTAATTTTCAAGGTCACAGCAGTAGAAAACTTAAAATTCAAGTTGTGAGGACATCTGTTTTCTCTGAAAACACCTTTACTATTTTTTTTTTTTTTATATTCTTTATAAAAATATTTTATAATTGATATGTTGTGGTTACTCATTTGAATTGCCTCAACTTGTTGAGGCAATTCAAATGAGTGTCCTGAACTTATACTCTTATAGAGAACCAGATAACAGTTCAGAGACAGTAATCAGAAATTGTTTGACAAGTTGTGCTTATTGGGTATGTGTGGTAATTACAGCGAATACAGTACATGTACATTACGGTAAATGTCCTAAAAATTCAAACACTGAAGCATCTGACAAAATGACATATGCAAACAGTGTAGACCCTGATCAGACTGCTCCTTCAGGAGCAGTCTGATCAGGGTCTACACTGTTTGCAATTTAAGCCAAAAGAGTATGGAATAAAGTGTTCGAAATTTTAGGAAATTTCCCATATTTATATGGAAGAGACTAGATTTATATGAAAGTGACTATGTCTGTTTGAAAGATAAAAAATCTGTGATATTAGTTTGTATGTTTTTCATACACAGCATTCTAATACTGTCATTTACACCTTAGTTTAGATGGTGTGTTCATAGACAGACTGATAGAATGATTGGAAATAAAATCTAGAATTGTATTGTCCTGTTTTTCTTCGTGTAATAGGCACTGCACTACCCTTCCCAGCCACTGCACCTTAGAACTGAAATTGCTTGCTACAAAAACATTAACATTACTAAAAGAACTAGAGCAAGATTATGCAAAAATTTTACGTGACCTTGTGGTCAGCAGTAGCAGCTATACGAGGGTCCTGCAAAATGTTTTGTCACTGGGTTCAAATTACTTCAGTGCTACGTTTTATCAAACATATTTTTATTACAAACCTTCAAAGAATTCCCCCTTTACTGAAACACATTTTTGTAACCTTTTTACCCAGTTGCGAAAAGCAAATAAATAGTCTTCTTTTGGTAGCTGTTGGAGACACTGATAAATAGCGCTGCCAAGAGAACTTCTAGACATATACTTATTTCCAGAAAGCATTTTCTTAAGCCTTGGAAATAAAAAGAAGTCACAGGGACTCAGGTCAGGTGAATAAGGTGGATGGTTTAAAACTTTCACCTTTTCAGAAGCCAAAAAAGACTCAACAACCTCACACTTATGAGAGGAGGCATTGTCATGTAAAAGGTGGACTCCTAACCATCCTTTGCTTGGTCCATGTTCCAATGTAACAAGTAAATTGGTCAGTGTATATGACTGCATCTATTTCAATTTGAAATAACTCGGATCAGTTGGAAAGCAATTAGCACGAAAGTATTGTTAGCTATTCAACACACCATTCAAGTGCAGTGAAGCATTTTAAAATATACCTGGGATAAAACTAAGGAATCCTATTAGTGACAGAACCTTTTGCAGGACCCTCATATGCTGTCAACTATCTATATCCATCCTGTAATAACACTAATCACAAACGAATATAAAGTGAAGATCTATAAGTAAAGCCAATGCAAAATAATTTATTCAACTGATAAAGTTTCTAAGTCTGTGACCTTGACCAAGATTGTCAACTGACCTGTATTCATCCAACAGAAATACAAGCCAGGTGTCAACAATTCTAGTGAATACTCAGAAATATAAAATAAAACAATGTACAAAAAAATAATAAATAGACAAATAAATAATTTTTTTTTTTCAAAAGTCTATACCTTGACCTTTCGCCTTCAGAAACAACAAAATGATGTCAATTGACCTACCGGGCTATGCCTGTCTAGTTGGGACTATACCATAGTAACAACGTCAAGTGAAGACTCAGAATTATAACCAAAGCAAAAAACTTAGCATAAAACTCTGACACAAAACTTTACCCTTGTCATGCTGAATAAATTAAGATGCCATGCCCACCCTTGTCATGCTGAATTAAGATGCCATGCCCACTTCTAATTGTCAGCCAATCAGATTACTTGATGAAGGTTGTTGATACATATTCACATACTGAATGACAAACTGCAGATCTAGATCAGTTGGCTTCTGAAGAAGCCAACTGATCTTGATCTACACTGTTTGTAAAGGCAGGGCATATCAGAGTTCAGCATGACAATGGTTAATGGATGGATGGATGGACAGTTATACAGCCAAATGGGACAGAATGACAAAAATGCTATACCCCCACTGCATACTTAGTTGCAAGTATATATAACGGGGAGGCTATGTATACAGTTCTATTCTTGCACACCAGATAAGGAAACCCTGGATTTAACCCTAGGATGGAAATTCTTATCCTACCCAGATTATCCTACCCAGGGTAAGATAAAAATGAAGAATTCTCAGGTGTTTGATATGCACTGGTTGTAATGCACATACACCATCGTTAAGGTTTACGTCACTGAAAGTAATGACATCGTTAAAAACCACAGTAATGTCATCACAATATGGTGGACGTCAGCAATCTAAGTAAATGCTTTATTAAAAAATCGACTTTCAGAAATGAAAGGTCTGCAAAAAAAAAGAATCTATCATGGGTGTGAGGGGTATATCACAGTCTGGCATCACTGAGCAAGCCTCGTGATACAAGACTGTGATCCTCGGGATGGATTTTTCTATCTATCCCTCACACCAATGATAGATCCTTATAAGCCATTTAAATCATACCTGGCTACAGCAGGCTGAGCACAAATGACAAATTCTTTCAGAAACTTTAAACTGTTTTATTATTCAACAATAACATAAATGTGTTAAAAGCATTAACAAAGTGGAATTAATATTAATGATAAAGCAACATAAAAAAATCATGTAACAAAGTGGCAAGTTAACACAAAGAAATTCACAAAGAATCTGCAAACAGAGATGTTTGTGTTGAGTTTTTAAGGCCCAGTCAACCCAATGGGGTCATGTCGAGCGCTGTCAGTTTACTTAACCACACATTTACTGGGCAGGCTTAGTCCTCTAAGCGGTTAACCATTATTGTGCACATTCTTTCGCCAGAAATGGACAAATGCCCCTCTTGAATCAGCGGAAGGGAGAGAATGACCGTAGAAAATATCTCACAATCAATCTCCATGAAAGAAAGTTGCCGACTTCGGCGGGGGTTGATCCTGCGACCTCCAGTCGGACGGCGCATCCAACTGAGCCACCGAGGCCGGCCAAACAGAGATGACCCAGTTGGCTAAACAACCCTGTTGTATCCAAACAAAAATATACAGATACATAGGAAAATGACCATTTATACATCTAAACATTTTTGTTTGGCTGGTCATATTTCTGTATAATCTATACATTGAATACAACATTTTTCTGTCTACCGTAATTGACCTAATTACCGCACATGCTCCTATAAGCGCACAGACTAGCAATTCAGTAGTCTTTAGATTAAACCTAGTGTACTTTTATCTACTTTATAAAAACATGTTGAAAAGTCGAGGCAATTCAACCAACAACATATGCTTTTATAAAGAAAATCAGAAAAAAACTGCGTAAGTATCATTAAATAAGCCCCTCTTGAAGTTTTCTGCTGATCTTTCTTTAAGTATACCCGTATTAGCAGGCTATTTTACTTCAAGTTTTTCTAGTAATTTTGAAAAACTGAAGTGCACAGTGCAGTAATTAGAGCAAATACTGTATTTTTAAAACTGTGATATCATGCTATAACATTCCCATGCGGTAATAAACAGATTCTTGTGTACTTAGCATAAATACAGTACTGTAGAATTTGAAGGTTAAAGGGCAATTATCAGCTGATCTGAAACCTCACTGCTTTGGTATCCATGTCAAAAACCATTTTCCTGACATATGGTAGATTTCCTTTTAGTTCAAATAGGTAAAAAATAAATATTGATCTGGGTGTTCGAATTATTAGACAATCAGTTTCAGAAAAAAAAAACACTGTTCCAACTGTTTGAAACTGTGGATTGATTGTGTTGGGGTTTAACGACACGTCAACCCTTATGGGTCATTTTGTGTCGTCTCCCAGAGAAAGGGAGAAGTGAGATAGAAGAGATAGTTGAGGAGGAGATGAAAGAGAGGAACAGGGGAGAAAGAGGAAAATGAATGAAAGTGAAGACACAGATGAAATTCAACATTCCCCCTCTACCCATACCTGCTGCAAGGACAGCAGGCCATGCCCAACTGTAAGCCAATATCAGTGGGACGCCCTGGTGATGCAAGATACACGACACCTTTGCCTTGAAATTGTGGAAAATCTCCAATAAAAACTGATAAAAAATGTCTTAACCAGACATGATAAAAAAATCAATAACTAACCTACAGTCCCTGGGTGATGTGTCTGACTATTTGAGCTATTTTCCCACTGTTGATTGACCTAGAACATCGCTCACAGTATAACCTATAACTGCTCATGGTTCTGCAAATTCCCTATCAATGACAATGGACCATGTTCAATAACAAAAACATTCTGTCATCACTTTCTTCTTACCACGTGTTCGAACTATTTGAAAATAATTTTTAAAAAATAAGTGATTATTCGAACTAACAGAGCAATTTTCTGGAGGCGACTTCAAAACAGTAAGGGGTGTTCGAACTAAAACGAAATCTACTGTAGCCAAAATGCAATAACGGTAGAAAGCAATACAAATTACAGTTTCACCATACTTGCTTGTAAACCTTCAAGTATACCTTCAGATAAGGCATTTTTCAACCATATCATATCTTTCTTGTTTCTCCACAAAAACATACATTGTGTATACTCATCAATGAAGCACTTCTAATGAGTACCAACAACATACGTTTGTTTCTCCACAAAAATAAGAAAAATATTTACCTGGCTATAGCTCTTATCTGGATTGCTTAACCCATTTATGCCTAGCATTCCATAAAAAGGACACTGGCAAACAGTGTAGACCGAGATCAGATGCCACAGAATGTGGCATCTGATCTGAGTCAACATTGTTTGCATTAAATACTGGAAATTATATAAAACATTGTAATAACAAAAACTGACCAAACCCCCTTAAAGTGGAAATGGAGCAGTTCATTGTGTTAAGGTAGAATGGTCCACTCAGCATAAAAGGGTTAAAGTGCCAAACTTAAATATCAGCAGATGACACTTTTAAATATTTGTTCTTATCTTTCTGAAAAAAAAAAAAAATAAAATAAAAAAAAATCTGACACAATATTTCATGAGAGTCACCTCTATAATCATTTTCTACCAATTCGATCTCCCTTTGAAACACTTTCAGCTTAGAGTGCGGTCTATTTGAGATGTAACCTTTCACCTTTTAGGGTTTGACTCAATGTCACACCCATCACTAGCTGATATGATACAGAGACTTGGTTAATCTATCTTGTGAATATATCCAGGGAATATAAAACTTGAAAACTTGTAAGTATGCTCTAACTATTTTCTTGGAAAAATAAGATAAAAATATCACAAATGTGTCAGCTGCTACGTACATGGTAAGTGCTATGAGGATTTGCACTGCAACAGAGAAAAAAGTACACAGTCATATAATCAAAGAAAATGCTCATGTCTGAACAATCTTTTTGAAATTTCATATTATTTCAAGTTTACTGAAATCCCAATGTCTAAACAAAACAAAATATAATGCCTCCAAAGATACTGCACTTGAACAAATATGAATAAAGGTCAGAGCCTGTGACTTAAAACAGGAAAAATCCCTATTTTTTCGTCGTTTTTTCCTATCTTAACCCTTGTCATGCTGAATAAATTAAGATGCCATGCCCATTTCTAGCCAATCAGACTGTCATGCCAAATAAATTAAGAGGCCACATCCATTTCTAAATTTCAGCCAATCAGATTATTTGACCCAGGTTGATGATACGTATTCACTTACTTAATGGCAAACAGTGCAGATCCAGATCAGTTGGCTTCATCAGTTGGCTTTTTCAGAAGCCAACTGATCTGGATCTATACTGTTTGCAAAGGCAGAGCACATCTGGATTCAGCAGGACAAGGGTTAAGGGAACTGGCTACACTCAGCAGATTTTCAACCATTTTGTACAAGAAAGACAACTTTTGTGACCTCCTGTTTGCCTTCCTGCACAGTCTAAAAGGACAAAATTTGCTCCCAAGTAGAGCAGACCCCTTTCCAGAAGGGAGCCAAGACAAATTTGACAGAACTGCTTGCCCTGAAAGTGTATCCATTCCTTTAAAGTGAAAGGGCACATATGAACCCCTTTAAGGAATGACTTTGCTCCTAAAGAAAAATGCAGGAGCTACTTTTGAAGGAAAGAATTTTCTCCTCTATGGAGTAAAAAATTCTTTCCTTTAAGAGTAGCACCATTTGAGAAGGATGGGAAATAATGTATGGTCAGTGACCTCACTTGTAGGCATTTCCATTCATTGTTCTGAGCAAGTTTATGGTAACTTTACATAAAGAATGAAATATATGATTATGCTACAGTAACTTAAATTTAGCTTTAATTAAGTTAGGATAACAGAAACTTCATATAAAATATCCCTTTGATTAAGTGACAGAACAAATATCTAGGCCTGTGCCTTCTTGTTTCAGTCACACCATTTAAGTCATGTCGAGAGCGGTCACCTAACCACACTTTTCCCTAGCAGTTAACCAGTACTTGTGCACATTCTTTCACCAGAAACTGACAACTGTGGAAGGGAAAGAATGATGGTAGAAAATATTTCCTGATCAATTTCCACGAAAGAATGTTGCCAGACCTGGCGGGTATCAAACTCCTGTCCTCCTGATAACAAGTGGGACACGCATCCAATTTAGCCACCGAGGCCGGCCTCACAACATGTATTTGTGGAGAAATAAGAAAAATAATTTGCAGCTATGCTTCACATCTGTACACATAATACAACAAAAAATCTTTCTTACTGTATAAATGCCGACAGAAATCAATTTCTTCATTGATAAAGCACCTCATTTTGAGCTGTTTGTCTCCCCAATACACCAAGATGTAGATGGAACTACTTAAACTTGATATTTCTGCAGCACGCCTTACACAAGATCAACATCATTCATACCTTCCTCAAAAAGAAGCAGCGAAGTCTGCTATTAAAAGAAAAAGGAAATGTCAATACACCAACCACAATTTAGACCTTTAATCAACTGAAGTTGTCTTCAGTTCTAATTTAACCCTTAAAGCGCCAAGAAAAACTGCATCTGAAAATGTCGTCTGCTTATGTCGTCTGCTGAATATTCTTGCAAACTTTTCAAACTTACATTTTGCATATAGGCAAACAGTGTGGACCTAGATCAGACTGCTCCTAAAGGAGCAGTCTGATCTGGGTCCACACTGTTTGCAACAATGACTTTTAAAGTAACCGGCAGATGACAAAGCAGACGACAATTGTTGTGATTGGCACTTTAAGGGTTAAGAATCCATCTAAAGCATTTACAATGGATGTTTTAGTAGTTAACCCTGGTCCTGCTGAACCCAGACAGCCTGCCTTTGTAAACAGTGTAAATCCAGATGAGTTACTGATCTCGATCTGCATTGTTTGTCATTCAGTATGAGTTTGTATCAATAATCTGGGTCAAGTCATCTGATGGGCTAGCAATTACAAGTGGATGTGGCATCTTAATTTATTCAGCATGGCAAGGGTTAAGGTGAACTGATACACATCCAAGAGCAATCACTCTGACCTACAAATATTAGTGTCCCTTCTCAATGTGGGCTACTCTAAAAAAGGAAGCATTTACTCCCCTAGCAATTTTGTCCCATTTAGAAGAATAACCCACTTTTGATAAGAGTTTCACAGACTAGTGAAACATATTCTTTCTTAACTACGTGATCTGCCTTTTAACACTTTCAGCATAGAGTGTGGTCTATTTCAGATGAAATCATTCACCTTATACAGTTTGTGACTCAATATCACATCCATCACTAGCTGATATGACATAGAGACTTAGTTAATCAATCTTGTGAATATATCCAGGAATATAAAACTTGAAAACTTGTAAAGTTTGCCCTAACTATTACACAGCGTATTCAAGTTTAAATAAAATGGATTAAAATTATTGGAAAATATATCATCATTTCAATATTTTAACTACGGTAGATCTAAACTTAAACGACTAGCAAAAACAGAATAATAAACTATGTTGATACATACATGCTGTTGTATCTTGACACAACTTTTAAGAGAAGTATGAAACACAAAGAAAATAAATATATAAAATAATGATTAGGTGTTTTACCTCCCTTTCAACCTTATTTAAGTCATACTGATACGATGGAGAGGTGATAATGAAAGGCTCTGTGCAATGAAGTGCCGTAAATGCACAAGTTGAATTACGCCTCCAGGGGGATTCCAACCCATTACCTCATTATCGGAAGTGGGGAGCGCTCACCCAGATGCTTCCAAATAAATAAACAGAACACAAACCCATGTTATCTATTCCAATTATACAGTGATCTCAATTTTCAATACTTCAGCACATAGACATCCAGCATGACTGGATTTCCAACAGCACGCAACCAGTTTGTACTATGCTAGTCAGCCAGCTGCTTAATCCGCAAATAAAACTTGTTTGATAGTGCTAATACAGCTCAAAGTAAGTAAGGGTATCTGTTAAGTACACTGTATTCTTATTATTTCTCCACAAAAACACATGTTGTGGTACTCATTAGAAGTGCCTCACTGAGGCACTTCTAATGAGTATCCACAACATGTTTTCTTTAGAAATAAGAAAAATATCGATAATTTTTCGTAAAAGAAAAAAAAAAAATCCTTATCTAGAGCTATGGTGCTAAGATAAAACTAGTGGGTATGATATCAAATTATATGATTGATCCAGCTTTATTCAGTGTACATTTTCTTCAAAACAATAACGAAAACTCTATCAGTTAGAGGTTAAAAGACTGTCAAGGAGAATTTGACAATAAATCTGGGATAATTTTCTCCAGTTCTTCATATAAAAATGTTGTGGGTATTCAGTATTACTCATTAGAAGTGCCTCTTTGAGGTGCTTCTAATGAGTACACACAACATGTTGTTATGGAGAAAAAATTTTGGAGAAAAAATTTCTCCAGTCCTCCATAAAAACATAAAAGTGCTTCCTAGATGTATTTCTAATGAGTACCCACAACACGTTTTAATCCTTGTCCTGCTGAACCCAAATATATCCTGCCTTTGCAAACAGTGTAGATCCAGATCAGTTGGCTTCTGAAGAAGCCAACTGATCTGGATCTGCACTGTTTGTCATTAAGTATGTGAATTTATATCAACAATCTGGATCAAGTGATCTGATTGGCTGAAAATTGGAAATGGGCATGGCATCCTAATTTATTCAGCAAGACAAGGGTGAAATTAATATTAATGGAGAAATAAGAAAAATTATCCCAGACTTTTCTCAAAAGACTGCTTAACAAGTTCTCTGCTCTGAGTCTGTCACATAATGCCCGAAACTGATGAACTAATTACTGGCAAACAATTTATAACAACATAACAATTTATAACAACATTTAAAAAAAATAAAAAGCATAAAAAGCAAACACTAAATGCCATGTAAATATAAGAACTTTCAAACAATTTATAACAACATTTGAAAAATCAAAGGACTGATAGTCCTAAGAGTCTGCTAGCTTGTAAAGTACTAATGGAGTGCTGTGTATCTTCTATGCAATTTTACACAATACATGCAAAGAAGATAGACGACATTCCAATGCTACCAATACTATACGATAAGATGGAGCTCTATGGAATATATCAAGCATGTGGGCATTGCACTTCCTGAATAGAAGACTTTCTTTAAAAACTCTTAAATTCTGCTGGTAAGTGCATGTCCTTGACAAATCTGACCTCAAGGCCAAGTCTTGGAGAAATTTCAAACTACACTGAAAGATGATTCTGCATGCAAAATTTCTAGCTAGGACGGACAAATACGGATGGACTCACTAATATACACTTAAATGCAGCTATGGTGACTATGTCTTGCTCAGCGCAAGCGGGCTTGACAAAAAGGAAGATATTTGTTCAAGTTATTTTTCTTCAAACTATTAGCACATTGTTGACAGATCCAATCCTTATCCTCCACACTTTTATGTCCTAATGTACAGAGTCTTTTCATCTCGGGCTTTAGACCCTGAATATCAAATTTAACATCAGAATGTCTGAAAAATGTTTGACAACAACTTGTACATATGTACTGGGGACCACAAGACACCAACTTGTGAAACTGTGTGACTATAGCACTTTCTTTGTTTTTAAATTTCTTACTGCTCAAACCATCTTTTGATGTGTCACTTAACTTAAGTTTCTTATTCAGGGAAGTTTGCAATTCTTCACATATAAGGGGTGAATCAAGTAATGCGGAACCGTGTTTATTTAAGCTGTCAGCAAGCTGGGAGGAAGCATAAGGCTGTGATGGACACAACTCAAATGAAATACATTCTTGTAAAGGAGGATAGGTAGTTATGTCACAAATTTGAAACCCAGCTCATTGGTATCATTTTATGGTCTTCCTGCAAACATGAGATATACAGAGCGAATGCAAATCAAACTGACTCACCGCTGTTGTAGTAAAGAAATTATCAAAACTAAACAATCTACGCAAATGTAAGGAAAATGCCAGTTATATTTGTTTTCTTTAACAAAATGTTTTTGCCATTAACATTTGGCATTCCATCTGAAGCTCTTGCATGTGACTCAAAAAGGTAGAAACAGTCACCTTGTTCCAATAATGCAATAGAAAAGCCGTTGCAAATGAAGACTGCATATGGGTTGAATGAGAAAGTCATAGCGAGTCCTGTCTCTAAATCAAGGAAAGGATACTCCACTAAGGATAAGATATTTAAATTTCCTGAAAATGTTTTTTTTTTTTTTTTTTTTTTTTTTTCACTTTCCAGGGATAATGCTGGTTGTCAAGTGAAAAATAAGATGGCAAATCACATGGCTCTAAATAGTCATGATATGTCTTGGCATTCTTTTTTGCATACTTGTATAATTTATCTCCTGCAAACAGAATTTCATTCATGTTGTTGACATTCAACTTCTTGGTACAGATCCTTTTCTGTACAGCTTTCACCAATAATACTAAACAACATGGTAGGCATTGACGCGATCTTGAATCAGGACTAAATATCCCATCTCTTTGATGGATACTTCCTTGCAATAATACAGATGCATTTTCTTGTAGCGACACCGCCTCGTGGCTGCGAAGAAGCAGCCACGACGGTGGCGTCAAATGATAACGCATATGGAATAGAACAGAATTGTGTGTACGGACCCTTGCCGTGGCCTGAAAAGTCGCAATGATTAAAGCGAATAACACCGAGTGTTTCGACTGAGACATGTGATGTCAGTCAGCCAATGAAAGTGCTCAGCGATACGTATCGTGTCTGGTTTCCGACCTTCTGGGTGTTGCGACAACTGTGTGTGTTGTCGTATGACAACACGCTTGTTTACTAGAATCTACCGGCTGTCGAACAGTTTATTTTTCGCGAGGCTACAGACATGAAAGCTTCTTTTACCTGCATTTTTGAAATTCATGGTGTGTCGCACGCGAAAAACAACAACAGATACTTGTTCAGTTCTTCAGCAAAATTCCTGATGCCGTAAAGTGCATTTCATGTAGGCAACCGGTAGCACAGGAGCTTGACGTTTGCTAATTTCTACTTATAGGGCCTGTCCCTACGATTATGAAATAATCGAAGGTTCGAAGGACAGGCCCTATAAGTAGAAATTATCCAATGTCAAGCTCCTGTGACCGGTAGTGTAGCGTAACTTGGTACCTATTACCGGCGTGCACTGATTATCGGGTATTCAGAAATCACGACCCACAGACCACGGCCCCCGCCCATCGGGGCCAGCGAAGTAGTTGGGCTGCCTATAGTCTCCAGGGCAGAGTTGCCTTAGGCAGGGCCTGTTCATCATGTGATCGGGTTGGGTAAAAGTCCCACAAATCTGGAGGCAGTATCTTTAAATGGATACATTGTTGCATTTTTTTTCTTTTCTTTTTATTCGCTAGAATCATCATACAGCAAATACAATGTATAAATAGACCCTAAGGCTGGCTAATCTGGTCGATTTCACTCCTGTCATTGTGATCGATTATTTATCACAAAAGATTTGGTCAATTTACTTGTCTGTCTGAGCAGGACTCTTCCCATGTTATACTTTACTGTATGTATTTGGTCAAATAGGCCTGAGCAAACAGTGTAGACCCAGATGGGATGCCGCAAAATGTGGCGTCTCATTGATTATAAGACATCTGTAATGATAATCATTTTTGTGGAATTTATAGATCAGTTAATCAATTATCTGATTAATTTTGTCAGCCTAAATAGTCTGTGTGAATAAAAGTAATATACTCCATGTATTTTCACGTTAAATTCAATATTGCGTTAAACTGATTTCTCAATGAAAATAAATGGCAGCGCCACCTACCTGCTGGATGTTTTAAATACAAAGTCACGCTTTAGTGGGCAAGGTTTGTTTTCAGAAATACACTGTTGTTTTGTGATTTCCGCTTAGAAAAGAAATATATTGACCGTGGTGATAACAGTCCTTAATGACATTTACACCTATATCTATTAAATCAATTTTTACAGCTAAGACTAACTTATTTTTTCTATGAAAATAGCAAATCTAAGGTACCGTATTAATCCGCCTATAAGACGGGGATTTTTCCAAAAAAAAAAAAAAAAAAAGCCCCCAAAAATCCAAACCCATCTTATAATCAAGATCTTGGCCATATCGGTATTTTCGGCAAAGTCCGGTGGTGCCACGTGGTCACGGAAAATGCCGATTTTCGAAACCGGTAGAAGGATATAATGTTTACCTTCGTCCCTTGACAGAAATAGCAGCAAGGTAATTTTGTAGGTGAAGTACAGAATTTTTCTGTGTATTACTCGCACCCGTGTATAACACGCACTGAATATTTGCTAAATAGTTTTGAAATAAAAAAAAAAGAGATGTTCTATGTAAAACACGAAGAATTTATCTGTGCGTTATTTACTAAGTTACCAGATACTAAGTGTCAAATTTCACTAGGATTGAGTTGAAAATGGCCATATTCGGAAGGTTTAGAGTAGAAACAGGCCGAATTTACGATAATGCTAACTGAATTTTCGTTGTGCAGCTCTGTTACCATGGGCCTCAGGCAACTTGATGTAGTGTAGGCAGTTCTTTGCTTCCCCACTGCAGACGCTATGATAATAAAAATGTAGTTATTTCTTTTGTGTTCTCATAATTAACACCTTCTTTGTGTCACTTTCTTAACTGAGACGTGAAATTATCAACTCAGTGCCTCAGGGCAATGCAAACAACAACTAAAGTCGACTAGTTGTCATTCTGACTGCCAATTAACCAATTAAGTGCACAGATGTATGCTGGTAGTTTGATTTTCTTTATCATAAACATTGTTTATTTCAAACAATTTTTTTGGTAAGTTGGAAGAAAAGTTTAAATAAAAAAAAAGAAAAAAAAAAAAAAAAAAAAGATAAACATATGCCCAGTCAGCATTCTACGTAAATCTATATCGGGCCGTCATCGGCCCGTCAGGGTAGCTGACGGGCCGATGATGGCCTGATGTAGATTTACGTAGAATGCTAGCTGGGTGGTAAGAAAATAAAAGATAAAATGCAAATGACCGATCTACCTACCTCAAAAGCCCAGTTGGTTTTGTTTATTATCAATAATTTTAATAATTGCATAAACTTAAATACTTTTTTATTTTTTCAATGTATGATCATTCGTGCCAATATTTATGTTCTACCAAATTTATTTCCTATTTTGAACTACAATAAATCAGTTGTGCAGGCTGATTTATTCAAGTTACGGTTGAGTCTTGTCAAAGTCCGGTAATCAATACAGATTCATATGCATATGCCTGTTTGAGTAGTTTCCCTTTGAAGAGATCACATGATCAGCAAAATAAAAAAGCGTAAACAAAAACAGCATGGACATGAAAAGGATATCAAATTACTACAAATCAGATCGAGTTGCTTGTTTTGAGCTGCCAGAACCCTGGTATGGGCGAGATAGGTATAAAAAATCATGAATATCTTATAGCAATCATTCTATTTCGCATTTTTAACGGGCGATTGTGAATGTCATGGGTTTTCGCGACCGATTATCTTGGTGATTTCTGTCCCGATTTTGGTGTACCTATAAATAATACACATCAGATTTTTATAAACGTTTTCTGGGTAAATAAGGTGCGTGTTATACACAGTTAAATACGGTATGCATGCTTGTAAGTGGTGTTGGGAGTTTTTTTTAATTCCTGCTCTGTGATAAATTCACTTACAAATCTGACCAATCATCGCCGATGTCTTCATGTACTTTAGGAATTTCTGAGTGGCAGGGAATGTCTCCGACAGGCGACTTTTTTAACCCATCTTATAATTAATTAAAAGCAAAATCCTGCCTGGGAAGGGCCCAAAAACAGCCCCGTCTTATAAACAAATCGTCTTATAGGCGGATTAATACGGTATCAGTACTTTATTTTGAAAATGGCCAAAATTTGCAAAAATCACATTACAATTACATGATGATTTTCTGCCAAAAATTTAATTAACGTGAAGTTACATGGCTTTTGGTTCAAAATGGCGGCAACATGGTTGGCTTGTTTACACAAATGCTTTCACAAATCAAATCCAAAGAACTGCATTATTTGTACATAAAATAAATGCTCAGATAATAATTTAGATGACTTCAGAATTATTTTCAGCATTTGTCTCTGTAAGTAGTTATGATGAAACGTTTTACCATTAGTAACGTGAAAATACATGAAACCGGGCTAAATAATAACAGCAAAAAATTCTAAGATGTGAATTATATGGGACTAGACTTAAAAAAATACAGTTATTATACTGTACACATATGCATAGTAAAAACTTAGCAAACTAGATCACAAATCTTGATTTTGATCATGGTTCTGTTGGACATCCCAGTAGGGCTAGCTGTTGAAAGAGCTTATAAGCATTAAAAGCTCTACACAGCTTATGTTGTCTATTTCTTAAATTCTTATATGCAACCTTTTATTTAAGGCTCTTTATCTTTATTTATAATGACTGAAATATTTTTTACCCACACTCCTCAATTATCTGGACAATTTTTATTAGCTGCAAAAATACCAAGAACATTTTGAATCCTCAAAGTCATAGTGACATGCCCATGCTCCAACTCTGCACACACATAAGCATATAGGTGTAGGCAAGTGAATTTTGTTGTCTGAACACTAAAGCTGGCACAATTGATCAGATACAGTCATTTGGCTAGAACCAGGTAAAGTTATGCTTCATAACAATTTCCAAATAAGTGGCTGATCAAAATTTGGACTTTATTGGCTGATACAGAGTACTAGCCTTCCTTGAAATATCACACCAAAGACTTTGTCCTTCGCCTTAGGTTATCTGCCCTTGTGATGAATGTGAAGTTCTCCACTGATTTGGCTAGTTCCAAATAGTTTCGCTAGTTCCGAATAATAAATGAGGGATCTGTAAAAATCCCTCACATAATGCAACAGCCTCTATATATTATTTTATCAACTTGGATAATGTGTTACGGAGAAAATTAATTTAATATAAGACATTTGTCGCAAAGCGACATGTTCACAAAGACCTTAAAACAGATCCTTTAAGCAAAAATCGTATAATTCATGGCATAACAATTTTTCGGCATGTACACCCTCCTTACTGCAAAATTTAGCTCCTATTTTCTGGATTTAATAATCTTTCCGATATAAATATATTTCAATGAGGTTTAAGAAGTTGAAAGGAGTATGTGCATAAGGTCCTATTTTCCCCCTTCTGAAGCCCGAAAATAAAATATGCTTGCAGTAAAATTATGCGTTAATTAATCCAATTGTAGCTTGTGTTTAGCACTGTGTGATGCCGCTACAAAGTCTCCCTGCACTTTGTCAAAGTACAGATAATATATAAGCAACGACATGAAAAACCTGTCTTCGAGGTTTTCGACCAAATAAGACTCAGACCTGCTTACTCAGCCGTAGACTGGCTAACTCGGCCATTGTGCCAGATTAGCTAGTCTTGAAAGTTTTGATAGGTTGTTTACTGTCTAGACAGCGAACAACAACGGTGCTGATCAGACTGCGCATAGCAAAAACCACGTGTCTTTGTTGTTCGCATATGGCATAAGATTTTTATCCCATGAAGAGGCTCATATATCGCTTCAATAGTCTGTCACATGTCTGAGATTCTTGTACATACACTACATCAATATCTACACTCTTTAAACACAGCATGTGAACACCTTACCCGAAATTTGATTTCTGGGTAGGTTACTCACCTCAACTCCTTACCATACTTTATTTAAAATTGAACAAGAGGCCCACGGGCCACTCACCTGAGTAGCATTGTGAGTGCAGATATGCAGATGTTATGTAACATTTTTCCAATCCTGTCATCGCAACTAATGAAAAGATCATCCTTTAAGCAGTTCTTAATTTTAAGATGAATATTATATATTGCAAGACAGTCAATGGAGCGTGATCATTTGAACAAACTCTCAATCACATTTCAACAGTAGGATCAATGTGAAATTTGGTTGCTATTGCCTAAGTGATTTCTGAAGAATCATGATTTTATACATGTAAACAGCACAGTGGCAGGGAAATATAATAAACATAAACAAGATGGTAGCCATCTTGGATTTCCAATCAGAATGACTTTTAGCTACTGTTGATCTACAAGTCACTTTGATACTTCCAATGAACTTTAAGTCAATTGCCCTTTCGGTTCAGGGGAAAAAGTTCAAAACAGATTTTCAAGATGGCCACCATAGCCGCAATCTGAGATTTCTTATCGCAACCATTTGAGCGTTTTTTGATCTACAAGTCACCCTGATGCTTCCTACCAAGTTTCGAGTCAATAAATGGTCTTTCAGTTCAGAAGAAGTAAAGAAAAATAGATTTTCAAGATGGCTGCCATCTTGGATTTCCAATCGGAAGGATTTTAGCTATTTTTATATCAACATGTCATCCTGATTCTTCCTACCAATTTTCAAATTAACTGGCCCTTTGGTTCAGGAAAATAAGTGAAAGGAAAAGAGTTTCAAGATGGCCGCCATGACAGCCATCTTGGATTTCCTATCCAAACAATTTAAGCTATTTTAGATCTACAAGTCACCTAAATGCTTCCTACCAAGTTTCGAGTCAAATGGCCTTTCAATTCAGGAGAAGAAGCGAAAAATAGATTTTAAAGATGGCTGTCATAGCGGCCATCTTGGATTTCTGATAGGGATGATTTTATCTATTTTTGATCTACAGGTCACCCTGATGCTTCCTACCTAGTTTAAAGCCAATAAGCCTTTTGATTCAGGAGAAGAAGTGAAAAATCTACATTTTCAAAATGGCCACCATGGCAGCCATCTTGGATTTCCAATCAGAACGATTTTAGCCATTTTTAATCTATAAGTCACCCCGATGCTTCCTACCAAGTTTCAAGTCAACTAGCTTTTGGGTTTAGGAGAAGAAGCGAAAAAAAGGTTTTCAAGATGGCCACCAGGGTGGCCCTCTTGGACTTCCGATCAGCATGGTTTTAGCTATTTTTGATCTACAAGTCACCCTGATGCTTCCTACCAAGTTTGGAGTCAGTTGGCCTTTCAGCTCAGGAGAAGAAGCGAAAAATAGATTTTCAAAATGGCCACTATGGTGGCCATCTTGGATTTCCGTTTGGAATGATTTTAGCGTCTTTTGATCTATAAGTCACCCCTATGCTTCCTAGCAAGTTTGGAGTCAATTGGCCTTTCGGTTCAGGAGAAGAAGCAAAAAATAGATTTTCAAGATGGCTGCCATGGCGGCCATCTTGGATTTCCGATCAGCATGATTTTAGCTTTTTTTGATCTACAAGTCACCCCGATGCTTCTTAGCAAGTTTGGAGTCAATTGGCCTTTCCGTTCAGGAGAAGAAGCGAAAAATAGATTTTCAAGATGGTGGCCATCTTGGATTTCTGATCAACACGATTTTAGCTAGTTTTGATCTACAAGTCACCCCGATGCTTCCTAGCAAGTTTGGAGTCAATTGGCCTTTCGGTTCAGGAGAAGAAGCTAAAAATAGATTTAAGATGGCTGCCATGGCGGCCATCTTGGATTTTCGATTGGCAAGATTTTAACTATTTTTGATCTACAAGTCACCCCAGTGCTTCCTAGAAAGTTTGGAGTCAATTGGCCTTTCGGTTCAGGAGAAGAAGCGAAAAATAGATTTTCAAGATGGCGGCCATGGCGGCCATCTTGGATTTCCGATCGGCATGATTTTAGCTATTTTTGATGTACAAGTCACCCCGATGCTTCCTACCAAGTATCGAGTCAATTTGCCCAGGGGTGTAGGAGTAGGCTTTTAAATCAATTGTTGACGTCGCATGACGGACGACGGACATTGACTGACCACAATAGTTCACCATGAGCACTTTGCGCTCAGGTGAGCTAACAAGTACAATTTACTACCGAATGTTTTGTCTAAAAATAGCTCAATGGGTGGCAAACAGTTTAGCCCCTGATGTGACACCGCATTTTGTAGCATCTCATGGGGGTTTACAATGTTTGCTCGGGACTGTCTGGCCAAATACATCCAGTAAAGTATGACCAATTTCAATATAATTTTGCAGGAGTGTTACTTTGATGATCCTCTACCAAGATTGTTCAAGCCATTTGGATTCGTCAAAAAACATGGCCGCCAGGGGGCGGGGCTTATTTTCCCTTTATATCTATATAGAAAACTTTAAAAATCTTCTTGTCAGAAACCACTGGACCGATTTCAATATAATTTTGCAGGAATGTTTGTTTGGTGATCCTGTACCAAGATTGTTCAAGCCATCTGGATTCGTCAAAAAACATGGCTGCCAGGGGGCGGAGCTTATTTTTCCTACATGTATATATCTATATGGAAAACTTTTAAAAGCTTCTTGTCAGAAACACTGGGCCGATATCAATATAATTTTACAGAAACGTTCCTTTAGTAATCCTCTACCAAGATTGTTCAAGCCATTTGGATTCCTCAAAAAACATGGCCACCAGAGGGCGGGGCTTATTTTCCCTATATATCTATACAGAAAAGTTTAAAAATCTTCTTGTCAGAAACCACTGGACCGATTTCAATATAACACGGCAGGAATGTTTCTTTTGTAACTTTCTACCAAGATTGTTCAAGCCGTCATGATACGTCAAAAACCATGGCCGCTAAGGGGGTGGGACTTTTTTTTTTTAACTCACCTGACCTCTGCTCAGGATGAGCTATAGTGATCACTTTTCCTCCGTCCA
The DNA here is from genome assembly GCA_964016985.1 of Anodontia alba. Taxonomy (NCBI): domain Eukaryota; kingdom Metazoa; phylum Mollusca; class Bivalvia; order Lucinida; family Lucinidae; genus Anodontia; species Anodontia alba. The sequence continues at coordinate 68,806,733 of OZ024834.1, forward strand.
TTAACATTTTCAAATGACTTCTCCTCTGAAGCCGCTGAGCCAATTTTGCTCAGATTTCATGTGGAGCCTCCTTAGGGTGGGGGAACGAAAGATTGCTAAAATGGTCATGGTCCGTTGACCCAAGATGGCCTCCATGCACATATATGGTAAAAACCTTTAAAAATCTTCTCCATAACCGAGGATGCCTTGGGGCTGAATCTTTGCAAGAATCATCAGGGACAAGAGGTCTACCAAAGTTGTTATAAGATTTGTCGTACGTTGGCATTTGACCTTTTTACGGCAAGGTCAAGTTTGCTTCCCTATGCTTTTGTATGGGAAAAACCTTTAAAAATCTTCTTCTCCAAAACCGAGCATGCCTTGTGGCTGAATCTTTGCACATATCATCGGGAATGGAAGGGCTACCAAAGTTGCTAAAATAATGGTTGTACATTGACATTTGACCTTTTTGCGGTAAGGTCAATTTTGCTTCCTTATGCATTTATATGGGAAAAATGTTCAGAATTTCAAATAACATCTCCTCTGGAGCCTCTGGGCCAAATTTGCTCAAATTTCATATTGAGCCTCCTTAGGTTGGGGGAACAAAAGATTGCTAAAATGGTCGCAGTTCATTAACCAAGATGGCCGCCATGCCCATATATGGTAAAAACATTTAAAAATCTTCTTCTCCAGAACAGAGGATGCTTTGGGGCTGAATCTATGCATAATTCATCGGGGTGGGAGGGTCTACCAAAGTTGCTAAAATTTGACCTTTTTACGGCAAGGTCGTTTGCTTCCCTATGCATTTATATCGGAAAAAAAACATTTAAAAATGTTATTCTCCAAAATCGAGGATGGCATGTGGCTGAATGTTTGCATATATCATCGGGAACGGGCGGTCTACCAAGATTGCTAAAATAATTGTCATACATTGACATTTAACCTTTTTACGGCGAGGTCAAGTTTGCTTCTGTATGCATTTGTATGGGCCCCATACATTTGTATGGAAAAAATGTTGATAATTTCACAATGACTTTTCCTCTGAAGCCTCCGGGCCAGTGTTGCTCAAATTTCATGCAGAGCCTCCTTGGGCAGGAGAATGAAAGATTGCTAAAATGGGCATGGTCCATTGATCAAAATCGCTGCCATGCCCATATAATGGTAAAAAAAAATTTACAAATCTTCTTCATAACCAAATAAGCCCTGGGCCCTTATCTTTGCACAAATTATGGGGGACAGGAGAGCTACCAAAATTGCTAAAATGATGGTTCTATGTTGACGTTTGACCTTTTTACCTCCAAGGTCAAATTTGCTTCCCCATGCATTTGTATGGGCCATATACATTTATATTGAAAGTATTCAAGTGAATTGTAGATCAACAGTAGTTAAAATTGTTCTGATTGGAAATCTTAGATGGCCATCATCTTGTTTATATTTATTATATTTCTCTGCCACTGTGCTGTTTACATGTATAAAATCATGATTCTTCAGAATCCACTTAGCCAATTTCCACCAAATTTCACATTGATCCTACTGTTGAAATGTGATTGATGGTTTATTCAAATGATCATGCTCCATTGATTGTCAGGCCCATATATTCTTCTTCAAAACTAAGAACTGCTCAAATGATGATCTTTTCATTAGTTGTGATGATAGGATTGGAAAAATGTTGCATAACATCTGCATGTCTGCAGTGACTCAGGTGAGCGAGCCGTGGCCCGTGGGCCTCTTGTTTCCCTATATATCTATATAGAAAACTTTAAAAATCTTCATGTTAGAAAGCACTGGACCGATTTCTATATAACTAGGCAAAAATGTTTCCTTGGTGATCCTCTACCAAGATTGTCCAAGCCGTCATGATTTGTCAAAAAACATAGCAGCTAGGGGGCGGGGCTTATTTTCCCTATATATATAGAAAACTTTAAAAATCTTCTTGTCAGAAACCACTGGACCGATTTCATTAATACTTGGCAGAAATCTTTCCTTTTGACCCTTAACCAAGATTGTTCAAGTTATCATGATTTGTCAAAAAAAACATTGCCGCCAGGTGGTGGGTGGGGAGGGAGGCTTAATTTCCCTATATATCTATATAGAAAAGTTTAAAAAATCTTATTGTCAGAAACCAATGGACCAATTTCAATATAGCTTGGCAGGAATGTTGCTTTGGTGACCTGCTACCAAGATTGTTCAAGCAGTCATGATTCGTCTAAAAAAAATTCTGCCAGGGGGTGGGGCTTATTTTCCCTATATATCTCTATAGAAAACTTTAAAAATCTTCTTGTCAGAAACCACTGGACCGATTTCATTATAACTTGGTAGAAATCTTTCCTTGTTGACCCTCTACCAAGATTGTTCAAGTTATCATGATTTGTCAAAAAACAATGGCCGCCACTGGGAGGGGCTTATTTTCCAAATATATCTATATAGAAAAGTTTAAAAATCTTCTTCTCAGAAACCAATGGACCGATTTCAATATAACTTGGCAGGAATGTTTCTTTGGTGACCCTCTACCAAGATTGTTCAAGCCGTTATGATTCATCAAAAAACATGGCGGCTAGGGGGCGGAGCATATTTTCCCTATATAGAAAACTTTAAAAATCTTCTCGTAAGAAACCGTTGGATTGAGTTCAATGTAACTTGACAGGAATGTGCTTTGGTGACCTTCTACTAAGATTGTGCCCTCATGATACGTCAAAAAAATGGCCTTCATGGGGCGGGGCTTATTTTCCGTATATATCTGTATAGAAAACTTTAAAATTCATCTTGTCAGAAACCACCCGACTGATTTTAATATTACTTGCCAGGAATGTTGCTTTGGTGACCCCCTATCAAGATTGTTCAAGCAATCATGATTCGTCAAAAAACATGGTTGCTAGGGGTGGGGCTTATTTTCCCTATATATCTAAATAGAAAACTTTAAAAATCTTCTTGTCAGAAACCACTGAACCGATTTCAATATAACTTGGCAGGATTTTTCCTTTGGTGACCCTCTACCAAGTTTGTTCAAGCTGTCATGATTTGTCAAAAAACATAGCCGTTAGGGGGTGGGGCTTAATTTCCCTATATATCTATATAAGACATTTTAAAAATCTATTTGTCAGAAACCACTGGACCAATTTCAATATAACAGCAGAATTGTTCCTTTGGTGATCCTCTTTCACTATTCAGTTCAAGCCATCATGATGGATGAAAAAAACATGGCCACTGGGGTGCAGGGTTATAAAATTTATACAAAAATTTTAGAGCAGTAAACTTGGCTGAAACTTCAACAGTAAGTATGCAAAGCTGTTTGCTCAGGTGAGCGATATAGGACCATCATGGTCCTCTTGCTTTTTTTTTTTTCCCCATTGGACCTAGCATGCCAGTTATGCCTGTTTTTGAATCTATTCTGTTCTAAATATTCCCCCCCCCCCCCTCCCCACACACACACCCTTGGATGGTGACGCCAGTGCTGATAAGATCTGCACCAAAAGCAATATACCCCCTCCTGCATGAGCTAGGATTCTGATATTTATGTCTCCTCCCTTTAGGGTAGGGAGATGTGTATTGTTTTTTCCCTCAGGCGTCTGTCACAAAATCTTGTCCACTCTGTAACTTGAAAATGGTTCAAGCTGTCTCCACATAACTTCATATAAATATCAATCAACATTATCTTACATGCAGAGCACAAGAACCATACATCTTGCATTTATACTTTTTGAGTTATTTCACTTGGAACTTTATGCGTCACAAAATCGTGTCCGCTCTGTAACTTGAAACCTGTTCAAGATATCTTCAAGAAAGGTCATGTAAATATCAATCAGCATTAGACAACATGCAGCGCGCAAGAACCATAACTCTTGCATTTATACTTTTTTGAATTATTATACACCTGTTTGAAAAACGGGACATATTATTTTACGGGGTTTGACGTCCGTCAGAAAACTTTTTCGTTTCCGGCTAACGCCTCCTACAGTTTACATCTGATTAAAATGAAACTTGGTATATAGCTAGACCATGATGTGAAGCAGCACATATTGTTTTTGGGCTACAGACCACCAATTATTAGTAGAGCTATGCCCCTTCGAAAATTTCAGTAAACATTTCGTTTCTGGTTAACTCCTACACTTTACATCTGATCAAGCTGAAATTTCATTTATAGTTAGACCATGATGTGGAACAGTGCATATTGTTTTGAGGTTACAGTCCACTTAATATCAGCAGAGTTATAGCCCTTTGAAAATTCCTTTAAACTTTTCGTTTCCGGATAACTGCTCCTACAATTTACATCTGATCAAGCTGAAACTTCATTTATAGTTAGACCAAGATGTGGGGGCAGTGCATATTGTTTCTAGGTCACAGTCCACCAAATATTAGCAGAGTTATGTCCCTTTTAAAATTTCATTAAACTTTTCGTTTTCGGCTAACTCCTCCTACAATTTACATCCGATCAAGCTGAAACTTCATCTATAGCTAGACCATGATGTGGAGCAGCACATATTGTTTCAACTTTACAGTCCACTAAATATTAGCAGAGTTAAGCCCCATTGAAAATTTCTTTAAACTTCTAGTTTCTGGTTAACTCCTCCTACAATTTATATCCGATCAAGCTGAAACTTCATTTATGCTATAGTTAGACCAAGATGTAGAGAAGGGCGTATTGTTTTGAGGTTACAGTCCACCAAATATTAGCTGAGTTACGCCTAGTGGTGGGACGATTCATCGATGCATTGGTGCATCCCGATACGCTTCATGTATCGATACACATGATGGAGTATCGATATGATGAACGCTTCTATTCAGATTCGCTTATTTGTGTTCGTTACATTCTTTAATCCGGTCTACAAAGTGACATTTTCAGAGCGCGATTTTGATTGGATGACGCTTGACTGATAGCCAATTGCATTTTGCTTTACTCTCATTATGATGGCAGACGAAACTGTGGTTGGAATTTATTCGCCGCCCAGCGGTAAAAATACTAGTTCTGTATGGGAATGTTTCGGCCATCCTATTCTTACTTTTGAAGTTAGCCATTTTTAGTGTTTCAGTATTATGGACAATGCATGTTTAAGGGAAACCATATAGTTGGGGTCATAGTGTTGTTCAAACACATGTTCTAGTTCATTATAATTTCAACACAAAAACATGTTGGAACTTATTAGAAGGTCATTCATTGGTAGGGCTCTTTTAATGAATATCCACAACATATATTCCTTAAGAAAAATAAGAAACATGCCAGTAATTTTTATTCAAAAAGTGTGTTATCTAACTGATAATACAGGTAAATAATAACGTTACTTTACGCATGTTAAAGTTAAATAAAAGTGTAGTTAAAAGAGATTCAGACCACCACAGAGTAATGTACATCCAGTATAGCAACTGTAGTTACTCTGAATTGTTCAGAAGGCGGTGTCGCGAAAAAAGGCATTAACTTAATTACATAATTAGATTTATATGATTTGATGGACCTGGATTTTGCTCTATATCCATATTTTCACACTTTCTTACAACCAGTGGCTTCATCCAATATTAAATTTACATTCAGAGACAAGGCTTTATGAGAAAATTTACTATTCCTTGAAAAACAACCAACATGAACACTTTGTACTACATGCTTTCACTATCAATTTAATTTCTCAAAATCAGTCAGATGGAAATGCATTCTACTTCTTTTAATGTATAAATAAGAATGGGTCTTTACTGAGGCATCTGTGTAAAACAGATATACATAAATAATCTAACCATGTACTGAAAAACTAAATACAATTATTTCTCTTCTGTTTTGTTTCTTTCTTCACAAAAAAAATCCATTTTATTATCTGCATATATAAGCCAATGCAGTGATTGGAGTAATGAACCTCTTTATTTTCCAATGAAGTTTACCACCTGATTATTCCAAATGAGTGTATCTCCAGCAGCAATTTCCAATTTCTAGAATTATCAAAGTTCAAGTCTAGATATGCTCCAGTTCATACATATTCAACACCTGATGTAGCTCCACGATTATTCTGGTGCAATTTTATAAATTTATCTTTATCAACTTATTATGAAGACGAGCAGATTAAATAAATTTGAAATGGCTATGTTCAATCCAGATTAGCTTTAATAACTGATTGTCATTTGATAGTGCTTCACCTAAGCATCAACAGATTAGCCCGACCAGCTATGCCTGCCCTTTTCTGTTTTCAAGAGATTTTCCGATGTCCACAAAAGAAGGGTCATAACGTATAAATGGGTCAGCAGTCGTTAGACAACTCCGTGTCACTGAGGTGTGAATAAAGTAATTTCATGTAGGAGGAATGAATTAAATGCCTGATGTCTTGCTCACTGAGGTGTGAATAAAGTAATTTCATGTAGGAGGAATGAATTAAATGCCTGATGTCTTGCTATATTCAATATCGAATAAGTAGATTCTGATACTTTCTTTTCGTTCAGCTTCCGTTGCTAAGCACAACATCAAAGATGGCGTGGCGTGATTGACAAAAGTAGCGCGTGTATTACTACACCGAATTTTGAAGTCTATGTTTCAAATTGCACTATCTAAATCGATTTCAGTTACAGTTATGTTAGCGAAATAGAAAAGCTATAAAAAATTCCCCTGCTTCACATTCAGTTCGCCGTAATAGTGCCGCATTGCGTCTGATTAAGAAGTAGTGCGCGTATGAATATAGCGGTGATGAAAATCCGCTTGTGACGTAGTAAAAAACCCCATGCGATTGCATAGAGCCTGCTAGCTGTCGCTAGCAGACTCAAAAACAAAAAAACCGAAACATCTTGAAACTGAACTCTGAATGCTATGTAAATATAAGAAATTGTGCTAATTTCATGATTTATTCATATGTGAACAGTATGTATTCATCTGTACGTATAACCAGGTGCTACATTGTAATTTTATATATGAATCAAGTGAAAATATGTCTTTAAAGCATATTAGGACAACAAAGGATCAGATCAGCCTAGACAGTTGTACAGTCTGATCACGGCCTTCACTGTCCACTTACAGAATCATTGGATACTGCAAAATGTATCAATAGAGGGTAAAGACCCGCATGATAATTTGGTGTTTTACGTCCCTTTCAACATCATTTTAGTCATATCAAGACAATGGAAGGGAGATAATGAAAGGCTCTGTGCAATGAAGTTACGTACAGTCATGAGCTGAATTCTGCCATCAGCGTGATTGGAAACCAGAACATTATGATCCGAAGTAACAAGCGCTAACCATTCGGTCATCCGGAGGCATTATAAAAACCATGACGAGTGTGTGGATGCACAGGCTGGTCAGAATCAGGGTATTTCACATATGCTTGCTGACACCTTTTCCTCTGATGCGACCCATGGGCTAAGGCCCTTTCTGACTGATGGGGCTTAAAGCCCCTACCACAAAAATAGCAGACAACATTCTATTTTTTTTTTTTTTTTTTTTTTTTATGTTCAGGCAAAATAAGGTTTGACAGAAAGAAAAATATTAAAACGTTGTTTGCTGCAATTTTGCATGGTATTTTATGGGTTAACTAGAACAGTGTTTACAGTGGAAAACTTATGTCCCCCACTAATTTGAACAGACCTATCTTTGAAAAAAGGTTGTATCTATAATTTATCTTTTTTTTTTGCGCGTGTAGTCGATGGGGGCCATTTTTCAAAATCTAAGCCCTAGTGTGACCTTGAAAATGGGGTCAAGGTCACAAAAATCTAATCAGTTCTTGTCCCTGTCTCAACAATATAGCTGTACAAGTTTGGACAAAATCCATCCATTAATTCTGGAGGGTGCAGAAAAGCCATTTTCCAACAATCTAAGCCCTTGTGTGACCTTGAAAATGGAGTCAAGGTCACCAAAATCTAATCAGTTCTTTTCCATGTGACAACAATATAGATGTACAAGTTTGGTCAAAATCCATCCATTCAGTCTGGAGATAGGGTGCAGACAAGCCATTTTCCTGCAATCTGAACCCTCCTGTGACCTTGAAAATGGGATCAAGGTCACCAAAATCTAACCAGTTCTTTTTCATGTCACAACAATATAGTTGTGCAAGCTTGGTCAAAATCCATCCATTCCTTCATGAGATAGGGTGCAGACATGCCATTTTCCAACAATCTAAGCCCTTGTGTGACCTTGAAAATGGGGTCAAGGTCACCAAAATCTAATAAGTTCTCTTCCCTGTCACGACAATATAGATGTACAAGTTTAGTCAAAATCCATCCATTCATTCTGGAGATAGGGTGCAGACAAGCCATTTTCCAACAATCTGAGCCCTCCTGTGACCTTGCAAATGGGGTCAAGGTCACCAAAATCTAATCAGTTCTTTTCCATGTCTAAACAATATAAATGTACAAATTTGGTAACAATCCATCCATTCATTCATTCAGGAAATACGGTGCAGACAAGCCATTTTCCAACCATCTAAGCCATCATGTGACCTTGAAAATAGGGTCAAGGTCACCAAAATCTAACCAGTTCTTTCACATGTCCAAGCAATCTAGATGTGCCGGTATGGTCAATGATGATGATTAGTTCAGGTTTAACAACGCATCAACCCATCAGGGTCATTTGCGTCAAAATGGTGAACTAACATGGTTCTGTAGTGAAACGATTATAATGGTAAGTTATAAATGCATAAAATGTAAAACTAGAACGATCAGGTATGGTCAAAATCCATTCGTTCCTTCAGGAGATAGGGTGCAGACAAGCAATTTTCCAGCCCTTTCCAACAATCTAAGTCCTCATGTGACCTTTAAAATGGGGTCAAGGTCATCAAAATCTAATCAGCATTTTTCCCACACCCAATGATAAATTTGTGTAAGTTTGGCCAAAATCCATCCATTCACTAAGGAGATAGAGTGCAGACAAGAGGCTAAGCTGACGCCGACGGGATCCACACTAAAAACAATATGTCCCCCCCTTCTGGTGGAGGACATAATAATAATTTAAAAACCTGAGGTTATCATAGTTTGAACATTTGAATTTGTTTCCTGGTACACTGAACATTGCACATAAGCACAGTCTATATGATGTCCAATATACAAAGAAAAGACCCTTTTGCTATATGGGAACAGTAAATACCGAGATCAGCCTGCACATCTGCACAGTGTATTCAGGTCCTGTTTCTGTCAATATAATCTGTAGTATCCACTGACTCTGTAAGCGGCCAAAAATGCCCTGATCAGACTGTGCCTATTAAGGTTATATAATAAACAAAATAGTAAAAAGAAAAAAAAGATCTGACTAAATGCAATTCTTATTCATGTTTATGTAAAAATTCTCAAATCCAATATACACGTTATGTGGTAATTAACTAATTAATTTCATACACAAAATGCCAAGTTGTAAAAATTAAATCTGATATGTCTCTAATCATTAAGGGTGAGGGGTGAGTGGGTGGTGTGAATTGATACACTTCCAAGGGACAGAACTCTGTTAAAGTTGACTATTCCCTTCCGAAAAGGGGCCTACTCTAAAGAGAGAGAATTTGCTCCCCATGGAAGCGAATTCTTTCCTTTAAGAGTAGATCCCATTTCAGAAGGGACTTGCTATGCAGGAAAACAAACAGGAAGTCACAAAAGTTGTCTTTCTTGTTAAAAATGTGGATAATCCACCGAGCGTATCAATTCACCATAAGGTTAAATTAATGTATTCTTGAATAAAGCAATAACAATAAAAGTCTGTATAAACCTTTAAATAATACAAAAATAGAATCTCATTAATACAGTAAAAAACTAACAGTATACTGACTGAAAAAAAAGTTATATTTACCCCCAATATCGGGACAGACAGGCTTGAGCAAACAGTATAGACCCAGATCAGATGCCACAGATGTGGCATCTGATCTGGGTCTACACTGTTTGTCACTTATCCAGCAATTTTTAAACACATCCAGGCCCTGAAGTTATAAAACATTTTTCATGCTGAACTCAGTTAATCATGAAATTTGTCCAGCTAATAAATCTCAAATTATTAACAATTGAAAATTCTTTCTTGCTAAACATAGCTGAGCATGAAAATTTCTCTGCTAATGAATATGAAAATGCCAACTATTGTTGGCATTTTCATATTTATCAATAGATAAAATTTCATGCTCAGCTGAGTTGAGCATGAAAAAATGTTTTATAACCTCAGGGCCAGGTTGTAAAATGCATGATTAAGTTTTAGGACAAGTACAGTAAGGTGCCAAGATTTTTGTGGTAAACATGGTAGCATACAAAAAAATATTTTGACCCTAAATATTCAGACACCACAACACCTTACCATACTTCTTTCTAAAACTTGAGTAAGTCCTTTTAAAATTTGAGTAAGTCCTTCTAAAATTTGAGTATGTCCTTTTTAAAATTTGAGTAAGTCCTTCTAAAACTTGAGTAAGTCCTTCTAAAATATGAGTAAGTCCTTCTAAAATTTGAGTAAGTCCTTTTAAAATTTGAGTGTCCTTCTAAAATTTGAGTATGTCCTTTTAAAATCTGAGTATGTTCTTCTAAAAATTGTCCTACTAAAATTTGTGTAAGTCTTTCTAAAATTTGAGTAAGTCCCTCTAAACTTTGAGTATGTCCACTCAACTACCTGTTGATGTGTCTTAAAACTGTTGGATGAGTACCAAACATTGTAGAAACTGATCAGATGCAATGTTAGGCAGTGTCTGATCTGTGTCTACATTGTTCACGCAGGCCTGTCTGTTAGAGTAAATATCCCTTCAACAGGACAGATCAAAACATAAACATAAAGTGCCTGATCTAGAATTATGATGAACTTTGCAATCAGTGTCCATCTAAATAATGACAAGATTGCTCTATCAAGATCCCAAAACTTTGCCATTTTGTTTATGAATTTTATACCCCACAAACAATAGTGGCGAGATATTATGGTTTCACATTGGACGCCCGTGTGTCTGTCTGTCCATGCATCCATCTGTCCATCCGGGCGAACATCCAAGGTTTAGGAGCTATTTTTGGGCTAGTCTGGATATAATTGTGAGGTATTATGAGGTTATTCCGTTTAAAATACATTAGCTAGCCCCTAAACCAAATTTGAGTAGCCCCTAAATCCATATGGAAATTTAACATTGAGGTAGCCCCTTAACCCGAAATGTTAGAATGTCCTTCTATCAGCCTATATTTCATTTCTAAATGATAACTTGAGTAAATATCAATGAATTTTTGCCAAACTTGGTATATGCATTACTATTGTAAAGTTCTGTTTTGGGATTGCTAATGGGCAAAATTCATCAGTTTTTGACAGAGTTATCTGCCCACTACATGACAGGCCTCGGTGGCTCAGTTGTATGTGCATCAGACTGGTGATCAGGAGTTTGCTGGTTCGATCCCTGCTGAGTCCGGCAACATTCTTTCATAGCGATTGACCATGAAATAGTTTCTACAGTCATTCTCTCCCTCTGTTTAAAGAAAGGCAGTTGTCAATTTCTGGCACAAGAATGTGCACAAATACTGGTTAACTGCTTAGAGGACTTGGCTTGCCGAGGAAAAGAGTGGTTAGGTAAACTGACCTGCTCAATATGACCCTAATGGGTTGACTGGGCTGTAAAACCTCAGCTTAATCAATTTGCCCACCACATGTCTGCATTTTCATTTCCGGAAAATAACTTGAGTAAATATCAATGGAAACTTGGTATGTGCATTAATATTAAAGAGATCTGGTTTGGGATTGCTAATGGGCAAATTTCATCAATTTTTAACAGAGTTATCTGCCTGTCACACGTCTGTATTTTCGTTTCTGGGCGATAATTTGAGTAAATATCAATGGATTTTCACCAAACTTGGTCTGTGCATTAATATTAGAGATCTGATTTGGGATTGCTAATGGGCAAATTTCTTCAATTTTTGACAGAGTTATCTGCCCACCACACATCTGTACTTGCATTTCTGGACGATAACTTGAGTAAATATCAATGGATTTGCACCAAACTTGGTATGTGCATTAATATTAAAGACATCTGGTTTGGGATTGCTAATGGGCAAATTTCGTCAATTTGGCAACACGATAGTGGCAGTGAATTATCATTTCACATTTTTATCATTGTCGGCACTGGTGGAGTGGGGAATGGGGTGGGGGGTTGTGGGTGTAGCAATTTTTAACCCAGCCGGAAAAATTATTTTCAAGAGCAGTCACCCTGATTTTTGCTTCAAAATTTCAGTCATATGTTGTGAAAACACATTAAAAATATCCCCAAATTGTCACCAAATACTCTTCCTTAACATATCCTCTGCATGCCTTTCTCAATTTATGACCAATTTTGATCAAAACTTGCAAAATTGTTTCCTTTTTAATTTTTTAAAAAAGTTATTATTAGGTGAGTGCCTCAAGAAGGATGTCTTTTATGAGAAATAACAGAATTTGGTTTTGGGTTCTCTTCAAGCCTTCTTCAGTGTATTTTCTTCACCCTTTTCATCCCTGACTTTCTGACATGGGCTCTCCTATCTCTTGAATTCTGACATTTCTATTGGTTCAAATAGGAATGTTAATAAAACATTAAATACAGAATGGCAAACATTGCAGATCCTGATGAGATCACTCATTACTAATCTAGATTGGGCCTAAACTGTAACTGTATCTGTTTTAATCTGCAGATATAAAATGATTCAATATTCAAACAGATCTAATTTGTTCACAACTGCCACAAAATAACATCAAACAACAGCAATACAAGAAAGACATAATATCATCATATCTATGTTTTGAAAAACTCTTTGCATGCTGGGTTTGCATGCTTTTTTGTCGTCTGCACATTTTATCTATTTTTCTTTTTAAATCAACTTTTTCAAAAATTCTTTCAGGAATACCATCAGTGTCAGTTTGGATCCAGATCAGGCCTGATGTTTTGTCGGTCCTGATCTGGGTCCAAACTGTTTGCAAAGGTTATCAGCAGATGACAGAAGTTGCCACTAGCGGGAAAGAGTTTTAAAAAATCATATGACCTTGAGTTTTCAAGTTAAGGTGAATGGATACTCTTTCAAGGGAGGCAACTATGTCAAACTGATTTTGGCCCCATCTGAAAGGGGTGTACTCTAAAAGGAAAGAATTTGCTCCCCATGGGAGCAAATTCTTTCCTTGTAGAGTAGACCCCTTTCAGAAGGGGCTTATGTGCACGAGAGATAACAGGAAGACACAAAAGTTATCTCCCTTATTAAAAATGGCAGAAAAACTACAAGGTGTATCCAATCTCCTTAATCTTCAGTATTGCCATAAGTGGAGTATGAAACAGATGTATTTACCCTAAGTATTCGGACACCTCCACTCCTTAACCATACTTGTTCTATAATTTGACTTTGCGGCATCTCATCTGGTTCAACACTGTTTGCTCAGGCCTGTCTGTCCGAATACATATGGTAAATACTGCGTTAATTTTTCCATACTTTTATGCTCATGTTTCAGCCCTTTAGTATCAAAGTTAAATACTTGCAGACGGCTTTCTAAACTAATTTTTATATCTTTCCAAGAAAATAGGGCTTCACTTTTTATGTGAATCATTGTATGAAGATGATGCACATAAAATGTCAAGCCCTGCTTTTTTCTTCAGAAAAATTAGATGACACTAGATGAGAACTTATAGAATTTATATACAACATACCAGTATTGACTTTTGGTATAATACTCTAAATAAGTGGATGTATTATGTAATACTTAGAATGAGTTAGCTTATAAAAATAGTATTAAATAATAGTCACTGAGTATACAATTCCTTGAATATGTCTTATTTAATATCATCTAACTTCAAAAGTTTTGAAAATATGTGTGCATAGCTGTAGATAAAAGATGGTATCAGGTAAATATTTTTCTTATTTCTCCATAAAGACATTTTTGTGTGTGTGTGTGTGTGTGTGTGTGGAGAGAAATAAGAAAAATATCATTGGAAAAAAAATCTTAGGCCAAATAAAAAAGAAATATGTACGGTAACCCTACCCTACCAGTTTTCCTGTGAAACCTGGCAATTTTTTTCATGTTTTCTCAGAAAATAGGTTGTACTGACATCAAAATTTATGCTTAATATTTGGACAAGGAGAGCTGAGCAAACAGTGTAGACCTAGCTCCTAAAGGAGCAGTTTGATCTTGGTCTCGACTGTTTGCCATTCTATCAGTACTTTTAGAAACATCTAAGGATAGTCAAACAGACTTGGTAAATTTTTATGTGAATTATGTGCCAAATATATTTGATAATTATGGTATTACTAGTCCTCATAAAAAAGTTTAAAAAAAAAACACAACAAAAACCAGAAAATCCCTACCTACCCTACCTATTTTTTTATAACATGTTACTCTAAACATTTGTAATTTTTTATTTGGCCTTAACTAGAGCTACGTGTGTGTAATAAAATTTCTCAGATGTTATTCCATTCCATACCTTACTTACCCTAAGAATTTTAGACAGATAAGTTGAGCAAACAACGTAGAGCCAGATCAGATGCCACAACATGTGGTATCTGATCAAGATCTACACTGTTTGCCTCTCATCCATTAACATTTCAGACACATCAAGAAGTACAATCAGACCAGTCTTAATGGCCCCCTGTATTAAGCAATTACCTGTATATAAAGACAAGTATTTCATATCATCATCATCATAATCGGTTTTTTGATTAACGTGCAGGGACAGGGGCAACATCCACATCAGTGGGCCCCCTTCCAGATAACTGGCAGGTCATGTAAATAGAAAATAAGTTAAAATTTACCAGTATTAAGCAAGCACCTGTCTTAAGCAATCATGTTTTGACTTTCCCTTAGGTGCTTAACACAAGTTTGACTGTAGTAAAACGGACTTTCTCAAATTTCAAGATTAAGTATAATGTAGTAAGGAGGGTGATGATATGGTGTTTTACATTCTTTTCAACATTACTGAAGTCATATCGAGATGATGGAAGGATGACAATGAAACGCTCTGTGCAATGAAGAGCATTACAGTCCTGAGGAGCCGAATTCCACCTTCAGTGGGATTCAAACCCGGGATTTGGTGATCCGAAGTCAGGAACGCTAACCACTCTGCCACCCATATGCTTCAGTATAGTGAGGAGTTAATCCTTGTCCTGCTGAATCCGGATATACCCTGCTTTTGCAAACAGTGTAGATCCAGATCAGTTGGCTTCTGAAGAAGAAGCCAACTGATCTGGATCTGCACTATTTGCCATTAAGTATGTGAATTTATATCAAAAATCAGGATCAAGTAATCTGAATTGGCTGAAAATTAGAAGTGGGCATGGCATCTTAATTTATTCAGCAGGACAAGGGTTAAGTTGTCCAAATACTTAGGGTAAATGTGGTAATCATAACTTTTTTAGAAAACTTCCAGTTTTTAGTAACATTTTCAGCATTCTTCCAATACATTTCTTACGGTTTGTCACATGATATGGGCCGCATTTAACAAAAATGTGTCTCCAAGCATGTGCAAAATGAGTAGATTCAGCTTCAGCCGACGCATGCGCAAAGTCTCATCCGGGCATTTGCTTTCCACTGATACCTTCTACAGTGTCCAACGAATCTGATAGTGGACAGTGAAGACTCTGATCAGACTGCCCTGATGCGCAGGCTGATCTGGGCCTTCCCTGTCTGCATATGCTCGACGACGTTTTCACACAGCCCATATGAAAAGATGTTTTTTGCTTTTTTAGTGCTTTGCGCTGGATACACTTTTCTAATCATAAGAGAGACAATTTTTTCGATTTTGTTTTTGCTTTCATATACACCAAGCCCTTTCTGAAATATATGTTTTCCTTTTCGAGTAGAGTCTTTTTCAGAAAGGAGGCAAAAAACAACTCTGATAGCGCTGCCTCTCCTAAAAGTGTATCCAATCCCCTTAACCCATGTCCTGCTGAATAAATTATGATGCCTCGCCCCTTTCTAATTTTCAGCCAATCAGATGTCTTAATCCAGACTGTTGATACAAATACACATACTCAATGGCAAACAGTGCAGATCCAGATCAGTTGGCTTCTTCAGAAGCCAACTAATCTGGATCTACACTGTTTGCAAAGGCAGGACATATCCAGGTTCAGCAGGACTAGGGTTAAATTTGACAGAAAAACTCCAACTTGCTTGCAAATGGCAAGAACTTTTCTCAGACAGTTCTACTCCTCAGAGCTTCTGAGCATAGCTGAGCGTCATCAAGAAACCTTCCTTATTCAAAACAGGATCAGGTGTTTTTATTGTCTCCCTTTTTTTTTATTGAGATTCAAACAAATATTGATTTTTATTTTCGTATTTTTTTATGACATAAATTGTTGTGCATCCCAAAAGAATTGATTCAGAGATACAATTTTTCCGGGAAGATGCAACTTAAAGGCACCATATTTCTCAAAAACAGACATTTTGCTATCCAAGAAAGGTTTAATAAATTGATATATAGTAGTAATATAGTCACAAAATATAGCATCTGACAGTCTGTAAAATTTCAGCTAATCTCTCATTTTTTAACTGTATCTGAAATGAAATGATTTTTTATCGTATCTCTGAATTAATATTGGCAACATTAATTCAGAGCTACAATAAAAAATCATTTCATCTTAAGAGCGAGAGACTAACTGAAATTTTTCAGGTTGACAGGTGCCACATTTTATGATTGTATTAATACCATATATCAATTTATTAAACCTTTCTTGAATAATAAAATGTCTATTTTTTGAGGAAAATAGTGCCTTTAAGAGAAGTAAATATTTTCAGGGCAGAATGATCACCCTTGGAGGTGTAGCCACCTCCATTAAGGCAGGTTTTCTGATGGCAAAACTGAAATATTTCGTACTATTACATAACAGTCACCTCTCTGGGATTGTTTCCTTGGATGGGGTTTTCTGATGCTGTCGCTATTTCTGATGTATCACCTTTATTCATGGTGGTGTAGTGTGACTTTGGCTTAACCTTTGGAATTTCATCTTTGAAGAGATCTGATACAAAATATGCCTGAAAATATATCAAAAATTTAAACAGCATGTTAGCTGCATGAGTAAATTAGATTTGAGCCAGCGCATGACAAAACCAACAAAATGGCATGTGCATCTAGCAATGACTCAGATCAGCCTGGGCATCTGCCCAGTCTGATCAGTCTTCACTGTGCGCTCAATGGGTAGCTAAGAACCTAAGCTTTCTTCATGTGGGCAGCGAAGACTCTGCTTAGACTGGGTGAATGCCCAGGCTGATCTTTGCTGGGCATACATGCCATTTCGTTGGTTTTGTCATGCGCTGGCTCAACAAATGGTTCATAAATACTATGCCCCCCACTACATGTATATGCTTGACCCTACAAAATGTCTAAGTTAAAAGAGAGCACAATCCTCACAAAATTACTGTAATCTAGTTTTCTTTTTGTTTTGTTTTTTTTTCTTCAGAAGTTGCTCCTCAGCCCAAATAAGCTTGACCAAGTTTCGAGGCGCTAGCTCAAATACTTATCCAGATACCTTGCTGACAAGAAAAAATTGAAGAACAAACAAACTAACGGTTGACCTCAAAGCAATATGCCCTTCCAACTTCTAAGTTGTGGGCATAATCATTTTATTTTTACTACAGTAGGAAGTGACATAATGAATCAAATAAAGGTAAGAAATTAAGGAAACCAGACACAACTGATGCACTGTCCAGCTTTTCTACAAGGGAGACAACTTTTGTGACTTCCTGTTTGGTTTGCTGCATGCCAAGCTCCTTCTGTAATATAAAAAGAAAGAAATCTTTCTTTTTAGAGTTGACCCCTTTTTCAGAAGGGAGAACAAACAATTTTGACAGAGCTTCCTGCCATGAAAGTGTAACAATTCCCTTGACTCTGAGAACCAACCAGTTTTGCAAAGGTTAGCAAATGAATTATGAGCGATGACCAGAATACTTTTGCAAAATAAAGCATTTTCAGTCTATATGCAAATAATGCAAAACATTTTGTTTTCATTTCCCTTCCTTGCAGCCTGAGTGACCGCCTCTCTCTAAAATCCTTAATGTGTTCCACTGATTTTCATTCTGGGCCTGGTTGTTCAAAGCGTCGTTAGCTTAACAAGCTTGTTAAGGGTCATTTCGTTAACTGTTCTAGCGGATTCAATACACAATATTCTGATATTTTTTGCTGAAAAATGTGAGTAGCTTTTGCACTGCAAAAGCTACTCACATTTTTTCAGCAAAAAATTTCAGCATATTTGCGTATCACTCGATGTAAATTTTAACGAATCGTTAACTAACGACGTCGTTAGCTTTGAACAACCGGGCCCTGATTTTTTGGGGTATTCAGAGTAATGACAATGAAAAACAAGAGGCCCACAGGCCACGGTTCGCTCACCTGAGTGACATAGCCACTGCAGACATGCAGATGTTATGCAACATTTTTCCAATCCTATCATCGCAACTAATTAAAATAACATCATTTGAGCAGTTCTTAGTTTTGAAGAAGAATATATGGGCCTGACAGTCAATGGAGCATGATCATTTGAATAAACTATAAATCACATTTCAACCGAAGGATCAATGTGAAATTTGGTGGAAATTGGCTAAGTGGTTTCTGAAGAATCATGATTTTATACATGTAAACAGAACAGTGGCAGGGAAATATTATAAATATAAACCAGATGATGGCCATCTTAGATTTCCAATCAGAACAATTTTAACTACTGTTGATCTACAAGTCACTTCGATACTTTCAATATAAATGTATATGGCCCACACAAAAGGGAAGCAAATTTGACCTTGGAGGCAAAAAGGTCAAATGTCAACATAGAACCATCATTTGAGCAATTTTGGTAGATCTCCTGTCCCCAGTAATTTGTGCAAAGATTAGGACCCAGGGCTTATTTGGTTATGGAGAAGAAGATTTTTAAAGGTTTTTACCATATATAGGCATGGCAGCCATTTTGATCAATGGACCATACCCATTTTAGCAATCTTTCATTCTCCTGCCCACAGAGGCTCCGCATGAAATTTGAGCAACACTGGCCCGGAGGCTTCAGAAGAAAAGCCATTTGAAATTATCAACATTTTTTCCATACAAATGCATGGGGCCCATACAAATGCATACAGAAGCAAACTTGATCTTGCCTTAAAAAGGTTAAATGTCAATGTATGACAATTATTTTAGCAACTTTGGTAGACCACCCGTTCCAGATGATATATGCAAAGATTCAGCCACAAGCCATCCTCGGTTTTGGAGAATAAGATTTTTTAATGGTTTTTTCCCATGCAAATGCATAAGGAAGCAAATTTGACCTTGCCATAAATAGGTCAAATGTCAATGTATGACCATTATTTTAGCAACTTTGGTAGACCCCCTGTCCCCGATGATTTATGCAAACATTCAGCCCCAAAGCATCCTCGGTTCTAGAGAAGAAGATTTATAAAGGTTTTTACCATATATGGGCATGGCGCCCATCTTGGTCAACTAACCGTGACTATTTTAGCAATCTTTTGTTCCCCCTACCTAAGGAGGCTCAATATGAAATTTGAGCAAAATTGGCCCAGAGGCTCCAGAGAAGTTGTTTGAAATTCTGAACATTTTTCCCATACAAATGCATAAGGAAGCAAAATTGACCTTAACGTAAAAAGGTCAAATGTCAATTACGACCATTATTTTAGCAATTTTGGTAGCCCTCCTGTTCCCAAAGATATATGCAAAGATTCAGCCATAAGGCATGCTCGGTTTTGGAGAAGACGATTTTTAAAGGTTTTTCCCATACAAATGCATAGGGAAGCAAACTTGACCTTGCCGTAAAAAGGTCAAACGTCAACGTACGACAATTCTTTTAGCAAAGTTGGTAGACCTCCTGTCCCCGATGATTCCTGCAAAGGTTCAGCCCCAAGGCATTCTCGGTTCTGGAGGAGAAGATTTTTAAAGGTTTTTACCATATATGGGCGTGGCGGCCATCTTGGTCAACGGACCGTGACCATTTTAGCAATTTTTTGTTCCCCCACCCTAAGGAGGCTCCATATGAAATTTGAGCAAAATTGGCCAAGAGGCTCCAGAGGAGAAGTTGTTTGAAATTCTGAACATTTTTCCCATACAAATGCATAAGGAAGCAAAATTGACCTTACCGTAAAAAGGTCAAATGTCAATGTACTACCATTATTTTAGCAATTTTGGTAGCTCTCCTGTTCTCGAAGATATATGCAAAGATTCAGCCATAAGGCATGCTCGGTTTCGGAGAAGAAGATTTTTAAAGGTTTTTACCATACATATGCATAGGGAAGCAAACTTGACCTTGCCGTAAAAAGGTCAAACGTCAACGTACGACAATTCTTTTAGCAATTTTGGTAGACCTCCTGTCCCCGATGATTCCTGCAAAGGTTCAGCCCCAAGGCATTCTCGGTTCTGGAGAAGATTTTTAAAGGTTTTTACCATATATGGGCGTGGCGGCCATCTTGGTCAACGGACCGTGACCATTTTAGCAATTTTTCGTTCCCCCACCCTAAGGAGACTCCATATGAAATTTGAGCAAAATTGGCTCAGCGGTTTCAGAGGAGAAGTCGTTTGAAAATGTTAACGGACGGACGCACGGACGGACGGACGCACAGACGGACGGACGCACGGACGGACGAAAAGTGATCACAATAGCTCATCCTGAGCAGAGCTCAGGTGAGCTAACAAGAGACCCATGAGCCACCATTAGCTAAACAGCCATTGCATATCTGCAGATACCAGGCATCATTCTTCTGATATTGCAACAGCAACTAGGACACAAATTTGACTATGCCATAAAAAGATCAAAGTTCATTCCAGGATCATTTGAACAAACTTGGTAGCTCTTAAGTCCCTGATGCTATATACCAGGATTCAGCGTCAAAGCTTTCTTGGATCTGGAGAAGTGTTTTTACCATATATGGGCGTGGTCACGGTGGCCATCTTGTTCAATGGTGCAGAACCAGGTAACAAACTGTCAATACCCCTTTAACACATTGCCTCATGTGAAGAAAGTCAGTCAAGCAGTTTCAGAGCAGAAGACATTTAAAGATTTTAAACATGTACATAGCCCACGGGCAAGGGCAGATAACCCTGGGGGATAAAATAAAAAGGTTATAGAACTTTGATTATACATCGTAACTTTCAGTAAATAGCCTTTAATGAATTTTGAGAAAATGATTTTTCAACATTTTCCCCGTACGAATGTCTGGGGATGTAGATCTGACCTTGCCATAAAAAGGTCATTCTAGGATCATTGTTTGAACAAAATTGGTAGACTTTGAGTCCCCGATGCTATATACTAAGATTCAGCCTCAAAGCTTTCTTGGTTCTGGAGAGGATTATTTTTAAGTGTTTTTACCACATATGGACATGGTAGCCATCTCAACTGAACATGACCATTTGTATAAATTTTCAATCCCCGAATAACAGAAGACTCCAAATGAAATTTGAAGAAAATTGGACCAGGGGTTTCAGATGAGATTTGTTCAAAAGAGTGGACTGACAACTGACTGTGACAGAAAGTGATCACAATAGCTCATCCTGAGCATTTGGCTCAGGTGAACTAATGATAATGATGACAATGATGATGTTACAAATGATTTTGATAAACAAGAATATTCAAACACCTGAGGATTTGTTAAGTTTGATGATAATTCTGAGCTAATTTTCGCCACTTCTCCACAAAAACATATGTTGTGGGTACTCATTAGAAGCATGATAGAAACCAACACAGACGCCAACACTGACTGTGACTGCTATAGCTCTACCTGTACAGGCAAGATAAAGGGGTGGGGGGGGGTGGGGGAACCAACACAGACGCCAACACTGACTGTGACTGCTATAGCTCTACCTGTACAGGCAAGATAAAGGGGTGGGGGGGGGGGTGGGGGGGATGGGGGCAAATACTGCAATACTGCAGTTACTTCCCTTGTAGGATGTACTTACCACAAGCACACCTGCAACAGTCCCGACAACTATTCCACCAAGAACATCACTCCAGTGGTGTTTATAATCCGATATCCTGGATAAACATGTATACCAAGCCATACAAAATATCACCATCTGTATGAAGGGCCTTATCAAGGATGGGAAGAAAAATGTCATTCTTCTCTGTAGATATATCTGAAAGCAAGAGAAACTGTATGCTGAGTTGCAGCTTCAGGTAAGGTGAGGTATCAGATAAATCTTTCTCTTATTTCTCCACAAAAACATAGAAGTGCCTCACCAAGTAGCTTGCAATGAGTACAAACAACATATGTTTTTGTGCAAAAATAAGGAAAATATCAACACTTTTTGGCAGAAAAAAAGTGGTCGGTGAGGCACTTTTAAGGAGTACCCGCAACATAGATGTTCATGGAGAAATATGGAAAATATTTATCAACACACCCCTCTTATCTAGAGCATAGTTAACCCTTAAAATGCCAAGAAAACCTGAATCTGAAAATGTTGTCTGTTTATGTCGTCTGCTGAATATTCTTGCAAACTTTTCAAACCTGTTTTTGCATATAGGCAAACATGTGGACCCTGATCAGACTGCTCACAGTTCAGTGGTCATGAGTCCGTTCACGATTCTTTTTCTCCAAGTTTCAATACGGCTCAGTTCACTCAAGTGTAAACAAAAATTGTCAATTAGCTGCCAATTAGATTGGTAATTACTGCATGCAAAAGAAATATTTTGCTTCATTCAGATCAATTTAGGAGAGTTGTACCACTGCATGACTATTTTAGACAAATTTTTAATGACTGTTACCAACAAAAAAATGTATTTAGTGCTGTAATATCTATGTGTCATTAGTTTTCACGACTTCCAAATTTCCCGAAAAATGTTTAATTATTCAGTCAATTAACTCTACATGTATTATGAATATTAAAAGTGCTCAAAACACTCAGGAAATGTTGTCAAATACTCTTTCATAGAATTTTCAATATTTTGCCATTTTGTCAATTTGCAGTAGCGATTTTCTTTAAAATCAATAAGTCCGGCTCACACTGAATGAAAGGAACAACATTCATGACAGAACCTGTTATACCCGTTTTTAAACACTGCATATCTAGGAAGCTTTAGTACTTAAATTTGGTTGCTTATATTAGGTTCTTTTCACTGAAGAAAAACAAAAGGAATAAACTTTTCATATTATGAAACTTTTACAAATAGGACTTTAAGCCTATGACTGTGAACCATTTCAAACAAACTTTGAAGTATGGTGAGCACCTTAGTTGACCACCGTAGTACATGTATAATCCACATGCAGTTACCGATTATCCCGAGGCTGAAAAGCATATGGCGATACATATCATATCGTCAAGCAAGTATCGCGATACATATCGTGAGGCGAGTGTATCGTTGCAGCCCTAATACATATGTTAAAGCTGCTCAGATAAAGAGTGTACATTTATGATACAGGGCCCAGTTGTTCAAAGCATCGTTAGCTTAACGAGCTCATTAAGGCTCATTTCGTTAACTGTTTTAGCGGATTCAATATACAATATTCTGATATTTTTTGCTGAAAAAATGTGAGTAGCTTTTGCACTGCAAAAGCTACTCAGATTTTTTCAGCAAAAAATTTCCGCATATTTGCGTATCATTTGATGTAATTTTAACGAATTGTTAACTAACGATGTTGTTAGCTTTGAACAACTGGGCCCAGACTGTTAAAATTGAACACTTAAGAAATTGCATGTTGTTCCTTTACTTGAAAATATACGGTTGATCCTCAATTGCACAAATACCAATGGCTTGTTTCCCATTGCTAATTTGAACTCGTTTTTGAGTCCCTACAAAATGCTTCCGATGGCTCAAGAAAACAAATATTTAGGGAAATTTTCTTATTTTATCATAAAATTGTATGTTGCGTGTACTCATTAGAACTGCCTCATCAAGGCAATTCTAATGAGTACACTTAACATACAATAATTGTGTAGAAAATCAAATAACATTCCCTAAATTATCGCTATTTGCTTCCTAACCTGGCACCGCCATTAACCCTCAGTGGCTCTAACTACCCATGTCTCAAACAATTGTCCATCGTCCCAAAAATGTTCGAGCCATTGAAGTTTGACTGTACAATAGGAAAGTTTATTATTAAATGTTGAACAGATGAGTGTTCATGCAAACTAAATAATTTAGAACATAATATAAATTTGTTGATATTTAAAACAGTAACATTTTTAATCTGGCTACCCTATTGAATATGTCTTTGTCAATTTTGTCGCCTACCATCATGCAAAGATACCTTTTTAACATTTGTGCAAGAGATATATCACAGCACTGAGTGTGCTGATGAGGGCGTTGCCTGAGTTCTTGAACTGATTGGGATTTACGTTGAAATTAAAAATGCAATATATAAATACTACTCAATAATGGCAACCCATTTGGGGTTTTACCCATGTAATGCAGATATCTGCATTTCGAATACAGATATCTTCAATAAATACAGATAACTGTCATTTTTGGAATTACAGATATCTTTCATTTATATTCAGATATCTGTAATTGAAGGAGAGATATATCTAACTGAATTACAGATATTGGTATATGAATACAGACATCTCTATTTTTCGATAATATAGATACTGGCATTTCAGTTAGAAATATCTACATGTCAAATACAGATATCTGCATTTCTATTAGAGATATCTCTAATTAAGCTGAACTCTGGATATCTGCATTTAAAATGCAGGTATCTTTAACAGAAATGCGTACGTCTGAATTTGAAATGAATAACTGAGTTTCTAAATTAAATACATATATCTCATTTCAATTAGAGATATCTGCATTTCAATAAGAGATATCTGTATTTATGATTGAATTAGAGATTTCCCTCTTCACGCCACTTATGGGAAACTGATACCTCCCTCGCAGATTTTTACATGCTCACTGTTCACAAATACCAATGTGACAGACAGCACAGTTTGCCCCCTTACAGACGACACAAAGAAACTAATTAAAGATGCTCAAGATTTCACATCATCATCTCCTTACAGTGACTCAAACCCATCGCTATAAGAATTCCCATATTTTTTGTTACAAACAAACATACATAAACTTTATTGGCATAGGCCACTATATTTGTTGTGCCAAAAGGCAGCTTGAGAATAGCCCCTTCTCTGACCCTTTTCTGTGGAACAGCAGCTAGGGTAACTTTTTTATTTTTTAAGAGATAACTATATGGCATGGGATTTGCACCGATTTCTGATGGACTCTCACAGTTTAATGTACTGAATGAGGTGTGCTTCAGAAAAAAAAAAACAGAATGAAGACGCTTGCAATTTTTGCGCGCAATTTTCATTTTTTTTTTCGGACCTACAAGTATTTAATTAGTTGTTTTTCATTCATTTTTCTCTGACACGAAAGCAAGGTATCAAATATTGATAAAAATTCAATGATATCACTCATCTTATCAGTGGATGTTGAACGTTACAAAGGAAAATAACAGCTTTTACTTTACTGAGGCTATACAAGGGAAACAACTCAATCACCAGATAGCATTATGTTGGCGCGAAATGCCAATCATATTCTTTAAATATTTTATTCTGATAATAATCCTAGAAAGTAAGTACTTTGAGAACTATTTTGTTACTGTTTGCATGTTCTGAAGCAGAACTTAGGCTAAATGTTATAACTTTAAATGATCTGTTACGAAACATCCCACCTATATTACCAAGAAATATAGTTCAAATTGGTCAATATGAGCTCAGCTTTTACTATGGCACTAGATAAGCAGAAATAAAAGAAGACACGCAGAATATTTAATAAATGAGTTAATGCCTCACACCTT
Organism: Anodontia alba; assembly: GCA_964016985.1. NCBI lineage: Eukaryota > Metazoa > Mollusca > Bivalvia > Lucinida > Lucinidae > Anodontia > Anodontia alba. The sequence goes on from OZ024834.1 coordinate 68,832,318, forward strand.
GTGGATTTTGACCCTTCCCACCCCTACTTTGTGTCTCATTGGAGGAGCTCCCCCTCTATTGCAAATTCCTAAAATTACCTGCTTGTTAGATTTTAGACAAGGCTGTAGATTTGGTTTGCTTTACTGTAATACTGGAGTATTCATATTCGTCTGCCGATATTGTACAAAATATGATCAAACTCTTATTTCTTCAAAAGTTTGAAGTTTCCTTCGCTTGTGTTCATTTATTCCTTATTTATAAGCATTGGAGTGTATAAAGCTAATATGTTTAAATGCAGAATTTAGCGTTATCAGCATTAGCAGGGAACTATTTTGGGCGTGATTTTACGTAGTTATAAGGTAGGTATTTTTCAGCTGAACGGATAGTTGAAATGTGGTATAGTAATGTTGTGTTGAGGTTTTACGGCCCAGTCAACCCAATGAGGTCATGTCGAGCGTGGTCAGTTTACCTAACCACATGTTTACTGGGCAGGCTTAGTCCTCTAAGCGGTTAACCAGTATTGTGCACATTCTTTTGCCAGAAACTGACAACTGCCCTTCTTGAATCAGCAGAAGGGAGAGAATGAGCCTTAGAAAATATTTCATGATTAACCTCCACGAAAGAATGTTGCCAACCTCGTCGGGGATTGAACCCGCGACCTCCTGGTCTCCAGTCCAATGGCGAGTGAGGTATAGTAAATCTGGTGGCAGTGGAACACCCCAAATAATGTATTTAACTTTTACCATGACAAATTGGTGACATTTTTCCTATTTTCCAAGAATACAGGATTTGATATTTCATGCAAATTGTCTCCATTGGAGACAATTTGCATGTCTGGAAAAAAAAAATAAGAAAATTATTTCAATACGTCAGCTGCTGAAATTTTATCGAGAGTGATAGGCATTAAGCTTTCTTATTATTCACTGAGTTATTCAAGAATGTTCAAGCATTGTAAAAAGAATACTGCTGCATATAGCACAGGCGATAGACATTCATTTGGTTGTTTTCAGACTTTTCCATGGAACAGCAGAATAGCAAAAAAACAAGAAAAAAAAAAAAAAAAAAAAAAGACTGCCAAACTGGATACCTGGCATATGCAATTGGAATTTTACTAGGTTAGGAAAAACATATTATGTTTTAGAAACTACTGTGCTTTCGACATGTTTCAGAAAGTCTTTTTTGCTTGGCGCTTTACACAAAAGAAGTAAATTTGCAAACTTTTGCCATGATTTAATGCAAAACCATTTGTCGTAACTACCTATGCACAAAAAGTTTTATTCTATTCATTGGATTGTAAAAAATCAAATATTTTCACTTTTTCCTATAGTAAAAATGCATGCGAATTTTGCAGAAATCTGTAGGGTAGGTTTGTTTGTTTGTGTTGAGGTTTTACGGCCCAGTCAACCCAATTGGGTCATGTCGAGCGCGGTCAGTTTACCTAACCACACGTTTACTGGGCAGGCTTAGTCCTCTAAGCGGTTAACCAGTATTGTGCACATTCTTTCGCCAGAAACTGACAACTGCCCTTCTTGAATCAGTGGAAGGGAGTGAATGACCATAGAAAATATTTCACGATCAATCTCCACGAAAGAATGTTGCCGACCTCGGCGGGGGCTGAACCCGCGACCTCCTGGTCTCCAGTCGGACGGCGCATCCAACTGAGCCACCGAGGCCGGCTGTAGGGTAGGTAACTTGGAGGCAGATTTTTAACAAGTTCCGCTTGTTCAATTTTTCTGAAATTTTCATAATATTGTTGTGAAACATCAGTAATTTAAATTCAGCTAAGAAAAGTAAAAAATATTTTTTTAGACAAAAACTCCTAAAATCACTTTACTATAGAAATTGCATAGGTCAGACCAATTTTTGGCTGTAAATTTAATTTTACTGTAAATATTTAAGAACAAAACACTGAAACAGAAAAGACAAATGGTTTCTGATTAGATATGGTCAATCAGAACAAAATGTTTTCATTCGAAATAAAACGCAAAGCAAAAAATGTCTTTCCGAGAGATGTCGAAAGGACAGTAGAATAGTGTTTTGCTGTTATTGTTTTTTTTTTTTTTTTTTTGTTTTTTTTTTGTTTTTTGTGGGGTTTTTTTTCAGTTCTTGTTCAACTCTTGTGGGTCATTTTGTGCCATGTGTAATGTTAACGGCCGCATAATGTTAATGGACTTGACTGTAACTATAAATTATCAGACTTGTTATTGCTACTTATTGGATGACCCTTATACCTTTTTTTCAATCTAGAAACTCAAAGATTGTGATCAAATTTGTGTTTAACAAAGCATAAATAGTGGAAAGTGATCAATTTAGCACTCACCATCATATACACTGCAACAAATGTGGAAAATGAAGCATGTCCGGAAGGAAAAGACAGTCTGGAAAATAAAAGTACATGTATGTAGTTTTTACCCCTAAATATATTGGGACAGACAGGCCTTGCAAACTGTACAGATCCAGATCAGATGCTACTGTTACCTTATTTACAGTAAGAAATGGGACAAACAGACCTCTGCAAACAGTGTAAACCAATATAAGATGCTGCTGAGGGTCAGAGCTCTAGATAAGATGGAGGACAGGGTATTTCAGCATTGTATTTTTTGAAAATAAGCATTGAAATTTAAGTTGAGGGAATAAAATACTCAATGAAATTTTGGATTTAAGCATTGAAATCAAATTAAGTAGGTAAAACTTTTCAGTGAACTTTACATCTTTCAACATTAAGTAATTTCCTTCACAATTATTCTTTTGTGAGCAGTAGCAGTACTCTAGATCAGAATGGGTTTAAACCTTAAAGCACCCATGACAAATTTATGCATTCTACATGTAGATTGTTTTGCTGTTGTTGTTGTTTTTCAGAGAAAATAAAGCTTGGCATTTCATGTGAATTGTCTGCTTAGCAGACAATTCACATGAAATGCCAAGTTTTATTTTTAGCAGACAATTCTCATGGAATGCCAAGTTTTATTTTTAGCAGACAATTCTCATGGAATGCCAAGTTTTTTTTAGCAGACAATTCTCATGGAATGCCAAGTTTTATTTTTAGCAGACAATTCACATGAAATGCCAAGTTTTATTTTTAGCAGACAATTTTCATGGAATGCCAAGTTTTATTTTTAGCAGACAATTCACATGAAATGCCAAGTTTTATTTTTAGCAGACAATTCTCATGGAATGCCAAGTTTTATTTTTAGCAGACAATTCACATGAAATGCCAAGTTTTATTTTTTTCTGAAAAAAGTTTGAATTTTGTATGCTACATATGCTTGGGGCTTCAAGAGTTAAGCATTGCAAATGGGCAATTAAGTGGTAAGCTTTAAAGCAGGGCGTAAAAAAAATCTTATATAATGCACTGCAGGGATTACACTGTTTGCCACTCCGGCAGACTCATCACCAGGCAACCAAATGAATTTTTTCAAATGTAAGTACAAGTATGGCAAGGAGTTAAGGTGTCTTATTATTTTGAGTAAATACAGTACATATTATTTAACCCTTGTCATGCTGAATAAAATCAAGATGCCATGCCCACTTCTAATTTCCAGCCAATCAGATTACTTGATCCGGGATTTTGTTAGAAATTCACATATTTAATGACAAACAGTGCAGATCCAGATCAGTTGGCTTCTTCAGAAGCCAACTGATCCGTATCTACACTGCTTGCTAAGACAGGGCATGTCGTGTTCAGCAAGAGAAGGGTTAAGAAATAATTTTTCTCTACTGTGAATTATCATGGATCTCGCATAGCGTTTGGGGGCAGATTGTGAAGTATTGATCCATGACGGCGAAGCCGGAGTGAATTAATATTTGCATCTGCCCGACATTACTGGCATTCTGCCTCATCAAATGTTCGCATTCTGCCGCAAATGATCTGGGTCTGCACTGTTTGCTAATGTCACAGTCCAGCATTTACATAAAAACATAAAAACATGGCACTCTTTCATCATCTGCTCCGATGCAAATTTGGTAAGAGTCTGCTCAGTGGTTTATGACATATCACTCACACTAGAAAGTGTCACAATGCCAATGCTGATGCTAACAGGATCTGCACCAAAACCAATATGTTCCCCTTCCCTTTGGTGGATTTTGATTAACTGAGGTGACCCAGTCAACCCACTAGTCATGTCCAGCGTGGTCAGTTCACTTAACCACACTTTTCCGCTGCAGACTTAGTCCTCTAAGCAGTTGACCATTTGTGTACATTCTTTCGCCAGAAACTGACAACTGCCCTTCATGAATCAGCAGAAGGGGAAGAATGACCATAGAAAATATTTCTGTTGCTGGACCCGTCCGGGGTCGAACCCACAACCTCCCAATCACCAGCTGGACATGCATCGGACTGAGCCACCGAGGCCGACGGTGAAGGACGTAATATTCCCACTAACCTCACTTCTCTTATCTGGTCAGCATCACCAGTACACTCATAATCCTCAATGTAGCCTTTCTTGCAATCAATCATCGACATGTTCAGATGACAAACACTGAAGAAATGTGGTCTAAGCCGGCCTACACCATATTTTCCGATATCTGTAGTCAGATGCTCTATGACTGCACCAAAACAAAATGATACAAATGCCAGGTAGGAATTCTTTATCAAGACTGGCAATTTTCCATGCTTTTCAATTTCCAGTTGCTTTGTAGGGCAGGTATGTCCATAGTAGATATGCACTGTTTCAATTATTAACATCTGAAAACAAATCAAACAAAAAATCTTGTAAATGTAAAATAAATAGTATAACTCCAGTTAAGAGTGGGGAGCAGGTAAATATTTTTCTTACTTCTCCACAACAACAATCACTTCTAGTAGTATCAACTTATGCTTTTCTGGAAAAATAAAAAATAATATTGAGACTTTCTGACTGAAAAAAAGCGCCTTATCTAAAGCTATGTTCATTGTACCCTTACTATAGCAGTTATCGGTATTGACGGCTATGACGTCATCGTAAATCTTACAGGTAACCTCAAGAGTACAGAGTAAACAGGTATACATAGGAAATAATAGAAACAAGCAAATTCCATAGGGAATTTATGTCCCCCACCTTAGTTAAAAATAAGAGTTGTCAGAAGACAACGGAGCTCGCCGGAAAGGGCTGATCGGATAAGAAAACAATCTTTAAATATTAAAGTTTAAATGCAGAACTTAAACATAGCAGAAATGACAGAGTAGGACCTGACTTTGATGTTGGAAGAATGTCAAACTGAGGGATGGGGTATATGCCATTGAAACATCTTCCCTTAGGCTGGTGTGGATGAAATATGAAAGCTGTATCTTACATACTTCAGCAGCCATGTACACTTTTCAAAACTTAAACACGGCTATAAATGACAAAGTATGACCTGATCTTGACCTAGGCAGAAGGTCAAACTGAGGAAGGGGTGTGTACCATTGAAAGGTCTTACCCTAAGGTAGGTCTGGGCCAAATATTAAAGCAACATCTTGAATACTTTAGCAGTTACGAACACTTTTCAAAACGTAAATGCAAAACTTAAACATGGGTTTAAATGACTAAGTATAACCTGACCTTGACCTAGGCAGAAGGTCAAACTGAGAAAAGGTCTGAGCTATTGAAAGGTCTTACCCTACTATTGGTGTGGGCCAAATATTAAAGCAGTATCTTGAATACTTCAGCAGTTACAAACACTTTTCAAAACTTAAACGCAGAACTCGAACATAGGTTCAAATGACAAAGTGTGACCTGACCTTGACCTAGGCAGAAGATCAAACTGAGGAAGAGGTGTGTGCTACTGAAAGGTCTAACCCTAAGGCTGGTGTGGGCCAAATATTAGAGCTCTATCTTGAACACTTCAGCAGTTATGTATACGTCTCAAAACTTAAACGCAAAACTTAAACATGGGTGTAAAAGACAAAGTAAGAACTGACCTTGACCTACGTAAAGAGTCTATTTCGGGGATGGGGGTGTATGCTACTGAAAGGTCTTACCTTAAAGTAGGTTTAGGCCAAATATGAAGGCAGTACCTTAAACAGTTAAAAAGTTTTGCACACATTTGAAAACTTAAACATTGTGCTAACGTGGACGCCGACAGACGCCGACTCCAACACCTGGATGACAACATAAGCTCTCCAGGGACATAGTCCCGGCGAGCTAATGAGTAAGTTAACCAGAGGACCATTGAAGCAGGAAAAAAACTAAAGCTAAAAATGTGGAAAAACTAAAAAAAAAAAAAAATCAAAAAACATAATTTCAAGATTCCAAGAGCACATGTATATCCTCAGACCACAAGCAAAATGCCTGTAAAGGTTCGGAAGCATTTGCTTAAAGCTGTGGGAGGAGTTGTGCTCACAAGGTACCTACACTTTATATGCACTTTGTATGCTCACAAGGTACCTACACTCTATAAGCATTTTAATAGTATTGAAGCATGAAAAAAGTCTATGTTAAAAGTTAAAAATGTGAAAAAAGTAGAAAAAAGTAATTTCAAGATACTATAATAAAACTGCAAGCCATGCACCATGCCCCGCCAAAGCGACATATTCCCTATGCATTTCTGTAGTATAAGGGTTGAAAACAATCTAAGTTAAACATGAAGAGAAGCAATAAACAGTTATTTCATAACTCAAAAAAATAAAAAAACACAAAAAAGTCTAAGTTAAAAAAGCAATAAAAAGTGATAAAAAATAATTTCAGGATTCTGAAAAAAAACTATATGCATATCTTCAGACCATCCTAAAAGTGTGTGTAAAGTTTCAAAAGGATCGGCCTGAAAATGTAGGAGGAGTTGCGGGCAGAAGGTACATACTCCCTATACATTTCTGTAGTATTAGGGCTCGAAAAAAGTTAAAAATGCAAAAAATGTAATAAAAAATAATTTCAGGATTCTGAAAAAACAATATGCATATCTTCAGACCATCCTAAAAGTGCCTGTAAAGTTTGAAATGGATTGGCCTAAAACTGTAGGAGGAGTTGCGGGCAGAAGGTATATACTCCCTATACATTTCTGTAGTATTAGGGCTCGAAAAAAGTCTAAGTTAAAAATGCAAAAAATGAAATAAAAAATAATTTCAGGATTCTGAAAAAACAGTATGCATATCTTCAGACCATCCTAAAAGTGCCTGTAAAGTTTGAAAAGGATTGGTCTAAAACTGTAGGAGGAGAAGGTACATACTCTCTATACATTTCTGTAGTATTAGGGCTCGAAAAAAGTCTAAGTTAAAAATGCAAAAAATGTAATATAAAATAATTTCAGGATTCTGAGAAAACAATATGCATATCTTCAGACCATTCTAAAAGCGCCTGTAAAGTTTGAAAAGGATTGGCCTAAAACTGTAGGAGGAGTTGCGGGCAGAAGGTACATACTCCCTATACATTTCTGTAGTATTAGGACTCGAAAAAAGTCTAAGTTAAAAATGCAAAAAATGTGATAAAAAATAATTTCAGGATTCTAAAAAACAATATCCATATCTTCAGACCATCCTAAAAGCATCTGTAAAGTTTGAAAAGGATTGGCCTAAAACTGTAGGAGGAGTTGTGGGCAGAAGGTACATACTCCCTATACATTTCTGTAGTATTAGGGCTCAAAAAAAGTCTAAGTTAAAAATGCAAAAAATGTGATAAAAAATAATTTCAGGATTCTGAAAAAACAATAAGCATATCTTCAGACCATCATAAAAGCGCCTGTAAAGTTTGAAAAGGATTGGCCTAAAACTTTAGGAGGAGTTGCGGGCAGAAGAATGGTGGGGGCGCTGATGGACGGACGGACACTCAAAATTTCAGAGGGTATAACATAATACCCCGCCACTTTTTTAGTGGCAGGGCATAAAAAGCATATGCATATCTTCAGATAATGGTTAAAACATATGTATAGTTTCAGTGGGATTGGTATAAAACTGTAGGAGGAGTTGCACTCAAAAGGTACCTACTATATATACACTTTCAAAGGACTGAAGCATAAAAAAATGTGAAAAATTTGAAAAAAATTATTTCAAGATTCTGTAAAAAGCACATGCATAACTTCAGACCATGATTAAGATACCTGTGAAGTTTCAGAAGGATCGGTATAAAACTGTAGGAGGAGTTGCGCTCACAAGGTTCCCACTACAAACTTGGAACCATGCAAAAAAGTCTGTGAAAAAAGTGAAAAAAAAAATAACTGAAGGATCCTGTAAAAAGCACATGCATATCTTCAGACCACCTGTAAAGTTTCAAAAGGATTGGTCAAAACTGTAGGAGGAGTTCAGGCCCCCTAGCAGTCTCTCTTAAAAATAAAGGCTTTTTATAAAGGCTATTTTCGGCCAAATAAAGGTTTTTCAGGATAAATTTTGTACAAAATAAAGAGCATTTAATGATTAAATTTCTTGGCAAATCCTAAGCAAAAGAACTTGGCGTCATCACCTCTCAAGCAAAATAGGGCAAAAAGTGCAGAGAAAAGCTGATATTTTCATCTTTAAATGGTAATGACAATATTAACTTGCATTTCTGTTTAGAAACATATGAATCTAAGTAACAGAACTATAATTTTTTGTTACGAAATGCTACATATCTACTCCGTCCTTCTCTCGCATTTACAAATTGCCAAATATAAAGGTTTTCTCATCAAAATACAGGTTTTTATAGGTTTTTCAGCCAAATTAAAGGTTTTAAAGGATTTCAACAAAATTAAAGTTTTTTAAAGGTTTTTAAAGGTTTTAAAGGTTCCTTTATAAAGGTTTTAAAGGTTCCCCTAAAGGTTTTAAAGGTTCCCCTAGGGGCCCTGGGAGTTGCGCTAATAAGGTACATACTACAAACTCGAAACCACCCACCACGCATCACACTTCACGGAAAGCCGAATACCATGTCCCTCACTTTTCTTTGAAAAGGCAGGGGACAATAAGGCTACAAAGATGAAATATATATATAAAGCATAATTTCTTTGCAGCAAGAAAAATGACTAAATGAATAAAAATGTTAAATTATAATACCCCACCATTATCAAGTCATGGGCTGATAACTCTGTCAAACATTGACAAAATTTACCCATTAGCAATCCCAAACCAGATCTCCTTAATATCAATGCATGTAACAAGTTTGGTTAAAATTCCTTGACATTTATGCTTAAGTGAAAATACAGCCTTTTAACCTACATTCTATTTAGCTTGTTATATGTCCCATATTGATTTGTACCCATGAGAGTTACCTGTTTGTAGAGCGATGGCGTCACGCATCTTTCCCGATAATCCCAATACTGTAATCCTACCAGCCATGCAAAATGACTGAAAATACTGATAATGCAATATGAAAACAAAAAACAAAAACAAATTTACCCTCTAATATTCACTTTAACTCATCACATAGCATCAGATTAGGCCCTTTGTCATCCGAAAAGTACCAATATTTTTCTTATTTCAGCAGGAAATCATATGTTGTCAGTACTCATTTATTGTCTTAAGTACATGTATTGGGACAGACCAACTCACTGGTCTAGATAAAAGTTTGTATTAGGTAAATTTTTTTTCTTATTTCTCCACAAAAACATATGTTGTGGGTACACATTAGAAGTGCCTCACTGAGGCACTTCTAATGAGTACCCACAACATATGTTTTTGTGGAGAAATAAAAAAAATATCAATACTTTTGATTTGCAGTTACTGTCTTAAGTATTGAGACAGACCGACTCAGATAAGGGTGGGTATCAATGTATATTTTTCTTAAATCTCAACGAAAACATATGTTGTGGGTACTTATTAGAAGCCCCTTCTCGCGGCAATTCTAATGAGCATCCGTAACATATGTTTTCATGCTATGGCATCACCTGTTGATGTGTCTGGAAAAACAACAACGGAGGACCAATGGTCCTAAACCGCTCACCTGAGTGCTGAGTGTTTTTGAAATGAATTTGAAGATCATTATAGAAGACTGTCCCATGGAGCATTAATATGCTTATTGGAAGCTAGGCTCATGTTATGGGGCTTTATACCCCTCCTTAAAATCATGAACCCAGGGGTCTGTACCATAAGTTTATTTGCTGATTATGTTAAATTCTGTGCTTAGGTTGAAGGTCAAGGAGTGACCTTGACCTTTGATACTCATGTAGCTGCATTTAGTCATTTAGTTGATTGCAAATACAAAATTAAAGTTCACAGGAAAAAATAGTTTCAAAAAAATTAACAATTTCCACTTTTTCCCATACAAAAGCATATTCGACCAAATTTGACCTTGATGTAAAATGGGTCAAGCCAGTCATCATTTGAATAAAGTATAATGGGCCTCGAAACCCCACTACTACATACCAAGTTTCAAGGTAATCAGTCCATTGGTTCCGAAGAAGAAGTTTTTTTTAAAATGATTTTACCATATACGGGCATGGTAGCCATATTTGTCATGTGACCGAACTCATATTTACTAATTTTCATTTCCTTGTTCCGAAAAGCTTTCCCATCTTATTCAGTTACAAATGGCCCAGTGGTTTCTGATAAAAACAAGTTTTAATTTTCATATCTGAATGACCTTGGACCAAGGTCAAGGAATGACCTTGAACTTGAATACTCATGTAGTTTCATTTACTTATTTAGCTACCTGCATCTACAAATTTTCACAGGCTGGAATAGTTTCTGAAAAATACACAGTTTTGACTTTTTCCCATACAAAAGCCTATGCGACCAAAGTTGACCTTGGCTTAAAATAGGTCAAAGCCATCCAGGGGTCATCGTTTGAATAAACTATGATCGGCTTGATCCACAATGCTACATACCATACACGTCTTAAAATCCCCATTTAAAATAAATATCTCTTGCATGATATTAAGCTTGAAAGTGTTTTGGCAGCCAAATATCTCGGGATCACCTTTTCAGATGACCTAACCTGGAATACTCACATAGACAATATAACAGAAAGCTAACCAGACCACTGGATTCCTCAAAAGGAACATTCAGGTCCATAACAAGGACTTGAAATCAGCAGCATATAAGACTCTAGTCAGGCCACAGCTAGAATATGCGTCCACTGTATGCCCCCCGCCCCCTGCACCCCCCCTCCCCCCAACACACACACACTGCCACTGATATTCACAAAGTAGAAGCAGTCCAAAGAAGGGCATGTGACCATAGACTAAGATACACTTCAAGCATTACAGCTATGATGAAGGACCTAAACTGGAGCCCTCTTGAACAATGCCTTATTGATAGACATCTTGTCATGATGTACATGATCACATACAATCTTGTTGCTATTCTCGCATCTGAATACCTAATTTGTAACACAAGATTATCAGCCCAAAATCATCCTCCTCATATTGACAGATTTTCACTCGCACAGATTATTACAAGTACACATTTTTTTCCAAGTACTATTATTCATTGAAATGCTCTATCTGTCAGTATAGTAACCCTTCCCATCCTGACGCAGTTTAGCAGCGCTGTTAGCCTGGTGATTCATGTTTCTCCTTAAAATAACAATTCTGTTTTTATTTTTTGACTATACTAACACTCTCTTTCACACTGAACAAACTCATTTCACCAACTTTTCTGTACCTTTATTTCAGCTAACCTCTTTCAGCACTTGATTTGCCAGAACCCATCTTAGGCCCCCCTCGGGGGTTTAGACTTAAAGGAAGATAGAAAAGAAGATAGATAGGCGAACATCAGGATTTGTCAACCTGTGAAAGTGATGCTCACCGAGGCCAAGCTCCTAGGTAAACATGACTTTCTCGGGTTGACAAATCCTCATGTTAACCTCAATGGATTGCTTCAATTGCATAATGTATCGTTTTTTGTAAAAATCTTTTACAATAACACTCACCAAAACTATGAAAAGAAGGAAGCCAATGCCATATAACATAAGTGATGTGATTGTAGATTCATGGAATGGGTGCATCAAACTCTCATCATCACAGAAAAATCCTCGGTGGAACGGAGAGCCAGCAACTTTAAATAACAATAGAATAATGCCTCCTGAAAAAGCAATTTGTTAGAACAATATTAAATGCATATTTCTAGTAAAAGGGGTTTTCAGATCAGAGTTTTGTTTTCTTATTTCTCAATGAAAGTTTAGGTTGTGGATACTCTTTAGAAGTGCCTTGCCTGTAAAGTGGTTTCAGAGAAGATTACACGATTTTGTACATGTATATACATAAGTCTAGATAAGAGTGGGTATCAGGTAAATAGTTTTGTTTCTCAACAAAAACATATGTTGTGGGTACTCATTAGAAGTGCCTCACCAAGGCCCTTCTAATGAGTACCCACAACATACGTTTTTGTCGAGAAATAAGAAAAATATAGATACCTTTTGGTTGAAAAAAGCACTTTATCAAGAGCTATGTATATAGCAAGGGCAGATAATACCTTGAGGACAAAATTTTGATTGTAACTAAAACATTATACTACTTTAACCATACATTGTAAGTTTCATCCATTGGTCTTGACAGTTTGAGAAAATGACTTTTCAACATTTTCCCTACACAAATGTATACATGGGTACACAAATAAGACCTTGAACAAACTTGGTATACCTTGAGTCTCTAACACCCTATACCATCTACCATGATTCAGCCTCAAAGCTTTCTTGGTTCTGGATTGAGAAGAAGATTTAGGTGTTTTACCATATATAATAATTATTATGGGCATGGCTGCCATCTTGTTCAATGGTGCCAAAGCCAAACCATTTGAACAAATTGTCAATACCCCTTTTGACACAAGATTCTATTTAAAAACAGGTGAAAATTGGTCAAGCAGTTTCGGAGAATTAGTTTAAATATTACATAACTTTATACATGTAAACAGCCATGGGGCAAGGGCAGATAACCCGTGGGGAACTAAATTGTAAGTTTCAGCCATTAGTCTTTATTCTAATACATTTTAAGAAAATGATTTTTCAACTTTTCCCCATATGAACATACAGGGATGCAAATTTGACCTTGTCATATAAAGGTCAAAGATCAACCTGAACCTATGATCATCACTTTAACAAAATTTGTAGACCTTGATTCCCCAATACTATATACCTAAACTCAGCCTTAAAGCTTTCTTGGTTCTGGAGAAGATTTTTAAATGTTTTTATCATATATGGGCAATAGGCAGGGTGGCCATCTTAATAAACAGACACTGACCATTTATACGATTTTACAAGGCTCCACAAGAATTTGAAGAAAACTGGCCCACAGGTTTTAGCAGGAGAAATCGTTCAAAGGTGTGGATGGACAACAGACAGACAAGCTGACGGCAAGTGATCATAATATGCCTCATCCTGAGCCCATCCTGAGCCTTTGGCTCTGACGAGCTAAAAATATTAACTCAGTGTACACATAAAAAATCTCCTTAGCTGGAGCTATAAAGTCTACAATGATAAAATCAGCAGATGTAAAGTGAATGCAGTGTTAGAAATTAACTTTTTTTGCAAGTAGCAAGTAGTTGCTACCTGGTCTGAAAGTAGGTAACAAAATGCATCTACGTGGCAGCAGAAGGTGTTGCCCCCGTGCCATGGGTTAAACCTTCAAGCACTAAGCATATTTAGCAGACAGCATTTTCAAAGTAAACCGGCACAGTGACTCAGTGGTAGAGCATCCGCTCTGTGACCGGGAGGTTGCGGGTTCGATCCCTGGCCGGGTCATACCAAAGACTTTAAAAATGGTACTAGTTGCTCTTTCGCTTGGGGCTCAGCATTAAGAAAGTAGAGCTAGAACTGGTCAGCTCAGTGTCAGTATAATGTGACTGGGTGGAATATCATGTCAAAGTGTCTGGGGCCTGATATTTCAGTGAGGCAGCACTCAAAAAGTGAGCATTGAGCTCCATGCCACAGCCAGACACCGTCACGATATGACTGAAAGATTGTTGAAAGCAACGTTAAGCCCAAATCAAACAAAGAAACAAAACAATTTTCAAAGTATTTTTCTTATTTCAGCAAAAATGAGGCTGGAAATTACATGTGAATTGTCTGCTTGGCAGATGATTCACAAGTCAAGTCTCATTTGCACTGAAGACATTCACAACACAAAGTTGATAGTGTTCGGGGCACTATACCAGGTAGCAACGTTTTGCTACCAACAGTTTGACCAGGTAGCAAACTGAATTTTCAGGTAGCAAATTTGCTACTTGCTACTGTTAATTTCGAACCCTGGAATGATTTTTTTTCTTGTTTTTCCCTAAAAACATTGATATTTTTGGTGATTCTGTTTCACTGAAATATCATTCAAGCCCTACTTTCAGGGCAAGGTTCTGCAACGGCTCTCCCTGTACTTTTGCACAGGTAGGCCACCAATAACACTTTGCATGCTGGGAAAAAATTTCAGCAGATGATGTTTTGAAATATTTTTCTTATTTTTCCTTGAAAACAGGATTTGACACATCATGAAAATTGTTTCCATACATCACGAAAACACGCCTATATAATATTGACCCCCTTAAACCCCATTTTTATATAGTAAAACTGGGGTTTATAGGGGTATACATTATTGTTCTTATTTCTGCTCAAAAACATACATTATGACGAGGCGGTTCTAACGAGTACCCACAATCTATGTTTTGAGCAGAAATATGAAAAATATCAGAGTTTTTTATCTGAAATTTTTCAGTTTTTGAAGGTGAATTTTTCTATATATTTGAATAGGCGTGTTTTCGTGATGGGAGACAATTTTCATAAAGTGTCAGATCCAATTTTCTAGGAAAAATAAAAAATTTATCATCAGTTTGTCCTCTGCTGAATTTGCCCATAGCATGGAAAGTGTTGAGTAATCTTTGTTTGCTGTGCTAATACCCATCAATTTCAGAATGGGTAGGAATGCAGGCCAACTTTTTTTGTAATCAGATATAATTTTTCTTTTACTGCAGATAGTATATGGTCCAAAATGCTGTCTATAAAGATATTTCAAAACCTTGTCTGCAACTGAAAATAAAATTTGAGATAAAAGGATTGTAGTGATCTGTCTGTTGCAGGCTCTTTAAGAAAAACAAATTCTCCAGAATGGCCAAAATTTTTTTGGATAGTGCCAATTTTGTTGGGTAGGTAGCACAGCTCAATAGTGCAGAACCATTTGAACAAACAACAGAAAGCTCAATATGAAATCTGGCGAAAACTGGTCAAGTGGTTTCAGAGAAGAAGTTTAAAGATTACATGATTTTATATATGTATATAGCCAAGGAGCAAGAGCAAATAACCTCCAGGGGACATTTTGATTGTGACTAAAAAGTTTCATGACTTTAATTATACATTGTAAGTTTCAGCCATTAGTCTTAAATACATTTTGAGAAAATGATTTTTTTGTGAGGAGACACAAATTTCATCTTGCCGTAACAAGGTCAAAGGTTATCCTAGGATCATCATCTGAACAAACTTGGTAGACCTTGCTTCTCAAATCCTATTTGTAAACAAAGATTCTGCCTTAAAGTTCCTGGAGAAGAAGATTAAGTATTTTTATCATATATGGGCTTTGTTTGTGCTGAGGTTTTATGGCCCAGTCAACCCAGTGGGGTCATGTTGAGCATGCTCAGTTTACCTAACCACATGTTTACTGGGCAGGTTTTGTCCTCTAAGTGGTTAACCAGTATTGTGCACATTCTTTTGCCAGAAACTGACACTGCCCTTCTTGAATCAGTTGAAGGGAGAGAATGACCGGTCATCTAGTTCAAAGGTGTTGAACCATTGAACAAATTGTCAATATCCCTTCAACAGAAGACCCCATGTGAAATCTGATGAAAATTGATCAAGCAGTTTCAGAGAAGAGGAGGTTTAAAGATTACGTGAGTTTATACATGTATATAGCCCAGGGACAAGGGCAGACCCTAGGGGACAAAATTTTGATTGTAACTATAGGGGTTTGCTACTTTGATCATACATTGTAAGTTTCAGCTTTCATACCTTTTGAGAAAATTTTTCAATATTTTCCCCCATACAAATGCATAGGGACACAAATATTTGACCTTGCCTTAAAAGGGTCAAATGTCAACTTGGGGTCATCATTTGAACAGATTTGGTAGACCTGGAATTCCTGATGCTATATACCAAGATTCAGCCTCAAGGCTTTCTTGGCTCTAGAAAAGAAGATTTTTAAGTGTTTACCACACATGGCCATGGTGGACATCTTACTTAAAATACCTTGACCATTTGTACAAATTTCAATCCCCCTTTGACAAAAGGTTCCATATGAAGTATGAAGAAAATTTCCCCAGGGGTTTCAGAGGAGAAGCTTTTCAACGGGCGGCAGATGGGAAGTGATCACAACAGCTCATCCTAAGCCTTCTGCTCAGGTGAGCTAAAGAAAATTCTTGGTTTTCTTCACTGGAACACGGCTCCAGTATCTTAACCCTTGTCCTGCTGAATAAATTAAGATGCCATGCCTACTTCTAATTTTCAGCCAATCAGATTACTTGATCCAAGTTGTTCCAACAAATTCAAATACTTAATGACAAACAGTGCAGATCCAGATCAGTTGGCTTCTTCAGAAGCCAACTGATCTGGATCTACACTGTTTGCAAAGATAGGGTCTATCCGGGCTCAGCAGGACAAGGGTTAAGAAACCAAGACAGCTGCATACAAAACATTGCTATGTCCCTAGTTGTAGTAAATAAAAAGCAAAAATGGCAGGAAAATCACACTAAGGAAAATGATTATGTCAGACAGATACAAGTATCGTCTGGCATCTTCATTCAAAAATATGAAGTCTCATCAAATAGGCGGTGTATAGGACTGTGGTTGAATAGACGCAGGAGTAAGTAAAACATTCAGGGTCACAACTGTACAGAAATCAATATTATACAGCAGAATGCCCTGCCCAAATCAGCTATACTCTTAAGGCATTACAGGAAGCGGTGGGTAAGCCGCACTGGCCCCCAGGCGCTGGCCAGAGACCCTGAAGTAGCAATTTTTTTTTTTTTTTTTTCTGACTTTACGTCCACTTCACTATCTTAACCTACCATCTTTTGATCATGATGCTGATGATTTGTTGTTCTATGTCCCCTTCAACACTTTGTCATATCAAGACAATGGAAGGACAATATTGAAAGACTCTGCACGATGCAGCTATGGTGCTTGGCAGGATTGTCGGCCTGGTTAGCTCAGTTGGTAGAGTACCTGACTTGCAGAAAGGGGGTTGCGGGTTCGAGTCCAGTTTTCTTTACTTTATCTGGTAGAGGACACAAGTTGCCATGGCTCAACTTACATGTTTTTGTATGTATCCCCCTTGCCATTGGATACCCAAGAATTTTCCAGAAATAATGCAAATTTTTTTATAACCAATAGATTTGTCAAGTCTGTCCTTAAATGCATTTAAGGTCTACAATTTACAACAGATTCATGTATTCCATTCCATGGAGAGTACTCTTGATGAAAAGTAGAAATGTGTCCAAAGGAGCCCCTCCCCCCCCCCACCCGCCCCCACCACCCCCGAAAAACTTAAATGCAAATTGCTAACGCCAGATGTGGACAAACGGACAGACAGGGGTAACACTAAATGCTCTTTCCCCCACTCTTTGAATTGTGGGGATATAAAAAAAATTCTTGCAAATTTCCAATTTACAATTTTTTTTTTTTAATTTTTTTTGCAGACTCACAAACGTTAGGGGCAAGGGTCCTGAATGATGCATATATGATCAGTCCAAAATTAATTTTACTTTTATCTATGGCTTTGTATTTTGATGTATTTCTGGTCTAAAAGGCAAGAATTATCAATATTTGGGCAACAGTTAACCCTTTTAATCAAATCTTGTCCCTGTCTCAACAATATACAAATGTAGCTGTACAAGTTTGGTCAAAATCCATCCATTCATTCTGGAGATAGGGTGCAGAAAAGCCATTTTCCAACAATCTGAGCCCACCTGTGACCTTGAAAATGGGGCCAAGGTCACCAAAATCTAATCAGTTCTTTTTCATGTCACAACAATATAGTTGTGCTGCTGCAAGTTTGGTCAAAATCCATCCATTCCTTCATGAGACTGGATGCAGACAAGTCATTTTTCAATAATCTAAGCCTTTGTGTGACCTTGAAAATGTGGTCAAGGTCACCAAAATTTAATCAGTTCTTTTCCATGTCACAACAACATAGATATACAAGTTTAGTCAAAATCAATCAATTCATTTTGGAGACAGGGTGCAGACAAGCCATTTTCCAACAATCTGAGCCCCCCCCCCCCCATCCCCCCACCTACCGAAGGGTCAAGGTCAGCAAAATCTAATCAGTTCTTGTTCCTCTCTCAACAATGTAAACAAGTTTGGTCAAAATCCATTAATTAATTCTGGAGATAGGGTGCAGAATAATTATTTTCCAGCAATCTGAGTCCTCCTGTGACCTTGAAAATGGGGCCAAGGTCACCAAAATCTAATCAGTTCTTTTTTATGTTGTAACAATATAGTTGTGAGAGTTTTGTCAAAATCCATCCATTCCTTCATGAGATAGGGTGCAGACAAGCCATTTTTCAACAATCTAAGCCCTAGTGTGACCTTGAAAATGGGGTCAAGGTCACCAAAATCTAATCAATTCTTTTCCATGTCACAACAATATAGATGTACAAGTTAAGTCAAAATCCATCCATTCATTCTGGAGGTAGGGTGCAGACAAGGGTGCAGACAAGCCATTTTCCAACAATCTGAGCCCTCCTATGACCTTGAAAGTTGGGTCAAGGTCACCAAAATCTAATCAGTACTTTTCCATGTCTCAACAATATAGATGTACAAGTTTGGTAAAACTCCATCCATTCATTCAGGAGATAGGGTGCAGACAAGCCATTTTCCAACCATCTAAGCCATCATGTGACGTTGAAAATGGGATCAAGGTCACCAAAATCTAATCAGTTCTTTTAAATGTCTCAGCAATCTAGATGTGCAGGTATGGTCAAAATCCATCCATTCCTTCAGAAGATAGGGTGTAGACAAGCCTTTTCCAACAATCAAAGTCTTCGTGTGACCTTGAAAATGGGGTCAAGGTCATCTAATTCTAATCAGCATTTTTCCCCCACCCAATGATAAATCTGTGTACGTTTGACCAAAATCCATCCATTCATTACGGAGATAGAGTGCAGACAAGAGGCTAAGCTGACGCCGACGGAATGCACTAAAAGCAATATGCCCCCCGCCCCCCCCACCCCCCTCTGGTGGGGGACATAAAAATACTTCAAAGTGTGGTTTATGGTAGTTGTGATTTAGTGCTCTAAGGATTATGCTGTTTTCTCCAGTTATTGTACACCTTTTTCCAGTATTACCAGTTGACTGTCGATGAGAATTCAAACTCAAGACTACTTTATCTCAGCTTTGGTATGTTTTGAATGATGTCTTCAAGCATTACATTCTGTTGTTTTCATATTTTCCCAGCCTTTATAAATTTTTAGTGCATTTTGGGACATTTCTCACGTTATTGTCCACCCCAAATACACTGTTTAAAATAAATACCAAAAGCAAAATATGCTTGCATTTACTTATTTTGTTTTACAGAACCATCAATCATACCAACTTCTGTGTGAGCTTTTTCATTTTAGAACTTGACATTTTTGACTAAAAAAAAACAAAAAAAACCTTGGCATCAAGTGAGTCACCGGGAGAAACAAGGATTGAAAGAGGTAAAAAAAATACAGTTAAACAATTGTGATATATAGACAACACAAATATTATTTTGTGTGTGTGTGTGTGTGTTTATTTAACATACAAGTGAAATGAATTATTATAATACATAAAATTAATAATTACATTTATTGGGAGAAACATTGACTGACAGAAAGAACAAAATTATTTACACAATAAGAGATAAAAACAATTCTGACAGGTGGACCCACTTTAATTATAATTATTTTAGCTTGCCAACAAATACATTGATCAGTTAATGCCCAAACTCATTTACTAGTAAAAGTCAAATCAAATAATTAGTCACTCTGTTCACTTCATGTACAAATATAATATTAAATTGACTTACTATGTATCCCTGATGACATGTACTTTTAAGGCAGTGGCTATTCGTACGGCCCTGTACGAATAGCCTATATAGGCTAATCGCACAGCTATTTTATAAAATGGAAAAAAAAAAAAAAAAAAAATAGGGTTCTTTAACACTCAGCACTCTGGGTAAAATTAGACGACAGTTTGAAATATTTGCATGGGTGTCAGATCCTATTTTCTGGGTAAAGTAAGAAATATATTTCAAAATGTCATCTGCTGAAGTTTTTACCCAGCATGCAAAATGTTAAAATTGGGACACTATAACTCTTAACCATACTTGTTCTTAAATTTGAACAAGTCAATTTGGCTATCTGTTGATTGATGTGTCTAAAAACTGCGAGAAGGGTGCCAGGCATAATGTAGGTTCTGATCAGACTGTTTTTGTCATTTGTTGCAGGGTGCTTGTTACATGTATTTTTTCACTGTTATATATTTTCAAAAAAATAAAAATAATAATAATAATAAATAAATTAAAAAAAAAAAAAAGAGAGAGCGAGAAAGAAAAAAATCTGAGAATCACTTTTCAAAAAATATAAAACAGGTTAGAATTTTTTTATTAAAACCTAAATATGCTATTTGTCAAAAAAACAAACAAAAAAAAACAAAAGTAGTCTTACACATTATGAAAACACGCACATCCAATATAATGGCACTTTTTATGGCTGCAAAAACAAAAAGTTTCAGATAAAAAAATATGATCTTTTTTTTTTATTCTTCTCGAAACAGAGATTGTGAGTTCTTTTTAATACTGTCTCATCAAGGCAGTTCTAATGGGTACCCACTATCTATGTTTTATAGCAGAAATAAGAAAAATAATTTATACTCCTGCAAACTCCATTTTTTTTACATAAAAGTGGGGTTTGAGGGGATCAAAATAACAGAGACATATTTTCATGATGATTCCAGAGAGAGAGAGAGAGAGAGAGAGAGAGAGAGAGAGAACACATCAAAAATGAAAAAAAAAAAAAAAAAAAAAAGAAAAAACTGTGCAGTCATATTTGCACTCTTTTATCAGAAGACAGAATAGTTTTGAAAAATAATACTTTCCAAAGCTGAAAAAATGATGAAAGTGATGCATATTCCTACATGCTTAAATTAATTAAATCTGTCAACAAAACATTTTCCAACAGGTAAAAAATCCAAGGAATACACCCCCATTTTTCCAACTTGGAATTAGTTGGATTTTCCAATATCCATTAATCCAACTGATTTTTTCCAAGGATTACTCCTGCCCGGTGGACGATAACATGAGAATGAACGATAATATGAGAATCATGAGGGATAACCTCTTTAAAAACGACAAACTCCTAAATCTTAATAAAGAACCCCTTCTCCACATAAATGAGTCCCTAGGACCCACATTTAAAAACCTTGAGGGAAAACAATGCATGCACTTTTTATCTAGCTATCGTTTCCTAATGCAGCACCCTATTGCAAGTATTATGATCAGTATCACACTTATACGGGTACCTAGACTTACCGAAACGAAACCGAAATACCGAAACGAAACCGAAATACCGAAACCGACTATTAAAAATAGAGGGAAAGAGTCCAGTTTACATTTGTGGCACTGCCATGGTTTCTGGATACGTTTTGGTATTCTTAGAAATTGAAATGCATATGTACATAAAAGAGACATAACGGGACTATTTTTTATAGAATGAAACAGAGGGTAAGGACACTAAGAGTTTTAATAGCATGTATCTATTATGTCAAACATTTATACTGGGTATCAAATCAGAAAAGATAACATGTTTAATAGCGCTTTTTTATTATTAAATAGCTTCTTTTGACTCTTTATTTCATTTTTTTTAACAAACAAACAATAATTTCAACTTAACTACAAACTCGGACCTAATAATATATTGGGTCCAAGCTACAAATTCTCACAAAACTCATGATGGAAATGACATAACATTAAAACATCAAGTCAAAATTAAATCATTACGTTAGCACGTCCGTGAGATAAATACCCATTATTTTTATTTGACAAACTATTTTGTTATTCATACCGCGGCAAAATTATTGACTATCAGCATTTTTCCTATATTTTCAATAGTCTGTTCCGGTATTTAGGAGGCGTCACATTAATGAGTTTTAATCATTTATCATTAATTTCCTCCCAAGTGCAGATTTTATACTGTATGTATGTTTATGTAATTATTTTTATTTAGGAAAATACTTGGTTATCCATTTCGCCCCAGCATTAACTAACAGCATAAATTTGCCCTATATTTTTAATAGTCCGTTTCGGTATTTCGGTTTCGTTTCGGTATTTCGGTTTCGGTAAATCTTATACCACGGTACTTTTCTCAATGTTTCAAGAAAATTCCTATTTCTTTTTCTGCTTTACACAGGTACCTGCCAAGAATGTCCAAGATGGTGTATGGCAGTGTATGGATACACAGCCTGCAAGCCTGAGTGGGGTCAAATGTATAAAGTTGTTCTATTCTATCCAATATAATCTAAAATTTGATAAGCGTCTGCATAACAGTAAAAAAAAAAAACGTCTTTCTGACAATGAAGATACCTAAAATATTAATACGGTAACAGCCCTTAGTGATGGCGCGTTTAATACGAGATAGATGAAATAAACAGTGCAAATCTATTTTGTTCATTTGGCATTATTTACCTCCACCTAGGATCAAAGCATCAGAAATAAATCTTCTAATAATTTCCGCTTTTCGCTCCATCTTTTTTGGGTCTCACTATTTGGTGACAAGGTGTCAAGGGGGTGCCTAAACCTGTAAACACCGAGATAGATGAAATACAGTGCAAATCTATATTTTTTTATTTTTTTTTGTTGTTGTTGTTTTTTTTTTTTGGCATTATTTACCTCCACCAAGGATCAAAGCATCCGAAATAAATCTTCTAATTATTTCCGCTTTTCGCTCCATCTTTTTTTTTTTTGGTCTCACTATTTGGTGACAAGGTGTCAATTTAATGGCGTGCCTAAACCTGTAAACACCGGAAAGACGAAAAAAGACGCTAAAATATAGCAAAAAGACCCAATTATACAATGACAATATACTAGGAATATGTTATAATACACAAGTACATCTTATATTAAAGATTTATGCCTTAATTTAAGTACAGGTATTCTAAATAAATCATTTGCTGCCTCTTTGTGACCTCGGACCGATCAATACTATAGTTACCAGTCCGGGGATTGATTGGTCCGAGATGTGACTCAGTTGCCTGGTTGCGTTAAAAATCTGATAAAATTATATTATTTTATAGTTTGCGCCTCCCACCAACATTTCTAAAATAATCTGTCTATTTTATATGTTGAAGTGTTTCTTAAATTATAATTTAAGGTATTAAAATGGTCACAAAACCTTTTTATTAATAATACGTTACTTTAAAAGGTTCTGGCTAAAAATCTATTATTTTTCCGAAAAAAATAAAACCTGGCATTTTATTTGGACTCGTAAGCCAGACGAGTTACTTGAAATGTCAAGTTTAATTTACTCTAAAAATAATTAAACAAATATCAAATTTCCATCTGCTGCTGGTTAGACTTTATGACATGGACTCGTTTTCGATTTAAACGATATTAATTACGAAAATCAATGGTGAAAAACATCAATTTAACAGTAATTTTGAGGATTGAACAAAAATAGTACGAAATAGTCCAGTTCCTTGCGCAGCTCGATTGTAGCGTCAATCGTTAGTTTCCGGATTTATCAGATGTCGGGTAGACTGGTTACCGGTATGTCAGTATCCTTACAATACAGAAGGGTAAAAACTACAGAGAAATACCTCATCCTTCATCTATAAATTATGGTGGCATATAACTGACATCTAAATGTTGAGATACTAAGTCGACTTTTTCTGCTTTTATGTCGACTTAAAATGTATGACCTGATGCTACATCGACTTCCGTTGATAATGGTTATCGCGACTGCAGGTTGTAATACTGTCCAGAAGTGTCATCCACAACGTCAGCATCATGAAACACTTTTACAACGTACTATATTTCGACATTATAATTATTATCTCGACTTCCGGTCATGTTATGTAATAGGATTTGTAGAGAAGATAATGATAGTCAGATAGTGACTATGCCGGTCGAGATACTTAAATTCGGGACGATGTGACGTATTAAGTTTAGGGCTTAATATAGTGTTTGGTGGCATATAGATGTTAAATAATTATCGTTTCTTGTAAACAACCCTGTGATTGCAATTAGACTGGCGCTGCCTGTGTGATTTGGTCTAAAAATAAACTTTCACGACTACGCTAACTGGCAAATCATGACATGTAAAAGAACCGGAAATCGAGATAATAAAAAGATAACACAAAATAAGTCGCCATACAATGTTAACACGCTTTGTTTTCTTGAAGGCAGCTTAGAGCAATATTACGACCCGCAGTCGCGATAACCCTTATCAACGGAAGTCGATATAGCATCAAGTCATACATTTTAAGTCAACATAAAAGCAGAAGAAGTCGACTTAGTATCTCAATATTTAGATGTCAGTTATATGCCACCATAATAAATATTCTGCACTCGAGTGAGATCGAGTAACATATAAAACAAACAAACAGATAATTGACGTTTGTTTAAGTAGTTTGCCCTTCAACTCATGTTTACAGAAATACTGCAAATACATACATACTGCATTAATTGATAAATAAATTGTGAATTATATGAATATGAATCTTTTGGACAATGATACAGCTTTTTTTTTCTGTGTCCTCTTAAATAGTTTGTTTGTGTTGAGGTTTTACGGCCCAGTCAACCCAATGGGGTTATGTCGAGCGCGGTCAGTTTACCTAACCACACGTTTACTGGGCAGGCTTAGTCCTCTAAGCGGTTAACCAGTATTGTGCACATTCTTTCGCCAGAAACTGACAACTGCCCTTCTTGAATCAGCGGAAGGGAGAGAATGACCGTAGAAAATATTTCATGATCAATCTCCACGAAAGAATGTTGCCGACCTCGGCGGAGGTTGAACCCGCGACCTCCTGGTCTCCAGTCGGACGGCACATCCAACTGAGCCACCGAGGCCCCTCTTAAATAGTTGAGAAACTCTAGAACAAGTATGAATTCGAATAAGTAATACATTAGCATCTTATATGCATGTTAAGCAACACCGAAATAGAAAGATCTAAAATTTTTTCTGTTGATTCTTTTAATCTGATAGCAATCACCGCGTCCAACCGTAACGCCGGATAACCGGTCGTAACGCCGGATTTTCGGTCAAATAACGCCGGATTACGGTATTTTTCGTAGGATTCGCCGCCATTTTAAGAACCGTGTTTAACGGTGGGTAGACAAAAACATTTATCTAAAATATTAGGATAGTTTCATCGAACATGAAAAGTAGCCTATCCGGATCTACATACATTCTTCTAACTGCCAAATCTTCAATTGATACATATACTTTGCCGAAATTGTCAAACACTCAAAGAGAAAATGGTTGTGCAGGTTCGGCCATAGATACAAAAGCATTCTTACCGGAAGAGTTCGTACTTTTTTCATTTTCTTAAATTTCCTGACCAGCTGGTGGATGAAAATGCATTTGAAATTGACCTTGTATCATAATCTGGCCATTGCTAAGATTTTTTTGCCGACGAAACAAAGACTGAGGCACAATCGACAAAAATTAAGGTAATGCCGGATAAAACGGTGTCTTCTTGATCTGCAGTGGGCCAGTATTCTCGCAGACAAACACACTTCTGGTAAAACTTTAGCTACACAGTCCAATACCAATTAATCAACACTATAAGTTGTCTTAGTTTTGGTATATGAAGTATCTGAATGTATTAATCACATACAAGATCAAGCACCTCAATATACTTCAAAAAGTATTTAGATTTACGTACTTTCATCTATAGCTTTTATCCAGTATTCTCGCACACAAACACACTTGAGAGCATCTATTCAAAAAGCTGTAACAATTAGAGTGTGCAAAGAAGAGTTGAAAGTAATCGTTAAAATTGAATAATTTGTTCAAGTAGTTTTCAGACTTCCTCTTGATTCCTTTAGAAAATGGGGTAATCATATCGTTTACCTATTTTTTTTTTTATTATCCCGCCCTGAATGTGATTCTATTACATTTTCCCTTTCATTTTAAGAAGCCTCATTTAGATATGGTTATCATTGTATGGAAAGGCATGAATAAGGCATGAGGTTTTGAAGCGCTATTGCACAGTTTTTGTGTCGGCGATGTGCACGCAGAACATGTGTTTGTTTATGGATGACAGGCTTTGCTGGTGACAAATAATGTACAAAAGTAAGTTCTAGTAGACAAGTGAGGTAATCTAAAATCTCAACAAAAATTTATTTGTCAAAATCTTTGCAGGACATTTGCAGGAGGATGATTCAGCAAATTTTTGACTAAAGTACTACTTATTAGGACTTAAAAAGTATTTGCAGGAGGATGAGTCATAGCATGGTAATGCATATAAAACCTCGTTTTCGAAAGATGTATGGTGGACCCCCGTGGCCTAGTGGATAAGAGAGCTGACTCTTAATCCATTAGGTTTCTCACCGCTGTGGCTCGAGCCTCGCTCGGGTCACATATGGGAAAGCCAAGTTCTGCTTACGGATGGTCAGGTGGTTTTTCCTCAGGTTCTCCGGTTTTCGCCTACCTTTGATGAACGATCGTCGCGATATAAGTGAAATATTCTTGAAAGGGCCGTAAAACCCAAATTAAAAAGACATAGTAAGGAGAGTAGATCAATTGCTAACGCTTAGCACTCAGGGTAAAATTTTCAGCAGATGGCATTGAAATATATATATATGTTCTGCGCAAAGTAAGAATCGGTACAATTCCGGAATTGTCTTGCGCAAAGTAAGAATTCTCATTTTGTCGGCTGTAGTAGGAATTCTTACTTTGCGCAAGACGATTTCGGAATGACTCCTGCGCAAAGTAGGAATCGGGACAAAGTGAGAATATTTACCATTGTGACATGTACTTGTAATTAGTTTTTCTTATAGCAGTAAATCATACTTTTGTTAATCTCTTTCGCATTTGAAAATACAATAAAAGGATTAGATTAGATGTTTCCTTTGGACATATATCCATTCTCCTGCATTTTTTGTTTTGTTAAAAACGACTGAGATAGAGTTGCCGACCTGTCCACATTTGTGAAATGGAAGACAAATCAGTGTATTCTGTCGTTTTCAACCATGTTTTCCAATCAGGGTGTTTGGACATCTTCGTAGCTTACTTTTCCGCTTAGGGCCATTAGAAGGTTATGGCCCAGTTTATGATTGTGGCTCTTCCTGTGCATCATCTTTGTGTGATATCCAATCAAAACGTATGTACGCATTCAATATCATGCAGTCAGCATAACGTTAACATGCCGATGCAAAATATTATGTCTGCTCAAAACGTAATTACGGGTAACCTTTAGAACTGCCTCATTGTCAAAGCGTTTCTAAGATTATCCCAAATTTATTATCCCAAATTTATAACAAACATAGGTTGCGGGTACTCAAGGAGGCGGTTTATTCCGAGTGCCCACAAACTATGTTTTAGAGGAGAAAATAAATAAAACATGAGGCCCACGGGTCACGACTCGCTCACCTGAGTGACATAGCTACTGCAGATATGCAGATATTATGCAACATTTTTCCAATCCTATTATCTCAAGTAATGAAAAGATCATCATTTGAGCAGTTCTTAGTAATGAAGGAGAATATATGGGCCTGACAGTCAATGGACCGTGATCATTTGAATAAACTATCAATCACATTTCAACAGTAGGATCAATGTGAAATTTGGTGGAAATTCGCTAAGTGGTTTCCGAAGAATCATGATTTTATACATGTAAACAGCACAGTGGCAGGGAAATATAATAAACACAAACAAGATGACGGCCATCTTAAAGTTTCAATCTCAGAACGAGTTTAGCTACTGTTGATCTACAAGTCACTTCGATACTTCCAATATAAAAGAATATGGCCCATACAAATGCATGGGGAAGCAAATTTCACTTTGGAAGTAAAAACGTCAATGTCAACATAGAACCATCATTTTAGCAATTTTGGTAGATCTCCTGTCCCTATAATTTGTGCAAAGATTAGGGCCAAGGGCTTATTTGGTTCTGGAGAAGGAAGATTTTTCAAGGTTATTACCATATATGGGCAAGGCAGCCATTTTGATCAATGGACCATGCCCATTTTAGCAATCTTTCATTTACTGCCCAAGGATTTGAGCAAACTGGCCCAGAGGCTTTACAGGAGAAGTCATTTGAAATTATCAACATTTTTTCCATATAAACGCATGGGGCCCATACAAATGCATACAGAAGCAAACTTGACCTCGCTGTAAAAAGGTCAAATGTCAATGTATGACCATTATTTTAGCAATTTTGGTAGACCGCCCGTCCCCAATGATTTATGCAAAGATTCAGCCACAAGGCATCCTCGGTTCAGCTGAAGAAGATTTTTAAAGGTTTTTACCATATATTGGCATGGCGGCCATCTTGGTCAATGGACGGCAACCATTTTTGCAATCTTTCATTTCCCTGCCCCAGGGAGGCTTCAAATGAAATTTGAGCAACATTGGCCTAGAGGCCCCAGTGGAGAAGTCATTTGAAATTCTCAACATTTTTCCCATACAAATGCATAAGGAAGCAAACTTGACCTTACTGTAAAAAGGTCAAATGTCAATGTACGACCATTATTTTAGCAATTTTGGTAGACCTCCTGTTCCCAATGATATATGCAAAGATTCAGCCACAAGGAATCCTCGGTTTTGGAGAAGAAGATTTTTAAATGTTTTTTCCCATACAAATGCATAGGGAAGCAAACTTGACCTTGCCGTAAAAAGGTCAAATGTCAATGTACGACCATTATTTTAGAAATTTTGATAGACCCTACGTCCCCGATGATTTATGCAAAGATTCAGCCCCAAGGCATTCTCGGTTCTGGAGAAGAAGATTTTTAAAGGTTTTTATTATATATGGGCATGGCGGCCATCTTGGTCAACGGACCGTAACCATTTTAGCAATCTTTAGTTCCCCCAACCTAAGAAAGCTCCATATGAAATTTGAGCAAAATTGGTTCAGGGCCCGGCTTCAGAGGAGAAGTCGTTTGAAAATGTTAACGGACGGACACACGGACGGACGGACGGACGACGGACGAAAAGTTATCACTATAGCTCATCTTGAGCAAAGCTCAGGTGAGCTAAGTATGTTTACCCCTGTAAACCCGTTTTTTCTCTACATGACGTTGGGTCTGCCGGGTCTTCAATGAATGGACTTGTTAACGTAATGGAACGCCTTGGTTAAACAAAGAAAGAAAGAATGAAAGAAGGAAAGAAAGTTAACAGAAAGGAAGAAGGAGGGAAGACAGGAAGGACATACCGCAAGCAGAAACTGGATTCTAGCAGTATATAGTGTGGGGAAGTTTATTCAGTCTAAAATGCGTTAAATTTATTTATTTTTTATCGTCGTCCATTCACGGAGATAAGATTCATATTATCCAACGCACAATGCTTAGTCATATTATCCAACGCCAGATGCGAAACTTTAAACGTTAAATTGCAGTAGACGACATTTTTTTTTTTTTTTTTTTTTTTTTTTTTTTTGTAATTTTCAGAGAAAATAAGACATTGTATTTTTTGCTTTTGTTTTCAAAGAACATTATTTCAAAGAAGAAACATAACATTTCATGTGAAACATCTACCAAGCAGCTGAATCACATGAAATGACAAGTTCTTTTTTTTTTTTCTTTTTTTTTCACTGAAAACTAACGATATGAAATTTAGAATGTTTTGCACTTTAATGGTTAACCTTATTCTAAAATTTAAGTCTTTTGACGCTTAGCATGCTGAGTAAAATTTCAGCAGACGACATTTTGAAATTGCAGCAGACGATAGTTTGAAATTAACTTTCTTATCTTGCTAAAAAAATTGGGTTTGACATGCAAATTATCTCCTAGTCAAAACCTATTTTGAAAAAATAAAGAAATAAAGAAATAAATAAAAAAGATAAATAAATAAACAAGAAAGACAAATTTGAATGAATTGTCGTTTTCTGGACAACAATAAGAATGTTTTAAATGTTGGCTACTGATTTTTTTTTAACACGCATGTTTCTTATTTCTCCACGAATCCATATGTTGGGGCTATTCATTAGAAATGTCTCGTTGAGACACTTCTAATGAGAAGCCACAACATATGTTTCAATGGAGATATAGGAAAACTATCACATGGATACCCTACTTATCTGCAGCTGTGACTTTACACAATATTATTTGTGGGGTTTAGTTTTTTCATCATTTCATCATTATTATTATTTTTATTATTATTATTTTTGTAGTTTATTAATATTTCAAAGAAATAAAAACAGAAATCAGACAAATTTCAGCTTTGCACAAATAACATTTATTCATTTCGTTCGTGGGGGTTCAGTATTATTATTATTATTATTTTGTAGTTTATTAATATTTTAAAGAAATACAAATAGACATCAGACAAATTTCAGGTTTGAACAACAAATAAACAGAACCTCCCTCTCTCCATAGATAAAAGTCATATACGGGTTTATGCCTTTTATTACAGACAATCGTTTAATTATTTAACTTAATATCTTTGTTGTACATGTATTTTAGCAACTTTTGCAGATAAAATAAATACAGCCGTCAGTCACTTATTTTCCTATTGGTTGGCGTAACCTGAGTTAATCCCCACCTGAAATGAAAATGCGACAATAATCAACGCCATGCCTTGCATTTAATTCGTTTATTGGCCCAACTGTCATGAGCGGATTAATTAACATAAAATACTGAATTCGAAACATTTTTTTTCCTTCTTACGGACTTTCAGTTTGAATAAAGTTTGATATCTGCACTTATAGTATAAAAACAAGGTTTGAATTTTTATGCGCTACATTCACTTAGATTTGTCACCATTTTATTTCTGGAAAAAAAAAAAAAAAAAAAAAATTGGGCACTTATCACATTTGTTTCAACTAAAACATTTTATATTGATTTGGTACAAGCTGACATTTTTGAAAACCTACTGCGAAGACCCTGATCAGACGCCGCTAATTGCTGAGTCCGTTCTGAGTCTACATTGTTTGCCTACGTCCAAAACTTGGACTCTATGCTGATATTAATTTGGTATAAATCGAAACTTCTACAAGCAAACTGTGGAGACGCTGATCAGACGCCGCTAACTACGAGTAACTCTGCGTCAACATTGTTTGCCTACGTTCATTGGACTCTAGCTTATATTGGTTAGGAACAAGATGAAATTTCTGCAAGCAAACTGTGAAGACCCGGATCAGACGCCGCTAACTGCGGCGTCTGCTCTGGGTCTAATTTGTTTGTCTACGTCCAAAAATTGGACTCAAGGCTTATATGTGTTAGGAAAAAGTTGACATTTCTGCAAACAGACAGCTCTGGGTGTACATTGTTTGCCTACGTCCAAACATTTGACTCTTGGGCCGGCCTCGGTGGCTCAGTTGGATGCGCGTCCGACCGAATATCAGGAGGTTGCGGGTTCGACACCCAGCCGGGTCGGCAACAATGTTTCGTGGAATTGCTGATGAAACACTTTCTACGGTCATTCTCTCCCCTCCGCTGATTTAAGAAGGGCAGTTGTCAGTTTCTGACGAAAGAATGTGCACAATACTGGTTAACCGCTTAACCCTCATCACAAACAATCAAACATATGACTCTTGGCTTATATTGGTAAGATTAATAATAATATAACTTTATTTCACTCAATCCATACAGAATATGGCATAAGCGGTGAATAGAGAAATATCAGTTTGAAAAGCATGCGTGTAATTGACAATTAAAACTGAGTAGTACACACTACACTGTTACACAGTATCACTAAAACCGCACCCACCGTATGCATTCAGACAGGCAGGCCTGGGCAAACAGTGTAGACCCAGGTGGGACACCGCGTCCCAATAGGGTTCACACCGCCCATCCAGCAACTTTTAGACACAACATCGGGTAGTAAATTGTACTTGTTCTAATTTTAGAACAAGCATGGTAAGGCGTCGAGATGTCCGAATACTTAGGGTAAATACAGTACACATTTTTTCCTTTTGTTATTAGCTGAAACTAATAATATGCACGTGTATGTGCATGCATGCACATATCTACACATATACACGTGAATATTTTCCACAGGAGGGCAATCGGTCTGCATAGAATCCTTTCAATTGTAATAGCTGGGATATCGGTCAGGATGACCGTTATTACCTGAGACAGTCCGTGAATTTAGTGAGGGATAACCTCTTTTGGTATAAAAGCCCGTGTTGTGTGTAATTGTCTCGTGCAACTAGTGGCGATTAATACCGTTTGAAGACTTCAACACACCGAGCAAAGTTAGGGATGACTGAAAATTGCTGTATTGGGATAATTATACTTTCAATAAGGTATGTACCCTCTCTTTCTCTGTCTTTCTGTCATTCTCTCTCTCTCTCTCTCTCTCTCTCTCTCTCTCTCTTACACAATAATATATATATACAAATGAATGATGCATAATACCGTCTGAGGACACGCATAGGAAAACAAATCAACAGTAGACCAAGTATCCAAACCAGAACACGTGAGCGCACGCTCAGGTCGCTGTGATGGTCTGTATGACTGCTCCTCAGCACGAATTGCAACGGTCCCCATCGGACTGCACTCCTGCGCATTCCGATCCGGACAACTGCAAGTCACCCACAGCAATAGACAATACACAAATTACACGTTGAATAGCAACGTGTTTGTATTTATACTTTGCGGATAACAAAGGCCAAGATCGGCATGCGCATCTACACAGTCCGATCCCGGCGTTTGCCAGTCGTTCACAAATCATTTCACGTTGCACAGCAATGCATATTCAATATATGTACATATAGTTTTGTATACATGATTGTATGACATACAGAATGACACTGAAAGTAATATACAGAGCATTTACAGTATTTGTCCAGTTTTGCTCAACAGCTCATATCAAGTGTCGTATTATCTAATCATATTGGAGGTTACAGTGTTGTCTCTTATAAGATCAAGAGTCAAGATTGGAACTACCATTATAGAGACTGTGCATTACGTATACCCTAGAACACGGCTTTCCGAAACGAAACAAAAGGCGTGTTCGACAGTGTTATTCGTGTACTAATGCGAGTGACAGTCCGACGTGCAGGGAACATGTGGCGGGCCAATGTCCAAACAGCACTTCCCTGCCCTCAGACTGCACTCCAAAACCTGTATAGATGACCTATATATGCATATGCACAGACGTCTGTATTACTTATACATATCTCACTAATATTGGTTAAGATCCTGCAAATTCCATGATGGAAATACAACAATAAATAAATAAGTAAATAAGTAAACAAATTGGTTAAAATAAATACGATTATAATAACAACAGCAATAATTATAATAATAAAGATGACGATATTAAAAATTATAAAGAAAGCCACATTATAGTTTGTTTCTGTTTTTAATTGTAGCGAAGATGATTTTTATGAACTTGCATAGATTTTTCAGTTGCTTTATATTCGTAACATTCATGAGCTGTCTGTACTTAAGAACATTTGGCCGTTTATAATAATATGGCTTTATATATTTCTGTCTTTCCGATGAAAGTTTTTTACAACACATTAAAGTGTGGTATTCCTCTCCTAATGAGTCTTTACAAAGTGTACAGAGTCGTTCATTGATGTCAGTGTTAGACCATTGTCCAGTTTCTACTGCTAAACGATGGTTTCTGGTACGAAATAAGCATAAATTTCTTTTTAATTCATGAGGCACTTTTAATAAATAACGTTCGAAAGCAGTATTTTCCTTGTAAAGTCGGTAGTTCATACATGAAGAACTGTTGGTAACAGTAAAGAACCACTCGGTTACATACTAATCTTTTACTTTTTGCTTAATGCTTTGAACAAACCATCGCGTATTTTCTACTCTTTGGGCCGCCCATATCCCACTAAACCCACAATTTTCTACGATACGTTTAATATATTCTAGCCATGCCGATTTTTTCTCTGAAGTACTGTAAAACAAAAACTTATAAAATAAATTAGAAAACTTCATCGTGTCCGGTTCTATGAGTCTAGTCCAATAAGATATCATTCTTGTAATTATGTCTACTTCAAGGGGATAAACTCCGAATTCTCCATACACCATAACATTTTTGGTGGACTGTTTTAGGTTAAAGATTGATTTTAAAAATTGTAGCTGGACCCTTTCGATTTGTTTAGTGTTACAATAACCCCACATTTCGCAACCTTATAGCAAAATTGGCTTTATCATTTTGTTGAACAAGTCTGTCTGTAAATCAATAGTCAAATTTAATATTTTAATCTTCCGTCGAAGAACGGCCATTGCTTTAATTGCTTGTTCGGTATTATTCTTTAATGTCTTAGCGAACGACCCACCCCGTGAGAAAATGATACCTAGGTATTTGAAATGATCTACTATTTCTATATGACTATTACAGAGTACGTAATTTAAATTTTGTTTAGGCCTCCCTCTACCAAAAATCATGATTTTTGTTTTTGTGCGTTTACAGTTAACTTCCACTGTTTGCAATAATTTTCGAAAACATTCAGTGCGAGCTGTAGATCCTCACTTGTTTCAGCAAACAGTACCGTATCATCCGCATATAACAGCATAAACACTCAAAAAAATATAAATATATCATCAGTATTCAGTGTACAGCTAATACCATTTACATTATTTGTGCACAGATGATGCTCCAAATCATTTAGATAGATTGCAAATAGAAAAGGGGACAAATTTTCACCTTGTCGAACTCCCGCTAAACATGAAAAGAAAGATGATAGTTTACCATTTACGCGGACACATGACTTGATTTCTTGATATATGTTATAAATAACGTTAAAACACTTTCCTCTTATATTAGAGTCGATAAGTTTACGCCAGAGCCCCACTGGCCATACTGTGTCAAAGGCTTTCTGAAAGTCGCCAAAAGCACAATACATTTTTCGTTTACTTTTCGACAGTAGATCAAATAACACATGTAGCGCAAATACATTATCTATTGTTGAGTATTTTTTTCGAAACCCAGTTTGGTTTTCCTGATTGATGTCAAAATCATTGAAGAAAGTTTGAAGTCTTGAGTTAATAATAGCAGTAAACAACTTCCCCAAACAGCTTAAATTTGTAATTGGTCGGTAATTTTCTGGGTCTAATTTTGAGCCTTTCTTCTTATAAATTGGGATGATGCAACCTTCGGTCCATGATGATGGGATTTTTCCAGTATCCAAAATAATATTGAATAATTTGTTATATGCAGGCAACATTAAGTGTAAAGATTCAATTTGACATTTCTGCAAGCAAACTGTGGAGACCCTGATCAGACGCCGCTGTCTCTGGCGTCCGCTCTGTGTCTATATTGTTTGCCTGCGCCCAAATATTGGACTGTAAGCAACGTTGACATTTCAGCAAGCAAACTGTGGAGACCCTGATCAGACGTCGCTAACTGTGGCGTCCGCTCTGGGACTACACTGTCTGCATACGTCGGAAAATTGGACTCTAGGCTTATGTTGGTTAGGTGCAAGTTGATATTTCTGCAAGCAAACTATGGAGACCCTGATCAGACATCGCTAACTGTGGCGTCCGCTCTGGGTTCAATTATTTGCTTACGGCCAAAATTGGACTCTGGGCTTATATTGGTAGGTACAGGTTGATATTTTTGCAAGCAAACTGTGGACCCTGATCAGACGCCGCTAATTGTGGCGTCCGCTCTGGGTCTACTTATTACATCCAAGAAATGGACTCTGGTTTTATATTGGTAAGGTACAAGTTGGTATTTCTGCGTGAAAACTGTGGAGACCCTGATCAGACGTCGCTAACCGTGGCGTCCGCTCTGGGTCTACATAATTTACCTACAGCCAAAAGTTGGACTCTAGGCTTATATTGGTTAGGTACAAGTTGATATTTCTGCAAGCAAATTATGGAGATCCTGATCAGACGCCGCTAAGTGCGGCGTCCGTTCTGGGTTTACATTGTTTGCCAACGTCCAGAAATTGGATTCTAGACTTATATTGGTTAGGTAAATAGATAATTATTAATATGTGTAGTTAGTTAATTGATTAGCCGTAACATGGTTGATTTGTTTTTCTCGCGTCCTGGTTCTTTCCGAATTCTTAAATGGCATAGGTCAACAATTAAAGCAAAAAAAAAAAAAAAAAAAAAAGCATTAATCGTGTCCTCTGAAGTTTGCCGATCACTGAATTCTATCTATCTATCTATCTATCTATCTATGCAACAAAGAAAGAAAAAATGAAAAAAAAAAAAAAAAAAAAAAAAAAAAAAATACATTCGTCATGACGGTACATTCTGTTTCTAGAATTATGGGTGTTGCCTGTGAGGAAGAATTCTGAAATTGTAGGGGCGTTGTTATTTAGCAGAAGGATGCGTATCCTGTTTTTATCAACTGAAGCTAGTTCTCGTTCCATCTTTCCCCTGAACAAAACTATTAGTTTAATATATTCTCACTTTGTCCAAACTATTCCCACTTTGCACAGGCACATTTACCTTATCGATCACAATATCTCCTGCGCAATTCTAGAATTGTCCGGTACAATTCCGGATTTGGCGGACAAAGTAAGAATTCTTACTTTGCGCAAGAAAATTCCGGAATTTTACCGATTCTTACTTTGCGCCGAACACACACACAGATACACACACATATATATATATATATATATATATATATATATATATATATATATATATATATATTTTTTTTTTTTTTTTTAAGAAAACATGTTTTGACAATGTGTCGATTGGAGACAATTTGTATGAAATGTCATAGCCTGTTTTCTAAGGTTTATATATATATATATATATATATATATATATATATATATATATATATATATATATATATATATATATATATATATATAAAACATCATCAGTTTGTCGTTTCGTGAACTGATTAGACTCACTTCAGTCCTGATGTAAACTCTTACCACGCGGGGAAGGCGTTTTGCTTGTCGTCTTTCATTAATTTCAGCAAAATCTTCGAAAAATGAGTTTCACAACATCATTACGATTACAGTAGAAGGAACTATATAATGTATATTAAGGCGGAAGTCGGTGACGTGATATCTGTTTATTTGCACATACCCATGATTAAGGTAGGTACGTAATATTGGAGCGCATGTGTGAAATTGGAGCCATGAACCAAGTAACACAATAAAATAGATACAGAAAACTGCACGATTTAGTTATTTTTGTGCATTTTATCGCTGTGTTAGTTCCGGCGAATCGCTCACAAACTTAAGATAAAACCTATGTTATTTGACACGCCTGACCTCTACACCCGAGAAATGCTTAGACTTTTATAGTTTTTCCACATGAAGACTTCAGGAAGAAGTATCCAGTTCACGAGCCAGATTAACCAGACATGGAGGTTTCTGTTGCTAGGCTAATTCAGCAGACGACAAATTGATGATGTTTTTTTTTTTATTATTATTTTATTTTTCCCCAGAAAACAGGATGAGACATTTCATGCAAATTGTTTCTAATCGAGACAATGTCAGTTGTCTCCAATCGAGATTATGTCAAAACCTGTTTTCTACAATGAGAAAAAATAATATTTCAATGTCATCTGCTGAAAACTTTACCCAGATGTTAAGCGTTAGCAATATCTACTCTCCTTACTGCGTCTTTTGAAAACGAGGTTTTATGTGCATATGTGCGTTACCATGCTATGAACCATCCTCCTGCAAATATTTTTAAGTCATACATGTGTTTAGTTGTCCTTTGATCAAAAATATGTTGCAAAGAATTTGACAAATAAATTTTGTTGAGATTTTAGATTGCCTCTCTTGTCTAATAGAACCTACTTTTGTACATTATTTGTCACCATCGAAGCCTGTCATCCATAAACAAACACATATTCTGCGTACACATCGCCCACACAATAACTGTGCAATAGCACTTCGAAACTGTTACCTGAGCAAAAACGGACGCAGGAAGACTCCCATTTTCTAATCTGTAGTGTGTTCTTTGTTTCCAAGGGCAATTTTTTTTAAGTTTGTATCGGGTAATCATGTTATGACGTGTTATTTACAGGGAATCCAAATACAGAACTAATGAAGTGCTTTACTAACCAGATTTAGACGATAACTGGACTTTTTCTAGAAAAAAGACAATTCAGAAGAACCGTTATAGCTACAACTGCATCCTGCCACAATAGAGACTTAAATATACAAATGCTATGTTCAGTCGAATCGGACGTTTTAACACATAACCCACGCCTCCGAGTACTTGCGTCCCACAAAACAGATTACAAGTAAAACTATCACCGTTTTTAAATACATTATTCCTGGTATGTACTCATGCCTCTCCATACAATGATAACCATATCTAAGGATTCTTAAAATGAAAAGGAAAATGTAATAGAACCAAATTGAGGGCAGGATAACAAAACATGAGGTAAACGATATGATCCCTCCATTTTCTAAAGGAATCCGGAGGGAGTCTGCAAACTACTTGAACAAGCTATAAAAGTTTAATGATTATGTTTAACTCTATTTTGCACACTCTAATTGTTACAGCTTTCTGAACAGACGCTCTCAAGTGTGTTTGTCTGCGAGAATACTGGATAAAAGCTGTGGATGAAAGTACGTAGATCTAAATTCTTTTTGAAGTATACGGAGGTGCTTGATCTTTTATGTGATTGATACATTCAGATACTTCATATACCAAAACTAAGACAATTTATAGTGTCGATTAATTGGTATTGGACTGTGAAGGTAAAATTTTACCTTTACAAGTGTGTTCGTCTGCGAGAATACTGGCCAGGTAGATCAAGAAGACACCGTTTTATCCGGCGTTACCTTAAATTTCGTGGATTGTGCCTCGGTCTTTGTTTCGTCGGTAAAAAGTCTTAGCAACGGTCAGTTTATGATAACAGGTCATTTTCAAATGCATTTTCATCCATAAGCAGTTAAGAAATTTTGAGAAAATGAAAAAAAAGTACGAACTCCTCTGGTAAGAATGCTTTTTTTATTGTATGGCCGAACCTGCACAACCATTTTCTCTTTGAGTGTTTGACAATTTCGGCAAAATATATGTATCAATTGAAGATTTGGCAGTTAGAAGAATATATGTAGATCCGGATAGGCTACTTTTCATGTTCGATGAAACTATCCTAAGCTTTAAAGAGCGCTTTACGTCAGCCGTGGGAATTTCGATACTAACAATAGACTGCTTAGTAAATTTCTATTTTAGTAGTCGCATGGCGAACGAGGCTAAGTACGAAATTAACCACTTACATTCCCTAGGCTAATTTAGCAGAAGACAAATTGATTGCTTTTATTTTTCTTATTTTTCCCAGAAAACAGGATTTGATTTTTCATACAAATTGTCTGTTTGCATGAAATATCAAAACCCTTTTTCTATAAAACAAAAAGAAAGAAACAAGACATATTTCTTCAGTAAGAGCATGCGCAGTGGTAACGCATGCGCAGTGATCATTTCGGGAGCCCACATTATTCCAAAACTTCAAAGGGAAAATATGAATTTGTGATATCACAAAATCAATTTAGTGATATCACAAGTTCACTCCTATTTAGTGATATCACAAAATCGAATTAGTGATATACACAAAATAGATTTTGTGATATCACTAAATCGAAATGAATTTGTGATATCACTAAATCGAATTAGTGATATCACAAAATCGATTTAGTGATATCACTAAATAGAATTAGTGATATCACTAAATAGAATTAGTGATATCATAAAATCATGACCATTCTGTGATATCATTAAATCGATTTTGTGATATCACAAATTCTATTTTTTGATAGCACTAAGTCGATTTTGTGATATCACAAATTTTGTGATGTCACAAAATCGATTTTGTGATAACACAAAATCGATTTTGTGATATCACTAAATCGATTTTGTGATATCACAAAATAATAAGTGATATCACATAATAATTAGTGATATCACAAAATAGATTTTGTGATATCACAAAGTCGATTTAGTGATATAAAAAAATAGGGGGTTTATAGTAAAACGGCACCTCATACAATATCTAGATAAAAAGATATCTAGATAAAAAGAAGATGTAAAATATGAAATCATGTATTTATAAGACAGAAGCCTGTGTAACTGACCATATGCTACCTATCATATGCTGTAGGGCAATATTAACAAGTTATTGACAAATCACAGCATGCCTTTTACTAATGGCTCTTTCATTATCATTTATGAACTCCCTGTTTTCTGGAAATCACAGGTATCTGGGTAGCTTATGCATAAGTGTGTAATATCGAACAATACCGGGGACAAGGTATGACTAGCGGTCGCTTATTCAAATGTACTGAAAATTTTACCACCAAAAAATGAAAATTTTCAGAGAAAAAAAACTTATATTTTTCGTATTTCTGCTCAAAACATAGATTGTGGGTGCGCGTTAGAACCGCCTCGGCGAGGCGGTTCTAACGCGTACCCACAATCTATGTTTTGAGCAGAAATAAGAAGAATAATGTATACCATTGTAAACCCCAGTTTTACTATATAACAGTTGGGTTCAATGGGGTCAAAATTATATAGGCGTGTTTTCGTGATGAAGCGGGCTTCTTCAAATTTTATGATAACTAGGGCAAAGAGTTATGGTGTTTGAATACTTCGGGCAAATGTGTTTTTTTTTTTTCTATTTATGGGCAATAATATAGAAGAGTATCAATGTAAACATCTAGTATTAATACGCGTACATCGTATTAGCAATTATAAAATTTGTTTTAATTTTCAATTTGACATGCAATGTTTGTATTCAAATTTATTTATTTCATTATTTTTACTATAATTGCTTGAATTCATTCATTCATTCACCCCGTTTCACAATGAGCTCATATGTTTTTGGTAAATGTATATGGTTAACCACTGGTTAGGTATACTAATATCGACCGGTCTTCAGACTGTCGAATTTTGTTTCTTCGTCCTATTGACTTTTTGTAAATTTGTCGAGTTTACAGTATATTTCATTTCACTCAATCCTTTTTACAAAGGCAACATGAGGCCATTGAAGCCAAGATTTGGACATTGTAATGAACAAAGTACAGATGTTCAATGAGTTTATAAATGTAGAAGAGGTGCTTGGTGTTGGTGATTCATTTCTTAATCAAGAGCATCGTTACCATTGTCCAGTTTTCGGTATATACAATTTCTCTAAACCCAAATCGAAATCCTTTACTCGGCATATACGGAAATATGATCATTGTGATTATAACCTATTACGCAACAAAGCTGTATCTGCTGACTGGAAATACTTAGAAGATAATGACATAAACACACATGCAAAGAATGTCACTGATTACATATACTGTCCATATCTAAATTATGCATCCCAAATAAAAACATAAATGTTAGACCCTCCAATCCACCCTGGATAACTACATTTATCAAACGATGTATTCGGAAACGCCAAAGGGCTTATCGAAAAGCTAAACGAACTAATTTGAAGTACCACTGGGATAAACTCAGGAAGCCCAGAAACAAAGTCGTCTAGTCGATCAATCAGTCGAAAAGAAAAGGTGATGAAAATATCACCAAGGAGCTAAAGTCTGACTCCCTCACATCTAAGGACTAGTGGTCCACTCTAAAAACTGTGATATCTCCCTTTGCCACCTCTTCCACCCACCTCTGTAAAGCAATGGATGTATATATACTGATGAGCAACACAAGGCTAATCTACTTAATACTTATTTCAAGGAACAAACACTTTTAGACGATGGCCACGCTGAACTTCCAGGTTTACCGCCATATAATGTCGAATCGACTCTCGATTCTATCATCCTCACGTCTTTTGAAGTTGAATCTGTCCTGAAATCACTACCGATTGGAACTGCATCCGGTCCAAATGGATTAAGCAATCGTATTCTTAAAGAACTGTCAAAGGAATTAGCTCTTCCATTATGTATCCTCTTTAACCAATCACTCAGACAAGGTGAAATACCTAGTCAATGGAAAGAAGCAAACGTACGCCCTATTCATAAAAAAGACGATCCCTTATTAGTAAGTAACTACAGACCCATCTGTTTGCTAACTCTGAAGACAAAGTATTCGAAATGCTCATATTCAAACACTTATACAATCATCTTCGAGATAACAACGTTCTATCATCTTTACAGTCCGGGTTTATACAAGGAGACTCCACTGTAAATCAACTCACTTTCCTGTATAATACATTCTGTTAAGCCTTAGACATGGGCAAAGAAGTTAGAGTTGTCTTCTGTGACATCAGGAATGCATTTGATCGTATGTGGCATGCAGGTCTTATACACAAACTTAAGGCAGCAGGTGTTCAGGGAGAACTTCTCAAATGGTTTACAAATTCTTTAACGAAAAGGAAACAACGCGTTATACTTCCTCGTGTCGCATCAGATTGGACATACATTCTTGTTGGAGTGTCACAAGACTCCATACTCGGGCCAGTACTTTTTTTAATCTACGTCAATGACATAGTCGCTGAAATCGGCTCCAACATTCGCCTATTCGCTGAGGATACTAGCCTCTACCTTATTGTTGAAAATCCTATTACATCTGCCGTATACCTTAACTCAGACCTTTCCAAAATTTTATCTGGGCAAACAGCTGGTTAGTTGACTTCAACCTGACCAAAACCGAATCAACGTTGATATCTCTAAAACTAAACAAGCCTGTTCATCCACCCCTATTTATGCAAGAAGTACAAATACTTAAATGTCATCACATAAACATCTGGGCTTGGTTCTGTCCAACGACTGCTTTTGGCACCAATATATTGATTACATAACTAAAAAAGGATGGAACAGGATTGATATTATGCGAAAACTTAAGTTTAAGTTGGACAGGATTTCTCTCGAAATAATATTCACCACTTTTATAAGGCCCTTACTTGAATACGGGGATATAATATGGGAAAACTGAACACAATTCGAAAAACAAAAAATGAGAAAATCCAAATAGAAGCAGCACGAATTGCAACTGGAACAACCAAACTCTCTTATTGCCCTGTAC
Organism: Anodontia alba; assembly: GCA_964016985.1. NCBI lineage: Eukaryota > Metazoa > Mollusca > Bivalvia > Lucinida > Lucinidae > Anodontia > Anodontia alba. The sequence continues at coordinate 68,875,108 of OZ024834.1, forward strand.
CAAGAAACTGGCTGGGTTAAACTAGAAAAGAGACGGGAAAATCATAAACTCGTCATGTTCTATGAAATATGAAATAGCTTAACTCCGTCTTATCTTTCTTCTTTAGTACCACAGTCATTAAATAATATATCCCAATACAGCCTCCGAAATGCAGATAACTTGCAATCTATTCACGCTAGAACTAATCTATAAAAAAAAGGTAAGAGAAAAGTCCAGGGAGTGCCACAATCACAAACCGCAGCCCTTCCCAGACGCCAAGAGGAAGAGGAAACCGACAAATCCAAACAAGCACAAATCGAGCAAACGTAAGAAAAGCACTAAGATTAGCTCTCTCTTCCCCAAGCGAGGTAATCACAATGCTAAAAGGACTGAAAAACACAAGAACAAAATGACACAAGGTAAGACATAAAACAAATCTCCCCGCAGAATAAACCACAAAGCAACAAAGAGCAAGACCAACACATTTTCAATCTTTTCTACCTTCTGTTGTAAGGGAATGGAACGACTTGTCCAATGAAGCAGAAGGTTCAAGTTCGGTTACTTCTTTCAAAAATTATTTAAACCGCAACAGAACGTCTGTTCCAAAATATTTATATATAATACAATAGGAAAACACAAATCTTTCATACATGTCTCCGAACAAAATGTAGCAGTCTAAACAGCGATTTCTACTCAAAAATATAACTTAAAGGGAAAGGCAATATAAAAAGAAAGTATGTCTATCAGGATAGAATCAGGATAGAATTTTTCAAGCCAAAAAGTTTGATACAAGTTTGACCAAAAGCGACCAGCAAATAAGAAAGTTATTGGAGTTTAAATATTTAAAAAACAACTGACATGGAGGCCGCCATTGTTAGGCTTAGTGACGTCACACAGCCCTAATTAAATATACATAATTAAATTAAACAGCATGTAGTTGGATATTTTTTCTTAATATTTTCAACATGTTTTCCTAAAGTGGTAAGCAACTTATTTTCTAAAAACAAATGCTCTGGTTATAAAAATAATGCATATCTTTAAAGTTTAAAATTCTTGAAATCTCATTAAATATTGAAAATGGCGGCGCCAATGTTGGCTATGTGGAATCCTTAAAACAATAATAACTGCGTCATTTCTTGACCGATTTTGATCAAATCTATATCAATTTTTACGGTTTGTTAAGCTCTTTGCTGTGAAGTATAGTTTATATTAGGGTTGCGTCCTCCTTTACTCTCCATTTTGCCGCTGCGGACAAATAGAAAATTCACACCACTATCTGCTTTTTTGTCCATTTTACACCGCACAGAGAATGAACTCTTTAATGCTGTAGCACAGTATCAAACAATATCGCCTAATCTTCTACTTTGGAGATTCCTCTTTACCATACACAACAAATGTTCTAATATTTGAAAAAGTCCAAAAGTATATGAGCGACACAAAACGCTGTTAAATGTTAAAGCCATTTGAATAAAATGTTCTGTGCATGCAACTATTAAAAAGTTAGTTGACTGTGGAATACTCGCCCAGGATGCGCTGTTTTTCAATATTTAAATTATGATATTGTGATATAAGTTGTGCTTACTTTTTATATTTAAAATAGGTCAAGGTCAACCAATGGTCACAATTTGAATAAACCTGGTAGGGCCAGAGTCCCGAGTGCTGCATACCAAATTTCAAGGTCTTCGGCCTTTCTTCATGAGAAGAAAATTTCCAAAGGTGTTTACCATATAGGAGCGTGGCGAATATCTTGATCATTTAACCAAAATCCCACGAAAAAAAAGTTTCATTCCCCCTTCCCCCAGGGGTTCCACATGTAATTTCAATCAGCCCAGCAGTTTTAGAGAAGAAAAATACTGAATCTGAGGTATTCAAGACAAAGGCCAGTAAATGACCTTGAACTTTGGTAGTTATAAAAGTTCATTTACGTGATTGCATGTATCAACTTTGAATGTCATAGGCTACAACAGCTTCACATAAATCAACAGTTTTGCCTTTTTTCCCGCACAAAAGCATAAGTGACCAAATTAGACCCTGCCGTAAAATAGGGCAAGGTTAACCAAAGGGTCATTATTTGAATAAAATTGGTAGAGCCTGAGTATCTCATGTGCACACCAAGTTTCAAGGTCATCGGCCATTCGGTTCCTGAGAAGAAGACTTTCAAAGGTTTTTAACATATATTGGCATTGCGGTCATCTTGATCATGTGACCCAGATCCCATAAATAAACCTTCATTGCCATATCCCAAAGAGGTTCCACATGTAATTTGGTTTCAATCAGCCTAGCAGTTTTAGAGAAGAAGATAAAAAAAAAAACTGAATCTGAGGCATCCAGGACAAAAGTCAAAGATGACCTTGACCTTTGGTATTTATAAAAAATCATTTAGGTGATTGCATATATCAACTTTGAATGTCCTAGGCTACAAAAGCTTCAGATAAGGCCATCATTGAATAAACTTTGTAGAGCCCGAGTCCCTAATGCTGGATATCAAGTTTCAAGGTCGTCGGTCATTCGGTTCCTGAAAAGAAAGTTTTCCAAGGTTTTTACCATGGACAGGGCGGCCATCTGGATCATGTGACCTAGACATTATGAACAAACTTTTGTTCCCCTACCTCATGGAGACTCCACTTATAATTTGGTTTTAAATGACCGGTTTCAGAGGATATTTCGTTTGAAAATGTTGACGCCGACGTCGACGCCGACACCGACGACGGACCACTGCCTATCTTACAAGCTCCATACACCCGTTTATCTCTTGTCGGTAAATGCGGTTAATCCCTTAGGAAATCATTTCGCCATTTTCCATGGAAATGTGCTTAAGATTCTTCAAAAATTGACTTCTAGCAAGCTTTAACCACCACCCCAACCCGTAGTAATGCATTACTGACCATTACAATGCGGTACCTTCATTGTGGTACTTTTTGACAATTGTTATGTAGTGTTTAACTGCCTAATGTTTTTGGTTTTTTTTTTCTTCTTTCTTTTAATAATTATGTATGTTGATTATATATTCAGTTCAGAGTTCCTACCTTTTTAGGAAAGAGTTGCCAACTCTGCTTGCCGTCTGTTCATTTTGTGGCTGCTTTATTGTATTTGTCTGTCTTTCCTTTTGGTGTTCGGGGCTTGATGTGGATCTGAATGTATCACTTCCTGAGTTCTCTTATTTTCCAGTGCAAATTAAACATACAAAATATATTTCCCAAAATAATATAGTCGAAATAATGTCTGGAATGTTTCTTGACACCATAAGAATGTCTCTTGTCACACCTTGACACCTCCTGTCACCTCTTGTCACCAAATACGCTCGTAGTGAGACCGTCTTTTCCGAGGGTAGTTGTATTTGACGGGACCGCGCGGAAAAAAAGATGGGACCAAAAGGTGGGGTTCCGGCCTATAAAGAATTTACGTAGGACTGCCCACGCATGGAATCGCATATTATGCGTACATATCCCGATTTATCTGTTCCCCTTGCTTAAAGGATTTTGTATAAAATCACATCTGAACACATGGGTGCCCTGAAAAAACAAAACTCTATACAGCTATCAGTAATTCATAATTTTAATGTCAGAATTGCTGATAAAAACAGTAAGTCACTGCTAAAAATGCTCATGGCACACGTAATTGTATGACATTGGAGCTTTTATGTTTAGGTTTGTTTCAAACTGCCCCCGCCCCTCTCCCATATTTCAACTGCGCAATTATGTCCTGATAATTTTGATTTTTAATTAAACTGAGTTCCAGTTCTTCTCAGCCTAACACTTTAATATGAAAATATGTCATACAATTTGGATTATTTTGACAAAATTTCTTAAAAATCAAAACTAGTAACATAGTGTTTTTTTAACATTAAGTATGGCAACACAGATTACGGCAAATGAGAAAATACATACGATAACTGATTTTATATTCAGATTCCGGCTAGGTTTCTGTTTGATCAATTATAGATAGCTTGCTTAGAAGCACATTTTCGGGTTATTACAACCTATGGAAAATCAAAAAATGGTTACATTGCGCCCTGTGGAAGACCTTTGAAAGTGTGGGATGAAAACCAGTCTTACAAAACAAATCTGATAGTATAGATTACTTGAACTTCTTTGCTTTTGGCAGCGAATCCACTGTGATCCGATGAGCCAAGTGCCCGAGATAATAAAGGGTTCTATTTACATGTAGCTCTAATTTAGTTTGTTGCTAATTAAAATATGGAATTCCTGTCCTTCACTATGATTTAGCAATTGATGAATAAATAATGAAAAATTGAACTAAAATAATAAAAATCTCTGCTATTGATGCTATACAAATGCAATTGATCACGAATTTAGAAGTAAAGGGACTGTTTGTTGATGATTCACCTTGATTTATACATATTTTACAGACGAAAGGCTCTTGCATTTCTTCCTTTAAAGACACCAATTTTATTATCACGGAAAGAAACAGCTGATGAGAACACATACTGGGTCACCCTGTATATGCTGATGCTGATTATTCTTGATCGAGGAATGATAAGATATTTATTGCATGACCCATACATATGTTATACAACCCTGAGTATTAACTTAGTACTTGCGGTCTATATAATGTCCCAAATACTTTTTAATAATCGATGTTTATTTATTTTTTTTTTATTATTTTTTTTTATTTTATTTTTTTTGTCAGGAATTGGAGTGTTCATAATAAATTAAATCTGATTTCAATAACTTATATGATGGATTTCAGAATATTTTGGACGTTTTGATTAGTCAGTTAAAAGTTTAAATTTTACACTAAATCGACCTAAGTGCATATCGTGCATTATATAGACATGTTACCGCTTTTTTAAATTTCATGAAACCTCACATATCAAGAGAAGACATACGTAGCATATTTTAGGCAAAAATCATAGGTTGACAAGAATAGAAACATACAAAAATTTGAAGATTAATTTCTTCTTTGTCTTATAATCATCTAAAATTTAATCAGATATTGATATTTAATTTTCAATACAATTATTATAGAAATATATACAAAAAATTTTATGGCAGTAAAATATTTCTTATTCTGTTCCTTCACTACAATAATGGACATTGTTGAATTGTTGATTTTATACCGATAGGTTTTGAGACAGGTATACCTTTAAGCCGGGTGTACATCAGAGAGTTTTCCTAAGACCCACAATTCTTTGATCTAAAAAACAAAGTTATTTTTATAGTTGCTGGACCTTGTGCAAATAACGTGCAAAGTTTGAAGGAAACCCATGCGTGGGCAAATTTGGACCCCCCCCCCCCCCCCCCCCCCCCTTTGAAGCCCAGATCAACAACAACTTTTGTGTAGAGATTGATCATAACATAATTTCTATTGTGATTCTCTCTTTTCCGCTGATTCAAGAAGGGCAGTTGTCAATTACTGGTGGAAGTATAATGACGTAAAGGACTTCAAGAAAAATGAACTTTGGCGTTTTATTCAGGTTGTCTGCAAAGGAGACAAGAAATAAGATCCAAACCGACAGTTTGTATGAAATATAAAACTGTCATCACGAAAACACGCCTATATAATGTTGACCCCCTTAAACCCCACTTTTATCTAGTAAAACTGGGGTTTACAGGGGTATACATTATTTTTCATATTTCTGCTCAAAAACATAGATTGTGGGTACTCGTTAGAACCGCCTTGCCGAGGCGGTTCTAACGAGTACCCACAATCTATGTTTTTGAGCAGAAATATAAAAAATATCAGAGTTTTTATCTGAAAATTTTCATTTTTTGGTTGTAAAATGTTCAGTATATTTAAATAGGCTTGTTTTCGTAAAAATGTGATGTATGTGAGTAGGTCAGCTGACTGGCTCGACATGACCTTAACAGTATTGACTGGGGCATAAAACTCCAGTTCAATTCAAACATTTGCTGCTATTCAGATTCAGCTGGTCAAAGGTTTATTAATAATGATTTAGCAGCAGTTTTTTTTTTTTTTTTTTTTTTTTTTTTGCCAATAAAAGCTAATAGAAGTTCCAGGATAGTTTAAAGCGCTAGATAAGCATAGGAGTATTTTATGCCCCCAATTTCGAAGAAGTTGGAAGGGCATATTGCTTCTGGGGCGTTCGTCCGTCCGTCCGTTTGTCATGCTTTTTGATGCATAGCATAACTTTAGACACGTACATGCTACTGTTTTAAAATATGGATTCCTCGTGAAAATAGCTGACACGTATTTTTCTCGGCAGGATTATGTCCCTTTCCTGAGTTATTGCCCTTTGATATTGTCAGCATAATATCTAAAAATCTATTAAAGCTAGAGGCTTGAAACTTGATGAATACACTGGTAGTGATGAGTAGACGACCTGATTAACTTTTAAATAAATTTTGAAAAATACTTCATGAGTTATGACCCTTTGTAATTTTGGGCATTTTTACCTTGTCAGCAAAATATCTCAAAAAGTGTTGGAGCTTGAGCCTTGAAAATTGGTGCTTTGATTGGTAATGATAAGTAGATGACCTGATTAACTTTTGAATAAATTCTGAAAAATATTTCATGAGTAATGGCCCTTTGTAAATTTGGGCATTTTTCCCTTGTCAGCAAAATATCTCAAAAACTATTAAAGCTAGAGCTTTGAAACTTGATGAATAGATTGGTGGTGATGAGTAGCTGGCCTGATTATTTTTCTAAATAAATTCTGAAAAAATACTTCATGAGTTATGGCTCTTTGTAATTTTGGGCATTTTTACATTATCAGCAAAACATCTCACTGTTGGAGCTAGAGTCTTTGAACTTGGAGAATTGATTGGTAATGATGAGTAGATGACCTGGTTAACTTTTGAATAAAGTCTGAAAAAAAATATTTCAAGAGTAATGGCCCTTTGTAAATTTGAGCATTTTTCCCTTGTCATCAGAATATCTCAAATAATGTTGGAGCTAGAGCCTCAGAACTTGATAAATAGATTGGTAGTGATGAGAAGGAAGTTGGAGGGGCCTATTGCTTTTGAGCATGAATACTGCCCCTTTGTAAATTTGGGCATTTTCACTTGTCAGTAAAATATCTAAAAAAAACTGTTGGAGCTAGAGCCTCATAACGACGAATAGATTGGTAGTGATGAGAAGATGACCTGATTAACTTTTGAATAAATTCTGAAAAAATATTTCAGGAGTTAAGACCCTTCGTAGATTGGGCCATTTTTACCTTGTATTATCTTTAGAGGGAAGCAAATGGTTGGGGGCATAGTGTTTTACAAACACAATTTCTAGTCATCTATCCACATGAACCTGAAATAAAGGAAACAACGGAGACTGCAGCCTCCTCCTCATACTTGGATTGTTATCTCTACATTGACAGTGGAAAGCTTACTACTAAGCTTTACGACAAACGGGGTGACTTCAATTTTCCCATTGTTAGCTTTCCATTCCTGAGCAGTAATATCCCGTCCGCACCAGCATACGGCGTTTACGTATCACAGTAAACTCGTTATGCCAGAGCCTGTTCAAACTATCAGGACTTCATAGAGCGTCAGAAAGTGCTCACTACATAGTTGTTGAGCAGGGGTATAAAAAAAAAAAAAAAAAAAAAAAAAAAAACGGGTTGCAACACAAGAAGTTCTATGGGAGACATCATGATCTGGTCAATCCCTACAATGTAGCAGTTTCCAGAATTGTTTCTGATGTTTTTGCCAATGACGAGCCACAAGTAGACTTCCAAAATCCCGGACATACGCTTCTACCTACATTTCCTTCGTTCAGGCCTGTGGGCATGGTGGGCAATGCTTACTATCCGCAGACTCCTGATTACACCCTTTATTCTGGGGTACATGTCTGTTGGTCTGAACATTCTGATTCGTCATTCGTTTACGGATTTAAGAGATTGATTTATGGCTTGGGTACTATGACCACAACTACTTTATATAGATTAAGCGCACTACTGGTATTAACTTTTCTAGACACAACATATTTTTGTCCCCTACCTAAGGGTAAAAGCGGTGGTGGGAGGGGCGGTGGGGCGGGGAGGGGTGGCATAATGCTTTTGGTGCGAATCCTTTCGGCATTAGCGTCCCCATCACACGTTCTTGTCTGCACAATAGCTTATGAACCAGTGGTTTGGTTCTTACCAAATTCATGGACATAACTGAGAACTGATTTGATTTTGGTGACATTGACTTAATTTTCAAGGTCACAGCAGTTGAAAACGTGGACATTCAGTACTGTTTTTTTTTCTCTGAAAACACAGACACTAGTTACCCTTTAATAAAATAGAACGCAGATAGTAAATTCGCAAATAGATGAAATAACAGATGGAAAATAGCCAGAACGGAGTACATTTAAGCATTCTAGAGAATCACCCAGAAAAGTTGGGGGCCATATTGGTTTGGGCTTGTCTGTCTGTCCATCTGCATGTCACCACTTTTAGATGTTTGTGAAACTAGAGAATAGCTTATGCTAGGAATTTGAATTTTATACATGGCATGGGTGCGAAAAAATAAGCTAACACATTTTTTTTTTTTTTTTTTTTTTGTTGTTGTTGTATTTTTTTTCCGTCGGACCTAGCATGCCAGAGTTATGCGCGTTTTTCTAAATATTGCCCGTGTTGGATGGGGACGCCAATTAATGCCGACGGGAAATATGCCCCCCTCTCATTAGGTGGGCAAAACAGAACTTGTCAACATGATATCTAGAGAACCACTGAGAGGTGTGGAGACATATTGTTTTTGCCTTGGTTGTCTGTCCGTCCATCCATCTGTCTGTCACAAAATCGTGTCCGCTCTATAACTTGAAAACAATTCAAGATATTTTTATGACACTTCATAGAAATGTAAAGCATCATTAGACGATGTATATAGACTACAAGAACCATAGCTCTTGTCAGTACATTTTTGGAGTTATTCCCCTTTGAAATTTGACAATGATCATTTCGTGTCCGCTCTATAACTTGAAAACCGTTCAAGATATTTTCATGACACTTCAGAGAAATGTAAAGCATCATCAGACGACGTGTAGACCACAAGAATCGTAACTCTTTGGAGTTATTCCCCTTGAAATTTGACAATGGTAATTTCGTGTCTGCTCTATAACTTGAAAATGGTTCAAGACAGTATCAAAGAAATATCAAACATCATTAGACGATATGCAGACCACACGAACCATAACTCTTGTCTATACATTTTTGGAGTTATTCCCTTTTTAAATATGACAATGGTCATTCCTTGTTCGCTCTATAACTTAAAAACCGTCCAAAACATTTTCATGAAACTTCATAGAAATATAAAGCCTCATCAGACGATGTGCAGACGACAAGAAAGGTAACTCTTGTCTGTCCATCTGTCGGTCTGTCACAAAATCGTGTCCGCTCTGTATCTTGAAAACCGTTTAAGATATTTTCATAAAATTTTATTGAAATATAAAGCATCATCAGATGACCTGCAGACCCAAGAGCCATAACACTTGTTTATATATATATATATATATATATATATATATATATATATATATATATATATATATATATATATATATATATATATATATATATATATATATATATATATATATATATATATTTGCAGTTATTATTAAATCGAAAACCGGTCTAGGTATTTTCATGAAACTTCACAGAAATATAAAACATCATCACATTGCGTGCAGAAAATAAGAACCGTAACTCTTGTTTATACATTTTTGAGTTATTCTCCTTTGAAGTTTGACAATGGTAGTTTCGTTGCCGTTGTGTCAGTAGAAAGCCTTTCAAGATATTTTTATAAAACTTTACAGAAATATAAAACATCATCAGATCATGTACAGACCACAAGCAGTGTAACTCTTGTCTATTTATTTTTGGAGTTATTCGCCTTTGAAGTTTTACAATAGTAGTTTTGTCTCCGCTGTATAAGTTGAAAGTCATTCAAGATATGCTCATGAAAATTTTTAGAAATATAAAGCATCATCAGACGACATGCTGAGTCTGAAGAATACAAATAATTTTCCCAGAAAAGGGTTCGCACCCCCTGTACCCACTCTGCGAACAGCTTTGGATCAGTGTGCAGACAACCTGATTAACTTTTGAGCCAATTCCGTAAAATATTGATGGAGTTATGCGGACTTTGCTAATATAACAATAGCAAAACCATGTCAACATATGTTGAGAACTGCTTGAACTAGGATCCTTATATTTTGCATACTGTTTAGGGTCAATGTTTAGATGACCTGATTACCTTTTGAGCGAAATTCGTAAAAAAATGGTAGAGTTATTCCCCTTTCGGCTTTGTCTGTATTACAATGTGAAAACTTTGTCATCATGATATCTAGAAAACCGCAAGATATTTTGCGTACAGTTTAGGATCAGTTTGTAGACGACCTGATCAACTTTTGAGTGAATTCCGTAAAATGTTGACAGATTATGCCACTTTTCACACTTAGCTGTTATAACAATAGGAAAACCTTGTCAACATGATATCTAGAGACTGCTTGAGCTAGAAGCCTGATATTTTGCGCACTGTTTAGGATCAATGTTTATTAGATGATCTGGTTAAGTTTCGGGCGAAATTCGTTGAAATAATGGCAGAGTTATGCTCTTTTGACATTGCCTGTATTACAATGTGAAACTGTTGCCAAAACGATATCTAGAAAACTGCATAAGCTAGGATTCTGATATTTTGCACACAGTTTAGGATCAGTGTTTAGATGATCTGATTAACTTTTGAACCAATTCTGTAAAATATTGACTCAGTTATGCCCCATTTTTTACTTTGCCATTATAGCAGATAGAAAACCTTTTCAAAGCAATATCAAGAGAAAACTTCTAAAAGTAGAATCCTGATATTTTGTCAACTATTTGGGATCAATATTTAGATGACCTGATTAACTTTTTAGCTAATTCTGTTGTGCCCCTTCGACTTTGCCTTTATTACAGTGGGAAAACCTTGTCAACACGATGTCTAGAAAAGTGCTTGAGCTAGGATCGTGATATTTTGCACACAGTTTAAAATCAATGTTTAGATGAACTGATTATCTTTTGACCGAATTCAAAAAAAAAAAAAAAAAAAACTGGCAGCGTTTGCATGTATTACAATTTAGGAGCAATGTTTAAATAACCTGATTAACTTTTTGGTGAATTTTGTAAAATATTGACCGATAAATGCCGTTTTTTTCGGACTTTGCCATTATAGCAGATGGAAAAACCTCGTCAACACGATATCTAGATTTGAAGTAAGATCCTGATATTTTGAAAACTCTTTGGGATCAATCTTTAAATGACGTGGTTATGCCCCCAACTTCGAAGAAGTTTAGGGGCGTGGGGGGTGGGTGGGTGGCATATTGGTTTAGGCCTGTCCGTCTGTTCGTCCCTTACACTTGCATACGGTCAGGAATGATTAGAGCTAGGACCCTGAAATTTTATATATAGCATCAGCATGAAAAATAAGCGGACCCATATTTATTTCGTTTGTTTTTTCCTTCGGGGTTCTCCTTGTGGAGTTATTATCCATTTTCGACTAGGGCATTTGAAGACAGCTGGTGGGTACTTTGTGTGTGCAACTACTCATACAGTTTTATACCAAATTTGAAACTTTGCCGGCTCTTTTATCATGGTCTATAGAATGCGTGTGGTTTTGGCATGATCCTCAATGTTATTTTTGTCACTTTTTTTTACTTTTGAACATAACCATTTTTGGTGCTTAAATACTATTAAAGTGCATAACCGCGGGTATCTTGTGCGCGCAACTCCTGCTACAGTTTTATACCGATCAATTTTAAAATTTGCAGGCCCTTTTTAATGGTCTGTAGTAATCCGAGTCTTCTCTGACGTTTTTTGTGGCCTTTCTTTGTATCGATATTTGCCACTAACATCAAAGTAACTCCTGTTATGAAAATCAGGAATTTTCCTGTCCTGTCTAAAATGAGGGTTTTCACCAAAATAGAGGCATTGAAGTTAATGTGTAATGTAGATAGCTACTAAGGATTATCAAACTAATATTTTATGACTGAAAAAAATGATAATACAGTATAATCTCGATGGCGCGAACATGGGTGGCACGTTTACCTTGGATGATTCGTACTCGTTTTTGAGTCCCTAGGAAATTCTTCCGATAGCTCAAGAAAACAAAAATTTTGGGATTTTAAGGGAAGTTTTCTTATTTTATCATGAAAGTCGATGTTGTGTGTACTCATTAGAATCGCCTCATCGAGGCGATTCTAATGAGTACACTCAACATACCATTATTTTATAGAAGATGGAAAAGACATTCCTAGATTATTCTCATTTATCTTCTGACCTTGCGCTATTATTAACTCTCAGTGGCTCGAACTACCCATGACTCGAACAAATTTCCATGGTCCCAAAGATGTTCGAGCCATTTCAGCTCGACTGTACTTGAATTTCGTACTGAATAATTGACATTTTAGGATAACAAATCGGCTTTTACCGTGTACAGTCTAGACAACTTGGGTAGACTTTGACAGGTATAGTGAAAACGCTGGTTATGCAAAAAAAAGGTAAGAGAAAAGTCCAGGGAGTGCCACAATCACAAACCGCAGCCCTTCCCAGACCCCAAGAGGAAGACCAATGAGCCAAATTATTTAATTTATTGGAAATAGTTTCTTTTGTTTTATTCTAAAATTTGATGTTGCTGTCTGCTGGATGATATTTAGAATTTTCCTTTGAAAGTGCCCAGCCAAGACTGGCTGAGGAAAGTCTGCATTTTCGATAGCTAAGTTGCTCTGACAGTAAGAGGTAAGTATCAAAAAAAAAAAAAAAAAAAAAAAAAAAAAAAAGATGCACTTATACGTCAGAGAAGACTCGGACTAGGTCTGTAGATGAGTATGTGGTTTTGGCATTAAAGTCAATTTAAATTTTGTCACCTTTTTTTTTTTTTACTTTTGAACTGAGCCACTTTTGGTGTTAAAGTATAATGGTCAATGCATGTTAAAACAAAAAATAAACAGTCTTATGAAAGTTATCTTGAAGGCATTTTAGGCATTAACAACCCTACAGAGAACGATCAAGATCGATTCCAGTCTGATTTCTCTCGCAAAAGACTTTTTAGCTTCCTGAAAAACTCAAAGAAAGACTCGCAGGGTATAGGTCCTCTCAAAGAAGGTGAGCAGACATTTACTTCTAATGTTGATATGGCCAACTCACTTAACCGGCAATTTAAATCAGTCTTCTCATCCAGATCAGCTCTAAACCTTGTCAAACTGTGTCAAGTGGCTCTGCTTAGCGATGTTCAGTCTGGCCTGAATTTGCTGATACCTACATCCTTTCAGAGCAATGTGCCAGCAATACCAGACTTGGACATGTCAACTAGCGGGGTCATAAAGCTTTTGACAAGCCTAAATCCTTCCATTGCAGCTGGCCCTGATGCCATTAAACCTGTTGTTCTTAAGGAGCTTGCGAATGAAATAGCCCCCGTTGTGACTGCTATTTTCCAACTCTCCATAGACACAGGCACAGTCCCTCTTGATTGGAAAATTACATTAGTCACCCCTCTCTTTAAGAATGGTGATAAAAGCAACCCGGCCAACTACCGACCCATTTCTCTGACGTGTATCTTATGCAAATCCACGGAGCATATCATTGCCTCCAACTTGACCAGACACTTCGACAAACACAACATTTTATACGACCTGCAACATGTTTTTTGGGAGCGCAGGTCTTGTGAAGCACAGTTAATTGAACTTGTCGAGGACCTTACTAGATCTCTTTCACAGGGTAAACAAACCGATCTTGTCCTGTTGGATTTCAGTAAGGCTTTCGACAAGGTCAATCACTTAAAACTTCTCTACAAACTACAGATGCATGGAGTACAAGTTAAAGTTCTCAGCTGGATCCAGTCTTTCCTGATAGGAAGAAGCCAGGGAGTTGTACTTGAAAGTGAGTGTTCAGACCAAGTCCCGGTGTCTTCAGGTGTACCGCAGGGTTCAGTTCTTGGTCCTATATTGTTTCTTTTGTATATCAATGACTTACCTGATAATGTAAGTCTCAAGTACGCCTTTTTGCTGACGACACTGCGGTATACCTGATGATATGCGGCCCAGATGACTTGGTCACTCTTCAGAGGGATCTGGACAGGCTCCAACAGTGGGAAGCCAAATGGGACATGGAATTTAACCTGGTGCCAAGCACATAACCCGGGCAAGAACTCCTATACAAACGCCGTACACCATGCACAACCAAGTCTTGGAAAATGTCTCCTCTGCCAGGTATCTCGGTGTCGACCTCTCGGTGAACCTGGATTTCAACACACAGATAAACAGAATTACTTCAAATGCAAATAAATCTCTTGGTTTCCTTAAACGTAATATCAGATGTAAGCACCCCGGCGTCCGTGAAGACATTTGTTAGGCCTAAACTTGAATACAACTCTAAACTTGAATACAACTCTACCGTATGGAGCCCATACACACAAACTTATACCCGCAAAATTGATATGTAGCAGCGTAGAGCTGCCTGTTGGACTTTGAACAGATAATCAACTTACGACAGCGTAACCAAAATGCAGTCACATCTTGGCTGGAGAGCTCTTGACCAGAGGCGAGCTGATGCTCGTCTCTGCATGTTATACAAAATTATGAAGGTCTTGTTGCCGCACCACTACCTACATATTTCCAGCGGACCACATCAGGGGCACGTCATGGCCTGTCCCATCCCCTCGCAATCAGGCAAGCACATAACCCGGGCAAGAACTCCTATACAAACGCCGTACACCATGCACAACCAAGTCTTGGAAAGTGTCTCCTCTGCCAGGTATCTCGGTGTCGACCTCTCGGTGAACCTGGATTTCAACACACAGATAAACAGAATTACTTCAAATGCAAATAAATCTCTTGGTTTCCTTAAACGTATTATCAGATGTAAGCACCCCGGCGTCCGTGAAGACATTTGTTAGGCCTAAACTTGAATACAACTCTAAACTTGAATACAACTCTACCGTATGGAGCCCATACACACAAACTTATACCCGCAAAATTGATATGTAGCAGCGTAGAGCTGCCTGTTGGACTTTGAACAGATAATCAACTTACGACAGCGTAACCAAAATGCATTCACATCTTGGCTGGAGAGCTCTTGACCAGAGGCGAGCTGATGCTCGTCTCTGCATGTTATACAAAATTATGAAGGTCTTGTTGCCGCACCACTACCTACATATTTCCAGCGGACCACATCAGGGGCACGTCATGGCCTGTCCCATCCCCTCGCAATCAGGCAGATTCATACCTCCTTCAATTTTTATAAATATTCATTCTTCCCCTTTGTTGTCTGGCAATACCCTCTAATGTTGTACTCCTGCCTACACTGACTCAGTTCAGTGTGACAGTCCGGTCTCTCGAACACCAAATGCCATAAACACAACAGCTCTGCTTTTAACCTGATTTTAAACTCATTTGTTTTTAACCACACTATCATCCTTTTCACGCCTCACTATCACACTTTTTAGCCTCACTATTCATCTCCCTTTTTCTCACGACGCGCAATCATCCTGCCCGTAATCCTCGCGAGGGGGTGTGGCAGTACTAATAGATAGATAGATAGATAGATAGATAGATAGATAGATGTTTAACGGTAAGCACATATATATATAGTTGGGGTCATAGTGTTGTACAAACACATGTTCTAGTTAATTATAATTTCAACACAAAAACATGTTGCTGGTACTTATTACAAGGTCATTGGTAGGGCTCTTTCAATGAATATCCACAACATAAATTCCTCAGAAGAAATAAGAAACACGCCAGTAACTTTTACTTCCAAAAAGTGTGTTATCTAACTGATAAAACCGGTAAATAATAACGTTACTTTACGCATGTTGAAGTTAAATAAAATTGTATTAATTAAATTAATTAAATTAAATTAAATTAAAATATATTCAGAACCACAGAGTGATGTTCATTCAATATTGCAAATGTAGTTACTCTGAATTGTTCAGAATGCGGTGTCGCGAAAAAGGCATTGCCTTGATTACATAGTACAGTTAGATGAGGGCACCTTCCCAGTGGGCACACAACGTTAAAATGGCGTCGTATGAGCGTCGATGCGACGTGATCACGTCGCATCGACGTTGATACGACGTCATTTTGATGTGTGCCTGCTGGGTTTCAGTCCGTCAGGGTTCATATCACACCCATGTCCACTGTCATTATGATGTTTTTATGTCTCTGAGTGTCTTGTGATTTGTGTGTTAGTTTATTATTATTATTATTACTTTCAATCAAATGAATGTAATTTTTACATACCCGTCGGGGTCCTTAAGTGGTGAATAAAATTATTATATTATATTCGTCAAACTTTTTGGGGGGTCCCGTCTTTTCCCGCGCGGTACCGTCAAATATACACCTAGTATACTTAAACCTAGTAAAGTGGAACGAGGACATTGGCACGTTTCTTGAATTTTGTTTTATTGTGCAAAGCCCGACCTATTACGTGTATATGTATGTACGTGTATGTGTGTATGTATGTGTGTATGTGTATGTATACATGTGTCTATATATATATTACATTTGAATGTAGACGGAAATCTGTTCACTCATTTTATCACATGAAATATGTTCAATTATGCATGTTGGAATATACATGGTTTTTCTCTAGAAAAATTACATGCTGATAATTTTTAGGAAAAGTTTGATATTTTTGGTTTAACTGAAACTTGGACTAGTAAGGACTCAAATATTATTCTCCCAGGATACAGGACATTCACAGTTCATGCTACAAAAGGGAATAGGAACAAAGGGCGACTTTCAGGGGGGACTTATTGTTTATATAAGAGAAGTACTGTTTAAAAAAGGTTATGTTCAAAGAATAAAATCCTCAAGAAATTTTATTTGGCTGAAATTGAGCAAACATGCATTTAATTTCGATTTCGACATATTCCTATGTCTTTTATACATTCCACCCAGAGTAAAGTCAGTCTGTCCCGAAAATGATGAAATACTTGAAAATCTAAAAACTTGCATTCAGGATTACTCTAAAAAAGGAGAACTAATTTTAATGGGCGATTTAAATGCCCGAACTGGGAGTATAAATGACTTTGCTGAATTAGTTGAACTTTCTAGACCAGACCATGACTTGTTACCTTCCAGCTACTTGGAAGACATTATTCTTCCCTCTCGTCAAAATGTTGACCAGATATAGTAAACGATCAAGGAAAATATTTACTAGATACTTGCATTGAATCAAAACTACGGATCCTCAATGGGAGAATAATTGGTGATTCGTTAGGATATAATACTTATTTTGGTCCAAGGGGAAGTAGCACTATTGATTACTTTATAGTTTCTGAAAATTTGTTTAATGTGTTTGATTTGATAAATGTTCGTCCTCCAGCTGAAATGTCTGATCATTGTGTAATATGGTGTGGTATGAAAACTAATGTAACATATACCGAAGTAAATGATGATTCTGAAAATGTTTATGCTAAGTTACCTGGTCAGTTTATTGTCGATGAAACGACAAAGCAGAAGTATATTGAATCTCTGTTAGATAATGACTCTTCTCGTTTACTTCAAAAATTTTTGCGTGATGTCGAAAATGACGCAGTAGATATTGAAACCTTGACATATAAATTCTCTGGAATTGTTAGTTTTTCTGCACAAAAGTCTGCTGAGTTCAGAGTATACAGCGGTCATAAAAAGAAGAAAAGGTTAAAAAAGAAGTGGTTTAATAACAATTGTTATATTATGAAAAGAGAACTCAGAAAGCTAGGCAGACGACTTCAAATGCACTCTAATAATTTGCTTTCTACAAATTAAAGAAAGAATACAACAAAACGCTTAAGATGACTAAGAATCTGTTCTACAAAACAATTATTGAACATCTAGATACGTTACACGAAAATGATCCAAAAGCATTCTGGAAAACTTTAAATCATCTACATAACAAATCTTCAGACAGCACTAACCCAATACCACTATCTACTTGGTATGATTATTTGTCCGAACTTTACTCTGAGAATAATTTGGACTTAGATTTAACTAATCTTGAGATGAATACTGAATATCCGCTTGATTTTCCATTTACTTGTAAAGAAGTACGCTCTGGAATATTAAAACTTAAAAATAATAAACAGCCAGGAATTGATTTAATTTTGAATGAATTTATGAAATATGGAAAGGATATACTTCTGCTTCCAATTGTTAAACTGTTTAACAGAATTTGAAAATCGGGAACTTTCCCAGATAGGTGGAATGTTTCATTAGTCTCTTTTTTACCAAAAAAATAATGAACTATATGATTGTGACAACTATCGTTGTTTGAGTTTGACTAGTTGCTTGGGTAAACTGTTGACTTCACTACTCCGTACTCGCTTACACAACCACATGGAAAATAATGACTTATACAATAAATTCCAGGCAGGATTTAGACCGGGATACAGAACAACAGATCATACATATATTAAAACAATTATCAATAAATATTTATTTAAATGTAAAAGAAGATTGTATGCTTGTATCATAGACTTTTCAAAAGCATTTGACACCGTCTGGCGCTCAGGACTATTTCAGAAACTACCAACTCTGGAACAGGGGGTAATTTTTACAAGGTTGTGAAGTATATGTATTCAAATTCGAAATTTGTCGTAAAAAAGATAACCTCTTATCTCAAACAGGAAATTAAATTTTGACAGAGGGGTACGTCAAGGTGATAGCCTTAGTCCCTTAGGTTTTAATGTTTTCATTAATGATATCGGTGAAATATTTGATCAAACCGTTTCCGAACCTGTAGTTTTAAGTTCTACAAAACTTAATTGTTTGATATATTCAGATGACGTGCTCTTACTATCAGAGAGCACAGATGGTCTACAATCCTGTCTGAATTCATTGCAAATGTACTGCGACTACTGGAAGCTAAAGATAAATATTGACAAACCCAAAGTTATGATTTTCAGTGCAGGAAAAATAAAAAAAGAAAATATCCAGTTCAAACTGAATGATTCAGTGATCGAAATTGTTGATAAATACAAATACTTAGGTATAGTTCTTTTCTATAATGGAAATTTAAAGCATGCTGCTGAACATATGTATCAAAAAAGCTTAAAAGCAATAGTTTCACTTAAATCAAAAATTCTTGATTATGATTCAATGAGTAATACTTTAAAGTTGAAACTCTTTGATACTCTTATACGCCCAATTTTAACATACGGTGCTGAAGTTTGGATAGGTGACTACAACATAAGAGAGATTAAAACTCTCGACACATTGCCTTTTGAGAAAATACAAAACCGATTTTGCAAATACTTTTAGGTGTACATAAGAAAGCGTCGAATTTAGCGTCTAGACTTGAATTTGGTCGAGAACCAGTTCTTAATTATATGGGGTCTCAAACGTTTAAATATTATTCTCGATTGTGTCAGCTTCCAGAAGCTCGCTTACTGAAAGAGGTCTTTGAATTAGATAAAACACTGTGTCGAGATGGTTACAAATCATGGTATTCTTGTATACGTAATTTTATGCAGAGGTTTTCAACTACTGAACAGGAAATGCAATCTTGTGACATGTCAGAGATCATTTCTACTAAATATTTATCTGACATGAACAAAGAATTATCTAGACTGAAAAATCACGTTCAAGATAACAAATTAAATACTTTTTCAAGCATTTACACGCAGTTTTCTTTGCAAAACTATCTTTCATTTGGGCTGTCAAAAAGTAAAACTAGAGAACTTTCAAAACTTAGGATAAGTGCTCATGACTTACTAATAGAGCGAGGTCGTTACTTTAGACCACGCATTCCTCGTGAGAGTAGAATTTGTACAACTTGCGATACAATAGAAAACGAGGAACATTTTATGCTTTATTGCTCAAAAAATTCTGCTATAAGAAATGATTTATTTCAGAAAATGACAATTGAATACCCTGGTTTGATTCCAAATACTGATGCATCATTGAAAACTTTGGTGCGTTTAATGAACCCAGCAACTGTAGAGGAGACAAAATATATTTGTGATTTTTTTTAACAGCATCTTTTAACTTAAGATAATTTGAAATGCTCATTATTTCATACCATTTCATCACATTTATTTCTCATTGCGTTGTTACAGTATTGTGTATAGCAAACATGTTTTGGAGGACACCGTCTGTTATGTCGATCTATGTCGGTTATCTAAAGAGTTCAAGCATTCATTGCAGTTATAATGTTTACACAAGTGATTATATATAGAAATACCGTTGATAGAAGCTTAAAGCACCAATTATCACAACTGCAGCAGATGATCGTTTGATGTATGTTTCAAAGAAAGGAAAGTCTTGAAATTTCTGCTGCAGAGAATTCACATGAAACACCAAGACTTGTTTTCTTAAATGAAAAAAAAAAAAATGTCATCTGTTACAAATTTTGCTTGGCGCGTTAAGGGTTAAAATAACAAATTGCAAGCTGCTGCACCATGGATCAAATTGGGGAAGCCCGTCTATATATACACCAAAAGTAAACGCTTGAATTAGCAAGCGCTCAATGTGATCTAGATTACCAGGGAGTATTTGTCCTGGTGAAATTGGTTTTCTACAGTCCTCGTTCTACGAGGTCATGTGGAGCAGTCTAATACAACTACCCCTTTTCCGGTTAACAGGACTCCGGCTTTGGAGATTTCACATTCAGCGCTCAGAAACCAGTGCAGGGGAGAGAAACACGTGCGTAAATAAAACAGCAATCATGCTTCGAAATCTAATAAAACAGGTGGCTTTTTATTTTTTATTCAGCATAAAATTTTGTCATCAGCTTTTATCCGCCAGCCGGCCTTTCTCTCATTGATTATAGTGTTTTGGCAAGGAATGAAATTCCATTGATAATAGATTCGGTCGATCTATGTCCCAGACGAAGGTCATAAGCCCCGCATCGTGCACACGACAAGAGCTAATGCCCGAGCTAATGTCCAAATATGTTAGGAAAAAATAGGGTTTTGTTTTATTGGTTTTGTTTTTTTATGCCCCCGCCTGCGTTTCGCCGTGATGTTAAGTTCGTACGTGCGTATGTCACGTTCGTAACCACAGATACTTGGGGTCCGTAGGGCAGTGCAGGCTCAAAATAAATATCTTATATTTTTTCTCTACTTACTTTTGTATTTTAGTACAACAGAAACACTGCTGATAAAATATAATATTATTCTGTGACTTCTGAAAAGGTTCTAAAAGTCATCACATTTCTGTCAAATGGTAATATATGGACAAAACAATCAATGGCCAGCACAGATCTGTGTGTGTGTTGGGGGGGGGGGGGGGGGTGGGGGGCGGGGGTCCCCGCATATTTACACTGCTACGCTAACTAAAACAAATGCAACATGCAACTAACTTGCATCCGCTATTTTGGCAAACATTAGTCTTCGCCGCCATATCATTGTCATAGCGGTCACTGGACAATTCGGCCCATAGCAAAATCGGCCTATAACCTTTTCGGCCCATAGCAATTTCAGTAGCCTGTTTCTAAAAGACAAACTTACTAATTAAAGTGAATGGTCGATTAACTTTTACCTGTAATTGTTATTTTTCATTTTATGAGGTCGAAAAGGAGATAAAATAAAAAAAAAAATAGAAATTAATATAATCAGTATTTAATATAATTTTTTCAATTAATTAAAATCATATAAGCTGAAAATGCTATCTTTAGTATTTTGAAAATGCTTATCGGTTTCTTTTCTTTGATCGTTCTCATTGTAGACATGAGTTAGAAAAGTGACATGTAGCGTTGTTTACAGCCACATTGGGCTTATTGTACACTGCTTTTCTTGTTTCTGAGCACTATCATCTTCCATTTCTTATGGAATATGATATGTGCACATCTATTAGTTTTCACTGAGTAGAAAATGTTCAATTTTGTACGTTGTTGAGCAGAAGTAAGAAACATAGACATGGTTTAAAAATGCATCCTTATATTCTATGTTTTAGAGCAGAAATAAGAAACGTTATAAATTAAAACCTGTACTATGTAGAGCATTTTCGCCAGTGTATGACTCTTTAAACGGGATTTACCATGCTACCTCGATTCCTAAGAAAATCGCCGTTTGTATGATGTTTGAGCAGAAATAAGAAAAACGTCGCTTTAAAATGTTTTAATAGCAGAAATAAGAAACTAGAGGTTCCTGTGCATCCATATTTTGCTTATTTATGGTGGCTTTAACGTGGTTTCCAAATCATATATCGGTTAACGTAATTCATAAGGCGAAAACAGGTGTGTTTGTTTAGTTTACTTTTTTTATTATTTGGAATAAAATTTGTTCGTATTGATTTGTTTACCGTCAACACTGTTCTTGCCTCCAGATGGAACAACAACAGAAAAACGATCTATATTTTAAACTATTTAATGAACAGTATAACTCAGAAATGAAAAACATTCTCATCAGAAGCATATATACAATGAAAAAATAGGAACGGGAGGGCTAGAAGAGAACGAACGTAAATATCACTCTAGAAAGAGTGACAGTTGACATTAGTTGGCAGTGAACACGTCGGCTTTTGTTTGTGAGTGGCACTGGCACTTGATTAGAACAGGGATGCCCCTGATTGGAACTGTTTGGGTAGTATGTGATGTTGCCACTAATTACACATAATTAATTAGGCAACGTCAAACAGATCACTACTCAGTTTCTGATCCAAAAAATACAATTACAAAGTTCATAAATATCTTATTTCTGAATTAACATACCCTTGATAATATATTTTTTTTTTATTTCATATAACTTTTTCATTACAAAAGTTCATAACGAGAAAACTCATAAGTGAGGGAGGTAATTATTGAAAATGATATACGAGTAAAGGCCGAGCGGTAAAAAGGGGTATAGAAAAATATTCATTTTTTTTTTAGCTCACCTGAGCTCTGCTCAGGATGAGCTATTGTGATCACTTTTCGTCCGTCGTCCGTCCGTCCGTGCGTCCGTCCGTCCGTCCGTCCGTCCGTTAACATTTTCAAACGACTTCTTCTCTGAAGCCGCTGAGCCAATTTTGCTCAAATTTCATATGGAGCCTCCTTAGGGTGGGGGAACGAAAGATTGCTAAAATGGTCGCGGTCCGTCGACTAAGATGGCCGCCATGCCCATATATGGTAAAAACCTTTAAAAATCTTCTTCTCCATAACCGAGGATGCCTTGGGGCTGAATCTTTGCGTGAATCATCGGGGACGGGAGGTCAACCAAAGTTGCTAAAAGAATTGTCGTACGTTGACGTTTGACCTTTTTACGGCAAGGTCAAGTTCGCTTCCCTATGCATTTATATGAGCTCTATACATTTGAATGGGAAAATTGTTAAGAGTTTCAAACGACTTCTCCTCTGAAGCCTCGGAGCTAATTTTGTTCAAATTTCATATGGAGCCACCTTAGGGTGGGGAAACAAAAGATTGCTAAAATTGTCGCGGTCCGTTGACCAAGATGGCCGCCATGCCCATATATGGTAAAAACCTTTAAAAATCTTCTTCTCCATAACCGAGGATGCCTTGGGGCTGAATCTTTGCACGAATCATCGGGGACAAGAGGTCAACCAAAGTTGCTAAAAGAATTATCGTACGTTGACGTTTGACCTTTTTACGGCAAGGTCAAGTTCGCTTCCCTATGCATTTGTATGAGCTCTATACATTTGAATGGGAAAATTGTTAAGAGTTTCAAACGACTTCTCCTCTGAAGCCTCTGAGCTAATTTTGTTCAAATTTCATATGGAGCCACCTTAGGATGGGGAAACAAAAGATTGCTAAAATTGTCATGGTCCGTTGACCAAGATGGCCGCCATGCCCATAAATGGTTAAAAACCTTTAAAAATCTTCTTCTCCAGAACCGAGAATGCCTTGGGGCTGAATCTTTGCACAAATCATCGGGAAGGAGAGGTCTACCAAAGTTGCCAAAAGAATTGTCGTACGTTGACATTTGACCTTTTTACAGCAGGATCAAGTTTGCTTCCCTATGCATTTGTATGAGCCCCATACATTTGAATAGGAAAATTGTTGAGAATTTTAAATTTCTTCTTCTCTGAAGCCACTGAGCCAAATTTGCTCAAATTTCATATTGTGCCTTCTTAAGTCAGGGGAACGAAAGATTGCTAAAATGGTCGCGGTAGGTCGACCAAGATGGCCACCATGCCCATATATGGTAAGACCCTTTAAAAATCTTCTTCTTCAGAACTGAGGATGCCTTGGGGCTAAATCTGTGCACAAATCATCAGGGACAGGTGATCTACCAAAATTGCTGAAAAGATTATCGTACGTTGACATTTGACCTTTTTACGGCAAGGTCAAGTTTGCTTCCCTATGCATTTGTATGAGCCCCATAACATTTATATGGGAAAATTGTTGAGAATTTGACGACTTCTCTGAAGCCACCGAGCCAAATTTGCTCAGATTTTTAGTTCACCTGAGCATGAAGTGCGCATGGTGAGCTATTGTGGTCAGTCAATGTCCGTCGTCCATCATGGGTCATGCGGCGTGAACAATTGCTTTAAAGGCCTACTCTTCCTAAACCCCAGGGCCAATTGACTCGATACTTGGTAGGAAGCATCAGGGTGAAATGTAGATAAAAAAATAGCTAAAATCGTTCTGATCGGAAATCCAAGATGGCCGCCATGGCCGCCATCTTGAAAATCTTTTTCGCTTCTTCTCCTGAACCGAAAGGCCAATTGACTCCAAACTTGCTAGGAAGCATCAGGGTGACTTGTAGATCAAATATAGCTAAAATCGTGTCGGTCCAAATTCCAAGATGGCCACCATGGCAGCCATCTTGAAAATCTATTTTTCGCTTCTACTCCGAAACCCAAAAGCCAGTTGACTCCAAACTGGTTAGGAAGCATTGGGGTGACTTATAAATCAAAAATAGCTAAAATTGTGCTGATTAGAAATCCAAGATGGCCACCATGGCAGCCATCTTGAAAAGCTATTTTTCGCTTCTTCTCCTGAACCGAAAGGCCAATTGACTCCAAACTTGCTAGGAAGCATCGGGATGACTTGTACATAAAAAATAGCTCAAATCGTGCCAATTGGAAATCCAAGATGGCCTCCATGACAGCCATCTTGAAAATCTATTTTTCGCTTCTTCTCTTAAACCTAAAAGTCAATTGACTTGAAACTTAGTAGGAAGCATCAGGGTGACTTGTAGATCAGAAAATAGCTATAATCATTCCGATCGGAAATCCAAGATGGCAGCCATCTTGAAAATCTATTTTTTGCTTCTTCTACTGCACCGAAATGCCAGTTGACTCAAAAGTTGGTAGGAGGCATTGGGGGTGACTTATTTTACTTGTAACGTTTTGAAAATTTCAGCATTTTAACCTTGTAAGCAAGATATTTCAAAAACTGTTTCAGCCATTGCCTTGTCATAAGAGTATTGGAAAAATGTTGCATGCCATCTGCATATCTGCAGTGGTGGTTTCACTCAGGTGAGCGAGTTGTGGCCCGTGGGCCTCTTGTTTCATTATTACTTTCACTAACCATCTTCTTGTATTTCCGCTGATATGTGGCCCTATACAAGCCTCATTATCATTTATGGGCCGAAATTGCTATGGGCCGATTTTGACATAGGCCGATTTTGTCATGGGCCGATTTTGTTATGGGCCGAATTGACCCGGAACCGTCATAGCCATATCTTATAGCACCGCTTCATTTATTACTGAAATATTCTAACCAAATGTCAACAAATTCTTCTACTATATCTACGACCCGTGGATCTGAAATGGGTCAAGTTCTGGATACTGGCTTCCATTCATTAAATCATAGATACATTGCAAATGAGCCGAGAGCCAGAATTGGACGGGTTTGAAATCGTTGTCGTAGTATTTCAATAAATTGTGATGAAATTTCAAACCCGTCTAATATTGGTTCTCGGCTTATTTGCGCTGTATTTATGATTTAAGTAACGGGAGCCGGCATCCAGAACATGACCCATTTCTGATCTATGGCTCGTATATGTAGTAGAAGAATTTATTGAAATTTGGTGATAATATTTCAGCCAAAAATGAAGCGATGCAACAAGATACAATTATGACACCCATATGGCAGCAAAGACTAATGATTGCCGAAATAGCGGATGCAAGTTAGTTGCATGTTGCATGTGTTTTAGTTAGTGTAGCAGTGTAAATATGCGGGGACCCTCCACATCTGTGCTGGCCATTGATTGTTATCTTGTCCATATATTACCGTTTGAGAGAAATGTGATGTTTTTTAGAACCTTTTCAGAAGTCACAGAATATGATTATATTTTATAAGCAGTGTTTCTGTTGTACTAAAATAACTAGAGAAAAAATATATACAAGATATTTTTTTGGGCCTGCACTGCCCTACTGACCCCAAGTATCTGTGTTCGTAACCAGGTTCAAGTTTACTTGCAAGTTTAGGGCAAATTTACGTCTGCGTTTCTCTTGCAGCTAATAACTTTTATACCTTCTGGGCTAGAAAGTTGAAACTTTGTGTATGACACTTACCTACATCAAGACTTATGTATGGTACCGTTGCCCCAGGGTCATGCCCCTGGGCGGGGCTAGGGGTCGAGGCAGGGGCATCTGTGTACTGTGGACACATTAATTTTCTAGATTTTACATTTTTATACTATGATAACTATATAGGACTCCACACCATAATTCACAAGGTCTGAATATAGTAATTCAAAGTGTCGTCTGCTGCTGTTGCAGTTAGTGCTTAAGGGCCCTCTTTAAAAAAAACAAACCCCAAATCCTAATATAATTTAAAGGACCCCTTATTTGGCTTAACTCACCATAACAGTTCCTGGGACCCTATCTTTAAAACCTTGAGGGAAAAACCTTGATTTCACTAATAGATAATGGGATGGGTATGAAACCCACAGACCAGAATCCTGTGACGGAGACCAAAATTTCCATCTGGATAGCAAGACTAATTATGTCCCCCCTACCAAAGGGTGGAGAGGGGCTGGGGGGGGGGGGCGCATATTGTGGGATGGATCCCATTGGCATAAAACTTCTTGTCTGCTCTGTAACTTAATACCCTTTGGAATATTTTGATGATACTTGGTAGAAATGTAGATCAGGATGAGAAGAGTGTCACATACAATATTGACCACTCTGGCTTTCTTACTTTTGGAGTTTTCACCCTTTGTTTTATTTGAAAAAGACTGTGTCCGCTCTGTAACTCAAATACCCTTCGGAATATTTGGATGGTACGGTAGAAATGTAGAACAGGATGAGACCACATGTCGCATACAAGAATGACAACTCTGCCTTTCTTACTTTTGACGTTACCTCCCTTTGTTATATTTGACAGTGATAATCCATTGATTTCGTGTCCGCTCTGTACGTCAAAGACCCTTTGGAATATTTTTATGATACTTGGTAGAAATATAGAACAGGACCAGCCGACGTGTCACATATAAGAATGACAACTCTGTCTTTCTAACTTTTGGAGTTATCTCCCTTTGTTTTGTTATACCCCCGACATACGAAGTATGTGGGGATATATAATGTTTTCGCTTTTCTGTTCGTTCGTACTTTAGTTCGCTCGTCTTTTCGTCACAGGGTCAAACTTTTTGTGTTAAAGTTTATAGGACCTCATATTTTGAAGACCCTTTGATGGATTTCATTCATATTTGACATGATGGTAGATATAGGTCTAAAGTTTTTATCAGCACCATCCCCACCCCGGGGATGACCTTGGGGTCAAGGTCACGGACTTAGAATTTTCATAAAAAAGTCAAAGTTTTTTGTGTTTAAGTTTATATAGCTATATCATCAAAACCCTTGAAGAATTTCATTTTATATTTGACATGTTGGTACATATGGGCCTAGAGTCATTCTCAGCATGATTCCTATCCTGGGTGTGACCGAGGTCAAGGTCACAAACTTAAAATTTTCATATAAAAGTAAAAATTTTTGTGTTTAAGTTTATATAGCCATATCATCAAGACCTTTTGTTAAATTTCATTATCCCGTAAATGAAAAGTTGAGCAGATATAGCTATCAGCAAGGAATCTGTTCCTCCGTCTGTCTGTTGAAGCATTATTCGTTCAAACTTTATTTTTGTCTTAGGGTCAAAGTTTTTACGTTAAAGTTTATAAGACCTTATATTATGAAGACTCTTGATAGATTGCATTCATATTTGGCCTGATGGTAGATATAGGGCTTAAGTTTTTATCAGCACCAATCCTACCCAGGGGGATAACATTGGGGTCAAGGTCACGGACTTAGAATTTTCATAAAAAAGTCAACATTTTTGTGTTTATGTTTATATAGCTATACCATCAAGACCCTTTGAGGAATTTCATTTATAGTTTACATGTTGGTACATGTAGATAAAGATCTAGAGTTTTACTCAGCTTGATCCCCATCCCAGGGTATGACCTTGAGGTCAAAGTCACAGACTTAGAAATTTCATGTAAAAGTAAAAAAAATTGTATCTAAGTTTATATAGCTATACCATCAAGACCTTTTGTTGAATTTCGTTATCCTACTGATAGGTTTAGGGGATATGGCTATCAGCATGGAATACATCCGTCCATCCATCTGTCTGTCCATAAACGCATTATTGTGCACCCCATAACTCCTAAGTACCCTTTGAGCTATTTTCATGAAACTGTCGGGTTGTCGACGGCATTTGGTAGGGGTGTCGGGTACAAGAAAGACTAACTGACTTGGTCCATGAGTTATATCCCCTTGTCTCCGAAATTGTAAAAATTTTGTGCGAACCATAACTTTAAAACACATTAAGATATTTTCATGATAATTCACCAGTATGTAGATGACATTGAGTAGGCATATCACATTCAAGAATGACACTCTAACCAACTCCATTCTACAGTTTTTGCCCTTGGTTATTTAAATCTTGTGTGGGCAATAACTCTAAAAATTCTTTAAGATATTTTTGTGATACTTTACCGATATGTAGAGGACATTGAGTAGGCAGGTCACATTAAAATTTTCATTAAAATTTATATAGCTATATTATGAAGACCCTTTCGTTGGTTTCATTAATATTAAGCATGATGGTATATATAGGTCTAAAGTTTTTCTCGGCACCATCCCCAAGCTGGGGTATGGCTTTTAAGTCAAGGTAACAGACTTTTCATACAAATGTCATTTTTGCTTATATTATAAAGACTGATCGATTTCACTGGTCTATGGTGATAGTTATAGGGCTAAAGTTTTAATTAGCTCAATCCCTGCACTGTTCCTGACCTTTGAGGTCAAGGGCTTCACATTATGTGTCATTGAATTCTTTCAATGTTATAACATATAGTATACAACTGCCATCTCCAGAGTCAAAGCTACATACTTTGTGCTCTTTGAAAAGTGGCGGTAGCGCTGGTCAGGGGTATACGTGCCCCACTGGGCACTTTGTCTAGTTTGAAATAGATTTCTTGTCTGCTCTATAACTGAAATACCCTTCAGAATACAGTACACAACTTTTCTACTTATTAGGTACATGTAAATACCCACCATTTTTTCTTTGAAATGTGTAATTAGATTTTTAATTGGGTATTTAATAGTTCTGATGCATTGAATGTTCAATAATTTTGATTGGGTAATTTTGTAAACAAATATGTTTTTATATCTGAAAGACATTTAGAGCCATTCTGGATGCTGCACAATTCCTTTGGCAGTACCTAGTCATATGAATGTAGAGCTCTGTGGACTGACTTTTCATGGTTGGGTTATAGAATATATACATGTAGTGTCCCATAAAATGTATCTGAATATCTCGTATGAATGGTACGTTTTTGTCAGAATGATATTTTCAGTTTCGAAATTTGTAATGAGTTCATTCAAGATTTGACATGCTGCAAAATACGCTGGATTGCACATGTCAGTCAAGAATGTCGATAACAATTGATGTTGCTTCAAACTTCACACTTAGAGAGTCCGTTATTTTATTGGTCTGGAGCTCAAGAGATAGTTTTTTTCTTCCTTTGCAACATGAAGACGTCATTTTGGAAACATCAAGATTGGTTTCTAGCAAGTTTTTTGGTATATAGTTAGACCATGATGTGGCGCAGTGCATATTATTTCGAGGTTACAGTCCACCAAATGTTTGCAGAGTTATGCCGCTTTGAAAATTTCTGTAAACTTTTCATTTCCGGTCAACTCCTCCTACATTTTACATCCGATCAAGCTGAAACTTCATATATAGTTAGACCATGATGTGGAGCAGGGCATATTGTTTCGAGGTTACAGTCCACCAAATATTAGCAGAGTTACGCCCCTTTGAAAATTTCAGTAGACTTTTCGTTTCCGGCTAACTCCTCCTACAGTTTACATCCGATCAAGCTGAATCTTGGTATATAGTTAGACCATGATGTGGCAGAATGCATATTGTTTCGAGGTTACAGTCCACCAAATATTTGCAGAGTTATGCCCCTAAGAAATTTCTGTAAACTTTTCATTTCTGGTTAACTCCTCCTACATTTTACATCCGATCAGGCTGAAACTTCATATATAGTTAGACCATGATGTGGAGCAGCGCATATTGTTTCGAGGTTACAGTTCACCAAATATTAGCAGAGTTATACCCCTTTGAAAATTTCTATTAATTTTTCATTTCTGGCTAAATCCTCCTACAGTTTACATCCAATCAAGCTGAATTTCATATGCAGTTAGACCATGATGTGGAGCAGCGCATATTGTTTCGAGGTTACAGTCCACCAAATATTAGCAGAGTAACGCCACTTTGAAAGTTTCAGTAAACCTTAAGTTTCCGGCTAAATCCTCCTACAGTTTTCATCCTATCAAGCTGAAACTTGATTTGTAGTTAGACCATGATGTGGAGCAGCTCATATTATTTCAAGGTTACAGTCCACCAAATATTAGCAGAGTTAAACCCCTTTGAAAATTTCTATTAATTTTTTTGTTTTCGGCTAAATCCTCCTACAGTTTACATCCGATCAAGCTGAAACTTCATAAATAGTTACACGATGATGTGGAGCAGCACATATTATTTCGCGGTTACAGGGCACCAAATATTTGCAGATTTATGCCCCTTTGAAAGTTTTTGTAAACTTTTCGCAGCATGTTGTTTAGAGGTAATAGTGTGCAAATTTTATTATATAATAGGTATATTTTTTGCAAATAACTAAAGTTTTGGTCATACTGGCAAGGTATTGATTTTTTTTTTTTTTTTAACATCTTCTTTTATTAGACTTGCAAGGAAAGGTTGTCATTATTAAATCTTTATAAATACATAATTCTTTTTGAATTTTTTTTTTTTTTAATACTCTTCTGATTTGGCTCCCTTGAAGAACAAAAATAAAGTCAGTATTAAACAAGTTAAAGGTTTACAAAACAATTTCTTGCGGCATTTTTTTTTTTTTTGGTTGTTTATTTTTGTTTTGTTATTGTTTGGTCCAATATTGAAGTATAGGAAAAACAAATCAGCTTATATGAGCTTATAATATAGCCATGCTTCTGTGGTGTGTCCTCTGTCAGAAAGCACTTCTCCCCAGAAGCAGCAAACTTCTCCCTATTTTCCCAGGAGGGAGAAGTCACTTCTTCCTTAATTTCTGGGCCAGCTTGGACCCTTAGGTTACAGTTCACTAAATAGCAGCAGAGATATGCCCCAATGAAATTTTTTTAAATGTTTTTTTTTTTTTTGTAATTCCACTTACAGTTTATATCCAGAGCATTGAATTATGCAGGAGCCAGTTTATGTGCTACATCTTATTACTTGCCACGGGTGATAATGCCCTGCTTGGCGGAGCTCTTGTTCCTTATTCTGCATGAAGAAATCTTGTGCTGTAATGGTGACGTCACGTGAAATTGTGGCGGAAAACCGTTTCGAGAGTGTTTGTAAAATTGTAGAGCCTTTCCTCGTCATAAATGCATACGAAACAGACATAAATTAAAGAAGAAACTAAATTACTAAGCCTTGTTCTGCAAAAATAGAAAATTTAGCAAGAAAAAAAGACCTCAGACTTTTTTTTTCGTAACATGTTGATATCAACACGGTGCGAAGTAAACATCGAAATGATTTTTGCGGGAAGCTCAAAAGATATTTAAAGTCCGTCATCAGAATATACAGGTATATTTCCTGTTTTAATTTGCGGTAACATATAACAGATCGTAATTGGTTTTAATTGATAATAATTTTACTTAACAACAATTGCACTCAAAATTAAAAGACAACTGCAGACAGCAACGAATATTTTGGGTGGGGTTGGGTACCGAATTCAAATGAAAAGAAAGGAAAGAGCGGTGTCACTGAGAGGATTAGTCCAGTATTTTTTTTAAGAAATGTTCCTGAATTCGTTTGCAAAAGAAACTAGAAAAACAATGTCTGCCCTCCTTGCAGCAAATGATGGAAGAGTTCAGCTATTATTAGTACCATTGTAATAAAAAGCTAAAAAATTAAGAAAAAAAAACAAACTATTTTTATCGCACCTGCTTATAGCAGGGTGCGATATAGGCGTCCGATTTTCTGTCCGCCCGTCCGTCCGTCTGTCAGTCCGTCCGTCTGTCAACATTTATGTCGACGTTCGACATTTATGTCAAAGTTAGTATTCTAATCAATTACAAGACTAAACAACCATCAAACCTTGCATGAAACATCTCCCTGACCTCCTGACTTTGCAACATAGGCGTCAGCTTTTCCGTATGTCTGTCCATTCGTCCTTCCATCTGTCAACATTTATGTCGAAGTTCGACATTTATGTCAAAGTTAGTATTTTAATCAACTACAAGACTAAACAACCATCAAACCTTGTATGAAATATCTCCCTGATCTCCTGACTTTGCGACATAGGTGCCCGCTTTTCCATTCGTCTGTCCGTTCGTCCGTCCGTCTGTCTCTTAACAGTTCTGTTATGTCGAAGTTCGACATTTACGTCAAAGTTAGTATTCTAATCAACTACAATTCTACAACAACCATCTTTCCTTACATGACACATCTCCCTGACCTCCTGACTTGGCAGATATGTTGACCCAGTGACCTTGACCTATATTTTGCGCTCCATTGACTTTGACACAATTTACGTTGACATTCCAGATCTTCTCAACTATAAGGCATACAACTACCAAACCTTGCATAGTGCTTCTTCTAGATGTACAGACTTGGCAGGTACCTTGACCCGATGACCTTAACCTATATTTTGCACCCGAGTGACTTCGACATATTTTGCGTCGATGTTCAATATCTCCTCAACTGTAAGGCCTACAACCATCAAACCTTGCAAAGTGCTTCTCCTCAATGTACTGACATAGCAGATACCTTGACCTGGTGACCTTGACATATTTTGGCTGCAGTGACTTTGACATAATTTACATCAACATTCCAGATCTCCTGAAGTGTAAGACCTCTAGCCACCAAACCTTGCATAGTGCTTCTCCTATATGTACTGACTTGGCAGGTATCTTGACCCGGTGATCTTGACCTATATTTTGAGCTCCAGTGCCTTTTACACATTTTACGTGAACGTTCAATATCTCCTCAACTATAAGGCCTACAACCATCAAACCTTGCATAGTGCTTCTCCTCAATGTACGGACTCTGCAGGTACCTTGACTGGGTGACATTGACCTATATTTCACGCTCCATTGACTTTTACACCTTTTAGGTCACCCTTCCATATATCCTCAACTGTAAGGCCTTCAATCACCAAACTTTATATAGCACTTCTTCTCGATGTACTGACTCGACAGGTACCTTGACCTGGTGACCTTGACCTATATTGTGCACTCCAGTGACTTTGACACATTTTATATTGATGTTCGGTATCTCCTCAAATATAAGACCTACAACCACTAAACCTTACATAGTGCTTCGCCTCATTGCCCTGGCTTGGCAGGTACCTTGACCCAGTGACCTTAACCTATATTTGACACATTTTACGTTGATGTTTGATAACTCCAACTATAAGGCCTACAACCACCATACCTTGCATTGTGCTTCTCCTTGATGTACTGAATTAGCAGGTACCTTGACCTATATTTCATGCTCCAGTGATCAACGTTCCATTATCATTGGGCTGTATGATACGAAAAGTCAGTGCTGAAGATATAGCCATTAGAGGGAATGGGACTGGCCTGGAATATATGTGCCCCACTAGGCACTTTGTCTACATTTTTTTCAACCCAGTTTTCCAAGTAAGCACTGCTAAGAATGAAATAAACTTATTTAATAACCACATTCTGATTGAGGCTCCTGTGACTTTTGCGCCAGCAGGTGTGATGACGCCTTCCGCGGAATTCTTGTTAATGAATTAAAAGTTTTGCCATGTTTGCTGTGCAAGTAGAGTAGGTTGCCAACCTACTCTACTTGCACAGCGAACATCGCAAAACAAAGAAGCAGGGTGTTGCTGTTAATCCCAACTTGGGATTAATAACAACACCCTGCTTCTTTGTTTTGTTGTTTTTCTCTCCCATGACACCAAGGCACTGTGCTAAATCTATGTGTACTCCATGGACTCACACTCCATTCTTTATTTCAACTCAAGCACTGAGGCGATTCTAATTAATGCCTACAGCATTTTTTTTTTTTTTTTATGGAGAAATTATCCCTGAATTATCACCTAATACCCATTATATCTGTTTAATTGTTGTAGTTCCTTTGTTGAAATTTTAAAGTTAAGATATTGCCTTGTTTCAAGCTATTTTTATCGCACCTGCTTGTGGCAGGGTGCGATATAGGCGTCCGATTTTCCGTCCGTCCGTCTGTCAACATTTATGTCGACGTTCGACATTTATGTCTAAGTTAGTATTCTAATCAACTACAAGACTAAACAACCATCAAACCTTGCATGAAACATCTCCCTGACCTCCTGACTTTGCAACATAGGCATCCGCTTTTCTGTATGTCTGTCCATTCGTCTGTCTGTCTGTCAACATTTATGTCGAAGTTCGACATTTATGTCAAAGTTAGTATTTTAATCGACTACAAGACTAAACAACCATCAAACCTTGCATGAAACATCTCCCTGACCTCCCGACGTTGCGACACAGGTGCCCACTTTTCAATTCGTCTGTCTGTTCGTCTGTCCGTCTGTCCGTCTCTTAACAGTTCTGTTATGTCGAAGTTCGACATTTATGTCAAAGTTAGTATTCTAATCAACTACATGACTAAACAACCATCAAACCTTGTATGAAATATCTCCCTGACCTCCTGACTTTGCGACATAGGTGCCCACTTTTCCATTTGTCTGTCCGTTCGTCCGTCCGTCTGTCTCTTAACAGTTCTATTATGTCGAAGTTGGACATTTACGTCAAAGTTAGTATTCTAATCAACTACAATTCTACAGCAACCATCATTCCTTGCATGACACATCTCCCTGACCTCCTGACTTGGCAGATATGTTGACCCAGTGACCTTGACCTACATTTTGCACTCCATTGACTTTGACACAATTTATGATGACATTCCAGATCTTCTCAACTATAACAGGGTGGCCACACACTCTGGAAAACAGGGAAAACAGGGAAAATGGTGAGAAAAAATTCCCTGCAGGGAAAAATCAGGGAATTTGAAATTTTGCTGAAAATCAGGGAAAAATCAGGGAATTTCAAAAAATCTTATCTTTGTAAGGTCAAAATATTCAAATTTTATAGCTGTTCAGATGTGGCTACTGGTGGTTTCTTTCTGCCATATGTTTAAAATACCTGCAGATCTAATCTTACTAAAAGGTGGAGTACTTGTTAGTTTTGATTTTGACTACCATGAAAGTAAATTAGCACATGTACATCATATTTTAGATAAATTTTCATTTAATTAAGAATATTGTGACAGCATTGTGTATAAACATGTCACTTGACAGCATTTGAATCAGTATATGACTTCTAAAAGTAGGGACCATTGCGATATTAAGGTTTTTAATCAGGGAAAATCAAATCAAATCAGGGAAAAATCAGGGAATTTGATTGCTAAAAATGTGTGTCCACCCTGTATAAGGCATACAACTACCAAACCTTGCATAGTGCTTCTTCTAGATGTACAGACTTGGCAGGTACCTTGACCCAGTGACCTTGACCTATATTTTGCGCTCCAGTGACTTTGACATATTTTGCGTCGACGTTCGATATCTCCTCAACTATAAGGCCTACAACCATCAAACCTTGCAAAGTGCTTCTCCTCAATGTACTGACTTAGCAGATACCTTGACCTGGTGTCCTTGACCTATATTTTGGCTGCAGTGACTGACATAATTTACATCAAAGTTCCAGATCTCCTCAAGTG
The DNA here is from genome assembly GCA_964016985.1 of Anodontia alba. Taxonomy (NCBI): domain Eukaryota; kingdom Metazoa; phylum Mollusca; class Bivalvia; order Lucinida; family Lucinidae; genus Anodontia; species Anodontia alba. The sequence continues at coordinate 68,911,103 of OZ024834.1, forward strand.
TAAGACCTCTAGCCACCAAACCTTGCATAGTGCTTCTCCTATATGTACTGACTTGGCAGGTATCTTGACCCGGTGACCTTGACCTATATTTTGAGCTCCAGTGCCTTTTACACATTTTACGTCAACATTCAATATCTCCTCAACTATAAGGCCTACAACCATCAAACCTTGCATAGTGCTTCTCCTCAATGTACAGACTCTGCAGGTACCTTGACTGGGTGACCTTGACCTATATTTCACGCTCCATTGACTTTTACACCTTTTAGGTCACCCTTCCATATGTCCTCAACTGTAAGGCCTTCAACCACCAAACCTTATATAGCACTTCTTCTCGATGTACTGACTCGACAGGTACCTTGACCTGGTGACCTTGACCTATATTGTGCACTCCAGTGACTTTGACACATTTTATATTGATGTTCGGTATCTCCTCAAATATAAGACCTACAACCACTAAACTTTGCATAGTGCTTCACCTCATTGCCCTGGCTTGGCAGGTACCTTGACCCAGTGACCTTGACCTATATTTGACACGTTTTACGTTGATGTTTGATAACTCCTCAACTAGAAGGCCTACAACCACCATACCTTGCATTGTGCTTCTCCTTGATGTACTGAATTAGCAGGTACCTTGACCCGTGACCTTGACCTATATTTCATGCTCCAGTGACTTTTACACATTTTACGTCAACCTTCCATTATCATTGGGCTGTATGTACGAAAAGTCAGTGCTGAAGATATAGCCATTAGAGGGAATGGGACTGGCCTGGAATATATGTGCCCCACTAGGCACTTTGTCTACATTTTTTTTCAACCCAGTTTTCCAAGTAAGCACTGCTAAGAATGAAATAAACTTATTTAATAACCACATTCTGATTGAGGCTCCTGTGACTTTTGCGCCAGCAGGTGCGATGACGCCTTCCGCGGAATTCTTGTGATAAATTAAACTTATTAAAAATTGATATTTACTTTTGGTCTCTGATTTTATGCCTGTTTTAGTGCTTTTTTGTTCATTTTTGGAATTTCACCCAATTGTTTTTATTTTGGGGGGTAAAAATACCCAATCAAAAAACTGAAAATAAAACTTTACCCAGTTAACTGAATTTTGAAGGGTAAAATACCCTATAATCTAAAAAATTATCTGTTGCTCTGAGTAATGAAGAACAGGACCAGACAGCGTATCACATACAAGAATGACAACTTCAGCTTTTTTTAATTTTTGGAGTTATCTCCCCTTCTTGCGTTTGAATTTGATTTCTTGTCTCTGCTCTGTAACACGAATACCCTTTGGAATATTTTGATGATACTTGGTACAAATGTAGAACAGGACGAGATGACATGTTATGTACAAGAATGACAACTCTGGTGGGATTCTGGGGGGACATTTGTTTTTTTTTTTTCTAAAAAAAACCTTTTCAAGTATGTTTTTAACTTTGTTCATTTTGTTTATACTATGAGGTATTAAATAAATATTATCCAAGAGAATGGAAATTTAGGCTGGACGTAATTATTTTTTTAACTCAGATTTATCATTTCAAGGGGTATGAAACCCACAGACCAAACATTTAAGTTTTTATAACCTGCCACAAGATAGTGGCGGGGTATTATGGTATCACACTGGCTGTCCGTCTGTCGTACATCCGTCTGTCATCTGTCTGTCCGACCGTATTTTCATTCCCAGACAATAAATTGAGTAGATGTCAATGGATTTTCACCAAACTTGGTGTATGCATTGATATTATGGAAATCTGGTTCGGGATTGTTAATGAGCAAATATCGTCCATTTTTGCCTGCGATGCGCCTGTATTTTCATTTCCGGATGATAACTTTACTAAGTATCAATGGATTTTCACCAAACTTGGTGTGTGCATCGATATTGAGGAGATCTGGTTTGGGATTGCTGAAGGGCAAATATTGTAAATTTTCAACAGAGTTATCTGCCCGCGACACGTCCATATTTTCATTTCTGGACAATAACTTCAAAAAATATCAATGGATTTTCACCAAACTTAGTGTGTGCATTGGCAGGGCTCCGGAAAACCGGAAAATAGCCATTTTGGACTGAAAAAAAAGAATTCTGGACCGGTTTCAAACACCCCAAAATGCTAATAATTCGGTCCAACAGGTTTGTGCCTTGAACCCCATTTTTCACCAACCAACCAATTTTACGAATCAATGATGTCTAAAAAATCACAAACGGTCAAGTATGCCCAAACTGACAACGTCCGCGCACCTTTTAAATGCGATATTATGGTAGTTAAAAGGCTCCAAACGGTCATTTGACATGTGTATTGGAGAGACAGATGAATAACAACAACCTACCGCAGCACAAATTAATTACATCATTATCCAAACATTGTCAAAAAATCAACTTTTCACTGTCCTTTGTGTGGTAAACAAGCGATTAACACGAATCATCAGTAACATTAGTCTGATAATTAATCCTTTTGTGTGACAAGTGTGAATACACTGAGACTGAAACATCAGGTGCAGTCGACCTATCCAAAAGATCAAAGGTCGCTTTAACTGAGAGTGATAAAAGAATGCAATGCTTGAACACACCCGTTTTCTTCCTCTTCTTTTTTGTTTTGATCAACACGGCTTGTCGGTCCCAGATTTGATAGATTAAATCCTAAACCGTGTACGTCCTGATTAGATGTCCCATACAACGGCGTTTCATCTGGGTCTTTTTGTTTGCTTCTTTTTTTTATTTATTTGTTGACGGCCGTAACATGCGAGTATAATTCAAGGTAGATTTCATGATAAAAATAAGTAATGCACCACTTGCGCTAGACAAAGATTGGTCAGTGCTTAAAATTTAAGCAGTCTGGTCAGATCTTGAAACATTGAAAACTGCAAAACTGCCTGTGGCGCAGGCTTTTTTTTTATTAGACCTGATTAGGTCCATGAAATTCGTTTCATTCTGTCTCTCATGTTTCCCACCGTCTTCACGCTTACACAAGAGGAAAACCCTGGGGAGGTGGAAATATAACAACAAACCCCCCCTCCCCCCCCCCCCCCCCCCTTTTTTTTTTTTTTTTCTTTCTTTCTTTTTACATACCTGACTGTATTTATTGATGATGCCAGCTTTGATCATGTTCGTTATACCCGGACTTTTGTCATATAATGGAGTTGAGGTATATTATTTAAAAGGAGTTATAGGACTGTCAATTGTCATAAGTTTTCATGACAGGTGATATTATATTGTTTTTGGAAATGGGCTCATTGATGACGTCATCGTCATCGGCTGGACTGATTCAGATTTCAGAATTTCCAGTGCCCTGATGCATTGGTATTGTGGAGATCTGCTTTGGGATTGCTAATGGGCAAATTTTGTCTATTTTTGACATAGTTATCTGCCTGCAATACATCTGTATTTTACTTTCAGGACAATAACTTGAGTACATCTCACTGGATTTTCACCAAATTTGATATGTGCATTTATATTGTGGAGATCTGCTTTGGGATTGCTTATTGGCAAATTTCGTCAATTTTTGACATAATATTAATAATAATTTCATGATAATGGCAGGGTATTATAGTTTCACGTTTTATTTCTATGACCTCCAGTAAACAATCAATATCTTTGCTATAGGTCTTTCAAATGCCGAAATAGTAGAAATAAATGGTATATAGCTAACTGAAGCTATAACAGAAAGGTTAAAGTGTTGATTTTTACGATTTTTATATATTTATTATGTTTCTAAAACTAGAATAGGTAGAAAATTGGATAATAACCACATTGTCCATAATCTACAGAAACGTACCGACAATTCTGGGATGTTTGCGTTATCAGTATAGTTTACAAAGCTACATTTTTCCTTGCCATGCATGAAGAAATGCTCGTAACGGTAAAGTCGCGGGAAAATGTGGCGGGAAACTGCTTTGAGAGGAAAAACAAACTTATGTTTGTTAAATTGAAAAGCTTTTCCTTTGAAATGCATACCAAATGCATACAAAATAGACGATGTTAAAAATGAAACTAAATTACCAAGCCTTTTTCTGCAAATTTAAGCAGAAAATAGAAAATTTAGCAAATAAAAAGACCCAGACTTTTTTTGAAGCATGTTTTGATCGCAACAGGTTGGGAAGTAAACATTTTACGGGAAGCTAAATAGAAAAATCCATGATCAGAATGTGCAGATATATTTCCTGTATAAATTTGCAGGTGCATATAACAGATCTTAATTGGTTTTAATTGATAAATGTTTCACTTAACAACAATTCCACTCAAAATTTGTGGGGTGGTCGGGTGGTGCGAAGGTGCTGTGTATCTTACATCACCGGGGCGTCCAACTGATATTGGCTTACAGTTGGGCAAGGCCTGCTATCCTTGTAGTGGGTAAGGGTAGAGGGGGAATGTTTTTATTTCTTCTGTTTCTTCACTTTCATTCCTGTTCCTCTTTCTTCCCTGTCCCTCTCTTTCATCTCCTCTACTCTCTCTTCTATCTCTTTTCTCCCTTTCTCTGGGAGACGACACAAAATGACCCTCAAGGGTTGACGTGTCGTTAAACCCCAACACAATCAATCCACTCAAAATTAAAAGATAACTGCAGACAGCGACAGACTTTTTGGGTGGGGTGGGGTATACCAAATTTAAATGTTAAGAATTGAAAAAGGATCCACTGGGAGGATTAGTTGAATTGTTTGCTAAAGGAACCAGAAAAAAAATATCTGCCCTCCTTGCAGCAATAATGGAAGAGTTCAACTATTGTTATGTTATTACAACTGAAATAAAAACGCTAAAAAACAAAAACAAAAAAAAAAGTTGGAAATTTATGAGGCACCAGCATGGATAGATGACCCTGTGAATCACCTGTAGGGATAGAACATCCTGTGAAGCACCAGCAGGGAAAAAACATCCTCTTGCATATCAGCAAGAAAAGAAGACCCTCTTGCATACCAGCAAGAAAAGAAGACCCTGTTGCACACCAGCAGGGAAAGAAGACCCTGTTGCACACCAGCAGGGAAAGAAGACCCTGTTGCACACCAGTAGGGAAAGAAGATCCTGATGCACACCAACAGGGAAAGAAGACCCTGTTGCACACCAGCAGGGAAAGAAGACCCTGTTGCACACCAGCAGGGAAAGAAGACCCTGATGCACACCAGCAGGGAAAGAAGACCCTATTGCACACCAGCAGGGAAAGAAGACCCTGTTGCACACCAGCAGGGAAAAAGACCCTGTTGGGCTTTACATAGGACATACATGTATAGCATAGATGGGAGGGGCAATATGCAATTGAAATACCTCTGCTCCCATCATTTCCTTACTTATTCAATGAAGATGAGTTTTGGCAAGTAAAAAGAATGACCATTGAGAGCAATAAATACAAACACAAAGACAAAAATAGCTGAAGTGTCTAGACCTTACAGTATATAATTGAAGTATCATAGCTTTAAGTTACAATCAAAATTTTATTCTGCGAGGGTTATCTTCCCTTGCCCCTATGCCGTATACATGTATAAAATCATGATATTGTTGAACACTTTCTCTTCAGAAATCAGTTGGCCAATTTCCACAAGTTTCATGTCAATCCTACTATTTAAACTTGTTTGAGAGTTTGTTCAAATGGTCAGGCTCCATTGACTGTCATGCCCATATATGGTAAAATAATGATAATAATAATAAGAAGAAAAAGACATTCTTTTTCTTCAAAACCAAGAACTGCTCAAATAATGATCCTTTCATGTGTTGGAATTTCAGGATAGGAAAAATGTCAGTCACACGAATCACCGAAATACCGGAATACTACCGAAATACCGGAATACCCGTGAAAAATATAGGTATACCTGTGAAAGACACCTATTAAAGACACCAATATTGGCTTTAATTAATTAAGTAAATAATATTGTCAACACTTGGTGCTGGCGGGTATCGAATTACCACTATCTGGGCTAATTCAGCAAACGACAAAAAAGAAAAATAAAAAAAAAATCGTTATTTGTTTTATTACCAAGAAAACAGGATTTGACATTTCATGCAATGGAGACAATTTGCATGAAATGCAAATCCTGTTTTCTTGGAAGAATGAGAAAAATATTTCAAAATGTCGTCTGTTGAAAACTTTACCCAGAATGTTAAGCGTTTTGGTTTGCGCAAACAAATCGCGCATGGGTCTGTGCCTCGAGGTCTGTGCATGGCAAAACCTACAATAATTTGTACGAAGAGACGAATCAGCCTGCACACTCTGCATCTGCACATCCGTAGTCTGATCAGAGCCTTCGCTAATCGTATGTACCCCCTACAATCTATGGGTTTAACAAAACGTCTTGTGCGACGAGCGAAGACCGGGACAATCTGCGCAACTGCATATTCTGATCAGAGCATTCGCTGATCATATTTACCTTCGATAGTCGGGCTGTCCAAAGCCGGATAAACGTTTTGTCGTCAGGTTCATTAAGCCTTTCATATGGGACTTTAAACCAAGGTCCACATTTCCCTATGACCTAGCTGTTACTGGTACGTAAAAACTCGCTCACTCATTTGAATTGTCATTAGCCTCTATTGCCCCTTGTGTGCGTAAAGTGTGTTTTTGTGTGACAGACACCTTTTTCACATGGGCTGTCTTATTGATTCAATGCCTCTTTGATAGTAGAAGTGCCCCTTTAAGTAAATTTATATTGACACGTGCAGTTACTTCACGCGAGTGAGAATTTCCCGGTCTTTTACCCTAGTACGTCACTTATATTGAGCGCGTGCGGTTGTTGCATGGGAAAAGGCAGTTACAGGAATACCAAATATAAATATGTAATTTGTAGAGTGGGGCCAGATGTTTGATTCTCTTTGTGATTTTTTTGGTTTTCATGTGTTTGTTTTGTTTTCTACGGCATATTAAGTAAAAATGACCATGCCGGACCCACTTATGTGGCCGGAGTAGACTAAGAATCCGGTACTGTTTCATATGGAGCTTTGTTGAGGCCCATGCTATGTGCTTGAACAGTGAATGAGGCTACCGGGGTTTTCTTTGGACCTAGGGAGCACCCAAATATAATCAGGGAACAAGGCAGCATTGGTTAATATTTTAAGAAAACAAGGGAACTGACCTAATTTTGTGGATCGGAATGCGGAAATTTGGAAAATACTTTTGAGATAATAAGACCTTTGCGACCAGCGCAGACTCAGATCAACCTGTGCATCCACATGAGCGTGGACAATATAACCTTCATGCAGACTGTATTATATGATGGAAAAAATATATAAATAAATAAATTTATTTATTAACAATATATCTAAATAAATTTATTAAATAAATAAATAAAAAAAAAGGGACAGGTATTTAGTCAAATTACTTGGAGGAATTTCGCATAACTTGGTGAGAAATTTTGTCTCCGAGTACAATATTACGATTCCGAGTAACTTCGCACAACTTTGCATAACATACGTTAACATACCTTGCGCGGACTTGTGTGTGTTGTCCGCCGAATATTACGTTTACTCGGTTTGATGCCAAGTGTTTTTGGGAAGTCCGCAAAACGCCGATATTCGGGGTAAAGAGTTTTTTTTTGTTTTTTTTTTCGGTTCTTTTACCTGAGCTGTACTGTATGTACTTTTTGTTTGAAGTGTAGGTAATTCAGGTTTTTCACGGGTATTCTGGTTGTATTCTGGCTCTGATTTAGCGGATTGTCAACAATGTTTTCAAATAAAAAAAAAAACAAAAAAAAACACTTCAAAGACAATTTGCAAATTTTTTGAGGTTAAAGTATTATCCCTTTTCCATTAGGTTGACTTAATATTACTTAATTGCCGGCCTCAGTGGCTCAGTTGGATGCGCCGTCCGACTGGAGACCAGGAGGTCGCGGGTTCAACCCCCGCCGAGGTCGGCAACATTCTTTCGAGGAGATTGATCATGAAATATTTTCTACGGTCTTTCTCTCCCTTCCGCTGATTCAAGAAGGGCAGTTGTCAGTTTCTGGCGAAAGAATGTGCACAGTACTGGTTAACCGCTTAGAGGACTAAGCCTGCCCAGTAAATGTGTGGTTAGGTAAACTGACCGCGCTCGACATGACCCCATTGGGTTGACTGGGCCGTAAAACCTCAACACAAACAAACAATATTACTTAATTAATCAATTAAAGGCAATATTGATGTCTTTAATAGGTGTCTTTCACAGGTATACCTATATTTTTCATGGGTATTCTGGTATTTTGGTAGTATTCCGGTATTTCGGTGATTCGTGTGACCCAGTAATGTTGCATAACATCTGCATACAATGATTTACTTACCCTTTGGTTCTTCTGAGTCCAAGGGACTCACATGATTGATATCTAATGAGTCCCAGGATAAAATCAAGAGTCCTTTACATATTTTTATGCTCCCCGAAGAATTTCGGGGGAGCATATAGTCGCCGCTTCGTCCGTGCGTCCGTGCGTCTGTACGTCCGTGTGTCCGTGCGTCCGTGCGTCCGTCCCGCTCTTGTCCACGCAAATTCTCGGAAACTGCTTGTCGGATTTCAATGAAACTTCATGGGAATATTAAGTATCAAAGGTGGATGCGCATATCACCTGCGTGTTCTGGTTCGATGATTTTTCCAAGAGTTATTGCCCTTTGATGAGTTCTGCATGAATATATAGGGTACTGTTCGTGTCCACGCGAATTCTCGGAAACTACTAGTCGGATTTCATTGAAACTTCATGGGAATATTAAGTATGGAAGGTGGATGTGCATATCACCTGCGTGTTCTGGTTCGATGATTTTTCCAAGAGTTATTGCCCTTTGATGAGTTCTGCATGAATATATAGGGTACTGTTCGTGTCCACGCAAATTCTTAGCAAATACTGGCAGAAATTCAACGAAATTTTAATGGAATCTTAAGCAGCAATAGGGGATGCGCATATTGTTCAATCTTTCTGGTTAGATGATTTGTCACAGAGTCATGCTACTTTGTTTAAAGCTGCAGTGTAAGGTCACTGGCTATTTTTAGAAAAGAATTTGTCAACACTCTAGTGCCTACATTTATTGATGGATTTTGATATAACTTCAAACAAATGTTGGGTATGATAATATCTTGAGCATGTTTGACATTCAGGGTCCTGGGCTCAAGGTCAAGGTCACTGTGGCTATTTTTAGAAAAACTTTGTTTTTGCTCTAGTGCCTAGATTTATTGATGGATTTTAATATAATTTCACAAAAATGTTGAGTATGATAACATCTCAAGCAATTTCAATTTCCAGTGTCCTGGGCTCAATGTCAAGGTCACTGCAGCTTTTAAATATCTTGAGCATGTTCGACATTCACCTGCGTGTTCTGGTTCGATGATTTTTCCAAGAGTTATTGCCCTTTGATGAGTTCTGCATGAATATATAGGGTACTGTTCGTGTCCACGCAAATTCTTAGCAAATACTGGCAGAAATTCAACGAAATTTTAATGGAATCTTAAGCAGCAATAGGGGATGCGCATATTGTTCAATCTTTCTGGTTAGATGATTTGTCACAGAGTCATGCTACTTTGTTTAAAGCTGCAGTGTAAGGTCACTGGCTATTTTTAGAAAAGAATTTGTCAACACTCTAGTGCCTACATTTATTGATGGATTTTGATATAACTTCAAACAAATGTTGGGTATGATAATATCTTGAGCATGTTTGACATTCAGGGTCCTGGGCTCAAGGTCAAGGTCACTGTGGCTATTTTTAGAAAAACTTTGTTTTTGCTCTAGTGCCTAGATTTATTCCTTTCATTTATTCCAACTTTTATGTTGCTGATGTTTGTATGACAGTGCCTTCAGGCAAGCTTATCTGTCCACCAACAGGTTTTGTGATACTCCATTTTGAAGTACAGTGAGTATACACAGTATACCGCTCTTTATCTAGGATAATGTTTCCTGTTCCGACTATTGCATGTTCGGGGAGCATCCATCGGTTTCACCGATATTCTTGTTTAGCAGTTTTCTGTTGTATTTTGTGAGTTTTGGGACTCACATGTATAAATTTTGTGAGTCCCAGAGACAAGGTTGTGAATATATGAAGCGGGACTCACAGGTAAAAAAATCACTGCTGCATATCTGCAGTGGCTATTCCACTCAGGTTAGCGAGCTGTGGCCCATGGTCTCCTTGTAATTAAAATAAGACTGCCTTTCTTGTACTTAAAATTGCTGTGAAGACATTTAATTCCAATAGGGATACAGCTTATTTATATATATTAGGCACTGCTACATAAATTATTTCAAAACGAGGCTTTGGTAATGTGATTAGATGAACAGAGGGAAATACAATGTAATGCCAGAATAGAAAAGTTAACCCTTCTCCTGCTGAATAAATTAAGATATCGTGCCCACTTCTAATTTTCAGCCAATCAGATTACTTGATCTGGATTGTTGCTATAAATTAACATACTTAATGGCAAGAAGCCAACTGATCTGAATCTACACTGTTTGCAAAAGCAGGGTATATCCGGGCTCAGCAGGACAAGGGTTAATTAAGAGGAACCTTAAACATTAAGCCAATCGTAGCAGATAATAATCTAAAACTGATTTTATTTTGTAGAGAAAATAAGACGACATTTTTTATTTATGAAAATGTCAAGCTTTAATTTCTGACGAAGAAAAACAACAAAGTTTAAGTGTCGTCTGCTGTAGTTGTGATTAACACTTCAAGGTTTAACCTCTTTAAAACAACAATCCCCTAGATCTTATTAAAGGACTTCATCACTCCATTTAAGGGATTCCCTGCAACCCTCATTTGAAAACCCTGAAACCAATTCTTTCTTCATTGTATTTCAGACAGCAAGTGTGACAAGATACAGTATACTGAGATCCTCACGATTGTTAGCCACAGAGGCCTATGTAGACGCGGACGGATTGATAGATCAAGAAGAAGACAGGAGATATGAAAAATGTGAGTTCCTACATAGATCCAGATAAGGGGCTTTTTTTTAGCTCACCTGAATGGATCAGGATGAGCTATTGTGATTACTCACCGTTCGTCCTTTGTCCTTCACACCTTTGAACAACCTCTCCTCTGAAACCCCTGGTTCAAGTTTCTTCAAACTTCATGTGGAGCCTTCTGATAAAGGGGATTTGAAAATTTGTACAAATGGTCAGGGCCCTTTAAGTAAGGTGGCCGCCATGCCCATATATAGTAAATACACTTAAAAATCTTCTTCTCCAGAACCAAGACAGCTTTGAGCCTGAATCTTGTTATATAGCATGGGGGACTCAAGGTCTACCAAGTTTGTTCAAATGATGACCGTAGGTTGGCCTTTTTAAGGCAAGGTCAAATTTATGTCCCTATGCATTTGTATGGGGAAAATATTGAAAAGTCAGCTTCTTAAGATGTATTAAAGACTTATGGCTGAAACTTACAGTGTATGATCAAAGTAGCAAACCCTCTTAGTTACAATCAAAATTTTGTCCCTGAGGTTATCTGCCCTTGCCCCTTGGCTATATACATGTATAAAATCTCGTAATCTTTAAACTTTTTCTCTGAAACAGCTTGACCAATTTTCACCAGATTTCACATTGGGCTTTCTGTTAAAGGGATATCAATTTATTCAAATCGTTCTGCATCATTAAACAAGATGGCTGCCATGCCCATATATGGTAAAAAACACTTAAAATCTTCTCCAGAACCAAGTAAGTTTCAAGGCTGAATCTTGTTATATACCATCAGGGACTCAAGGTCTACCGTTTGTTCAAATGATAACCCTAGGTTGACATTTGACCTGTTTACGGCATGGTCAAATTTGCGTCCCTATGCATTTGTATGTAGAAAATATTGACAATTCAGTTTCTCAAAATATATTGAAGACTTTTGGCTGAATCAATATATGATCAAAGTATCAAACCCTTTCAGTTACAACCAAACTTTTATCCCTGGTGTCAGATAATATTTTGATCCGCGGGTCAGAAAATGGCTATAGTATTTTGACCTGCCACTAGGTCATATTTACATCCCTGGAAAATGTTGAAAAATCATTTTCTGAAAATGTACCAAAGACTTAATGGCTGAAATTTGCAGCAATGATTAAAGTAGAAAAACTTTTTAGTTACAACTAAAATCAAAATTTTGTCCTCGGGTAGTTATACACCCTTGCCCCTTGGCTATATACATGTTTAAAATCAAGTTATCTTTAAACGTCTTCTTTGAAACCACTTGACCAGTTTTCACCAGATTTCAAATGGAGCTGTCTGCCAAAGTGATATTGACAGTTTGTTCAAGTGGTTAAACACTTGAACAAGATGCCCACCATCATGACCATATATGGTAAAAGAAGAACAAACAAAAAAACAAAACAAAACAAAAAAAAAAACAAAAAAAAAAAACGCTTAAAAATCTTCTTCTCCAGAAACAAGAGAACTTTGAGACTGTATCTTGGTATATAACATTTGGGGCTCAAGATCTACCAAGTTTGTTCAGATGATGATCTAAGGATGACCTTTGACCTTTTTATGACAAGTGCAAAGCTGCGTTCCCATTCAAAAAGGTTGTAAAATCATTTTCTAAAAATGTATTAAAGATACAATGTATGATTAAAGTAGTAAAACTTGTTTGTTACGATCAAAGTTTTATCAGGGGGGGTATCTGCCCTTTTCCTCTATGTACATGTATAAAATCATATAAGTCTTTAAATGTCTTCTGCGAAACCACTTTCCAATTTTCATCAGATTTCACATGGGGTCTTCTGTCAAGTAGTACTAACAATTTGTTCAAATAGTTTTGCACTACTGATGGCTGATATGCCCATATATGGTAAAAACACTTAAAAATTTTCTTCTTCAGAACCAAGAAAGCTTTGAGGCTGAATCTTGGTATATAGCATCGGGGACACAAGGTCTACCAAGTTTGTTCAAATAATGATCCTAAGATGATCTTTTGACTTTTTACGGCACTGTCAAATTTCTGTCCCTAGTTACTGTGGCAATACCGGAAGAATGTTGCATGGCATCTGCAGATATGCAATGACTGTTTTACTCAGGTGAGCAAATTGCAGCCCATGGGCCTCTTGTTAGCACAATGTATTGATATTTTTTTTAATTCTCTACAAAAGTGTGTGGTAGTTATTCATTAGAAGCACCTCACTAGCTCTTCTTATGAGTACTAACAAGGTACGCTTTTTGGTTGAGAAGAAAGAAAAAATATCTAGTTAACGGTGCTCTTTGTTCTTATTACTCCAACCTAGAGTAACTCCTTACTGCATCTCAGAGGACCATTCAAAGAGGAATATTTGTTGATAATTCAGAGATACGGTAAATGACCGAAAGGCCAATTGACTCCAAACTTGGTAGGAAGCATCAGGGTGACTTGTAGATAAAAAAAAGAGCTTAAATCCTTCCAGTCAGAAATCCATTATGGTACTATAGCCACTATCTTGGAAATCAATTTTGCACTTCTTCTCCTAAACCGAAAGGCCAATTTATCTAGTAATCAGGTGAGCGACACAGGGCCAGCTTGGCTTTGTTGTTTCCATAAAGTATTCTTCTGAAACATTCTTTTCTATCCATCCATTTATCTACCCATCCATCTTAATTGACATTAATCATTGGTCATTATCATTTATTATCGCACCTGCTTGTAGCAGGGTGCGATATAGGCGTCCGATTTTCTGTCCGTCCGTCTGTCAACATTTATGTCGATGTTCGACATTTATGTCAAAGTTAGTATTCTAATCAACTACAAGACTAAACAACCATCAAACCTTGCATGAAGCATCTCCCTGACCTCCTGCCTTTGCAACATAGGCGTCCACTTTTCCATATGTCTGTCCATTCGTCCGTCCGTCTGTCAACATTTATGTCGAAGTTCGACATTTATGTCAAAGTTAGTATTTTAATCAACTAAAAGACTAAACAGCCATCAAACCTTGCATGAAACATCTCCCTGACCTCCCGACTTTGCCACACAGGTGCCCACTTTTCCATTCGTCTGTCTGTTTGTCTGTCCGTCTGTCTGTCTCTTAACAGTTCTGTTATGTCGAAGTTCGACATTTATGTCAAAGTTAGTATTCTAATCAACTACAAGACTAAACAACCATCAAACCTTGTATGAAATATCTCCCTGACCTCCTGACTTTGCGACATAGGTGCCCGCTTTTCCATTCGTCTGTCCGTTTGTCCGTCCGTCTGTCTCTTAACGGTTCTGTTATGTTGAAGTTCGACATTTACGTCAAAGTTAGTATTCTAATCAACTACAATTCTACAACAACCATCTTTCCTTGCATGACACATCTCCCTGACCTCCTGACTTGGCAGATATGTTGACCCAGTGACCTTGACCTATATTTTGCGCTCCATTGACTTGGACACAATTTACGTTGACATTCCAGATCTTCTCAACTATAAGGCATACAACCATCAAACCTTGCAAAATGCAACTACCAAACCTTGCATAGTGCTTCTTCTAGATGTACAGACTTGGCAGGTACCTTGACCCGGTGACCTTGACCTATATTTTGCGCTCCAGTGACTTTGACATAATTTGCGTCGACATTCGATATCTCCTCAACTATAAGGCCTACAACCATCAAACCTTGCAAAGTGCTTCTCCTCAATGTACTGACTTAGCAGATACCTTGACCTGGTGACCTTGACCTATATTTTGCCTGCAGTGACTTTGACATAATTTACATCAACGTTCCAGATCTCCTTAAGTGTAAGACCTCTAGCCACCAAACCTTGCATAGTGCTTCTCCTATATGTACTGACTTGGCAGGTATCTTGACCCGGTCACCTTGACCTATATTTTGAGCTCCAGTGCCTTTTACATATTTTACGTCAACGTTCAATATCTCCTCAACTATAAGGCCTACAACCATCAAACCTTGCATAGTGCTTCTCCTCAATGTACGGACTCTGCAGGTACCTTGACTGGGTGACCTTGACCTATATTTCATGCTCCATTGACTTTTACACCTTTTAGGTCACCCTTCCATATGTCCTCAACTGTAAGGCCTTCAACCACCAAACCTTATATCTTCTCGATGAACTGACTCGACAGGTACCTTGACCTGGTGACCTTGACCTATATTGTGCACTCCAGTGACTTTGACACATTTTATATTGATGTTCGGTATCTCCTCAAATATAAGACCTACAACCACTAAACCTTGCAAAGTGCTTCACCTCATTGCCCTGGCTTGGCAGGTACCTTGACCCAGTGACCTTGACCTATATTTGACACATTTTACGTTTATGTTTGATAACTCCTCAACTATAAGGCCTACAACCACCATACCTTGCATTGTGCTTCTCCTTGATGTACTGAATTAGCAGGTACCTTGACCCGTGACCTTGACCTATATTTCATGCTCCAGTGACTTTTACACATTTTACGTCAACATTCCATTATCATTGGGCTGTATGATACGAAAAGTCAGTGTTGAAGATATAGCCATTAGAGGGAATGGGACTGGCCTGGAATATATGTGTCCCACTAGGCACTTTGTCTACATTTTTTTCAACCCAGTTTTCCAAGTAAGCACTGCTAAGAATGAAATAAACTTATTTAATAACCACATTCTGATTGAGGCTCCTGTGACTTTTGCGCCAGCAGGTGCGATGACGCCTTCCGCGGAATTCTTGTGATTAATTTAGTGTCCAGGATCAATTGTCGCATAATACTGCTGCGACTCATCACTCACTTCCAAATAAAAGATAGCATTGCAGTTAACAGGGGTGTTATCGTACTGTACATTTAGCTTTTTTAGCTCACCTGAGCATGAAGTGCTCATGGTGAGCTATTGTGGTCAGTCAATGTCCATCGTGCACCGTCCGTCGTATGGCGTCAACAATTGCTATAAAAGCCTACACCCCTGGGCCAATTGACTTGATACTTTGTAGGAAGCATGGGGGTGACCTGTAGATTAAAAATAGCTAAAATCGTTCCGATCAGAAATCCAAGATGGCTGCCATGGCCGCCATCTTGAAAATCTATTTTTCTCTTCTTCTCCTGAACCGAAAGGCCAATTGACTCCAAACTTGCTAGGAAGCATTGGCACAGGTAGGAAACTTCATAATCGGAGCCAATGGCTCTGATAAGCAAATGTTGTGTGCGTCTTCAAAAATAGCTAAAATCGTTCCGATCGGAAATCCAAGATGGCCACCATGGCAGCCATCTTGAAAACCTATTTTTCGCTTCTTCTCCTGAACTGAAAGGCCAATTGACTCAAAACTTGGTAGGAAGCATCTGGGTGACTTGAAGATCAAAAATAGCTAAAATCGTGCCAATCAGAAATCCAAGAAGGCCGCCATCTTGAAAATCTATTTTTCGCGTCTTCTGAACCAAAAGGCCAATTGAGTCCAAACTTGCTAGGAACCATCGGGGTGACTTGTAGATCAAAAATAGCTAAAATCTTGCCGATCGGAAATCCACTTTTTCTCCTAAACCCAAAAGCCAATTGACTCCAAACATGGTAGGAAGCATTGGGGTGACTTATAGATAAAAAATAGTTAAAATTGTTCTGATAGGAAATCCAAGATGGCCGCCATGGCAGCCATCTTGAAAATCTATTTTTTGCCTCCTCTCCTGAACCGAAAGGCCAATTGACTCAAAACTTGCTAGGAAGCATCAGGGTGACTTGTAGATCAAAAATGACTAAAATTGTGCCGATCGTAAATCCAAGCTGGCCGCCATGGCTGCCCTCTTGAAAATCTATTTTTTGCTTCTTCTACTGAGCCGAAAGGCCAATTGACTCCAAACTTGGTAGGAAGCATCAGGATGACTTGTAGATCAAAAATAGCTAAAATCATGCTGATCGAAAGTCCAAGATGGCCGCCATGGTGGCCATCTTGAAAATCTTTTTTTTCACTTCTCCTTAAACCCAAACGCCAGTCGACTTGAAACTTGGTAGGAAGAATCGGGGTGACTTATAGATTAAAAATGGCTAAAATCGTTCCGATTGGAAATCTAGGATGGTTGCCGTGGCGGCCATCTTGAAAATTTATTTTTCACTTCTTCTCCTGAACTGAAAGGCTTATTGACATTGGTAGGAAGCATCAGGGTGACCTGTAGATCAAAAATAGCTAAAATCATCCCTATCAGAAATCCAAGATGGCCACCATCTTGAAAATCTATTTTTCGCTTCTTCTCCTAAACTGAACGGCTGTTTGACTCGAAACTTAGTAGGAAGCATTTGGGTGACTTCTAGATTTAAATTGTTTGGATCGGAAATCCAAGATGGCCATCATGGCGGCCATCTTGAAACTCTTTTTGTCACTTATTTTCCTGAACCAAAGGGCCAGTTGATTTGAAAATTCGTAGGAAGCATCAGGATGACTTGTTGATATAAAAATAGCTAAAATCGTTCAGATTGGAAATCCAATATGGCAGCCATCTTGAAAATCTATTTTTCCCTTCTTCTTCTGAACTGAAAGTCCATTTGACTCGAAACTTGGTAGGAAGCATCGGGGTGACTTGTAGATCAAAAATAGCTCAAATTGTTGCCATAGGAAATCCCAAATTGCGGCTATAGCAGCCATCTTTAAAATCTGTTTTGAACTTTTTCTCCTGAACTGAAAGGGCAATCGACTCAAAGTTCATTGGAAGTATCGAGGTGACTTGTTGATCAACAGTATCTAAAATCATTCTGATTGGAAATCCAAGATGGCTACCATCTTGTTTATGTTTATTATATTTCCCTGCCACTGTGCTGTTTACATGTATAAAATCATGATTCTTCAGAAACCAATTAGGCAATTGCCATCAAATTTCACATTGATCCTGCTGTTGAAACGTGATTGAGAGCTTGTTCAAATGATCATGCTCCATTGACTGTCATGCCATATATAATATTCTCCTTCAAAATTAGGATGATCTTTTCATTAGTTGCGATGACAGGATTGGAAAAATGTTGCATAACATCTGCATATCTGCAGTGGCTATACTCAAGTGAGCGACCCGTGGTCCGTGGGCCTCTTGTTTGAATTTTAATTCTATTTATATATTTATTGCTGTTATAGGACTTGCCAGCCTCAGTGGCTCAGTTGGATGTGCATCTGACTGGTAACCAGGATGTTGCAGGTTCAATCCCTGCTGGGTCGGCAACATTTTTCCGTGGAGATTTGATCATGAAATATTTTCTACGCTTATTCTCTTCCTTCCGCTAATATAAGAAGGGCTGTTGTCAGTTTCTGTTGAAAGAATGTGCACAATACTGGTTAATTGCTTAGAGGACTAAGCCTACCCAGTAAAAGTGTGGTTAGGTAAACTGACCTCACTCGATATGACCCCATTGGGTTGACTTGGCCGTAAAACCTCAACAAAAACAAACTGGGTAAGCATAACTATTAAATTTCCACAATTGCTGTAGATCACTGTATTAGATCTGTGCTAGCTAAATGAGCCATCCATTCCAGCTCCGCCACACTATAGTCTCAGTCAATGAAGGGGTGGCGGGTGGTGCGAAGGTGTCATGTATCTTATGTCATCGGGGCATCCACCTGATATTGGCTTATAGTTAGGCAAGGCCTGCTGTTCTTATAGCAGGTAAGGGTAGAGGGCGTATGTTTTTATTTCTTCTGTTTCTACACTTTCATTCCTGTTCCTCTTTCTTCCCTGTCCCTCTTTTTCATCTCCTCTGCTGTCTTTTCTATCTCTTTTCTTGCTTTTTACTCCAAGGTCTGCAGCGGATCTGCAATGTCAGGCCGCAAGACGTTGTCACAACCAGGTCCAATGAGCTACTTGCTCGGCTTGGCATGGAGGATCTGGACCTCATTCTGAAGTAAGAAGGCTCCGCTAGTATGGACATGTGGAACGCTCTAATGGTGCAGTCAAGACAGCCTTTCACATACAGGTTGAGGGAAAGCATGGGCCTGGGAGGCCCAGATGACATGGAAGCAGCTGACAGAGAGGGATTGCAGAGAGTGGAAGCTCTTGGCTATCAACCCTCATGATAGAAATATGTGGAGATCTGGTGTGAGATCTGCCATGCATGCAAGCCAGCTATCTGGAAGGGGCCCACTGATGTAGATGTTGCCCCTGTATCTGCATGTTAATCAAAAATCCGATTATGATTATTATGATATTACTGGGAGTCAACACAAAATGACCCACAAGGGTCAATATACACAATTCAATATACAATATTCTGATATTTTTTGCTGAAAAAATGTGAGTAGCTTTTGCAGTGCAAAAGCTACTCACATTTTTTCAGCAAAAAATTTAAGCATATTTGCTTATCACTCGATGTAAGTTTTAAGGAATCGTTAACTAAAGACGTCATTAGTTTTGAACAACTGGGCCCTGATATTTATTACAGTTGATTACAGACATTTTGGACTATGGTTATGGCATGATTTGGGGACAGGATCGAATGAAAAACAGACAAAGCATTTTGTGTTTAAATATAGTGCAGCTATCTACCAAATGAAACAACTTTTTATGGGCCGAGTTGATTTGGGGCAGAGTTTGTAGGGGCCAAGTTGGTAAGGGACTGAGTTTGCAAGAGGCCAAGTTTGTTAGGGGCCGAGATCTCATGGAATCTTTGATTTTAACTTCATAATACATTAACCTATAGATAATGTGCTATTCTCTTCTGTTTTCACACCTTCCACAGAAAAAAACGACCTTTCAGTCGTTAATTAAAGTCTTAAACCAGAAGGTCCCTTAGGCAGTTACCTGTGTGACGTAACTCTTCCCGCTCAATTGACCACGTGTCAGTTTCTTTTCTGTGGACAAAGAAATTCAACAAGGATTATTTACCTGTGATAGAAATTTGGATTATTTCTTTCCTCACGGATAAATTTCTGTATCCTTGTGTTTCTTTTGTTTATTTATCACTCCTTTCACTTTCTGTGTTATTATTTAAAATTTTCAATTTTCGATTTCATGTATTTTTTGACTGGTCTTTTTCCACATGCGTTTTCGCGACTCTCGCTATTCGGCACAACGCTCGTGCGCGATCGGTTCGATAGTCGTGTTTATATATGCAGAATATTTTTGTTCTTTTCGTTCCAGGTTATTCAGCAATTACGATATGTTTTTCCTGGACTTTTGTTTGCAGAGATCTTCAGTTGGCTAAAGATTCTCATGGTGGAGAAGCTGATTGTAAAGAACTTGTCAACCCTTGATGGGTTATAAGACAATTCTTTACTGATGGGAGCCCCACCCCATATGGCTATACTGCCGGGGTAAGACCCATCAAGGTGGCATCTTTGGGTACTTAGTATCCGATAAAGTCTAAGTCCACCAGTCACCAGTCATCCAGTCACCAGTCACCAGTCAACCAGGCACCAGTCAATCAGCTTCACCAGTCACCAGTCAATCAGGTGCCAGTCAACCAGGCACCAGTCACCAGTCATCCAGGTGCCAGTCACCAGTCACCAGTCACCCAGTCACCAGTCACCGATCAACCAGGCACCAGTCAACTAGTCTCCAGTCAATAATTTAATTATTTTCTGGAAAGACTTAGTTTTTGACATATTTCACCGGACAAAATAGTCACGTATACTAACTTCCGGTCATTATGTCTAATTATTAAAAAAAATTTTTCACTGGGCAAAGTATCAGTAATATTTCTGATACTTATACCCGGTCATATTATTATATTATTTCTGATTTTTCACCAGGCAAACTTTTACAGAAAGTGTCTGGTCAATTTTTGCCTAATAATTAATTATCTTCGGGAAAAAGTTTCGAATACTTGTGCCCGCTCAGTTTTCATATATAATCTCCCTTTTTCATCGGACTAGAGTTACGAATACTACTATCCGATCAATTTGTCAAATTACTTGTAACTTTCCCGGGCAACAGTTACGAATACTAGTGTCCGGTCATTGTGTCGGGTAACTAGTGTCAAAATAATGATCACTAATTCCCGAACAATCTATTATCGTTCATAGAGCTCCATTCACCTTTAAGTCAATGGATATAGGTTATTAAGTGAAATACATAATAACTTTTTATACAAAAAATTCTGTACAGTCTTTCCCGAATCAGACTAGAATCTTTAATATTCCATTGACTTATTATAGGTGTGTAATTCCATTAATATTTTAAATTAACTTATGTTTTATCTCTTTTATCTGCTAGAAAGAGTTAAACTTCCGACTATAACAAAATTCTTACCGGGCAGCAGTTCGTAGACTAGTGCCAGGTCATTCAAATTATGTTTTATCTCTTTAATTTGCTAGAAAGCGGTTAAATTCCGGCTCTAACGAAAATTTCATCGGGAGGCACTTCGTAGAGTAGTGCCAGGTCATTCTAACGAAATTCCACCGGGCAGTAGTTTCGTAGACTTTGTGTCGGATTACTAGTGTCCGAGTAGTAGTCACTAGTACTCGCTCAACATATATTTATTTAATAACCACTATAGACATGTATAGTCTTGGATTATAGGTTATTGAATGACAGCGATGGGTTCTAATACCTAGTAGCCATTTATATTGTTGAATTCTGTCCAGTCACTTTTGAACTTGACTTAAATTCTATATATATATTTATTATTGAAAATGAATTAAGAATTATCGGTTACGATCAAATTCGCAATTCATTCACTAAGTGTAGAAGATACTTCCAGCTATAATTATATCTCTTTTATTCGCTACAAAGAGATTAACTTCTTACATATTCACCTTATTCGGCTCTAGGGCAAAGGTGAACTATAAAACTATCGTTATTTATAAGAAGAAAAATATACACGAAATATAAAAAAATTTCTTCTTTCCTCCCCTGTTTTTCTTCTACATGCTTCGATATGTAATCAGCATGTAATCTAAGGAGTAAATTGACAAGAAAGTAGCAATCGATCTTTTCTACTTTCTATTAATTTTTCATTCTTAAGGTATCGGAAATTTACACCAACCAGATAAATAAATTAACAGTTTATTTATTTATTCGCTACCTCTCTAGATTACTACGATTTAAAATTCTAGTTGAGGTACATATTTTCCTTTTGCCTTTTCTACATGGAAAATAGTTGATCCGATAAGCTATTATTCTATTTTATACTATCTTTTGATTGATTATATAAGAGTCTAGGTCAGTCGTGCTCTGTCTAAACTCTGCTATAAAATAATAAAGAAGAAAAAAATCTTGTATTTAGGCATAGATATAATTCGATACGTTCTTTACTTTGCCTGTTTTATTTTTTCTTCTGGATCATTTAAGACTACGATAGCAATATACCAGATATTTTTGCCTCAGTAAGAATCTATTACGCCGAAGATTCTTCATATTGGAATAATAATTTTATTATGATTATAATTTCTAGACCCAATTAATCCTCGTATATTATAGGTTTACTTTATCTTATTGAGGAATAGTTTTGCTTTGACTAGCTCTATACCTCTAATATTTTATTTATAACTAGAGTCCATGTCAATCAAAATTTTCTTGCACTTTGGTATTGACAATGGATACATATTTAGTAAAGGCATTAATTATTCAGTACGTGACAGATTATTATTGCCTAAATTAGATATTATATACAATACTTTCCTTTTGATATTTTGTTTTATTGACTTTGTAACTATTCAGAAACTGCCAAAGTCAATCATTTCCTTCCTCTAAACTTACCGAAGCTCTAGATTATGTTGATATATATTTTTGATATATGCTTAGAGGTTAATTAACGAGAGTTTACCTCATAATAGCAGATATTATTATATTTATATTAATCAATCTATAGTCTAGGCTTAGACAAAAGGGAAAACATCCTTAATTACGAGCCGGTAAAGAATTAAGACACTCTTAATTATCTCTTTACCCCTCCTTTATGTTTACATTCGTTAAAGGGATCATAGTAATTCTCGCTAAGAGTTCAAGTTCAGTTTGCGAATAATGCAAAGATTAATATCTTGATTTCCAGTCCGCATCAAAAATGGTCTATATATATAGATAAATATCTTTTCCGAAACTGGATATTTATTTATTTTTCCACACAATAAGTCATTTCAAGACGTCGATGATTTTGAAATGCACTGCTTCAATTTATAATATAAAATATGTTTATATTAACTTCACAACTTAGTAAGTGCTGCACCTATGTTCCTGGTCAGATCTTACTTTCGTGATACGTTTTTGAACATACTGAAAGTTTTCTCCGATTATACATTCGGTAAATAAACTTACGAGTAGTATTTATGCTTTTAAACATTCAGATTATTTGATAATTGTTGGAGATAATATATTATTCCGATATTTATATATCTATCTTCATTATTTTTCTTTCTCATCTTACTTTTAAATTAGATTGACCTTCTGGCTACGTTCCAGGTTTAAATCTAGCTAACATTGTGGAACAGTCACTTTTTTATTTCCTAAACAATATTTTAACATTTTTCTCAGTATTCAGAGCATAACGACTTCATGAATACTTGGAAATAATTCAATTCTACGCTTGTTAAACTAAGCCGAAAACAAGCCCTAGTTTTTTAGAATGGATATTATCCTTCGATTCAGTTCATGGAGATACATCCTTTTAGATCCCATTATCTCTATTTCAATTATACAAAATTCTAATGACTAAGTACTCCTTTTCTACGTACGAATACAGAATATCGAGTCACTGTTGCTGCATATTGGTTAAAGATTAAACAAATTTTATCTTAAACCTATATGACGTTAAATTAATTATTATCTCTTTCATATACATGTTTTTACCCTTCCGTCAGGGATCGCGGTAATAATATTATTACTCTCTATGGTTTACACATAGATCTCGAGAGTATATATATGTATTTTCTTCCTGAACTCATTTGCGAGTACGTAATTTGATATTTCAGGAATTACCAATTATGCAGACATAGATTTTATTCTATTAATATATTCAATTCTAAAAATTTGATTGAATGTTTATCTATAAAATTTCCGGGTAGTAATTTTATAGAGAGTTATATGTTTAATAATTCCTTGCTTAATAAATAGTTATGCTTAACCTATGATTTATAGCGGGAATTTTGTTCAGTAGTATAATTTTAATTTAGTATTAATATATTTCTTACTATTCTTAAATATGCGTATAGAATAGTAATACTATCTCTTAACTTATAAATTAAGTGTTTTTTGAGATTATTAATCAGTATTATTGTATAATCTTTCTTCAGAGATTATCACACTGTTACTTTTTCTCTGAGTCCTTCTCTTTTTATGAACATTTTGATTCATATCAAAGTGGATTTTTTAACATTTCTTGATTTCCATGATTATTTACTCAGGAGTACTTTTCATGGCAATCTTCTGGTATAGAAAGATTCTATCCAGCTTATTTATTATTGCTTAATCTTATCAATACGGTAAGATTTAGCCAAACTATGACCGTCATACAGTTTGCTGCGATCAACCTTATTCTTATCTCTCTTATTCTCTGTCCAACTCTTAAGTTATGATGTTGACAGTTTATTCTTTATTTTTTTGTCAGGACATCAAACGCTTTTATATGTCTATGACAAAACTAATTATCAATGGTTTAGGTTGTTTTTTCTTCCCAGCAGTTATATGCAAACTCTGTATTATTTTATTGCTTGACTAAAAATTCGTAATACAATTAGTCTAGCAATAGTTTTAACCATTATGTTTGTCTATACCTTTTTCTTCTGATGGATAACTTAGTTATAGTTAAGTTAACTCCATCTACTTTTATTATCTCCCCTTCTTTAATTTGATCAAAGGGAAATAATTACATATTATGGTTATTTTAAGTCTGTGTCTGTTCATCGGAAACTGTCCTGTCGCTCCAATTAACAGAATCTAATTAGTTTATAATTCTAATAGCTTAGACTATTACAATTACATAGCTTCACATATCTAGAATTTTATCCAAAATATCTACATATGTCAGTTATCTATAGGAAACTCCACCGAGTAGACTTTTCCTTATTTATTCAAGACCCTACATAGACTACTTACAGTGTATGGTCTTGGCTTTTTGTTTTACAAATTTTGTTTTGAAAATATTTCTATATTCCTAGCTTACTTTGCGATGGAATATTTATGTTATGTCTCAATGACTCCCTTTTCTTTTTGAAGCCAATTGTTGTTTCCCAAAAAGAAAAAAAGAGGGGGGGGGAGGGGTGGTGGGGGGGGGGGGGGGGGGCCAATGTTAGGTCTCTGAGACTTAAGAACTGGCTTCCTCTAGAGTCTACTAATATATATAAGGTTGTTAGATCATAACACCTTAAAGATATGCTATTTTGTGAATCTAGATCATTCTTTCTATTAAATATAGAATCAGAATGTATCTGATTCCTTTGAGTTTCCTGAGTCTTAACCAGAAGTGGTGAGATATTATTGGTGTTAGAATTAGGAGAGCACCTCCCTCCTATTCTGCAAATTCTAGCACATTATCTATAGGTTAATGTATTATGAAGTTAAAATGAAGTTTTTTAAAAGTAAAACATATTTTAACGAGTAATACTTAACCTATAGATAATCAATTATCTCCCTCCGCCCACCCTCGCTTATCTCTCCTAATTGTGTCTATTGTTTTACACATAAAAGAAACTGACACGTGGTCAATTGAGCGGGAAGAGTTACGTCACACAGGTAACTGCCTAAGGGACCTTCTGGTTTAAGACTTTAATTAACGACTGAAAGGTCGTTTTTTTCTGTGGAAGGTGTGAAAACAGAAGAGAATAGCACATTATCTATAGGTTAAGTATTACTCGTTAAAATATGTTTTACTTTTAAAAAACTTCATTTTACCAGGGATGTAACTTCAGGAGGTCTTACATGGTAGCATTGCCTGATTTTGTCATAAATTGCTAATAAAGAAATAAGTAGTGATACATACATTCGTTTACCGTTTTCCTGTCGAGGACAATAGCTCAAAAGTTCCAGAGTGTGTTGAGGGAACAAAATTCCACTAGTTACCACCTTATTATTATAAAGATGTAAAGTTCATTGAAAATGTTTACTCTCTAAATTTTATTTCAATGCTTTCATTTAAAATAAAATGCCAAGCAAAAACGTCTTTCGGAGCAATGCCGAAAGGACAGTTACTGTAGTCATAAATAACCACTGTAGAAGAAAAGACACAGGTATACTTGTTGGCTACCAATTATTCTCTTAAAAAATAATTATATTGTTATATTGCAATAATTTTTGTTTACAGGTGTCAACCAGATATCTCTTATGGGGAGAGTTGGTAATGATCCACAGTTCAAAATAAGAGAGGATGGAAAGCCGCTTGCAGCTTTTTCGCTAGCCATAAACAGCCGTTTTAGAAGAAATAACTCAGGTATACTTGTCAGCTACCAAGTATTCTGGTAAAAAAAATAATAATTGCTATATTATTTGCAGGGATGGGAAACTTCAGGATTAATCCTTATTTCAGAATGGAGAATTTTCATTTTAAGCATTAAGCTCCATTTCAATATTTGTTCACAAGGCATAGCAACAGATAGTGCGCTTTTTCATCCAAAAAATGCTGATATCTTTCCTATTTCTCCACAAAAACATATGGTGTGGGTACTCACAACATATATTTTCATGGAGAAATAAGAAAAATGTTACGTGAATACCCCTTCTTATCTGTAGCTGTGACAAGGCCATCCTTTTGTGTCAAAAGTAGTTATTTTGGTTAACATATGCCGCCTGAAATAACTTTAAAAACTAATTATTAAACTAGTTATTACTGGTAGTCACATACATGTGATATTTTCTGGGACACAAAGTGGGAGATCTGCAATTTTTAGAAGGGAGATCCTGGTCTTAAAGAGAGATTTTTTCGCGGCCCGAAATATTCAGTTTTAGTAACAAGGTCTGTTTTTTGTCGTACTATAGACCACTGCAAAATGTTTTGTCAATGTTTGGTGACTATGGTCACTGAACAATGTTAGTTTCTTTTGTATAACATGTTCGCCCTCAGAGTGTTTGTTCACCCTTCAATTGTCCACATATGACTGAAATACTGTTGAAAGGCTATAACCATATATAATATTCACCCGTTTATGAACCATGTTCATCCTTTCATTGTCTTGATCAATTGTCCATGTATGATTGAAATACTGTTGAAAGGCTATAACCATATATGATATTGATATACTTTTTGCAGCTCCTGGCTATTGTTTATCTGTCATTATTTTTTTTATGTGGGAGACAACACTAATGGCCTGAGAGGACACCAATTACTTCACCAACAAAAGGACCTTGCTGCTTATGCCACTGACCAAAACAGTGACCGACACACCCGGGCCGATGCATCCTTGCAGTTAATTGAGGATCTGTAGGGGGTGGTCGGGTGGTGCGAAGGTGCTGTGTATCTTACATCACTGGGGCGTCCAACTGATATTGGCTTACAGTTGGGCAAGGCCTGCTATCCTTGTAGTGGGTAAGGGTAGAGGGGGAATGTTTTTATTTTTTCTGTTTCTTCACTTTCATTCCTGTTCCTCTTTCTTCCCTGTCCCTCTCTTTCATCTCCTCTACTCTCTCTTCTATCTCTCTTCTCCCTTTCTCTGGGAGACGACACAAAATGACCCTCAAGGGTTGACGTGTCGTTAAACCCCAACACAATCAATCAATTGAGGATCTGTGTAATTTGTAAAACTGATTACGAAGACCTGTGTTTAAGTTTTGAATTATGTATATATTGAGAACATTATAATTATTAAAGACATTTGCAGGTAATTTGCCATTTTTGTGTAATCCTGAAATATGAAAGTTGAGCCAGAGCAAAAACGTTACTGTTATTTGATACAAAACTGAGTAAATTTAGTAAATAAGGAATTGATTTTTCCTGTTTTTAGCACTGAGTTTGTCAAATTTGGCTTCAAATTTGAGGAAAATAATGGAATTTTTTAACATTTTGCCTTTATTCAAGATCTGATAAAGCTGAATTGGTGCAGCTTTTCTTAAATGATTTATTTCAACGTACAGTATCCCCTGTGCTAGTATAAAAGTAGAATCCACCATATTAACAAAGGATAATGCATCCTTTTGGGGGATTTTATGTATATTTTACTTATATGGGGGTAGGGGAAAAAAATACCCATAAAAATGAAATTAGCATAATGACCCACACTTTTCTTTTAATTTTCTGTTGTATATTACCCCCCTCCAAAGAATAAACCTTATTTTGTGAGATTTCTAGTTTAGCAATTTTCTGTAAGGTCTATAATATGGAAGAAATGGATTTATTTTAAAGGATTTTTAGGAAGTTGAAAATTGGCATCGCAGATTCCTGCCTCATCTTGACAGATGAGCAGCAGATGTGTATCAATATCATTTCCTGTATGGTTCTGCTTAAAATTATAAAATTAAAAGCAAGGTGAACAATCAACTAACAGAATTATTTGCACATATTTTCGGGAAAACTGTTGAACGTGGCTTCATTCCAGGTCAGATTGTAGAAGACTTAGCACGATGACGTATCATTTTTATTTTAAAAATAGTGAGCCAGTATATGAAACTGAATATATGCAAAGTCTTAAGCAGTTTGCAGTGCAGGAAGTATTTCATGCATATGTCCTTAAAATACCCAGAAAATGAACAGTCACAAAGAAACATTTCCCTTGCCCCGCATTAAGAAATCACAGCGGTACGTCACATGAAGTCGTGGCGGAAAATCTCTTCGGGAGAAAAACAAACTTATTTTATAGACCCTTTCCTCGTCAGAAATGTATACGAAACTGGCACGTATTAAAAATTTAAAGAACCTAAATATTGGAACAGATAGGCTTATGCAAACAGTGTAGACCCAGGTCAGACGTTGCAGAGAACAAGGGAATGAAACTAATTTGGGGGAATAGGGGAATTGGCCTCAGGGCTTTACAAGATCGTCCTCTGAGTATATTCGTTTCTTAATTAAAGCCAGTATTGGTGTCTTCACAGGTATTCCTGTATTTTTCACGGGTATTCTGGTAGTATTCCAGTATTTCGGTAAGTAGTGTGACCGCTATACCAGAATTCCAGGGTTGATCTGATCATTTCTGCAAAGCGTGACGCACATGAAATTGTAAACTAGCATGTCCATCTGCGCATTCTAATCTGGGACGTTCCTGCTCATACGTGCACTGTGTCCTTCGATAATATCTGCCACTAATATTTAAGTTTGGTGTGCCAAAGGTTTCAAGTAACATGCCAAAAACGTTTTCTTCGTGGAGATTATTTCCTGCCTGGCCGCGTGATTGTCATGATATGCTCAGTGCATCCTATTTGAACAGGTAATGGTCCCAACAAGTCAAAATGAGCCTAATCATTTGTTACAAATGTGATCAGTCTGTGCACTTGCTGGAGACTGTGATTCATGTATTACAGTGTTTTATACCAATGACCTAATCAGCGAATTGAGTGGACACCATCCTGCACTAGGCTGCGTCTCGCATTCTGATCTGACTTACACATATACGCGAAGGGACATTTTTGCCTGAACAGGGATCTAATGAAAGGATTACTATTGATAACAGATAATTCTTGTAATAAGTTTAGTTACCGAATTCTAAACAATATATTTTTTTAAAAGAAAGAAATATTGCTAAAAATGATAATGGCAGTTCACAGGTTTGGCATACATAGTTCAGTTTAGTGTAGAGCTAAAATCTTCGATCTTGATCAGGTTGCATTCAGATCTGGTTGTCCGCACTCTTCCCTTATGTATGGGTCCTTTCCAATAGAAACGACGTTAGACATTTGAGACAACCATATACAAGATCAACATGCGCATTCGCACAGTCTGTGAATCAGGGTGGTCTGATCTGGGTCTGTGCATATCACCGACAGAATGCATTATGACAGCAAGCAGAGTGAATACTGTGCTTCAAAATGGCGGAAATTCTAATCAGTCTGCGCTTTTCACATTTAAACTCCGTACACTTCACCCTTGAGGAAAGGGACTTTTGTGTTTCTGTAGTGGCTCAAACTAGAACAAACGTGCGGTAACCTTTTGAAGTAGTTTTTGGTCAGCTTGTGTATCTCAGTGTGGTAAAGTGAAGAGGGTTGTTACATAAGAAGACAGTGGACTAAGCCAGCCTATTTTAAGAAAGTAGCACATTCCCAGAGTGCAGAACAAACGTATCTGGCGATTAATTAGTGTACCGGATAATTTATTGTTTTGTTACGAGAAACATTATTCGACATAGAATTAATTGGATGAAAACAAACATCAGAGTGGCAATTATTTATTAGTTCATACAATTTCACAATCAGTTTACCAATCACGTATAGCAAATAAGAAAACCCTTTTGTCGTGAAGATCCTTTTTTGTGGTTTCAGGTGTCCGAAAGCGTCCGATAGCCAGGTCAATTTTGGCTGTAAGTGAATCTGTCCTAAAATTTCGAACAGTAAATATTTTAGCAAATAATAATTTCTAAAATTTCAAACAGCAAGAACTGAAATTATTTAATTTTGTTCGAAATTTTAGGACATTTACCGTAGAAAGTTAAAGTTTCTATCTTGAAATATGGCAAATACATCGATATTTTTTGCTAAAAAAAATTAAGTCTACTCCCATTTTTGCAGCAAAAATATCTATGTATTTGAAACTACCTTAGATACAACAGTTAACAGTTTGTCATTAACAAGTCATTAACAGTTTGTCATTAACAAGCTCATTTAGCTAACAAGGCTTTGAACAACTGGGTGCTGATCAGACAGACCACTCATGGACGACCAACGTGAAACCATGTTTTCTTCATGATATGAGGATGTGCATGTGATTTGGATATAATTGTTAGAACATTTTTTGTCACTTTTTCCACATTGTGAACTTAGTCATTTTTCACCCTCAGTATATATACAGTGGGTACCTCTTGTGAGCGCAACTCCTCTTACAGTTTTGTACCGATTATTATGAAACTTTGCCTTCAGTTTTTTTCATGGTATGAGGATGTGCATGTGGTTTGGATGTAATTAAATTATTTTTTTTTTTTACTTTTAATACCCCGCCACACAATAGTGGCGGGGTATTATGGTTTCACGTTGGTCGTCCATGAGTGGTCTGTCTGTCCATCCGTGCTATGGACTCTGATCAGATTGTGCGGATGCTTGAGAATCTTCACTGGGTGCATTTGGAATGGCCAAGGAGGCAAAGTTTCTTCAGCCTGATCAGACTGCAGGGTTGTGCAGGTTGATTTGAGTTTTCTTTGGGCTGTCTTGTCAGAAGGTTTCTCACATTGTGGCTCTAGGGGTGAATATGGTAGTCATGACATATGTTATTTCCTTCAGATGTCTGGGAGAAAGAAACTACATGGTTCCGTGTTATGGCTTTTACTCAAGGGCTTACAAGATACACACAATTAATCAGAAAGGGGTAAGTGGATGTGTTCCAGTGTATTGCATTTCACCCTTATCCATGCCTGGGAATCGGTCAACTTGTTCACTGTCGGAGTACTATTGAACAATAAATTGTCCTGTTCCGGTAGACAAGTTGACTGTATGTAAACAAAGGTTATTACGAAGGTTATTATGTTTATTGTAAGTTTATGTTTTCATTTTATTTTTTGTCAAAACTCGGAAAATGTTATATGCCTTGGCAATGAATGGAGATAATCCTGACACAAGGATCATAGGAAAAATCGGAGGATTTCAACAGAAATCCTTTTTTGTGTAAAGACATCATGGCTTGAACATGCCTTACCGTGATTCAAACTATCCATGAAAGGCAATTTAAACCTTAACTCCAGGACATTAGCAAATGAAATTCAAGTCCATGTTAAAATAAGCCAGTTTATCACATTTTTGCTTAAACAAAGTGATTCGCTTCTGATACACAGAGAAAAATTGACTATGCCTACCCTTTGACGGTTGGAGTACAATTTAAATTAATGGAATTTATTGTGCAATCGATTTCATGTTCAAAGAAAACAAGAAAATTTGCTTGTCTTTAACATTTTAACACCTTCGATGGCTTTAGTTATTTATTTGTAACATAATTTTCCTTAGTCATCATTTAATATAGGGATCAAACATGGTTTTTCATGCACTAACATTCACCAGGTCCCGTGGGAGGTTTTGAAAACTGAGGCCGAAGGCCGCGGTTTTCAACACCTCCCAAGGGACCTGGCGAATGTTAATGCATTGAAAAACCATGTTCGATCGCTATTATTGCATAAAAACTGAAAACATTTGCTACATTTCGCGTTATTTTTTGCACTATTTTGTTTCGCTTTTTCACAGATGTCTAGCAAACGTAATTACCACGGACTATGCTCGTTCTAGGGCCGGGCAGTAAACGTCTCCTAATGGCAGCAAATCTGTGGCCCCGGTACGATCATATTGAAAGTTTGCGTAGCCGTGCATTAACAGCGCGTGAATTGCCTTGTTAATACACGGCTTTTCGCCGGTTAATGCACGGCTGTTGATAATGTGCGACACTGCTTTTTATGCAATAATACCTATTTTAGAACTTAAGTACATGACAAAGACTTTGAAAATATTATTTAGAAGACCTTTGTGTATGATTCACTTTTGATTCTTAGTTCAACATGGTCTAATATAAATGTTTATAGCATAATATATCCGAAATAATTATTTTCATAATTTTTTCAAGTCAATCTAGCAAGACATATGGCCACCTAGCATCACATTTGACCATACATAAGGGGCTCTTTGTTAAAGTCAGTGTAGCAGCATATTCCTATATTCTCTGGACCATTCATTTTGGCTTTTTGTCCTGCCTTGTACATTGTTCTCATGTTGCAAAGGCTGTCTGGCACTTTCATCACCTCCTATATGAAGAGAGGACCACTTATTCATAATTATACATATTGATCCAACATTTTTATTCGGCACTATCCCTACCCCTGCTCATGACTTGGAGGTCAAGGTCACGGACTTAGAAATTTATGTTAATGGTTTGTGTCAACATTTTTAAGATCTCTTAATTTCTAAATCCTTGCACGGAGTTACTTTATATTTGGCATGATAATAGATATTGATCCAAAATTTTATTCGGCACCATACCCACCCCTGCTTATAACCTAGAGGTCAAGGTCACAGAAATTTATGTTAAAGTTTTGTGTCTAAGTTTTTAAGATCTTTTAACCCTTAAAGCGCTGATCACAACTATTGTCGTCTGCTTTGTCTTCTGCTGGTTACTTTAAAAGTCACTTCTGCAAACAGTGTGGAACCAGATCAGACTGCTCCTTTAGGAGCAGTCTGATCTGGGTCCACACTGTTTGCCTGTATGCAAAAATAGGTTTGAAAAGTTTGCAAGAATATTCAGCAGACGACGTAAACAGATGACGTTTTCAGATGCAGGTTTTCTTGGCGCTTTAAGGGTTAATTTCTAAATCCTTGCATGGAGTTACTTTATATTTGGCATGATTATAGATATTGCTCCAAAATTTTATTTAGCACTATCCCTGCCCTAAACCTACAAGTAAAGGTCATGGACTTAGAAATTTTATGTTAAAGTTTTACCTCAAAGTTCTTAAGATTTTTTATTTACTCAGCTACTTTTCAAATCATACTATTTATTAGCTCACCTGAGCTGAAGGCTCAAGGTGAGCTATTGTGATCACCCACTGTCTATCGTCATCATCTGTCAGTCCATCCGTTTTTCGTTTCCGGATGATAACTTGAGTAAACTTCAATGGATTTTCACCAAATTTTATATGTGCATTGATATTGTGGAGATCTGGTTTGGGATTGCTAATGGGCAAATTTCGGCAGTTTTTGACGGAGTTATCTGCCCGAGACATGCCCATATTTTCGTTTCCCGACGATATCTTGAGTAAATAACAAGGGATTTTCACCAAACTTGCTATATGCATTGACATTAAGGAGATCTGGTTTGGGATTGCTAATGGGCAAATTTCGTCAAATTTTTACGGAGTTATCACACGCCCATATTTTCGTTTCCGGACGATAACTTTAATAAATAACAAGGGATTTTAACCAAACTTGCTGTATGTATTGACATTAAGGAGATCTGGTTTGGAATAGCTAATGGGCAGATTTCGTCATATTTTTACAGAGTTATCTGCCCGAGACATGCCCATATTTTCATTTATGGATGATAACTTGAGTAAATAACAAGGCCTTTTAACCAAACTTGCTATATGCATTGATATTATCAAGTTCTGGTTTAGGATTGTTATCTGTCCATTGATATTATCAAGATCTGGTTTAGGATTGTTATCTGTCCGTCCGTCATTTTCTTTCCAGACATTTTTGCAATGATAACTTTAATACATAAACAAATAATTGCTATGGCGGGGTATTATGCTGGCGGTGCTTTTATTTCATTTTAATTTTTATGCCCCCAACTTCAAAGAAGTTGGAGGGGCATATTGATTCTGGGTTGTTCGTCAGTCCGTCCTTCTGTCCGTCACGCTTTTTGATACATAGCAGAACTTTAGAACCTTGAATGCTACTGTTTTGAAATTTCTTATATGGATTCCTTATGAAAAAAAAGCTGACACATGTTTTTTTTTTCTTGACAGGATTATGCCCCTTTTCAGAGTTGTGTCCCTTTGAAAAAATATGAATGCAATCTTGTCAGCAAAATATCTCAAAAACTATTGAAGCCAGAGCCTTGAAACTTGATCAATGGTCTGGTAGTAATGAGTAGACAACCTGATTAACTTTTGAAGAAATTTGTAAATATACTTTTTGAGTTATGCCCCTTTGTAATTTTAGGCATTTTTACCTTGTCAGCAAAATATTTCAAAAACTAGAAATATATATGGCCAGAGCCTTGAAATTTAGTAAATGGATTTGTAGTGATGAGTAGATGGCCTGATTAACTTTTGAAGAAATTCTGAATAATACTTCATGAGTTATGGCCCTTTGTAATTTGGGGCATTTTACCTTGTCAGCAAAATGTCTCAAAAACCATTGGAGCTAGAGCCTTGAAACTTGATGAATAGACTAGTAGTGATGAGTAGACAACCTGATTAACTTTTGAAGAAATTTTGAAAAATACTTCTTGAGTTATGGCCCTTTGTGATTTTGGGCATTTTTACCTTGTCAGCAAAATATCTCAAAAACTGTTAGAGCTAGAGACTTGAAACTTGGTGAACTGGTTGGTAATGATGAGTAGATGACCTGATGATCTTTTTGGTAAAATTTTGAAAAATATTTCATAAGTAATGGCCCTTTGTAAATTTGGGCATGTTTCCCTTGTCAGCAAAATATCTAAAAAACTATTGAAGCTGGAGCCTTGAAACTTGATGAATAGATTGGTAGCGATGAATAGATGACCTGATTATGCCCCCAGTTTCGAATGAAATTGATGGGACATATTATTTTGCCTTCATTTGTCCATCCATCTGTTAGTCCATCAATCAAGCTTTTTGTGCATGCCATATCTTAAGAACCCTGCATGCTAGGGTTTTGAAATTTTATATTTGGGTTCCCAGTGAAAAAATAGCTGACCCGTATTTTTTTAGCTCACCTGAGCGGAAAGCTCAAGGTGAGCTTTTGTGATCACTCACCGTCTGTCGTCGCTGTCGTCCGTATGTCCGTCCGTCCATCCACAATCTTTAAACAACATCTCCTCCTAAACCACTAATTGGAATTTGACCAAACTTCACAGGAATATTCCTTGGTTGGTCCTCTTTCAAAGTTGTTCAAATGGTTCCCGTCCATTGCATATCTAGGTCACAGGAGCTAAAAAAAGATTTTTTAACTAAAGACTTAAAAAATCTTCTTGTCAGAAACCATTGGACTGATTTCAATATAATTTTGCAGAAATGTTCATTTGGTGATCCTCTACCAAGATTGTTCAAGCCATTCGGATTCGTCAAAAAACATGGCCGCCAGGGGGCGGGGCTTATTTTCCCTATGTATCTATATAGAAAACTTTAAAAATCTTCTTGTCAGAAACCACTGGACCGATTTCAATGTAATTTTGCAAAAATGTTCCTTCGGTGATCCTCTACCAAGATTGTTCAAGCCATTAGGATTCGTCAAAAAACATGGCCACTAGGGGGCGGAGCTTATTTTCCCTATATATCTATATAGAAAACTTTAAAAAACTTCTTGTCAGAAACCGCTGGACTGATTTCCATATAATTTTGCAGAAATGTTCCTTTGGTGATCCTCTACCAAGATTGTTCAGGCCATTTGGATTTGTCAAAAAACATGGCCGCCAGGGGGCGGGGCTTATTTTCCCTATATATCTGTATAGAAAACTTTAAAAATCTTCTTGTCGAAACCACTAGACCGATTTTAATGTAATTTTGCAAAAATGTTCCTTTAGTGATCCTCTACCAAGATTGTTCAGGCCATTTGGATTCGTCAAAAAACATGGCCGCCAGGGGGCGGGGCTTAATTTCCCTATATATCTATATAGAAAACTTTAGAAATCTTCTTGTCAGAAACCTTTGGACCGATTTCCATATAATTTTGCAGAAATGTTCCTTTGGTGATCCTCTACCAAGATTGTTCGAGCCATTTCCATTAGTCAAAAAACATGGCCGCCAGGGGGCGGGGCTTATTTTCCCTATATATCTATATTGAAAAATGTAAAAATCTTCTTGTCCAAAACCACTGGACTGATTTCCATATAATTTTGCAGAAATGTTCCTTTGGTGATCCTCTACCAAGATTGTTCAAGCCATTTGGATTTGTCAAAAAACATGGCCGCCAGGGGGCGGGGCTTATTTTCCCTATATATCTATATAAAAAACTTTAAAAATCCTCTTGTCTGAAACCACTGGACCAACTTCAATATAATTTTGCAAAAATGTTCCTTTGGTGATCCTCCACCAAGATTGTTCAAGCCATTTGGATTCGTCAAAAAACATGGCTGCCAAGGTGTGGGGCTTATTTGCCCTATATATCTATATAGAAAACTTTAAAAATCTTCTTGTCAGAATCACTGGACTGATTTCCATGTAATTTTGTAGAAATGTTCCTTTAGTGATCCTCTGCCAAGATTGTTCGAGCCATTTGGATTCGTCGAAAAACATGGCCGCCAGGGGGCCGGGCTTATTTTCCCGATATATAGAAAAATGTAAAAATCATCTTGTCCCAAACCACTGGACCGATTTCCATATACTTTTGCAGAAATGTTCTTTTGTAGATCCTCTACCACGATTGTTCAAGCCGTTTGGATTTGTCAAAAAAACATGGCCGCCAGGGGGCAGGGCTTATTTTCCCTATATATGTATCTATATAGAAAACTTTAAAAATCTTCTTGCTGAAACCAATGGACCAATTTCAGTATAACTTGGAAGGAATGTGTCTTTGGTCACCCTCTTCCAAGGTTGTTCAAGCCATCATGATTGGTCAAAAAATATGGCTGCAAGGGGGTGGGGCTTATTTTCCCTATATATCTATATAGAAAACTTGAAAAAAAATCTTCTTGTCAGAAACCACTGGACCGATTTCAGTATAACTTGGCAGAAATGTTTCCTTGGTGACCCTTTACCAAGATTGTTCAGGCCGTCATGATTTGTCAAAAAACATGGCTGCTAGGTGGTGGGGCTTATTTCCCTGTATATCTATAGAAAACTTGAAAAAATCTTCTTGTCAGAAACCACTGGACTGATTTCAATATAACTTGGCAGACATGTTACCTTGGTGACCCTTCCTTGGTGACCCTTTACCAAGATTGTTCAAGTAATGGTGATTTGTCAAAAAACATGGCCGCTAGCGGGTGGGGCTTATTTTCCCTATATATCTATATAGAAAACTTTTATAATCTTCATGTCAGAAACCACTGGACCAATTTCAATATAACCTAGCAGGAATATTTCTTTGGTGACCCTCTACCAGGGTTGTTCAAGCTGTCATAATTCGTCAAAAAACATGGCTGCTATAAGGGCGGGGCTTATTTTCCCTATATATCTATATAAAAAACTTTAAAAATCTTTTTGTAAGAAACCGTTACACCGAATTCAATGTAACTTAACAGGAATGGTGACCTTCTACCAAGATCGTTCAAGCTTTCATGATACGTCAAAAAACATGGCCCCCAGACGGGGTGGGGCTTATTTTCCGTATATATCTGTATAGAAAACTTTGAAATTCTTCTCGTCAAATACTCCTGACCGATTTCAATGTTGCTTTGGTGACCCTCTACCAAGAATGTTCAAGCAATCCTGATTTGTCAAAAAAACATGGCTGTTAGGGGTGGGGCTTATTTTCCCTATATATCTAGATAGAAAACTTTGAAAATCTTCTTGTCAGAAACCACTGAACAGATTTCAATTTAACTTGGTTTAACTTGGTAAACAGATTGTTCCTTTGGTGACCCTCAACTAAGTTTTTTCAAGGTGTCATGATGCGTCAAAAAGAAAAAAATGGCTGTTAGGGGGTAGGGCTTTATAGCAATATAAAACACTTTAAAAATCTTTTTGTCAGAAATCACTGGACCAATTTCAATATAACTTGGCAGAAATGTTCCTTTGGTGACCCTCTTTCAAGATTTAGTTGTCATGATGCGTTAAAAAGAAAAAAAACATGGCTGCTGTGAGGGGTTGGTGGGGGGTGGGGGGTTGGGGGTACAGGGCTATAAAATTTAGAGCAGTGATTTTGGCTGAAACTTCAACACTAATATAAGTATACAAATCTGTTTGCTCAGGTGAGCGATATAGGACCATCATGGCCCTCTTGTTTTCTTGTCTAGCATGTCTGTTTAGAGTTATGCCCCTTTGAAAAAAATCAGAATTAAATCTTCTGAGCAAGATATCTTGGAAAGTATTTAAGCTGGGTTCTTGAAATTTGATATAATGAATGTGAATGATGTGTAAATTACCTGATTATATTTTGAGAGAATTCTGTGAAAATATTGATAAAGTTACGGCCCTTTACAGTTCTGCGCATTTTGACCTTGTCAGCAAGATGTCTCGAAAAGTACTTAAGCTAGGGTCTTGAAATATTATATGCTGATTGGGGATGATGTAGGGATTACCTGATTTGTTTTTTAGGGAATTCCATGAAAAATTGACGTAGTTATGGCCCTTTGTAGTTCTAGGCATTGGCCAGAGCCATGATATTTGGTATACTGATTGGGATTGAGGAGGAGATCACTTGATCAAATTTTGAACCAATTAAATGAAATGTTGGAGTTATGGCCCTTCGCAATTTCTGGCCATTTAATGTTGTTGCTTTATTGTGTATAGCATAAGTTTAGAACCATGTATGCTAATGTTTTGAAA
This sequence comes from Anodontia alba, assembly GCA_964016985.1. Lineage (NCBI taxonomy): Eukaryota > Metazoa > Mollusca > Bivalvia > Lucinida > Lucinidae > Anodontia > Anodontia alba. The sequence continues at coordinate 68,950,016 of OZ024834.1, forward strand.
TTTCATATTTTGATTCCTCATGAAAAAAAAGGTGACCAGTATTTTTTTCTTATCCCAATTATCTTCTATTTTAGAGTTATTTCCCTTTGATAAAATAACATTGAAATCTCATATATTTGTACTGTTGTTACAGTCATGGGCAAGCAGTGTTGGAGTCAAGCAGTGTTAGAGTCAGGCAGTTGGGGGCATAGTGTTTTACAAACACCAGCTCTAGTTTGAAACCCATATGATGTTTATTTCTAAGAGATGGCTTCACCGTCAGACATTTTTTTTTGTTGATTTCTTTTTTCTTTTAGTTTTTAGCTCACCTGAGCTGAAGGCTCAAGCTGAGCTTTTGTGATCACTCACCGTTCGTCGTCGTCCGTCCGTCCGTCCGTCCGTTCACAATCTTTAAACAACATCTCCTCCTAAACCACTGATTGGATTTTGACCAAACTTCACAGGAATGATCCTTGGTTGGTCCTCTTTCAAAGTTGTTCAAATGGTTCCGGTCCATTGCATAGCTAGGTCACAGGAGCAAAAAATAGATTTTTTAACTAAAAACTTAAAAAATCTTCTTGTCAGAGACCACTGGACCGATTTCAATATAATTTTGCAGAAATGTTTCTTTGGTGATCCTCTACCAAGATTGTTCAAGCCATTTGGATTCATCAAAAAAACACGGCTGCCAGGGGGCAGGGCTTATTTTCCCTATATATCTATATAGAAAACTTAAAAGATCTTCTTGTCCGAAACCACTGGACCGATTTCAATATGATTTTGCAGAAATGTTCCTTTGGTGATCCTCTACCAAGATTGTTCAAGCCATTTGGATTCATCAAAAAACATGGCCGCCAGGGGGTAGGGCTTATTTTCCCTATACAACCTATATAGAAAACTTTCAAAATATTCTTGTCAGAAACCACTGAACCGATTTCTATATAATTTTGCAGAAATGTTCCTTTGGTGATCTTTTACTAAGATTGTTCAAGCCATTTGGATTCGTCAAAAAGCATGGCCGCCAGGGGGCAGGGCTAATTTTAACTTCATAATACATTAACCTATAGATAATGTGCTATTCTCTTCTGTTTTCACACCTTCCACAGAAAAAACGACCTTTCAGTCGTTAATTAAAGTCTTAAACCAGAAGGTCCCTTAGGCAGTCACCTGTGTGACGTAACTCTTCCCGCTCAATTGACCTCGTGTCAGTTTCTTTTCTGTGGACAAAAAAATTCAACAAGGATTATTTACCTGTGATAGAAATTTGGATTATTTCTTTCCTCACGGATAAATTTCTGTATCCTTGTGTTTCTTTTGTTTATTTATCACTCCTTTCACTTTCTGTGTTATTATTTAAAATTTTCAATTTTCGATTTCATGTATTTTTTGACTGGTCTTTTTCCACATGCGTTTTCGCAACTCTCGCTATTCGGCACAACGCTCGTGCGCGATCATTTCGATAGTCGTGTTTATATATGCCGAATTTTTTTGTTCTTTTCGTTCCAGGTTATTCAGCAATTACGATATGTTTTTCCTGGACTTTTATTTGCAGAGATCTTCAGTTGGCTAAGATTCTCATGGTGGAGAAGCTGATTGTAAAGAACTTGTCAACCCTTGATGGGTTATAAGACAATTCTTTACTGATGGGAGCCCCACCCCATATGGCTATACTGCCGGGGTAAGACCCATCAAGGTGGCATCTTTGGGTACTTAGTATCCGATAAAGTCTGAGTCCACCAGTCACCAGTCACCGGTCATCCAGTCACCAGTCAACCAGGCGCCAGTCAATCAGCTTCACCAGTCACCAGCCAACCAGGTGCCAGTCAACCAGTCACCAGTCATCCAGGTGCCAGTCAACCAGGCACCAGTCACCAGTCAACCAGTCACCAGTCACCAGTCAAACAGTTACCAGTCACCAGTCACCTGTCACCAGTCAACTAGTCTCCAGACAATAATTTAATTATATTCTGGAAAGACTTAGTTTTTGACATATTTCACCGGACAAAATAGTCACGTATACTAACTTCAGGTCATTATGTCTAATTATTAAAAATTTTTCTCGGGCAAAGTATCAGTAGTATTTCTGATACTTATACCCGGTCATATTATTATATTTTTCTGATTTTTTCACCAGGCAAACTTTTACAGAAAGTGTCTGGTCAATTTTTGCCTAATAATTAATTATCATCGGTAAAGGTTTCGAATACTTGTGCCCGCTCAGTTTTTCATATATAATCTCCCTTTTTCATCGGACTAGAGTTACGAATACTACTATCTGATCAATTTGTCAAATTACTTGTAACTTTACCGGGCAACAGTTACGAATACTAGTGTCCGGTCATTATGTCGGGTAACTAGTGTCAAAATAGTGATCACTAATTCCCGAACAATCTATTATCGTTCATAGAGCTCCATTCATGCTTAAGTCAATGGATATAGGTTATTAAGTGAAATACATAGTAACTTTTCATACATAAAATTCTGTACAGTCTTTCCCGAATCAGACTAGAATCTTTAATATTCCATTGACTTATTATAGGAGTGTAATTCCATTAATATTTTAAATTAACTTATGTTTTATCTCTTTTATCCGCTAGAAAGAGTTAAACTTCCGACTATAACAAAATTTTTACCGGGCAGCAGTTCGTAGACTAGTGCCAGGTCATTCAAATTATGTTTTATCTCTTTCATTTGCTAGAAAGCGGTTAAATTCCGGCTCTAATGAAAATTTCATCGGGAGGCACTTCGTAGAGTAGTGCCAGGTCATTCTAACGAAATTTCACCGGGCAGTAGTTTCGTAGACTTTGTGTCGGAGTTTCGTAGACTTTGTGTCAGATTACTAATGTCCGAGTAGTAGTCACTAATACTAGCTCAACATATATTTATTTATTAACCACTATAGACATGTATAGTCTTGGGTTATAGGTTTTGGAATGACAGCGATGGGTTCTAATACCTAGTAGCCACTTATATTGTTGAATTCTGTCCAGTCACTTTTGAACTCGACTTAAATTCTATATATATATTTATTATTGAAAATGAATTAAGAATTATCGGTTACGATCAAATTCGCAATTCATTCACTAAGTGTAGAAGATACTTCCAGCTATAATTATATCTCTTTTATTCGCTACAAAGAGATTAACTTCTTACATATTCACCTTATTCGGCTCTAGGGCAAAGGTGAACTATAAAACTATCGTTATTTATAAGAAGAAAAATATACACGAAATCTAAAAATTTTTCTTCTTTCCTCCCTTGTTTTCTTCTACATGCTCCGATATGTAATCAGCATGTAATCTAAGGAGTAAATTGACAAGAAAGTAGCAATCGATCTTTTCTACTTTCTATTAATTTTTCATTCTTAAGGTATCGGAAATTTACACCAACCAGATAAACAAGAATATCGGTGAAACCGATGGATGCTCCCCGAACATGCAATAGTCGGAACAGGAAACATTATCCTAGATAAAGAGCGGTATACTGTGTATACTCACTGTACTTCAAAATGGAGTATCACAAAACCTGTTGGTGGACAGATAAGCTTGCCTGAAGGCACTGTCATACAAACATCAGCAACATAAAAGTTGGAATAAATGAAAGGAAGTGTCTTCAGGTACGATTCCATACCCCAAGATTCTAGGTGGTAGTTTAGCTATATTTATTGGGTAAAAAGGTTTAATACAATTTATTGAAGACTTACTCTCAGGTGAATGTCGAACATGCTCAAGATATTTAAAAGCTGCAGTGACCTTGACATTGAGCCCAGGACACTGGAAATTGAAATTGCTTGAGATGTTATCATACTCAACATTTTTGTGAAATTATATTAAAATCCATCAATAAATCTAGGCACTAGAGCAAAAACAAAGTTTTTCTAAAAATAGCCACAGTGACCTTGACCTTGAGCCCAGGACCCTGAATGTCAAACATGCTCAAGATATTATCATACCCAACATTTGTTTGAAGTTATATCAAAATCCATCAATAAATGTAGGCACTAGAGTGTTGACAAATTCTTTTCTAAAAATAGCCAGTGACCTTACACTGCAGCTTTAAACAAAGTAGCATGACTCTGTGACAAATCATCTAACCAGAAAGATTGAACAATATGCGCATCCCCTATTGCTGCTTAAGATTCCATTAAAATTTCGTTGAATTTCTGCCAGTATTTGCTAAGAATTTGCGTGGACACGAACAGTACCCTATATATTCATGCAGAACTCATCAAAGGGCAATAACTCTTGGAAAAATCATTGAACCAGAACACGCAGGTGATATGCACATCCACCTTCCATACTTAATATTCCCATGAAGTTTCAATGAAATCCGACTAGTAGTTTCCGAGAATTCGCGTGGACACGAACAGTACCTTATATATTCATGCAGAACTCATCAAAGGGCAATAACTCTTGGAAAAATCATCGAACCAGAACACGCAGGTGATATGCGCATCCACCTTTGATACTTAATATTCCCATGAAGTTTCATTGAAATCCGACAAGCAGTTTCCGAGAAATTGCGTGGACAAGAGCGGGACGGACGCACGGACGCACGGACGCACGGACGAAGCGGCGACTATATGCTCCCCCGAAATTCTTCGGGGAGCATAATAAATTAACAGTTTTATTTATTTATTCGCTACCTCTCTAGATTACTACGATTTAAAATTCTAGTTGAGGTACATATTTTCCTTTTGCCTTTTTCTACATGGAAAATAGTTGATCCGATAAGCTATTATTCTATTTTATACTATCTTTTGATTGATTATATAAGAGTCTAGGTCAGTCGTGCTCTGTCTAAACTCTGCTATAAAATAATAAATAAGAAGAAAATCTTATATTTAGGCATAGATATAATTTGATACGTTCTTTACTTTGCCTTTTTTATTTTTTCTTCTGGATCATTTAAGACTACGATAGCAATATACCAGACATTTTGCCTCAGTAAGAATCTATTACGCCGAAGATTCTTCATATTGGAATAATAATTTTATTATGATTATAATTTCTAGACCCAATTAATCCTCGTATATTATAGGTCTACTTTATCTTATTGAGGAATAGTTTTGCTTCGACTAGCTCTATACCTCTAATATTTTATTTGTAACTAGAGTCCATGTCAATCAAAATTTTCTTGCACTTTGGTATTGACAATGGATACATATTTAGTAAAGGCATTAATTATTCAGTACGTGACAGATTTTTATTGCCTAAATTAGATATTATATACAATACTTTCCTTTTGATATTTTTTTTTATTGACTTTGTAACTATTCAGAAACTGCCAAAGTCAATCATTTTCTTCCTCTAAACTTACCGAAGCTCTAGATTATGTTGATATATATTTTTGATATATGCTTAGAGGTTAATTAACGAGAGTTTACCTCATAATAGCAGATATTATAATATTCATATTAATCAATCTATAGTCTAGGCTTAGACAAAGGGAAAACATCCTTAATTACGAGCCGGTAAAGAATTAAGACACACTTAATTATCTCTTTACTCCTTCTTTATGTTTACATTCGTTAAAGGGATCTTAGTAATTCTCTCTAAGAGTTCAAGTTCAGTTTGCGAATAATGCAAAGATTAATATCTTGATTTCCAGTCCGCATCAAAAATGGTCTATATATATATAGATAAATATCTTTTCCGAAACTGGATATTTATTTATTTTTCCACACAATAAGTCATTTCAAGACGTTTCGATGATTTTGAAATGCACTGCTTCAATTTATAATATAGAATATGTTTATATTGACTTCACAACTTAGTAAGTGCTGCACCTACGTTCCTGGTCAGATCTTACTTTTGTGATACGTTTTTGAACATACTGAAAGTTTCTCCGATTATACATTCGGTAAATAAACTTTCGAGTAGTATTTATGCTTTTAAACATTCAGATTATTTGATAATAGTTGGAGATAATATATTATACCGATATTTATATATCTATCTTCATTATTTATCTTTCTCATCTTACTTTTAAGTTAGATTGACCTTCTCGTTACGTTCCAGGTTTAAATCTAGCTAACATTGTGGACCAGTCACTTGTTTATTTCCTAAACACTATTTTAACATTTTTCTCAGTATTCAGAGCATAACGACCATGAATACCCGGTACTTGGAAATAATTCAATTCTACGCTTGTTAAACTAAGCCTAAAACAAGCCCTAGTTTTTTAGAATGCATATTATCCTTCGATTCAGTTCATGGAGATACATCCTTTTAGATCCCATTATCTCTATTTCAATCATACAAAATTCTAATGACTAAGTACTCTTTTTCTACGTACGAATACAGAATATTGAGTCACTGTTGCTGCATATTGGTTAAAGATTAATCAAATTTTATCTTAAACCTATATGACGTTAAATTAATTATTATCTCTTTCATATACATGTTTTTACCCTTCCATCAGGGATAGTGGTAATACTATTATTTTATTACTCTCTATGGTTTACGCATAGATCTCGAGAGTATATATATATGTTTATATATTTTCTTCCTGAATTCATTTGCGAGTATGTAATTTGATATTTCAGGAATTACCAATTATGCAGACATAGATTTTATTCTATTAATATTCAATTCTAAAAATTTGATTGAATATTTATCTATAAAATTTCTGGGCAGTAATTTTATAGCGAGTTATATGTTTAATAATTCCTTGCTTAATAAATAGTTACGCTTAACCTTTTATTTATAGCAGGAATTTTGTTCTGTAGTATAATTTTAATTTAGTATTCATATATTTCTTACTATTCTTAAATATGCGTATAGAATAGTAATACTATCTCTTAACTTATAAATTAAGTGTTTTTTGAGATTATTAATCAGTATTATTGTATAATCTTTCTTCAGAGATTATCACACTATTACTTTTTCTTTGAGTCCTTCTCTTTTTATGAACATTTTGATTCGTCATTTGAAAGTGGAATTTTTAACATTTCTTCATTTCCATGATTATTTACTCAGGAGTACTTTTCATGGCATTCTTCTGGTATAGAAAGATTCTTTCCAGCTTATTTATTATTGCTTAATCTTATCAATACGGTAAGATTTAGCCAAACTATGACCGTCTTACAGTTAGCTGCGATCAACCTTATTCGTATCTCTCTTATTCTCTGTCAAACTCCTAAGTTATGATGTTGACAGTTTCTTCTTTATTATTTTGTCAGGACATCAAACGCTTTTATATGTCTATGACAAAACTAATTATCAATGGTTTAGGTTGTTTTTTCTTCCCAGCAGTTTTATGCAAACTCTGTATTATTTTTTGCTTGACTAAAAATTCGTAATACAATTAGTCTAGCAATATGTTTGTCTATACCTTTTTCTTCTGATGGATAACTTAGTTATAGTTAAGTTAACTCCATCTACTTTTATTATCTCCCCTTCTTTAATTTGATCAAGGGAAATAATTATACATTATGGTTATTTTAAGTCTGTGTCTGTTCATCGGAAACTGTCCTGTTGCTCCAATTAACAGAATCTAATTAGTTTATAATTCTAATAGCTTAGACTATTACAATTACATAGCTTCACATATCTAGAATTTTATCCAAAATATCTACATATGTCAGTTATCTATAGGAAACTCCACCGAGTAGATTTTTCCTTATTTATTCAAGACCCTACATAGACTACTTACAGTGTATGGTCTTGGCTTTTTTGTTTTACAAATTTTGTTTTGAAAATATTTCTATATTCCTAGCTTACTTTGTGATGGAATATTTATGTTATGTCTCAATGACTCCTTTTTCTTTTTGAAGCCAATTGTTGTTTCCCAAAAAGAAAAAAAAGGGGGGTGGGGGCGGGGGGCCAATGTTAGGTCTCTGAGACTTAAGAACTGGCTTCCTCTAGAGTCTACTATTATATATACGGTTGTTAGATCATAACACCTTAAAGATATGCTATTTTGTGAATCTAGATCATTCTTTCTATTAAATATAGAATTAGAATGTATCTGATTTCTTAGAGTTTCCTGAGTCTTAACCAGAAGTGGTGAGATATTATTGGTGTTAGTATTAGGAGAGCACCTCCCTCCTATTCTGCAAATTCTAGCACATGATCTATAGGTTAATGTATTATGAAGTTAAAATGAAGTTTTTTAAAAGTAAAACATATTTTAACGAGTAATACTTAACCTATAGATAACCAATTATCTCCCTCCGCCCACCCTCGCTTATCTCTCCTAATTGTGTCTATTGTTTTACACATAAAAGAAACTGACACGTGGTCAATTGAGCGGGAAGAGTTACGTCACACAGGTAACTGCCTAAGGGACCTTCTGGTTTAAGACTTTAATTAACGACTGAAAGGTCATTTTTTCTGTGGATGGTGTGAAAACAGAAGAGAATAGCACATTATCTATAGGTTAAGTATTACTCGTTAAAATATGTTTTACTTTTAAAAACTTCATTTTCCCTATATATCTATATAGAAAACTTTAAAAGTCTTCTTGTCAGAAACCACTGGACCGATTTCAATATAATTTTGCAGAAATGTTCATTTGGTGATCCTCTACCAAGATTGTTCAAGCCATTTGGATTCGTGAAAAAACATGGCCGCCAGGGGGCGGGGCTTATTTTCCCTATATATCTACGTAGAAAAGTTTAAAAATCTTCTTGTCAGAAACCACTGGACCAATTTCAATATAATTTTGCAGAAATGTTCCTTTGGTGATCCTCTACCAAGATTGTTCAAGCCATTTGGATTCATCAAAAAACATGGCCGCCAGGGGGTGGGGCTTATTTTCCCTATATAATCTATATAGAAAAGTTTAAAAATCTTCTTGTCAGAAACCACTGAACCAATTTCTATATAATTTTGCAGAAATGTTCCTTTGGTGATCCTTTACTAAGATTGTTCAAGCCATTTGGATTCGTGAAAAAACATGGCCGCCAGAGGGCGGGGCTTTTTTCCCCTATATATCTACATAGAAAAGTTTAAAAATCTTCTTGTCAGAAACCAATGGACCAATTTCAATATAATTTTGCAGAAATGTTCCTTTGGTGATCCTCTACCAAGTTTGTTCAAGCCATTTAGATTCATCAAAAAACGTGGCCGCCAGGGGGCGGGGCTTATTTTCCCTATATAATCTATATAGAAAACTTTCAAAATCTTCTTGTCAGAAACCACTGAACCAATTTCTATATAATTTTGCAGAAATGTTCCTTTGGTGATCCTTTACTAAGATTGTTCAAGCCATTTGGATGAATTCGTCAAAAAACATGGCCGCCAGGAGACGGGGCTTATTTTCTTTATATATCTATATAGAAAACTTTAAAAATCTTCTTGTCCAAAACCACTGGACCGATTTCAATATAATTTTGCAAAAATATTTGTTTGGTGATCTTCTATCAAGATTGTTCAAGCCATTTGGATTAGTCAAAAAACATAGCCGCCAGGGGGGCGGGGCTTATTTTCCCTATATATCTATATAGAAAACTTTAAAAATCTTCTTGTCAGAAACCAGTGGACCAATTTCAATATAACTTGGCAGGAATGTTGCTTTGGTAACCCATTACCAAGATTGTTCAAGCTGTCATGGTTCGTCAAAAAACATGGCCGCTAGGGGGCGGGGCATATTTTCCCTATATATCTATAAAGAAATCTTTAAAAATCATAAGAAACCGTTGGCTCGAGTTCAATGTAACTTGACAGGAATGTTGCTTTGGAGACCCTCTACCAAGATTGTTCAAGCCATCATGATTCGTCAAAAAACATGGCTGCTAGGGGGTGGGGCTTATTTTCCCTATATATCAATAAAGAAAACTTTAAAAATCTTCTTGTCAGAAACCACTGGACTGATTTCATTATAACTTGGTAGAAATCATTCCTTGTTGACCCTCTACCAAGATTGTTCAAGTTATCATGATTGTCAAAAAACATGGCCGCCAGGGGAGGGGCTTATTTTCCCAATATATCTATATAGAAAAGTTAAAAAATCTTCTTGTCAGAAACCAATGGACCGATTTCAATATAACTTGGCAGGAATGTTTCTTTGGTTCAAGCCATCATGATTCGTCAAAAAACACGGCCGCTAGTGGGGTGGGGGGGGGGGGGGGGGGGGGGGGGGAAGCATATTTTCCCTATATATCTATATTGAAAACTTTAAAAGTCTTCTCATAAGAAACTGTTGGATTGAGTTCAATGTAACTTGACAGGAATGTTGCTTTTTGGCGACCTTCTACCAAGATTGCGCCCTCATGATACGTTATAAAACATGGCCGTCAGGGGGCGGGGCATATTTACCGTAAATATCTGTATAGAAAACTTTAAAATTCTTCTTGTCAGAAACCACCTGACTGATTTCAATATTACTTGGCAGGAACGTTGCTTTGGTGACCCTCTACCAAGACTGTTCAAGCAATCATGATTAGTCAAAAAACATGGTTGCTATGGGTGGGGCTTATTTTCCCTATATATCTAAATAGAAAACTTTAAAAGTCTTCTTGTCAGAAACCACTGAACCAATTTCAATATAACTTGTCAGGATTTTTCCTTTGGTGACCCTCTACCAAGTTTGTTCAAGCTGTCATGATTTGTCAAAAAACATGGCCGTTAGGGGGTGGGGCTTAATTTCCCTGTATATCTATATAAGACATTTTAAAAATCTTTTTGTCAGAAACCACTGGACCAATTTCAATATAACGGCAAAATTGTTCCTTTGGTGACCCTCTTTCATTATTCAGTTCAAGCCATCATGATGCATGAAAAAAAAATGGCCGCTGGGGTGCAGGGCTATAAAATTTATACAAAAATCTTAGAACAGTGAACTTGGCTGAAACTTCAAGAGTAAGTATGCAAAGCTGTTTGCTCAGGTGAGCGATATAGGACCATCATGGTCCTCTTGTTTTTTTCTTTCTTTCTTTTTCTTTCTTTCTTTTATTTCATTTTGTATGAATGTCAAAAAAATGTCTACCTAATTCTCTAGCAATTTGTACATAATGCCAGACTTGACACATTCAATGGCCTCAAGTGTTAATCTGATAGCGGAATAAACTTATTCAAGACAACAATGAGTGCCGGACAAATTTTACAGTTACATTCTCCATTACGACATCCAGTGATCCGCGTCTCTGATTGGATTAATATCTAATTAGGTCGGCAAGGCATCCATATGAAACTGGAAAAGTTGGTGTCTTTCAGGTATTTACAAATTAATTATGGATAATTGTGGTAATTTTCCCATTCTTTAGATGAGGGGTAAGCCATTTCTTAATTGATATGTTTGTATTGTTTAAAAGTTAAATGTAGTTGATTTTAATTGGCACAAGTTTGTCTTCTTCAAAAAATAAACATCACATGGTCAATTACGCATGTACACACACACAAAAAAAAAAAAAAGCAACAAAGAGACAATACATTTATTAGCTTTATTCTTTCAAAATCAAATTTTTTATTTGCTACCATAAGATGTACAACAATAATAAATACATGTAATAAGAGTTAGTGTGCTGGTACTTTTTTTGCAGATCGAAGCCCTGTAAAAACAAAAATCACATTTTGTTACTTTGACTCAGAGGGTGGGAGAACTGGGACCCTTCGAAAAAAAATTGGGAGGCATAACGCCCCCCATGTTATATCCGTATTCACGTATTAATGACACGAGTACTAATGGGACTGACCTGTATATTCTTGTTCCTTATGACACATCCAATGACACTGATGGGATCCCTCAGGGGTACGCCCCACCAATGACACTGACCAGGGGTCCCCTGGGGGTATGCCCCCTAAACCATATATTGTTGTTTCTTATGATAAGACACTGACCGGGGGTTCCCGGGGAGTATGTCCACCCCCTCCATGGAGTGGTTGGATGAGGCAAAAGTGTCATGTATCTTGCATCACCGAGGCGTCCAACTGATATTAAGTTAACTGATATCTCTTCTCCCTTTCTCTGAGAGACGACACAAAATGATCCACAAGGGTTGACAAGTCGTTAAACCCCAACACAATCAAAACCTACCCCTCCAGTTCATATAAGGCTAAATATCTCAGAAAGCTTTCAGAACCCTACTCCTAAACCACATTATTATATTATTGTTCCTTATGATAAGACACATTCAGTTGTCAACTATGGGTCCCCCGGAGCTATGCCCCACCCTTCCAGTTCACATAAGACTTAATATCTCTAAAAGTGTTTAGAACCTCACCCCTAAACTATATATATTGTCCATGATAAGACGCATTCAGTAACATCAACTGTGGGTCCCCCTGGGCTATGCCCCACCCCACTCCAGTTCATATAAGGCTTAATATCTCAGAAACCGATCAGAACCCCACCCCTTAACCATATCTAGTGTTTTTCATTAGGATAAGCTGCATTCACTGACACCTACTATTGGTACCTAGGGGATATGCACCACCCCCTCTAGTTCACATGAGGCTTAATATCTCAGAAACCCTTCAGATCCCAATCCCTAAACCCTATAGTTTGTTGTTTCTTATGCTAAGACACATTCAATGACACCAACCGTGAATCCCAGTATGTATGCCCCACCGCCTCCAGTTCACATATAGCTTAATAACTTGGACACTGTTCAGATTCCAACCCCTAAACCATATATATTATTATTCCTTATGATAAGGTGCATTCATTGACACTAACCATGGGTCCCCAGTGGGTATGCCCCACCCCATCTCAGAAACCATTCAGATTTGTACCAGGCATAAAGGGTTTGAAAATGTTTTTATCTTTGATGACGAATTAAAATGGAAAAGGAGTCCACATGGGAGCTCATCTTCGTATAAGGGGTTCGTTTTGGAGACTTCATAATCGGTAGATTATAATCATATCTCGTTTAATTTGGCCTTATCTAAATGGGGTTAGAATACTGTGTAACCTAAAACACATATAAATTTGGCCTTATCTGGAACTATGACTCATGCAGCTGTGGTATTTACTTTTCAGTGACAGAGTTTTTGTGCAAGGGAGTGTACATCTAAGTCAAGGCCCTGAAAGTTTTGGTAGACAACAATCTATATTGGTTTTTGCAGGTAAGTGCCAGTCCCTAGCAGAACAGGATGTAAAAACACTATACCTGTATTCAATATAATTACCCCGCATACCCCTATAAGCATAGCTCTAGATAAGGTGCTTTTTCCAACCAAAAAGTATTGATATTTTTATGCACCTGCTTGCCAAAGGCAGCAGTAGGGCATATAGCTTTTCACCATTATGTTATGTCGTAAGTGCATATGTCACGCTTGTAACCAGATTCTAACAAAAGTTTACATAAAAATTTCATGTCTGCACTTTGCTTGGAAACCAAAATTTGGGTATCTTTTATGCTAGGATGTTGAACTTTGGTATGCTACTTACCCAGACCGAAATCTTCCCCTGGTCGATACCCTGGGATGGGCGTAGGGGTCAAAATGTATTGCAGATCAGATTGAGCTTTTGGAAAATAGTTGTTGAAATTTATGCATTCAGATGTTGTTGCCATACAGGCAAAACCAAAGGGCAGGGTCATTTGAGTACTTTTGACACATGTCTAGTTTCTTATTTCTCCACAAAAAAGATATGTTATGGGTCACACTAGATGAACCTTTAAAACCTTTAATTTTGTTGAAATCCTTTAAAACCTTTACTTTGGCTGAAAACCTGTGAAAACCTGTATTTTGATGAGAAAATCTTTACACATCTGGTAATCTCATAAGGGGTAGCCTCTGGTTGCTGAAAATCTTTACGTGAACTTCTGGCCATGACTTACCAGACATCCAAATGTCAACAAACGGGTAAGTTCTGATTTATTGATTTTAACTGCACAATACATTAACCTATAGATAATGTGCTATTCTAATCTGTTTTCAAACCTTCTACAGAAAAAACGACAGTTCAGTAGTCTTAAAAAGTCTTAATCCAGAAGGTCCCTTAGGCAGTTACCTGTGTGACTTCACTTTTCCCGCTCTTTTGATCACTGTCAGTTTCTTTCCTGTGGACAAGAAAGTAAACCGGGTGAAAAAAAAAAACAACAACTGTATTTTCTTTCTTTTCTCTAGTTAAATTTATTATGTCCCCCACCATAGGGGGAACATATTGTTTTTAGTGCGGATCCTGTCGGCGTCAGCTTAGCCTCTTGTCTGCACTCTATCACCTAAATGAATGGATGGATTTTGGCCAAACTTACACAAATTTATCATTGGGTGGGGAAAAATGCTGATTAGATTTTGTTGACGTTGACCCCATTTTCAAGGTCACAAGAGGACTTAGATTGTTGGAAAAGACTGGAAAATTGCTTGTCTGCACCCTATCTCCTGAAAGAATGGATGAATTTTGACCATACCTGCACATCTAGATTGTTGCCACGTGTGAAAGAACTGATTAGATTTTGGTGAACTTTGACTCCATTTTCAAGGTCACATGAGGGCTTAGATGGTTGGAAAATGGCTTGTCTGCACCCTATCTCCTAAATAATGGATGGATTTTTACCAAACGTGTACATCTATATTGTTGAGACATGGAAAATAACTGATTAGATTTTTGTGACCTTGATCCAATTTTCAAGGTCACAGGAGTGCTCAGATTGTTGGAAAATGGCTTGTCTGAACCCTTTCTCCAGAATGAATGGATGGATTTGGACTAAACCTGTACATCTTTATTGTTGTGACATGGAGAAGAACTGATTAGATTTTGGTGATCTTGACCCCATTTTCAAGGTCACACAAGGGCTTAGATTGTTGCAAATGGCTTGTCTGCACCCTATCTCATGAAGGAATGGATGGGTTTTGGCCAGAATTGCACAACTATATAAGGAGAAGAATTGATTTGGTTTTGGTGACCTGGACCCCATTTTCAAGGTCACAAGGGGGCTTAATGGCTTGTCTGCACCCTATCTCCAGAATGAATGGATGGACTTTGACCAAACTTGTTCATCTATATTGTTGTGACATGGAAAAGAACTGATTAGATTTCGGTGACTTTGAACCTATTTTCAAGGTCACACAAGGCCTTAGATTGTTGAAAAATGGCTTGTCTGCACCCTATCTCATGAAGGAATGGATGGATTTTGACCAAACTTGCACAAGTATATTGTTGTGTCATGAAAAAGAACTGATTGGATTTTGGTGACCTTGACCCCATTTTCAAGGTCACAGGAGGGCTCAGATTGTTGGAAAATGGCTTTTCTGTATCCTATCTCCAGAATGAATGAATGGATTTTGACCAGACTTGTACAGCTATATTGTTGAGACAGGGACAAGAACTGATTATTGATGACCTTGACCCCATAATCAAGGTCACACTAGGGCTTAGATTTTAGAAAATGGCTTCCATTGACCACACACACACAAAAAGAAAAATAAATTATAGATACTTTTTTCGACAATAGGTCTGTTCAAACGGGGTGGGGGGTGGGGGTGGGGGGGGGGGGGGGGGGGCAGGCATACATTTTCCTCTGAAAACACTGTTCTAGTTAATCCTTATTTGTCTTATGTTCCTGTATCATTCCTTCCACTCTAGATCTTATTATTTTCTGTAAATCGTTTTTTGATTTCTTGTTATTATTGATCGCTTTTCCATGTCATGCATTTTCAGGACTTTTCATGATGGTCGTTCGTGGCGATTGTGGACATATAAAAGTGGAAGGGATAATCACCATAATTGTTTATCATGTTCTTCTTGTTCCAGGTTGTCGACTTGTTCCACCAGTAGTCTCTGTTCAGAGAAGACCTGGATCCTTGCAGACAAATGACAAACGTACTCTGCAAGATGATGAGTTATGAGGAAGAAGAACAAACAGAACAAGAAGAAAAGACTGGCTGTCAATTCAGATCTGTCTGATGACAATTCCTTTGATGGGAGCACCACCCCACAGGGCTCTGCTGCCAGGAGTAAGACCCATCAGGGTGGCGACTATATGGATGCTGAGTGCAACCAAAGTATAATTCCACCAGTCACCAGTCAACCAGGCACCAGTCGACCAGTCACCCAGTCACTGGTAAACCAGTCACGGGTCATACAATCACCGGTCAACCAGTCACAGGGCAGTTTATAGGGTCAACCAGTCACTGGTCACTAGTCACTGGTCATTCAGTGATTACCAGGCACTGGGTACCAGTCACGGTCACCAGGCACTGGGCATTTAATCAGGTACCAGCCACCAGTCACCAGGCACCAGTCAACCTAGGCACGGTCATCATGCATCATTCCATAGGCAATGAACACTAGTTAGCCAATCAATCACACATGGGTTCTGAACAGTCATTCTCGAATGAGCCTCAGAATCCGACAGCTTCAAAGAGAGTTTTATTACCACTAGAGCCAGACTTTAGTCAAATATCGGACCCAAGTATAATTATAGAGCCGCCTAGTAATACTTGGCAGTCCACAGACAGGCACACATCTCAAACTAGGCGAAGTAGGAGAGATCAGCCTAAAACAAAACATATAACAAAAAAGAGGAGAAGACATAGGTCATCTTCTTCTTCCTCCTCTTCTAGATCATCCTCTTTGGCTTCACATAGGAGAAGCAAAAGATCAAAGAGGTCCAAACACTCACACATGAGAAGAAAAAGATGTTGAACATCGTCTTCTTCTTCATCTTCCTCTAGTCATTCTAATATGAATTAAATAGGTGCTTCCTATACCCGTGTGTCAAAATTATCATCACATGCACAGGTGGGTTGGCCAGATCTAACTGAATTTGATTTCAGACCATGCTTGACTTATAATCCACTGCATGAATTGCGATATAACGTCCACGTCAACAATATTTAAGAAGTTCAGAGACATTGCCTCCAAATTTGTGGGATTTAACCCGACCCGCTCATATGAATTCAGGTCCTGCTTAGTTACTAGCAGCTTTGCCATGGAGGCTTTAGGCAGCCCATCTATTTCGCGGGCCCAGATGGGCGGGGGCCGTGCTTTCCGAATACCGAAAACTAGTGTATGCCGATGACAGGTACAACTACAATATACAATCATTCACTTACCTGTGTCAAAGTTTTTTAAGATTATCATGTGAAAAGAGCGTAAAGTCTATGTGTTATCATCAAAGTGTACCTTATGCACAAAACGAATCATGCTTAGTTTGTAAGTAGACGGAGAATGGATAGAAATAAAATTCGAAGTGGAGACAAATTCAAAATGGCGGCGATCGCAAATTTTGCGTAGTGTCTTGATTCAACCCCTTGCAGTTGGAATACTTGGCGTTTTTGGCTGTTTGATGCTATTATTGGCACTGCCACTGTGTCAGTAGTCTCTGCCAAATCATTGAACGCTTATTGTTTTTCAGGATAAGCACTGAACCACCCAAGCGTTTGTTAGACCATCACATTTTTGGTCACACACATCACTGGTCACATCAGTAGTCTATAGTAGTGTGTCTGCACGCTGAACCGTTGGACACACTTATGAATGATCATGGTAGCTATAAAAAAACTAGACAATCTCCTCAGGTTGCAGAAGTTCCAACAACGTCGCATCTTGCTAGGACCATGGAACAGACACCTATCATACATTCATATAATGTGGTGCAACAATCTTCAAGGGACACAGGCTCCCTGGGAATGTCCATTCATCCTCCAGATCTTTTTGGATGCCAGTCATTATGGATGGGGAGCTTATCTCGAGCCGATGAGACTATCCTTTCATGGTCACTGGTCGGAAGACCAATCCCAGCTCCATATCAATATTCTGGAAATGATGGCCATTCATTTAGCACTGAAGAAAACCATAAAACACATTCACATTCTTTTGTTATGATTTCTGACAATACAACAGTGGTTTCCTATATCAGCAAACATGGAGGAACTCATTCTCCCAACCTATGCATAGATGTATGGGAAATCCTCCATAGGTGCCTGGAACACGATATCGTGATCACAGTTCGTCATATTCCAGGCAGATTAAATATATTGGCAGACTGTCTTTCGAGATTGGACAGGCCTCTCAAAACAGAATTGGCTTTGGATCAATCGGTAGCGAAAGCTATTTTCCAAATGCTCAATTATCCCAATGTGGATTTGTTTGAGACACGATTAAATCACAAACTCTGAAGCCAAAATCTTGTGCAGGCCATAACTCTCATACTGTTTGAGATAATATGATAATTTTACCTGCACAATACAACAACCTATAAATAATGTGCTATTCTATTCTGCTATCATACCTTTCCACAGATAAAATGACAGTAATGTCTCATCCCATACAGTCTTAATCCAGAAGGTCTCTTAGGCAGTCACCTGTGTGACATCACTTCCTTCCGCTCTTTTGATCACATATCAGTTTCTTTTCTGTGGACAAGAATGTAAATACAGATTTTGTCTCCAGGTGAAAGAAATCTTGTTTTCTTCCTTTTTCTCCCGTTGAATTTATAATCTTTGTTCTTTCTCTTGTTTCTTTATCATGCCTTTCAATATTCATACTAAATTTTGTTGAAAATTATTTTTTGTTTTTCTTGTATTTATCCTTCGCTCGTTCGTCGTAATGAGTTTTCACGACTTTCATGACTATTATGCGTGGTGAATGTGGTCATATAAAATCGCGTTGGGATAATCATAACAAATCTCTAAAATGTTCTTGTTGTTCCAGGGAAACAACTTGTAATACGTGTAGTTCCTGGACAGACAGAACCTGGAAGCTTGCCGAGAAAAGAACTTGCGCTTCTGGAAAGTGGGTCATGTCTAAGAAGAAGAAGAGATCGAAAGCCTTGTCTGATTCATTAGATGAAGAAACATTGATGGGAACACTACCTCACATGGCCCTGCTGCCCGGGGGAAGACACGTCAAGGTGGCAACTCCAAGGGTACTTGTACACGAACATTTGCCCACTGGACAAGAAGACGTCACAGACCAGCCACCAGTCACCGGTCAAATGGGCATTACACATGGTAGATCAAGTCAGTCAATTACCGGTCACCGGCCATCCAGCCAACGGTCATTGGACTTGGAAAATATAAATACAGGGGAAAGTCGATTTTCACCGGTCAACGGTCATCAGACTTTATACCAATCTACTATTAGTGATACTCATGACATGGGCATGGATTTCACTACTAATAGAGCAAGTTTGGTTCTGAACAGTCATTCAGACAGGAAGTTCAGAACCCAGCTAATAACTCAAAAAGAGTTTTATTACCCCTGGAACCGGACTTAATATGTTCGATCCCAGTATTATCATAGAGCTGCCTGATAATAACTGGAGATCAGATAATAGACAAGTTTCACAGACTTCCCTCTCTGGACGTATTTCCAGGAGGGATCATACTAGAAGTAAACGTAAGCCCAAGAAGAGGAGGAGATGTAGATCCTCTTCTGCATCCTCCTCTTGTAGGTCTGCATCATCTGACTCTCGCAAAAGAAGCAGACAGTCAAAAAGTTCTGACTCTCGCAAAAGAAGCAGACAGTCAAAAAGATCCAAACATTCTCATCAGAAGAGAAGAAGAAGACATACATCTTCTTTTTCCTCTTCCTCATTATCTGTTAATCAGTCCCATGATTATTGCAGATACAAAAGAAGTAGAATAGTCTGCAGGCTGTACAGAATCTGAGTATGCTACAGCCTACGGAAATAACTAATGCCCTGACAATACCGCAGCCGGATCAGACTTCAGGGCTCTTCAGAGGACTCATGTTTAGACTCAGCGATAGAAATCTGGTCCTTTGATAGGGCAATCAATGAAGTCTTCAGGCTTTTGCCCCTGGAGTTATGCCCAAGGCCAGCTGAGGAGCGTACTCCGGCAAAGCCTTTATCTGGCATTGAACATCTAATGGAGTTGCATACAACTCCATTACTAGTTTTGCCACAATCCAAGCTAGTTGAAAATACTGCCAGATTTCTCCAGAACAAAATTGACATGCAGAAATGTGGCAGACATTGGATATTCTCTCAAAATTTAGTATCTTCCCTGACACAGACTAAATTTTATAAGAGCCAGAATCAGCATTTCTGACAGATAACATTCCTCCTTTAGAATCGGAAGCTTCACTGCTGGAGTTATACGGCAAGGGAAAATGCTCCATTCCAATGAAAAACATTGAAATATGGGAAAAAAGAGCCCGCAATCTCATAGCAATAAACTCGCATGCGGATCTATTCTCTTCTGCTTCTGAAGCCGTAGCTAAGTCTATAAAGCATGCCAGGGCTATGGCTACGATCTTAGCTACCAAGATATTTCAAGGTAGACGTAATGCGTTGCTGGCAACGTCTCAGCTTTTATTGGACAATTTCAACCATGAATTGTGAAACGCTCCAATAAATTCTAAGACCATATTTGGTAACAAAATTAAGGAAGTTGCCAAGTGCAATTTTGAAGCCCAGCAACAAAGGTTCTTGGCAACTTCCTCGGTTGCTACTACCATGCAACAACAAGTGACTTACCGGCTCCTCCGGTCTTTAAAAGACCGAAGCAGCCGACTAAACCTTCTAGGCCCCAGCAAACGCAGCTGTACAGGCCTTAAAGTCAGACACAATCATACTCATCAAATAGAAAGGAATATGCTAATAGAAGTGGAAATCAGAAACAGTTCCCCTCCTCTAAGCAAGCCTCATCCTCCACAAAATTCTGAAGACCAACCCTTTCCACTGCCAGTGCTACCACGTCCAGACATTCCAGTGGGAGGAAGATTGGCTCATTTTGTGGAACAATGGGAAGAATTGACAATCAACAAGTGGGTCCTCTCTAACGTCCGAAAAGGGTTCAGTATCCCATTCAAGTCAGTTCCTCCCCTATTGGTTGTTCCGATAAATTTGAGTCAATCTTCCTCCCCGTTATTGCGAGAAGAGATTGCAGAACTTCTCAAGAAACAGGCAGTGGAAAGGGTATGGAATCCCGGCTATTCCTAGTGCCAAAAAAGAATGGAAAGTTACGCCCAGTAATAGATCTTTCCTTACTAAATCAGTACATAAACAAACAGCATTTCAAGTAGGAGACAGTCAAGTCACTAAGACAATCGATAATGGTCAACGACTGGGCTCCATAGATCTGACAGATGCATATTTTCATGTTTCGATACGTCCGAGATCCAGAAAATACCTTCTGTTTGTCTATGAACATCAGGTCTTCCAATTCACGGCTCTGCCGTTCAGAATGTCCGTGGATTTTCACAAAATTAATGAATGTAAGCAGCAGACTTAATTCTTCTAGGCAGACTGCATTTATGACCTCTGCAAATGTGCCTATTATTGGTCTTGAAACCTCACATTCTTCCCTTAGATCATCAGGTTACGATCAACAGTATGATCAAAGTCCATTTGAAATGGCGGATGAATACCATCCCTTCGTTCAAGGTATGCCCATTCACCCTCCAGACCCCAAGATATTCCTTTATACAGATGCCAGTCACTTCGGTTGGAAAGCTCATCTGGAACCGATGAGTCTATCCTTTGATGGTCACTGGTCGGAAGACCAATCCCAGCTCCATATCAACATGTTGGAAATAATGGCCATTCATTTCACACTGATCAGAGCCTTCAAATATATTCACCATTCTTGTGTCATGATTTCTACGAACAACACAACAGTGGTCTCATATATCAACAAGCAAGGAAGAACACATTCTCCCAACCTATGCGTAGAGGTGTGGAAGATCCTCCAACATCATATTGTCATCAGGATTCATCATATCCAAGGCAAATTCAATGTTTTGGCAGACAGGTTATCCAGAATCGACAAAGTAGTCAAAACAGAGTGGGCATTGGATCAATCGATAGCGAATTCAATTTTCCAACTGTTCAACTATCCCAAACTGGATCTGTTTGCGACCTGTTTCAGTCACAAACTTCCACTTTATGTGTCCCCAGTTCTGGACAATCAAGCCTTTGCAATAAATGCATTTTCCATGAACTGGAACCATCTTCATGCTTATGCATTTCCTCCAACAATAATGATTCCTTCTGTCCTGAACAAGATACGCCAATCTCATTGCAGAATAGTTCTTATAGCCCCTCTTTGGCCGCAACAAACATGGTTCTCAGAGGTTCTACAATTACTTGTATCAGCTCCAGTTCGTCTTCCACTATTTCCAAAACTATTAATACAAGCAAAAGGAAAGTTTCAACATCAAAACCTCCCAGTACTCAACCTTCACGACTGGGAGTTATCAAGCAATCAGTTAGAGATAGAACATTTTCGCAAAACGTTGCAGATTTTGTCTCCAAATCAAGACGAACATCAACTCGGAAAGTCTATGACGCAAAATGGATCATGTATACCTGTTGGTGGCATAGAAGGAAGGTTAATCCAGTCTCGGCCCCTCTTACTGTTATAGCCGATTTCCTCATTTACCTTTTCTCTGAGAAAAACTGTCAGATTAATACTATTAAGGGATATAGATCTATGATATCTAATACACTGCAACGCTGTTATTACGCGGTCCCGTATAACGCGGAAACCGTTATAACGCGGTTGGTCTGTGGCTCCCATTTTTTGTGCAGTTTTTTCCCCAATTTTGAAAGTTTTGCCCTTTTCCGCGGAACTCAGCAGTCAAAAAGATCGTTAGTCTCGCGGATTTACACATTCTGTTTTACCAAAGTTGTCATCGGTATTTTGCCTTTTGCCTATTTCAGACACAAAATAGGTGTCATGTTTTTCATTCATCTACCTGGTGACCGATAAAAGTTTAAACCTTAAAGCGCCAGTCGCAACTGCAGCAGAAAAAAATTTTACTTTTATTTATTATTTTATTTTTTTTCAGAGAATAAAGTCTTGACATTTCAGGTGAGTCATCTGCCAAGCAGACGATTCACATGAAACGTCATGACTTGAATGATGCTCTGAAAAATAAATGGTAATAAATAAAAAAATCAAAATGTTGTCTGCTACAATTTTTTGCTTAGCGCTTTAAAGGTTAGTTTAAACGGTAGCTGTCAATCAGCTCTTTGATCTTGCCGGCAGTAACGGTAAATGACCTCGTGTCATTTATGAGTGAAACCTGAGCAGAAAAATCCTTTGATGTTATCCTAGTTTGTGAACACATTTGACCCATAAAGTGCCAAGCAAAATTTGTGGTAGACGACAAGCTTAATTTATTTTCCCTATTTTCAGAGAAAACAAGTGTTGACATTTCATGTGAATTGTCTGCCAAGATGATTCACATGAAATGCCAGGACATGTTTTCTGTGGCAAATAAAAAAAAAAAAATAGTCAAAATTGTTGTCTGCTGCAATTGTGATTGGCGTTTCATACAGATGGGCTGCCGACATAAAAAAAAATGTCCAAGAGTGTAAAATGTATAGCTTCATTTAACCCTTAGAGCGCCAATCACAACTGCAGTAGAAAACAATTTTACTTTTATTTTTTTCAGAGAATAGTCTTGACATTCCATGTGAATCATCAGCCGATGATTGACATGAAAGGAAACTTTAAAAAAAATCTAAATGGGTTGAGCCCTTCGAACATATGCAGACAATGCGGTTCGGAAATCAACCTGCACATCATCGTACGTTTGAAGTTCTCTTCCATCATTTATTTGTTTGTTTTTTTTTCGGACG
Organism: Anodontia alba; assembly: GCA_964016985.1. Lineage (NCBI taxonomy): Eukaryota > Metazoa > Mollusca > Bivalvia > Lucinida > Lucinidae > Anodontia > Anodontia alba. Next base: position 68,973,441 of record OZ024834.1, read on the forward strand.
AGTGCGAAACAGCAACTAAGGTCAGAAACCTCAGGAACATCAGCAGGCACGTAGAAAAGCTCTTCAGAGGAAAGTTACAACAAACTTCTTTATCAGCGGACATCAATGAAAACGAGTGGAAGCAGGAAAGAAAAAAAACAACAAAAAACACAAAAAACGAACATATGCAGACAGCGCGGTTTAAAAAATCAAGCCTGCGCATCATCATATGTTTGAAGGTCTCTGCCACCATTTATTTATTTATCAATTTATTTAGTTGTTTTTATTTATTGGCCATTTTAACTTCATAATACATTAACCTATAGATAATGTGCTATTCTCTTCTGTTTTCACACCTTCCACAGAAAAAACGACCTTTCAGTCGTTAATTAAAGTCTTAAACCAGAAGGTCCCTTTGGCAGTTACCTGTGTGACGTAACTCTTCCCGCTCAATTGACCACGTGTCAGTTTCTTTTCTGTGGACAAAGAAATTCAACAAGGATTATTTACCTGTGATAGAAATTTGGATTATTTCTTTCCTCACGGATAAATTTCTGTATCCTTGTGTTTCTTTTGTTTATTTATCACTCCTTTCACTTTCTGTGTTATTATTTAAAATTTTCAATTTTCGATTTCATGTATTTTTTGACTGGTCTTTTTCCACATGCGTTTACGCGACTCTCGCTATTCGGCACAACGCTCGTGCGCGATCGGTTCGATAGTCGTGTTTATATATGCAGAATTATTTTTGTTCTTTTCGTTCCAGGTTATTCAGCAATTACGATATATTTTTCCTGGACTTTTATTTGCAGAGATCTTCAGTTGGCTAAAGATTCTCATGGTAGAGAAGCTGATTGTAAAGAACTTGTCAACCCTTGATGGGTTATAAGACAATTCTTTACTGATGGGAGCCCCACCCCATATGGCTATACTGCCGGGGTAAGACCCATCAAGGTGGCATCTTTGGGTACTTAGTATCCGATAAAGTCTAAGTCCACCAGTCACCAGTCACCAGTCATCCAGTCACCAGTCAACCAGGCACCAGTCAATCAGCTTCACCAGTCACCAGTCAACCAGGTGCCAGTCAACCAGTCACCAGTCATCCAGGTGCCAGTCAACCAGGCACCAGTCAACCAGTCACCAGTCACGTCAACCAGTCACCTAGTCTCCAGTCAATAATTTAATTATTTTCTGGAAAGACTTAGTTGTTGACATATTTCACCGGACAAAATAGTCACGTATACTAACTTCCGGTCATTATGTCTAATTATTAAAAAATTTTCACCGGGCAAAGTATCAGTAATATTTCTGATACTTGTACCCAGTCATATTTTTATATTATTTCTGATTTTTCACCAGGCAAACTTTTACAGAAAGTGTCTGGTCATTTTTTGCCTAATAATCAATTATCATCGGGAAAAAGTTTCGAATACTTGTGCCCGCTCAGTTTTTCATATATAATCTCCCTCATAGACTAGTGCCAGGTCATTCAAATTATGTTTTATCTCTTTCATTAGCTAGAAAGCGGTTAAATTCTGGCTCAAATGAAAATTTCATTGGGAGGCACTTCGTAGAGTAGTGCCAGGTCATTCTAACGAAATTCCACCGGGCAGTAGTGTCGTAGACTTTGTGTCGGATTACTAGTGTCCGAGTAGTAGTCACTAGTAGTCGCTCAACATATATTTATTTATTAACCACTAAAGACATGTATAGTCTTGGGTTATAGGTTATTGAATGACAGCGATGGGTTCTAATACCTAGTAGCCACTTATATTGTTGAATTCTGTCCAGTCACTTTTGAACTCGACTTAAATTCTATATATATATTTATTATTGAAAATGAATTAAGAATTATCGGTTACGATCAAATTCGCAATTCATTCACTAAGTGTAGAAGATACTTCCAGCTATAATTATATCTCTTTTATTCGCTACAAAGAGATTAACTTCTTACATATTCACCTTATTCGGCTCTAGGGCAAAGGTGAACTATAAAACTATCGTTATTTATAAGAAGAAAAATATACACGAAATCTAAAAATTTTTCTTCTTTCCTCCCTTGTTTTCTTCTACATGCTCCGATATGTAATCAGCATGTAATCTAAGGAGTAAATTGACAAGAAAGTAGCAATCGATCTTTTCTACTTTCTATTAATTTTTCATTCTTAAGGTATCGGAAATTTACACCAACCAGATAAACAAGAATATCGGTGAAACCGATGGATGCTCCCCGAACATGCAATAGTCGGAACAGGAAACATTATCCTAGATAAAGAGCGGTATACTGTGTATACTCACTGTACTTCAAAATGGAGTATCACAAAACCTGTTGGTGGACAGATAAGCTTGCCTGAAGGCACTGTCATACAAACATCAGCAACATAAAAGTTGGAATAAATGAAAGGAAGTGTCTTCAGGTACGATTCCATACCCCAAGATTCTAGGTGGTAGTTTAGCTATATTTATTGGGTAAAAAGGTTTAATACAATTTATTGAAGACTTACTCTCAGGTGAATGTCGAACATGCTCAAGATATTTAAAAGCTGCAGTGACCTTGACATTGAGCCCAGGACACTGGAAATTGAAATTGCTTGAGATGTTATCATACTCAACATTTTTGTGAAATTATATTAAAATCCATCAATAAATCTAGGCACTAGAGCAAAAACAAAGTTTTTCTAAAAATAGCCACAGTGACCTTGACCTTGAGCCCAGGACCCTGAATGTCAAACATGCTCAAGATATTATCATACCCAACATTTGTTTGAAGTTATATCAAAATCCATCAATAAATGTAGGCACTAGAGTGTTGACAAATTCTTTTCTAAAAATAGCCAGTGACCTTACACTGCAGCTTTAAACAAAGTAGCATGACTCTGTGACAAATCATCTAACCAGAAAGATTGAACAATATGCGCATCCCCTATTGCTGCTTAAGATTCCATTAAAATTTCGTTGAATTTCTGCCAGTATTTGCTAAGAATTTGCGTGGACACGAACAGTACCCTATATATTCATGCAGAACTCATCAAAGGGCAATAACTCTTGGAAAAATCATTGAACCAGAACACGCAGGTGATATGCACATCCACCTTCCATACTTAATATTCCCATGAAGTTTCAATGAAATCCGACTAGTAGTTTCCGAGAATTCGCGTGGACACGAACAGTACCTTATATATTCATGCAGAACTCATCAAAGGGCAATAACTCTTGGAAAAATCATCGAACCAGAACACGCAGGTGATATGCGCATCCACCTTTGATACTTAATATTCCCATGAAGTTTCATTGAAATCCGACAAGCAGTTTCCGAGAAATTGCGTGGACAAGAGCGGGACGGACGCACGGACGCACGGACGAAGCGGCGACTATATGCTCCCCCGAAATTCTTCGGGGAGCATAATAAATTAACAGTTTTATTTATTTATTCGCTACCTCTCTAGATTACTACGATTTAAAATTCTAGTTGAGGTACATATTTTCCTTTTGCCTTTTTCTACATGGAAAATAGTTGATCCGATAAGCTATTATTCTATTTTATACTATCTTTTGATTGATTATATAAGAGTCTAGGTCAGTCGTGCTCTGTCTAAACTCTGCTATAAAATAATAAATAAGAAGAAAATCTTATATTTAGGCATAGATATAATTTGATACGTTCTTTACTTTGCCTTTTTTATTTTTTCTTCTGGATCATTTAAGACTACGATAGCAATATACCAGACATTTTGCCTCAGTAAGAATCTATTACGCCGAAGATTCTTCATATTGGAATAATAATTTTATTATGATTATAATTTCTAGACCCAATTAATCCTCGTATATTATAGGTCTACTTTATCTTATTGAGGAATAGTTTTGCTTCGACTAGCTCTATACCTCTAATATTTTATTTGTAACTAGAGTCCATGTCAATCAAAATTTTCTTGCACTTTGGTATTGACAATGGATACATATTTAGTAAAGGCATTAATTATTCAGTACGTGACAGATTATTATTGCCTAAATTAGATATTATATACAATACTTTCCTTTTGATATTTTTTTTATTGACTTTGTAACTATTCAGAAACTGCCAAAGTCAATCATTTCCTTCCTCTAAACTTACCAAAGCTCTAGATTATGTTGATATATAATTTTGATATATGCTTAGAGGTTAATTAACGAGAGTTTACCTCATAATAGCAGATATTATTATATTCATATTAATCAATCTATAGTCTAGGCTTAGACAAAAGGGAAAACATCCTTAATTACGAGCCGGTAAAGAATTAAGACACACTTAATTATCTCTTTACCCCTTCTTTATGTTTACATTCGTTAAAGGGATCATAGTTATTCTCGCTAAGAGTTCAAGTTCAGTTTGCGAATAACGCAAAGATTAATATCTTGATTTCCAGTCCGCATCAAAAATGGTCTATATATATATATAGATAAATACCTTTTCCGAAACTGGATATTTATTTATTTTTCCACACAATAAGTCATTTCAAGACGTTTCGATGATTTTGAAATGCACTGCTTCAATTTATAATATAGAATATGTTTATATTAACTTCACAACTTAGTAAGTGCTGCACCTACGTTCCTGGTCAGATCTTACTTTTGTGATATGTTTTTGAACATACTGAAAGTTTCTCCGATTATACATTCGGTAAATAAACTTTCGAGTAGTATTTATGCTTTTAAACATTCAGATTATTTGATAATAGTTGGAGATAATATATTATACCGATATTTATATATCTATCTTCATTATTTATCTTTCTCATCTTACTTTTAAGTTAGATTGACCTTCTCGCTACGTTCCAGGTTTAAATCTAGCTAACATTGTGGAACAGTCACTTGTTTATTTCCTAAACAATATTTTAACATTTTTCTCAGTATTCAGAGCATAACGACTTCATGAATACTTGGAAATAATTCAATTCTACGCTTGTTAAACTAAGCCTAAAACAAGCCCTAGTTTTTTAGAATGGATATCGATTCAGTTCATGGAGATACATCCTTTTAGATCCCATTATCTCTATTTCAATCATACAAAATTCTAATGACTAAGTACTCTTTTTCTACGTACGAATACAGAATATCGAGTCACTGTTGTTGCATATTGGTTAAAGATTAAACAAATTTTATCTTAAACCTATATGACGTTAAATTAATTATTATCTCTTTCATATACATTTTTTTACCCTTCCATCAGGGATGGTGGTATAATATTATTTTATTACTCTCTATGGTTTAAGCATAGATCTCGAGAGTATATATATATGTATATATATTTTCTTCCTGAATTCATTTGCGAGTATGTAATTTGATATTTCAGGAATTATTAATTATGCAGACATAGATTTTATTCTATTAATATTCAATTCTAAAAATTTGATTGAATATTTATCTATAAAATTTCTGGGCAGTAATTTTATAGCGAGTTATATGTTTAATAATTCCTTGCTTAATAAATAGTTACACTTAACCTTTTATTTTTAGCAGGAATTTTGTTCCGTAGTATAATTTTAATTTAGTACTCATATATTTCTTACTATTCTTAAATATGCGTATAGAATAGTAATACTATCTCTTAACTTATAAATTAAGTGTTTTTTGAGATTATTAAGCAGTATTTTTGTATAATCTTTCTTCAGAGATTATCGCACTATTTCTTTTTCTTTGAGTCCTTCTCTTTTTATGAACATTTTGATTCGTCATTTCAAAGTGGATTTTTTAACATTTCTTGATTTCCATGATTATTTACTCAGGAGTACTTTTCATGGCATTCTTCTGGTATAGAAAGATTCTATCCAGCTTATTTATTATTGCTTAATCTTATCAATACGATAAGATTTAGCCAAACTGTGACCATCTTACAGTTAGCTGTGATCAACATTATTCTTATCTCTCTTATTCTCTGTCAAACTCTTAAGTTATGATGTTGACAGTTTCTTCTTTATTATTTTGTCAGGATATCAAACGCTTTTATATGTCTATGACAAAACTAATTATCAATGGTTTAGGTTGTTTTTTCTTCCCAGCAGTTTTATGAAAACTCTGTATTATTTTATTGCTTGACTAAAAATTCGTAATACAATTAGTCTAGCAATAGTTTTAACCATTATGTTTGTCTATACCTTTTTCTTCTGATGGATAACTTAGTTATAGAAACTCCACCGAGTAGACTTTTCCTTATTTATTCAAGACCCTACATAGACTACTTACAGTGTATGGTCTTGGCTTTTTTGTTTTACAAATTTTGTTTTGAAAATATTTCTATATTCCTAGCTTACTTTGCGATGGAATATTTATGTTATGTCTCAATGACTCCTTTTTCTTTTTGAAGCCAGTTGTTGTTTCCCAAAAAGAAAAAAAAAAAGGGATGGGGGGGTGGGGGGGGGTGGGGGGGTGGGGGTGGCAATGTTAGGTCTCTGAGACTTAAGAACTGGCTTCCTCTAGAGTCTACTAGGTTGTTAGATCATAACACCTTAAAGATATGCTATTTTGTGAATCTAGATCATTCTTTCTATTAAATATAGAATTAGAATGTATCTGATTCCTTAGAGTTTCCTGAGTCTTAACCAGAAGTGGTGAGATATTATTGGTGTTAGTATTAGGAGAGCACCTCCCTCCTATTCTGCAAATTCTAGCACATTATCTATAGGTTAATGTATTATGAAGTTAAAATGAAGTTTTTTAAAAGTAAAGCATATTTTAACGAGTAATACTTAACATATAGATAATCAATTATCTCCCTCCGTCCACCCTCGCTTATCTCTCCTAATTGTGTCTATTGTTTTACACATAAAAGAAACTGACACGTGGTCAATTGAGCGGGAAGAGTTACGTCACACAGGTAACTGCCTAAGGGACCTTCTGGTTTAAGACTTTAATTAACGACTGAAAGGTCGTTTTTTCTGTGGAAGGTGTGAAAACAGAAGAGAATAGCACATTATCTATAGGTTAAGTATTACTCGTTAAAATATGTTTTACTTTAAAAAACTTCATTTTCGCTGTTCGGTCTAGCGGTACAGCTGAAGCTATACATACCGCAAGACTGTTGCAGTTAGTTCCCTTGATTAGGGGTGCTTGATTGGTCATAAAAGAGCAACAAACATTTTAAAGTTTACAAATTTATTATTCACTGGATAAAAACAATGAAGCGAATATCAAGCAAGGTACATGCACAAAGTTTCAACAATAAACAAACATAAACAACATGCAATATAACTTAAATAATATAAATACGTGCAATACGTAACATCTCATAATAACAGGAGGAAACGGCTATCATGCATGCAAAATAGTGGGTGGGGATTGCCAAGATCGGTAGAGCGCGGACCGGATAAGTCGCGGTCGGCGTTCATGGATCCTGATGACCGCACTATAACGGCGCTGCAGTGTACTCTTAAATTTAAGACTGGTAATAGAATCGGCTCTAACCCTGTCTTATCAGAATTAATAAGATCCTTTGAATTACAACGTCCTGTACAAAGATCTCCTACTCCTAAATGGGATTTATCTTGGGTCTTAGTCTGTCTACAGAAAGCCCCATATGAACCTTTACATAAGGCTACTAAACTCCATGTTACGTTAAAGACAGCCTTTCTCTTAGCTCTTGCCACTGCCAAAAGATGAAGCGAGATTCATGCCCTGGCAATGGATGCAAATCATTTAAGATTCAATCAGTCTGATGGATCGGTATCTCTGATAGTTCAAACTGGGTTTCTGGCTAAGAATCAGCTTCCGTCTGTTTGCCCAGATCCTATAGTTATACCTAATCTAGCTCATATATGCAAAATGGAACACTTGGATAGACTTTTATGCCCAATAAGAGCCTTAAAATTCTATCTTAAAATGCCTAGACCTTATCGTCAAAATAGAACTAGACTATTTCTACCAGTTAAAGACAAACAAGATATATCTAAATCCTCTGTTTCGAGATGGATATCTTGTACTATTAAGCTTGCCTACAGGAAACTCACCTGTAAAGATTTTCCCTTCTTAAAGATTAAAGCCCATGAAGTTAGGGCTTTAGCTTCCTCTTGGGCCTTTTTCGATATAGTTCCACTCAATAAGTTCTAAAAGCAGCAGTATGGAATCAATCTTCTACCTTTGCTAAGTTTTATCTATGGGATATGTCTCAGCAACTTGAAAACCTGCATAATTTGGGCCCAATTGTTGTGGCCCAAAAAGTGGTGGGGCCAAGTTATCAGTGCCTTGGATGCCTCCAAACACTATAGTTTATAGTATATTAAGGTAATTAATATATTATATGTATTTTGGAATGAGCTTATTCTTGAGATTTATATCAAGAATGAGCTTATCCTAGGAGTTTCCTGAGCCTTAATCCAGAAGTGGAGGGATCTACTTGTTTTTGTGCGAGAATTGGGAGCTCCTTCCCAACATTTTATGCTATTCTAGCACATTATCCATAGGTTAATATATTGTGCAGTTAAAATGAAGTTTTTAAAAGTAAAAGGTATTTTAACAAGCAATACTGAACCTATAGATAAGATAATCCCGCCTCCCTATCCCCGCTTAGCTATATTCTTTAGGGCTTTATCAGCAAAGAAACTGACACGTGATCAAAAGAGCAAGAGGAAGTGATGTCACACAGGTGACTGCCTAAAGGACCTTCTGGATTAAGACTGTATGGGACGACGTTACTGTCATGTTTTCTGTGGAAAGGTATGATAGCAGAATAGAATAGCACATTATCTATAGGTTCAGTATTGCTTGTTAAAATATGTTTTACTTTTAAAAACTTCATATTTGGTAGAGATTTACAGGAGAACTAGTAGGCATGTCACATGCAAGAGAGACAACTCTCACTTTCTTCTTCGTTATGTAGTTATCTCCCCTGAAGCCAAAATCTTGTGCACTCCATAATATTGATACCCTAAGACATATTTTGATGTTTTGTAGAAATCAAGAGGACCAGTAGGTATGTCACATGCAAGAGAGAAACTCACTTTCCTCATTATGTAGTTACCTGCCCTGAAGTCAAAATCTTGTGCGCTCCATAACTTTGATACTCTTAGACAAATTTTGATAATGTTTGGTAGAAATGAAGAGGAGGCATGTCCCATGCAAGAGAGACAACTCTCACTTTCTTCCTTTTGTAGTTCTCTCCCCTGAAGCCGAAATCTTATGCAGGCCATAAATCCCATACTGTTTGAGATAATATTTGGTAGAGATGAAGAGGAGGACCAGTAGATGTGTAGCATACAACTCTCACTTTCTTCTTCATTATGTCATTATCTACCCTGAAGCCAAAATCCTGTGCATTCCATAACTTTGATACACTTAGACATATTTTGATATTTGGTAGAGGCATTGGTATCGAACGGTAGGTGTGTCACATGCAAGAGACAACCAGTTACCTCTTCTGTGATTGTTTTTTAGTTACCTCCCCTGAATGAATTTCTAAGCTAAATCCTTGACTTTGTGGTTTGAAATATTTTGATAATATTTGGTAGAGGCATAGAGAAGGACCAGTAGGCATGTCGTGTTCAAGAGTACTCTCACTTTCTCCATTATTTACTTATCTTCCCTGATGCAGAAATCTTGTGTAGGCCATAACTCCCACACTGTTTGAGATAACCTGATAATTTTTGGTAAGGACATATATCAGGTCAAGAATGTGTGTAGCATGCAAGAAGGACAATTTTTACTCTGTTGATTTTTTTACCCCAATAAACATACAGCAAGTTCCTTTACCTTTCAAGGCATTTATTTTTGCTATTATTTCTGAATATGTACACTCACAAATTCAAAGTATTTGCAAATATTGTGTATCCTGTACAAATTTTCACATCAGAAGTAATTATTAGATGATTTTGACAAAAGTAAAAAAAATAAATAAAAGAACACGCAAAAATAAAAATAGTTCATAGTACACCTATTTTTGTTTTCACCTATTATTTTTGTCACATTTAATACTGTCTTTGCTTCTTTTTACTGCTCTCGTTCAATATATCCAGGATATCAATTGAAATACACTAAATTTAGAAATGGTGGTTTGGTCGGGGGATTTGCCATCTCCTCTGATGGCTATTTTCATGAATAACTGCTTACCTCGAATTGAAAATCTGGTCTGTTTAAACATGAAAATCTAACAACAGGTAATAACATACAGTCAAACTTCAATGGCTCTAACATCTTTGGGACCATGGAAATTTGTTCGAGAGATGGGTAGTTCGAGCCAATGAGATTTAATCATGGCGCCAGGTCAGGAAGCAAATGGCGATAATTTATGGAAATGTATTCGATCTTTAACAAAATAATGGTATGTTGCATGTACTCATTAGAATCGCCTCAATGCAATTCTAATGAGTACACACAACAGTCAATTTCATAATAAAGTAAGAAAATTTCACTCAATATTTGTTTTCTTGAGCTATCGGAAAAATTCTGTAGGGAACCAAAAATGAGTTCGGATAATCCATGGTAAACGAGCCATTAGTGTTCGAGCCATTGAAATTTGACTGTATTGAGAAAAACAGGAGAAAGGAGAAATAGCACCTAAGAAGGATTTCTCCTCTTTTCCACAAAATTTTCAATAAATCTCTAACTTAGGAGTCAAATTACATATTCATTAGTGAAATGTGGTGGTTCGGTTTATTTTTTTTCCTCAATTCCGCAAATCTGATATGTCAAGGTATAGATATCTCAAAGTATTTCAGGGTCCCTTGGACTTCAGGATGATGAAAGTTGAGTGTAATTTCAATGGTCTTTTTCCCACTTTGGCGATTCAAGAAGGGCAATTGTCAGCTGCTACAGGCAAAAGTATATGCACTTATTACCCGCTTAGAGGATGAAACATCTCAGGAAAAAGTAAGAGAAGGTTAGCTGACCTGCTTGACAAGAACTTAACAGTGTTGACTGGGCTGTAAAAACCAAATCAAACGAACAATCCTGGTGCCTTGCTATATTATACCCCTGCAAACTTTGTTTGTGGGGGTATACTATTTTCATGTTGTCCGTACATCTGTCTGCCTGTTACTTTTGGTTTCTCAGCAGGGAATATCTAATAAGCACTGCTTATTGACGATTCTTGATTAAATTGTTGTAATGTTGTTTCAGATTCTCTTGTTCGTCTAACCTACAAGAAGGATGAAGAGGAAGAATAGTTTCTTTCATTTGAAGACATTGACTTCGGGATATACTGTTTTCACCCTGTCCGTACATCTGTCTGTCTGTCTGTTACTTTTGGTTTCTCAGCGGAGGATATCTAATAAGCACTGCTTATTGACAATTCTTGATTTAATTGTTGTAATGTTATTTCAGATACTGTCATTCGTACAACCTATAAAAGTAACGAAGAGACTGAAGAATAGTTTTATCATGGCATTCATTTGAAGACATTGACTTTTGGGAAGATAGCATTATCATGTTTCAGACAGTCAGGACAAAAACTGAAATCACAGTTGTTGTGTCTAATGAGATTCTGTAGTCTGCTGATACATTTTCATGGCCAGATAAGGCAATGTTTAACTCTTTCCTCGCTAGTAGCGACTTATGTCATCTACTGATAACCTTTGCAAACAGTTTGAACCCAGATCAGGCTTGACAAATGTTGGGCCTATTCGGGATCCAAACTATTTGACACTCTGATGATATTCCTGAAAGCTTTTTTTTTTTTGAAAAGGTTAATTGTAAAAAAAAAAAAAAAAAAATCAACAGATGACAAAAAAGCATGCAAAAATACCCAGCATGCAAACAGTTAAACCAGAAACTGTTGATATTTTTCTTATTTCTCCACAAAAACATATTGTGAGTACTCATTAAAAGCACCTCACTGAGGCGCCTTTAACCCTTAAAGCGCCAAGAAAACCTGCATCTGAAAATGTCATCTGTTTATGTCGTCTGCTGAATAGTCTTGCAAACTTTTCAAACCTATTTTTGCATACAGGCAAACAGTGTGAACCCAGATCGGAGCAGTCTGATCTGGGTCCACACTGTTTGTAGAAATGACCTTTAAAATCACAAGCAGATGACAAAGCAGACGACAATTGTTGTGATTGGCGGATTAAGGGTTAATGAGTTCCCGCAATATATGTTTTCGTGGTGACACAAGAAAAATGATTATGTATCTGGATACTCTTCCTATCTGAAGCTATATATGTATTCTATCAACCATATGAATCTCAACATACGAAAAAGTGCATGTTGCACGTGTAGGCAATGGCGGTTCAGCTCAATCTGTGCATTGTTCTTTTAACCCTTAAAATGCCAAGAAAACGAGTACCCACAACATATGTTTTCAATATGAAGTAGATAAAAGTACACAGGCTGAACTCTAAAGAATACTAAATTGTTCGACTGTGGGCTTATAGCAGCATTTGTGGTAATTAGGTTGAATACGGTATGTATACTTTTGGAGGAAATTGGCTTATTTGGAGCTGAGGACAATGTGGACCATATGAACAAAACCTCTTGTGTGTAGCTATACATTCTACAAAGGATATGAATCCAACATATAAAATTGTTGCAGGTGCAGGCAATGAAGGCTCGTCTGAAAATGCAGGACATGTCTTCACTTAACTCTTAGCACTCTGGGTAAAATTTTGATTTTTTTTCCCCAGAAAATAGGATTTGACAGGCAAATTGTCTCCATTGAAGACAATTTGTCATGAAATGTCAAATTCTGTTTTGTGGGAAAAAAAATGAGAATTTAATTTGATGTCTGCTGAATTAGCCCAGAGAGTGAAAAAAGTTTATATGGCCACATGTCATCATCATGTGAAGTCATTTCCTGCATTTTGACACAAAATGTAGGACACGACTTCACATAACAATGCTACTTAACATCATACATTATGTGAAGTCATTTCCTGCATTTTGACACAAAATGTCGTACATGACTTCACGTAACAATGCTGCTTAACATCATGCATAATGTGAAGTCATTTCTTGTATTTGAAACAAAATGCAAAAAACAACTGGTAACAATGCTACCTTACATCATACATTATGTGAAGCCATTTCCTGCATTTTGACACAAAATGCAGGAAACAACTTCACATAATAATGCTACCTAATATCATACATTTTGTGAAGCCATTTCTTGCATTTTGAAATTACATGCATACCATCCTATGTTGTGAAGTGGTTTCCTGCATTTTGAAACATTGATGATGGTTCTGTGGCGAGAGAAAGTCTTAGTTTCAAATTGATTTGTTATATTGAAAAAGGCATTAAACATCGAAATTTTAAACTAGAGTTGGTTTTTAATACAAAAGTACAGTAACACTTTAACCCTTGTCATGCTGAATAAATTACGATGCATGCCCACTTCTAATTTTCAGCCAATCAGATTACTTGGTCCAAGTTGTTCACACAAATTCAAACATTTAAATACAAACAGTGCAGATCCAGATCTACACTGTTTGCAAAGGCCGGGTGTGTCCAGGTTCAGCAGGACAAGGGTTAATGACTTGAACATCAATGGCTCATTATCTCATTTTTGAGTACTCATGAAATTCTTCGATATCTCAAGGAAACAAATATTTATTAGGGATATTCTAGAGAATTTGCTACTTTGTTCATGAAAATACATGTGAGCACTCATTAGAATTGCCTCATCAAGGCAATTCTAATTACTACACAATATACCATTATTTTATAGAAGATCAAAAATACATCACTAGATTATCCCCATTGCCGCCCAACTTGGCATTGTGATTAACCCTCAGTGGCTCAAACTACCCATGTTTAGAGCAAATTTCCATGATTCCAAAGATGTTTGAGCCAGTGAAGTGTGACTGTATACTATATACAGTTGACTTTCGTTATCTCAAATAACTGCTTATCTCAAAGTGAAAATCTGGTCCCTGCCTAAACATGAACATCTAACAACTGGTAAAAAAAATTGTGGAAAAGAGGAGAAATTGCTCCTAAGGAGCAATTTCTCCTCTTTTCCACAATATTTTCAGTATAGCTCTAGCTTCAAGAGTCCAGTTACATATATATATTTGTTAAATGTGGTTGTTCGATTATTTTTTTCCTCAATTCTGCAAATTATATATGTCGAGGTACGGATATCTCGAAGTATTTAATAGAGTCCCTTGGAATTCGAGATAACGAGAGTCGACTGTACCTCTTGGATAAATTTTGAGTGATATTACAAAATCTGTTATGAGTAAAAGTTGATTTACAATGATATTGGCCTTCAGGATCCCAGTGTATCAAACTTCAATTTCAAATTAGCGGACTGTTAATTCATCATTAAAAAGTTCGTCATTAAGTCCAGTTGTATGAAAGTTTTAATCATGAATGTTCGTCATTATATCACTTAATTTGAAATTAATTTTAATAGCGTTTTGTACACTCATATCTAGTAGGCTACATTTAGATGTAATTTTAACCCTTAAAACACCAAGCAAAATTTGCAGCAGACAACATTCTACATTTTTATTTTCAGAGAAAACAAGTCTTGACATTTCATTTGAATCACATAAAATGTTAAGCTTATTTTGTAAAGAGTAAATTAAAAATACCGTTATTTATTCTTATAGAAGCTCTTTCTTTAATAACCCCTCTCATTTTTCGAGGAGAAAACCATTGTAATAAAAAACTAGTGCAATGAAAATTGGCTTTAAATCATGAGAACATCTTATTTTTGGCCAAAATTTTTCTAAAGAATTTAATTTTATTTCTTAAGAATTTCATTTTATTTAGTAGTACTGAATTGCAAATGCCCATGGGGGGCATATTAGAATGAATACGGTATTTCAAAATGATATCTGCTGCAATTGTGCTTGGTGCTTTACAGGTTATGCTCTTATGACATTAACCCTTAAAGCGCCATTCACAACTATTATCGCTATTTGCTTCCTGAACTGGTGCCATAGTTAACCCTCATTGGCTCGAACTACACATTTTGAACAAATTTCCATGGTCCCAAAGATGTTTGAGCCATTGAGGTTCGACTGTATTTGGTACTTTCTTAATTGGGACTCGGTGGCTCAGTTGGATGCGCCGTCCGACTGGAGACCAGGTCGCGGGTTCAAACCCCGCCGAGGTTGGCAACATTCTTTCGTGGAGAATGATCATGAAATATTTTCTACAGTCGCCGGCCTCGGTGGCGCAGTTGGATGCGCGTCCGACTGGAGACCAGGAGGTCGCGGGTTCGACCCCCGCCGAGGTCGGCAACATTCTTTCGTGGAGATTGATCATGAAATATTTTCTACGGTCATTCTCTCCCTTCCGCTGATTCAAGAAGGGCAGTTGTCAGTTTCTGGCGAAAGAATGTACACAATACTGGTTAACCGCTTGGAGGACTAAGCCTGCCCAGTAAACGTGTGGTTAGGTAAACTGACCGCGCTCGACATGACCCCATTGGGTTGACTGGGCCGTAAAACCTCAACACAACAACATTCTCTCCCTTCCGCAGTTTCTGGCGAAAGAATGTGCACAATACTGGTTAACCGCTTAGAGGACTAAGCCTGCCCAGTAAACGTGTGGTTAGGTAAACTGACCGCGCTCGACATGACCCCATTGGGTTGACTGGGCCATAAAACCTCAACACAAACAAACAAACTATCTTAATTGGTGGAACAATCGTCAAAATTATCTAAAAGGTGTTCCTATCAAGAACCCTCTTCCTTCTCACCATTTATTCACAGATGCCAGACTGGTTTGGGAGCTAATCATTAAATCTGGAACCGGAGGGTCTATTATTAGCTTATCTGTGCCGAAGGCTCACTGGTGAGCTTATAGTATGACTAGCCTCTGTTGTCGTCATCTGTACTCTGTCAACATGTTCAAACATCTTCTCCTCTGACACCACTGGGCCAATTGAAGTCAAATTTCATGTGAAGCATCCATGGGATGGGGGAACGAAAGTTTGTTTGCGGGGTCCAGGTCACATGACTAAGATGGCCGCTATGCAGATATAAGGTAACATGAGCTCCGCCAAGCGGGGCATTATATGCCCGTGGCAATAAGATGTAAACTGGCTCCTGTATAATTCAGTGCTCCAGATATAAACTGTAAGTGGAATACAATGTATTCTATATATACAATCAGATGACCGGAAGTGATCTATGGTATCACTAATGGCATGAAGATCGTTTCTCTGTTCCTCCCATGTAAGAGAGAACACTGATCATACCTAATTTCTGTCGGGAGCTAACAGGGATTAGCAACAAGTAGAATATATGGTAAGTATGCTTATTAAAATCAATTTTACATTTTTAAAAATTTAATTATTCACAGCTTTCATATGATGGCATTGTAGTTTCAGGGCAGCATATGCCCACAGCACCCTCTAAAATGGAACTGGATTTTCCAAGATACTAGGATGAGCTCAATAATCCAATGGAAAATAAAATTAAAAACTGCACGACAGTGAAGTATGACCACCACACGGCGCATAACACAAGCTGCTGTGAAGTCCAAATATATAAAGGTTGCCTTTGGAAACAAAGAATGAATGAATGAAAACTGGTGTCTCACTTTTATTAGCTCACCTGAGCCAAAGGCTCAAGGTGAGCTATTGTGATCACTCACCGTACGTCGTCGTCGTACGTCCGTCCGTTCACAATCTTTAAACAACATCTCCTCCTAAACCACTGATCGGATTTTGACCAAATTTCACAGGAATGATCTTGGTTGATCCTCTTTCAAATTTGTTCAAATGGTTTTGGTCCATTGCATATCTAGGTCACAGGAGCTAAAAATAGATTTTTTAACTAAAAACTTAAAAAATCTTCTCGTCAGAAACCACTGGACCGATTTCAATAAAATTTTGCAGAAATGTTCCTTTGGTGATCCTCTACCAAGATTGTTCAAGCCATTTGGATTCATCAAAAAACATGGCCGCCAGGGGGTGGGGCTTATTTTCCCTATATATCTATATAGAAAACTTTAAAAATCTTCTTGTCAGAAACCACTGGACCGATTTCAATATAATTTTGCAGAAATGTTCCTTTGGTGATCCTCTACCAAGATTGTTCAAGCCATTTGGATTCGTCAAAAAACATAGCCGCCAGGGGGCGGGGCTTATTTTCCCTATATATCTGTATAGAAAACTTTAAAAATCTTGTCAGAAACCACTGGACTGATTTTAATATAATTTTGCAGAAATGTTCCTTTGGTAATCCTCTACCAAGATTGTTCAAGCCATTTGGATTCATCAAAAAACATGGCCGCCAGGGGGCGGGGCTTATTTTCCCTATATATCTATATAGAAATCTTTAAAAATCTTCTTGTCAGAAACCACAAGACCGATTTCTATATAATTTTCAGAAATGTTCCTTTGATGATCCTCTACCAAGATTGTTCAAGACATTTGTATTTGTCAAAAAACATGGCCGCCAGGGGTGGGGCTTATTTTCCCTATATATCTATTTAGAAATCTTTAAAAATCTTCTTGTCAGAAACCACTGGACCGATTTCAATATAATTTTCAGAAATGTTCCTTTGGCGATCCTCTACCAAGATTGTTCAAGACATATGGATTCGTCAAAAAACATGGCCGCCAGGGGGCAGGGCTTATTTCCCTTTACATCTATATAGAAAACTTTAAAAAATCTACTTGTCAGAAACCACTGGACCATTTCAATATAATTTTGCAGGAATTTTCCTTTGGTGATCCTCTACCAAGATTGTTCAAGCCATTTGGATTCGTCAAAAAACATAGCCGTCAGGGGGCGGGGCTTATTTTCCCTATGTAATCTATATAGAAAACTTTAAAAATCTTCTTGTCAGAAACCACTGGACTGATTTCAATATAATTTTGCAGAAATGTTCCTTTGGTAATCCTCTACCAAGATTGTTCAAGCCATTTGGATGCGTCAAAAAACATAGCAGCCAGGGGGCGGGGCTTATTTTCCCTTTACATCTATATAGAAAACTTTAAAAAATCTACTTGTCAGACACCACTGGACCGATTTCAATATAATTTTGCAGGAATTTTCCTTTGGTGATCCTCTACCAAGATTGTTCAAGCCATTTGGATTCGTCAAAAACCATAGCCGCCAGGGGGCGGGGCTTATTTTCCCTATGTAATCTATATAGAAAACTTTAAAAATCTACTTGTCAGAAACCACTGGACCGATTTCAATATAATTTTGCAGAAATGTTCCTTTGGTAATCCTCTACCAAGATTGTTCAAGCCATTTGGATGCGTCAAAAAACATGGCAGCCAGGGGGCGGGGCTTATTTTCCCTTTACATCTTTATAGAAAACTTTAAAAAATCTTCTTTTCAGTAACCACTGGACCGATTTCTATATAATTTTGCAGAAGTGTTCCTTTGATGATCCTCTACCAAGATTGTTCAAGCCATTTGGATTCGTCAAAAAACATGGCCGCTAGGGGGCGGGGCTTATTTTCCCTATATATCTCCATAATGATCGTCTTGTCAGAAACCAGTGGACCGATTTCGGTATAACATTGCAGGAATGTTTCTTTTGTAACCCTCTACCAAGATTGTTCAAGTCGTCATGATTTGTCAAAAAAACGTGGCTGCCAGGGTGCGGGTCTTAATTTTCCTATATAGCTATATAGAAAACTTTAAAATAAAAATCTTCGGCAGAAACCACTGGAATGATTTCATTATAACTTGGCAGAAATGTTTCCTTGTTGACCCTCTACCAAGATTGTTCAAGTTATCATGATTCATCAAAAAACCTGGCCGCCAGGGGGCGGGGCTTATTTTCCTTGTATATCTATATAGAAAAGTTTTAAAAATCTTCTTGTCAGAAACCAATGGACCGATTTCAGTATCACTTGGCAGGAATGTTCCTTTGGTGACCCTCTACCAAGATTGTTCAAGCCGTTATGATTTGTCAAAAAACATGGCCGCTAGGGGGCGGGGCATATTTTCCCTATATATCTATATAGAAAACTTTAAAAATCTTCTCTTAAGAAACTGTTGGATCAAGTTCAATGTAACTTGGCAGGAATGTTGCTTTGGTGACCTTCTACCAAGATTGTTCATGCCCTCATGATACATCAAAAAACATGGCTGCAAGGGGCGGGGCTTATTTCTCGTATATATCTGTATAGAAAACTTTAAAATTCTTCATGTCAGAAACCACCTATCTGATTTCATTATTACTTGGCAGGAATGTTGCTTTGGTGACCCTCAACCAAGATTGTTCAAGCAATCATGATTCATCAAAAAAATGGCTGCAAGGGGTGGGGATTATTTTCCCTATATATCTAAATAGAAAACTTTAAAAATCTTGTCAGAAACCACTGGACCGATTTAAATATAACTTGGCAGGAATGTTCCTATGGTGACCCTCTACCAAGTTTGTTCAAGCAGTCATGATTGGTCAAAAAACATGGCTAATAGGGGGTGGGGCTTATTTTCCCTATATAGCTATATGAAACATTTTAAAAATCTTTTTGTCAGAAACCACTGGACCAATTTCAATATGGCAGAATTGTTCCTTTGGTGATCCTCTTTCAAGATTCAGTTCAAGCCGTCATGATGCATGAAAAAAAACATGGCCGCTGGGGATCAGGGCTATAAAAGTTATACAAAAATCTTAGAGCAGTGAACTTGGCTGAAACTTCAACAGTAAGTGTGCAAAGCTCTTTCGCTCAGGTGAGCGATATAGGACCATCATGGTCCTCTTGTTTTGACCCTTCGTATATCGGCAATATAGTTTGCTGAACCCGGCTTAAGTGGAACTCGATTTTCCATGTTACAAGAATGGGCTTGAGTAGCCCAATAAAAGCCTTTACCTTTCATATATCAAATTTACCCGAAGTATTGGGATAGACAGACCTAAGCAAATGGTGTAGACTTGTTCAAGTTTTAGGACGAGTATGGTAAGGAACTACAGGGTAAGGTGTTCCAATATATAAGGTAAATATGGTATATGGCCCACCATCTGAGCTTGCAAAATACAGTATATCTTCAATCATAGGCCTAGATAAGAGTGGGTATAAGGTAAACATTTTTTTCTTATTTCTCCATAAAAACATGTTGTGTGTACTCATTTGAAGCACCTCCCTGAGGTGCTTCTAATGAGTACCCAAAGCATATGTCTCCGTAGAGAAATAAAAAAAGAATCCATGTTAAGCATCTTATCAAGAGTTACGTTCAATCACTCGAAAACTGAAGGCTAAGCATCTTATCAAGAGTTATGGTCAATGATTCGAACACTGATGGCTCATATACCATGGTTGATTCAAACTTGTACGAGTCCTTACGAAATGCTTCTGATAGCTCAAGTAATGTTTTCGGGAACTTTTATCATGAAAATATATCTTGTGTGTACTCAAATTAGAATAAACTCATTGAGGCAATTCTAATGAGTACATTCAACATAGAATTATTTTATAGACGATTGAAAAATCATCCCTAACGCTTAGCACTCTGGGTAAAATTTTCAGCAGACGATATTTTGAAATATTTTTCTTATTTTTCCCAGAAAACAGGATATGACATTCCATGCAAATTGTCTCCTTAGGAGACAATTTGCATGAAATGTCATATCCTGTTTTCTGGGAAAAATAAGGAAAATATCATCAATTTGTCGTCTGCTGAAAATGCCTAGAGAGTGATAAAGGCTAAATTATCCTTATTTGCCGCCTGACCTTGCACTGTGATTAAATCTCAGTAACTCAAAACTACCCATGCATAGAACAAATTTCCATGGTTCCAAAGATGTTTGAGCCATTGAACTTCGACTGTAGATGAACTCCTGGTGCCTCCACTTTCAGGCAGGTTTTTTTTTTTTTTTGTCTTATTTCAGTGAACATCGCACTAGGCTATGCTGGTATATGACTAAAATGTTATTGAATGGAAATTTAACCTCAGCTCAACTCAACTTTCACATAGGAAATTTTATATTAATCTGGTTAAACTGAAAATCTGGTTAACCCATTGTATACTAGCGAAAAAAAGAAACTGTGCATTGGTAAAAAGTTATACAAAATAATAACATCGTAGCAGACAGTAATAATGTATTTCAGATTTGTAACAATACACATTTCATCGAAGTTCAAGGGATTCAAAAGTGCGAAAAGAAGATCCATTTCATCACCAAGGCTCAACAAGTCAAAAATGTCTCAAGCACCATGTCACAAAGTCAATATCTGGTGTGCCACCGTTAGCAGTAATGCATGCGTTGCATCGCCGCCGCATGGATCCGACAAGATTGGTGAAAAAACGCCTGAGGAATGCCTTTCCAGATGCGAACTAACGCACGGGAAAGCTCAGCCAACGTCACTGCCTGATTTGGCAACTGACGTAGTCGACGTTCCATCTCATCCCATGGATGCTCTATCGGCGATAAGTCTGGTGATACCGCAGGCCATGGCAACACATTAACATTCTGCTGAGTAGGAAAATCAGTCACAACGTGTGGTCTGGCGTTGTCGTGTTGCAGCGTAATGGAATGTTGACGCACAAACGGAAAGACGTGGGCTTGCAGAATCTCATCGCGGTAGCGTGCACCAGTCAAATTTCTGTTAATGACCACAAGAGGCGTTCTTGCGTTTCCTGTTATATTCCGCCCCATTACCATTACACTGCCCCCGCCAAAGAGACGACGTTCAACAACACAATTATCCTGGTACCATTCTCCAACTCGACGGTATACCCTGGAACGACCATCACTGCTATCCAAGTGGAAACGTGACTCGTCTGAGAACAGGATACGCGCTCAATCTCGTCTAGTAAAGCGAAGATGGGCCCTGCACCATGCAAGGCGAGCAACACGGTGACGTCGCTGTAGGACTGGACAGATTGCTGGACGCCGAGGGCGAATGTTCCATTCACGCAAGCGGTTTCTCACGGTTCTTGGAATAATGTTCCTCTAGCCAGGAATGCTTCTAGCCGTCAACGCAGCAGTTTGAAGTCGGTTACGAAGATGTGTCACACGGATGTAAGTGTCTTGACCTAATGACGTCACACGTGGACGTCCCGATCTGCGACGGTCCCTGTGTCACCAGATTGCTGATAACGTCTCCATAAAGAAGAAATCGTGTTCCTATGCATGCCAAACCGTCTGCTAACCTCATTTTGGGATACACCAGCCCGAATCATGCCAACCGCTTGGCTACGTTGAGCTTCGTTGAGTCTAGGCATTGCTTACTAACACATTCAGGAGGAATAAATTTGTTTTTCTGTTTCACTTGGATAAAACTGTTTTACACAAGAGTAAAAAAGATTGTATAGACGTTCACATTTAATTGCTAGCCACGAATATGCTTAATCCTGCACGTGCACAAGGACAACGCAACAACGTGCAACAAAGGACAACATGCAAGGCCTTATTTACCAATCAATATTGTGAAGGAGTATACACATCATGTTTGTGTAAAGTTTCAAGCATCAATGGATTTTAGAATTATAGAAAATTTATTTTTTATACATGCACAGTTTCTTTTTTCCGCTAGTATAGTTTGGAGAGCCCTAAAAAGGTATATGGCAGACATGAGTGCAAACCAAGATCAGATGCTGCAGAATTTGGTATCTGATCAGGGTTTCCACTGTTTGCAAATAGTTAAACCATTTTTCTCCTGGAATATCTAAATCACAAAGCCTAACATACGTAAAATTGAAATTAGAATCTTCCAATATATAGTGGGGGAGTTCATTCAGTATACAATGGGTTAATATAAGACTACACATAGCCCAAGATAAGAGAACCTAGATTAATAGTTTTTCTTGTTTCTCAATGAAAATATATGTTATGGTTATGCGTTAATAGCTCTTTCACAAGGAGCTTCTAATAGTACCCACAACATGTTTCATGGAGAAATGAAAAAATCTTAACACATCTGGGCCCAGTTGTTCAAAGCTAACGACATCGTTAGGTAACGATTCGTTAAAATTTACATTGAGTGATATGCAAATATGCTGAACTTTTTTGCTGAAAAAATGTGAGTAGCTTTTGCAGTGCTTTACATTTGTGTGAAGTTCCGTGAAAATATCACAAACGGCATAAGAGTTATGGAGCTGAAACGTAGAATTGGCTATGTTCAATGCTCAAAGGGTAACAACTCCAAAAGTAGGCAAACCGCAGTTATGGTCCATGTGTTCTGCATGTCGTCTGATGGTGCTTTACATTTTGTGTGAAGTTTCCTGAAAATATCTCAAACAGTATCAGAGTTACAGAGCGGACATGAAATTATGAAGCGCTGACAGACTGACACTCAAAATTTGAGACGGTATAACATAATACCTCACCACTTTTTTGTGGCGGGGCATAATAAAAAGAGTATCCAATATCCTGATAGATGTTTTTTTCATATTTTACATGAAAATCTGTGGTACTCATTAGAAGCCCTTCAAAGGGACACTTCTTACGAGTAATCACAACATAAATCACAAATACAAATAGTACTCAGTATATGAGGCTTTAATATTTGTTACTAAATACAATTAACATACCAATATTCTAAATGTGGTTTTTGGCAAAGTCTGTTAAACTTGTAATTTAATGTGGAAAAACAGATAGTATTAAATTTTTAAAACCCTAAAAAATTAGATCTTGACATGAATCTGTGTCGTAAAGAACTGATTGCTGTATTTATGTCCCCCACCATAGGTGGTGGTGGGGGAGGGGACATATTGTTTTTAGTCCGGATCCTGTCGGCGTTGGCGTCCTTGTCGGGGTCGCCTCTTGTCTGCACTCTATCTCCTTAATGAATGGATGGATTTTGGCCAAACTTACATAAATTTATCACTGGGTGGGGAAAAAATGCTGATTAGATTTTGATGACCATGACCCCATTTTCAAGGTCACGTGAGGACTTAGATTGTTGGAAAAGGCTGGAAAATTGTCTGCACCAGGTCTCCTGAAGGAACAAATGGATTGTGACCACACCTGCACATCTTGATTCCTGGGACATGTAAAAGAACTGACCTTGGTGACCTTGACCCCATTTTCAAGGTCACATGACAGAAAATGGCTTGTCTGCACCCTATCACCTGAATGAATGGATGGAGTTTTACCAAACTTGTACATCTATATTGTTTAGACATGGAAAAGAACTGATTAGATTTTGGTGACTTGACCCCATTTTCAAGGTCACAGGAGGGCTCAGATTGTTGGAACATGGCTTGACTGCACCCTATCTCCAGAATGAATGGATGGATTTCGAGTAAACTTAGACTGGTTACCTTGACCTCATTTTCAAGGTCACACAATGGCTTAGACTGTTGGAAAATGGCTTGTCTGCACCCCATCTCATGAAGGAATGGATGCATTATGACCCAACTTGCACAACTATATTGTTGTGACATGAAAAAGAACTGATTTAATTTTGGTGACCTTGACCCCATTTCAAGGTCACAGGAGGGCTCAGATTGAAAAGTGGCTTTTCTGCACCCTATCTCCAGAATGAATGGATGGATTTTGACCAAACTTGTACAGCTATATTGTTGAAACAGGGACAAGAATTGATTAGATTTTGGTGACCTTGACCCCATTTTCAAGGTCACACTAGGGCTTAGATTTTGGAAAATGGCCCCCATCGACCACACACACGCAAAAAAAAAAAAGATAAATTATATTTACAACCTTTTTCAATGATAGGTCTGTTCAAACTGGTGGGGGGCATACGTTTTCTTCTGAAAACACTTCAGTTTTTCCTTCAAACTGAATATTGAGAAGCAGGCAATTAAATTTAGACGGATGATAACTGATTAATACACAGAAAATACTAGGCTACTCATAAAACAAGAGGGCCATGACGGCCCTGTAATGCTCACCTGAGTATCATAGAGAACCTGACCTAGAATTGATCAAGGCAAACATTCTGACCAAAATTCATAATGATTATATTATTAACAAGTAAGACAATGTAGCATGTCTAATGGACTGTGAAATAGAGGTCAAGGTCAAAAATGGATGACAGCACTCCAGAGGCCATGTTAAGATGGCATGTGCTAAGTATCACTGGCTGTAGGAGCAATAGTTACTGAGAAACTGACCTAAACACAAACACTTCACAAGTGCCAAATATCACTCTGTAGGACCAATAGTTACTGAGAAATTGACCTAAACGGAAAAACTTAAGAAAGTCACTGGACCGTGAAATATACGTCATAAGTGATCCAGTTGCAAACTTCACCTAGAAATCATCAAGCCAAACATTTTGCAAGATTCATGATGATCACTTCAAAAATGTGAAATAGAGGTCAAGATCAAATATGGATGACAGCACTCAAGACTCAAGAGGCTATGCTAAGATGGCATGTGCTAAGTATCGCTGGCTGTAGAAACAATAGTTACTGAGAAATTGACCTAAACACAAACACTTCACAAGTGCCAAATATCACTCTGTAGGACAATAGTTATGGGAAAACTGACCTAAATGGAAAAAATTAAGAAAGTCTATGGACAGTGAAATATACGTCAAAAGTGATCCAGTTCCAAACTTCACCTAGAAATCATCAATCCAATCATTTTGCAAGATTCATGATGATCATTTCAAAAAATGTGACCTCTAGAGTGTCAAGAAGGTTTTCCTTCGATTTGGCCTGGTGACCTAATTTCTAACTCTAAGTGACCCCGTTTTGAACTAGACCTAGAAATCATCAAGAAAACATTTTGATCAATATTCATGCTGATTATTAAAAGATGACGTCTGGAGTGTTAACAAAGTTTTCCTTTGATTTGGCCTGGTGACCTAGTTTTTGACCCCAAGTGACCCAGTTTTGATCTTGACCTAGAGCAAGATTCATGATGACTGCTTCAAAAAAGTGACTGCTAGAGTGTTAACAAGGTTTTCCCTTGATTTGGCCGAGTGACCTAGGTTTTGACCCCAAGTGACCCAGTTTCGAACTTGACCTAGAAATCATCAAGACAAACATTTTGAGCAAGATGATTGCTTCAAAAATGTGACCTCTGTTAACAAGGTCTTCCTTTGATTTGGCCTGGTGACCCAGTTTTTGACCTCAAGTGACTCAGTTTCGAACTTGATCTAGAAATAATCAAGATAAACATTTTGAGCAAGATTCATGATGATTGCTTCAAAAATGTGACTGCTAGACTGTTAACAAGGTTTTTCCTTTGATTTATTTTGGCCTGGTGACCTAGGTTTTGACCCCATGTGACCCTGTTTCGAACTTGACCTAGAAATCATTAAGACAAACATTTTGAGCAAGATTCATAATGATTGCTTGAAAAATGTGATCTCGAGAATGTTAACAAGGTCTTCCTTTGATTTGGCCCAGTGACCTAGTTTTTGAACCCAAATGACCCAGTTTCAAACATGACCTAGATTTTATAGGGGCAAATATTCTGAGCAAGTTTCATCAAGACTGGGTAAAAACTGTGGCCTCTAGAGTGTTAACAATCTAATTGTTGACGACGGACAACGGACAGAGGGTGATCACAATAGCTTTGCTCAGATGAGCTAAAAATATTGCATGTATTTGTATGAGCCCTAGAAAATGAAAAACAGTAAGTAAATCGGGGGCCGTCTCTCTGTACGACTGGCTATATTAGAGTACTAACCTAATGAAGCATGGGCTTTATTAGGTATTTGTTTTGTTAGTTTCATAAGTAGAATAGAATAACAACTCTTAGCATGCTGGGTAAAAACTTCAGTAGACGACATTTTAAAATATTTTTCATGGAAAGTAGGCTTTGATATTTCATACAAATTTTCTCCTAAGGAGAGATGAAATGTCAAAACGTATTTCCTGGGAAAAATAAGAAGAATACCATCAATTTGTGCTCAGAGATAGACAATGATTAAACTACATGTATATATATATAATAAAAACAATCAGCATGCCTATTCAAACATGCTGAAAATTTTACTACAAAAAAATGAAAATTTTCAGATAAAAATTTGATATTTTTTCATATTTCTGCTCAAAACATAGATTGTGGTACTCATTAGAACTGCCTCGATGAGGCAATTCTAACAAGTACCCACAATCTATGTTTTTGAGCAGAAATAAGAAAAATAATGTATACCCCTGTAAACACCAGTTTTACTACATAAAAGTGGGGTTTAAGGGTGTCAGAATTATATAGGCATGTTTCCATGATGGGTTATCCCAGCATGATCAGAGCTTGAAATTTCCAGTTCTATCTTAATTAGAAACCATAGATTTTAATTTCATTTCTTTAATGTCATTTAAACTTTTCCCTGCTGTTTCAATTTTTAGCCCTAATGTAAATAAAAATTCGAAAGCTAAGAAACCAGCTGATACAGTTGGATATAGCCATTTTACAGAGCTAAACAAAAGTGACGCCCCTAAAAATGAAGTCACAAGACTCGGTATTGAGATTATAAAATATACCCAAGCCATAGAAATACTTCGGGTATCTGTCGGATAAAGCTCCGGTGTAAAAGTGTTTAATATAGAAAAGATTGGAACAATAAAGAAAAATACTATAATAACAAAAACAGCTTTTAAAACTTCTATCTTAACAAAAGCAAAAAGAAGTAGAAATATCGATGAGAAAAAGGAGAAAAATCGTAAGCAGTTTAACCTCCCCAACATGTGAGGTTCTACAAGGATCATGGCAAGACAAAGGCCAGGTAGTTCTCCGACAAACACAGAAAATGTGTTCAAGTAGGGATCTATACCAAGAGTGCTCATGTACTCTGGAAGGTACAGTGTTACTCCCCAATATCCCATAGACTGAAACACCCACACACAAGTGATGAAAAAGGTTCTTGCTCGAAGCTCTCTTGTGAACAAGTTCCGAACACGACCTCTTTTTTGGCTTGGCTGGCACACAATCTCACCTAAAATCAAATGTAAAATAGACAATAAATAATAAAGATTTATTTCGGTTTTAAGATCATATATATATATATAATATATATATACAATATATTCATTTTAGAAACAAGACTAGTTCAAGAAACTCATTTAAAAAAAGACTAGTTAAAAAATATTTTGGATAAAACATTTGATATCACAATTTTGCTACTGATAAAATATAATGAATTTAACAAATCTTAAAATTCAATTTAAACATATTCTTGATAACACATGGATAGCCCATGAAAGCCTGAGGCTTATTTCCAATGGAGTCCATTTGAGATGGAAACAGTCAAGATTTTGGCACAGAAAAAAAAAGAGATTTAGCACAGTCAGAAATACCACAAATTTAGCTTATCACAGATATTTACTTATTAACCCATTGTAGACGGAATAGACTCTCCCACACTATATATTGGAAGACTCCAATTTCAATTTTAGGTACATTCGGCTATGAGATTTACATATTCCTAGAGAAAAATGGGTGAACTATTTGCAAACTGTGGAGACCCTGATCAGACGCCGTGTTCTGCTGTGTCTGATCTGGGTCTGCACTGTTTGCCAAGTACCCTTTTACGGGTCTCCCAACTACAATGGGTTAAAATAACATAAATGCCACAGCAGTACATGATTCACAAGTGGAAGAGCTCACATCTAGCAATATAGCTGAGAAAGGTGACCTCTCCTCCAACAAATCATGCAGCGCTCACTGGCTATGAAAACTGACATTTAACCCAACACAATCATGCTGACATACCAGCTGTACCGAAAGTCCACACTCACTGGATATCAACATGAGGTAGGGCAATGTCTCAAAAACTGCCTTTTAATTTCAGACATACCGTATTTGACCTAATTACCGCACTGTGCGCTTAGGTTTTTCAAAATTACTGGGAACACTCAGATGTGATAAAATATGTACCTATACCTATTAAGGATACACTACAAAAAGATCAGAAAAGGACTTATTTGATAATGATTATGCGATTTTTTTTTTTCTGATTTTCTTTATAAAGGCATATGTTGTGAGTACTCATTTGAATTGCATCAACAAGTCGATGCAATTCAAATGAGAACCCACAACATATGCCTTTATAAAAAAGTAAATAAAAAGTACACTAGCTGTAATAAGACTACGGAATTTCATGAGTGTGCGCTTATAGGGGTATGTGCGGTAATTAGATCGAATATGGTATGTGACAAGTTAACAAATTCTTCCCCAATAATACACATAGTCATCTGGATCTTTACTATGATTTTGTAAATGAAGAAATTTCTTAAATTCAACTTTAAACATTTTGCTATTTTGTATTTCTTTTAAACTATCTGGTAAGCCATTCCAGCTAGTCCTTGATTGCAGAGTAATAAAAGGTTTGACGTTTTGGACCCTGACAATGAGAGATGTAAAATTTGTGTTCACTTGATCTGGTCTGGTACTTGTGAACATCTCTGGCATTCAAAGAGTGTTCTTTCATATATGAGGGGCCTTTATGGTTTACTACAATTTTGTGTACATGGTTCAGTCTTAGCTGTTTGACCTTTGTATCAACATAAGTAGATTTAAGTTGGATAGCATTTTATTTGTGACTTTAATTTTTGGTCCTAACTGATTTATAAATCTGACAAACTTATTCTCGGCGACTTGTAATTTTTGTTTTAAGCTTTTATTTGAACCTGAATACCATGCAGAGCACATTACCAAAACACGCCTATTTAAATATATAGAAAATTTCACCTCAAAAAACTAAAATTTTGTGGATGATTACCAATATCAAACCCGACCTGTATTTTACAATGATATATCCTTCTGCAAACTTTCAATAAAATCAATGCATCCCTGCAAAAGTTATTGAGCCCCAAACCAATATCAACACACCAACAAAAACTGAGTCGAAAAAGGGCCATAACTCGGCCAAAATTTTGCGGATGATTACTAATATCAAACTCGACCTGGATTTTACAATGATATCCTTCTGCAAACTTTAAATAAAATCAATGCATCAGATCCCTGCAAAAGTTATTGATCCGAAACCAATATCAACAAAACCTAAGTAAAAAAAGGGCCATAACTCAGCCAAAATTTGGTGGATGGTTACCAATATCCAACTTGACCTGCATTTTATTGATCCGAAACCAATATCAACACACCAACAAAACCTAAGTCAAAAAAAGGCCATAACTCAGCCAAAATTTGGTGGATGGTTACCAATATCGAACTTGACCTGCATTTCACAGTGATATATAAGTTCTGAAAAGTTTGAATAAAATCAATGCATCCCTTCAAAAGTTATTGAGCTGAAACGAAGTGTGACGACAACACCACGCCGCTGCCGACGGACAACATGATCCCTATGTGTGTGCTATGCTATGCAGGCGATATACCAAAAAGAAATGCTCCATGAGTCTTTCTATATTTACATACAAAGTAAAAATCATCTATAGCCCTCACCTCAATGTTCCCATCTCCTCCAAAGCAAAAAGTCTTTTTATCTCTTAAAGTGCTGAAGGAAACTGTAGCAGACAGTCTAAATTTTAAATTGTTTTTTTTTTTTGTTTTTTTTTTTTCAGAGAATATAAGACTTGGCATTCCTGCCTTTATATATGGAAATGTTGTTTGCTGCAATCGTGCATGATCAGCTGAATAAATTAACATGCCATGCCCACTTCTAAATGTGAGCCAATCAGATTACTCGATTTAGATTGTTGATATAAATTTACATTCTGAATGACAAACAGTGCAGATCCAGATCAGCTGGCTTTCTATTTCTGACCTGGAATTGCTATTGAAGATTACTGCATAAAATAATGCTTACCATATGTACCCTATGTATTCAGATGGACAGGCCTGAGCAAACAGTGTAGACCCAGATGAGATGCCACAGAATGTGGCATCTGATCAGGGTCCACACTTTTTGCCACTCATTCAGCAATTTTAGACACATCGACAGGTAGTAAAATAGACATGTTCAAATTTCAGGACCAATATGGTAAGGAGTTCAGGTGTCTGAATACTAATAGTGTAAATACGATACATTAAAGTGTGTAAGAATTGGGACACCCAATGTATATCGCATAGCATAAACAGATCATAGCAATCTAAATTTTGATATCCTAAAGTACAGCAAACCCTTGTTCTGTGCATGTCTTCTGTACTGTACAAGTCTAATCAGATTTGAAAGTTGATACCTAATGATGACAGTATGCTGCAAACATAAAGTAGGTCTGTGTTCTATACACTGACCTCTGACCTGCATTAATTTACAGAGAAAAATTCTTGTATTGCCTATTCGTTTGGTCAGTTGCTGTCAAAATTATGTGCACAAGGAGCTGGTAAACTGCTTAGAGGACTAAGCCTGACTTTCGACATCACTTGGAAAAAAGTTTTTGCTTGGCCTTGTTTATTTTAGATGACAATATTTTGTTCTGATTGACCATTTCTGATTGACCATATCTTATCAGAAACCATTTGTCTTTTCTGTTTCTGTATTTTGTTCTCAAATATTTACCCTAAAATCAAATAGCCAAAAATTGGCCTGACCTATGCAATTTCTATAGTAAAGTGATTTTTTGGAATTTTTGTCCCCAACGTTAGTCAAAAGGGACTACCAGTATTAGAATGGATTCATCCCCCGTGCCTCTGAGATTCTGTCCGCCTGTAGACACAATCAGATGGGTAGCTTGTGGACGTAACTCCTCTTGCAGTTTTTAACCGATTTTTTTGAAACTTTGCAAGTGTTTTCTTCATGGTATAAAGATGTAAATGTGATCAAATGTGGTTTTGGGATTATCCTTCTAATATTTTTAATCAACTTTTTTCACTTAGTTATTAGAATAGATACCTTGTGAACGCAACTCCTCCTAAAGTTTTTCCACAGATCATTTTGAAACTATGCATACTTGTTCTTCATGGTCTGTAGATGTGCATGTGGTTTTGGGGTTATCCTCCCTTTATTTTTTATCAACTTTTTCAAAAAATTTTTCCAGGTTCGATTAGTATTAGAATAGATACCTTGTGGGCACAACTCCTCCTAAAGATTTTTTCCACTGATCATTTTGAAACTATGCATACTTGTGCTACATGGTCTGAAGATGTGTATGTGGTTTAGGGGTTATCCTCCTCTTATTTTTTATCCACTTTTTTGACTTAGTTTTTTCCAGATCTGATTAGTGTTAGAATAGAGATCTTGTGGGCACAACTCCTCCTAAAGATTTTTTCCACTGATCATTTTGAAACTATGCATACTTGTACAAGTATGCATAGTTTCAAAATGATCAGTGGAAAAAATCTTTAGGGTCTGAAGATGTGCATGTGCTTTAGGGTTATCCTGCCATTTTCTTTTTTCAACTTTTTGCACTTTTTCAACTTTTTTGTTTTTTTTTTAGTTGTGACACTATGGTGTGAGTAGCTTGTGGGCGCAACTTCTCTTACAGTTTTATACCAAATGTTTTGAAACTTTGCAGGTGTTTTTGTCATGGTCTGATGATGTGCATGTGCTTATTTGGTTAACCTCCCATCTTTTTTTATCAACTTTTTCCACTTTTCAAAGTTGTCTTTTTCAGGTCTGATTAGTATTAGAATACATACCTTGTGGCTGCAACTCATCCTACAGTTTTCCATTCATCACTTTTAAACTATGCAGACTTGTTCTGCATGGTCTGAAGATGTGCATGTGGTTTTGGGGTTATACTCCCGTTATTTTTTTTTATCATTTTTTTTTTTCACTTTTTTTTTACTTTCCTGGCCCAATTAGTACTAGAATAGATACCTTGTGAGCGCAAATCCTCCTAGAGTTTTCTACCAATCATTTTGAAACTACATATGTTTGTTCTACATGGTCTGAAGATGTGTGCTGCGGTTTTGGGGTTATCCTCCTATCATACAGATTAAAACTCACAACTTTTACTAACAAAGCCATGTTGTTGTTGTTGTTGTTACATAAATTCTCCCAGAGTTGGGACACCTCGAATCGAGTGGAACACAAATTTTCGTAGATAATCTCCAAGGTTAAAATGATGCACAGTCCATCACCCTATTTACACTTTAAACTTTATGTACACGTATGCTTAAAATGTTCAGTCTTTTCATGATAAAAAGTCTTTATAAGATTCTGATAGTCTTTACACCACAAAGTCTTTGTACATGTTAACCTGACAATCTCAATAAAATCATGAATGACCCTGCGGGGATGTGCCACGGATTGACTTCTTTGACTTAACAGTTCTGTTGCAACGCGGAATCAATGATAGTCTCTTATATCTTTCACAGTCCAGGGCAAAACACTCAATGTTTGACAGTTCAACACCATGAGTGTTAGCGTCTATTAGCAAACTGATGTCAGGGACGCTTGCCCGCAATGGGCTTTTATTGCCTTAGAGCATATTTTTTTACTTTTCTGTGTTGAATTTGATTTATAGATGTTTCAAAACAATATTTTGCAAACAGAGAAACTGAACAAGTGGAACTTGTTGAAAATCTGATTCCAAGTTACCTACCCTACAGACTTCTGCATAATTTGCATTCATTTTTACTATGGAAAAAAGTGAAAATATTTGATTTTTTAAAAACCTATGACTAGAATAAATTTTTTCATCCATAGGTAGTTATGACAAATTGTCTGGCATTTAATCATGACAAAAGTTTGCAAATTTACTTCTTCCATGTAAAGTGCCAAGCCAAAAAATGACTTTCTGAAAGATGTCAAAAGTACAGTAGGAAAAACTGTGATTAGGTTACCTGACTTGCTTGACATGACCTTAACAATGATGACTGTGCTGTAAAACTCCAAATCAAATCAAATCCTATCCTACTGTGATCTAGGCTGACTGAACTGGGTGTATAGGCACATCAAATGTAGATGATGTTTCAAATACAAAAAATAAGTCTCAGTGGCCCTTGCCCTATATTACAGAAGAACTTACCAAGGACATTGTATCCCTTGTTTGTAAGGCTTTACAATCCAGATTTGGATACATGCTATGTCCATTAGCAACTATTGAATGTTCTGCAGCAGGTTGCTTTGTAAAACTAAAGAATGTTTTATTGTACAGGCATAGCAACAAGATAAAACGCTTTTTTCATCCGAAAAATGTTGCTATCTTTCTTATTTCTTGACGAAAACATATGTTGTGGGTACTCATTAGAACGATGAGTCCCACAACATATGTTTTCGTCGAGAAATAAGAAAAATATTATGTGGATACCCCCTCTTATCTATAGCTACATGTATGTACAGGGAAAAAAATGTAGAAAACTTTGTTGTTGTTTTTTTTTACCAAAAACTATTTTTCTTACTTCTCTGGTCTACTCAAAGAAAATTTATCTACTATACCTTTTGGTAAGACAGTTTTATTATGACAAGCAATGGCTTTTAAAACTTCTTTTGCTTCTTCTCTCTTGCCTCTGATAAATAAACTTCTTGGAGATTCATAACGGACAAAACATCTGTAGACTAGTATGAGGTAGGATGGGACGGAACATGCAGCCACAAAGACTCTCCAGCCATACGTCGGAAGTAGCCACCAAGCCAGTCCGGCTGCCAGTACAGCACCTAATGCTCCACAAAATGTCACTGTTACCATGAAACAGCCACGATTCTTGGCAGGTAAGAATTCTGCAATAAGAGACAGCCATGTTGGTAATAGTACTTTATGCATATCATGTTGTGTAAAATTTTCAATTTTTTCCAATGGAGATAATTTGCATGAAATGTCAAATCCTGTTTTCTGGTGAGAATAAGAAACAATATTTCAGTATGTCATCTACTGAAATTTTTATCCATCGAGCTAAGGGTTAAGGCAGTGCTTGCACTAACTGTCAAAATCAGGAAGTCCCAGGACTTCCTAGCTCCAATATCTGGAAGTCCTGGTGATAAATGTTTTCACTCTCTTTCAGAAATTCAACCTCAATATTCTTAAACTCTCATTTATGGAGTAAAACTGTCATTCTTAAGCTAAATAACACATAAATTCATTCTAAATTTTTGTTATAAATGACAAAATATCTTTAAAAGTTGGGAGTCCCAGACTTCCTGGCATTGATTTTTGGAAGTCCCAGGGTAATTTTTGGGAGTCTCCCCTGACTTCCCTTAATGCAAGCACTGGTTAAGGTGAATGGATACACTGCCAAGAGATATAATTCTGGCATGGAAATATCTGCCACCCTATTCAGTGGGGACTACTCTTGAAATAATTTGCTCCTGGGTGAAGTATTTCCATTAAAGGTAAAAGCTAACAGAGCAAATTTTGATAGGCTAATTAATTTTTATAGTCTGAAAATACTATTTCCAAATGAAATTACATGTCCCTAGTTTGCCCTCAGAATGCTTCCGAGGACTGAGCAATAAAGTATTATAGGAGAAAATATTGCCTAAGTATGCAGTTTTCTAACTAGGCTATGTAGCCAAGTTAGGTCAAGGGAGGTAAAAATATTATCAGTTGAATCGTGATTATAATCTAATTATTTAAAAGTTTTTTTGGTAAATTTGTATTTTTATGATAAGCATGTGCATGTATATTTCTTTCACAATGAGTGTTCAGATTCATCAGGACCTCAGTGAGAGCATACATTATTTTTGTGAAACTTAGAGTATCAGAACATTTATTCTAATAATTTTACAGACAATATAATTATCAAAACAACAATCTGGGAAAACATAGCCCCTATGTGACTCAGTTGCCTGGCTACGTTAAAAATCTGACTACTACTACTGGGAAAATCAGTTTGAAAGGGTTCCTGTGATTTTCGTTATGTCAAAATTAACTCCCTTAGCAACCTTTAAGAGAAGCCCTAAGATGAAGCAAATTCTTTCCTTAAACATAGTCCCCAGTTTTAAAAGGTCTAAAGGAGACTGGATACACATGGTAGAGGGAGACAACTTTTGTGACTTAATTCCTGTTCACTTTCCAGCATAACCAAGCCCCTTCTGAAAAGAAGCATACACTAAAAAGCAAAAATTCTTTTCTTTTAGAATAGACTGGTTTTCAGCGCAATGCACCAAAAGGGCCCTTGTGTTATTTGCAGACAATGCAGGCCCTGATCAGCCTGCGTATAAGCGCAGGCTGATCTGTGCCTTCATTGTCCACTTACAGAGTGGATACTGTAGTATATGTCAATGAACAGAAAATTCCCAGATTAGACTGCATAGATGCACATCCTGATCTGGACCTATGCTGGCTGCAAATTGCATAAGGGCCCTTTTTGTTCTTTGCGCATCGTAGCTATTCACCTTAAATACTATAGAGGTAACTTCCTGTCCGCAAAATTTGTCTCCCTTTGCAAACTGCCATTATTGGCTGCAAAATCTCTCAGCTATATCCATTTCAACTTAATCACCTTATATATGAACACTGTTAACTGATTACAATACTTAATCATTGCAAGCCTAAGATCTGAGCAATTCCATTTGACAAAGACCTGGTGATGATTCTAAAAATACTAATTTAGTCTTGTTGAATAGCAACCACAGTTTTACCTAAAAGCATTTTTTCTGAAACTACATTCGATCAGGCATGTCAGTCCAAATATTTAGGGTAAACAACTCTTGACTTGACATCTCCAATTCCACGGTGTGCCATCACAAATTCCCCATTTTCTGCAACATTGATCTTGTGTCCCAGCCCTGAGCCCAAGTCTGGGCTAGAAATATGAGTTAATATAAAATGTTGGTTGCTACAATTTTGAATGGCAAGCTAGTGTGAAATGTTGTCTGCTACAATTTTAAGTTTCCCATTATGAGTGAATGTGAATATTTATATAAGGGTTAATATTAATAATTAGGCATGAAAAAATAGCTGTGTTTCCACTTACATGCTGAAAAAAAAACTCGGTCAGTAAGTAGGAGAAACACTTCTTTATTTTTCTATTTTTTCTCCAGAAAAGAACAGGGTCAGGCCTGTAATTGTATGAAAATACAGGTATTTTGTTGAGGGTCGTGCTTTACTTTTTTATTTTGTGAGTGGGTACCTTGTGAATGCAACTTCTCATATAATTTTAAACCGGTCTTTTTGAAACTTTGCACACGTTTCCTCCCGGGTCTGCAAAGGTGCATGTGGTTTGGATATGAATTTTAAGTTTATTTTTGTTACTTTTTCCACTAACTTTGTCATTTTCTTACCTCAGACTTTTTGAAAGTGTACAGACTGTGGGTACTTTTCCAGCCTATTTAACTTACTTCTCATGCAGCATATGAAAAAAAACATATAATGCTCTCGATGAAATTCCTATATTAATATATCTTCTACCTGAAATAAACATTCCTTATTTTTTTTGTGTTTGCGGGTGGCGGGGGGTTGGGGGGGATCTAAATTTTAGCCCGATATAATCTAAAACTGAAAATAGATTAGAATCTTCCAATATATAGTGTGCAGGAGTTTGTTCAGGCTACAATGGGTTAATTAATTCATCACGAAACAATCCTGTATAATTTTGTGCCCATAAACCCCACTTTTATATAGTAAAACTGGGGTTTACAGGGGTATACATTATTTTTCTTATTTTTGCTCAAAAACATAGATTGTGGGTACTCGTTCGAACTACCTTGAGATATGAAAAATATCTGGGTTTTTTTATCCGAAAATTTTCAGTTTTTGGAAGTGAAACTTTCTATGTATTTGAATAGGTGTGTTTCATTTATGTACCAAAATTAACGCTAGTGCTGGTACAATATGGTCTTGCAAAGACTCACCTAGCAAAAGAACAAAGTCAACAGCTTCAATCCCTGCTGTTCCAAATATCACAAGTGTTCTGATCAATACAAACAGCCAGAACCAAGGTGCAAAGGCAGAGGCTAAACCAAAAATGGCAATAAATAACATGGCACAGAGGAATGGAATTTGCCTGCCAAATTTATCACTCAGTGTACCAAATGTAAAACTCCCTGCCATTCTCATTATTCCACAGCAGAATGGCAGCAATGGAAATGTCATGTCATCTAGATTCCATTCTTCCTTTACAGGTTTGCTCAAGAAGACAAACAGAATAAGCTCGCTACAAGCTGCCAGATAGGCACCTCCTGTCAAAACTAGCATCTTGTACTGGAATCGTCCCAGTTTTAGAGCAGACAGAACTGCATCTATGTCAACTTCGGCTGATGACAGTGTCAATGGCGTGGTTGTCTCTTCATCTGGAGGTAACTCCATCTCAGCTGCGTTATCAGTTTGCAAAAAAACTAAATCCATTCTCATCAAAACTTTCAAAAGTTTGTTCTGCTTTCTGTCCCTCCTTACTGTATACTGTTTTTGTTTACGGATGCTGGGGAATAAAGTTTGACTGGTTATCGAAATTCATTACGTCAAATTGGATATATGATAGGTAAGTATAGAGAACCATCCAGATACTTCTCTGTGTTGCTTTCCTTGACCTCAACCTCACTGATGCACTTTCCAGTTGTGCGACAGAATTATTAATTAGGAAATTGGAGAAATTAATTAATGTAGCTGCACACGTGCACCACTCAACAATATGTAGATTAGAATAGAGTAGATCTCGATGCATCAGATGGATTTTTGTTAACCATGAATATTCCTTTAATTAAATTGTAATTTTAAAGCAAAATCTGTTGCAGACGACTATTCTATTGTTTATTATTATTTATTATTATTATTTATTATTATTTTATTTTCATAGAAAACATGTCTTTGCATACGATTCATATGAAATGTTAAGGCCGGATTATTTTTATGAAAAAGAAACAAAAAAAAAACTTGTTTTAAGTGTCTGCACCTCTGCGTGATTGGCACTTTAAAGGTTAATTAAATATACTTTAAATTATTTGACAACTGAAGATAATATTTAATTCAGTTTTGGATAATAAAATTTGATAATAAAATTTGATACCTGCTCTGATTTCAAGATATCACTAGTTTTAGCGATAACATGGCCGATGGCTAAAGACTACAGTTTGTTATGTAAAATATATCAAATAACGTCTGATGTAGGATGCAAGCCGTTTTCAATAAAGGGGCGTTTTACAGTCCGAAGTGCTGCAGGACGCCTGTCAGTCAGGCAGAAATTTTCTCCAGGACAGCGGGAAAGTCTACAGGACAGACAAATTTTGGTTTCAACTGATAACAACTTAGGATTAGTAAATATAATTTTAGTGTTCAGATGACACTGTTTTAGCACCTTTTTACCAAAACGTGAAGGCAAAAAAGCAAATGAAATTAAAAAAAAAAAACATGTCTATTATTAAAATTTGGTGATTGAAAAGTATTGCAGGACAGCTGTCAGACAGGCCGAAAAATTTTGCAGCTTTTCACGAAGACTGGTTTTAATATTTATTATGCAAAATATATATCATATATTAAATCAGTTATCTTATATAGGATATAAGATATAGAATATAGGATATAAGATATCTGAATTAGAGTATCAGATATCTTATATCCCATATATTAGCTATATAACCTATATATCTGATCTAATATATAAGATAACTTATTTAATTCCACATATTCCATATCTTATACACTGTTTAAGATTTCTTATTTGTTATCTTGTATATTAAGGATCATTAATATAGATATCTGATATACTAAGTACAATATCTGATATACTAAATGAGATCTTTAATTGAATAAATGAGATATCTTCTTTAGTAAATAAAATATCTTATACAATATATCAGATATCTTATATATATATATCTTATATATTAGATATCTTGAATAGCATATATCTTATATAGCATATAAGAATTCTTAATCAACATAGAAGATATTTATATGTCTCATATATCAGATATCTTATGTTACATAAGATGTCATATATATTTAATCAGATATCTGAATTATAGAATAAATGTTAAAGATACTTTAATTAGGATATTAGATATCTGGTATACTATTCAGATATCTTATTTACTTTTTTAGATATATGGGTGTAAGATATGATAAGATCTTTTACACTAATTAAGATATCTGACACACAAACTAAGATCTCTTTATCATGTTTAAGTGAAAAGACTAAATATTTTCTTCATCACTGGAGACAATTTTGGATTGACAAGTATATCCAACAGCTAACAGAAAAAAAAGTGTTTTAATAAAAAATATTTTTTTGGCACCATCATTTAAAGAGATCAATATCTAATTCAGCTGAAGATACATCTAACTGTAAAGGAATTAAATATATCATTACACACTGTGAGAAAAAATATCTTTAATTCAGTTAGTATTCAGTTAGTAATTCAATTAGTATCTCTAAATTTAATCACAGATATCTCTTCAATTCATTTATGGATATCTTCATTCATTATCAGATATCTTTAAGGAATTAATTTTGTTTAACTACAGATATATCTGTTTATTTTTGTGACAGTAGGTTACAGTGACCCAGTTTTAATGGGAGGTGACCTGGAGTTGTGGGATGCATTACACTACTATATTTTGATATCACTTGCTTACATAGAATGCAAGGTTTGAGAGAAACTGTATGTGAGCAGATAGATGGAAAAGTTGACATCTGTGTCCCAACTCATACTAAAGAAGATGCAAAAAATGTATTTTACAATGACCTGTGATGACTGACAGTAACATTGTCATGAGATGCTATTAAAAATCCATCTACAAACCCAACAGTATATCTAATGTATGAAACTGACCAAATTACCTGTGACAGGGTTTTGTTCTTATGAATTTTTCTTAGGGTTCTCTAGTATTAACTGTATCTTTTCAATTAAATAAGAATCTACATCATTTATTTACTGTATTTGTATATTTTCACAACCTTTGTATATTTTATTTAAATATTTACATCAACATCTATGTAGCATGCAGGGAGCAGAGTCCCTGCTAAATGTTAATATGTTGTCTGTTCAAATTCTGTGCTTTCTACACAGTCAGCCAAAATATAGATGTTGACCCTTTGAAAGGTTAGCCTTTGAAGGCTAACCTAAAACTGATTTTGTTGATTTTTTGATGATTTCCCCAAATGTTTAATTAGCCTATCAATTTTTTAGTGTTGTTTATAAATTGTCCAGTCAACATGACTTTAAATCTGATTTTCAATCTTTTTTGATGTTATCTAAATATTGACAGCAATTGATCTCTGCCATCTTTATGAATAGATTGGAGGAAGTACATTTAACAAAATATACATCAATGTAATAAAATGAACATAAAACTGTTAAGTAAATGTGGTAGATTGTAAACCAGTTCTTGAGAAAACTTTAGGCTATTGAAACACATTAACACAACAAAATTATTGCTAAGTATTGATAGAGATATGAAATAATTATAATTTAATTGTCTATTTAACAAAACTCTAAAAGATCCAAAATTTCCTTATTACATACTTGTACAGTGTAGCTTTTGGTTTTCGTTTAATGTCACTTTCAGCCATTTTCAGGAATAACATGGCAGTGTCAGGAAGGAATTTTCAGTTGTACTTACAATGGCATATGGATGATAGTGGAACAGCATTCTAATAATTATCTAATAGTGATCGCGTGCTGACTACTTGCTTTCAGATTTCAGA
The DNA here is from genome assembly GCA_964016985.1 of Anodontia alba. Taxonomy (NCBI): domain Eukaryota; kingdom Metazoa; phylum Mollusca; class Bivalvia; order Lucinida; family Lucinidae; genus Anodontia; species Anodontia alba. The sequence continues at coordinate 69,014,595 of OZ024834.1, forward strand.
GTGCTGCCTCACTAAAATGCCATGTCTCAGACACACATGATATTCAACCAACAACCTCCTGCATGAAATCTTGCCAACTCTGCCTGATGTAATACCTGCTTGTCCATTTTTCTAAAATAAACCTAAACCAAATCGCAGTGACCTAGCTGGATTAGCATAAGGACCATAATCTTATATGATGAGGATAAAGTCCAGGAATTCAAAGCATGTCTGGGTCTGAGGGTCGGTGTGTGTGTGGGGGTGGGGGGGGGGGGGGTGGGGTGGTGGTTGGCAGGGTAACTTCCTATAATGGCATAATATGGATGTGCGTGCTGAATGGCCCCCTTTTTCAGCGCTGCCAGGTATATGATTGGCCCCCTTTTTTGAACAAAAAGTATATGACTGACCCTATTTTTTCTTGGTTTGTATGTGAAAGGCCCCACTTTTCTGACATCCTTTTAAATGCGTGTATTTTTTTTGCTCAGAGATTTGTCAAGGTGCTAGGGGGTAACTTCCTATATATGGCATAGTACGGATGTGCGTGCCGAATGGCCCCCTTTTTCAGCACTGCCAGGTATATGATCGGCCTCCTTTTTTACACAAAAAGTATATGACTGACCCTATTTTTTCTTGGTTTGTTTGTGAAAGGTCCCACTTTTCTGACATTCTTTAAAATGCGTGTATTTTTTCGCTCAGAGATTTGTCAAGTTTGCTTTTTCTCTTTGTATTCAATGAATTGACTGTTATATTTGTCTAACTACCAGCAATAAATGGGTATAAAAGTCAAAGGGCAGTATATGAATGAGTCAACATTTTGGACGATCAAGTATAAGAATGGGTCTGTTTTTTCAAAGGCCAGTTATATGAATGGGGTAGGTTTCGAAATACTGGCTCTCACACTAGATCTAGATGAGAGTAGGTATGAGGTGAATATTTTTCTCGCCTTGCCGGGGCGCTTCTAATGAGTACCCACAACATATGTTTTCATGGAGAAATAAGAAAAATATCAATACTTTTGGATTGAAAAAAAAAAAACAAAAAAAAAACATATTACCTAGAGCTATGGTCTTTACCATACTAGCCCTAAATATTTGGACTCTTTACAGCTTACAGTACTTACTTATCCTAAAAGTTGAACAAGTTCATTGGACTAAATGATGATACATCTATAAACTGCTGGATAAGTGCCTGCATTCTGGGGCATCTAGTCTAGGACATATTACCTTGTTTGCTCAGGCGTGTTGGTCTGAATACTTAGAGCAAATATGGTACTTTTCAGTAATACAACCTATACTAAGGGGTTTTTAAAAAAAAAAAAAAAAAAAAAAACGAAAACAGTCGTTGAACTTATCAAATGATGCTTATGTTGTTTTTTCTTCTGATTTTCTTTATAAAAGCATATAATGTGAGTACTCATTTGAATTGCATCGACAAGTCGATGCAATTCAAATGGGTACCCACAACGTATGCCTTAATAAACAAGAGGCCCATGGACCACATTTCGCTCACCTGATAAAAACAGCCATTGCATATTTGCAAATACCATGCAACATTCTTTCAGTATTGCCACAGCAACTGGGACACAAATTTGACCAAACCATAAAAAGGTCATCCTAGTCTAATCATTTTAACAAACTTGGTAGATCTTGAGTCCCTAATGCGGTATACCAAGATTCAGCCTGAAAGCTTTCTTAGTACTGGAGAAGTAGATTTTTAAGTGTTTTTACCATATATGGGCATGGCAGCCATCTTGCTCGGTGGTGCAGAACCATATGAACAAATTGTCAACATCCCTTTGATAGAAGGCCCCATGTGAAATCTGGTAAAAATTGGTCAAGTGGGTTCAGAGAAGAAGACATTTAAAGATTTCATGATTCTGTACCTGTATATAACCCAGGGGCAAGGGCTCAGGTGAGCTAAAAAGTAGGCAAAAAAATTGTAATCTGAAAACTATGGAATTGAACGACTGTGTGCCTATAGTGGTATTTGTGGTAATTTTATCATTTATGGTATTTTTGCACAATATGCAGTTTCATTAACCACTATCCTCTCGAGTTTCCTTTGTTTCAGCCACTGAAGTGATACATACTGACCGTCTTTGGTATGTCCAAAAGTGCATTTTTTCTGGTGCTGTTCATATAACTTGTATTATTAATCCTTAAAGCACCAGTCAAAACAGCAGTAGATGACATTCTATTTTTTTATCATCATTTTTCCAAGATTTCTCTTATTTCTCCTCAAACCTGGTCACTCATTAGAAGCTCCTCAGTGAAGAGCCTCTAACAAGATACACTACAACCTCTTTATAATACTGTTCGTTATAACACGATTTTGGATAAAACAAGGTTCAAAGATGGATCCCAAAAATGTATAGATTGTATTGAAGAATGACCATTATGACCATAAATGGTCATTTTTCAATGTAATCTATACAATTTTTGTTTGGATATAACACTGTTGTTTAACTAACACAGTTTATGCTATGGATCCCAACCATAGTGTTATAAAGAGGTTGTGGTGTATATGCAACATTGGTTGTTGTGAAAAAATAAGAAAAAATATCTACAGGGGCTACCCTGCATATCTAGAGCTAATTTGCAGCATAGAAATGTTGGTCGAATAGACTATAAAACTATTACTCTGTCAGTCTGAAAGATGGTAAGTCTCATAAATAATCAGCCACCTTCACTCCTTGCCACTCTTTTCCTAAAATTTCATCAGTTCCATTTGACTACCTGGTTTTGTGTCCAAAGTGTGTTAGTAGATAGGCAACTAGTGTAGACCCTGATTAAACTGCTCCATTAGGAGCAGTTTAATCTGGGTCTACACTTTTTGCTCAGGAATGTCTGTCCAAATATTAGAGATACATACAATATATCAATATACTGTACCTCCCATTTTCAAAACAGGGATATAAAGAACACTAAAAAACACAACAAAGTTGTAATCTTTATTTCGATGGTACTGGCAAAAAATCTGATGTAGACTAAACAAATATCACAGTTAAATGAATAAGAAAGTACATGTGGCTAGTAAAATATCATACACAAACAAGATAATTTTACTATCAAATAATGTGTTTTATTGGAGAAATAAGAAAAAAAAAGTTTTAACTGGATAATTATCTTATCTCAAGCTCTGTATTAGGTTTATGGTAAAGACTGCCTCCCTCACATAGTCAAGAAAACATGGAACTTTGTGGCAAATAAACTACAATGCCTAAAATCAGCAAGTCTAGATATTAAAACAAAAATCTACAATTAAACCAGTCTTAACCCATTGTAGTCGGGAGACGCATAAAAGGGTAATTGGCAAACAGTGCAGACCCAGATCAGTTGCCGCAGAATGCGGCGTCTGATCAGGGTCTCCACTATTTGCAAATAGTTTAGCCATTTTTCTCTAGGAAAATGTAAATCTCATAGCCGGACGTACCTAAAATTGAAATTCGACTCTTCCAATATATAGTGTGGGAGAGTCTATTCAGTATACAATGGGTTAAAGACATTTTTTAGGATTTTCACATGATTAGGGAATGTTTGTATTAATAACACACAGGAACCTCTTTCTAACATGGTTTATTATAACAAGGTTTTGGATTTAACATGATTTAAAGGTAGTGCCCAAAAATGTTGTATCCAAGCAAAACGTATAGATTATATAAAAAAAATGACCTTATGGTCATTTTTCTATATATGGTAAATGTCCTAAAATTTCAAGTACTTTTTATACTTAGCAGTGAAATCAATGTATATCCGAAATGAATAAAAATGATATGTTCACTAGTGAAAGAACATGATATTTTCACTAACAAGTCGATGGTATTTTCACTATTGGTTTCGGATTACTTCGTTTGTCTTCATTGTTTCCCTAACAGATGCCAATCACACATCTTCTTTTGAACTCTTCTAACTTCTCTGTTTCTGAGCAAAACTATCAAGTGTTGGTATGCATTTTCTTAGTTAGAATGTAAGGAACATTTTGGTAACTAGATTATTTTAATTTGCCAAAACTTTGTTTTTGTCTCTCCAGCGCTTCATATGTTAAGCACTGAACGCTGACGCCATGACGTTCATGTTTTGTTTGGTGGTGTTAGTTATGACGTCAGAAGTGCACACTGGCATGTAAATAATAATATAAAAAGAAAATTTTCTCTTTTGCAGTGAATACCATAAAACTTTTTATCTGGTGTAAAGAAAACATTCAAATTTTCACTCATACTTCGCACGTGAAAAAATACTGATGTTTTCATTACACCAAATGAAAATATTTATGGTATTCACAACAAAAGAGTAAATATCTCTATTTCTTCCATACTTTTTGGCCTAAATTTTTCATTTTATGCAGTTGGTTCTTTGAATACCTAGTGAAATGGCAAACAGTGAAGGCCCTGATATGACTGCTCCTTTAGGATCAGTCTGATTTCGGTCTATACGGTTTGCTTATACATGTATGCCATTATGTCAGAAATGTTGGTGAAAGAAATTTTAGGACATTTACCATAATCTATTCGCCGGCCTCGGTGGCTCAGTTGGATGCGCCGTCCGACTGGAGACCAGGAGGTCGCGGGTTCAACCCCCGCCGAGGTCGGCAACATTCTTTCGTGGAGATTGATCATGAAATATTTTCTACGGTCATTCTCTCCCTTCCGCTGATTCAAGAAGGGCAGTTGTCAGTTTCTGGCGAAAGAATGTGCACAATACTGGTTAACCGCTTAGAGGACTAAGTCTGCCCAGTAAACGTGTGGTTAGGTAAACTGACCGCGCTCGACATGACCCCATTGGGTTGACTGGGCCGTAAAACCTCAACACAAACAAACAAAACCATAATCTGTTCATTTTTGTTGGCCATTTTTTTTACATAATTTACATAATGGTCACTTTTCTATAAAATCTATACATTTTTGTTAGGGTAGAATAATTATGGTTTTGCTTAGGATCCCAGTAAAAGTGTTTAATGTTTGTGTTGAGGTTTTAAGGCCCTGTCAACCCTATGGGGTCATGTCGAGCATGGTCAGTTTACCTAACCAAAATTTTATTGGGCAGGCTTAGTCCTCTTAGCGGTTAACCAGGACTGTGTACATTCTTTCGCCAGACAAGTAAAAGTGTTAAAGTGTTTCTCCAGTGTTAAAGAGTTTCTCCTGCATATATATCAATTTTATCCACAATCAATGATCGAATCCTTGTCTGAACTGATTATGAGAATAATATCAATTTCAAACACTTCTGTTCTCTTGAATCACAATGTAAATCATACACATGGATGGACTAATATAAACATGATAAAAAGCCATCTTCTGACAATCTGCCTAATTTCACAATGTGTTAGCAATGCTTACAGCTCAGACCAAGATCAGTTGTTTGTTTGTTTGTGTTAAGGTTTTACAGCCCAGTCAATCCAATGGGGTCATGTTGAGAGTGGTTAGTACTTTTACTGGGTAGGCTTAGTCCTCTAAGCAGTTAACCAGTATTGTGCACATTCTTCTGCCAGAAAATGACAACTGCCCTTCTTGAATCGCTGGAAGGGAAAGGTCAGGATGCATATCCATAGTCTTTCAGGAATTTCAATGCATGAAACATATGAATATACAAGGAACTTACTGTAAATCCAGAAGACATTGAAAGAGAAAGAACGGAGTTAAGTCACCACTCACAACAACAGCAGAAGGCATTCTGAATTTTTTTTCATTTTTCTGATAAATTAAGGTTTGAAGTTTCAAGTGAATTGTCTGCTAGGCAGGCAGATAATTCACATGAGATGTCAAGCTTATAATTTCTCAAAACACAACAAAAAAAAAAAAAAAATAGTATGTTGCCTGGTACACTTTTTTATGGAATTTTATGGGTCAGTGACCAAACTTACTAGTGTTGGAGTTCCAAGTAACCAATTATTCGAAGGGAGGCAATTAAAACTTTCCTCTGCAACACTGGTTACTTCCCTTCCCAACATTTGAACATTTAGATACTGTCAATTGTAGGCTGGAGACAAAGGGTAAATAGCAAACAGTGCAGACCCAGATCAGACGGCACTCTTCCGTCATCTGATCAGGGTCTCCACTGTTTGCAAATGGTTTAGCCATTTTTCTGTAGGAATAGCTACATCTCCTAGCCACTCGACTCTTCCAATATATAGTATGGGAGAGTCTATTCAGTCTACAATGGGTCACTTGTTGAGCTTAAGAGAGAAAATATTTCTGACTGTGGCTCATATACTCTTTATACCGACACTCGATACGACGACAATATTCGTTATAATGACAATTTGAATGTCATGAAACATTCTCTAAAGAGGTGACGGTTAATGAGAAATTATTCAAAAACATTGCATAAAATCTTCAAGCAACATATGTTTTGGATATTTGTTAGAATTGCCCCAGAGAGGTGATTCTAACAAATATCCAAAACATATGTTCTATGAGGAAATAAGAATAAAACAAGGCCTTTCTTACATATCATTCTATCCAATAAGGATTCTTTACAATAGCAATTTAATTATAATGGCAACATTTTTGGGAACAAATGCTGTCATTGTAACGAGAGTTCACTGTATCTTACCACAACTAAGATCCAGTTCAGCCTGCACATTAACCCATTGATGTCGAGTGGACTCTTCCACCACAACTGTTTGGATCAGTCTATTTCCAATAGCTGGGTGTCTGATTTATATTATTTCTAGGTTTTACAGAAGTTCCTGTTTGTAATGCAAATAGCGGAGGCCCTGATCAGATGCCACATTCTGTGGTGTCAGATCTGAGTCTGCATTGTTTGCCTATTACCCTTTTAGGGGACTAAATTGGTTTAACAGTCTGATCAGGGCATTCCTTGTTTGCTTACAGAATCTTTGTAAAATATATTGATGTACAGAAAAGACCCTAATCAAACTGAATAGAATGTGCAGTCTGATCTAAGTCTGCTGGGCACTTCATAACACACATTTTCTTAGGTTCTGTTCTCCAAATTTTCGGTTTATTGCTACCTATAAAAAGCAAAAGTGACCTGACTGCAGACACACAAGTTGGCATGAATCTTCCCTCTCTTGATACATCCTACAGTATCCAATGATCCTTTAAGCAAATACTGAAAGCCTTTATCAAACTGCATGGATGTGCCGACTGATCTTGGCTTTGGTTGTCTATATTCAAATATTCCGTGAAGACTAGGAGCGACCCAATAAGGTAGATTTTCCTATGACATGGGTGAATTCTTTTAAAACTCTTAACTCTTTGCGCACTTGCTGATAAGCTTTGCTAACAGTTTCAACTCAGATCAGGCCTGACAAAACGTTGGGCCTGATCTGGATCCAAACTGTTTGACACTGATGGTATTCCTGAAAGATTTGTTTGAAAAAATCAACAGATGACAAAAAAGCATGCAAAAGGTTAAAAGAGCAGATGACATTCTGAAATATTTTTTATAATATTTTTTGGAGAAAATATGACTCGATATTTCATGTGAATTGTCTGATGGGCAGACAATTCACACAAAATGTCAAATCTTATTTTCTAGGCATGATGTTTCAAGTGAACTGCCTGCTAGATTGACAATTCAGTTAAAATATCGGGCTTTATTTTCTTTGAAAAAATAAAATAATAATAAAAGGAATCTGAGAATGTTGCCTGCTACAATTTTGCATGAGGCATATTGATTAGCACTGTACAGTCATGGTGATCAACTGGCTCCAGTTTTGATGATTTTAAACAAGGCGTTCACATTATTGTTCTTGATAGCCATCCTACAAGCGTTGATTACAGATGTCTTGTACTTCCCAACTGAAATAAAAGGCAAAAATAAGTTTTTATATGTACCAATGGTCCTTACCAAGTAAAACTAGAACTCCAGATAGTGAGATTTTGTATGAAAAATATTTTTTTTCTCTCATTTCTCCATCAACCATAAGCTGTTGGTAAGAATTACATGATCGAGGCAGTTCTAATTAGCATCCAAAATATGTGTTTTGTGGAAAAATAATACAGGCATTTTTATCTTAATACAACTCTAATCTAGACCTCAAGGCTAGAGAAACCGATAAATGTAAATTGGTTAAACCATCTTGGCTGATGTCATGGACTGTGCGATGTCTTGAGCTGCTGCCAGTAAAATTGACCACTGTTGCTTAAGATTTTTTCACGGCCCACATTTACCACAATATATGGAATTTGCCCATGAACCACCACACGAAATCTATGATTGTAATCAAATAAAACATTAACTCTCACAGGATTGGACATACTTAATAAAACAGCTTTGACAAGCAAACAAAACACCTTCACCTTATAGCAAATGCAAACATTGCAGACACTGTTCAGTCTGCACATCTGTGAGTAGGGCTAAATAAAAAAAAAATTTATCTTCTCAAACCCTGCCGCATCCAAAAGATCCCACATAATGATTTTTTCTTTCCCTCAAAACCCTCCATAGCCATGAAAATATATAACATTACTGATTCAATACTAAGCTCAGGAAGATGGACTCTACCTTTATGTCAGTTTCACCATAAAAAGTCATATTTGTATTTACAGAACAAGAAAAAACAATAAACTGCAGTTTGTTAATGAAATCCAGAAGCAAACTAAGTTGTGGTACTCATTAGAAGCACCTCACTGAGATGCTTCTAATGAGCACCCACAATATATGTTTTCATGGAAAAATAAGAAAAATATTTTCCTTAAAACTCCTCTTATCTGCAGCTATATGTTCAGTTATTTATTGTACAATGGGAAAGAACTCAGCCTTGGTAGAACTACTCAAATATCTATTTTTTTTATTGAGTTGGAATTTCAACCCTTATGGGTCATTTTGTGTTGTCTCCCAGAGAAAGGGAGAAGAGAGATAAAAGAGACAGAAGGGGGGGTGAAAGAGAGGGACAGGGGAGACAAGAAAATAAATGAAAGTAAAGAAACAGAAGAAACAGAAGAAATAAAAACATTCCTCCTCTATCCTTACCTGCTGCAAGGATAGCAGGCCTTGCCCATTGTAAGCCAATATCAGTTGGACTCTCCAGTGATGCAAGACACACAACACCTTTGCCTCACCCAACCTACCCCAACCCAAATATCTAGCAAAGGCCACAATGAAAATAATAAACAAAGATAAGAGTCCTAGTGTACATATTTGATTGAAGGAAATAGTGACCAGATAATCTGACAGCATTTTTTTTTTTTTAATCCGGCTAAACTGTATAGTAAACAGCATAAATGCTGAATGGCCAGCACAGACACCCTTGCTTGTCTAAGGCTATGCTGTTCACACAAGCTTTGTGGAGGCCTTTTTTGCTTTGTGGAGGCCATTAGCTGGTATTACCTCTGAGTTTTCCTGCCTTCTGTATGACTTGGTTGACTAACTTGAGAGAATTGAGCAGTTCTTGATGATTGGAACAGCGAATTTTGTAGCCATTTATCAGATCACGATTCATGTTGTATAATTCTGTGTAGCCCCTTCTCATGTTACTCCTGGAAGTTAATTAATGTTATCATTAGAAGCTAGAAAATATTTACACTGTTACAGTGAACCATCGTTACAATGACAGCATTTGTTTACATAGACGCTGCCATTAAAATGAATTTGCTGTTGTAAAGAATCGTTATGAACAGAATGATACATAAGAAATGCCTTGTTTAGTTGTTATTTCCTCAAAGAACATACATTTTGGATATTTGTTAGAATTGCCTCACTGAAGTGATTCTAACAAATATCCCAAACATGTTTCTTTAAGTATATTCTTGCAAAATGTCTAACTGTCACCGCTTGAACGAAGGTTTAGTGCCAGTCCAATTGTCATTATAGCGAACTTTGTTGTTATATTGAGTGTCGGTATACAGAGGGTTGACTGTAGTTCAGTTAGTTATTTTCTTGAACACAGTTTCCGTACACTTTTAAACAAATGTTCAATTAAAACATTTGTGTCTGACAGTTCTTCAAAGTACACTTCAACCTCTTTATAACACGGTTCATTATAACACGGTTTTGGATATAACACGGTTTGAAGATGGATCCCAAAAATGTATAGATTATATTGAAAAATGACCATAAATGGTCATTTTTCAATATAATCTATACATTTTTGTTTGGATATAACACGGTTGTTTAACTAACACGGTTATGCTATGGACCCCAACAATAGTGTTGTAAAGAGGTTGTGGTGTACATTCAATCTTTTTTTTCATTCAGAGATAGAATTATTTTCATCCTTTTCCATCAAATCCACTAATTTGTACTACCAGATAAAGCTCATTTTAAAATTAGGTTTGTTTTGTTTAAAATTCATCACTTTAGAACCTGCTGGGAAAAAGCTTCAGCAGGCAAATTATATTTAAGAAGCAGGTTTTAAACAGAAGTTGACATTTAAATGATCTGCGTCATTGTTAGGTATGTTTTCTTATGCTGAAGCTAAATGTAATACAATGAAGTTTGTCAACTCATACTTACATGTCCCCCATAAGTCTAGCATCTTCCGCTCGTACCACAAGACTACGGATCAGGTTAGAGTGATCGGCCATTTCTGCTGTTAGTTTCTGCCTTACTGCATGGTATTCATCAACCTTTAATATACATGTAAGAAAATTTAAGCAAGGGTCATAAAAAGTACCTTAAGCCCATTGTAGTCTGTGTGGAGACTCCTAAAAGGGTAATAGGAAATCAGTGCAGACCCAGATCAGACGCTGCAGAATGCAGTGTACGATTCTGATCAGGGTGTCTGCAGTGTCTGAACAGGGTTTCTGCAGTGTCTGATCAAGGTCTCCACAGAGTCTGATCAGGGTCAGGGCAGTGTCTGATTAGGGTCTCTGCAGTGTCTGATCAGTTGTTTGCAAATAGTTCAGAATTTTCTCTAGGAATATCTAAATCTCATAGTCAGATGTACCTAAAATTAAAATTGGACTAATACATAGTGTGTGTGTTGGGAGAGGGTGGGGTGGGGTGGGGGGGGGGGAACCACAAAGGCAAAGATCAGCCTGTACATCTGTGCAGTGTAGTCTGGGGAGTCATTATCTACTGACAGAACTATTGAGTACTGTGTAATATGAGCAGTGCCTTGCAAAAATGTGCCTTCAGAACCTATAAGGACAGTAAAGACCCAGACCAGACTGTGCATCTGCGCAGTCTAATCTGGGCCTTCACTGTCTGCTTACAGAATCATTGGATACTGTAGAATATATCTATGTGAAATAAAGGTACTTATCAAATGACCGTCAAGTTATTCAGTGAAATAACCCATGTCATAAAAATCATATAACCAGACGTGTAATAACACCTGCAAAGCTTCCCATTGGTTAGCCTGATTACCCTTATTAATATTCGTATTATTCCCCTTATTGATAACAACCAAGATGGTGTCCACGTTGGCTGATACAAATTTCACTTGCCTTCAATTTTGAGATGACTTTGAGATGAATGATAAATGTCAGACCAATGGAAGAGGAAGACACAACACAATCACAGTATGAATAACATGGCTACCCGAAATATTTATGACGGTTAAAATTTGACGTTTTCTGGCAACATATTTGGAGGCACTTTCAACATCAATGTCATCAAACAGTCAATGAAAAGATTTTTCCCCTCCTCCAAAAAAGCATTGGAGGATAGCATGACTCCGACAGCCAATAAATGTGTCAAATTAAAACCCAAACTACAGTTAAAATGTTTTATATTCTTGAAATCTGTCATTTCTTTGGGTGTATTAACCACCGTATAAACTGTATTGATCAAGGTTAATGACCTTTAAATACAACAGCTGACTTCGGGGGATTTCCCTTCTGGTTCTCAGTGACATATTGTGACATGTATGTGAATAATGAAAACTACAATAATATGGCAAGTCTGAACAGGGCATTCACAGTTTGCCAATGCTTTTTATAAAACACCATGATTCTGACAACAGACCAATTCCTTAACCCTTGTCATGCTGAACCCGGATATATCCTGCTTTTGCAAACAGTGTCGATCAGTTCAGAAGCCAACTGATCTGGATCTGCACTGTTTGCCATTAAGGATGTGAATTTATAGCAACAATCTGGATCAAGTAATGTGATTGGCTGAAAATTAGAAGTAGGCATGGCAACTTATTCAGCAGGACAAGGGTTAGTTCTACATAAGAGTATACAGACAAATAATTTTCTTGCAGGTTCACATAAACATATGCTGTGGGTAGAAGCTCCTCACCATAGGGCTTCTAGTAGGCACCTAAAGCATATATTTTCAAGGCACATTTGCAATTACAATATTTACATTCTAAATAGCAGGACACTCATAAAGTATCAATACATGTATATCATACCCCAAAAGTCTTGATAACTTTTTTTTCCACCAAAATGTATTGATATTTTTCCATGACAATCTGTTGTGGATGTTCTTTAGAAGTGCCTCGGGACACCAACAGCGTATGTTTCCTGGCTCTTTTATAAATACATGTATTTTCAATAATTATGTTTGTTTGTGTTGAGGTTTTACGGCCCAGTCAACCCAATGGGGTCATGTCAAGTGCGGTCAGTTTACCTAACCACACATTTACTGGGCAGGCTTAGTCCTCCAAGCGGTTAACCAGTATTGTGCACATTCTTTCGTCAGAAACTGACAACTGCCCTTCTTGAATCAGCGGAAGGGAGAGAATGACCGTAGAAAATATTTCATATCTGGATACTCTTATTTAATGGAATTATGATGACAGTCCAAAACACCAAAGTGTCTGACAAAATGCCAAATGCAAACAGTGCAGACCCAGATCAGACAGCTCCTAAAGGAGCAGTCTGATCAGGGTCTTCACAGTTTGCCATTCCACTAAGCATTTTAAGAGACAACTGAAAAACAAGAAAAACCCCTAAGGGCATTCTGGACAGGTTTTTTAAATAACGAAAGTGAGAGTTGTCTCTCTTGAACATGAAACATCTACTGGTCCTTCTCTTCATCCCTACCAAATATGAAAGCAATCCATGGAAGAATAAAGGTAACATATAACTTTGAAAAAAGATTAACCAAAAGGTTAACCTGGGAAGATGCCCAATGCCTACCCACATGCCCGCCTGGACATCGCTGTTTTAAAGGACATGTTTTTTGAAAAACACATCCAAAAAGCAAAATTTAAGCAAAAAGTATGGAACAGAGTGTTCGAAATTTTAGGACATTATCATAGGTTGACATTTCTCATAGGTTTTTTAGTACCTTAACTAGAATTTCCCTGAGTTTCTCCATCTCATGAGGAAAGTCAGCTGTACTCTGAAGGTCATCCACATTGAGGAAAGTAGCGAGGGCTTGAACCACATCACCAGCCAGATCCATATCATCGGTCTTCAGGGTTACCTAAAATTTATGGCAAATGAGTGACATTTTTTTCTTTTTTCCCTAAAAGCCTTTAGTTATTTTCTCTGAAATATATTTTTAGAATATCATCTACCACAAGTTTGAATGGCACTTTAACCCATTTTAGACTGAATAAACTCCCCCACACTATTTATTGGAAGAGTTGAATTTCAATTTCAGGTATATCAGGCTATGCGATTTTGATATTCTTAGTCCTGGGTATGACGTAAAACTGCATCAAGCTGTGACACTCTATATGAGTGTGGGAATGTGAGGTTGCCCTCTATCACAGTTGCCTCCCAACCTTCTGGGTTACAAGGCTGCCACAACCTGGGCGGCAGAGCTAGGTGGCAATCATCTACAGACTGATGGCTTGGTGTTCTAGCTATTAAGGTTTGGCAAATGATCCTTTCTTTATAAGGACAACGGCAAAGCACACTGCCTGTGCGTGAGAACCGCATGCATGCTCAGATAACATTAAAGAACTGAGTTGGGGTGTCAGCTAGGACAGGTGATCCCATAAAAACAGCTGTTTCCAATTCTTTATGGCTATCTCAACTACAGAATCTGAGTTAGGCAGTGCCAACAGACATCAAAGTTCTGTTGGTAAGGTCTCCGACTTGGCCTCCTGTCAGCTGGTAGGCAGGGTCAGGCTATTGTGGCAAATCAAGCAAGTACCTGAGGAAATTCAGGGTGGGAACACTCAATATGAAAACTCTGAGAGGAAGAGTTTGCAAGGCAGTGAAAACACTATCCAGCAGGGAAGTGGATGTCTGCTGTATTCTGGAGACCCGATACCGTGGTGGCAGCTGCAGCACAAAACTGCTGGTGTAGGAGTGTTTGTGGCAGAAAAATGGATCGAGAAAGTTTTTGAGTTGCTGAGTCTCCAACAGAATCATCTTAGTGAAGCTTATAGTCAACCAGTGTGTAGTTAACTTTCTGTCTTTGTATGCTCTACAGAGAAGTCTACTGATGAGGTTATGAACCTGTTTTTTGACCAGCTGGGTGCTGTGACTGCCAAGATCACGATCAGAATTCCTGATCCCGTGTGGAGATTGGAATGGCCATTTAGGCAGTGCAGGCACTGGATACAGGGAAGTACATGGTGGGATGGGGTATAGCAGGACGGAAATAGATGTTGAGGGTTAGAGAACCCTAGAGTATGCCCTAGCATTTGACCTGCTTCTTGGGAACACATGTTTCAAGAAAGGTGACAGTCATCTCATCACATACAAGTCAGGAAAAGCAGCCACGCAGATAGACTTTATCCTTTTCTGTAGGACCATACACTTGTCACAGATGTGAAAGTGATTCCTGCCGAAGTAGCACACACGACATTCATTTTCATGATAAAATAAAAACATTTCCAAAAATATCCTTATTTGCTTTTAGTCAGCTATTAGAAGATTTTCCTAGGGACTCAAAAGCGAGTTCAAATCAGCCAATAGTGAACAAGTCACTGGTGTTCAAGTCAATGAAGTTTTTACTATATTTAATTTGAGTACTGGAGTTTTACACAGTAAACATACACACCTGCCCATTGTTGTCCATCCTGAAGTGGAAAGGTCCCGAGCCCCTCAGGGACACAAATGAGAGATTGATGCCGTCTGCTTCTGCATTCACATCCTCTTGTAACAGGAAGTTCTGATTTACCCACATCACAACCTGTAGTAAATATATAGTCATAGTATGAGCCACAACATGATAAAATGTGCCTTCTAACATGTGCAACCTGCATATACTCAGATCAGACTGTTAGTTCCAAGCAGTTTGATCAGGGCCTCCTTTATTCATCCATACTTGGTACAGTGGAACCCCAATAGCTCAAACACCAATGGCTCATTTACCATGGTTAATTCAAACTCGTTTTAAGTGCCTACAAATTCATCAATTCCAGAAAGCAAATATTTAGGAAAATTTTCTTATTTTATCATGAAATTGTATGTTGTGAGTGCTCATTAGAATTGCCTCATTGAGGCAATTCTAATGAGTACACTGAACATACCATTTTTGTATACAAGATAAAAAATACTTCCTTAAATTATTCCCATTGCTTCCTGACCTGGTGCTATAATTAGCCCTCAGTGGCTTGAACTACCCATGTCTCGGACAAATTTCCATGGTCCCAAAGATGTTCAAGCCATTGAAGTTAGACTGCATATTCTACAGAATTCAAAGATTCTGTAAGTGGGAGAAAAAGCCCCTGATCAGACAGTGCGAGCGCAAGAATCTGGAACTACATGTATAAGCCTTCATTGCACTACAGCTTTTATTTAATATGAAAATAGGCTTAGCGTAAATGCGAGCACAGCACAAACCTATCTGTAGTCTCTTCAACAGTCCTTCACAGCATTATTAAAGAATGACTATCAGTATATAAAAAATATATTTTAATCAATAATAAATAATAAAAATAATCAGCAATATATGTTCGTGACACTTATTGACACTCATTTCTTGTCACTTCGTGACGCTTATTAGTATCAAGTCCGCTCCAGTCCTGTCAACTTCCGGTGACAACTTCCGGGAAGAAAACGGGAAGAAAAATTGGTCAGAGCGATTTCTGCTGAAAGTATATATCGTTGTATGTTACTTTTCCTTGATCATATTCTCTACCGTAGAGCTCACTTTGTTCGCAATGCGCTTTGCGCGTCGTGAGCTGTGCTCGCTATAATTATTTCATTGTTGTTTAACCCATTGTAGACTGAACACTCTCCCATGCTATATATTGGAAGATTCTAATTTCGATTTTAGGTCTGTCAGGCTACCTAATTTAGATATTCCTGGAGAAAATGGTTGAACTTTTTGCAAACAGTGGAGACCCTGATCAGAGGCTGCATTCTGCGGGGTCTGATCTGGGTCTGCACTGTTTGCCAATTACCCTTTTAGGGGTCTCCAGACTACAATGGGTTAAATTGTTTAAATAATCTGTATGTTCTGAGCATTTCATTTTTTCATTTCATGTAATTATATCCAAAAATGGGCAAAAATCATTCATTATTTCCATGAAGAAACTTTGCATTCTTGGCTATCCATAAAGGGACAAGAAAAGATTCTGATCAGACTGTGTGAATGCAAGGCTGATCTGAATCTATGCTGGGTGCACATGTCCAAAGGTACATTTATGTTTGTTTCATTTAAAAAGAGGGACTCAATATTTTGAACAATACTGCATAGTTTTGTTTACATATAGCAAAGGAAATGTTTCCTTTTGATTGTGTGATATGAAATTAAGGCGGATAATCGATTAATTGGTTGATAAATTCCACAAAAATGACTATCATTTCAGATTTGCTAGTAATCGATCATTTTATTTATGTGTTTTGTAACTTAACCGTATTTACCCTTAGTATTCAGACACCTCAACTCCTTACCATACTTCATCTAAAATTTGAACAAGTCCAATTTACTACCCACTGTTGTGTCTAAAATAGCTGGGTGAGTGGCAAACAGTGTAAACCCTGATGAGACGCCGTGTTTGCGGCATCTCATCTAGGTCTACACTGTTTGCTCAGGCCTGTCTGACAAAATACATACAATAAAGTATAACATATGATAGGGTCAAGCTCAAATAGGTAAAAATATGATCAAATCTTCAGCGATTACTAATCGATTATCAATCACAATGGCAGGACTGATAATTGATTATCTTTTCAGCTCTGATTAGCCAGCCTTATATGAAATATTGTATAACATTACCCTATAAAAGTTTTTGTGACTTTTACCTGACAAAAGTTAAGGCAATTTCACAGAAAAAGTGTTAGGGAAACCTTACAAGAAATATGACATTTTTTCTTCTCAAACGTTCCAACAGAGGCACATGTTAGAAGGGACAATCTCTTGCGTTGCAACTCATTATGTTAAACTGCTGTCAGTCAGAACATGCCGATATATAAGTAGAATTAATCAGAATGACATCATTTCATAACACTATACCACAAGCTCTTTATAACACTATTGTTGGGGTCCATAGCATAAACCGTGTCAGTTAAACAACCGTGTTATGTCCAAACAAAAATGTATAGATTATATTGAAAAATGACCATTTATGGTCATTTTTCAATATAATCTATACATTTTTGGGATCCATCTTTGAACCATGTTATATCAAAAACCATGTTATAACGAACCGTGTTAAAAAGAGGTTGAAGTGTGATGAGATAATGGACCAATCAATTGACAGGATAGTAATGAGAAGTAACAGTGTAATTACACAATATTGAAAATACTAACAGATAATAAAATCATTTAATTCAAAATGGTAACAAGAATACAATTCAGGAAAAAATAACTAATTAAAGAACAGCAGAACAATACAAAAAGAACCTTGTAAAATTTTCTAACAGGTAAAGTGTAATAATTATGGGTATTAACTTTTTAGTGCTGATGGGAAAATTGACAACAATAACCATAATTACTCATAGCTCTTGATAACTGTTTTTTTTTTTTTCAAACCAAAAGTATTGATATTTTTCTTACTTCTCCATGAAAACATATGTTGTGGGTAATCATTAGAAGCGCCTCTGAGGCGTTTCTTATGAGTACCTACAACATATGTTTTTGTGAAGAAATAAGAAAATCTTTACCCAATACCCCCTCTTATCTAGACCTATGTTAATTTACCATAAATATTTGGACACTCAACTCCTTATCCTAAACTTTGAACAAGCCTAATAGACTAGCTACTGATGCATAGCAACAGATAAGGCGCTTTTTTTCATCCGAAAAATGCTGATATCGTTCTTATTTCTCAATGGAAACATATGTTATGATACTCATTAGAAGCACCTTGGTGAGGCGCTTCTAATGAGTACCCACAACATATGTATTTGTCGAGAAATAAGAAAAATATTATGTGACTACCCCCTCTTATGTGTAGCTATGCTGATGCATTTAAAAGTTGCTGAACAGCAAATATTGCAGCCCCTGATCAAACTGTTGGTTGAAAAAGTCTTGACCTAGATCTACACTGCTTGCTCAGACATAGATAAATATTTAGGGCAAGTACAATTATTGTATTAGAGTGATCTTTCTTGGTTTTTCCCTTAGAACTGCTAGAGATTTTATTGTATTTGTCTCCAAAGATGATGGCTGCAAACAGCAGAGCTCTAAATGAATATTTTTCTGATTCCTCCATGAAAACATGTTGTGGTTACTCATTAGAAGGGTAAGAGAAATAAAAAAAATATCATTTTTTTTTTTCATTGAAAAAGTGCCTTATCTAGACAGCTATTGAATGAAATGTCTAGCCCTCTTTCTATTAAAGTAAAATTATGAAAATATTTTCAGTGTTATTGCTAATTTTTAAGTGAAACAATTTGAAAGAAAAGGCACCAATTCTGCTTTTACATAAGCAAAACAACAGAAAATCTCAAAAAGCCAAAGTTTGAAATTTCATAACACTTGAACTAATTTTAATTTTTGGATCCTTTTTTTTCAACATTAGTCACTGGCAAGGTACATGTAGTTCTATCATTCTAAAGATGCATTTGTAACTACTCTTATGGGTTATGAAGTACAGTCGAACCTCAATGGCTAGAACATCTTTGGGACCATGGGGATTCATTCGAGACACGGGTAGTTCGAGCCACTGAGGGTTAATCATGGCACCAGCTCAAGAAGCAAATAGCGATAATTTAGGGAAATCTTTTCGATTTTTTAAACAATGACTGTATGTTGAGTGTACCAGTTCGGGAAGCAAATAGCGATAATTTAGGGAAATCTTTTCGATTTTTTAAACAATGACTGTATGTTGAGTGTACTCATTAGAATTGCCTTGATGAGGCAATTCTAATGAGTACACACAACACACAACATACAATTCCATAATAAAATAAGAAAAAAAATCCCTAAATATTTGTTTTCTTGAGCTATTGGAAGGATTTTGTAGGGACTGAAAAAAGAGTTCGAATCACACAGGATAAACAAGCCATCTGGGTTTGAGCCATTGAGATTTTTCTGCATATGTCAAGATATAGTGAAGATATTTTGACTGAAAATGGAACAATCCTGATCAGACTGTATGCATGTAAGATTGCCTGACCTCTCATTGTTTGTATATAGTATTTATCTGAACCTAATCCATTCAAATATACATAGCAAGCTATTTAGGGCTCTTTAATATCGAGTCTGAGATGTGCTTAAAAATACTGCAAAAATAATAATTGTATTTCTTCAAATAAACACATTGGGATACTGCAAGTCACAAAAAGCAACAATTTCTGTCATACACTGAGTGTTAACCTTAAATTTGAGATACTTTTAATTTTCTGGTTAATTTGGAGTTTATACTTGACTAATGACATTAAGGCTTAGGATCTTTATGCTGGAAACTTCACTGACTGAGGTAGATCTTTGCCACCTAGTATTTCTCTTCTTTTTTTCCATGAAATGATGAAGTGTGTGTGTGTGTGTGTGGGGGGGCGGAGGGGGAGTGAGGGGTAGTCATTTTTTAGATTTGGAGTGCTAAGAAGAAGAAACATGAAAGTACATAGCTCTCGATCAGATGCTTTTTTCAATCAAAAAGTATTGACATTTTTTCTTATTTCTCCATGAAAACATATGCTGTGGATTCTCATTAGAAGTGCCTCAGTGAGGCACTTCTAAAGAGTACCCACAACATATGTTTTCATAGAGAAATAAGAAAAATATTTACCTGATAGTCACTCTTATCTAGACCTATAGTAGTAGCAATACTTCCTAGGTTTATACATGTAGTATAACTGTATAACAAAATAAAACAACTGAAATAACAGAACTGCAAACTCTACTAACACCCTCTGCATTTGACATCTTCACCGGTTTGGATAGACCCAGAAAATGCTGAAATATCCATCTTCTGACCTGTCCATGTACAATAAAGACATATACCGTATACCAAATAGATCCAACTGCTCCGAAAGAAACTGCAACTTTCATCCTAATTCACGCCATTACCAGTCAACACATTTTCAACCTGAGTAACTAGCCAGACACTTGCTTTAGGCCACTAAATGCACATGGAGATTTTCTGCCATTTTGTACAAGGGGGACAACTTTTGTGACTTCTTGTTTGTGTTACTGCCTTCTAAGCCCCTTCTGAGAAGGAGTCTGAAAGGAAAGAACTTACTTCACTTGGGGTCAAGTTCATTCTTCAGAGTAGACCCCATTCAGAAGGGAGGCAAAACAATTTTGACAGAGTTGTCTCCCCTGAAAGTGTTTCAATTAGGGGATAACTGCATTCAAATTTGTCATTTGGGGAGGTAAATCAGCGGTTTTACATTCGGAAATTTAGTTTTATGGCGATGCATTCGCGGAGCTGTAAAACGTAATTTGTGACCGTAAAACCGCAGATTTACCTCCCCAAATGACAAATTTGAATGCAGTTATCCCCATTTTAATGCATTTATTCGTTTTCTCTGTTGAAAAAATGTACTGCATAAAGCGACAAGTGCTGTGAGCTGCGTAAAATCAAATGCCAACCAATGAGAAGTGACGTTACGTGATGACGTCTGATTTCCGACAGTATATCGCAGAATATACCGTCGCAAATTTTTGACGTTATCCAATCGGACATCACATTACATACGCAAGTGCATTAGAATTCCCCTTAAAAATATCATTTAACACTTTGTTCATGTAAAATCAATTTTATTGGCCTATACTCCAATTTGAAATGTAGACTATTATGGGGCTTCCTTAGCTCTAAAAATGCCAAATGAAACTGCAGCTGATGACATTCTCCATTGTTTTTCTTTATTTTTTTGGAGACAATAAGGCTTAATATTTCATGTGAAACATCTGCTTGGCAGATGATTCGTTTGGCAGATGATTCACATGAAATGGCAAGTCAGATTTTTTCTGAAAATAAAACTAAATTATTTCAGAATGCCACCTACTGTTGTCATGATTGGCACATAAAAGGTTACTCTAGAAACTCAGTACTATTTGCATGAAATGTCAAAACCAGCTTTCTGTTTCAAAATGTTGTCTGCTGAAATTACATGAAATAAATATACATACCCTCTGAACTCTTTCGTTGACCTGGAATACACATGAACTTTTTGCTTCAGTGATTTCCTCTGGTGCACACAGTAGATACATGGAGAACCTGGGCAGCTGTCTGGTCAATTCAAATACATGGAACTGCTGACTGTAAACAAATGACATACAAAGATATAGATTTTGATTTGGAGTTTTACCGCCAGGTTAACAATGTTATGGTCATGTTGAACCTGTCAAAAAACCTACTTGCACTATTTCTTGGGCAGGCTAATCCTCTAAGTGATTAACCAGTACTTTGTACACATACTTTCACCAGTAACTGACAACTGCCCATACTGAATCTGCGGAAGGGGGAGAATGACTGCAGAAACTCATTAAAAACAGTTATTTGGCCAAGCTGGGATTCAAACCTGCACCTCAGGATCTGCAGTCAGATATGCTACCACGTTATGCAAATCAGCCTAAAGATAACCTGTTGTCTGGGCCCAGTTGTTCAAAGCGTCGTTAGCTTAACGAGCTTGTTAAGGGTCATTTCGTTAACTGTTTTAGCGGATTCAATGCACAACATACTGATATTTTTTGCTGAAAAAATGTGAGTAGCTTTTGCACTGCAAAAGCTACTTACATTTTTCAGCAAAAAATTTCAGTATATTTGCATATCACTCGATGTAAATTTTAACGAATCGTTAACTAACGACGTCGTTAGCTTTGAACAACTGGGCCCTGGATTGCTGATGGTAAACATATAAAACAGGAAACCAACAACTGTTACATCAGTGAAACTTTCTGGTCTCTTACTTAGAACTTTTAAACAGTGTACTAAAAAAGGCTGGTTTAATAATTATACTTATTATAATACCGTGAAATTAAGATGAATGTATACACCTGAGACTCTACAACCATTTAGCAAAGGGGGACAACTTTTGCAGACAGAAAGTTGCTTCCCCAGCATTTTAAACTTTGAAAAATTGGAATTACTCTTATAGCAGGGAGCAAATTCCTTCCTTTAGCCGATTGTAGACTGAATAGGCTCTCCCACTATATAACATGGAAGGGTCCAATTTTTATTCTAGGTTCATCCATTTATGAGATTTAGATATTCCTGGAGAAAAATGGCTAAACTATTTGCAAACAGTGGAGACTAATCAGATGCCACATTCTGGAGTGTCTGATCTGGGTCTGCACTGTTTGTCAATTACCCTTTTAGGGGTCTCCAGACTGCAATGGGATACGAGTAGTCCAAGTGATAAGATAGGTAAGTATTTCCATGTCAGAGTTATTTCCCTTGAAAATATATCCATTCCCCTAAGTTTGAAAAGATAAAAACATTACCTTTTAAACCATCAATTGTCCAGTTAGAATAACTCTAGGTTTTTAGGAGAGAAATTTTTGTCTGTATGGTACAAACAATGAACTTTTTTGTTTGTTTAAAGGGAATATGATACACTTTAAAGGGCAACAACTCTATCAGAATTGTTTCTGCTGAAAAGGGATCTATTCTAAAAGGAAATAATTTGCTCCCCTTGGAAGCAAATTATTTCCTTTTAGAGTAGACCCCTTTTCAGAAGGGGCTTGCTGTCATAAATGCAAACAGGAAGTCACAAAAGTCGTCTCCCTTGAAAAATGCTAGAAAATCTATCAAGAGTATCAGGTCCCTTTAAAAGAGCAAGCTGTCATTTAAAAGCATATTTTCCCAGCAGAAATGAGAAACACACCTAGAAATTGCAGGAAAATTAAAGGGCAAATAGAAAGAAATTTAAAATATTCCTGGTTTTCAGGGTGTTGATAGAACGCTTTAAGAGAATTATTTTGTTGAAAACCCCATCTAAAAATTCCAATCCAATCAAAAGTTATGGTGATTAATTTACGATACCTACCTTTTTTCCTGTTAAAGTAACCTCCCTTGGATTGTGTATTGATTAAGGCCCACAATGCAATATTCTGTGATGTCATAGTGGAACTTAAATTTTAAATTGAAATTTTAAACGGGAATATTCGGCATTTCCTTATATGCTACACAGTTTTTCTCCTTAACCATTATTGAAATTGGTCTCTGTCCACAAATAAGCCCATGAATAGAGAATTTAACTCAAAATTTAATCTGTTATTTAAATTTAAAGCTAAATTTTAAAATGTTTAAAACTTGACTAATATTAAATTTTTCGTAAGTTTTTTTTAATAATAGTGAATTTTGGGTGTATATCATATAATTGAATACCAAAAAAGTCAATTTTGGCTAATTATTAAGCATTGTAACTGGATTTTAAATTATTTAAATGAAATTTTTAAATTTGAAATGTAACACTTAAAACGGAAAATAAGAGCTAAATTCTTATGTATATTAGTTTAAAGGAGCTGAATAAATTAAACAATATGAAAACTGAATTGATGCAGATTAAAGAACAAAGAATATTGGCAATTTAAAAAAGTTTAAAATTTTACTGTTCCCTTATGATGTCATAAAAAGGCTCATGAATATTAATGAGGCAGCCTGAATTCAATCCTCTTGGATGTTAAATATAAAATTTCAAATCGCAATATTTCAGAAACCATTTAAGATAATTTGATGCGGTTTTCGGCAGTCACCTCCTTACTGAAGTGCCCTTAAATATTTAGTAGAATTAAAACCTTGATATTTGCCCTTTAACAAGAATATTACAATGGGAGAGTATAATTATTCAAATTAGACCTAAATATGTCTTACCTATTTTTGTATCCTATGAATGCTTTAATATGAAGATCTACTGGTATATCTTTAGGTGGAATGATCGGAACTTTAAGATGATTACTTAGTGCATTGGCATTGGGATGACTGAAAAAATAAAAACCAAGATAATCAAGTATTGTGAAGCAATAACATGTCCCATACTCAAGTCACTGGTTTATTAACTTAGCAACCAGGGCCCAGTTGTTCAAAGCGCCGTTAGCTTAACGAGCTCGTTAAGGGTCATTTCGTTAACTGTTTTAGCGGATTCATATACAATACTCTGATATTTTTTGCTGAAAAAATGTGAGTAGCTTTTGCACTGCAAAAGCTACTCACATTTTTTCAGCAAAAAATTTCAGTATATTTGCATATCACTCGATGTAAATTTTAACGAATTGTTAACTAACGATGTCCTTAGCTTTGAACAACTGGGCCCAGAACAGCTGCCCAAACAAACAAAACAAAAAAGAAGAAAACAATAGAAGTACCATATTTACCCTAAAAATTGTGACACAAAGACCTGAGTAAACAGTGTAGACCCAGGTCAGATGCTGCAGAATGTGGTCTCTGATCAAAGTCTACACTGCTTGCTATTCATGCAGCCCTTTTAGATACATTAGCAAGACGTTTAAAGATTTTAGTCAAATTTTAGGACGTATGGTAAGGAATCAAGATGTCCCAATATTTAGGATAAATATGGTAATGTGCATTATTATCTCTTTCCGTCTATTTAAATAAAATTTCATTCAGCTAGAAATTTGAGTTATTGTAGGATCTAGAATTTTTCAGACCAACAATTGAAAGAAGATGGAGGAAAACCTATTTCCGCTCTGTTGTTTCCAAGGTACAAGGCTAAACCTATGCAACATACGTGTACTTATCATGCTACACTCTTTCACCCTGAGTTCCTGAAGTGGACTTCTCCATCTCTGAATATGAACAATCCACTGTTGCAAATAGGGTGTCAGTCAAGATTCAAGATAGAACGGCAAACAGTGCAACTCCTGAAAAGATGCCTCATTATGAGCCATCTTATCTGTGTGCACACTGTTTGCAAAGGTATGTGGCTGAAAGGGATAAATACAAACACCAACAGAATGGCAAACAGTGTAGATCCTGATGAGATGGCTTGTTATGAGTTTTTATCCATGTGGCTGTGGACAGACATTGATCTAAGGTTTATTTCTTTCTTTGTATGCTTTCATCTGTAAGAGCTAAGAGTTTAATTTTATTATTATTATTATTTATACAACATCTGAAACTAGGACGAAGATTTGGTGCAAGTAAAATTGATTTAATACTTTGCATGCTGGATAAAAATTTCAGCAGAAAACATTTTGAAATATTTTTCTTATTTTTCCTAGAAAACAGGATTTGACACTTCATGCAAATTGTCTCCAATGGAGACAATTTGCATGAAGTGTCAGATCCTATTTTCTAGGAAAAATATCATCAATTTATCGTCTACTGAATCTGCCCATTGCGTGGGTAAGTAATAAATAATCTGGGTGTTTAACTTTATTATTATTATTATTATTATTATTTATACACCATTAGAAACTATGAAACTAGGGTGAAGATTTGGTGCAAGTAAAATTGATTTAAACAATCTGGGCCCAGTTGTTCAAAGCTAACAATGTCATTAGTTAACGATTTGTTAAAATTTACATCGCGTGATACGCATATATGCTGAAATTGTTTGCTGAAAAAATGTGCTACTCACATTTTTTCAGCAAAAAATATCAGAATATTGTATATTGAATCTGCTAAAACAGTTAACGAAATGACCCTTAACGAGCTTGTTAAGCTAACAACGCTTTAAACAACCGGGCCCTGGTTGTTTTTACTTCTGACCATTCTAAGGTAGTAGTTCTGGTTTTGTTTATTCTTTGTGTGGCCTTGTGGCTACTCGTTGCGGGGCTTTTTTCTTGTTTTGTTCTGTTCACTGTCTTATTGCTGTATTTAGGGGCACCTCTCCAGCATTGTGATCACCTCAATGGGGAAGACAGAGAGCTGGATGGTTTGCTTTTTTCTTTGTTTGTGACTTATGTACTGTCACCGGTTGTTTGCTCTTTTTCTTGGTATCATTAGTAGGCTATATTTTGTGACTGTGGCTCTTCTTGGGCATCTTCTATACTACAGTCGACTTGTTATCTCGACTACACTTATTTCAAATAATCACTATCTCAAAGTAAAAATCTGGTCCCTGTTTTAACATGGAAATCTAACAACAGGTAATAAAATATTGTGGAAAAGAGGAGAAATTGCTCCTAAGGAGCAATTTCTCCTCTTTTCCACAATATTTTCAATTTATTTTATTGTTAGCGGTGAAATCAATGTATATCTGGTGAAAATAAAAGTGGTATCAATCACTAGTGAAATGATATCGTATCATTTCACTAGAGTGACTGATACGATTTATATTTTCACTCCTCGCTTTGGGCGACTTCGGTTTTCTTCATTGTTTCAGATGTGGATCTTACCTCCACTTAGATTTTTGAACACCTCTAACTTCTTTGTTTCTGAACAAAACTATCAAGTGTTGGTATGCATTTTCTTAGTTAGAATGTAAGGAACATTTTGGTATCAATATTATTTTGATTTGCCGAAACTTTTTGATTTTGTCTCTCCAGCGTTTCGCATGTTAAGCACTGAACGTCGACGCCATGACGTTCATGTTTTGCTTGGTGACGTTAGATATGATGTCAGAAACGTACAGTGGCGTGTAAAAAATAAAATAAAAAGAAAATTTACTCTTTTTCAGTGAATACCATAAAATTTTCATCTCGTGTAATGAAAACATTCAAATTTTCACTCGTGCTTCACACTCGTGAAAATACTGATGTTTTCATTACACTCGATGACAATATTTATGGTATTCACAGCCAAAGAGTAAATATCCTCTATATATCTCTACCCTCAGGAGTCAAATTACATGTTCATTTGTGGAATGTGGGTATTCTGTTTATTTTTTCCTCAATTCTGCAAATCTGATATGTCAAGGTAAGGATATCTGGAAGCATTTGAACTTCGAGATAACGAGTCAACTATTTTTCTTCAGATGGACAGCAAAGACTCTGATCAGACTGCACAAATATGCTGGGTACATGTCATAATATTTTCTCACACTGTGGTAATAATCGTGCTGATAACCATTTTTGTAAGATGCCATTAAAAATAATTAACCACCTATCTAAATGAATAGGACAGCTCTTTATATCATGATGCTTTAAATAATTCATAACATACGAACATGCCAACATTTCAATCTTTGGGCAAATTCAGCAAATTGATGATATTTTTCTTATTTTCCTAAGGAGACAATTTGCATGAAATGTCAAAGCCCATTTTCTGGGAAACAAATAAGAAAAATATTTCAAAATGTTCTCTGCTGAAATTTTTACGCAACATGCCTTACTGAACATAGATAATCATTAAAAAGGCAATAGAGGTATCTTACACAACATGACTTTCTCCTTCAAAGATACCTTCTGCAAATATCAATACCGCCTTGACTACTGTATCTGAAATACAGAAATATACTAATAATTTATTAAACCATTTGTGTATAGTAGATTCATTTAGTATTTAAGGGGGAGTATACACTTGGTAGATTTTCTGCCATTCTGTAAAAGGGAGACAACTTTTGTGACTTCCTGTTTGCATTCTTGCACACACATCCTGAATGAAAAGGGGTGTAGCCTAAAAGTAACCCCTGTTCAGAAGGAAGCAAAACCAATTGGACAGAAATGTCTCCCTTGAAAGTGTGATAATTCTCCCATTCAAGAATACTTCAGAATACTGTGGTTTTCCATGTAGTTTAATGACAAACAAGGCTGCAACAAGTCCAACAATGTATACTTGAGCACCTGAGTGGGTCTAGCCAATGCTGACATGAGTACTAGATTATAGTAGGAGTAAAACGTTATGTTTTCATGCAGAAATAAGTGAAATATCTGAATACGGCTCCAATAAACTATGGTAATATACTTCAATGTAATGCAACTTTAATTTTCCTTTGAATGATCTGATTATTATCATTATGATCATTCTATAATCTTGGAAACATTGAGTTATGCTTAAGCTCATGCAAGGAGGTGTATGTTGCCCTGTAAACTACATTGCAGTTACATGAAGAGTGAAGAGTCTCAATGAAACCGAGACTCCAATTTTTATTCATTTTATTCATTTATTTGTTCACTGTCTCCAAGGGGCAACTTTTATAGACTTTATTTTCTATGTCTATAAATCTGTTTCCCTCCAACAGGGCTCTCACATTCTATAGTTTACCATCATTTAGGAAACTTACCATTTGTAGTGGCAATAAATAATTCTACATGGGCCTGAAATAAAATAAATAAATTTTGTAAAGTACATGTATTATTTATTCAAACTATTCAGGAGTTATAATTTTCAAATCCCATTTTTTTCTTCTTTTTTTTTTTAAGAAAATAGTAGTCTTTTATGTATACAAATATGTTTACAAAAAATCTAAATGAAAAAATTCTAAATGAAAGTAAAATCTCCAAATCTAAAAGTGGAAAATGTAAAGTTAAGATTTCAAAGAATGTTTTTCAGACCTTTACTTTCTTTGCTATAAATGCACAATACATGGTTTGCCCTCATATTGCAAAAAACTTTATAAAACAGACCCCTTATAAAAATGTGTTTTTAAGCATATGCAAAATAAGCAGAAACAGATCAACCTGCCCATCTACAGTCTCACCAGGGCCTTTTACACTTTGTTAACCCTATTCCTGCTGAACCCAGATATACCCTGCCTTTGCAAACAGTGTAGATCCAGATCAGTTGGCTTCTGAAGAAGCCAACTGATCTGGATCTGCACTGTTTGCCATAAAGTATGTGATTTTATATCAACAATCTGGATCAAATGATCTGATTGGCTGAAAATTGGAAGTGGGAGAGGCATCTTAATTTATTCAGCACGACCTTTGTTAATACATTCTGGAGTATCCAAGGTTTCTGTATGTGAACAAAAAAGACCCTGACTGGACGGAATGAATATGCAGGATGATCTGGTCCATATCTGTCTGCATATGCCTAGCTCCAGTTAAAGCACTTTTTAGACCAAAAATTATTGGTAAAAATGTATTGATATTTTTCTTATATTATAGATGAATTTCTATATCAAACCCTATTTTGAATTTAAACAAGAAAGTGTTGATTTTTTTCCTTTAATATTTCTCCATGAAAACCTAGGTTGTATTTCCAACCAAAAGTATTGATCTTTTCTTATTTCTCCAAGAAAACATATGTTGTGGATACTCCTTAGAAGTGGCTCACCATATTTTCATGACAAAATAAGAAAAATGTTTATCTGAATATTCCTCTTATCTGGTGCTATGATATGCCTTGAAGACACCCTCCCTTTCACTTGCTGCAGCCAAAATGTATTTGGCAATAATTTTGTTTGTTTGTGTTGAGGTTTTACGGCCCAGTCAACCCAGTGGGGTCATGTCGAGCGCGGTCAGTTTACCTAACCACACGTTTACTGGGCAGGCTTAGTCCTCTAAGCGGTTAACCAGTATTGTGCACATTCTTTCGCCAGAAACTGACAACTGCCCTTCTTGAATCAGTGGAAGGGAGAGAATGACCGTAGAAAATATTTCATGATCAATCTCCACGAAAGAATGTTGCCGACCTCGGCGGTTTTGGCAATAATAAAGATCTGAACAGACTGCAGATGCTCAAACATATAAGCAGACCATTTTGTGCATTGAAATGTGTCTGGCCCAATAAATCTAGGGTAGTCCATATGTTTTTTTTTTTTATATGGGGACATATGTCCATTGTTCTCTGCAAATATTTTAGGGATTTCTTCTCCCACTTACTGGTTTGGTTTCGTCTCCTGGATTCACTGTCAGTGTTGTCTGTAACTGTGTGGCAGCCTATGAGAAGAAAGATGTTGTTAGAATTTTTACAAATTGATATTAACATTGTGACAAACTGTGATAGCTTTTCCATCTGAAACTATGTTTGTAAAGATTTATTATTTTATTATCATTTTTGTTTTGGTCACAATTTCTTCATAGCCAAATGATGTCTTATTTTTGGAAGAAAAGTAATACATGTAATTTAATGTCCTTGTCCTTAAATCTTGAAGTATTGTCAAAATCAATTTGTGTAGAATGTATATGCTCCCAAGCTCATTATAAAATTTATATTTTAAATTCTAACATGACGTTAACGTTTTCCCATTGAGTCTAAAGGTAACGTCACTGTGATCAAACAATAATAATTCCACTGTCAACATAGTGCATGCAAAAGAACACATTTGATGATGGACATATAACAACAGGTAACAAAATATTGTGGAAAAGAGGAGAAATGGCTCCTAAGGAGCATTTCTTCTCTTTTCTGCAATATTTTAATGTATCTCTATCTCGGAAGACAGATTACATATTCATTTGTGAAATATGGTTGTTTGATTTATTTTTTCCTTGATTCTACAAATCTTATATGCCAAGATTCAGATAACTTGAAGTATCTCAGACAGTCTTTTGGTCTTCAAAAAAAATGAGGGTTGACTGTATTTATGATAAATATTTAGAAACATTAACTCTTTACTAAACTACCCTAAAATTTGAATGTCCTTTCCATTTGTCAACCTGATTAGATGTCTAAAATGTTTTGATGGAATGACAAACAATGTAGACCCAGATCAAACTGATCCTTGAGAAGTTAATTCTAGGTCTACATTGTCTGCTCCAGATGGTTTGTCCAGCTATTTGGGGTAAATATGGTAACTCTACAAACAGAACTTTATATTTACCGGAATGATTCCCATGGAACTACTTTCATACTCCACTCCCACCGGAAAAGGCCTCTCAGCAGACACCGGTCCCCCTCCTGCTGCTGAGGCTCTGGATGCCATCACTGAGGCTGCCATGGTACCAGCTTTCTGGTTCTCTTCATAATTACGCAACTCTAGCAACAGGTTCTGAAATAAAATATTCATCATCCAACTCATAGCTCTGGATAAGGCACTTTTTTAGCCAAAAAGTATTGATATTTTCCTTATTTCTTCACAAAAACATGTTGTGGGGACTCATTAGAAGTACCTCACAGAGGCGCTTCTAATGGGTACACGCAATGTGTTTTTATGAAGAAATAAGAAAAAACATCAGTACCTTCCAGTTGAATAAATGCCTTATATAGAGCTATGGCATTCAATTACTATGACTGCTTTACTTATATAGCTAATCATAAGTAGATAACCAGTTTCCCTTGAGTTCATATCAAACATACAAGACAGAAACATGAATATGAGACAGTGCACTACGAAACCTACAATAAGACCTGTGTGACCAGCAAAGACTAACAGCAGCCTGTACATCCACCCAGTATGGCGAGGGTTCTCATTCATCCCTCTTTGGATAGCCCGAAGGCTGTAGAAGGCATGTGTGACCAGCAAAGACTCAGATCAGACTGCACAGATGTGCAGGCTGATCCGAGTCTTTGCTGTTCGCACATCTTATTGTAGGTTTTTTTTTGTGTGTGCTGGCACATATGTCTTTTTCTTTTTGACATTTATTTTACTACACTGCAGCTGGTGTTAGTGCCGTGTGGTGGCGGCAGAATGTCTCCCCGTACTTTACCATGGTACAGATTATATTTCATTTCCTTTGGGATCACTGGGCCCATTGTGGTATATTTGAAAATGGGGTTCTGCTCATGTATACGCTAGAGGGCGTAAGCAGTGTTGCAAACTTCATTACTGCTTATGAAGAGTCTCAATAAAACCGAAACTCCCATTTTCTAATCTGTAGTGTGTTCTTTGTTTCCAAAGGCAATCTTTTTGACGTTTATTTAAATGTACAAACATCCAAATACACAATATGATGACATTCTACATTGTTCCCATATCTGTAAATTCCTTTTTAATTTGAAAAGGGCCCAAGTAGAATAAAGACCAAAAGAGGGCACTTATTAAGCTGCCAAAAAAAGCTAAAAACAAGCTAAAAATACCTAACAACAAATAATTATGTTCCCATCTAATTTCATTAAATTAGCTTTGACCAAAACTGCCTGACCTGTTTTCTTTGGCTGAGATCTCTAATAGTGTCTTGTTCCATATTTGTATCCATGAGATTTCCTCTCATCTCAGCTGATGCTGCATTGAAACCTCTCACTGTAATACAAAACAATCACATAAACTGAGGCCTTGGTCAATACACAATTGTATACAAGTCCCAGATGAGCACACAGTGAGCTACATCTTTACTGTTCTTCAATAGACTCTATAATCTGTGGACTTCTTCCAGGCAAATAAATACAGTATTAACCCTATATATTTGGACAACATAATTTATTACCATACTGGTCCTAAAATTTGAACAAGTCTATCTAACTACCTGTTGATGTGTCAAAAAACTGTTGGATGAGTGACTGTCAATGCACAAGGTCCAGACTTTCATTATTATGTATAACAGAAGTCTTGTTTGGAAATGTATTAGTGATAATTCTAGCGTTAATTCTATTTTTTTCTATTTCTCCATTAACCCATTATAAACTGAATAAACTCCCCTAACTATATATTGGAAGAGCAATATTTCAATTTTAGGTATGTCAGGCTATGTGATTTAGATTTTCCAATCAGTAGATGGATGTGGTTGTGCCAAAAGATGAGTGCAGTTAAACTGCATAAAAATACATGATATGGTGAATGAAAAAGCCTCTAAAAGATGCATCCTAAACCAGAATGTTTTGCCACCCTTTTAGAATGGAGACCATTCTAGAAGCAAAGAATTTGCTTCCCTGGTAAAGGATTACTTTCAAGCCAATGATATGGTTCATCTCATCATACATATTAAAATATAAATTCCACCTCCCAAGTAATGAGGTTTTGTTTGTGTTGAGGTTTTACGGCCCAGTCAACCCAATGGGGTCATGTCGAGCGTGGTCAGTTTACCTAACCACACGTTTACTGGGCAGACTTAGTCCTCTAAGCGGTTAACCAGTATTGTGCACATTCTTTCGCCAGAAACTGACAACTGCCCTTCTTGAATCAGTGGAAGGGAGAGAATGACTGTAGAAAATATTTCACGATCAATCTCCACAAAAGAATGTTGCCGACCTCGGCGGGGGTTGAACCCGCGCCTCCTTGTCTCCAGTCAGACGGCGCATCCAACTGAGCCACCGAGGCCAAGTATAATGAGGTTAAAATCCCCACAGCTGTTCATCTATAGCAGTTTTTACTATCTGATGACTTTTGAGTAACTCTTTACCATATTTACCCTAAGTTTTATCCACTTACCATACTTGTCCTAAAACTTAAAATAGTCCATTCTACTACCTCTTGATGTGTCTGTAATATTGTTTGTATGGCAAACAATGTAAACCCTGATCAGACGCTACAAACTGCAGCGTCTGATCTGGGTCTACACTGTTTGCAAATGCCTATCTGTCCCAATACTTAGGGTTATTACGGTAATAATGACTTCTATTGATGTCAGAGCTATGTCGCTCTATTTACCCATTTACCATTAATGCCTAGTGTCTCATAAAAGAGTCGTAGGCGATCATTGTAAACACAGATCAGACAATGCTGTAAACTCAGCATCTGCAGGGTTCTCACAAAGATTTTGAAAACAGTAGTTCCAAACCAATTTTCTTCAAAAAAGTATGAGTCCCACTATGTAATTATGCTAAATTTAGCTGAAAATTAGTAGTCCAAAAAGCTAAAATGGGAGTCCAGGACTCCATATATGGAGTAATGAAAACCCTGATCTAACCAGGGTCTACACTGTTTACATTAAATACAATTATCTTTGTACAAAAATAACAAAAAAAAAAAAAAAAGTAAATAAAATAAAAACAAAAAAAAACAACAACAAAAAACAAGACACTCCAAAATTTGAGATGGAGCTATCATATAGCTCGGTTGAAGAGTCCACTAGGCATTAAATGGATTAATTCTTGGTATTAAAGGGATTTACCCTCTCCTTCCACAGAGACACAGATCAACTGCTCAGTTCCATCCAACCTGTAATCACCCTGAAAAATATAACAAATAAAATTACATACTAATTATACATATCGCTAGATTAGAGGGGTATCCAGTTAATAGTTCTCTTATTTTTCCATAATAACATATGTTTTGGGTACTCAGCAGAAGTGCCTCTTCCATTTACTACCCATTGTAAACTGAATGAACTCTCCCTACCTATATATTGGAAGATTCAAATTTTGATTTTAGGTATGTCAGGCTATGCAATTTAGATATTCACAGAGAAAAAATGGTGGAACTATTTGCAAACAGTGGAGACCCTGATCAGACACCTCATTCTGCGGCATCTGATCTGGGTCTCCACTGTTTGCCAATTACCCTTTTAGGGGTCTAGATGCACATTCTGTGGCATCTGATCTGAATCTAGATGCACATTCTGTGGCATCTGTTCAGCCTTGTCTGTCTGAATACTTAACCCTTGTCCTGCTGAACCCGGATATACCCTGTTTTGCAAACAGTGTAGATCCAGATCAGTTGGCTTCTGAAGAAGCCAACTGAACTGGATCTGCACTGTTTGCCATCAAGTATGCAAATTTATAAAACAATCTGGATCAAATAACCTGATTGGCTGAAAATTAGAATTGGGCGTGGCATCTGAATTTATTCAGCAGGACAAGTGTTAAGGTAAATGATAAGACAGCAAAAATGTGTAGGCTGAACAGTAATATCGCCATCTACATATGCTTCAAAGAAAAAAAAAATCGCTTTCAAAACCCTTTAAGCCCAACATAATCATGTAATCATACAGATAATCTGTCAGGTGTTTTTAATTCTTTTTCAATTGAAATAATCAGTTTTGTCCTATGACTTTTACCCTGTGAGCGCATAATTTTGTATTGTTATTTGTTGTTGCTGCTGTCTTCTTTTTTTTTTTTTTTTTTTAAGAAATAAAAAGTGATATTTTTAAGTATTAACATTTCTGTAAATTACCGTAATAACCCTTAGTATTGGGACAGATAAGCCTATGCAATCAGTGCAGACCCAGATCAGATGCGATCAGGGTCTACACTGTTTGCCATACATATAGCAATATGTTAGACACATCAAGAAGTGGGAGAATGGACTATTTCAAATTTTAGAACAAGTAGATAAGGTGTCCTAATACTTAGGATAAATACAGTACATATATGTATCATAGGTACCCTAAATATTGGAACACCTGAACTCCTTGCAATAATTGTCCTAAAATTTGAGCAAGTTGACCTGACTACCTGCTGGAGTGTCCAAAAACTGAAAACTGCTGGATGAGCCTTAATCAGTGTAGACCCTAATCAGATGCTGCATTCTGCAGTGTCTGATCTAGGTCTACACTGTTTGTTTTGATTCTGAGTTCTTGTTTATTGACACATCGACCCTGTTGGTTATTTTGTGTCTTCTCCCTTACCACCACCCAATATCATCCACTGCACTGTTTGTTCAGGCAAGTCTGTCCCAGTAAACACAGCAGCCTCACAGCAGAAATATTTACCTGCACCACTCCAGCCACGGCACTCTTGAAATTGTCTTTAAATATCACTTCTCCTGTTCGATCACTTCTCGCATCCACCTGAAATTTGCACCAGAATAGTCAAACTTTTGATACATACATTGTGCACCACAACTCTGGATAGAGGCACCTCTTTCAACCAAAAAGCATAGTTTATTTTTTTCTCTTTAAAAGCATAAACAGTAAATGTCCTGAAATTTCGAACACTTTATTCCATACTATTTTGGCCTAAATTTCGCTTTTTGTGGAGTTGTTCCTTAAAATACTTCAGTGGAATGGCAAACAGTGTAGACCCTGATCAGACTGCTCCTTCAGGAGCAGTCTGATCTTGGTCTGCACTATTTGCATATATCATTTTGTCAGAAACTTTGGTGTTCGTAATCTTCGGACATTTACCGTATTGTGATAACTCAAAAGTAGTGACTTTATGAGTCATTTCTAATGAGTACTGGCCTCTTATGTTTTCATATAGATATACATGATACATAAAACAAAAATGGACACTCCTCCCATCTGGTGCTGTGTCATATCAATTCATTCATCACAGTGCCAGTGTCCCGGGGTATTTGTAGATGGCTGAATGGGCCAATGCATAGTTCTATAAAAGTCTTTTTTAACAAGAGAATATTTGTACTGACATTTTTCTTTTTTCTTCACAAAAGCTAGCTGCATGTATGCATTAAAAGTGTCTCACTGAATGTCTCTACAAGCAAAATTTATCTTGTGGGTACTCATTAGAATAGCTTCCAATGGGTACCCACAAGATATTGGGTATAAAAATAAAAAATAACCTAAATAATCAAGTCAATTATCACCTTATCTGGAGCAAATGCCATGGTCAAAATATTTGAAGACAGCAAATATAGGAAAATTCACCAGAGCCCAGTTGTCCAAAGCTAATTAGTGGTCAAAATGTTGACTGTTCTGGTAAGTATAATATCTAATTCACAGGTATTTGCTGAAAAAATTTGCAAAAGCTACTCACATTTTTTTCAGCAAAACTATTAGTATATATAATGCTCAAAGTTTTAATGATATGTAAACTAATCACAATGTTAGTTTTGAACAAATGGGCCCAGATTTTCAAATACAGACTTCACAAAACAACTTTTCAATGCAACAAGGGGAAATAATTTGAAAAAGGAAGACGGTGATTCTTTTCATCAATACATAACCATGACCTATTCTATTCTTCTTCAAAAAATTAATTATTAAACATAATATGACAAAAGTGTCAAAGTAACGCATGTACACGCATGCACATGCACACACACACACACACACACACACACACACACACACACACACACACACACACACACACACACACACACACACACACACACACACAAACAAACCTTTCCATTACTCCATCCCGTGATAAGCTCTGGAACTCCATCAGAATCAATATCAAAACTGTGGATTGTTACAGCCTGGTTCTTTGACTGAAACAAACACACAGAAACCTCTCTAAAACATGGTTAATTATAGCACAGTTTTGGAGCACTCTGGGTAAAATTTTTAGCAGATAACATTTTGAAATATTTTTATTATTTCTTCCAAGAAAACAGAATTTGATATTTCATACAAATTTTCTCCATTGGAGACAATTTGCATGAAATGACATTCTGTTTTCTGGACACAATTTGCATGAAATGGTAAACCCTGTTTTCTGGGAAAGACAAGAAAAATATCATCTATTTTTCATCTGCTGAATTAGCCCAGAGAGTGGTAAAGATGAACCCCAAAAATGTTGTATCAAAAGAAATGTATAGATTATTTATGGTCATTTATTCTATATAATCTATACATTTTTGTTTGGGTACAACATAGCTGTTTAGCTAACAATTTTTGCTTTTGGATCCCAACAATAGTATTATAAAGAATTTGTGGTGTACCTGAAGCAAGGTTTTGTTTGTTTGTGTTGAGATGTTATGGCCCAGGGAACCCAATGTGATCATGTCACGCATGGTCAGTTTACCTAATCATACTTTTACTGGGCTAAGCGGTTAACCAGAATTGTGAACATTCTTTTGCCAGAAACTGCCAACTGCATTTCTTGAATCAGCTGAAGGAACAGAATTACCATAGAAAACATTCCATGATCAATCTCTAGGAGAGAATGTTGCAGACCCAGTGAGAGTCGAACCCACAACCTCCTGATCACCAGTCAGACATGCATCCAAATGAACTTATGCGGCCGGCTTTAGCTAACAATTTTTGCTTTTGGATCCCAAAAATAGTATTATAAAGAGGTTGTGGTGTTCCTAAAACAAGGTAGAGAATGCTGAAAAACAGCTGCACCTTTAATTCTTTAAACCCTAAATAATTCAAATGAACACTTCTATATTTGAAGTTGGATGTTTGAAGCTGGTAAAATGAGTTGATGATAATGACGGTTTGGTCTTACAAAATTATTTAAGTCATATTCAGACTATGGAAGGGTGATAATGAAAGGCTCTACGCAATGACATGCCATACAGTCATGAGTTGAAGGTAAAGTGAGGTATTATTGAATTTATCCTAAGTATTTTGACAGACAGGCCTGAGCAAACAGTATACCATTGTTCTTTTGTTTTGTTCGGGTTTGAAGTTGCTTTCAACAATCTTTCAGTCATATCACAACACTGTCTGGATGTGGCAGAGAGCTCAATGCTCACTTTTAGTGTGCTGCCTCACTGAAATATCACATTCCAGACACTTGACATGATATTCCGCCCAGTCACATTATACTGACACTTAGCTAACTAGTTTTGATTCCTAGCTCTGCTTTATGTTGAGTGCCAAGCAAAAGAGCAGCTAGTGCCATTTTTAAAGTCTTTGGTATGACTTGGCCGGGGATCGAACCTGCAACCCCCAGGTCACAAAGCAGACGATCTACCAACTAAGCCACTGAGCCGATAGACCAAGACCAGATGTCCCAGAATGTGAAATCTCATCAGCATCTATCCTGTATGCCACACATCCAGCAGCTTTTAAATACAGTAAGTATGGTAAGGTGTTCAGGTGTTCGAATTTTTAACCCTGGTCCTGCTGAACCTGGATATGCCCTGACTTTGCAAACAGTGTAGATCCAGATTAGTTGGCTTCATCAGAAGCCAACTGATCTGGATCTGCACTGTTTGTCATTAAGTATGTGAATTTGTATCAACAACTTGGATCAAGTAATCTGATTGGCTGAAAATTAGAAGTGGACATGGCATCTAAATTTATTCAGAATGACAAGGGTTAAGGGCAATATGGTTTGTGCCTTTGTGTATTCAAAAAAATGTTTTACCTTTATTCTCCAATATCTGGCTGCTTTATCATATACACCAACAGTACCATTAGCTAGAGCATAACCAAACTTGCTGTCTTCCATTGGGCACAAGCATGTAATAGCCTACAAAATGAAAAATTATCATCTGGATCAGGGAACATGAAACTGGCAAGAGCAAATCCTTATGATATTTTATCCCATTCACAGACTTCACCAATCTTTAGTTTAGACAATATCCATGCATGTCCCAGTTAGTAAAGATCATAGTCCCCAATATTTTTGCATAGATTTTCCTTTTTTTTTTTTTCTTTTTTTTTTGTTTCTAAAAACATAAGACAAAGTTTGCAGCCACTTGAGAATGGTAATGACTGGCAGACTAATAAAGATAATGCATGCTCACTATAGTCATACAGTCATGGCTGACATCACAGACTGTCAAATATTGTGTACTGCTTCCCATGAAATTCATCCTGTTTGCTTTGGATTTGTTCATGGTCTACATTTAAAAACCCAAAACCTGGGAATCTCCCATGAACCGGTGCACAAAACTGGAAGTTGTAAATGATACAGGTATCTTGTTTAAAACAAAACTCGTACAAGATTGTGCACATACTGACTGTCATGTACTCCATATTGATGTGCTTAACAGAAACATTTCAATAAGCAAACAAAGTACCTTATCACAAATACTAACATTTTTGTCACAGATCAGTCTGCATACTATTAATCCCAATCATGGTCTATATCATTTGTTGTACAGATGTTGCAAGGTCCAAACACAACTGATGCAATATTAGTAAACACCAGGGGCAGGTCCAGGAAGATTTCTGAGGGTGTTCGATTTAAGCATATTACTTACTTACTCTAGATATTCGTACAGGCATGCCTAAACAAACAGTGTAGACCCAGATCAGATGCTGCAGACTGTGGCATCTGATCAGAGTCTACATCGTTTGCCACTCACCCAGCAATTTTACACACATTCACAGGTAGTAAAATGGACGTTGAAGAAGAGTATAAGGAAAAGTGTCACAAATTTATCCAAAATTTCCCATGAAAATGAAATTTTGAGACAAAGGGAGTTTCCATTGAACCCAATGAACCCCCCTCTGATCCACCCCTGAAACACTGACCAGCCTCCTCATCCACACAGCTGATATTGTCCTGCATATTCAAATGAGCAGTAAGGTACCTATATTCATCATGGACCAAAATATTTTGAAGTAAAATTTCTGGTACACAGAGTTTGGAAAATTGTGTTTTTTAATACATATTTTATCTTTTCATGTTGAATTTTAACAGATGCAAACACATTTCAGGATCAATTTTCTCACTTCAATATTGCAGTCTGACAGTCTGGGCCTAAAGAATCGGCCAAGAGACTGATGGACCAGCATTTTCTAGAGCCCTGACTTGTGCCATATCATGCAGAAAGTTATCCAACTCACAAAATTTGGTATGATTATATTGACTTTTCGACAATCATTCAATCATATCATGATGGCAGCTAAGTGTATAAGGGAGCTCAATGTTAAAGTCATGTGATGCTTCACTGTAATACTTTGCCCCATAAACATGAAGATTCCACTCGATCCTGATGCCTGCTTGACCAGTCACAGCTCTACTTTTTCTTGTTGACCATTAAACGAAACAAGAGCTTGTGCTATTTTATTTTAAAGCCTCTGGCATGCAAAGCAGATATTCTATCATCTATTCTATTGTAACAGTAGTTAGAACTTTAAGGATGTACATAACTTTCCCCTTTTAACCCATTTCAGACTGAATAAACTCCCCCACACTACATATTGGATGAGTTCAATTTCAATTTTAGGTATTTCAGGATGTGTGATTTAGATGTTTCTCGAGAAAACTGAGAAAACTATTTGCAAACAGTGAAGACCCTGATCAGATGCCGCATTCTGTGGCATCTGATCTGGGTCTGCACTGTTTGCCAATTACCCTTTTGGGGGCTCTCCAGACTAAAATGGGTTAATACTTTATATTTTAATACTATATATCTAATATCATGAATGTGTTGAAGATGTAAACAAACCTCAGTTTCTGTCATTTCTGCAATGATTTCATCTTCTCTGAATACTCGCAAGTCATAATCTTCTGATCCAACAATCAACTGAAAAAATGACAACACAGAATAGCAACTATTGCAGAGTGATTTCTTTCAGATAAAGACAGTACTCAAATAATAATGTTGTTTCTATTTTTTTTTTTTTTTTTTTTTTTTTTTTTTTGCTGCATAAAATCATACATTGTGGGAAGTTTGGAACATCACTAAGTCCTGTTTTTTATCACCATATTCTTTGCTCTGCATGGTGTACCTTTTCCCATAATATTTCAGCGTAACATAATCATATAAGTTTTTTTAATGGCCACTCTGTAAACATTTCTATGCTAAACTTGTTCTGAAGCTTTTATTTCTATGACTGATAATATTCAAACTAATAAATCACTAACACCTCATTGAGAACGAATGATGAAGAAAGAGGATTCCAGATAGGAGATTATTTGTTCAGCCTTAGTGTCTATCTGGTAGTTATAAAAGGAAATAAATCTAAAAGGGTAGTGCCTCCCATCAGAGCTACACTTACCTCATTTTGTCCATTGTTGGTGAAATCTACCAGAGCTAAAGAACATACATTGTCTCCAGTGACCTATAACAGACAAATATAACATGATCTACTATAAACCTTTGTTTGACCATTTTTTTCCTTTTCCTGAAATTCCACATTTTTAATTACAGAACATAGACTGTAAATGCTTCAAAAAGATCATTATGTAGGCTAGCATTCTTTACTTATATACTTTTAGCACAATAATGGCATTTTATGTTTTTCACATTGGAAGTCAGATTATCAAAAACATTTCTGTCAGACTGTCAAATGTTGGGTCAAGTTAGCTTAACTGACACTGCTATGGTGATCAATTTTCATTTATGTTTCTTTCACTTTTCTTCATATTTAAAAAAAAACAACAAAAAAACCTGGTATGTCACCAGGGGACTTTTTTCTCTGCCCAGCTCATCTCTATATACTTGTTTACAGAATGTTATTTCCAATTATTCATTTTGTGTTTCAGGAAAGGAAATCACAATATTTTTTTAAACATAGCTCTAAAAATGAAGGATATCCAGACGGTAGATTTAGGGGATAACTGCATTCAAATTTGTCATTTGGGGAGGTAAATCGGTGGTTTTACGGTCGGAAATTTCGTTTTACGGCGACGCGTCAGCGTCGCCGTAAAACGAAATTTCCGACCGTAAATTTGATGCAGTTATCCCCATTCTAATGCATTTATTCATTCTTTCTATTGAAATAATGTACTATTTGCACAAAACGACAAGTGCTGTGAGCTGCGTAAAACCAAATGCCAGCCAATGAGAAGTGACGTTACCTGATGACGTCGGATTTGCGACAAATTTTTGACGTTATCCAATCAGACATCGCTTTACATACGCGAGTGCATTAGAATTCATATTTCTCAATGAAGGCAAATGTTGTGGGTATTCATTGGAATTGCCT
Source organism: Anodontia alba (assembly GCA_964016985.1). Lineage (NCBI taxonomy): Eukaryota > Metazoa > Mollusca > Bivalvia > Lucinida > Lucinidae > Anodontia > Anodontia alba. The sequence goes on from OZ024834.1 coordinate 69,056,864, forward strand.
CCCTGAGACAATTACAATGAGTACCTACAACATATAGTCTAATGGAGAAAACGGAAAATATCAATATTGTTTTACTGAAAACAAGCAAACAGAAACCAAAAAAGAGATTATCTATAGCTATATTTAAAATAAAAGAAAATGCAGCAAACAAAGAACTTACTGTCCAGAAACTTTCATTTCCATCCAAGTCAAATCCGAGCAATGAGCAATTCCCACCTATTATTGCCATCGGCTGGCTGATTCCACCAAGGTTTCCTATCACTATTGAATTTGACCCATCTGGAGTCTAAAAAATAAGAACAGAAGTGTGACTAATAAGAAAGCATGCTCCTACGATGACAAATGAACAATACTTTTCTTAGCTAACCTAGAAAACAAGAATAGCTTTATATACGAGGGGTTAACAGTAAATATTTCTTCACGATGAAATCATATGTTGCGGGTACTCATTAGAAACGCCTTGGCAAGGTGCTTCAGTGAGTACCCACATGATATGTTTTAGTGGAGAACTAAGAAAAATATCAATATTTTTGGTTGAAAAAAACAAACAAACAAAAGAAATCTTATGTAGAGCTACGAAACAGGGTTCTTTAATCAGCATCTCTGGGTAAAATTAACCTATTGTTGACTGAATGAACTCCCACACACTATATTGGAAGAGTCCGGTTTCAGTTTTAGGTACAACTGGCTATGATTTAGACATTCCTAGAGAAAAATGGTTGAACTATTTGCATACAGTGGAGACCCTGATCAGATGCAACATTCTGTGGCATTTGATCTGGATCTGCACTGTTTACCAATTACCCTTTTAGGGGTCTCCAGACTACAATAGGTTATGGAAAATATTTTAGAACATTACCACACTGCTGCCAGTATTTATAGTAACTGGATACATCTTCAAACTGTATGCCGGTGAGGACCCTGATCAGCTCACACATCTGCAGCCTGGTCAGGGCACTAGTTGTTAACACAGTACAAGTCCCACTGGCCATTCCATGCAGATGATTTTAAGTTTAGGACAGAATATACACAGACAGTGAATATCCAGGACAGTCCACACATACACAAAATCCAACCAGGTCCCACAGCTCTTTCTTTTTATTATTGTAAAGTCTTGAAAAAGGATCAGAAAGCTAGTGCACCACCTCTTTATAACACGACTGCTGCGATCCAAAGTGAAAACCCTGTTAGGTAAACAACTGTATTGTATCCAAATAAAAATGTCTAGATTATATAGAAAAATGACCAGATTTTATAGAAAAATGACCATACCCGGTCATTTTTCTATATTTTGGACTGTGTTGTATCCAAACAAAAATGTCTTGATTATATAGAAAAATGACCATAAATGGTCATTTTTCTATATAATCTAGACAATTTTATTTGGATAGAATACTTTAGGGGTCCACCTGTAAACAGTCTTATATATGAACGGTCTCATAATCAACCGTCTTATAAATAGATTCCAGTGTATAAATTTTACCATAGTGAAGCATAGGGAGACATTTTACGGCTGCCACCAGCTGTAGAGAATATAAAGTGAAATTAGTCTATGTGTTATAGTACAATATCAACTTACATCTTTATAGAATAAGTCTGTATTTTTCTCTACATCATACACCATCAAATTAGTCTGGGTTCCAACAGCAAGAACATCATTCTGTATGTTTGGGTTTAATTTACCCGCACACACGGCTGACACTTGCTGATTGATACTTAGTAAACTGATGTCTCCCTCAGAGCTCATTTGCCTCCCTTCTTGGTTTCTTCCATGAGGATTGTGAATAAATACCTGCAATAAAAGTTATAATATACATGTAGCTGATAAAGTTAGCTTTAACCATGCAAGGAATGTTTTTTGTTTCTTTAATGCTTGGTTTAAACTTTATTTCTTTGTATATACATCATACATGTACATGACAACAGAAGAATTACAATACAGCAATGTAATAGTAATATACAAATGGGATTCAGAAGAAAGTCTATTGACTTATATTTGTCTGTATCCCAAGTTTGCAATCATGTATGTCAACCAAGTAACGTGATTCGAAGTTTTTCATGTACAATCGACAAATAGTTTTAGATAACCTGAATTTGAATGTTAACATATGAAACATAATTGCATTACAAAATATACAAAGGAATCAAAAGGTAATAGTTTCACATGCATATGTGTACCAAACTTGCTTATCTCATCAGAATTGTGGCTCCACGGGGACATAAAAACATCAAACTCGTTTCGAACTACTTGTATTTAAAATTCCTGTTATTGTTAGTCGTCAAGTCTAAGTACGACATCCAATATTAACGAACTGAGAAATTTTTTTTTTTTTCCTTGGGAACTGTTATAAATTAATTTAGTGTCTTTAACACGAGAGCTTACACTGAATTCAACAGTAGGACGAAAAGGACGAAAAGACACACATGACTTTATTATACCTAAAAAAAAAACACAAAAAAAAAAAAAGAAGAAAAAAAAAAAAAAAAAAGATGGGCGAAGCGATAAATTTTAGTTAACTATTACATTATACAATCTGAAAACGTTTGGTTCTTATTATATAATCCTGGACTGCTAGGAAAATCTCTCTATTTTGCAAATTATCCAATTCATGACACCCGTATAGGAGTATATTTAGACTAGGTCGGCAGATAGCTGAGACTTTATTAATCATTTCTTGCCTTTGGTTACGAAAGCGGTCACAAATAAGAAGAAAGTGATTAGTGTCCTCAACTAACCCACAGTCACAGAACGGGCTTTCAACTATATTTTTTGTAAATAAATGATGCTTCAGAGCACTACAATTTGTTCTTAATCGTGCATGATAAATTTGTCCAAGTCTGTTTCCATCAAAATAGTATTTGGGCGGGTTAATTAGATCTGTATTTAGCCTGTTTTTAAAGGAAGTTATGCTAGGTTGCTGACGTATTACTTCTGGCTCGTATTGTAACCGGAGCTACTAAACTAGTATCTATAAACTCTCTTTGTACAGAGACTGGCTGGGAAACACTGTCTTCACGAAGAAAAAACATAAGCTAATATTATTCTACAAGATGCAAAACGATTTTTCTCCTGATTATTTATCGTCATTGGTACCTTCTTCTATTGGAAATACTACCACTTACTCATTACGAAATATAAATGATTTGAATACTATTCATGCAAATTCACAACTCTATTATAATTCTTTTCTTCCATCGGTTATAAGACGGTGGAATGAATTGCCAGAAGTAATACGTCAGCAACCTAGCATAACTTCCTTTAAAAACAGGCTAAATACAGATCTAATTAACCCGCCCAAATACTATTTTGATGGAAACAGACTTGGACAAATTTATCATGCACGATTAAGAACAAATTGTAGTGCTCTGAAGCATCATTTATTTACAAAAAATATAGTTGAAAGCCCGTTCTGTGACTGTGGGTTAGTTGAGGACACTAATCACTTTCTTCTTATTTGTGACCGCTTTCGTAACCAAAGGCAAGAAATGATTAATAAAGTCTCAGCTATCTGCCGACCTAGTCTAAATATACTCCTATACGGGTGTCATGAATTGGATAATTTGCAAAATAGAGAGATTTTCCTAGCAGTCCAGGATTATATAATAAGAACCAAACGTTTTCAGATTGTATAATGTAATAGTTAACTAAAATTTATCGCTTCGCCCATCTTTTTTTTTTTTTTTTTTTTTTTTTTTCTTCTTTTTTTTTTTGTTTTTTTTTTTAGGTATAATAAAGTCATGTGTGTCTTTTCGTCCTTTTTGTCCTACTGTTGAATTCACTGTAAGCTCTCGTGTTAAAGACACTAAATTAATTTATAACAGTTCCCAAGGAAAAAAAAAAAATATTTCTCAGTTCGTTAATATTGGATGTCGTACTTAGACTTGACGACTAACAATAACAGGAATTTTAAATACAAGTACATGTAGTTCGAAACGATGTGAAGACTTGTTTTCTCTGAAAAATAAATAATAATAAATAAAAAATTCAAAATGGTGTCTGCTACATGACAACAGAAGAATTACAATGCTAATGCTTAGCATTTTAGGTAAGAATTTCAGGAGACAACATTATGAAACATTTTTCTTATTTTCCCTAAAAAAAAAAAAAAAAAATAACGCTTGACATTTCATGTAAATTGTCTCCTAAGGAGATATTTTGCATGAAACGTCAAAGCCTTTTTTCTGGGAAAAAAATACATTTTGATGGAGGAAATTTCAGCAGACAATAATTTGAAACACTTTTCTTATTTTCTGGGGAAAATAGACTATGACATTTCATACAAGTTTTCTACTAAGTAGACAATTTGCCTGAAATGTCAAAGCCTATTTTCTGTAGAAAATATGCAAAATATCATCAATCTCAATGTTGTCTGCAGAAATTGCCCATAGAATGGTAAAGGTAAAATAACGAAGCATAGTTCTAGATAAGAAGGCTTGTCACTAGACAGGACAGTTCACCTGAACTTGCCCTTGTCTGTTAGATCTTAAAAACTTTGATGCAAAACTTTCACATAAAATTTCTAAGTTCCTGACATCATGAGCAGGGGTGTGGATAGTACTCAATAAAATTTTACCAACATCTATAACCATACCAAATATAAACTAAATCCATCTGAGGATTTAGAAAATATATGGTCTTAAAAACTTTGATGTAAAACTTTAACATTTTTGTTGATGGCGCTATCACTGCCAACCCCAACACTGGAGGTATTGCAATAGCTCTTCCTGTATACTTTCATACAGGCAAGCTAAAAAGGAGCATCCAGAATTGTTTTTTTGTTTTTTTTTTATCACAAGATGTTGCATCATTTGTTGGTGGTGAGGCAAATCAAACAATTACCTATAACATATGCTCTTTCAAACAGAAATAAGAAAAATGGCTTATTTTTAACCCTTGTCCTGCTGAACCCAGATATACCCTGCTGTTGCAAACAGTGTAGATCCAGATCAGTTGGCTTCAGCCAACTGATCTGGATCTGCACTGTTTGCTATTTAGTATGTGAATTCATATCAGCACTCTGGATCAAGTAATCTGATTGGCTGAAAATTAGAAATGGGCGTGGCATCTTAATTTATTCAGCAGGACATGGGTTTAGTCTTCGGGTCAAAAGAGTACCCGGTACCTACATTTGTATATAGAAGAAATGTAGCTATATAGAAGAGTACCTATATAGAATATATGAAGAAATGGTTATGTTTATAACAATATCCATGTAATACATTTCATCTGCGAAACCGACATGACAGCATTTATATATTTTGACCATGCAAGAAACCATACTGAAAAATAAGCTTACTTTGTTGATCAAAATGGTAAAAACTACGAAAACAATTGTAAGATTCTAGTTCTTATTTCTTACCCCTTAAAGCGTCAAGCAAAATTTGTAGCAGACAACATTTTGATTTTTTTTTATTTATTATTATTTATTTTTCAGAGAAAATAAGTCTTCACATTTCAAGTGAATCATCTGCTTGGCAGATGATTCACATGAAATGTCAAGACTTTATTCTCTGAAAAAAATAACAGTAAAAATTGTTTTCTGCTGCAGTTGTGATTAGCGCTTTAAGGGTTAGTAAAAATGTATATTCTTAGATATCATACGACCTCAGTGTGATGACAGTGCTTACTGCTACAGACATTATTTTTCGTAAGGAGTACAATACTTTGCAAACTACCTTGGTACGGCATTCCTAATTAGGTCTCACAACATATGTTTTCATGGAAAAATAAGAAAAATAGCATTACTTTTGGGTGAAAATAGAGCCATGTCTAACAATATGAAAAAGCATTTTATCCAGCACTATAACCGAAGAGGAATGCAAAATATAATAAATATCCACAAATTCTCAACATGCATACTTTTTTGCCTTATTTTGTTTTTATTATTTTTTTTCTAGAAATTACATGGTACTTTTACATGTACATGTAGAATAGCAAACTGTAGACCCTGATTTGACTGCTCTTAAGGTGCAGTTTAATATGGGTCTGTATTGTTTTCATTATTCCATTTTTGTCTGGAAAATTGGTGTATGAAATTTTAACCTTTGTCATGCTCTTGCCTTTGCGAACAGTGCAGATCCAGATCAGTTGGCTTCTGAAAGAGCCAACTGATCTGGATCTGCACTGTTTGTCATTCAGTATGTGAATTTGTATCAAATCTGGATCAAGTAATCTGATTGGATGCCAATTAGAAGTGGGTGTGGCATCTTCATTTTTTCAGCATGACAAGGGTTAAGACACAGTTACTGTGAAGATGAACTCACCTTACCAGCAGTTGTTGCACATGTCAGTGAACAATGTATACCATCATATTTACCAACTGTGACCATGTGAGCATTGACCTTCTGATGAAGGTTTAGTGTGAAAATAGGTACCAACATCTTTCACTTCTTGTAGGTTCTGTTAGATAAATAATGTAAGGCATAAGTAACCTTAGCTCCAGATGAGACACATTTTTTCTATAAAAAAATTTTTTTTTTCTTATTTCCCAACAAAAACATAGGTTGTGGGTACTTAACCCTTCTCTTGCTGAACACAACATGCCCTGTCTTAGCAAACAGTGTAGATCCAGATCAGGTGGCTTCTTCAGAAGCCAACTGATCTGGATCTGCACTGTTTGTCATTAAATCTGTGAATTCCTATCAAAAATCCGGATCAAGTAATCTGATTGGGCCCAAAATAAAAAAGTGTGTATTTCAGGTTACCCAACCATGCCCAATTTTTCGACACCAATCCTGAAGTTTTTTTCAGGTTTTTTAGGGAATTTCCCAGTTTGGCCATATTGTTTTTCCATTAAACTCATATAAAAACTTTCAGCAAAACAAAAATATTTTCCAACCTACTGTTCCTATTTTACAATTGCCTGTAACCTGAAACACACATATTTTTTATTTGGCCTTGGCTGGAAATTAGAGGTGGGCGTGGCAATTCATTCGGCAAGGGAAGGGTTAATAGAGGTGGCTCAGTGAGGCACTTATAATGAGTACTCACATGTTTTCATGGAGAAATAAGAAACAATATTTACATGTATCTGGATATTCATCTCATCTGGTGCTATGAAGTTATTTCTATTGTCAGCTACGTAAGAAATAATATACTTTTTCTAATACAACACTGACTAAATCACAGTAACCCTTTGATCCTTACCAGTCATTAGATAGTCCAAATCTGAATCTGCCAGGCATTTCATACACCTCAATTAGAATATTATGAGGAGGGCCCATGGAAATGGCGTATCAAAAGTACTTATGAAAACAAAAAGGGGTCACTGGAATTTAGTTTTGGATTTTGTGGAGATTTTGGATATTTTTGCCACAACTAACATAAGTTTAATATTGATGAGAATGAGGAAGATAAGATGATGAGGAGTCTTAATGACTTTCTGTATGAAGTTATTGGAGGTGTGAAATCAACTCAAGGATTCCAGGTCTGGGCTGCAGATTATGTCAGGTAGCAAATCATTCCACAGTCTGTAGAAAGAGTACATGTTTCTTCCTATTCTTGGACTTGCAGAAACTTTTTTGTAATGCCTCATCGTTATTGGGTAGAGCAACACGAGGGTCACATCCAGGTGTTTAAGAAGAAATTCTAGGATCTTCTTGGAAAATTACAACCATGTAACTGTGAATGGTCAAAATTTTGAAAGAAATGCTTAAAGCACTTTTTCCCTTTGAACTGAAGCTCAAAACTTTTAAGATGTATCAGCTATATCGGAATCAAACATGCTTCTCTTTTACAATGTCACCTGATGCATTTATTCACAAGTATGATATATGGTTGAAATGCTATTGCATACACAATATTATTTTTCAAATAAATGTAGTAGTGATAGGTATATGATACACTTGTATTGCCTTGTGGTATAAGCCGGCTTTTATAGCGACACGGTAGAGTGTTGGCCTGTCACGAGGACGGCGAGTGAATAACATTTTTACTCTCCGACGATCTACTTTCGGTTTCGATCGCGATCGAACTGTCTGATTCTTACAGTTTGAGATTAAATAATATAAATAAGTCATAAAAATGGCAGAAAAAGAATAACATACCAGAAATCATTCCCATTTGTTGCTATTTTAGAAAAAAAATACCACAATATTGGTAAATATGCACTCTACAGACGTGGCATTACGGCTCTCGAGATTTACTCCCGGCTTTTAGTCCCCCCTTGTTTCCTTACCGATAGCACATGCGTCCATCAAACCGCCCTTGTTTACTTATGAAGAGCACATGCGTCCATCAAAACATAATGTAAATATCCGGTAAATGTATAGCGAAAGAAGGAAAAAGTTGTAAGTGCAGTGACCTCTTTTTTTTTCTAGCTAAATTCTAAATTTAGCCATCCAACAATTGAGGTAATGGCCAAATATGACCGTCTCAGTATTTGAAGTTAGATAGATAGATAGATAGATAGATAGATAGATAGATAGATAGATAGATAGATAGATTGAGCGAAACGTCCGTAAACCGCTGAAAACACATTTTCGCACGCTTTCAAAGGACAAATGATGGATTCGATACCTTTTATCGAGATCGCAATTCCAACTTTCGACCTTAAACACGTTATTTCCAACACAAAAACTTATCTACATACATATATATACCTAAATATAAAAGCAATTGGCAATAAAATTCTCTAGCATTTTTTCGTCGGCAACATAAACAATTTCACCGGAAGTCGAATACCGCTGCAACTCCAATCGCCCAAAGAAATACCGAAATGGACAAAAAATGACAGAAAATCCTAAGGCTAATGCCACACTCCATGTCTCTTTCTTGAGACAAGTCAGTTATACCGAGAATACCATAAATATTTTCCACACTTACATTATGTATAGGTTGGCCATATCTCTGCTGATTCGCAGTTTTCTCTTTTTTTTTTTCTTTTTTTTTTTTTTTAATTCAAATTTTGTGATATGATTCAGATGTCTGAATATGTGTCCTCATATCGCATATACCCCCAACTATTTTTTTTTTTTTTTTTTGACAAAAATGATACTGTGTAACTCCACTGATAACTTCGCATTCATTCATGACAAAATGACAAAGTATCTAAATCGGAGATATACTTTGCTTTTCTATTCAATGTAGTTCATATTTAGTGAGCAAAATTGATAGGCCAAGTTCAGAGATCGGGGCAAAACGTTCGCTGTCACTTTCACTATTGGACGTAGCACAGACATAAACTAGTTTAGACTTCATTAAACTTCACGAGAATATTTGAGACCGTTCAGGATTCCGCAGGCGGTAAGAAAAATAGACCCAGATAGAAAGTTAATCAAAATCTGTACTGTTTAGACTAACTGCAATCAACCATTTTATGGGATGGGAGGGTCATCAATGTTCAAACTTTGAGTTAGGGAAACCTAAACAGACCAAACAGTCTTGTAAAGCTTGAAATGTACCAGACTTAAGGCCGAGGTTCGGCATCTATAAAACTGTGCAAGACCCTGTCCTGCCTTGCAATCGCTCTATCCCCAATCAATAACTAATTTACAAAGAAATGCAGACGACGATTTGCAGACATTTTTGCGTCTGAAAGTTTGTATTGAATGATACAATTTGGATTAGGATCAACACGTCTCAGATATTTCTTCTAGATCTACAAAGACCCTTGTTTTTTTTGTTTGTTTTTTTTTCCAACGGAACCTATTTCCGGCACGTAGAGAAACCAAGGAAGATGCTTACAAAAATGCATGTGTCTCCAAAGCTGGAGTTTGAATCAATACATTAAAGTTTTAGCAGGTCAAATTGAGAAGGTGCAAAGGATTGCTGTCCATTGGACTTTCAGGCGTTGATGAAACATCAATCAAGTACAAAGTGCTGAAATGAAGTGCAGTGGCCTAATAGTGTTGCCACTAATGACCCGTTATAATCGACCATCAGTTACATTCTGATCCTAATTCTGACTTTCACCTCTTGTGACCGATGATCGGAAAGAATATCTATAGTCGACTAATCGGAATATTCTAATTTTAGAAACATATTATTTTTTCACTTTTTAATTTTGATAAGCAAGTTGTAAAAAATGAAATACTAAGCTCTCTTATTGAGTCATTAGCTCGCCTGAACAACGTTCCTGGAGAGCTATTGTACTACCCCCGGCGTCGGCGCTGGAGCTGGCATTGGCGTTGGCGTCGGCGTCGGCGTCCACAAATTTTAAAGTTTTCGGTCAAGTTTTTAAGACCTCATTGTTTCCTAGCCTTACCACCGATTTGCTTCATCTTTGGTATGATGATACATATTGATCCAAAATTTTGCGTAGTACCATCCCCACTACTCTAGGTCATGTCAAAGTCAAGGTCACAGACTTAGAATTTTCATGTTAAAATTTTATGTCAAAGTTTTTAGGATCTCATTACTTCTACACTAAATGATGGATTTTGTTCCTATTTGGTATTGTGATAGACACTGGTCAAAAGTTTTTATCAGCACCATCAACACTCATGGCCGTGACCTTGAGGTCGAGGTCACAGACTTAGAATTTAAATGTTAAAGTTGTCGTTAAAGTATTAAGACCTCATTATTTCCTAACCTTATCACCGATTTCATTCATCTTTGGTATGATTATACATACTGGTCCAAAATTTTGCGCAGTACCATCCCCACCACCCTAGGTCATGTCAAGGTCAAGGTCACAGACTTAGAATTTTCATGTTAAAATTTTACGTCGAAGTTTTTAGCATCTCGTTACTTCTGAACTACAAGATGGATTTATTCCTATTTGGTATCATGATAGATACTGGTCAAAAGATTTTATCAGCATCATCAGCACTCATGACCGTGACCTTGAGGTCGAGGTCACAGACTTAGAATTTAAATGTTAAAGTTTTAAGGCCTCGTAATTTCCTAACCTTATCACCGATTTGGTCCTTCTTTGGTATGATGATACATATTGGTCCAAAATTTTGCGCATACCATCCCCACCACCCTAGGTCATGTCAGGGTCAAGGTCACAGACTTAGAATTTTCATGTTAAAATTTTTACGTCAAAGTTTTTAGTATCTAATTACTTTCCTATTTGGTATAATGATAGATACTGGTCAAAAGTATTTATCAGCACCATCAGCACTCATGACCGTGACCTTGAGGTCGAGGTCACAGACTCAGAATTTAAATGTTAAAGTTTTTGTTAAAGTTTTTTAAGACCTCACCATTTCCTAACCTTACTACCGATCAGATTCATCTTTGGTATGACGATACATATTGGTCCAAAATTTTGCCCAGTTCCATCCTCACCCCCTAGTTCATGTTAAGGTCAAGGTCACAGTCATGTCAAAATTTTTGTTAAAATTTTACGTCATAGTTTTAGGACCTCATTACTTCTAAACCAAACAATGGATTTAATTTATATTTAGTATCATGATATACATGTACTGTTCCAAAGTTTTTATCAGCACCATCAGCATTCATGACCGTGACCTTGGGGTCGAGGTCGCACACTTAGAATTTTATTAAAAACGTTAAAGTTTTCATTTAAGTTTTTAAGATCTCATTATTTCCTAACCTTATCACCGATTTGATTCATCTTTGGTTTGATGAATTTTGCACAGTGCATCCCCGCCCCCACCCCAGGTCATGTCAAAATCAAGATCACGAACTTAGAATTTTCTAGAAACAAAATGTGCAATATCAGGTGAGCTATCCTGTCTGGCGACAGGTCTTGTTTTAGATTTGTGATCAATAACGGTGAAGAAATTTGATAAAATAACCTGAAATAAGATACTTTTTACAAACGAAAAGCACTGACATTTTTTTCTTATTTCTCCATGAAAACATGTTCTGTGGTACTCATTAGAAGCGCCTCGGCGAGGCACTTCTAATGAGTGCCCACAACATATGTTTTTGTGGAGAAATAAGAATACTATTAAATAGATACCTCTCTTATCGAGCTGGAGCTATGTATAAGTGCGACGTACCTGGAAGAAGGTTAGAATAAGAATATATACATTTTCTATAAGTCGAGAACTAGTCGATGACTGGTCGGTTTTCAAAACCAATGATCGACTATTAGAGTAGAATTCTGGCCGATTCCCAAAACTAGTGGCCACTAGCCAACAATGAAAGTCCAATGGGAGCAATCTTTTCTTGTCTCCTTCTATTAAAGCAAATGTCCTAATCCCTTTTATAACTTCTCCTGCCAGCGGCATGCATTCTAAATAATAGCATACCCCTTACTGTTGTTTATAGAAACATTTTAATGGCCCATTCTAAAATCCGCCGTGCACCCAATGGCATAATGGTCAAATGTGATAGATAGATAGATAGATAGATAGATAGATAGATAGATAGATAGATAGATAGATAGATAGATACATACATACATACATAGATGGGCGGGCGGGCGGGCGGGCGGACTGGGTGGATGGATGGAAAGGAGGACAGACTGAATTGTCTGTAAATAAGCATATGTCCATGGGCAGAATGATGCTAATTATAGTGTACCGTGCTTCGGATCGTGACGTTCTTTGGAGTGTTTCCCCCGCCCCCTACCCCCCCCCCCCCCCCCCACGACACACACACATACCACCACCACGCATGCAGTCAGAGACATCCAATGTGCAGGTTAAAGATCCTACTACTGAGACACAAATCTATCTGGCAAAATCAGCTCCCTGCAGGTAATGGTTTAGATTCACGAGACTGGCATCAGTCTATTGAGTTAAAAATGGCTGCATGAAATGTATTATCTGTACCAAAAGCATCAAATGAAACAAAACTTTTCTCTCTGACGCCGAAATCAATAGTGACCAGCCCTTATAATTATGATATTTATACGGTCATTAATAACGTTGCAACGGAGAAGGAAACGCCGGCGTCGACGACAGCAGGTAACATTGGCCGCGGCACGCCTATATACAGAATAGAATATTATTTAGTGCACTTACATAGACCTGTTATGTGGGTTATAGGCAAAACAACAATAGCAACACATACATGTCAAGTAAGAAATTTATGAACATTATTATTGTTATATAGTTAACAAGCATGAAACTCACCACTGTATCCTGCAGTTACCAAAACTGGCGAGAACATAATTATTTTCTTAAAATGATTTTTTCTTTTCGCGAATCTTTAAAGTTGTTTTAAACGGCAAGAAATATATACACATTATTTTTAAATAAATAATGCGAAAATGAAAAATAAATAAAAATAAATAAATAAAAAAAATGACGACTATTTTTTTTAATGATTCACTTGGCGTTTTCATCTGATCAGATACGCGATAGAACCAGTCGGATTTTGACGCTATGGATCTGTTACTGAAATCGTTTTCATACACATTTTAGACGAAGTCTTATAATGTGATCATATATGACATAAGCCTGTCAGCCTCTGTATGGAAGAATGTACGTGCCTTGGAGCGAAGATAAATCTCATGTAACGGTTATTTTTGTCAAATACTTTGATTCGACTTAAATTGTGTGCATTTTAAATCATCTTTACAATATGATCTTAAAGTTCAGCCAAAGTCAAGATTGGAAAGTCCAAGAAAACATCCTCTGGGTCTTTGCAGCAGATATACGTAAGTGAAATATGGGCGGATCAGGACTTTTGCGAAAGCAAACAACTTAAATGAAATATAAAGTGATGCCAAACAAACATCTGACCAGCAAAGTTCTAGATCAGCATATGCATGCATATGCATCTGCGCAGTCTGATCAAGGTCTTTGGGTCTTTACAGTAGAAAAAAGACTTACATGAAATATAGTACGGCGTCCAAGACCAACAAGACCAAGAAATATAGGACGGCGTCCATATGACCAACAAAGTCACAGACCAGCATGTGCGTATGCATTCGCACAGTTTTAGCAGGATCTTTGCAAGGCATCCGCTCACTGTTTTTTTTGTTTGTTTTTTTTTCTCAAACACACGCACTCGGTATGCACGAACGAGCGCATTAGCCAGCAAAAAAAAAAAAAACAAACAAAAAAAAAAAAAACAAACAAACAAAAACAAACAAACAAAAACAAACAAACAAATGACTGACTGAACGAAAGGATGTATAAATATTTTGCCCTGTAATTTCACATCTAAAGAAGCCGATCCATTGTAGAAATCAACATCTAGCATAATGGTGAACAGACAAGACAATCATTAGGCAAGGTGCCTTTAATTATCAGAACCTAGGTAGAAATACTTTGTTAAATATTTATTAATATTCGATTTTCAAATGTTTGATTTGTGACTCAAGAAGTTTAATATGTGTTTTTAGGTATAGTTTGGGTGGTTTTCGTGTGGTTTGTAGGTGTCTTGGGGTAAATCATATGCCTATTTGCCTGAACCTAACGGGAATGCAAATGAGACAAAATCATGACGGACCTTTAGATAAGTTCTCAACGTCAGAAGATAAAATGAAATTTTGTTTGCTTTGTTTTAGCATATTTAGGACCCTAATTCAGACAAAAGGAAATTTTTGAAACTTGCAACTGTGCAAAGTAGCAAGGCCCTTTTTTTGACACCAAGAAATATGTGGTCTGCGTACCCAAGCCATAGAGCATTCGTTCAAAGTTGAGCTTGTGGCTAATCAGAATGTTCAGGTGAACAGACACGGGTCCCAAAAGAAAGGATGCAATCAGGCGTCCTGGGAATTTAAGGACTGCGACAGTCATTCCATAGATTCAAATTGCGGTATGTCAAAATGACAATGAGAAACTATCGTGCAAAGAAAGGCGCGTGTGGCGGTTAAATTAGATATCAACTTCGAATCCAGCGTTACAGAGTGGGTTGTGACTTTGACAAGGAAACTGTCACAATTTCGGGCGTAAAGTGGGCTTCGTATTAAGAATAGTGAAAAAAAAAAGCCAACAATTATCTGCTATTCTTCGACACTTATCTTCTTTTTTGAAGATGATTCTTGTTTCTACGCTCGATTAACTGCCATTTCATTAATCGAATCTGCATAAAGCGTTTAAAAAATATTTATTGACTGCTTCAATAGTGTTGGTCAATGTTGAAGAGACGCTCATTGGAAACGAATAACTAATCAAGGTGACATTCGGCGGGAATCGTCATAAAAAACAGAGCCAGTCTAGTGTTTTGCTTTTCGTCTGCATCATTACAGATTCCCGGGACACTGATATTTTACTAATTTCTCCATGAAAACATTTTGTCATGTTTTTGTTTATTGTTATATTTAGTCACTGCTTGCATAAACTTCATCTAGCTTGTTATGAATTTAATCAAGCAGTTGGCATGCCCATTTCTAGGCAGTTCTTAAATTCATATTATTGGTTTTATTCACTAGTTTAATTTTAGTGACTGTAGCACAGGATTAAATAAATATTTGGTCACAGAAGACTGGAGCCCAATGGTTGAATGTGACCGTAGTGCAGTGATCGCAGAAAAAAAAAAAATAATAATAATAATATTATGGACCTTAAAATTCTACATAATGGCTTTCGAAAATCTATATTTCTTCAGACTGACTTTTCTTTTGGTCTTATTTTAATGCCGTTCTCTCATTCACCATGTCTCTTTCTTAGATGATTAGTTTGTACAAGAGCCGTGGTGATCCTATGAAGGCTGGAAAGGAACCGGAAGTAGTGCGCGTCTGCTGAACCAACATGGACACCAAAATATTGTGACGCAGATACTGCAATGAAAAATTACTTTATTTGTATTTATCGTTGGATATTTTGTAAAATTCCGGTTGCGTTTAGACTCCGACAAATGTGGTGGAAAGGACCTTTATCCAATTCTGTGAACAGACTTAACACTTTAAGCAGGTAACATTGAAACTATAACTTATTTGGAAACATTTATGTGTATTTGGTCAAAGTGCCTAATTTCGACAGTAATATATTTTCGATCAAACGAAAAATTAGACAGAAATGGCATAAATACAAACATTTAAAATCTGTTTATAATAAGATTATGGTTTCTCCCTGGATTTCTGAATGTTTAAACATTCCTGAGCTCCTGGTAGCCTGGAAACCCATAACTCCTTTTACCTAAGATTGAGCAATTTTGCTTTCAACCTTTTTGCCAGAATGATTTTCTGCGGTCCATAGAAACACCGGAACACACCTGTACCAAAACGCACCTGTATTTACCAAATCGCACTGTAATTATTGGATTTGTGCTGACATCACTGTGGAAATCACCGAAATCACTAATGTATCCAAAAATGGGTGATTCCTTGAAATAAAGTTGTTTTTCATCAGATTTAATTAGTATATGTCAGGATATTACAATTGATTGTGTAATTAAACGGCAAATTTCCGATTCCCAGGACCGAAATCACCACATTGAAATCACTGAAATATAGTAGCCTTGAGTCTTTTATACAATATTGTTTGAAATTTAATACAATATTGTATGAAATTATTTTAACGTATTAATGTTCTTATTTAGATATTGTATTAAAATATTAATCTTTAGATGTTATGAAATAATTTTATATTTATTAGCTATTAAATTAGCAGTCTGAAAAATTAACACTTTGTGTTAATCCAAACAACCCTTTTAAAGGCCAGTCTCTCACTCTGACAGAGTAACTGAATGGTGTCAGTAATGTTCTATAAATCTCGCCAGTCACTCATTCTGAAAGAGTAAGTAGTTATGTTCATGGTACCTAAGCCATAATCCAAACTCATAAATCCGTAAACGAATGATGAATCAGAATGTTCAGGCCAACAGACATGGACCCCAGAATAAAGGGTGTAATCAGGCGTCCGCGGATAGTAAACATTACTTGGTAAGCAAGCTTTGCCCACCATGCCCATAGGCCTGAATGAAGGAAATATCGGTAGAAGCGTGTGTCCATGATTTTGGAAGTCTACTTATGGCGCGTCACTGGCAAAGACATCAGAAACAATTCTGGAAACTGCCACATTGTAGGGCAGTGTTAGAAATTAACTTTTTTCGCAAGTAGCAAGTAGTTGCTACCTGGTCTGAAATTAGGTAGCAAAATGCACCTACATGGCAGCAAAAAATGTTGCTCCCGTGTCATGGGTTAAACCTTCAGCATTTTCAAAGTATTTCTCTTATTTCAGCAAAAATGAGGCTTGACATTACATGTGATTTGTCTGCTTGGCAGAATAGTCACATGAAATGTCTAATTTGCACTGAAGACATTCACAACACTTGTCCTTGTCCTGCTGAATATATTAAGATGCCATGCCCTTTTCTTTTCAACCAATCAGATTACTTGATCCAGATTATTGATATAAATTCATATACTGAATTGCAAACAGTGCAGATCCAGATCAGTTGGCTTCTTAGAAGCCAACTGATCTGGATCTACACTGTTTGCAAAAGCTGGGTTTAGCAGGACAAGGGTTAAAGTTGATAGTGTTTGGGGCACTTTACCAGGTAGCAACTTTTTGCTACCAACAGTTTGACCAGGTAGCAAACTGAATTTTCAGGCAGCAAATTTGCTACTTGCTACTGTTAATTTCGAACCCTGTAGGGATTGACCAGATCATGATGTCTCCCATAGAACTTCTTAAGTGTTGGTACCAGTTTGGTTTTTTGATACCCCTGGCTCAACAACTTTGTGGTTAGCACTTTCCCACGCTCCGTGAAGTCCTGATAATTTGAACAGGCTCTGGCATAACGGATTAACTGTGAAACGTAAACGCCGTATGCTGGTGCAGAAGGGATATTACTGCTCAGGAATGGAAAGCTAACAATGGGAAAATTGAAGTCATCCTGTTTGTCGTAAAGCCTAGTAGCAAGCTTTGTCAATGTAGAGATAACAATCCAAAGATGCCAGTAGTGTTCAACAATTCTCGCCACTCTTTGTTCCTTAACAAAATTACATAGGCTGTGGGTACTTGTTCGAACCGCAAGGCTGAGGCAATGTTCTAAAGATTATCCACTTTCTATATGTTTAAGAAAATTTCCGAAACTTCTTATTTTTACAGCTATATCAGACTGCACGCATGTGTGGCAAATCGTGTAAACCATGATCAGACGCCGCATAATACAGCGGCATCTGATCTGGGTCTACACTGTTTGCTATGGGCTGACAGATGTCAGTAATGATCTACAAATCTCGCCAGTCACCCAGTCTAAAAAATTCAGTCTCTGTTCCATAACCAAATTACATAGGTAGGTTGTGGGTACTCGTTAGAACTGCAAAGCTGAAGCAATGTTCTAAAGATTATCAGCATTCTGTGTTTTAGCAAAATTCTGAAACCTTTCATTTTTTTTCAGCTATATTAGACTGCAGGCATGCGTGGTAAATCGTGGTGACCATGATCAGAGCCGTGAACAGCAAAGGCATTTAATGGACGGCACGGATGTGCAGGCTGCTCTGCGGCTTTGTATGCATTTACCAAAACACATCTATTCTCGAGACCACGATCAGCAGATTTCAATATAATATATATGCTGAAAGCACACTATCAAAGCAACGAACACCAAAGGCACTGATCAGATCCAGACAATGACACCTTTGTCAATTCAGTTATAAAGTGATAATCAAATTATCAATAATTGCGATGATAAAGGATTATAGACTATTAGTTTATTCTCATTACCTCAACCAATGTAGAGTCTTGAGAAGATAAAGACATGTATTCATTAATAAAAAGAAAACTTAGCAAGCCATGTGAAAATTAATTCACATTTCATGCAAGATGATTTGCATGAACTGTACAACCATATTTTGTGGGGAGATTAAGAAAAATCTCATCAATCTGTCGTGTATGATTATGACATTGCGCTAAACGGAGCGCACTTTGGCCTAAACATTTACCAAAATGCACTATAAATACTGGTTTTTATGCATTGTAGATACATTATCTACAGCCCGTATAGTAATGAACATCTGAGTATCAAAGTTCAACTTAAAAGGTTCACATTATTCAAAGCATAACCATGTAAATCAAATTTTAATAATTACAGTGCGTTTTGGTAAATATAGGTGTGTTTTGGTGCGTTCCGCAGTCTTCGAAAAATCTTTCCAATAGATGCAGGACAGCTGTCAGACAAACTGAAATGTTTGGTAGGACAAAATAAAATTCTGCAGGACAGGAGGCTTGTCTGTTATCAAATTACTATCTCGTTTTGCCAGAAATCACAGGACATTTGTCAGACAAACTGAACTTTTCTGCAGGACAGAATGAAAATTTGCCGGTTTTGTCAGACAGTCCTGCAGTTTCCGCAAAGACTGCGTTCCTGTGTTTCTATGGACCTGATTTTCTGTATATATTTTTTAAACATTTAACTAAATACCTATGTGAATCTCAAAATAAAAGAAAATAAAAATCACATCTTTAATTTCTACAACCTCCTAAAAATGAAGGTGGTGTTTCGGGCATGTTCTCATCTCCGTTCTCTCAAACTTCCTTGATTATCTTAAGCAACAAAGTACATTCTATGAATATTTTACATGATGAGCATTTTATTTAGAATATAACTGTCCTAAATTATTGATACTCAGGGTTCTCACTCGGATTTTAAAAGTAGGTTTGCTTGTGTTGAGGTTTAACGGCCCAGTCAACCCAATGGGGTCATGTTGAGCGTGGTCAGTTTACCTACAGTACAGCTCAGGTGGTTTTTCAAAATCCCCCCCGAGCCGGTGGGGAGTGGATTCGGGTGGAAAGGATTAAATTTTAGTATCCCATAGTGGTTTCACCCGGGCCGGTGGATCCGCTGCGTTCCCGTGGTAAAAATCGCCTGTTAAAATTACTTTCGAACAGGTAAAATTCGATGCGATAATGACAGGCAATTGAAACAGCCGTGGGGGCCACGCGGTGTTTCCGCGATGAAGTGAGAAAGCTTTTTCCAAAGGGGCGTGGCTAAAGCCAGTCGTACTTTTTCGGCATGCACAGTTGAATAGGACCAAACTGCCGACCTGATCAAATCAGCCTTTTCAACTCATTGTATGACAGCAATTAACGAATTTTGATTGTAAGCATTCCCATTCACCATGAGCGTACAGAATTGTTGGTATCTGCGTACACAAAACGTACCGCAAATTCGGTGCATATTCGTACATCCTGCTTGAGTCAGTTTTCGCTCATCAGCATCCTTTTGAATATTAATAAAGCATCGAAACACTGCGATTGCCGACGGACAATAACGAATGCGTATGGCCAATGCATAGAAATGGATGAGTTTCCCAAATTGCCACTTTCCGATCCCCCAAAATTAGGTTTATTCCCTTTTTCTCTTGAAATATTAACCAATGCTGCCCTGTTCCTTGAAATATATTTGGGTATTGCCTTGGTCCATAGAAAACCCCGGTAGCCCCATTCACTGTTCGAGCAGGTAACATGGGCCGCAACAAAGCTCCATATGAAAAAGTACCGGATTCTGTGGCTTAGTTTGGTCCGGCCAACAAGTGGGCACGGCATGGTCATTTTTACTTAATGTGCCGTAAAAAAAACAAAACAAACACTCAAAAATCCCAAAGAGAATCAAACATCTGCCTCGAATCCACGAATTACGTATTTATGTTTGGTATTCCTGTAACTGCCTTTTCTCATGCAACAACCGCACGCGCTCACTATAAATGACGTAATGTGGTAAAAGACCGGGAAATTTTCACTCGCGTGCAGCAACCGCACGTGTCAATATAAATTTACTTAAAGGGGCGCTTCTGCTATCAAAGAGACATTGAATCAATGAGACAGCCCAAGCTGTCTGTCATACAAAAAACACACGTAACGAACAAGGGGCCACAGAAGTTAATGACAATTCAAATGAGTGAGTGAGTTTTTTAACGTCTCACTAATAGCTAGTTCATACGGAGGTGTGGACCTTGGTTTAAAGTCCCATATGAAAGAAGCCTGCATCGAACTCATGACCCCTGGGTGACAAGGCGCGCAGCTTTACCACTACACCACCGAGGCACCCTTTCCCAATATTTCAACCAGTTAAATATCTAATAAAAGGGCTGCAGACATTTCACCATGCCCCACCATTGCACTTACATCAAACAAGTACCATAACTTTGTTAATAAATTAATTAAATTTCAAGAAAATATCGCAAACAGTTTTCAAGTTACAGAGCAGACACAAATATATTACAGAAATCACTAAAATAGTTTCGGTGTTCAAAAGGCCATAACTCCAAAAGTAGGCTCTGTCGTCAAAGTATATGAAAGAAAAGAAGGGCAGTTG
The DNA here is from genome assembly GCA_964016985.1 of Anodontia alba. NCBI lineage: Eukaryota > Metazoa > Mollusca > Bivalvia > Lucinida > Lucinidae > Anodontia > Anodontia alba. Next base: position 69,077,940 of record OZ024834.1, read on the forward strand.
TCAGTTTCTGCTGTAATAGCTTATGAATACGCCCGCCCGAAATAGTATTGACTGGGCAGTTTATCTCCAGTTCAAACAAAAATTACGTCGGTACTAAGTTCTCATGTCAGAAGTACGATTTACAATGTACAAACTTTGAACTGGATAAAACCTACAATACTGCAATGTACGTGCGACCAGCAAAGACTCAGGTTAGTCTGTGCATCGACCCACTAGATAAAGCAAGCTTCTTGCATACTGTACGATCAGCGAAGGGTCTGAACAGAATGTGCTGTTGCAGTCGTACTGTTTATTCCGCTTTGGACAGCCCGGCTATCGATGGTAAATACGATCAGCGAATGCTCTTATCAGAATGTGCAGGCGCGTACTGACCTGAGTCTTCGCTCGTCGCACAAGACGTTTTGTTACACCCAGTAATCATAGGGGGTACTTACGATTAGCGAAGGCTCTGATCAGACTACTGAGATCTGCTGATGTGCAGTCTCAGAGTGTGCAGGCTGATCCGTCTCTTCGTACAAGTTTTATTGTAGGTTTTGCCATGTACAGACATCTGTGCGAGTTGTTTGTGCAAACCTTAACGCTAAGCACCCTGGGTACAATTTTCAGCAGACGACATTTTGAAATATTTTTCTCATTCTTCCAAGAGAACATTATTTGAACTTCATGCAAATTGTCTCCACTGCATGAAACGTCAAATCCTGTTTTCTTGGTAATGAAAAGAAAAAAAAAAAAAAAGAAAACGAATTCAATCTGTCGTCTGCTGAATTTGCCCAGAAGATGTTTTCCCGCCGATGCGCTAGGTTTATACAATGCGTCTCTTTTACTCGTTAAATAAATTACGGTCTTGGTTTTGCATATCGCATATATTGAAGCCACAAAAACAGAACACTTTACATGGAAACGAAAGTTCTGAAGATTGCTGTATAAGCCAATAAATATAATGTTATACTGTAAGAGAATAACGTTACAAAGTACATGTATTCATTTGTACCCTGATAAATGCTGGGTAAGGTACACACACTGCAGGTTTTATTGATTTAAGGGAGCTAACTGTAACTGACTTAAAAGGGAGTTAACTGCAATCGCTTTACGCGTCTGATTTGTGCGAAATGGAATGTTTGTTTGTTTGTGTTGAGGTTTTACGGCCCAGTCAACCCAATGTGGTCATGTCGAGTGCGGTCAGTTTACCTAACCACACGTTTACTGGGCAAGCTTAGTCCTCTAAGCGGTTAACCAGTATTGCGCACATTCTTTCGCCAGAAACTGACAATCAGCGGAAGGGAGAGAATGACCATAGACAACATTTCATGATCAATATCCACGAAAGAATGTTGCCGACCTCGGTGGGGGTTGAACCTGCGACCTCCTGGTCTCCAGTCGGACGGCGCATCTTACTGCGAAATGGAATGGGGAAGAGCATTTTTTATGAATCGCGCCAATACAGAGGGGGCATGCTTATACAATAAGTGGTTAACTAGTACACTGAACTCCCGCCAGAAACTTGTAACTGCCAATCTTGAAGCAGTGGAAGGAGTGAATGACCGTAGCAAATACATGTGTTTCATGATAAATCGCTCAATCTGTGAGGATCGAATGCACGATCCTGACCCTCGGAGATCAATGCGTCCGCCTACGTGGCATTACTCGTATTTTTTTTTTCGGGACGATGCTCGTTGATCTCCAAATAAAAGCCTCTAAGATAGCAGAAGCGCCCCTTTAAGTACCCGGGTACAAGGTAAGAAGTAAACAAACAGAAATACGTTATTTTTTATTTCTTGTTTTATTCATTATTATTATTATTATTATTATTATTTTTTTTTTTAATCTCTAGGTGGAAATATTTCTGTATTTATTCAGCGGCAAATCAGCCGAATGATGCGTACGCAAAATAAAGGTTCCGATTTCCTCCCCATGCAAACTCGGAAAAATTCGGAGCGGTCAATCATTCTGACGTCACAAATCTTTCATTGCGAGCTCGCCAGGATAAACGTTTTCCCACCGCGGAGTTCTACAGGTTAGTGGGTGGTTTTGCGGAGGGAACTCGGCGGAAACGCGGCGGACGAAAAAGCCGTCGCGGTGGGAATTGGAGTGGGGTATCAGGAAGATCCGCGGTGGGCTAAAAAATCAACCCCACCGGTTCGGGGGGGATTTTGAAAAACCACCTGAGCTGTACTGTAACCACACGTTTACTGGGCAGGCTTAGTCCTCTAAACGGTTAACCAGTATTGTGCACATTCTTTCGCCAGAAACTGACAACTGCTGTTCTTGAAACAGCGGAAAGGAGAGAATGACCGTAGAAAATCTCCACGAATGAATGTTGCTGACCTCGGCGGGGATGGAACAGTTTTTAAAAGTAGGAGTCCGGGACTCCCCTTTTATAAAAAGTAGGAGTCCCAGCCAAAAAGTAGGAGTCCCAGTCCCCTAAAATAGGAGTCCCATTTTTATTTTTCATGACTCTACTTTAATAGGGGGCATGTCCCCGGTAACTTTAATTTCTATAAATTTCTATTTATAAATACATGTACCTGATGGAGAATCAGTTTCCTTATTTTCACACACTTTTTTGAGGGATTTTTTCCCATTGATTTCGGTGTCTGCTTTTCGTTTTGTTCCGAGCAATGCATGTATCTAAAATCCTGATGTAAATTCAATGGAGCTGGCCCAGAAATTAGGATGACGTCCTGTCTACCTCATGTGAAAACAGACAACTTTGCAGATCAGGGAGACATGACAATCCTAACCTATTTTGCTTGCATGGTAAAGACCTCTGCACTTTTACTATTTAACAAAGTAATGCAGTCAAAGTTTTAGTTTTTTATTTCAGAGGTAACAAAACTTTAACTCTTCCATCATGTGCTGCAAATAAAGCAGATATTATTTTATGGTTTCTGTAGCAAAAGATTCGAGGACATTTCTCAAGAAATATGAACTAATCCTCCCACTGGCATCCCTCATCGCTCTTCAGTTAAATTCAATACACCATCCCACCCAAAAAAATTTGTTGCTGTCTGTATTAAGTGATTTTGAGTGTTATAGATGGTAAGTGAAACATATTTTAACAAAACCAATTAAAGCTCTGTTACATGTACATATTGTATATCCTATCGCAAACTTGAATATAAAATATATCTGCACATTCTGATCATGAATACCTGTTTTGAGCTACCCGCAAAACGTCATTTCAATGTTTACATTTGCACTGTGCTGCGATCAATACACGCTAGGAAAAAAAGGTCCAGGACTTCTTTACTTGCTGAAACTTTGATCTACTTTCTTTGATTTGCCAAAGAAGTCTTGATAATTTAGTTCTATTTTTAATATGTGTCTGTTTCATATACTTGTCTGACAAGAAAATGCTCTACAAACCAACATGGTAATAGCTTGTTTTTCTTCTAAAATGGTGTTCCCAGCACACTGTCATATGATGTTATCTTTACGAGCTTGCACTACTGTCACAATCCATCGCCTGGGGTACATTTGAGCAGTCCCATTAGACTCTACATAGGGTTTACGGGATAGGTTCTGTGGGACTTAGAAATTGTTTTTTTTTTTTTTTTTGTGGCAAGCGGGAATAACCGTTTTGATGCGCAGACTGATATCTCGCAAAGGGATAAGGTACTGTTCTGCCTGTGGCCATTTGTCTTCTTTAACAGAAAACAGTAAGAAGCATCTCTGATGTCAATGACGAAAAATCGGCGTCGGAAATTTTTTAAATGAAAAAAAAAAAAAAAAAAAAAGATCAATTAACCAAAAAAAAACAAAAAAAAAACAAAAAAACAAAAAAAAAGCCAGCCTCAATACAAGGGATGAAAGATCATGACACCGGCATGTGCATTTTCAATGAATCAGTCGGTTCATACAGGCAATATACAACGAGGGGAGGGGTCGCATACTGGTTTCAGTGGCATGCTTTAATTGCTCGGCCAGTTAACAATCATTGAAGTGTGAACTGCCAACACCTGTTTAACTACCACCTGCTTAGCAAATAATGGTACTGTCGCAGGTGTGAAAAGCACGCGACGGATTACTATATTGTTCTTTTAAGATGCTACCAATGGTACAAATAACACATGGCAGTCATTTGACTTCAGTCAAATCTGATCATAATTAATAGTAGTCCCATGAGAAAAAAATGCTTCCAGCTGACTCTGCTTTTGGAATTTTTTAGGAGTCCGGAGCCTGATTTATGCATCCCGGGACGCAGGATTCTGCGTCCCCGAGAACCCTGGATACAGTTTATATTAATCACATGATAATATTGATTGTCAGTGGTTAATGATTATCTTACAGTACCCACTAAATATTTAGCATTTTGGGACATTTTTTTTTATTTTTATGCATAAAGTTGACAGTCAAAACTGATTTTCATCATCTCAAGCTGTAATGTTCATAATTTTCTATTAACTTTAATGTGACATGAATTTAAGAAAGATTACTTTTCACATTATTTAAAAAAGAGGGTGAACGGAGTTACATGTACAAATGTATGAGAATGAATAGAGTTACATGTATGAGAAAAGGAGATAAGGGATTTTTTCAAGAGAGTATACTGCCTTCTCCACCCTTCCAGTGCAAATATTACTGAGTGATATTTTTATGGGCGCCATCTGTCCTCGGACCATGTGTTTTGACGCTCGTTTAATTTGCCATATTCTTTACCATATCGCCTCGCGCTCACGCAGCTTTTCTGATGACGTTTTCTGGTATTTTCTGTTTGTAAACACGTCTGGATTACAGAGAGACAATCATGTGGAAAATGCTAGAGCTAAAGGTAAATAATTATCTATTTTACTTTTCTACAGTTATTTATTAACCTTTTTATTATGTTGATTTTTTACCATAATTAAATGCATGAAATATGAATGTTATTAAAAATTCCGAATCTGACAACTACTCTTATCTGGATCCTCATCGTCTGCGTCTGAAGTCATGTGACTGTCATGTGACATGAAGGATGCAGCATACAAAAAATCACTGTGCTATGCACTATATAAAATTGGCGGGCCCTTCATAAAATGTTCATGTAAATGGTTTCTACATAAAAAGTCTTATTTAATCAATAACTTGATTAAAAGTTTGGTTAATGCTCATAAATGTCTTGAAACTTTTCTTTTCAGACCTCGCAAGTCACCCACAAGGGTTGATGTGTCGTTAAACCCCAACACAATCAAAAAACCTCGCAAGTCAAATACACCAATCTCAATGACCAATGCCAACCTTAGTCAGAGATTATGACACTCCAATAAGAACCACAGCAAGAGAGATTGGTGTGCCAGAGGCATCTCTTTAGACATAAACTCAGTGGGCGTGTGAATGCAGAAGCAACCAGATCTGGACCACAACCCCTTGTCTCCCAGGAAGAAGAAGCTAAGCTGGCAGACCATCTGAAGTTTACAACTTCTGCAGGCTATGGATACAGCAGGTATACATATATTTTAAATATGCTATAATTGTTTGTTAAGCTTTTATCTTTGTTCTTAAATATATGTATTAGGGCTGCAACGATACACTCACCTCATGAGACGATACATATCGTGATACTTGCTCCATGATACGATATGTATCACGATACGCTTTTTAGACTCAAGATAATCAGTAACTGCATGTGGATTATACTATGGTGGTCAACTGAGGTTCTCACCATATGGTACTTCAAAGTTTCTTTGAAATGGTTCACAGTCATAGGCTTAAAATCATACATGTATTTGTAAACATTTCATAATGTGGAAAGTTTATTCCTTTTTTTCTTCTTCAGTGGAAAGAACTTAATATAAGCAACCAAGTTTAAGTACCAAAGTTTCCTAGATATACAATGTTCAAAGACAGGAATAGCAGGTTCTGTCATGAATGTTGTTCCTTTCATTCAGTGTGAGCCGGACTTACTGATTTTATAGAAAATCGCAACTGCAAAATGACAAAATGGCAAAATATTGAAAATTCTATGAAAGAGTGTTTAACAACATTTTCTGAGTGTTTTGAGCACTTTTAATATTCAAAACAGTGTTTATTGATTGAATAATTAAACGTTTTTCGGGAAATTCAGAAGTTGCGAAAACTAATGACACATAGATTTTACGGCACTAAATACATGTTTTTGTTGGTAATAGTCCTTAAAAACTTGTACAACTATCGTAACTTGATCTGAATGAAGCAAAATATTTCTTTTGCATACAGTAATTACCAATCTAATTGGTACATGTAGCTAATTGACAACTTTTGTTTTCACTTGAGTGAACTGAACCGTATCGAAAACTCGGAGAAAAAGAATCATGACCGCTGAACTGCGATGAACCGTAAATTTGGTGAATCGTTTCACCACTAATATGTATTAACATTATAAAATTAGATCTTCATGTAAATTTGAAATACTGGTAATGTTGATAAACCATAGTTTTATGGCATTGTATTGTTGTAAACTTAGTCAACTACTTAAGTGTTGTTCTTGTCTAATTTCAGGTCAGAAGTGCTTGATATGGCCACCAAGTATGCCGTCAGTCTAGGGTACAGGGACAGAGATCGTGCATTGAGCACACCCATATGAGCTTCCAGTGGTACTGTGACTTTATGTCATGCTGGCCAGAGTTGAGGGTGCTGAAGCCAAGAGGACTAGAAATGCAATGGGCCAAGGCTACATCACTAGAGTGCATCACAAATTATTATAATGGACTGGGTCACATCTTAGAAAATATACATGTAGTTTAAATGACAAACCTGAGAAAATTTATAATGTGGATGAGAAAGGACTGTCAACCACCCATAAAGCACCACAAGTAGTTGCATCAGTTGGTACAAAACCACCTGCAGTAACATCAAGTTTCCATGTCTTGATTACTGTATTGGGTTGTGATAATGCTCTGGGATACCAGGTACCACCTTATTTTGTGTTCCTGGCGCATGAATGTGACAGGAGTTGCTTGATGGTAAAACAGCAGGGGCTGATAGACCTAAGTGAAACAGGGTGGAGCAATAGTGATGTATTCAGAGAATCTTGAAAGTCACCTCATGAGATATTTACCAGAGGGAAGTGCCACATATCCTATTCTTTTATATGATGGCCACAAATCTCATGTGAATTTTGGTCTTATTGATTGGGCAAAAAGTGAACACATCATTTTGTTTGTTCTACCTGCTCATACGAGCCATATCCTCCAGCCTATTGATACTGGTTGCTTTGGCCCGTTTGAGTGGATCTTCAATCAAATGGCTCATAAGTTCATGCCAGAAAATTGTGGCCAATCTATTTCTAGGTATAACATTTGTGCCATAGCATGCCCTATGTATGTAAAAGCCCTTTCTCCTGAGATCCTTCAGGTATATTCCCTTTTAATCCAAATGCAGTAGATCTTTGTAATTGTAAGCGGGCCAAGGTCTTAGAACAGAAAGATTCAAATTCAGCTTGTAGTCGGATACATACATTGTAAAACAGAAAAGGTGTTGCTTGATGAAAAAGCTACAGCTTCTCAAGATGAGTTTTCCTTCCAAAAGGAAAATGCATTGATTGCTAAGAAGCACCAGATAAAAAAAATAAAGAAATGATAAGTGGTAAGGCTGTAACTGAAGACAATATGGTAAACATCATTAAATGTCCTGAAGATGCCAGGAAGAAACCCAGAAACTCACAAAAAGTCAAAACTGGTAAGACCAAAACAAAAAAAAAAAAAAAAAAAAGAAAAAAAGAGATCAAAATGCCTGAACCAGTGTGCATCTGGTCCTGAATAAAGGAATGAAATGTCCAGTGAGCCAGCTTCAGAGGATGAAGATGTAAAGTGTTGTGTCTGTGGTAAGTGGACATCTGATGCTGTGAGTCTGTCATTTTTATACCCCGCCACACAATAGTGGCGGGGTGTTATGGTTTCACGTTGGACGTCGGTGTGTCCATCCATCAGTTGTCCATCCATCCGCCTGTTTTTTGTTTCCAGATGATAACTCGAGTAAACATAAATGGATTTTCACCAAACTTGGTACATGTATGTGCATTAATATTGTGGATATTTGGTTTGGGATTGCTCATGGGCAAATTTCATCAAATTTTTACGGTTATCTGCCTGACGCACCCATATTTGTGTTTCCGGACGATAATTTGAGTAAATAACAAGGGATTTTAACCAAACTTGCTATATGCATTGACATTAAGGAAATCTGTTTTGGAATTGCTAATGGGCGAATTTCGTCATTTTTACGGAGTTATCTGCCCGAGACATGCCCATATTTTCTTTTCCAGACAATAATTTGAGTAAATAACAAGGCCTTTTAACCAAACTTGCTTTATGCATTGATATTATCAAGATCTGGTTTAGGGTTGTTATCTGTCCATTGATATTATCAAGATCTGGTGTAGGATTGTTATCAGTCCCTCCATCATTTTCTTTCCAGACATGTTCGCAACGATAACTTTAATACATAAACGAATAATTGCTGTGGCGGGGTATTATGCTTGCGGTGCTTTTATTGGTAAATGGGTTGCCTGTGACAGATGTGACTACTGGTGCCACATAAAATACTGTACCACAGTAAATGTTATTAGGCTAGGGCATGCATTCCTTTGTAATCATAAATAATCGTAAATAAATAACATTTTATGCATCCTGATTTCAAGATAAAAAACATTATAGGCTGACTTGGGCTGATATATATATAATGTGGTTGTCAATGAACAGGTTTACATTTGCTTATTAAATAATTAAATGAAAGGATATATTTTAGGGTATTTTCTTTCTTCCGTAAGTGTTTTTATTTTATTAAGTTACATATTGGTGCTGCCCGAGTCAACACCAGCATCATCGTAGCATATACACAATGGTGTATACAAAACCTGAGCTGCAAATCAGATGCGTCATTTCATATGATTGTAAACAAAAATGGTGGCGACCTGGGTGAGGTATGTTGGGTACAATTTGTCACAGTTACGTATAGATACTGCACTTTTTGCAAATATGGTATAATATTTAAGCTGATTTTTTACATTTTGGTTAAGAAAAGAATAGTGTATATTTATCGGGAAATGATAAAACTATTATGGAAAGCTTAGGTGCGTCAAAACCCATATGTCAAGGATACCTGATAAACGTAAGGGTAACTCGGAAGTCTGTGAATCTTATCACCAAACTTTCATTGGAAAATGTCAAGTTTACTGGTGAGAAATTTGTTTTTTATTTTTCAATAAATTCTAAAAAACTAGTTTTTCCCTGTCTTTTAATGTCACCCTAATTTTAGTAAAACACAATATTTTTATTTCGTCTGCTGCCAAAGATTCTCTGAAAGGTGGACTAGAGCTTTCATTGGTTGTATATAAACTCACATGATTACCATATTTGGCAATGTTTTTAGGAAAACCTTAGGCCAAATAAAAAAATAAGTGTGTTTCAGGGTACTTGGAATTTTAAAATACGGATGGTATGTTGGAAAATATTTTTTTTTTTTTTTTTTTTTGTTGTTGTTAAAAGTTTTTATATGGTGGGGTTAATAGGAAAACAATATAGCCTACTGGGGAAATCCCCACAAAATCCTTAAAAAACTTTAGGGTGGGTGTAATCCGAGTCTTTTCTGATGTTTTAGTTGCTTTTCTTAGTATTGATATTTGCCACTAAGTGGAAAATATCAAAATAAATAAAAACCACTTTAACGTCAGTGAAGACTTGGACTAGGTCGGCGGTGAAAAATTAGGCACGCTGAGGTAACCTGAAGTGCACACTTTTTTTTTATTTTAGGCCGAAAGCACGGTACAGTTGCCACGAAGGTTTGATGGTTCACACTTTGCACATGAACTTTTTTTAATTTTCCGCATTTCTATTATGTAGTTTGTGTGTGAATTTTGCATCGATTTTACGTGAAGTTTCTTTTTCCACATGTGAGATTTTTAGAGTAGCCCAAGGTTTTCGAAAGTGCATGAACTGATGTTTGGACGCATGATGCGATAATTTTCGTGTAAAACTTTTATTCAGCCACGGAAGATATTTTCTTTTTTGGGTAAAGATGACCACTCTCCAATGACCATTGATTGAGAAAAGAGACAATATATGTACAGTGAACCCTCGTTACAACCACAGCATTTGTTCCCAAAGCCGTTGCCATTAAAATGAATTTGCTGTTTTACAGAATACTTAATGAGCAGAATGATATGTAAGAAAGGTACTGTTTTGTTCTTATTTCTTCATAGAACATGTGTTTTGTATATTTGTAAGAATTGCCTCATTGAGGGGATTCTAACAAATATTCAAAACATATGTTTTTGAAGTATTAAATACAATATACTTGCATGATTTGTGACTAATTGTTACCTCTTTAGTGAAGTTTTCGTGACAGTCGAATTGTCATTATACGAATTAACGAATTTTGTCGTATCTAGTGTGGGAATGAAGAGGGTTGTATATATAATCGTTTTTTTTTTGTTTTGTTTTTTCTTGATGAACTTCAACCGAGCATTATCTGTCCATATAAACATCAATTCTTGTGCACGCAGTAAGTAGATAACCGTAAGGAATATTTTGATAAAACTTCATAGCAATGTGTATGAAATCAAGATGGCATGTCGCGTACAAAAATGGTTGCTCTCCTTTTCTGTATAGAATATCTTGATGGATCATTATAATAACACTTATGGGGTTAAGAGGGTGTGTCACATACAAAAAAGACTGCTCTACCTTTCTCAGTTTCTGAGACTTTCCTTTGATGAGATTTTATAATAACATTGTGCCTACCATAAGTAGGGCTGTCACTTTTACAAAAATCTATAAAGGTTTACACAGGAGGTCATACGCGAAACAATTCTGTTAACCCAAAACAGTTTTGAAATCATTTTACAGCGGGCCCCCGTAGCCTAGTGGATAAGAGAGTTGACTCTTAATCCATTAGGTTTCTCACCGCTGTGGTTCGAGCCTCGCTCGGGTCATATGTGGGAAAGCCAAGTTCTGCTTACGGATGGTCAGGAGGTTTTTCTCCGGGTTCTCCGGTTTTCGCCCACCTTCGATGAACGATCGGCTCGATATAAGTGAAATATTCTTGAAAGGGCCGTAAAATCCAAATAAAAAAAAAAAAAAAAATCATTTTACAAAAAGACAAGAAGAGTGAGCAGGTGTTATTTAATGCTAACTATTTACTTGTTTTGAATAACTTCCATCATGGGAAGATATGCTTCTGCCGACATGACATAGCATTCAGTCATTTGCATTTTGAGAAAACCCTGGAGAGGTAGCATTAAAACGTTACACAGCCAGCTTTGTAAGTGCCTATTACTTTGAAAATGCCGCTGTACTGTGTTTTGGATTTACCCATTTCTGATTGGAGCATATATTGAGGGGACGTCTCAGAAACAACATTACGTGATCACATAATCGGCAGAAGAAATAGAATAGTATAAAACACTGAATTTTACATCCAAACAATGCCATTAAGTACTTCATTTAAATTCAGTAAAAAACGTTCATTTAACTTTGATTCATTTTTGTTTTGACATACATGTAGTTCCGGTGCTGTCTCTGGTGTACGAAACGTCCTTCTTACCTTGACTGTCAACGACAGTTAAATCCTGCCAAACTGGGGATTGGAAATATTTAGGATGATGAAAGAGCACAAGAACAAAGGAAGTGAAGTTTATATTATGATATAAAATTTTAATGATGCCATTTGTTTGATCATATGTAAGACATGTGTTTGTGTAAACGGCCAGTCAGTTTTGTAAACTTTTATGACACAGACACGAAATGCTCCGTGTTACACAAGTAAACGTGATAGCCCTAACCATAAGTAGGTAACTGTACAGAATATCTTGATGAAACGATGTGTATGAGGTTAAGACTGTGGGTCATGTACAAAAAATGAATGCTCTCCCTTTCTTAGTTTCTGAGTTACTTCCCTTTGAGTAGTTTTTGTCACAAGGCACACCATAACTCGGTAACCGTATTAAATATCGTGATGAAACCTTGTAGCGATGTATTTGAGGTCAAGATGGCATGTCACATGCAAAAATAATTGCTCTCCCTTTCTTACTTTCTAAGTTACTTCTTTTTGATTAAATTTTTGACTGACCTTATGCATACCATTAGTATATTACAGTATAGAATATCTTGATGAAACTTTATAGCAATATTGATGAGGTTAAGAGGGTGTGTTGTGTACAAAAAAAAGATTGCTCTTCCTTTCTCAATTTCTCAGTTGCTTCCTTTCCATGATATTTTTGACAGACATTGTGGGTACCATAAGTAGGTAACTGTATGGAATATCTTGACAAAACTATAGCAATGTGTATGAGGTAAGCTGGTGTGTTGCGTACAAAAGGATTGGTCTCCCTTTCTTTGTTTCGATTATTGTTAATTTTTTTCACACTACCCTTATGCATGCCATAACTAGGTAACCGTATGGAATATTTGACGAAACTTATGTATGATGTCCAGACAGTGTGTCACATTCAAAAAAGATTCCTCTCCCTTTCCCTGTTTCTTAGTTACTTCCCTTTAATTAGTTCTTTTTCTATGCCATATCTAGGTAACCACATGGAATATCTTGATGAAACTTTATAGCAATGTGTATGAGGTTCAGACAATCTGCCACCTTAAAAAAGATTGCTCTCCCTTCCTAAGTTTTGAGTTACTTCCCTTGTATTAATTTTTTTCAGACCATCCTTTTTCACGGCAACATAACAAGTGTGCATTTGTAAGGCCAGAATTTTTTTATTTTCTGTTTCTTGGGAGCACCAACCTGATTGTTTTGAAACCTCCCCCCCCAAAAAAAGTACCTTCTCCTGATTTTATTTTTTTATTTCTGCCAATGCCCAGTTTAGTCTTCGTACAAAATAAAACACCAGATGTTTTCCCTGGGGCATTTTCTGTACCTTTACATCGCCATGTCTATTTACTTGGGCAACAAATATCGTTGGTGGTGAATTTGTGCGTTAGAAACCTTTTCAACCAACAAGCATTTCAGAGAGATATTCAACCATGGCAGCGAGCACATTTTATTTTAAGATTGCTGTGCATTCTTTGGAAAAGAGTGGAGGTGAAACAATACAACTAAATTATGGTGCATCACGGTTCAGTGGTCATGATTCAGTGCAATGAATGATTTACACTAACCTCAGCTATGCTCAGGATGAGCTGTAGTGATCACTTTGTCCAGTTTAAAAAGACAACTCCTCTAAAACTGCTGAAGCAATTTGTCCTTAATGAATGTTGCTTGGTTAAGGGGATTTAAAGAAAGCTGAAATTATCGTGATCTGCTATTTCTTTGGTTGCTACGACAACTGAATGTTACCTTTTATAGACTTTTAATGGTAAAATGGTTAAATTGCATTTTCTCCATAATACGCGAAGTGATTTGAATGATATTTGACAGGTATTATCATTTGATGATTGTCTACCCAATTTATGTGTTTTATGACCAGTGGCAGTTTTGTTTTGTTGCCATGGCAAAATATTAAAGAAGGAAATTTTGTGAAGCTTCAGCAGGGAAAGAAGACTTTGGAGCACCAGCAGGGAAAAAACACCTTTTTGAACACCAGCAAGGAAAGAAGACATTGTTGCACACTAGAAGGGAAAGAAGACCCTCTTGCGCACCAGCAGGGAAAGAAGATCATGTTGTGCTTGTTTCTTGTCAGGATTTATAAAAAGACATAGGATGTATAGCATATATATAGGTGGGGTGGCAACATGAATTGAAATACCTCTTCTCCATTATTTCTTTATTCAATTAAGTTGAGAGCTTAGCTTGTCCCTGCATTCTGGCAAAGATAAATAGGTTATAAAAATAAGAATGACCCTTGAGAGCAATGAACTCGCATAAAGACAAAATTAAATAAAGTGTCTAAAACTTAAGTATAAGATTGAAGTAGCAAAAGCTTTACATTACTACAATCAACATTTTATTTTGTGAGCTAACTTCTCCTGTCCCTATGCTGTAAACATGTGAAAAGTCATGATCTTGCTAAACAACTTCACTTCAGAAACCACTTAGCCAATTTCCACCAAACTTCATGTTGATCCTACTGTTGAAATGAGATTGAGTTTGTTCAAATGGTCACATCCCCTTGACTGTCATGCCCATGGTAAAAAAAAACAAAAAAAAGTAAATTATAAAAAAACAACAACAAATATTCCTTTTGCAAAACCAACAACTGCTCAAATGATGACCCTTTCATTAGTTGCAATGACAGGATTGCAAATATATTGCATTACATCTGCATATTTGCAGTGGCTTTTTCACCCAGGTGAGCAAGCCATGGCCCATGGGCCTCTTATGTTTGTAATTTGTTACATGGTTGTCCAAAACGTCTATGTCAGGATATACAGAAAGCAATTGGGAGGTGTGATCACCCCTGTATTGTTTGTTTGACTGTCCGTGACTGACACCACTTTGGGGTGTGTATTTGTGAGATGGCGTCTAATCGAGTTCAATACTGTTTGCTTGGGTCTGTATGTCTTTAGAATACTAAGAATAATAAGGCCCAGTCGTTTAAAGCATGGTTAGCTTAGCAATCTCGTTAATGACAAACTGTTGTAGCGAAGGTATTTTCAAATACATTAGCTAATTACTACACTAACTTTTGAACAACTGGGCCCAGAATGGTAAAATTTGATAATAAATATTTACTGATATATGTGAATTTACTTGTGGACATAAATTAACCATGTATAATGTAATATACTACTTTGTATTTTAAAATTGTTTTTCTTATAAATGTAGGAATTTGAAACTGAAGTAGAATCCAGTATTATTGTCCCAGTGTTCCATTATAATCAATCATCAGTCACTTTTGCCTCTTTTGACTGATGATTGGAAAGAATTTTCATAGTTGACTAATTGAAAAACTCTGTTTTTAGGAACATATTTTTTCACTTTAAAGTTAAAAAATGAAATACAAAGCAGTCTATTTAGGGTTTTTTTTTTTTTTGTCCTCCGCCTTTTCAAAGAAATGCGAAGGGACATGGTATTCGGCTTTCCATGGTGCCTGATGCATTATGCCTGGTTCAGAGCTTGTAGTAGGTACCTTGTGAGCGCAACTCCTCCTACAATTTTGGACTGATCCTTTTGAAACTTTACAGGTGTTTTAATCATGGTTTGAAGATATGCATGTGCTTTTTACAGAAGTTGTTTTTCATTTTTTTTTTTTTTTTTTTTTTTCACTTTTTTCACATTTTTAACTTAGACTTGTTTTTGCATGGTTCCGAGTTTGTAGTGGGAACCTTGTGAGCACAACTCCTCCTACAGTTTTATACCGATCCTTCTATAACTTCACAGGTATCTTAATCATGGTACGAAGCTATGCATGTACTTTTTACAGAATCTTGAAATATTTTTTTTTCCAATTTTTCACATTGTTAACTTAGACTTTTTTTCATGCTTCAACACTATGAAACTCAGAAAGTGTATACAGTCAAACTTCAATGGCTTGACCATGGAACCATGGAAATTTGTTGGAGATATGGGTAGTTCAAGCCACTGAGGGTTAATCATTGCACCAGGTCAGAAGTAAATAGCGATAATTTAGGAAATCTTTCCGATTTTCTACACAATAATTGTATGTTTGTGTACACATTTGAATCACCTTGATGAGGTGATTCTAATGAGTACGCACAACATATGATTTCATGATAAAATAAGAAAATTTCCCTAAATATGTTTTTTCTTGAGCTGCCAGAGGAATTTCATAGGGACTCAAAAACGAGTTCGAATTAGCCATAGTATTTGAATTAGCCATCGGTGTTCGAGCTCTCAAGGTTTTACTTGTAGTAGGTACCTTGTGAGTGCAACTCCTCCAGCCGGCCTCGGTGGCTGAGTTGGATGCGCGTCCGACTGGAGACCAGGAGGTCGCAGGTTCGACCCCCGCCGAGGTCAGCAACATTCTTTCGTGGAGATTGATCATGAAATATTTTCTACGGTCATTCTCTCCCTTCCGCTGATTCTAGAAGGGCAGTTGTCAGTTTCTGGCGAAAGAATGTGCACAATACTGGTTAACCGCTTAGAGGACAAAGCCTGCCCAGTAAACGTGTGGTTAGGTAAACTGACTGCGCTCGACATGACCCCATTGGGTTGACTGGGCCGTAAAACCTCAACACAAACAAAAGCAACTCCTCCTACAGTTTTATACCATTCCCACTGAAACTATGCAGATATTTTAACCATAATCTGAAGATATGCATATCGATGGCTCAGCGCAAAACTAGGCTAAGTCCATATTTTTCCAAAATTAGTTTTATTACAAATTCTGAACAAATGTCACATTCTCTATAATCTGTGAAAACATTGTGAATATATTCCAAGTATTTGTATAGATATTTAATTTTTAAGAAAATATGCTAAGTCAAAATGTCATTATTTTCAGTGCAAAACTATACCTAAGTAGAGTTAGCTATAGTTTTGCACTAATAGTTTTGCAAAATTCAAAACAATTGTTAGTGCAAAACTATTACTAACTTGACTTAAAGCATTAGATTTAGATCAAAATTAAATGCTATTAAGCCTTGCAAGGACACCAGACATACATAAACATGTCTTAGCTGGTTTCCCACCCTTGTGCAGAATTGTATATGTCCATTTCGCAGAAGATATACTTTGATTAAAGCATAAAATAGTATATCATCTTAACTTAAAAAATACAGTTATTTTCTCACTATATTGATTGTTTCTTTTTCAAGATTGGGCAAGGTTTTGCATAATACTTACATTACTTACATATATAAAAAATGTATCATTTTAAAAATTAAGAAATTATGTATGTCAATATCCGTGTAAACACACATAACATACCTACTAAGGCATAGCAGGAGCAAAGCCTGAGATGTGTCGCCTTAATATAGGCTCTGTCTGGATTGTTAAATAAATGATTTAAAATACTATTAATTTTAATAATAACAATATAATACCATTATAGTCTTTTTAAGTGATATGATGATTAAACTAACAAGAATTGTCAATAAGCAGTGCTTATTTGAAAACAGTGTAAACCCAATAAACATGGTATAATTTTAACACAAAATCTATATACTCTACACATTTAATAGATTGTTTTAGCATACATTGTAACAGAATGTTTGCAATTTTTATAAAACATTAAAATGAATTTCTATTAATATGTTTAGAAGATATAGAGAAATCTTGTCCTCTGCAAGAGCATCAGGTGTAAGTCAGTCAGGTAACTGTGCTTTGCATGAAATTGTGATCATTACTGAAACGCTGTTAGACCATGACAGATCTGCTTACAAGGATACTCTGAGACATATGTTAGTATGCCTGAGTTGATTTCCCATCTGAATACAGAATTGACTGTCTACAAGGAAGATTTAATTAGAGTATACATGTAGGAGAAAATAGATTAATAACTTCTAACAATTCTTATTATCTCATTATACTGATTATTATTATTATTATTATTTTTTTTAATTCAGCAGAAACAAAATGCATGATTAAAGCATTTTAGGAATTCTGGATGTCAATATAAGTGTAAATATACACCTACTCAGGGGTAGTGGGGCAAAGCCGGAGGTATGTCCCTTTTATAGACTGGGTCTAAATTGTGTGAAAGGATTAAAATGAAATGTCTCCTGCACATTAACAGTATACATTTGCATAAAGAACTATATATTTCCAGTGAAGTCAATATTTTATATCTGCAACAATAAAAGTTTTACTAAATGTGGCAATTATACATTCTACATATTTTGGTTAAATGCAAATCTGCAATACAACAAGGTAACACTATTTCGTACAACTATTACTTTCAGTAATCACACTATCAGTGGTATTAAAGTAAGTAGTACTTAGAAGCTTGAGTTTTATGTAGAGTATGCCTTTATATTTAAAATACTTTGTAAATGTAGTATAAAATTTGCTTCAATTAAAGGTAGAAATAATTTTTTACTCTATGTTTTCCACTCTTAAGTACAAGTTGTTAAACAATATCTATAAAGATATTTAATTTTCCCTTCTGCACCAGCATACGGCGTTTACATTTCACAGTTAATCTGTTATGCCAGAGCCTGTTCAAATTATCAGGGCTTCATGGAGCATGGGAAAGTGCCCACAACAAAGTTGTTGAGCCAGGGGTATCAAAAAACCAAACTAGTAGCAATACTTAAGAAGTTCTATGGGGGACATCATGATCTGGTCAATCCCTACAGTGTGGCTGTTTCCAGAATTGTTTCTGATGTTTTTGCTAATGAAGCGCCATAAGTAGACTTCCCAAATCCCAGACATACGCTTCTACCAACATTTCCTTAGTTCAGGCCTATGGGCATGGTGGGCGAAGCTTGCTTACCAAGTAATGCTTTCTGTCCGCGGACGCCTGTTTACACCCTTTATTCTGGGGTCCATGTCTGTTGGTCTGAACATTCTGATTCATCATTTACGGATTTATGAGTTTGGATTATGGCTTAGGTACCATGACCGCAACTACTTAATTATTTTACAAATGTAACATTAAAACCAATTTCATCCATACAGGTGCATCTTTTTTCACATATTTTTATTCATTAATTTAATGAATTGAAGAGAAAGACAGAGCAAACAGTGTGACCAGTATTTCAATACATTTTTGTCCTATTTATGTTCTATTAACAATGATTTTTTTTTTTATTATTATTTTTTTTTTTTTTTTTTTTTTTTTTTTTTTTTTTTTTTGTCAAAATACAAACAAAGCAATTTTATATTATTCTGCTATGAAACAATAAAATGAATTTTTATTCATTTATCTTTT
This sequence comes from Anodontia alba, assembly GCA_964016985.1. Taxonomy (NCBI): domain Eukaryota; kingdom Metazoa; phylum Mollusca; class Bivalvia; order Lucinida; family Lucinidae; genus Anodontia; species Anodontia alba. The sequence goes on from OZ024834.1 coordinate 69,096,622, forward strand.
TATTTATTTAATCATTATTTATTAATCAAGAATAAAATAAAGCAGAGCTGTATGTAAGAGCTGACATGTTATTTATCTAGTTGAACAGACTGCCATGGACTTGGGACTTTTGCCAGTTGGGTCATCAGCTGCTGTTTATGCCAAATTAACAGATTCTGTTAATAACCATTGCAATTTATGCAGCTCTTTCAAAAATGTTTCAGATTCTGACATTGTCAAAGTGAAAGAGAAATATGAGTCAATCAAGAACAAAGTATTTGCTAGGGAAAACAAGCAAAAAGACAAGCAAAAAGCACAAAAAATAAGGATTGAACTTTTGTAGATGTGTGCTTTGATCCTGAGGAAGTGTCAATGACTTCCAAGGCCAAAATTTGAATCTAGCCTTATTACAAACATCATTTGAATATTTTTAACTTCAGTATTTTTGATTTGCAGTCATATAATGCATACTGCTACCTTTGGAATGTATCTGTTTCAGGAAGGGAAGCGTATGAATTGTCAAGCTGTATTTTTTAATTTTTGGTTGCTAAGTCAAGATGGAAAGAAAAATCTTGTATTTCATTCAGACAGTTGTGTTTGTTTGTTCATTTGTGTTGACGTTTTGCGGACCAGTCAACCCGTTAGAGCCATGTTGAAATTTATCCAACTACGTTTTCCTGGGCAGGCTTAGACCACTAGGCAATTAACAATTACTTGAGCACATTCTTTTGCCAGAAACTGACAAGGGAGAGAATGACCGAAGAAAATATTTCATGATCAATCTCCACTTAAGAATGTTGCCAGACCTGGCGGGGATCAAACCCTTGACCTCCTGATCACTGACTGAGCCACTGAGGCCAGCTTAGACAACTGTGCTGCCCAAAATAAAAATAGGTATATTTTTTCTATGTTTTGGTATGCCATACAATTCTGTTTAGAATCTATAGAAAAAAAAAAAGTATTTAGAAAAGGGATAAACTCAGAATGAGAACAATTCTGTCCATGCTTTTATTGACTATAGTCACCCTGTTTGTGTTTAGACAACTTCCCAATGGGCTGCTGTTATTAGAACTGTATGTTGAAAAAATCCATATCATGCAAGCTAGATTTTTTTTTATTTATTTATTTTAGGTCAATCTCAAAACTGCTAAAAAATTTGACCTGGATTTGAGCAGAACAAAATTTACTGGTCAGATGTTAGGTCATTTATTTAAAATAGGGTCAAGTAATCCAACTATAGTATCCATTAAGTATGACTACAATGGCCCAGTGCACTAGAGCTGGCTTGACAGTTATGAAGGGCACTCACTACTTTGAATGTGAAAGATATTGAATTGTGCAAGACAAACTGCATAAAGAGTATCCAATGACAATGTCTGAGAATTCAAGTAAAAGATCTTACTCAAGTGTGATCCCACATGCTCCCACAGTTTATACAGCCCTTTCTCATGATTCACAGTACTCTGTGCAGTTGGATCAAAAAGTGAAACATTCCTGTTTCCAGTCTCCTGTCTGACCTTCAGCTTTTGACCAAACCAGTGCTATTTAGTTTCAGACCCAACCTTTAAGAATGGTCTGCAGCATAATTATTTGCTATGTATAATATTAAAACAATATATGTAGTAGGATGTACAGAAGAACACATACATGCAAATTTCTTTATAACACTCTTCCTTACAATAAAGGTTTGGATATGATACTGTTTGAAGATGGCTCTCCAAAATGTATACATTATTCAGAGAAAATATGACCATCAATGGTTATTTTTCCTATGTAATCTTCACATATTTAATTTGATGCAACATGGTTGTTTAATTAAAACAGGTTTCTTCTTTGGACCCCAATCACTGTGTTGTGGTGTATCTTTGGTACATTATAATAATTATATGATGTACATTTGGCAATAAGTACAATGGTATGCTCTCAAACATTCTTGTTATCTCAAACTTCAATATGTCAAACTACTGCTTAAGTTAATTAAATTATAGGCAATGTTATTTAGTTTTGCTACATGTTCCTTAGATTTCAACTTCTTTTCTTTCAAACTACTAGCTTTTATCTCAAACCAAAACTTCCAGTCCCATGGAATTTAGGATAACAAGTCAACCGTATTAGGAATAAATTGAGAACTACTGACTGCTGAGTTTAATTTTAAATCTGACATGATGTGCACCTTTTAACTACAGACCCTACAGGAAACTGCAATGTGTGAAATTTTCCAATCAGGCACATTGTTAGTATAGAGCATGCCCAAGTGTGTGCACAAGCCCATATCTGAAGCCAGATGAGTCGGCTTCCAAAGAGTCCTTCAGAAAACATTGCTATAATGATACATTTCTTTTCTGAACAATGTTACTTTATCAAAATAATTTTCCTTACCTGAGTTTAAATGTGATTATACCATGTTGTTATTGGGCAAATGCAAATTCTTCATGGCTTCACTGGCATGAATTCATACTTTGCAACTCACCCTCTAACAACATACATAAATAAGGATAAGGCATGGTCGGGAAAAATTATTTCTTGAATATTACTATTGAATAAAATGGGAAAGTATACCTTTATTTGTTGCCAGAAAATTAATATTTTTTTGATAAATCAAAGTTAAAAATGTTTCTCAGTGTTGCGCATCTTAGTAATGTTTGAATCAGAAAATATAAGTGATAATTATTAAATTTCACTGTTGTTTTGGAAGTTTGAGCTATCATATCATCTAAATGGCCTTTATGTATTGAAAAGCTGTTAATTTAATTTTCAAAACAGGTTTGAAATTAAATTACTGAAATTTTTAACCTTGAGTTAGCACTTTTTTTAACACCATTCCTTCAACATTTCAATAATTTTGAGTGCAATACTATATCTAACTTGACTTAGTTACAGTTTTGCGCCAACTTTTTTTCACTAACCAATCAATTTTCAGTGCAAAACTGCTACTATCTCAAATTCTTGATTTTTAACTATTTATAAAGTATTCAACATGAAAATGACTATTATCATTACATATAAAATATTTTCCAGCATACATTGCCAAAGAAAAAGTTGCAAACCATAAAAAGAAAAAATAAGTAGACAGTTTTTTCACTCTCCTGTAAAATTTCACAAAACTGAGTTAGCCTAGTTTTGCACTAAGCCATCGATATGCTTTTTACAGAATCTTGAAATTACTTTTTTTTTTTTTTTTACGTTTTTCACATTTTTAACTTTCAACATAACTTTTTCATGCTTCAGTACTATGAAAGTGCATATAGTAGTAGGTACCTTGTGAGCACAAATCCTCCCACAGTTTTAAGCAAATGCTTCTGAAACTTTACAGGCATTTTGCTTGTGGTCTGAGGATACACTTGTGCTCTTGGAATCTTGAAATTATGTTTTTTTATTTATTTTTTTTTATTTTTTTCCACATTTTTAGCTTCCTTTTTTTTTTCCTCCTTCAATACTTAGGTAAGTGATACAAGACCAATACTCCACTGGTTAACTTACTCATTTTTAACAGCTCAAATAAAAATAAGGCGGGTGACATAAATTCCCTATGGAGTTTGCTTGTTTAGATTTATTGTGAATAAAGTTGATGGCCTGAAATAAGTTTTTTTTTTTTTTTTTGTTTTTTTAATAATAAAAAAGTATTCATTTTTGTGCTTATTCCCAGCAAAAAAACATATGTTGTGGATACTAATTAGAAGAGTCTCAGTAAGGAGCTTCTCATCCAGTGACCACCCACAACATATGTTTTATCATCATGGTGAAACCCCTTCTTATCTGGAGCTATGAGTAAGTGGTTGGGAGAGGGCTAAAATAAGAATGACTATATTTTCTACAGTGGGTTTTACAAAACTATGGATTGACTTTGAGGTTCTGGCTATTCCTCTGCACTGAAACAGAATCCAGTAAACTTTATTGTGACCATTTATTTGTGGACAGCTGCTGTAATTGAATCTTTATCTTTAATTGATTTTTGTAATTTGTATTCATTCAAGACCATTGTATCCCACCCTATGAAATATTTACCTGTACAGGGTACCAGTTTTATTTTTTCTGTATTGATCTTCATAAAATTGTTTTATAGCTCCAGCTAAGAAGGGTATGTCTAGATAATAAATTTTCAAATTTTCCTGAGAAAATATACATTATGGAACTCACTTCAGTACAATATGTTTTTATACAAGAAAAATGTCACCGTTTTCTTTTCATTTTTGAAAGAAATAAATGACTGAAAAACATCACATCTGGAGCATATATTTTAAACATAGCCACAGATAAGAGGGAATAGCATTATAATATTTTTCTTGTTTCTCGACAAAAACATATCTTGTGGGTACTCGTTAGAAGTGCCTCAGTGAGGCGCTTCTAATGAGTACCCACAACATATGTTTTTGTCGAGAAATAAGAAAACTGTTAATATTTTTCGGTTGAAAAAGCATCTTATCTGGAACTATGCTAAAAGTATAAAAGTTGAAAATATATAGTAATGATCTTGTATGAATAGTTTCATTAATGGTGTGCAAGGCGGTTAATTATGTTTTTAGATTATGTAGACTTTTCAGTGTTTCAGAGAGAATTTGAAAAACTAAATCTGACAAGGTGAGAGGAGGATAGTTAAGCCTTAAGTCATTTCTTGCTGTTGGTGAAATGAAGTGAGAATAAAATAAGTGACTTTTCCCATATTATTCTCAGAAAATAGGGCAGGACATTGTTGACATTTCATGTACATTGCCTCCTTGAAACTCTGAATAGGTAATTCATGCAAATTATCTCTAAGAGTAATTTACATGAATGTCTAGTCCTATTTTCTGGGAAGAAGAAGGGAAACAAAAATCAAAATGTTATCACCATTAATATTTCTTATATGAAGACTCAGAAATTGCTGGATTATGCACTATAAAGCCTAGGGTTATGTGTGGTAATCATGTTGAATATGGTAGATTGTTTTATCAGGACATCCTTTGCTGTTAAGGCTCTGTTTTATGGCCCCCAAAAAAGGCCATATTTGCCATGATTTTTGGTCTCCATTTTGATGGACTATTTTCAGTTTGAACTACTGTTAAGACCAGATCATATGCCACAGAATGTAGCATCTGGTCAGGGTCTATACTGTTTTGCCACTCTGCAGTGGTTTCTAGTTTCAAATACTTTTGGACAAACATGGTAAGAAGATAAGGTGTCTGAATACTTAGGATAAATATGGTATGGTTATTAGCTGGGAACCTACGAGGGTGAGTCAATAAGTAACCAGCCTAACTTATTTCCGGTTGAGATCCACCTCTTCTTTTTCAATGTAATTGCCCTCTAGTGTGGTGTACTTAGACCAACGGTGTTCAAGTGCCATCAGCCAAGAACTGAAAAAGTCAGGGTCCTTTCCATTGACCCATTCCTCAACTGCCGTCAGGACTTCTTCATCAGACCGGAAATGAAGTCCATGGATATCCTTTTTCAAGTTTGGGAATAGGAAGAAGTCGCTAGGAGCTAGGTCAGGTGAATAGGCAGGATTTGGTATTAATTCATGCCCGTTTCACTCTACAGCATCCATTGCAACTTTGCAAGTGTGGACTCTTGCATTGTCCTGTTGCAGCAAAACACCATTAGAGAGTTTATCTTGGTGTTTTTCACAGATGGCGGTCCTCAGCTGGTCCAACAAGTTTGCATAGTACACTCCAGTTATTGTACTTCTATTGGGTAAAAAGTTCTACATGATAACGCCTTTTGCATCAAAAAATACCATGGCTATCACCTTGCCAGCAGATAGTTGCGTCTTGAACTTCTTTGGCTTCGGTGACCCAGGCCATACCCACTGATGACTCTGAGCTTTATTCTTTGGCTCATAATAATGAACCCAAGTCTCATCTACAGTCACCAGATGCAAAAGAAAATCATCTTTTGACTTAAAAAGCGTTAACAAGGCACTGCATACTGATGCTCTGGTTGCCATTTGCTCATCGCTAAGGGATTTGGGGACCCAATGGGCTGTTAGTTTGTGCATACCTAAAAGATCATGTAAGATTGTTGAAACGCTACCATGTGAAATGCCTAATGCCTGCGCTTTTTCTTCCACCTGAATTCGCCTATCAGAGTATACCAGATCCCAAACTTTCTTACACGTTTCTTCGTCGGTGGCATCAGTGGGCGTCCAGACCTGGCTTCATCTTCTAAAGACGATCTACTGCGTTTGAATTCCCCTACCCAAAATTTAACCTAAGCATAAGATGGTGCAGAAGACCCATAAACATCGGCTAACTCGCCATGTATTCCTTGCCTGTTTTACCTTTTAAATACAAGTACCGAATTACAGCACGGTACTCAACTTTAGATGAAAAGCATGCCTTTGCATCACAAGCCATGTTTGACATTCAATATCTTATTAAAGAATGACTTGATACATGTGCAATTTTGTACCCATGTATAAAACATATATTGAACAAAGCATGAAAATCGTGACCATCTCGGTCCATCGGAAATGGGATATGCTGGTTATTTATTGACATGTCCTCGTATAATACGATGAGGATAATTTTCATTTTTGTGTGTATTACAGATCAAGAAAGATTGTCCTAGCGCTTCTTCTTCTTCTGGCATTCTTATATATTCTCTGGCCAAGACTTCTAGGAGGAAGTAAACAGTTGGCAGTCACATCAGGTAAGACTCTCAGCTTCAGGTAAAACAAGTATCCCAAATGTTTTTTTCTTATTTCTTCCCGAAAACATATTGTGGGTACTCATTAGAAGTGCCTCAGTGAGGCACTTCTAATGAGTACCCACAATATGTTTTCGGCGAGAAATCAGAAAAATTTCCATACTGTTTGGTTGAAAAACTTAAAAGTATCATCTGGAGCTATGAAGACTATCACCTTCAGCAAAGATTATGTAAAAATACATAAATCACATGTACATCCCCATTTATATTGAAAAGGTAGAAATGTTCACGATGATTCATTTTGATCAGAGGAAATAAAGGAGACAAAAAAAAAATATATCAACAAACAGCATCATTTTGGTTCCTCACAAACCATTGAAAGTTTGGAGGAATGCGGACAAATCAAGATCGGTTTTTCATTTCACACTATAAAAAACTTAAATGTTTGAAAACAATATCATTTGTAGGTATATGATAAACACAGTTACTCTTATCGCATTAATTATGATAAGTTATCACCTTCAATATCTGAATGCTTATCTGGATATAGTAGATCTGGTAAATTCTCAGCTTCATATATTTGCAGGTTCTGGATGTTTAAATAAAGAGTTATATAGTTTCCGTAGTGAAGTAGCAAATTTTGATGCTCTGTTATCTCATGTACCTCAGATGGTTGGAGAGACGAGTCTACCAACATATGTAGGTGGGTATTCGTAATTTTAATATTGGAGGCCTTGCCGAGCTGCTACCAATGAGTGCGCCGGCCTCGGTGGCTCAGTTGGATGCGCCGTCTGACTGGAGACCAAGAGGTCGCGGGTTCAACCCCTGCCGAGGTCAGCACATACTTTCTTGGAGATTGATCATGAAATATTTTCTACGGTCATTCTCTCCCTTTCGCTAATTCAAGAATGGCAGTTGTCAGTTTCTGCCGAAAGAATGTGCAGAATACTGGTTAACCGCTTAGAGGACTAAGCCTGCCCTATAAACGTGGTTAGGTAAACTGACCGCGCTCGATATGACCCCATTGGGTTGACTGGGCCGTAAGACCTCAACACAAACAAACAAATACCGATGAGTGCCTACAACACATGCTTTTATGGAGAGCTTGAGAAAATTACCAGAATCTTCACCAAATATTCTTCCTTAAGAATTGGGGTGGTTTTGTGAGGCAAAGGTGTAGTGTATCTTATGTCACCGGGACGTCCAACTGATGGGTAAGGCCTGCTATACTTGCAGCAGGTAAGGGTAGAGGGTGAATGTTTTTATTTCTTCTGTTTTTTCACTGCCATTCATTTTCGTTACTCCCCTGTCCCTCTCTTTCATCTCCTCTATCTCACTCCTCCTTTCTCTGGGAGACGACACAAAATGACCCACAAGGGTTGATGTGTCGTTGAACCTCAACACAATCAAAATCTTCCCTAAGAAGCTCTCTGTTGGCATTCCATATTGTATTTTGGTGCTTTCTGTGTATTTATCCAGTGGTTAAATCCTGTCATCCATGATAAAGGAAAATGCAGCACTGAATAAAATGTGTAAATAGATTGGAAAAAAACAGGTCTTAACCCTTAAGTGTCATTTACTACAGCAGTATTAACATTCTGAAAAATCATTATCTTCAGTTTTGAATGGCGCTTTAAGAGTGAAGATGAAAATTTGATAAAAAAAAAGTTAATCAAGATTGAAAAATGAAATTTTATGTAGATGACCATAGTTTGAATACAAGGTGAAAATTCGAAAAATTTAGGAATTAGCCATTTACATTTAGGTAACTAACAACCGGTGGACTTCAGGATTCTTTGACCTTTACCCTGACCTGACTACATACTATAGATGTATAGCATTATATAATAATTACCCTAAATGTTATAACCCTAAATATTTGAACATCTTAATGTCTTACTGTGATTCTCCTAAAATTTTGAACAAGCTATTTGACTACTTAATGTGTGACTTAAAATATTGTGTGGGAATGGCAAATAGTGTAGATATGAATGAAATGCTCCCAAAGAAGCAGTTTGATCTAGGTCTGCACTGTCTTAGTTTTAGGGTAAATATAATATATAGTGTAAGATTCTTTTCTGGTGAGAGAAGCTTATGCTAATAGTTACTGATCACCACCCTTAGAAAGTGTTTTAAACCGACTATCATGCCATATTATAGCTATCATGATACTGTTAATCCCAAATCACGACACTATTATTATGAAGAGTCTAATATCACAATGCATCATGATACTGTCACCATCTCCAAATTACTTAATAAATTTAATGAATTTCGTTGATTTTATAAACACAGACTACCTGTAAAGATATCTAACATTACTGTCCTCTCAAATGTCAGCTTTGCTACCATTTTAACAAACTTTTTTTGCAAAACAGAACTCCTTTTTGTTCTCATACTTAGTTAATTTAAACAAAGCTTAAGAATGGTATTATAGAAGGAGAAAATCTACAGGGACAAAAACTGAGAATACCGGCAATACTATCGATAGTTGAAATCACTATCATGATAGCACTATCGTAGCAGTCACTATCATGCTGCATTGATACATCCTTACACCCCTAAAGTGTACTGCCAGACAAGTAGTTCCAGTGATGACTCAGATCAGCATGCAGTCTTCAGAGTGGTTGCTGTCCACCTGGAGAAAGCATAAATCCTTGGCTGTCCATAGAGCTCCTAGTGACGTCTGATCAGACAGCATGCATTGATTCAGATAAGAGTGGGTATCAGGTAAATATTTTTCTTATTCCTCCATGAAAATATATGTTGTGGGTACTCATTAAAAGCCTCGATTAGCTGCTTTTAATGAGTACGCACAACATAATCGAGGGTTGAGCGCAAGACTGTAGTAGCTCAAACAAATTTTTGAAACCCTTGTTTAGGGGCAACTTTGACCCCTTTGTTAACAATGGAAATTTAGGTGCCATTGCTTATATGAGCAATGGCACCAAAATTTCCATTGTTTACAGAAAGAAAGGGTGTAATCTTCATAACACCTTCAGGGTAAGGAGATTAAGTATTGGGAAAAACAACCATCTGACTTGGTACAGGCTTGCAATCAACCCTTGATATGTTTTTGTGGAGAAATTAGAAAACTATCAATACTTTTGGATTGAAAAATACACTTTATCAAGACCTATGGCATGGATGAGCAGTCTGATCTGTGTTTTTACTTGATGCACATTCGAAGGCATATTTTCTCATGTTTTGACTCCTCTATTATACTGCAGGTAATGGGTATATAGCAGCTGCATTTGACAGCCAGAATGGGCTTTTTATACGCTTGAATAGAGCACTGTCTGTTCCCGTGAAGTTTTATCCTGTTGTTGATTCAACTATAGATGGCATACCAAAAGAAGGTAAGACATTGCTACAGTGTTGCTGGTCAAATTTGTCTCTACCATATCAGGAAAATATGCAGTGAGCAGTAAAGCACCAATTCATTATCATCATCTGTGCACTTTCTTATAATATAGCCATCTGCAGCATTCTTATGTGGAGATTTGATCATGAAATATTTTCTACGGTCATTTTCTCCCTTCGGCTGATTCAAGAAGGGCAGTTGTCAGTTTCTGGCAAAAGAATGTGCACAGTACTGGTTAACCACTTAAAGGACTAAGTCTGCCCAGTAAAAGTGTGGCCAGTAAAAGTGTGGTTAGGTAAACTGAACACGCTTGACAAAGTTGACATAACCCCATTGGGTTGACTGGGCCATAAAACGTCAACACAAACAAACAAACTTCCTTACAGGTATACTGCAAAAAAAAATTAGATGACCAGGTGCCTGCAGGCTTGGGAGCTGTATGCTGAACCAGTATGTGTTGCCTTCTTTGTGCCTGCACCAGCAATGTAATGCATATGGGTTGTGCCAAGTGAAAAGATATTTTTGAGCATATGAGGATCGTGGAGGCCCAGTTCAGCCTTTGCATCTACACATCTGATCAGGACCTGCACTATCCATTTACTGCATCATCAGATATTAAAGAATGTATCAAGAGGGCAAGGCCTTGATGGGACTGCAGATGCATAGATGATCTGAATAATTCGGCCTTTTGATTAACTTTAAAAGTAGTAGGCTAAAATCCTTAGGTTGAGGGCAGGCAATATGGAGACTTACAAAGGCTCCATTTTAAAAAAAAAAAAAAAAAAAAAGAAGGCTTATAACCCTTAAAATGCCAAGCAAACTTGGCAGACGATTCACATGAAATGTTATGACTTATTCTCTTTGAAAAAAGAATAAAACTTTTTTTTTTTTTTTTAACCCTTGTCCTGCTGAGCCCGGATATACCCTGCCTTTGCAAACAGTGTAGATCCAGATCAGGTGGCTTCTTCAGAAGCCCCCTGATCTGGATCTGCACGGTTTGCCATTAAGTCTGTGAATTTATAGTAACAATCCAGATCAAGAAATCGGATTGGCTGGAAATTAGAAGTGGGGGTGGCATCTTAATTTATTCAGCAGGACAAGGGTTATATGTTATCTGTTGCATTTGTGACCCACACATTTAGGGTTAAAAGTAGAAGGTCATGCTGGAGGAGTAGGAGGCAATTTAGCCTCCTGCCTCCTCCTAAAGAAAAGACCGGAAATTTGTGTTAAAAGAAGATACCTTTCGCTTGAAATAGCCCTTTTGATGCTTGAAAAAAAGTAATCTTTTAATGGAGAACTGTAGCAGGCTCACTTCTGTTAACCCTTGAAGGGCCAGTCACAACAGCAGCAAGCCTGGCTCGGGTCATATGTGGGAAAGCCAAGTTCTGCTTACGGATGGTCAGGTGGTTTTTCTCCGGGTTCTCCGGTTTTCGCCCACCTTCGATGAACGATCGGCTCGATATGTGAAATATTCTTGAAAGGGCCGTAAAACCCAAATCAAAAAAAAAAAAAAAAAAAAAAAAAAAAAAACAACAGCAGCAGAAGACATTGTAAAATATATACATATTTCTAAGATATCTAGGTAGTTTGCTTTTTTATTTTTCTGAAAAAAAAAAGAAAAAAGTTTGACATTTTATGTGAATCATCTGCCTAATTATATCTCCCTACCCACACACAAACAGTGTTTTTGAGGGCGTAAACTGTTTTAAGGTCTGTCCATCTATCCATCTGTCTGTCCATTACATTTTGGTTTCAGAGCGGGGGTATTGCTTATTGACATATTTTGTTTTCTTGAAAAAAAAAAATGATCCTATAGGTCTTCATGGATATACAGCTGGCATGGACCTTTGTCAGTATGTTTGGTTTTCCCTTTGTACTACTCGGATGTTGCCATTTTTCTCTCGTAGCTGCCAGTTAAGTGTCACAGATGCTAAACAGTCTCAATTTCATATATTATGCAGGATCTGTTTTTATTGATTAGAATATATTTTACAGTGATGAAACTAAAATTTTCAGCAGACATTAGTATTTACATTAATGATTAAGGTAATAAAAAAAAAACCTGAGCAAATGATGTAGACCCAGATTAGTTTTCTGCTTACATTGATTAGAATATATTTTACATGAATGAATCGTAACTTTTCACTAGACTACCTTAATTATCCTAAATATTCTGACAGATATGCCTGAACAAACAGTGTAGACCCTACTGCCTTGGTGAGACACTTCTAATGAGTACCCACAAATACATTTTGTACTCACTAGAAGTGCCTCAGTGACGTGTTTCTAATGAGTACCCACAACTTATGTTTTGTGGAGAAATAAAAAAAAATATTAGATACTCTGTTTACACTATATATATTCAGACACCTCTACATCCTTACCTTAAAATACTTGCCCTAAAATTTGAACAAATGCAGTTAATACCTATAAAATTCATATTACAACCTGGGCCCAGTTGTTCAAAACTAACAATGTCGTTAGTTAACATATCGTTAAAACGTTGGGCCCAGTTGTTCAAAGCTAACGACGTCGTTAGTTAACGATTCATTAAAATTTACATCAAGTGATACGCAAATATGCTGCAATTTTTTGCTGAAAAAATGTGAGTAGCTTTTGCAGTGCAAAAGCTACTCACATTTTTTCAGCAAAAAATATCAGAATATTGTATATTCAATCCGCTAAAACAGTTAACGAAATGACCCTTAACGAGCTCGTTAAGCTAATGACGCTTTGAACAACTGGGCCCTGGTCATTAAATATGGAGTATATGCTAATATTTTTGCTGAAAAAATGTGAGTAGCTTTTGCATTTGCAAAAGCTGCTCACATTTTTTTCAGCAAAAATACCTGTGAATTAGATATCAGTTAACATTTTTACCACTAATGAGCTCATTAAGCTAATGATGCTTGGAACAACTGGGCCCTGGATGAGTAGCAGACAGTATTGATCAGATGCCGCATTGTGTATTGTCTTATATGGCTCTTGATTGACATCATCTATCTTGAGAACTAATTGATGAATTTTGATCAGATTTTATGCACATACTGATATTGACTAGAACTAGGTTGAGATAGAAAATGGGCAAATGTCATTTCTTTTCAACGGAGTTGTGGCCATTGATTGACGTCAGAATTGTAATTTTGCTTAATATCTCAAGAAAACGGTTACATCTTGCGAGCAGTGGTGGGGTATCTTGCATTCTGCTAGTGATGTTCCTTTTGCCGCTTGTGACTGTTGATTGGAAAGAATTTTCATAGTCGACTAATCAGAAAAAATTATTTTAAGAACATATTTTTCTCACTTTTTATTTCAATAGGCAAGTAGGAAGCTGTCTATTTGGGTCATTTTAAATTTATGATGATAAAGGTGAAGAAATTTGATAAAAATCGTCTGAAATATGCAGAGCTCCAGATAATGCTTTTTTTTTTCAACCAAAAGTACCCCTATTTTTCTTAAGTCTCTATGAAAGAATATGTTGTAGGTACTCATTAGAAGTGCATCACTTAGGTGCTTCTAATAAGTACCCACAACATAAATATTTGTGAAGAAATCAGACAAGTATTATGTGGATACTCCCTCTTATCTGGAGCTATGAACAAGTGTCTAGAAGAGGGCTAAAATAACAAGGAATATATTTTCAACAAATCCACTATTAGTAGATGATCAGTTGGTTTTACAAAACTGATGATTGACAATGAAATTCTGGCCGATTCCCAACACTAATGTCTGCAGTGCTTATATATTTTTTCCGTTTTCAGAAGTGAATGTGCTGCAGATAAGATCGGGTATTGCCCACAGAATACAGACTTTTAACAAAGTAAGTAGAGATTGATCATGAAATATTTTCTACGGTCATTCTCTTCCTTCCGCTGATTCAAGAATCAGTGTCTGGCGAAAGAATGTGCATAATACTGGTTAACTGCTTAGAGGACTAAGCTTTCCAGTATAAGTGGTTAGGTAAACTGACCACGCTCAACATGTCCCTATTGGGTTTACTGGGCCCTAAAACCTCAACACAAACAAAGTTAGAGAGAACGGATGCACTTGCTAGTTTTTCAAACATTTTGTACCAGGGAGACAACTGCTGAAACTCTCTGTTTGCTTTTCTGCTGACCAAACCCTTCTGAAAAAGGGTCTGCTCTAAAAGGAAAGAATTTGCTTCTGAAGGGAGGTAAAACAATTTTGACAGTTGCCTCCCTTGAAGCTTAAAAAGCTGTTGCCAATGTGAAAAATAACACTTTGTTGTTCTTCTTTAGAGATCCATGCTCCAGATGTTTTATGCATAGCTCCAGATAAGAGGGGGTATCAGCATAATATTTTTCTTATTTCTCCACAAAAACATATGTTGTGGGTACTCATTAGAAGTGCCTTGGTAAGGGGCTTCCAATGAGTACCATATCATATTTTTGGTGGAGAAATAAGAAAAAAAATTAGTACTTTTTGGTTGGAAAAAAAAAAACACCCTATTTCAAGTTATGGTTGTATGTTTACTATAGTAAATGTCCTAAAATTTCAATTTACATAATATTTTTTAAATTTCATTTCTAATGCATGTGTTCCACATAATACTTGATAGAATGGCAAACTGTGTAGACCCTGGTCAGAATGCTCCAGTCTGCTCAGGGTCTGCACTGTTTGCATATGCTCTTTTGTCAAAAACATTAGTGTATGAAATTTTAGGGAAGAAAACAGTGACATAAAATCCAAGTACAGTAGATCTTTGAAAACTATAATACTGGGCATTCTTCCCCTTGTGCTGATTCACAAAGAGCAGTTGTCATTGACTGGCAAAAGAATGTGCACAAAGTATTTGTTAGCCACTTATAGGATCAGATCAGCATGAAGACTCCGGTCACACAGTCTGATCAGTCTGCTAACAAGGGATACTGCCATAACCCCAGTTTATAAGGCACTTTTTTCACCCCAAAAGTACTGATAGTTTCTTATTTCTCCATGAAAACATACTTTGTGGCTACACTGTAGCTCCACTATATTGCGATACTAGGGGTCCAAGGTCTAATATCATGATATAACCGGATTGCAATGTAAGTCCAGACATGTAACAGGCTTGTATAATGAGGTGATTAATGCTTTCTTGCTTTGCGTCATAGTATTTTGCTGAGACGTCACTGATCAATCCACACTAAGTGGCATTTGGTCAAGCTATCAGCTATTTTTCCCAATTAAAATAGGATAAGAAGTGCTCAAGGGTAGCATATACATTAGGGCATTGTGTAACACAAGTAATTTTAGTCAAGACCAGGATAAACTATGTTTGAAAACATTATATCACCGGTGGCTCAGTTGGATGTGCGTCTGACTGGAGACCAGGAGGTCGCAGGTTCGACCCCCGCTGAGATCGGCAACATTCTTTCGTGGAAATTGATCATGAAATATTTTCTACGGTCATTCTCTCCCGTCTGCTGATTCAAGAAGGGCAGTTGTCAGTTTCTGGCGAAAGAATGTGCACAATACTGGTTAACCACTTAGAAGACTAAGCCTGCCCAGTAAATGTGTGGATAGGTAAACTGATCTGCGCTCGACATGACCCCATTGGGTTGACTGGGCCTTAAAACCTCAACACAAACATATCACTGAATTTGACAGAATGCCATTGTTGTTGTTTTGTAATGTCCCACCATTGAATTTTTGGCACACCCAGTAAAATATTGAATGGCTAAAAAAGCAAATCCGGTAGACCCCGGATCAAGACAGATAAATGTTTGTTTTTATTTATTTATTTTTTTTCACAGTCATTTATAAGTATTTTGTTATCCCCTGACCGATAGGTTCTGGGGGTATAGCGATCAGCATGGTGTCCGTCCATCCATCCGTAGATGCATCCTTATGCACTCCATAACTTTGATACCCTTAGACATATTTGATAATATTTGGTAGGAATGTAGAGGAGGACAAGTAGGCATGTTGTGTGCAAGAGAGATAACTCAATGTCTTCGTTATGTAGTTATCTCCCCTGAAGCCAAAATCTTGTGCAGACCGTAACTCACATGCTGTTTGAGATAATTTGATAATATTTGGTAGGGATGAAGAGGAGGACCAGTAGGCATGTTGTGTGCAAGAGGGACAGCACTCACTATTCGTTATGTAGTTATCTCCCCTGAAGCAGAAATTGTAGACTCATCCTTGTGCGTTCCATAAGTTTGATACCCTTAGACATATTTTGGTAATCTTTGGTAGGAATGAAGAGGAGGACCAGTAGGCATGTCATGTGCAAGAGAGACAATCTTACTCTCTTCATTATCTAGTTATCTCCCCTGAAACCGAATTCTTGTGCAGACCATAACTCCCATACTGTTTGAGATAATTTGATAAAGAGGAGGACTAGTAGGTGTGCAAGAGGGACAACTCTCACCTCATTCGTTATGTAGTTATCTCCCCTGAAGCAGAAATTGTAGACTCATCCTTGTGCGCTCCATGATACCCTTAGACATATTGGTATTATTTAGTGGGAATGAAGAGGAGGACCAGTAGGCGTGTCGAGTGGAAGAGAGACAACTCTCACTGTCTTTGTTATGTAGTTATCTCCCCATGAAGCCCAAATTTTGTGCAGGCCATAACTCCCTTACTGTTTGAGATAATTTGATAACATATAGGGATGAAGAGGAGGACCAGTACAGGGATTATTCTGGCCCAAGATTTTTGTGAGAGAAAAAATCCCATTTGGACAAAAACAGTGAGAGATTTTCAAATTCAGTGAGATTTTTTTTTCGCTCGCTCGGACAAACTGAGTGAGATTTTTTTTTTGTAAAGGCCAGATTTTGTATCAGAATTGTATGTATAAGTATTATTATTGCTTATTTTGTAATGTACTCTAAATCAGGTTAATAAAATTTTTATATATAGGGTGTTTGATTATTTTAAGTATCATTATTTTCATGTTTTCTACAAGTGTTTATATATAAATTTGAACTTTCTGGAAAATCATGTTTAAATAACAAGTTGTTTAATATTCTTTTTAGCATTTCCAAATGGAATAGTCTAGATTAAGCTATTTTTGGCATGTCACAGAACATTTAAATTTTTCTTGACAAATACTGGAAAATAAGTGATGCCTCTAGTACTCTATTTTTTCTTTAGAATGTTCTTTGATATTACATAAGGAGAGAAGATTTTCATATGAGCATCTTTGTACACATTCATTTTTTATTGGATTACTTCAATGTTTCATTAATTCTGGAATTAAACTCTGAATTCAGGGACTTTAAATTGTGGGATCAGAAACTGCAATTCAAAGGATTTGTTTCAGAAATTCTTCAGGAATTATTTCTCTGGGATTTTGTGACATTATCCAATGATTTTGTTTACCTGGGAGTTCCAATTCATATACTCAATTTTTTCTCTAGGACTCACAAATTTTATAAAAGTGAGTCCCTGAACTCACAAAAAAACAGTATATATCTGCTCTAAAATATATTACAGATTCATGATTTTCTCACAGGACTTGTGGAATTTCAATTGAGACTGAATAGAATCAAACTGTAAATAAATCACTGATTATCTTGAAAGGTACCGTTTACATTTATTTTTCTGTCTTGCACATTTTCTTATTTTTTGTTATCAACTAATACTGTAAATAATTTTAAAGCTTGTTGCTGGTTTCTCTTTCATTTCTTACTCGTTACGCCTGGCTCGTAATAAAATGCAAACGGCTGAATAAGGGCTTCATGGGCTTGTTATTCATCAAGCGCAGCTCGGTCTTGTGTTTGATCCGAGATCGTCATCCGAATCAGGGGAGGAGAGCGTGGCCACTTCTGTCGAGCTGGGTTGTGCTCGAACAAGATACTTTAACATGTTGCCATCCCGACTGGACGGCTTCGGGTCGGATAATTTTCTTTCTTTTTTTATCCGAGTCGGCGGACATGTTTTTGCTGACTCGAGGTAGCGATCAAATAAACGCTTACTTAAACCAGAGGCCGACAATGAGTTTTTACGATAAAGCTTTTCAATGATACAGATTAATGAATGGTTACCTGCGTTCGTATGTGTAAAGAATTTTGGCGCCACAATAATTCAGAAACCGGTCAAACAGAACAGTCCGATAGTCTCGAAATGAACCGCATGAGCAAAATAGGAACTTAACGGCGCGAAATGAGAAAAATTCAGCGTGCGATTTTTTTTCTCACTCCTGGAATTTTGATGCGATTTCTTGCAAAAAAAATGCGAGAATATCGCGAAATCGCGCCAGAAAATGATCCCTGCCAGTAGGATTGCCCCATGCAAGAGGGACATCTCTCACTTTATTTGTT
Source organism: Anodontia alba (assembly GCA_964016985.1). Taxonomy (NCBI): domain Eukaryota; kingdom Metazoa; phylum Mollusca; class Bivalvia; order Lucinida; family Lucinidae; genus Anodontia; species Anodontia alba. The sequence goes on from OZ024834.1 coordinate 69,114,859, forward strand.
ATGTAGTTATCTCCCCTGAAGCAGAAATTGTACTCATCCTTGTGCATTCCATAACTTCGATACCCTTAGACCTATTTTGGTAATATTTGGTAGGAATGAAGAGGAGGACCAATGGGCGTGTCCTATGCAAGGGAGACAACTCTCACTTTCTTCGTTAAGTTATGTAGTTATCTCCCTTGAAGCCAAAATCTTGTGCGCTCCATAACTTCGATACCCTTAGACATATTTTGATAATGTTTGGTAGAAATGAAAAGGACAAGTAGGCGTATCCAGTGCAAGAGAGACAACTCTCACTTTTTTCATTATGTAGCTACCTCCCCTGAAGCCAAAATCTTGTGCAGGCCATAACTCCCATACTGTTTGAGATAATATAATATTTGGTAGAAATGAAGAGGAGGACCAGTAGGCTGTCACATGCAAGAGAGACAACCCTCACTTTCTTCTTTGTTATGTAGTTATCTCCCCTGAAGCCAAAATCTTGTGCACTCCATAACTTTGATACCCTTAGACTTATTTTGATAATATTTGGTAGAGGCATTGGTAACGACCAGTAGGTGTGTCACATGCAAAAGAGACAACCTCTGCTGTGGTTGTTTTCCAGTTTCCTCCCCTGAATGAATTTCTAAGCCAAATTTTTGAGTATGTGGTTTGAAATATTTTGTTATTATTTGGTAGAGGCATAGATAAGGACCAGAAGGCATGTCATGTTCATGTGTACTCTCACTTTCTCCATTATGGACTTATCTCCCCTGATGCTGAAATCTTGTGCAGGCCATAACTCTTGTTACTATTGTTGGAGATAACTTAATAATTTTTGGTAGGAACATATATCAGGTCAAGAAGGTGTGTAGCATGCAAGAAGGACAACTTTTACACTACTGATTTTTGCCCGAATAAACATGCAGCAAGTTGCTTTACCTTTACAAAGCATTTATTTTTGCTATTATTTCTGAATATGTACACTCACAAATTCAAAGTATTTGCAAATGTTGTGTATCCTGTACAAATTATCACACCAGAAGTAACTATTAGATGATTATGACAAAAATAAAAAAAAAATAAATAAAATAAATAAAAGAACGCACAAAAATAAAATTATTAACAGTACACCTATTATAGTTTTCACTTATTATTTTGGTCACGGTCACATTTCATACTATATTAGCATCTTTTTTCTTTGCCCTGTTTCAATATTTCCATGATATCAATTAAAATACACTAAATTTAGAAATGGCAGTTTGGTCGGGGGATTTGCCATCTCCTCTGATGATTTTTTCTCTGCCGTAAAGGGCCCTTAATTTGGTAATAAAAATGTTCTATTTTTATTGGTATAAGCAGCACGAAAAATAGATTGCTTATGCTCTTGACTTTTGTTTATGTTTTACTGCACTTGGAAAATTTTAATTGCTTCCCTTATTAAGACTGATTAATTGTTTGCCATTTAAAATCAGTGCATGTATTAGCTGATGCTAACTGGATTGTTTGTCACAATTTACAGTGTGTCAGTGACTTATTGTCAGGGCAGGTACAAAAAACCAACATCGGAATGAATTTTAGTGCATCTAATGAGTAACCACAATATATGGTTTTGTGGAGAATTAAAAATAATATGTGGCTACCTTGTCGTACCTGAAGCTATGATTCACTGCTTCTTCAGGTCTCAATCAATTCACAAGCTGATCTAAGCCTGCTAGGCACATGCTTCGTGAGGTACATTTTTCCCATTGTGACTCATTATAACCATAGGTCTAGATAACAGTGGGTATCAGGTAAATATTTTTCTTATTTCTCACAAAAACATATGTTGTGGGTACTCATTAGGAGCCCCTTACCCAGGGGCTTCTAATGCATACCCACAACATGTTTTTGTGTACAAATAAGAAAAATATCAATACTTTTGGATAGACAAACACCTTATCAAGAGTTTTGGTAACATACTTCTGATTCAGACTTCATAGATATGACAAGTTGCATTTAACCTATTCAAGAATATTTAGACAATAACTGAAGACTAAGCTTACATCTTCTTGTTTTCAGAATAATGGATGTGTTACAGTAAAATCTCATCTGTATGCTCACAGATCTATACCTTCTCTGATGGTACAAGAATTAAATTTTGATAATCCTACAGTAAGTTTTACAATACAATTACAGTACAATCTCTGTGTTAAAGTGAGATCTTCGAACAATATGTTTTCAAGGGAATATTTAAATTATCAATAGTTTCAGAGTGTTAGGGGCAATATCCTCCATTTGTTCACATTAAATCTTGCATTTGTTAGGGCAGTATCGTCCATTTTTTCACATTAAATCTTGCATCTTTGTTTTTGCTTAAAGTGCCATTCTGTCAAAGCAGGGGCAGCTATGGACTTTGGACATATTTCTAGTTTCATTGAAGGTTTAGATTTTATAATCTCAATCCAGGTAAATATACATGTACCATTTTGTACTGCATGTTGTAAAAATAATGTAATTGGCAGTTTAAAAAGTTTTGGACATTTTACATAATCTTTATGCTGTAATCATCCCTTTGTTAACATGTATATGAAAAATGCAGATATTATACATTTAGTTTACATTTTTATTGTGAATAGCTGAAAAATATAGTATTTAGATATAAACCTACTTGAATTTGAGTTGAAGACAAAGGTAATTAGAAGTTTTACCAGTTTCTGTAACATTAATTTCCTGTTTGTATTTTCCATAGCGCAGTGATGTGACAGTTAATTTAGATCAGATCAGGGCTTCAGGATGGGTAGATTCTGTTCAAGCCTCTCACAGGTAATAATAGTACAAACCATTTTCACAATGCAAATGGCAAAGACCCTTTACCATTTTCTTATTGTGCTTTAGACATTTTTCAGGCAGTCCTTTTTTGTTTTGTTTTTTTATTATTTTTTTTCCTTGGTATTTTACACACAAGAAGTGAATTTGAAAACTTTGGCCATAATGCAAAACCATTTGTTGTGACTACCTATGCACATTTTTTTTTTTATTCTAGTCACTGTTTTTTTTTTTAAAAATAAAAAAAATCAGATATTTTCATTTTTTCCCATTATTATTAGTAAAAACGAATGCAAATTATGCAGAAGGCTTGGTGACTTGGATGCAGAGTTTCATACTGTTCTGCTTGTTCTTTTTTTCTGAAATTTTCACAATTTTGATGTGAAACATTAATAATTTAAATTTAGCAAAGAGAATAAAAAATATTTTCTGTATGTATAAGACAAATATTGAAAAAAAAAATCACTGTTCTGTAGAAATTGCATATGTGTCTGACATCCATTTTTTTTGCCTTAAATTTGATTTTATGGTAATGAAAAGATAGAAACCGAAAAGACAAATGGTTTCTGATAACAATATAGTCAATCAGAAAAAATTATTTTCATTGAAAATTAAACAACTAGCCAAAAACCTCTTTCCAAGTGATGTTGAAAGGACAGCAAGTATTCTAAATAGCTGACATGTTCTTACAGATGCAGGACTGTGACCTTAAGGGGATTTGATAAGCTTTGAGGGGGAGGCAGACTGGGGAGGCAGAGAAAATTGTTTTGCTTTCCTTCTAATAAGGGGTCTACTCTAAAAGGAAAGAATTTGCTCCCCATGGGAGCAAATTCTTTCCTTTTAGAGTAGGCCCCTTTTCGGAAGGGACTGATTGCAGAAAAACAAACAAGAAGTCACAAGAAGTTGTCTCCCTTGTTAAAAATAGCCAAATACCTACTTAGGATATTCAGCCACCTTAAGCAGACTGTACAGAGAAACTCAAGTCCAGGTATTTGATGTTAACAAGCTGTGCCTTCCGGGCATATGGAGGCAGGGAAGGCCAGGATCAGCCTGTACATTTGCACAGTGTAGTCAGGGCTTTAGCTGTTGTCCACTTACAGATAACAAAGTCCTTAATCAGATTGTGTGGTTTTGCAGGCTGTGATTGATCTTTATATCACATATGCCCAAAAGACACCCTTCCTCAGGGCTTGTCTCATGATATGAAACAGGTTTCCTCTATAGCTCAAGGATGTGCAAGATGAGGAAGGGATCCTTATGCCACATGTGAACAGTGAAAACCCATATATCTGCCATCAATGCAGTCTGATCAGGGACTTTCATGTTGATCTGTATATTCTTCAGCATCCGTTTGTAATTATATCTGGTGATAAGGGCCAGTTACATCCATTGCATTCATATGAAGAAAAAATGTACATTACAAGGCTTGCTGAGGAATCTAACAGCAAAAGTCGAGATTAGCTGTGTATCTGCACAATAAACAGGGTCTTTTGCACATGCTTAAAGCACATTTGAGTTTGATGTGTCCCAGACTGAATATCTGTACAGTTGCAGTTACCAAGATGGTGTATAGATGTAAATACAGTCTCTCTTGTTATCTCGAAGCCCAAGGGCCCTTAGGGGTTGTTTGAAATACTTCAAGATATCCCTTACCTCAACATATCTGATTTGCAAAATTGAGGAAAAATAAATCGAAAACCACATTCCAAATGAATATGTGATTTGACTCCTGAAGTTAGAAATACAAATGGATATTAAAAATATTGTGGAAAAGAGGAGAAATTGCTCCTTAGGAGCAATTTCTCCTCTTTTCCACAATATTTTGTTACCTGTTGTTAGATTTCCATGTTAAAACAGGGACCAGATTTTCTCTTGGATATAAGCAGTTATTCGAGATAAGTGAAGTCGAGACAACAAGAGTCGACTATGCGTATTTTGTTTACTATTGAAAATGAACAGTGAATGTTGCATGTGGCTCACTACAGGTTGTTAAATTTAATGCTTAGCATGCTGGGTATAGACCGCATATGACATTTTGAACTATTTTTGTCACACTTGTGTTAGCATGGGCCACTTAGGCGTGCAAGTCTGTCTGTCTGTGTACTTGCATCCACTCTTCCCAACATCCACCCCTTGTGACAAACCTAAATGAAAGTAGTAATTTATCATGTGCTGAATCGCCCAGAGAGAGGTTAAAATTACTTATTACATAAGTAATAAGTTATCCCTTTATAATCTTTGTCATGGGATGAACAAAAAAATTTGAATGTGCCATGTTACAATAGAATGCTTTCAAAATGTGTGGCACATTTCCGTTGAATATTGTCAATTTATAAAATATTATGTTTTATTTTTCAGTTCACCAAATTATGCTGGTGAAAACATTCCATTTACCATAACATCAGGCCTTGTGGCTGCGGAAAATTTTCACATAGCTGTTTCCATAGCAACAACAACTATAGAAAGTCAGAAAATAACTGTATCAGCAGGACGGTAAGACATTTTATTTTGAGGACTTTGTTTCCTAGGAACTGCAATAATTTTGTTAAAGCTCTGTATACACGTAGGCTGCTATAAATTATTTAAAAAAATACTACATCATGTTATTGTTACGTTTTTATATGTACAATATTTATTATTACATTTGCCTTAACCCTTGCCATGCTGAATAAATTAAGATGCCACGCCCATTTCTTATTTTCAGCCAATCAGATAGCTTGATCCAATTTGTTGATATATATTCACATACTTAATGGCAAACGGTTAGATCCAGATCAGTTTGCTTCTTGAGAAGCCAACTGATCTAGATCTACACAGTTTTCAAAGGCAGGACATATCCGGGTTTAGCAGGACTAGGGTTAAAGAGGGAGCAAATTCTTCCCTTTAAGAGCAACTTCCAGTAAGAAGGGAGGCAAATACTTCCATTTAAATCGTATAATTACACCACAGCCTCATTATAACGCTATTGCTGGGATCTATGTATTCAAATAAAATTGTATAGATTATATACAAAAATGATTTTTCTATATAATCTATACATTTTGTTTGGATATAAACAAAAGTGTATAGATTATGTAGACAAATGACCATAAATAATAATTTTCCTATATAATCTATAAATTTTTGTTTGGATAAACACTTATGGGGTCTGTCTTTAAACCATCTTAATCCGAAACCATCTTTTAATGAACTAATGATAATGAGGTTCCATTCTGTAAACCTTATTTTTTAATATTTCAAACACTGAGAAAACTTGAATCATAACATGAGAAAATGTTTATTATACAGTAGAACTTCAATGGCTCGAACCCCGATGACTCGTTTACTATGGATGAGTTGAACACGTTCTTGAGTCCGCAGGGATTTCCTCCAAATACAATATATGGATAATTTAGGGAGATTTTCTTCTTTTATCTTGCAAATGTATGCTGTGTGCTCTCATTAGAATCTCCTCGATGAGGTGATTCTAATGAGTACACACAACATACATTTATAATATAGAACATCGAAAAGATATCCCACAATTATCTCCATTATGCTTCCTGGTATGGCACTAATAGTAACCCTCTGTGGCTCGAACTACTGCTGTCTCGAACAAATTTTCATGGTCCCAAAGGGGTTTGAGCCATCGAAGTTCCACTATAGATGCAATATGCAAAGAACAAACGTCCAGATGAGCTTGCACATCCATACAGTCTGAACAGGGTCTTTGTTAGGGCTAGCCTGATTAATTGGATAATCAATTAATCGATTGATTGACAGCAGAAAAAAGGTCTTGGTGGCTCAGATGGATGCTTGTTCAACTGGTGATCAAGAGGTTGCAGGTTCGACCCCCACTGAGTCGGCAACATTCTTTTGTGTAGAATAATCATAAAATATTTTTTAAGGTCATTCTCTCCCTTCCACTGATTCAAGAAGGGCAGTTTCTAGCAAAAGACTGTGCACAATATTGGTTAAATACTTAGAGGACTACGCCTGCCCCTGTAAACGTGTGGTTAGGTAAACTTACCACGCTTGACATGACCCCATTGGGTTGACTGGGCCGTAAAACCTCAACACAAGCAAAGCAGCAGAAAAATGATTATTGGTACTGCCTACCTATTCTGACCATTTGATTTTTTGTTGATCGCATCATTTTCATATCCAGTGAGACCTGTTCTTCCTGTCTTGTGCATTTTGATTTGTAGTTTTATTAAAATAAATCATCCAAAACAAACAGCTGGACAGTTGATGGTTTTGAGCCTCACAAAAATGGTGTAGCCATAAAATAGACTAAGATTCATGCTCTGACCATATATGCCACAAAGGTAAGATAATGACCAAATCTTCAGTGATTACTAATTGATTATTGATCATTATGTCAGGACTGATAATCGATTATCGTTTTAACTCTACTTTGGTAAGCCTTAGTCTTTGTTGTTTGTCAGTATATTTTATGTTACCATATTTTCCCTAAGTATTGAAACAGACAGGCCTTAACAACATTATAGACAGATCAGACGCAACAGAACTGTGTCTACTCAACACTGTTTGCCTCTCTCTCATCAAACAGTTTTTAAACACTTCAGCAGGTAGTCAGATGGTCAAAGTTTTGGAGCAGTGTGGTAAGGAGTTAAGGTGTCCATTAAGGCTGGCACAATTAATCAGATAATTGATTAATTGATCGATAAATTCCACTAAAATGATTATCGTTACAGATTTGCTAGTAATCGATCATTTAATTTCTGTTTCTCTTACTTTACCATATTTATCTTTAGTATTCAGACACCTCAACTCATGACCATACTTAATCTTAAATTTGAACAAGTACAACTTACTACCCAATGTCATGTCTCAAATAGCTGGATGAATGACAAACAGTGTAGACCCAGATGACATGCTGCATTTGTGGCATCTCATCTGGGTCTACACTGTTTGCTCAGGCCTGTCAGATAAAAAACATACAGTAAAGTACAATATATTTTAAGAGTCCTGCTCAGACAGACAGGTAAAATTATGACCAAATCTTCATTGATTACTAATCGATTATCGATCGCAATGGCAAGACCAATAATTGATTAAACTTTCAGCTCTGATTAGCCAGCCTTAGTGTCCCTGTATTTAGGGTCAATAGAGTATCTGTTGATTTTGTATAATCAAAGCACAGTCAGCACTGAGGGTTTGATTGTCTCCGGATGTAGGCTGGGTAAATGGTCCTGAAATGGGACTTAAGTCTGTTTCTTTTAACCCTTAATTTCGATTTATTTAAAGGGAAAGGCAATGTAGGAAGAAAGTATGTCTAACAGGATAGAAGTTTACAAGCCGAACATTTTGATAAAATTTTTTGTCAAAATCGTTCAGTAAATAAGAAAGTTATTGGTGTTTGAATATTTGAGAGCCAACTGTCATAGAGATCCCCATGTTTACACTTTGTGATGTCACACAGACCTAATTAAACACGCATAATGAAAATAAAAAGTATATAGATGGATATTTTATCTTGATAATTCTGAAATTGTTTTCCTAAAGCTGTAAGCAACTTATTTTCTAAAAACAGATGTTATAGTGGTAAAAAAAAAATAAAAACCAAAAAATTGATATAGTTTTAAAAAATTTGAAATCTTATTAAATATTCAAAATGGCGGCACCAATGTAGACTATGTTAAAATATTCAAACAGTACTAACTCTGTTATTCCTTGACCGATTTTGATCAAACTTGTATTAAATTTTATGGTTTGTCAAGCTCTTCATTATGAAACATTTTTTATATTAGGGTTGCGTTCCCTTTTAAGCAAACAGTGCAGACCTTGATCAGACACTGCATTCTGTGGCATCTGATCTGGATCTGCAATGTTTGCTAATGTCCCAAATGTCCCGGTCCAAGTTTTACAGATAACCCTCTATCAACAGCACTCTGTTGTCACAGCAGCAAGAATAGCTCAGCTACAAATAAGCGTTACCTGGATTTCATCTAACACGTAATTTGATTGCATTGGTTAATGATAATCACCTGGATAACTACCTTAAAGGCTCTATATTCCTCAAAAATAGACATTTATCATTAAAAAAAGGTTTAATAAATTGCTATATGGTATTAATAAATCATAAAATGTGGTACCTGACAGCCAATAAAAATTTCAGTCAGTCTCTTGTTCTTGAAATGAAATGAATTTTTATCATATCTCTGGATTAATGTTGGCAACATTAATTCAGATATACGATAAAAAAATCATTTCATTTTTGATCCAGATAAAAAACGAGAGACTACCTGAAATTTTACAGGTTGTCAGATGCCACATTTTATGATTGTATTAATACCATATATCAATTTATTAAACCTTACTTGGATAAAAATTGTCTATTTTTGAGGACTATGGAGCCTTTAAGTAAATTTTGGTGTTTGTATACTATGTCTTGATTGTAAACAGTCAACCCAAAAATGGACAGTGAAAGCATTGACCAGAACATAATCTAATTCACCTTCTTTGTGGACATGAATTTCAGGTTCTTGTGCAAATATTACATGTATGTGCTTTCAAAAAACAAATGTACCACTTACAGTCAACCCTCTTTATACCGACACTTGATACAACGACAAAATTTGTTTTAATGACAGTTTGAATGTCATGAAACCTTTGTTGAAGAAGTGACAGTTAAGGAGAAATTATGCAAGAATATTACATTAAAACTTCAACCAACATATGTTTTGAATATTTGTTAGAATTGCCTCAGTGAGGCAATTCTAACAAATATTCAAAACATACATTCTATGAGGAAATAAGAATAAAACAAAGTCTTTCTTACATATCATTCTGTCCATTAAGGATTCTTTACAACAGCAAATTCATTTGAATTGCAACATCTTTGGGAACGAATGCTGTCGTTGTAACGAGGGTTCACTGTATAAACAAAAGAACAAAAAAAAATTTTTTTAATGCACGTTTATTTCTTAAAATTTTCCTGGCAACAGTCAGATAACCATTAACTATGTTGAGTTTCACTTTTAACGTTGTAGTATTTTTGGGCACCATTTTGTTATTCTCAGATAACCTCGTATACCTAATGCTGATGATGTCATATTATGGACTGAATTATTCAGCTACTTGGAAATAGTTGTTTAGTAAAACAGTACCTAAACAAATATAGAAACAGTTATTTTTAAATTGTGTAAATAACGACTGAATCACACTAGGCTGTTGGGCTACAGAGGCTGAATTGGATTCTCCCCTTATCAAGATGTCATATTTACTCATGTTGCATTTGAATTTTTCAAAACTCCAGATAAGAGGAGATGGCCACATAATATTATTCTTATTTAATAATTTTCAACAAAAACATGTTATGGATACTCATTAGATGCATGTCACAGAGGTGCTTCTGATGAGTACCCTTAATGTATGTTTTTGTCCAGGCGCTTCTAATGAGTACCCACAACTTATGTTTTTGTTGAGGAATAATAAACCTACCAGTATTTGAACCAGTGCAAAAAAACTATAAAAAAAAATCTGCCCAGTCTGATCAGAGTATTCGCTGATCGCATGTGCCTTCTGCAGCCTTCAAGCTATTCAAAGAGGGATAAATGGAAATCCTTGCTGTACTGGGTGGATGTACAGACTGATTTGAGTCTGTTGGTCACACATGTCTTATTATAGGTTTTATCGTGCGCTGGCTCATTTATCAGTTGGAAAAAAGTGCCATATCTGGAGCTTTTCCATTGAGTTTTTATCTCATTTTTATCTCATTCTCCTTACCAATCCTGTTTCCAGATCATTGAGATATTATATATACACCACTGTACATTACACCAAACCTGGGGAATCTGATCTGGTGAAGAAAGAGCTAGAAGTGTTAAGAGAGCAAGTTCGAGAGGTAGGTTGCTGACGTGACACAAAATCCATGACTCATTTATCACAGATAAATTTCATTCCTGCACTAGAATTTATTATATAGGTCTAGATAAAAATTAGTATCAGGTTGATATTTTTCTTATTTCTCCACAAAAACATACATTGTGGGTGCTAATTAGAGGTGCTTCTTATGAATACCACAACATAGACTTTCGTGGTGTACCACAACATATACTTTCGTGGAGAAATAAGAAAAAAATATTTGGTAGGGATGAAGAGGAGGACCAGTAGGCGTGAGGTAAGGAAGAGAGACAACTCACTTTCTTTGTTATATACTTATCTCCCCTGAAGCTGAAATCTTGTGCAGACCATAACTCCCATACTGTTGAAGATAATTTGATGATATTTGGTAAGGACATATATTGGGGTCAAGCAAGAGTATTGCATGCAAGAAGGATGACTCATGCTCTGTACTTTTTCTAGTTAACTCCCCTAAAACAAATTCTTGTGCATTCCATAACTTCTTAATGGTTTGAAGTATGTTTATATTTGGTAGAAGCAAAGATGAGGACCAGAAGAGGTGTCACATGCAAGAGAAACCCTCCCCTGAAACAAAAATCTTGTGCAGGCCACAACTCCCATACTGTTTGAGATATTTGAAAATATTTGGTAGGGACATGTATCAGGTCAAGTTGGAGTGTAGCACACAAGAAGGACAACTCTTGCTTTGTTCTGTTTCTAGTTATCTGCCCTGAATGAATTTCTATGTCAGATTGTCCACTCCAAAACTTGTTAATGGTTTGAAATATTGTGATATTAAGCAGGTTGTAGCTTCAGTTGCTGAGCCTTATCTATATACTAACCATAGTCCACATCAGTTACCAGCATTTTTTGGATAAAAACAATATTTTTGGACGGGTTTTTTTAACGAAAGAATTCTTTCCTATAAAATAGGGATGTCCTGGTGGTCGGGTGTCATCCGAGGTTTATCTTTTGGTTAACTTTTTTCAAAGTTACATCTTTCCTTTATTCTATTTTCAAATACTTGGGTAGATAAAGTATCTACTTATGCTTTGTGTCTTGGATATTCTCTGGTTTGTGTGAAGAGAGAAGTGAACAGTATTGTTCACATGCACAGTTTAGTGAAATCAAGCTAATGTGTATTTCTGAGGCATATGTGGACAGGGAAGGCTCAGATCAGCTTTTTTGTTGATGTAGTTTGATTAGGATATTCATTGTAATTTACAGAATCATTATCTGCTGTGGAATAGGTCAAAAGAGGCAACCCAGAGGAGACTGTGCAGATGTGCAAAATTTAATCTGCACATTTTGCACATATTTGGACACCTTTTTGTTTGATACATGCCTGTTTGGATGTTTTACTGCAGCGTGAGATAGTTCTTGACTTGGGCTCATACAGAGGAAGGATCATTCTCAACAGTATTTGAGATAACAAAATCTTAGTTAGATCTATGACATCCTCGGTAGCCCAGGTGTGACCCATTACGTTACACTTCATTCATCACCCCAGGGACAACTCGCTTACGTTTCTTCGTCCTCATGAATTATTAATGAGGGCATCTGATTGGTGATCTCAGTATTTCCATGAGAAATTTTAATCTATTTTTATCTGGCGTACTCCGCAAATAACGTCATCGTTCTATGTTTGTTTTGCGAATATCCAATCATATCGTTCGTTGCAATCCAGGCATGGTATTAATTGCTGACGAAAACGTTTGTCGGGTTTTCCAGAGTTATTTTTAGTAACGGGAGAAGAACAAAATGAATCTTCCGCAGAAGAGAATAGCGCTATGTTAGCGACATTTTGATTAGCTATTGAGGTATTCCCCGGTGTTGTGAATATTCATAGAAAACGACGTTTCGTCAGTCAGTTGTCCCAGGGGTGATGAATGAAGTGTAACGTAATGGATCACACCTGGGTTACCGAGGATGGATCTATGATAACTGAGGGGATAATTTTATTTTCTTTCTTACAGAATCTCAGTGAGTATACATCATAGTTTAGGTGATCATGCAAGATAATTTTTGTTATTTTTGCACCAAGATATGTCTTGTCAATTCTCATTGGAATCATCTCATTACATCGAGTCCCACGAGTACCCAGAAGATATGGTTAGGGTAAAAAGTAAGGTAAATTTCCTAAAATTTAAAACCTTCATCCCATACTTTTTTGGCATAAATACTGCTTTTTATGCAGTTGTTTCTTGAAATACTTAGTGGAATGGCAAACAGAGTAGACCCTGATCAGACTGCTCTTTCAGGAGCAATCTGATCTGGGTCTACACTGTTTGCATATGCCATTTTGTCAGACCATTTGGTGTTTGAAATTTTAGGACGTTTACCGTAACAAAATATATTGCTTGAATACTCTATTTGTGACTTTATGTATGAAACATTTTCTGTCTTCAGGAGATGACAAAATGGTTGAAAATAGAGCCTACTCAGTTGAAGCAGCAGCATATTTCCTTATGGCAAAGAGTAAGTTAAGACACTTTTACCATAAGTAAACTTTTACCATAAGTTAACCTTTATCATGCTGAATGAATTAAGATGCCACGCCCACTTATAATTGTCAGCCAATCAGATTACTTGATCCAAGTTGTTGATACAAAGTCACATACCGAATGACAAACAGTGCAGATCCAGATCAGTTGGCTTCTGAAGAAGCCACCTGATCTAGATCTACACTGTAGGCAAAGGCATGGTATATCCCGGTTCAGCAGGACAAGGGTTAATAAAAAAGTATCAGTATTTTTCTTACTTCACAAAAAAAAAAAAAAAAAAAAATATCTGTTGTGGGTACCTACTGTGCTTTCGACATCTTTCAGAAAGTCGTTTTTTGCTTGACGCTTTACACAGAAGAAGTAAATTTGCAGATTTTTGTCATGATTTAATGCAAAACCATTTGTCGTAACTACCTATGTACAAACAGTTTTATTCTAGTTATTGGTTTTTAAAAAATCAAATATTTTCAGTTTTTCCCATAGTAAAAATGAAGCCAAATCATGCAGAAATCTGTAGGGTAGGTAACTTGGAGCCAATTTTCAACAAGTTCCACTTCTTCAATTTTTCTGAAATTTTCACAATATTGTTGTAAAATGTCAATAATTCAAATTCAGCAAAGAAAAGTAAAAAATTTTCTTAGACAAAAATTCCAAAAAATCACTTTACTATAGAAATAGCATAGGTCAGACCAACTTTTGACCGTAACTTTAATTTTTGTGTAAATATTTGAGAACAAAACACAGAAACACAAAAGACAAATGGTTTCTGACAAGATATGGTCAATCAGAACAAAATATTTTCATTTAAAATAAAACGCCAAGCAAAAAACGTCTTTCCAAGAGATGTCGAAAGGACTATAGGTGTTTTTAGTGAATACCCACAATGTAGAGAAATAAGAAAAAAGTATTGATTTGGATTCTTCCGTTAATGAGCTTAGCCTCTTGTTGCAAAATTTGTAGTTTTTGTTTCTTCATAATATCTGGTATAAACATTCTCTTGTGTCCAATTATTTTCTTGTCTATATTTTAGCCTATTCTAGTCTGGAGACCCCTAAAAGGGTAACTGGCAAACAGTGCAGACCCAGATAAGATGCCGCAAAATGCAGCATCTGATCAGGGTCTCCACTGTTTGTAAATAGTGCAACCATTTTTCTCTCGGAATAGCTCAATCACATAGCCTGACATATTTAGAATCGAAATCAGAATCTTCCAAAGTAGAGTGTGGGGGAGTTCGTTCAGTCTATAAGGTGAAAAAGGTGGATGGTTTAAAAGTTTCACCTTTTCAGAAGCCAAAAAAGACTTAACAACCTCACACTTATGAGAGAAGGCATTGTCATATAAAAGGTGGACTCCTGACCATCCTTTGCTTGGTTATTTCTTATTGTAAAACTCTTTCACTTTCTTCAGTACAGAATTCTTGTAGAATCGGCCAGTGTATGACCAGATGGACAAGACACTTGAATTAAAGAAAATTGCATACAATATCTTTTTCGAACTTATGGTTCTCTTGGCAATACATAGGCGTTTTTGATCTTTTCGCTTCCACTGCTTATTATCAGCCCTTCTTTGTGGCTCAAACATGTGCACCCAGGTTTCATCACCTGTTAGCAAGTTAGAAATAACCCGACTATTACAGCCTTTGTATGTTTTCAAAAGTTCCCGGTCACATTTAAGGCATTGTGTCTTTTGCTCCTCAGTGAGCAAATGAGGTACCCACCTAGCGCAAACCTTTTTCAGGTCCAAACGCTTTTTCAGAATTCTTTGCACACTGCCTTCTGATATGCCAGTACAACTAGCTATATCTTTGACAGACAGTCGCGCATCCTGTTTGACCACAATCTTTACAGCAGCAATGTTAGCCTTGGTAACAGAGGTTTTAGGCCTTTCAGGACGGGTATCATCTTCAACAGAAAATTTCCCAGCTTTAAAAGTTTTAACCCACCTAAAAACTGTGCGCATTGAAATGGTCTGAGGTCCATATATACCACACAATTAAATATCTGCTTTGACTCTATATTAAGCCTAATGCAGCATTTAATATAGCTACGAATTTCAGTCTTCTGGTCCATGTTCCAATGTAACAAGTAAATTGGTCAGTGTATATGACTGCATCTATTTCAATTTGAAATAACTTGGTCAGTTGGAAATCAATTTGCACGAAATAAATGGGTATCGTTAGCTATTCAACACACCATTCAAGTGCTGTGAAGCATTTTAAAATATACTTGGGATAAAACCAAGGAAGCCTATTAATGACAGAACTTTTTGCACGACCCTCGTAATTCCTTATTATACTGATTATCCTACAGTTTGAAAAAGTAAAATTTAATGACCTGATAATGAATCATAGCTGTAGATAAAATGCTTTTTTCAGCCAAAAAGTATTAATATGTATATATATTTTTTTATTTCTCCACAAAAATATTTGTTGTGGGTACCCATTATAAGTGCCTTGATGAGGTGTGCCTAATGAGTACCCTTAAGATTTGTTGCCGAAGAGAAATTAGAAATATTAGTACTTTTGGTCGAATGCATCATACACCACTAAAAACATGAATGACAACCAGTGCAAACCCTGTTGAAAAGTTTGATTTATATATATGTGCACAGATATGCTATATACGATATACATGTAATTTTTTACTGATTTCGTATTGAAATTTATAGATCTCGTTTGAATCATCCTGCATATTTAGCCAGTGAGAAATGAGCTACCTCATAAGAAGGGGCATTTTGAGTGCAAACAGTGATGCCTAAGTCAGTCAGCTGGTCTGATATGGGACCTTAGATGTTAAGGTTACATGTTGTGGCTAAAGTATTGTATTTACGGTACATGTCCTAAACTTTGGAACACATCATCTATTTTGGTCTGAAGTTTGCATTTTTGTGAAGTTATCTATTAAAATATTTTGTTGAATGGCAAACAATATAGACCCTGATCAGACTGGTCCTTCAGAAGCAGTCTGATCTGGGTCTGCAGTGTTTGCATATGCCATTATGTCAGCAACTGTGGTGTACAAAATTTTAGGACATTTACCATACTTCAGATGTTGGGACACCTTAACTCTTTATCTTACATCACAAAAATATTTGAGCAAATTCATTTTACTACCTATTAATGTGTCTAAAAATTGCTGGATGAGTTGCAAACAGTGTAGGCCCTGATCAGATGCCACATTTTGCGACATCTGATCAGGATCTACACTGTTTGCTCGGGTCTGTCTGTCCAAATACGGTAAATATGTTAAAGTGAATAAGAAGTGTGTTCTTTTTTGGACAGTATTGGCTGAGTGGATTCAGCATCAGCCATTCCAAAGCTTCAAAAGAACTGAATGGTGATAAGATCAACAGCACTATATATTATGTGTTGAGCAATGTTCCATCACCGTTGAACGATCCAGCAACTCCGAAAGAAAAAGTTTTAGAACTGAAGAAGACACTTCATTATCCAGATCAGTGTTACAAAGATCATACTACCTTGTAAGTATATAGGTTGTGTACAACATATGCATCCTGATGTTGTTCTTTTTTTTTCTAATGTTGGCTGTCAGTGTGCCCATCCATCTATCAGTCTGCATTGAGGTTCATTACGTTTATTCTATCATTGTGGGGTTAAAAATTGACATTGTGGGGTTGAAATTTGCACTGTGGGGTTAGAAAAGATCAAAGAAAGATCAAAAGGATAACCTCACAAATACCGTCTCGTAAGAATGTCCATCCATCTGTATTTCTGTTTCCGGACAATAACTTGACAATGGATTTTCACCAAACTGAGTGTGTGCATTGATATTGTGGAGATCTGGTTTGGGATCTTAGTCAATTTTTGAAAGAGTTATCTGCCCGCGAGTTGTCAGTATTTTCATTTCCGGATGATAACTTTTGTAAATACAATGGATTTTCACCAAACTTGGTGTATATGACTGTGTGCAATGATATTGTGGAAACCTGGTTTGGGATTGTTAATGGGCAAACTTTGTCAATTTTTGACAGTTATCTGCCCGTGATATGTCAGTATTTTCATTTCCGGAAGATACTTTAGTAAATATCAATGGATTTTCACCAAACTTTGTGTGTGCATTGATATTGTGGAGACCTAGTTTGAGATTGCTGATGGCAAAATTTCGTCAGTTTTTGACAGAGTTATTTGTCCTTGACATGTCTGTACTTTCATTTCTGGATGAAAACTTTAGTAAATCTCACTGGATCTTCACCAAATTTGGTATGTGCATTGATATTGTGGAGATCTGCTTTAGGATTGCTAATGGGCAAATTTCATCTATTTTTGACTGAGTTATCTGCCTGCAATACATCCATATTTTACATTAAAGACAATAACTTGAGTAAATCTCAATGGATTTTCACCAAATTTGTGGCAAAGTTTGTCAATTTTTGACAGAGTTATCTGCCTGCGACATGATAATGGCAGAGTATTATTGTTTCTTGTTTTATTTATTTTTTTTTTAATTTAATTTTTTTTTTCAATGGTCCAGATAAGGAAAGTACTAGGAAGTTTGGAAGGTCACATGTTAACTTTGCATCAAAAGATATCTTGCAGGTACTTTTTGGAACACTTTTTGGTACTCATTGGAATACTTTATGGGCAATTCCTTGGAATATCTACAGGATATGATTTGGTGCAAAAATAATGAGATAATCAAATGTTGTTTTGGTTATCCTTTATGTATCAACCTGATTTACCCCATTGTCTGCCTGTAGGCTTTTGCCTGATGGCAGATAAAGGATGACGGTTGATACAAAGGGCAAAATTTTCCCATGTGCACATTGAACCCATGGGCTGGTATTTCTCTACTTCCCCTGGGGACCATTGATAGATACTCTGAATCTGGTCAGTGCCTTTGTACCAGATTTACCTTAAGCCTTGTCATGCAGAATACATGTAATTAAGATGCCACACCCATTTCCAGTTTTCAGCCAATCAAAAGTACTTGATCCAGGTTGTTGATACAAAGTCACGATGACAAACAGTGCTGATTCAGATCAGTTGGCCTCTCCAGAAACCAGCTGATCTGGATCTACACTGTTTGTGAAGGCAGGACATGTCAGGGATCAGCAGGACTAGAGTTAAATATTGGAACACCTTAACTTCTGACTGTTTTTGTCCTAAAACTGGATCAAGTCCTTTTTACTACCTGTTTGATGTATCTAAAATTGTTTAATGAATAGTGAACAATGCAGACCCTGATCAGATGTCACATTCAGGATCTGCATTTTTTGCTCAGGCCTGTCTGTCTGAATACATAGGGTAAATGTGGTATGTATTTTATTAACATAATTCCTTGAGTCTCTGAACGATCCCAGGAAGTATCAGAGGCTCTCATATTATACTGAACTTTGCTATGTATTATATGTTCTGGTTATCAGCCTTGAGGACTAAGCCTGTCCAGGAAAAAGGTGTGGTTACTCTATTACGTAAACTGAGTGCGCTGGACATGACCCTAATGGATTGACTGGGCTGTAAAACCTCAATACAAACAAAACATCAGAATGCTTCTGATCTACACCATTGGCCATTTCAGTGTTTTGTGAAACGAGTGCATAAAAATAAAAAAAATTAGGCCAGAGAAACATGATATTAAATATGCTTAATTTAGGATATTAACTCTACCCTGATTTTTGTTTGTAAATTTTCAGACATTCAACTACATTGTGGGTGGATCCAATAGATGAAGACAGCATATCAAGAATTGTAACAACATGGATTATCACCTTGGAAAAACAGGGCTGTCCAAAAATGATTCAAGCAGGTGAGCTCTTAAAGATGCTAGTATTCACAAGAGAAATAAAGAGTATTTACCTCCTCCAGAGATGAATGGGGACATATTGTTTTTACCTGTATCCCATTAGTGTTGACGTTGGCATAACAGTTTCTTGCATGCACAATATCTTTCAGCAGGTAAGCTGAATGCAGAGAAGAGAGCCTTCACCTCCATTTCAAGGTTCACTGTCTATGTATATTTTTGGTTTAAGTTTTTTAACTTGTGTCTTTGACATGTCAAGGGTCAGGTTAATGGAACATGCTGCACACTTGCATCTAGGGGGAGTGACACAAACTTCAGCCCCTTTGTAGTTCACCAACTCCATGTATTGTATGTTTTAGCTTATTAGCTCACCTGAGCACGAGTTGCATGCTCAACTCATGCTCAAGGTGAGCTATTGTGATTGGTCAATGTCAGTTGTATGTCATTAGTCATGCTTCGTGCGGCGTCAGCAATTTGCTTTAAATGACTTGGACTACTCCCCCTACACACCTGGGCCAATTTCAATCAAGATTCACAGGAATATTGCCAAGGTGACTCTCTACCAAAATAGCTAAAATGGTTCTGCTCCGATGAACAAGATGGCCACCAGAGTTAAAAATAGAAAAATCAATTTTGAGCTTCTTCTCCTGAACCAAATGGCCAACTGACTCAAAACATGGTAAGAAGTATCAGGGCAACTTATAGATCCAAATGGCTAAAATTGTCTCGATTGGAAACCCAAGATGGCCGTTATGGCTGCCATGCCATGGTGGCCATCTTGAAAATCAATTTTGAACATCTGAACCGAAAGGCCAATTGACTGGAAATTTGGTAGGAAGTATCAGGGTGATTTGCAGGTAAAAAGAAGCTAAAATTATTCTGGTTTGAAATCCAAGATAGCCACCACGGCAGCCATCTTGAAAACCTGTTTTGAGCTTCTTATGAACAGAGGCCAGTTGACTCAAGACTTGGTAGGAAGTATCCGGGCAACTTGTAGATAAAAAATAGCTAAAAGCGTTCCGATTGGAAATCCACCATCTTGAAAATTTATATTGAATTTCTTCTCTTGAACCTAAAGGCCAATTGTCTAGAAACTTGTCTGGTAATCAAGTGAGCAGTACAGGGTCATTTTGGCCCTCTTGGTTTTTCACTTGTATCAAGTACTAGGTAAACAGATGTTGGTACACACTTGCATCAAGAGAGAGGAAGCTGAATGCAGTCTGCCAGTGGTGCTGCCACTGCCACTTCTATTCCAGACAAAAAGCAAAAAATGGATTTTCTTGTTGTTTTTTTTTTTATTTTATTTTTTATTTGTTTGTTGTTTTTTTTTTAGCTACCTATATGTATGCAAATTATAAAAACTCAGATCTGTCTGCAGCTCTCCAGATTCCAGTCCTGGTCCAGAGGTTATAAAACTTGTTCCATGCTCAGCTCAGCTGAGCATGAAATTTTCTCTACTAATAAATATGAAAATGCCCACAACAGTTGGCATGTTTATATTTATTAGCAGAGAAATTTTCATGCTCAGCTATGTTTAGCAAGAAAGAATTTAACAGTTGTCAGTAATTTGTGATTTATTAGCAGGACAAATTTCATGCTCAGCTGAGTTGAGCATAAAAAATGTTGGAGCCGGGTTTACTCTGGTATCACAACAGCCACAGTGTGAGAGTCTGTACCATCAGATGTCTGCCCAGTGTTCCACACAATCTGGTCAGAGACTTCACTGTCTGTCTGTAGAAACTTTTGATCCTTGGCTTACCAAAGAGTATCCAGTAAAGAACATGCAAAAATAAAACCATTTACAGTACACCTAATATTGTTTTCACTTATTATTTTGGTCACATTTCATCTTTGCATCTTCTTACTTTGCTCTGTTTCAATATTACCATGATATCTGATTGACATACACACCAAATTTAGAAATGGTGGTTTGGTCGGGGGATTTGCCATCTCTTCTGATGGCTGTTTTTATCGATGGTACAGCGCATATTATTTTGAGGCTATGGTACACCAAATTTTGATAGGGTTATTACACTTTTGAAAGATTTTTCAGACTTGACTTTTTAGGATAACTCCTACAGTTTTCATCCGATCTAATTGAAACATTGTGGACAGTTAGACTATGGGATGCTGATGTAAATGCAAAGGCCTCACTCGATCTAAATATTTCAAATTTCATCTTCCATGTGCAGATTTTAAGCATTTTTATATCAACAGGTTCATCTTATCCAAATGGCAGATGTCATGGGACAGAGCGACAGTCAATAAACTACATGAAATAAAACAGGTTCTTGGTAAAAATACCATTTATCGATCATTAAGGCGAGAGGAAGTGGTTCTTACTCGTCTGCGTATAGGTCATACTAGACTCACACATTCTTATCTCTCAAATGGGAAGATCAGCCACTTTGTGTACTCTGTAATGAACCTTTTATGGTGAAGCACTTTCTGATCGACTGCATTGAATTCTCTCATGAGCGACGTCAGTTTTTCCAAACAAATGACCTGAGATACTTATTTGAAGATGGACCAGCTGATAACACACTTACGTTTTTAAAACACAGCAATTTTTTTAACAAAATATAAGTATTTTAATTTTTAAATTTGTTCTAGTTTTACATTTTTATGCATATATGACTCATCATTATAGCCGTTACATTACAAAACCAAGTTAGTATACCATTGTAATGCACATGACCCCCATGGGTTGATGCATCATTAAACCTGAACTCATGATCATCATAGACTATAAGATTATGCAGCACATATTGTTTCAAGGTTATAGTACACCAGATTTTGAGCTATGACTCATTGAAGATTGTTCAAGCATGATGTGGCTTCAAGTTCTCGTGGTGGCTTACAATTTATTAAGTACCTCATCAAACACAGCCATCTTCTTCACATGTTTTGTCACCCTGCAGTGGAGGAGTATAATGCAGTGTCTGCAATGCTTTTCTTTTCTTTTCAAATAGTTCTACATAAGAGGGTTATCCAGATAAAAGAAAAGGGTTTTCTTGCTTCTCTCTGGGAACATTTTTTTTGTGAGAGCACAAAGAAAAATATTGATCCTTCATTGGCTCATATAAGAATATTTACATTTCCTTAATTTCATGCCCTTTTCATGTCTTTTTTTTAGGAGCTGAGGGTGTGTTGCAGGCAATACTACTAAGCATCGGATCACTTCAGTTTGGAAATGACCACCTAGAAATGAAACTTCACCCAAAAGACACTCACAGAGATTTTAATTTTCATCGTATAAATTATGGAAATGCTACACATTTAAATATATCTGTGTTAGTTGGGGAGGACAATAAAGCGACTATATTTGTGGCTTTAGATAGAAATGATAAACCTTACTATGCATGTGATGCTGGATGCCTGGATTCACCTGTGTTATTAAGGTAAGTAGATTTTAAATGCAAAGTGGGAAATTGTGTGTACATCAAATGTCCTAAAGTTTCAAAAACTTTATTACATACCTTTTATGTCCCCACTCCAGGGGACATATTGTTTTTGGGATGGATCGCGTTGGCCTGAGCATCGGTGTAAAACTTCTTGTCCACTCTGTAACTGGAATACCCTTTGGAATATTTTGATGATACTTGGTAGAAATGTAGAACAGGACAAGACGACGTGTCATGTACATGGCAACTCTGGCTTTCTTACTTTTGGAGTTATTTCCCTTTGTTTTGTTTGAAAAAAGATTTCGTGTCCGCTCTGTAACTCGAATACCCTTTGGAATATTTTGATGGTACTTGGTAGAAGTGTAGAACAGGACGAGAAGACGTGTCCCATACAAGAATGACCAAGTCTGCCTTTCTTACTTTTGCCGTGGGGGGTGGGGGGGCATTTTTTTTTCTAAAAAATCTTCTAGTTTTTCTAGTTTGGCCTTAAGTTTGTCTTACTTAGTAGAATGACAAACAATGTAGGGTAAGTATGGTATTAAAGAAACAGTGATTAAAAATACTCTTCTTATCTAAGCTTTTTTGCTACCATGTGCCTTTGTATCTTATAGCGTAAGATAATGTGACAGTTGAGTTGATAATATAGGATTATTTTTGTTATTTTTGCACTGAAACATGTTGTGGGTACTCATTGGGGCTATTTTAGGGAGGTTAGTACCCACAAGCTATGTTAACCACAGCTCCAGATAGGGGTGTATTAGGTAAATATTTTACAAATTTTTTCACAAAAGCATATTTTGTTGGTACTCATCAGAAGTGCCTCGGCAAGATGCTTCTAATGAGTACACACAACATAAGTTTTCATGGAGGTATAAGAAAAATGAACCAGCACATGACAAAACCTACCAAATGGCATGTGCGCCCAGCAAAGACTCAGATCAGCCTGGGCATCCACCCAGTCTGATCAGTCTTTGCTATGCTCTCAATAGGTAGCTAAGGACCCAAGCTTTCTTCATGCAGACAGTGAAGACTGATCAGACTTGGCAGATGCCCAGGCTGATCTGAGTCCTCGCTGGCGCACGACATTTTGTAGGTTTTGTCCTGCCCTGGCTCAAATGTCGGTAGTTTTCAGTTGGTAAAAAGTGCTTTATCTGGACTCTTTTTGATCTGAAGCTGTATGTCTGTTCCAGCAAACAAAAGGCTCGGTTTCCAGTGAAATTAACAGAACCATTAACATCTATATTGTATGTGACAGCTGATAAAATACATATGGAAGAATATAAACATGCCATACACGTGAAAGAAATTGCTGAAGGTGAGTTGTTCGAACAGTCAGAAGAATAGAACAGTAAGATGAATATAGTATTTTATCCAATAAAAAGTAACAAACAAGTGTTCAAATACAGGTATATAATCATAAAATGTTGGTCAAGTTCAATTTAGGGTAAAATTCACCAATTTTTGTAGGAGTTATGGCTCTTTTTCAACTTGGAAAATGGTTTTGTTTGATATCTTTTGAAAGCTTAGTGTATTTGATTCATATTTTATACATGGGTATATGAGCATAAAATATAGGTCAAGTTCCATTTAGGGCAAAATCCATCAATTATGGGAGTTATGGCCCTTTTTTCAACTTTGAAAAATGGTTTCCGTTTGAAATCTTTTGAAAAGATTAGTGTATTGGATTCATATTTTATACACAGGTATATAATCATAAAATGGAGGTCAAGTTTTGATTTAGGGTAAAATCCACCAATTATGGAAGTTATGGCCCTTTTTCAGCTTCGAAAAATGGTTTCCTTTCAGTATCTTTTGAAAAGATTAGTTTATTGAATTCATATTTTATACACAGGTTTATAAAATGTAGGTCAAGTTCAAAGGGTAAAATCCACCAGTTATTATAGGAGCCATGGCCCTTTCCAACTTAGAAAAGCTGGCCTCGATGGCTCAGTTGGATGTGCGTTCGACTGGTGATCAGGAGGTTGCGGGTTTGACCGCCGCCGGGTCAGTAACACTCTTTTGTGGAGATTCAATCATGAAATACTTTCAAAGGTCATTCGCTTCCTTCAGCTGATTCAAGAAAGGCAGTTGTCAGTTTCTGGTGAAAGAATGTCCACAATACTGGTTAACAACTTAGAGGACTAAGCCTGCCCAGTAAAAGTGTGGTTTGATAAACTGACCGCACTCAACATGATCCATAGGGTTGACTAGGCCTTCAGACTGCGAAAAATGGTTTCCATTCGATATCTTTTGAAAAGATTAGTGTATTGGATTCTTATTAGCTCACCTGAGCACGAAGTGCTCATGGTGAGCTATTGTGGTCAGTCAATGTCCGTCGTCCGTCATCCGTCGTGCGGCGTCAACAATTGCTTTAAAAGCCTGCTCCTCCTACACCCCTGGGCCAATTGACTTGATACTTGGTAGGAAGCATCGGGGTGACTTGTAGATCAAAAATAGCTAAAATCGTTCCAATCAGAAATCCAAGAACCATTAATTTATTTTTCGCTTCTTCTCCTGAACCGAAAGGCCAATTGACTCCAAACTTGCTAGGAACCATCAGGGTGACTTGTAGATCAAAAATAGCTAAAATCGTGCTGATCGGAAATCCAAGATGGCCGCCATCTTGAAAATCTATTTTTCGCTTCTTCTCCTGAACCTAAAGGCCAAGTGATTCCAAACTTGCTAGGAAGCATCAGGGTGACTTGTAGATCAAAAATAGCTAAAATCGTGCCGATCGGAAAACCAAGATGGCCGCCATCTTGAAAATTGATTTTTCGCTTCTTCTCCTGAACCGAAAGGCCAGTTGACTCCAAACTTGCTAGGAAGCATCAGGGTGACTTGTAGATCAAAAATAGCTAAAATCGTGCCGATCGGAAATCCAAGATGGCCGCCATGGCAACCATCTTGAAAATCGATTTTTCGCTTCTTCTCCTGAACCGAAAGGCCAATTGACTCCAAACTGGCTAGGAAGCGTCAGGGTGACGTGTAGATCAAAAGAAGCTAAAATCGTGCCGATTGGAAATCCAAGATGGCCGCCATGGCGGCCACTTGAAAATCTATTTTTTGCTTTTTCTCCTGAACCGAAAGGCCAGTTGACTCCAAACTTGCTAGGAAGCATCAGGATGACTTGTAGATCAAAAATAGCTAAAATCGTGGCGATCGGAAATCCAAGATGGCCGCCATGGCCGCCATCTTGAAAATCTATTTTTAGCTTCTACTCCTAAACCCAAAAGCTAATTGACTCCAAACTTGGTAGGAGGCATTAGGGTGACATAGATCAAAAATAGCTAAAATCGTGCCTATCGGAAGTCCAAGATGGCCGCCATGGCAGCCATCTTGAAAATCTATTTTTCGCTTCTTCTCCTGAACTGAAAGGCCACTTGACTCCAAACTTGGTAGGAAGCATCGGGGTGACTTGTAGATCAAAAATAGCTAAAATCGTGCAGATCGTAAAACCAGGATAGGCGCCATGGCAGCCATCCTGAAAATCTATTTTTCGCTTCTTCTCCTGAACTGAAAGGCCAGTTGACTCGAAACTTGGTAGGAAGCATTTGTGTGACTTGTACATCAAAAATAGCTAAAATCATGCCGATCGTAAATCCAAGATGGCCGCCATGGCGGCTATCTTGAAAATCTATTTTTGCTGCTTCTCCTAAACTTAAAAGTCACTTGACTTGAAACTTAGTAGGAAGCATCAGGGTGACTTGTAGATCAAATATAGCTAAAATCGTTCTGATCAGAAATCCCAGATGGCCACCATGGCTGCCATCTTGAAAATCTATATTTAGCTTCTTTTCCTGCACCGAAAGGCCAATTGACTCCAAACTTGGTAGGAGACATTGGGATGACTTGTAGATCAAAAATAGCTAAAATCGTGCCAGTCAGATATCCAAGATGACCACCATGGCAGCCATCTTGAAAATCTATTTTTCGCCTCTTCTCCTGAACTGAAAGGCCAGTTGACTCGAAACTTGGTAGGAAGCATTGGGGTGACTCGTAGATCAAAAATAGCTAAAATCGTGCCGATCGTAAATCCAAGCTGGCTGCCATTTAGAGTTTGTTCAAATGAGCGTGATCAATTGACTGGCATGCCATATATCTTCTTCTTCAAAATAAAGAACTGCTTAAATGATGATCTTTTCATTAGTTGCGATGACAGGATTGGAAAAATGTTGCATAACATCTGCATATCTGCAGTGGCTATGTCACTCAGGTGAGCGACCCGTGGCCCGTGGGCCTCTTGTTTTATATACAGTTATATGATCATAAAATATTGGTCAAGTTTAATTTAGGGTAAAATCCGCCAAATGTTAGAGTTATGGCCTTTTTTTTTTTTAATTCATTTTTTGCGAAATGCTTCTGTCCGGGTGAGGTTGGCCCCTGGGCGGGGGCATCTGTGTCATATTGATACATTTCTAGTTAATGTTACATACAGTATTCAATCTAATTATAGCAGTACCTCTATAAAGCGCACAGTCAAGCAATTCCGTAGTCTTCAGATTACAGCCAGTGTACTTTTTAGTCTACTTTTTTATAAAGGCATATGTTGTGGGTACCTATTTGAATTGCATAGACTTGTCGATGCAATTCAAACTAGAATGAGCAGTCGACGGCGCGCCATCGCAAATCCCCATGCTCTTTGTTCATGTTGCTAATAGCATGACCAACAGATGGACTTGCTCTCCCACACCCTTACTGTGAGGGGAGATCATGTAGCAAGTTTGGTTAAATTCCGCCCAGTGGTTTAGAAGATAGCCTGATGGATAGATGGATGGATGCCAGATGGACAAATAATGTTGCTCTCGCACACCTTAACCATGAGGGGAAGTGATGTAGCAAGTTTGGTTGTATTCCGTTCAGTGGTTTAGGAGGCAATTGCATGATGGACAGATGGATGGATGACGAATGCATGGAAAAATAATGTTGCTCTCGCACATCGTTACCATGAGGGGAAGTGATGTAACAAGTTTGGTTGAACTCTGCCCAGTGGTTTAGGAGGAGATAGCTTGACAGACAGATGGACGGACGCATGGAAAAATAATGTTGCTCTCGCACACCCTTACCATGAGGGAAAGTGATGTAGCATTTGGTTGAATTCCGCCCAGTGCTCTTGAAGGAGATAGGGTGATGAACAGAAGGACGGATGTACAGACTGACGGACACATGGAAAAATAATGTTGCTCTAGCACAACCTTACCATTAGGGGAAGTGATGTAGCAATTTAGGTTGAATTCCGCCCAGTGGTTTAGGAGGAGATAGTGTGACAGACAAATGGACGGACGACAGATGCTTGGACAGACGGACGCACAGAAAAATAATGTTGCTCTATCACATCCTTACCATGAGGGGAAGTGATGTAGCAAGTTTGGTAGAATTTGGCCCAGTGGTTTAGTAGGAGATAGCATGACGGACAGGTGGGAGGACGCACAGACATATTGATGGACGGATGTCCGTTCTTACCAGACGGTATTTGTGAGGTTATCCCTTTGATCTTTCTTTGATCTTTTCTAGCACCACAGTGCAAATTTTCAACCCCACAATGTCAGTTTTAACCCCACAATGATGGAATAAACGTAATGAGCCTCACAATGTCAAATTCTACTCAAACCCAATGGGCGGATGGACGTTCTAACATTTCAGGTTTAGGGGCTACCTCAATGTTAAATTTTCATAGGGATTTAGGGACTACTCAAATTTGGTTTAGGGGCTAGCTAATGTATTTTAAACGGAATAAATCTCAAAATATCTCATAATTATATCCAAAATAGCCCAAAAATAGCCCCTAAACCTTGGATGTTCGCCAGGATGGACAAAAGGATGGAGGTGTTAACAATATCCCCATCGCTTTTTTAAAAATGGGGATAATGAGTACCCACAACATATGCTTTTATAAAGAAAATAAAAAAAAAAGAAAAAACACACATACAAGAAAAAAAAAAAAAAAAAAAAATGGCAGAAGCATTGTTTGATAAGTCCTTCACTGATCTTTTTTTTTTTTTTAAAGTGTACTCTTAGTACAGGTAGGTACATATTGTACCACAACATTTCCCAGTATTTTTGAAAAACCTAAGCGCACAATGTGGTAATTAGGTAGAATACGGGGAGTGTAGAATGTGATTGAACCATTGTACATCATTATTGATATTTCATAATCTTTACCTTTATCTTTTCAGCTCCAGCCCACGAGCACCATGTGATAGCCTTACACAAACACGGGCACCATTTTGGAGGTCTTCCGACTATATTCTGGGTGTCTATAGCATTCCTTATTATTGTATTCCATTTATTTCTTGTTAAATTAATTTATAATGAATACTGTCAAGCTCAGGAAAGATACACAAGGAGTCGATATAATGCTTAGTATTATTGTAAAGATGATTTTTTATGAAGTGTGGAGGAAAATACCAGTGTGAT
Source organism: Anodontia alba (assembly GCA_964016985.1). NCBI lineage: Eukaryota > Metazoa > Mollusca > Bivalvia > Lucinida > Lucinidae > Anodontia > Anodontia alba. The sequence goes on from OZ024834.1 coordinate 69,143,572, forward strand.
GTATTAAAGGCAGTGATCTAGATAAAAGAAACATGCAAGTGGCCGAATGGTTGGTGCTCCCAACTTCTGGGCCCAGTTGTTCAAAGCTAACGACGTCGTTAGTTAACAATTCGTTAAAATTTACATCGAGTGATACGCAAATATGCTGAAATTTTTTGCTGAAAAAATGTGAGTAGCTTTTGCAGTGCAAAAGCTACTCACATTTTTTCAGCAAAATATATCAGAATATTGTATATTGAATCCGCTAAAACAGTTAACGAAATGACCCTTAATAAGCTCGTTAAGCTAACGACGCTTTGAACAACTGGGCCCTGATCATGAGGTCCCAGTTTAGAATCCGATAGGTGTGGGAATTCAGCTCATGACTACTGCGATTTAGTGCACAGAGCCTTTCATTATCACCCTTCCATTGTCTCGATATGACTTATATAATATTGAAAGGGACATAAAACACCAAATCATCATCATCATCATCATTTAGATAAGAGATATCTACAGAGGACTTGTTCAGGAGGAATATTTGATGATAATTCTGGGATAATTCGCTCCATTTCTGCCTCAAAATGTTTGTGTGGGTACTCATTAGAAGTGCCTCTGTGAGGTGCTTCTAATGAGTACCCACAATGTATATTTTTATGGAGATACAAGAAAAATTATCCCAGAATTGTCGCAAACTATTCCACCTAAACAAGTCCTGTATCCATATATAAAATAAATTTCTCATTTCTCCGTGAAAATGTGGGTATTTTTCTAGCGGAACCCCCATGGTGTGATTACGTTTTATGATGTTACAGAACATATGTTGTGATATGCAAGAAAAGGGCCCTCAGATTGTGCACTCTGATAAGGGCCTTAGTTGTTAACTTACGGAATCCATGGATACTATAGACCGTAATGATGAACAGAGAAAGCCTGATCTGACAGTTCTGATGACTGTAGGCTATATTGATGTACAGAGGCCTGGTCAGAAGAAATTATTTGTTATATATCATGTGGGTACTAATTGGAATTTCCTCAATGAGGCAATTCCAATGAGTACCCACAAGATAGTTTTGGTACAAAAATGATAAAAAGATTAAAATCTCTAAACCATCACCGCAGTTATCACCTGGAGGCCTCGGCTGCTCAGTTGCTCAACTGGTAATCAGGATGTTGGGGGTTGGCAACATTCTTTTTTGGAGATTAATCATGAAATGTTTTCTAAGGTCATTTTCTCCCTTCACCTGATTCAAGAAAGACAGTTGTCAGTTTCTGGCAAAAGAATGTGCACAATACTGTTTAACCGCTTAGAGGACTAAGCTTTCCCAGTAAAAATGGTTATGTAAACTGACTGCGCTCAACATGACCCCATTGGGTTGACTGGGCAGTAAAACACAAACAAACAAAGTCACCTTATCTGGAGCTATGACATATGCAAATATTATAAAGCCCATATGCAAAACAGCAAATAGTGCCTTTCATAGCATCAGATAATGCCAGAAATGGGCCCTTAGCCTTTACCACTCTGGACAGAAATCATCAGATGACAAATTAGTAATAATTTTCTTAATTTTTTCCCCAGAAAATAGGCTCTGAGATATGCAAATTGTCTCCTTATGAGACAATTTGCATGGTATCTCAAAGCATATTTTCTGGGGAAAATAAGAAAAAATATTACAAAATTGTAAGCTGTTGAAATTTTTACCCAGCATAAGCTTTAATGTCAAGAAGGGCAGTTGTCAGTTTCTGGCGAAAGAATGTGCGCAATACTGGTTAACCGCTTAGAGGACTAAGCCTGCCCAGTAAATGCGTGGTTAGGTAAACTGATCACGCTCAACATGACCCAATTGGGTTGACCAGGCCGTAAAACCTCAACACAAACAAACATGTGTGCAGGAAAATAAACAGGAAGTCACGTCACAAAAGAAGTATCCCTTGTAAAAATGGGCGAAAATACACCAAGTCTATCCAGTCCTCTTAACCCTTGTCCTGCTGAACCTGGATATACCCTGCCTTTGCAAACAGCGTAGATCCAGATCAGTTGGCCAACTGATCTTGATCTGCACTATTTTTCATTAAGTATGTGAATTTGTATGAACAATCTGGATCAAGGAATTCTATCTCTCTTCTCCCTTTCTCTGGAAGATGACACAAAACGACCCATAAGGGTTGATGTGTCATTAAACCCCAACACAATAAACTGATTGGCTGACAATTAGAAGTGGGCATGGTATCTTAATTTATTCAACATAATAAGGGTTAAGGCCCAGATCAACCTATGCATTTGCAAAGTCTGATCAGGGCATTATCTGTTTGTGGTATATATTCAACAATACTTGTTGAATCTTTAAGCAGGCAACAAAAGCCCTGATAAGATGGCATGAATGTACAGGCTGACATGGGCCTTTGTTGTCTGCATATGAAAAAAGGGCTGTCTTCTTTTCTTGCATTACATATCATGGCTTTGGTAGAGTAATAAGAAAAATATGTACATTTTTTTGGTATATAAAAAAAGTCATACAAGTAGATTGAATAATAAATGAACATTTTGGGGCAAAAAAGTGTCATACAAGAATATGGGAATATGGGGTATAAAGTACTATATTTAGCTCAAGTGTTGGGGCTGACATGTCTGAGCAAGCAGTGTAGACCCAGATATGATGCTGCTGAATGTGGCACCTGATCAGGCTCTACACTATTCCCTACTCATGCAGCAGCATTTTGGGCACATCAACAGGTATTTAAATGATCTTGTTCAAATGTTAAGGTAAGTATGGGAAGGAGTTAAGGTGTCCCAGTATTTAGGGTAAATAACAGTATGGCATTGTTTTCTTGCACACCAGATAAGAAAATTCCGGATTTTACTCTGGGATAGAAATTCTTATCCTATCCTTGTTATCCTACCCAGTGTAAGATGAAAATCAAGAGTTCTCAAGTGTTTGATGTTCACTGGTTGCAAAAGACAACATGTACACCATCGTTGAGGTTGACATCACTGAACGAAATGACATTACAAAACGTCAAAATAATGTCTTTACAATGTGGCGGATGTCAACAATCAACATGACTGCATTATTCAAAATCCATGTTCGGAAATGAAAGGTATGCAAGAAAAAGAATCTGTCATGGGTGTGAGGGGTAGATAGAAAAACTTGTTCCTTGGGATCACATTCTGGCATGACTTCGCAAGCCTTGTGATGCCAGACACTGACCCTCAGGACAGATTTCTCTATCTACTGCCACGTCCATGATAAATTCTTATAATCTGCTGCAAAGCTGAACTTATTTATAATTCCATGTGTTAATGTTTTGCTGGGATAAGCAGATTTAGTGCAGAGATTTTGCTTTTTTTTCTGCTTTGGAATACCATATGTATCTAAAGTATTGGAAGAGACATGCCTTAACTCATTGTAGACTGAATAGACTCTCCCACACTATGTATTGGAAGACTCCAATTTCAGTTTTAAGTACGTCTGGCTATGAGATTTACATATTCCTACAGAAAAGTGGCTAAACTATTTGCAAACAATGGAGACCCTGATCAGACACCACGTTCTGTGGCATCTGACCTGGTTCTGCACTGTTTGCCAAGTACCCTTTTACAGGTCTCCCGACTACAATGGGTTAACAAATGTTGAATTCATATACAGTCGAACCTCAACAACTCAAACATATTTAGCACCATGTAAATTTTTTTCGAGACATGGGTAGTTTGAGCCACTGAGGGTTAATCATAACGCCGGGTTGGGAGGTAAATGGATATAATTTATGGTTTCTTTTCGATTTGTAGAATAATGGTATTGCTTGCAGGTGGTCAGGTGGTTTTCCCCCAGGTTCTCCGGTTTTTGCCCACCTTTGATGAACAATCGGCTCGAGACAAGTGAAATATTCTTGAAAGGGCCATTTTACCCAAATCAAAAAAAAAAAAAGAAAAAAAAAAAAAAAAATGGTATGTTGAATGTACTCAGTAGAATTGTCTCAGTGAGGCAAATCTAATGACTACACACTACATATACATTTCATAATAAAATAAGAAAATTTCCCTAAAATATCCAAAAATATTTTCTTTCTTGGGCTATTGAGAGAATTTCCTAGGGACTCAAAATGAGTTCATATTAGCCATGGTGAATAAGCCATCGGTGTTCAAGTCATTGAGGTTTTACTGTATGCTAGAAGTCAGTTTTTACCTTATGTCAGATATCATTGAAGTCATTATCAGTGAAAGTATGTTGATCAGTTGCAAAATTCATCCAGGTGACACAATCAAGATAAGCTGACTACATAGGAATTTTTATGGGGCTACAAGACCTTGTGGCATTTATTTGGACTAGAATAGTCTCTGTGGTTTGATTCAGCAAAGTGTTACATGCTTTCTTGGAGAAACAAGAAAATAAATCTTTTGAATTTGATGATAAAAAGGAAAAAAACCTCTGGAGTGTTGATTTTATCAGAAGTTCATTTGATCTCATATTCTTCATGTGTGAATGTGAGGAGAATATATTAACATTTTCCTTAGTGTCATGAAAGGCTGAATAAATTCATAATTTATCTGCTTGTCTGGTAATTTTATTTTTAATGAAAATGCTCAAAAGTTTTCATTTCAGCTGTTTGAACTGCAACATAACAGAAAGGATCTTATTGCTTAAGTGGACAACAAGGGCCCAGATCTTCCTATGGATTTTGCAGACGGATCTCTCATTGTCTGCGTACAGAATCGTTAAATACTATAGAGTAGAGAAGGCCTATCAGACTCCACACCGATCTGAGTAATCTTTGTCCAGACATTTCGTATAGAACATTTTTCACATTGAAGCTCAAATACTCTGTTAATAATTTCTGGAGAAATGAAATAAAACTTACTTGCCTAACATAGAAAGAAATATAATAAATATACAGCAATATAATAATTTTAATTATAGACCAGTCTTTGCAAAACCTTTTCTACTGATGCAGGACAGCTGTCAGACAGACTGTAATCTTTGCAGGACAGATAAGTATCTGCAGGCCTGAAGGCATAGTTTTTGTCAGAATATTATTTTCTTTGCTAAGATTCACAGAACATTTGTCAGACAGACTAAAAATTTTTGCAGGACAAAATGAAAAAATGCCAGTTTTGTGAGGCAGTCCTGCGCTTTTCGCGAAGGCTGATAAACATGTTTTTCATGATGCAGGCCTTATAATTTGATGTTTGATCTGAATGACCCTCTTTGGTTGACATGTCTTAAAGTTTGAAGTCGTCATCATAATCTGATATTTAATATGTATAGTTGGGATTTTTAACGTATTTTAACATATTTTCATTCTATTCAAACAGTAGCTTGTGTAAATACCACATATAACACAAGGCATGGTAGTGATTTTATATTTCTGTCACTTAACCCATTGTAGACTAGAGGCCCCCTAAAAGGATAATTGGCAAACAATGCAGACCCAGATCACATGAAGCAGAACCCGGCATCTGATTAGGGTCTTCACTGTTTGCAAATAGTTCAACCATTTTCTCTAGGAATATCTAAATCATGAAACCTGACATACCTAAAATCGAAATAGAATCTTCCCATATATAATGTGAGGGAGCTCATTCAGTCTACAATGGGTTAAAAGACGAATGCATTATGTGGAATGATACACCATATTTACCCTTAGTATTTGGACATTTGGACAAACAGTACTCGGGCCTGAGCAAATAGTGTTGAGAGATCAGAGGCTGTAGATTTGGCATCTGATCAGATCTGCATCGTCTCTCAGCCAGCAGGCTTAAGATGTATCTGCAGGTAGTAAAATAGACATTGAAGTTTTAGGGCAAGTATGGTAAAGAGTTGTCCGAATATTAACAGTACTGCAAAACACTTATATTTTGCGGTAATTTTATTTTGGTGCTGTTGGCGGTCAAGAAAAAAAACAATGCCAAAATAAAAACTGCCAATAAAGATCAAAGAGTGCAAGAGAAGAATAACAAACAAGCAGAAACCATATTCTCAATACACATTGCAAGTATGATATAGGGCAATACAATGCCAATCATTCAAGGGCATCGACTGTGACAACAGAAAAAGTGTTATTTTCTTCTTTAGCACTTGTTTATTAGTATCTGAAAATAACGGCAATAAGGATCTAGCCGTAAGCCAGCCCAGTAGGGCTGAACAAAAGCAAATACACAACAGTAATTGTCAAAAATTAGGGGTACAATTGGTAATTGATTCACGGAGAAATAAGAAACATATTTTGATTTTTTTTATCTTGATGTAGAGCTATGAAATTTATGTAGATGCTGATTATAATTTGCAGATTTGGAGCTAAGATGTTCATATATGCAGAAAGGTACATTTGTTTGCTGTTCACCGCTCAAAGACTGAGCTTTTATTTTTATTTTCCTATTACTGTAAATGTCCTAAAATTTCAAACACTTTATGCAATATTTTTTGCCATTTTTCTTTTTAATCAGTTGCTTCTTTAAATACTTACTTGAATAGCAAATAATGAAAACCCTCATCAGACTGCTACTTCAGGAGCAGTCTTATCTGGGTCTGCACTGTTTGCCTATGCCATTTGGTTAGAAACTTTGGTGTACAAAATTTTAGGATATTTACCATGGTATATTTCTTTAATAGCATGCTGGGTAAAAATTTCAGCAGATGACATTTTGAAATATTTTACTTGTTTTTCCCATCATAATAGGTTTTGATGTTTCCGTAGGAGACAATTTGCATGAAATGTCTTCCTATTTTCTGGGAAAAATAAGAACTGCATTAGTTTTGTCTTCTACTGAATTTGCCCAGAGAGTACTTAAGGTTTAGTTAGCAGTTTGTTAATGCAAGCCAAATGGTTATTTTTTTTTGTTTGTTTTTTTTTGTTAATTTTATTGCACCATATGGGTTTAGATAGCAGTTGAATATAATTTTATGTATTACTGTTGAAATCCATAAGCTGGGACACAAGAAAATCCTTACATAGCTGTATTCACGCAGACAGCCCTGGACCCAAGGTTGTAAAACTTTTTTCATGCTCATCTCAGCTGAGCATGAAAATTTCTCTGCTAATAAATATGAAAATGCCAACAATAGTTGGCATTTTCAAATTTATTAGCGGATAAATTTTCATGCTCAGCCATGTTTCGCAAGAAAGAATTAGCAATTGTTAGCAATTTGATATTTATAGCAGGACAAATATCATGCTTAGCTGAGTTGAGCATGAAAAAAGTTTTATTACCTCGGGGCCTGATCAAACAGTGCAGATCCTGATCCGATGAAACAGATCCTAGCATCTGATGAGGGCCTGCACATCCATTCATTAGATAATCAGTGGGTAGTCAAAAGAACTTGTTTAAATTATAGGAAGAAATATAGGTCTCCCAATATTTAAGGAAAATGGGGTCAATGGTCTACCATTATAACCCTATAAATTGGGACAGACAGGCCTGAGCAAACAGTGAAGACCAAGATAAGATACCGCAAATGCAGCGTCTGTATGGGGTCTATTTTAGACACATTCACAGGTAGTAAAATAGACGTTTTCAAATTTTAGAACAAATATGGTAAGGTTTTAGTTTCTCAATACTTATGGTAAATATGGTATATTTTTCCTAACTATTTGGACAACTAACTTTGTGTAAATAATGTAGACTGAGCAGTTTGATCTTGATCAGCACTGGTTGTAATTCAGCCAGTAATTCTGATTCACTCAATTGAATCAAATGGACTACCATAATAACCCTAATTATTGGCAAACAGTGTAGACTCAGACAGGTGCCGTAGAACCCGGCATCTGATCAGGGTCTACATTGTTTGCCATACATACAGCAATATTTTAGACACATCAAGAGGTAGTGACTATTTCAAATTTTAGGACGAGTATGGTTCAAAGATAAGATAACCCAATACTTAGGGTAAATATGGCACTTCAAATTTTTGGACAAGTACAGTTAGAAGTTAAAGTGTCCAGTATTTAGGATAAGTACTATTTGAAATATTGGAACAGAATCCCTGCATAGCTGTTTGCGCTCACTATTTGAGTTTACTAACCCATTGTGGTCTGGAAAACCCTAAAAGGGTAATTGGCAAACAATGCAGACCCAGATCAGATGCCGCAGAATGCAGAATCTGATCAGGGTCTCCACTGTTTGCAAATAGTTCAACCATTTTTCCTAGGAATATCCTAATCACATAGCCTGATATACCTAAAATTGAAATTAGAATCTCCCAATGTATAGTGTTGGAGAGTTTATTATGCCCCCAACTTCAAAGAAGTTGGAGGGGCATATTGCTTCTGGGTTGTTCGTCCGTCCGTCCGTCCTTCCGTCCGTCCGTCCGTCCGTTCGTCACGCTTTTTGATGCATAGCATAACTTTAAAACCGTGAACGCTACTGTTTTGAAATTTCATATATGGATTCCTCATGAAAAAATAGCTGACACGTATTTTTTTTCTTGACAGGATTATGCCCCTTTTCTGAGTTATGGCCCTTTGAAAAAATATGGATGCAATCTTGTCAGCAAAATATCTCAAAAACTATTAAAGCTAGAGCCTTGAAACTTGATGAATAGACTGGTAGTGATGAGTAGACAACCTGATTAACTTTTGAAGAAATTTTGAAAAATACTTCTTGAGTTATGGCCCTTTGTAATTTTGGGCAATTTTACCTTGTCAGCAAAATATCTCAAAAACTGTTAGAGCTAGAGCCTTGAAACTTAGTAAATGGATTTGTAGTGATGAGTAGATGACCTGATTAACTTTTGAAGAAATTCTGAAAAAATACTTCATGAGTTATGGCCCTTTGTAATTTTGGGCATTTTTATCTTGTCAGCAAAATATCTCAAAAACCGTTGGAGCTAGAGCCTTGAAACTTAATGAATAGACTAGTAATGATGAGTTGACAACCTGATTAACTTTTGAAGAAATTTTGAAATATACTTCTTGAGTTATGTCCCTTTGTTATTTTGGGCATTTTTATCTTGTCAGCAAAATATCTCAAAAACTATTAGAGCTAGAGACTTGAAACTTGGTGAATTGATTGGTAATGATGAGTAGATGACCTGATTAATTTTTTTGTAAATTCTGAAAAATATTTCATAAGTAATGGCCCTTTGTAAATTTGGGCATGTTTCCCTTGTGAACAAAATATCTCAAAAACTACTGAAGCTGGAGCCTTGAAACTTGATGAATAGATTGGTAGCGATGAGTAGATGACCTGATTATGCCCCCAGTTTCGAATGAAATTGATGGGGCATATTATTTTGCCTTCATTTGTCCATCCGACTGTTTGTCCGTTCATCAAGCTTTTTTTGTGCATGCCATATCTTAAGAACCCTGCACGCTAGGGTTTTGAAATTTTATATTTGGGTTCCCAATGAAAAAATAGCCGACCCGTATTTTGTTTCTTGTCTAGCATGTTTATTTAAAGTTATGCCCCTTTGAAAAAAATCGGAATTAAATCTTGTGAGCAAGATATCTTGAAAAGTATTTAAGCTGGGTTCTTGAAATTCGATACAATGAGTGGGAATGATGTGTACATTACCCGATTATATTTTGAGAGAATTCCATGAAAATATTGATAAAGTTACGGCCCTTTGCAGTTCTGCTCATTTTGACCTTGTCAGCAAGATTTCTCGAAAAGCACTTAAGCTAGGGTCTTGAAATATTATATGCTGATTGGGGATGATGTGGAGATTACCTGGTTTGTTTTTTAGGGAATTCCATGAAAAATTGATGTAGTTATGGCCCTTTGTAGTTCTAGGCATTTTGACTTTTTCAGCAAGATATCTCAAAAAGTATTTAAGCTAGAGCCATGATATTTGGTATACTGATTGGGATTGAGGAGGAGATCACCTGAATAAATTTTGAACCAATTAAATGAAATGTTGGAGTTATGGCCCTTCGCAATTTCGGGCCATTTAATGTCATTGCTTTATTGTGTATAGCATAAGTTTAGAACCATGTATGCTAATGTTTTGAAATTTCATGTTTTGATTCCTCATGAAAAAATAGGTGATCCGTATTTTTTTCTTATCCCAATCATCTCCTATTTTAGAGTTATTTCCCTTTGATAAAATAACATTGAAATCATATATTTGTACTGTTGTTACCGTCATGGCTAAGCAGTGTTGGAGTCAAACAGTGTTAGAGTCAGGCAGTTGGGGGCATAGTGTTTTACAAACACCAGCTCTAGTTCAGTCTACAATGGACTAATTGGGAAATGATTATAGTAATTGTCCTAAAATTTTGTACACCAAAGGTTCTGGCCAAATAGCATATGCAAACAGTGCAGATACAGATCAGACTACCCTTGAAAGATCAGTGTCTGCACTGTTTGCCATTCCATTAAGTATTTTAAGAAATACTGTATTCGACCTAATTACTGCACTGTGCGCTTAGATTTTTTCAAATTACTGAACAAACTTGTAGTAAAATATCAACCTAATAAGGGCACACTTTAAAGAAAGATCAGCAGAGGACTTAATGAGGAGCGTATTAAATGATGCTTTTGCAATATTATTTTCTGATTTTCTTTGTAAAAACATATGTTAGGGGTATCGTTTGAATTGCGTCGACTTGTCGAGGCAATTCAAATGAGTTCCCACAACATATGTTTTTATACAGAAGTAGATAAAGTATACTGATTGTAATCTAAAGGCTACTTAATTGCTTTACTGTGCACTTATAGGAGCATGTGTGGTAATTAGGTTGAATACGGTAATTGTGTAAAAAGCAAAATTTATTCCAAAAAAGTATGGAATAAAGCGCTTTAAATTTTAGGACATTTACTGTATCACAATGGAAAAGGATTATGCGAACAGTGAAAGATCAGATGGGTGTACACATTTGCATGGTCTAATCCAGGCTTTCACTGTCAGTATGTTCTAGAGTATCTAATGATACTTAATTGTTTATTAATTTATATGTTTATTTTGCCTGGTAAAATGATTACTGGTAAAAGTTTCAAGAAATTGTGAGGGCGTCCCCTTTTTCAAATATGGTCATTTTATGAGAGCTCTGAAACGTATTGGTGTCTGGCTTAAATCTTGCAGCACTTCATGTTGAGGATGACATAGCCTGTAAAAAACAGACATAAACATCTTAACCCATTGTAGTCTGGAGACCCTTAAAAGGGTGATTGCAAGCAGTGCAGACCCAGATCAGATGTTGCAAAACATGGTGTCTGATCAAGGTCTCCACTGTTTGCAAATAGTTCAACCATATTTCTCTTGGAATATCTAAATCACATAGCCTGACATACCTAAAATCGAAATCAGAATCTTCCAGTATATATAGTGTGGGGGAGTTCATTCAGTCTTCAATGTATTAAGATTCTTTAAGCCAATAGCATGTAGTTATTCATGTGTCCCAGATGATTTATTAATCATGTTAAATTACTGGCACCAGTGGCTTAAAGCATGTTAAATTACTGGCACCGGTGGTTCAAAGCATGTTAAATTACTGGCACAAGTGGTTCAAAGCATGTTTAATTACTGGCACCAGTGGTTCAAAGCATGTTAAATTACTAGCACCAGTGGTTCAAAGCTTGGTCAGCTAAACAAAGTTATTAAATAAATATGATTTTAAATGTTTCCATATATAAAATATAATCTTTGGACAGCTAGACTTCAAGATCAGCAGATGATGTTTAAAATATTTTCCCGAAAACAGGGTTTGACAGTTCATGCAAAATGTCTCCTAATTTGCATAAACTGTCAGACCCTATTTCTAGAAAGTAAGAAAAATATCATCAGTTTGTTGTCTGCAAACTTGCCCAGAGAGTTCTAAAGATTAAATAGATTGTCATTTTACTAAAAATGTGGGTAGCTTCTGCTATGCAAAAGCTTTACAGTCGTCCATTAAAGATATCAGTGTTTTTAATATACTTAATGGTGTATCCGCTTGACCAAGCTCCCAGCTTTGGATCACAAGGTCCTAGGTCCAAATCCCACTAGAAGTGGAGTTCAGCTCGCTTTATTGCACAGAGCCTTTCATTATCGCCACTTATCATCTCAGTATGACTTAAAAAATGTTGAAAGAGACACACAACACCAAATCATTGGCATTAACATACTTTAAAGTATTCAACATCACATTCTGTTAGACTGTTAGGTTAATGATGCTTAGAACAATGGGGCCTGGCTAAGTAGCTTATGTATTTATAGTGACCATTAGATGCAGCTAAACGGCACTCTGGGTTATGTTATGAGTCTGATTATGTGTACATAAAAAATGATAATAAGGTTACTGAGGCAGCTAGGAGGGTGTGGCTTTATTGATTGACTGGTACTGGTGTTTTTGTCTAGCATTATTGAAAAACAAGACTGGTGTAAAGCTTGGCTGGTTTCTCACTTAAAAATTGGTAATTTTGCTTGTACCCATTAAAGTTGTTTGATAAACCTTAAGGCCTTGCAGACCAAAACCAGAAACCTGTGCAAACAGTGTAGGTTCTGATGAGATGGCTCATAATTAGCCATCTCATCAGGATTTACACTGTTTACCATTCTGTTATGATTTTGGACTGATACCCCTATTTGCAAAGGACATGTCCAGTTTCAATGATTGAAAAGTCCATTTCATAAACTCGGGGTCGAAAGGGTTAATATGGAGTTAAAATGTCTGTGATTATGATTTTAGTTTTTAAAAATAATCCTTCTGTATGAAGTTTTGTCATGTACCTCTTTAATTGTGTCACCTGCATAGCATGGCCGACACATAGGGATCATGCTGTCCGTCTGCGTCGTCATCCGCGTCGGTGTCGTCGTCACACTTTTCATTTCAGCTCAATAACTTTTTAAGGGATGCATTGATTTCATTCAAACTTTGCAGAACATTATATCACTGTAAAATACAGGTCAGATTCGATATTGGTGATATTTCGTGAAATTTTGGCTGAGTTATGGCCCTTTTTCGACTTAGTTTTTGTTGTTCGTTTCCGCTCAATAACTTTTGAAGGATGCATTGATTTCATTGAAACTTTGCAGAGCTTTATTTCACTGTAAAATAGAGGTCAAGTTCAATATTGGTAATCGTCTGCCAAATTTTGGCTGAGTTATGGCCCTTTTTTTTGACTTAGTTTTTGGTGGTGTGTTGATATTAGTTTCAGCTCAATAACTTTTGCAGGGATGCATTGACTTTATTGAAAGTTTGCAGAAGGATATATCACTATAAAATACAGGTCAAATTTGATATTAGTAATCATCCGCATAATTTTGGCCGAGTTATGGCTCTTTTTCGACTTAGTTTTTGTTGTTGGGGTAAAATACAAGGTAAAGATAACTCAGTAACTTTTGAAGGGGTGCATTGATTTCATCAAAGTTTGCAGAATGGTGTATCATTATAGCATAGAGGTCAGGTTTGATTTTGGTAATCGTCAAAAAAATGTCGGTCAAATCATAGCCCTTTTTTTTTTTTTTTTTTTTTGTCGGCACCTCCTCCCCTTTCCGACTCCATTTTTTTTTACATACCGTGCTTTATGTAGCATTATAATTTTTTCATACAATTGTTTACTTGATTAATAAAATATAGACAAAGTAGTGAGGGGTTGCCTTTAGAGCTAGGAGCAATTATTAGGATGAATATAGTGTTTTTTTCTTTTTTCATATCAAATGGTTGGCACTTTAAGCGGGCAACACAATCGATTCTCGGAATTCTAGATTTTTGTTTAGCCCATGACGTTGGCAAACCATATTGAAATAAATGACACTCATTGGTTGATCACAGTCAGCACTAAATCACCATAACATTATCATCGTCATGATTGACACGAAGCTCACTGTGATATGATGATGAATTTTATAGCTGTTTTAGGGGGCTAAATACCCTTGAGAGATTTCCTGTCCTTTTTAACAAGGGAGACAACTTTTGTCATGACTGCTTTATTTAGCCAGCAGGGGCGAGTCTGATCAGAGCACCTGTAAAACCTTGGATTCCTGGCTGTCCAAGGAGTGCCTTGCAAATACTTTAATCAAGCAATGCTGGTACACAGGCTCATCTAGTCTTTGCTGTTTGCAGGTATCAGAAGGAACATTTTCTGATGTTTGTCATATGCTGCAGTTTTGTCGCAACTGCTGTAGCAAGCAGGAGCGACATAGGGATCACTTTACAGTAAGACTGGCTAATCAGAGCTGAAAAGATAATCGATTATCAGACCTGCCATTGTGATCGATAATCGATTAGTAATCACTGTAGATTTGATTATAATTTTACCTTCCTGAGCATTATTCTTACCATATGTTATACTTTATTGTATTTATTTGATCAGACAGGCCTGAGCAAACAGTGTAGACCCAGATGAGATGCCGCAAATGCGGCATCTCATCAGGGTCTACACTGTTTGCCACTCATCCAGCTATTTTAGACACAACAGTGGGTAATAAACTGTACTGTTTCAAATTTTAGATAAAGTATGGTAAGGAGTTGAGGTGTCTGAATACTAGGGTAAATACGGTCAAGTAACAGACACAGAAATCAAATGATTGATTATTAGCAAATTGTGGAATTCGTCGATCAATTAATCGATTATCCAATTAATTGTGCCAGCCTTACTTTACAGTATTGACATTGGCATTGTCATTGTCGGCGTGTTTAGCTCCGTTTCTCAAACACCAAGGCTTCTAGACTAATGAAACTTCATATACACATCTGCCATGACGTACCCTGCCCACTGCCATTGACCATTGCTGACCTTGAAATACTTTTCATGCTTGGCTGAACAATTTTTAGTCTGTGCGTTTAGCTCCCTTTCTTGGACATGGCCAGGAGTTGTGACATAGCCATTTGGCAAACTTCTTATACTTTATTATCAAGGCTGGCACAATTAATCGGATAAGCAATTAATTAATTGATAATTTCCACAGAAATGATTATCATTACAGTTTTGCCAATAATCGATCATTTATTTCTGTGCCTGTTACTTTACCGCATTTACCCTTAATATTCAGACACCTCAACTCCTTACTATACTTTATCTAAAAGTTGAACAAGTACAATTTACTACCCACTGTTGTGTCTTAAATAGCTGGATGTGTGGCAAACAGTACAGACCCTGATGAGACACTGCATTTGCAGTGTCTCATCTGGGTCTACACTGTTTGCTCAGGCCTGTCTGACTGAAAACATACAATTAAGAATAACATATGGTATATGCAAGAGTCATGCTCAGCAGGTAAAATTATGACCAACTCTCAGTGATTACTAATCGATTATCCATCACAATGGCAGGACTGATAATGGATTATCTTTTCAGCTCTGATTAGCCAGCCCTGTTTATTATCCTCTGAATAGATTTCTTTTGATGAATGGATATACTTGGTAGGTTTTCTGCATGTACAAGGGAGAGAACTTTTATGACTTCCAGTTTGCTTTTCTGGAAACCAAGCCCTTTCTCTTCTTCATCTTCCTGGTGTAGAGCTGGGATCTTGATAGACCGTAATTAGCTCTGTGGGACATAGTATTCTGATGGCCTCATCATGCCCCAAGGACTATGTCTGAAAAGGGGTCTACTCTAAAAGGAAAGAATTTGCTCCCAGAAGGGAAGTAAAATGGTTCTGAAAGAGCTGCCTCCCAAGAATGTCTGTCCATTACCCTTGATCTTTTTGTTTTGATTGTGGACAATCTTAAGAGTTTTGTGTCTTGTGGTCTAGATAGTCTTACTATATTTAAGGATCTGTGTGTACCCCGGTATATGAAATATACTTTATAAAATGAATAAAAATAAAAAAAAGATTTAAATGAGTAATTTTTTTTCAAACCAGTATTGTTCCACTTAAATCAGTGAAATCTTGTGATCGTTAGTCATATTATGATGAGTTCCCTTCCTCAAAAAAATGAAGGTATTTTCTTTTATAAATTTGAATATATATACATACAGTCGACTTTCGTTATCTCGATTTCGCTTATCTCGAATAACCGCTTATCTCGAAGTGAAAATCTGGTCCCTGTTTTAACATGGAAATCTTACAACAGGTAACAAAATAATGTTGAATAGACAAGTTTCTCTTTTCCTCAATATTTTCAATGAAGTTCTAACTTCAGGAGTCCAATTACACATTCATTTGTGAAATGTGGTTGCTCGATTTATTTTTTCCTCAATTCTGCAAATCTGATATGTCGAGGTACAGCTATCCCGAAGTATTTCAGAGAGTCCCTTGGACTTCGAGATATCGAGAGTCGACTATATATCAGACCTCACAGAACATTTACTCATCCAACAACTTTAGACACATGATCACATCAGTATGTAGTGAAATGGTCGAATGGACTTGTTGAAATTTTAGACAAGGGAAAGTATGGTAGGAATTTTAGTGTCCGAATATAATGTGAATATGGTTACATTGTAGATTTGGTTGACTTCTTAGACCCAGACCAGGTGCCACAACCAGATCAGGCACCACCTACCCATATCAGACGTCACATATCCAGATCAGGCACCACGTACCCAGATCAGATGCCGCATACTGAGATCAGATGCCACATACCCAGATCGGGCGCCACATACCCAGATCGGCCGCCACATACACAGATCAAGTACCACATGCCCAGATCAGGTGCCACCGACCTCGATTAGACGCCACATACGCGGATCAGATGCAACATATCGAGATCAGACGCGACATACCCAGATCAGGCGGCACATGCCCAGATCAAGCGCCACATACCCAGATCAGGTGGCACATGCCCAGATCAGGCGCCACCTACCCAGACCGGACGCATACCCAGATCGGGCGCCACATACCCAGTTCAGATGCCGCATACCGAGATCAGATGCCACATACCAAGCTCGACGCCAGATCAAAGGCCCGACAAGGACATCTGATGGAGGTTCTTCGACAGCGAGTTAAGACAACTTTACGAAGATCCGAGGGGAGAAGCTAGTTTTTCTCATTACGAAAACACTCCTATTCAAATATATAGAAAATTTCACCTCCAAAAACAAAAAATTTTCACATGCAAAATCTCCGATATTTTTTCATATTTCTGCTCAAAACATAGATTGTGGGTACTCGTTAGAACCGCCCCAGCAAGGTGGTTCTAACGGGTACCCACAATCTATGTTTCGAGCAGAAATAAGAAAAATAATGTATACCCCTGTAAACCCCAGTTTTACTATATAAAAGTGGGGTTTAAAGGGGTCAAATTTATATAGGCATGTTTTCGTGATGTGAGGAAACAGCAAGCATAGGAAGATCCCGAAAACCTATAAGCCATCATCTTCCGGTCTTCTACTTCAAGACAGCCCGACCAGGATCCTAAACTATCGACCGCCCGGTCCTTTTTAGGGCCGGTTGCACGATTTGAGCGGAGTATTACTACATTGGGCATTGTACTCGGATTAAAGCTCTTTTTGGGAATTAATCAAAATTCTGTAACTTGCAGACCGATTCCATAGCCCTGGTCCGGGCGAAATGTCTTGTACATGACTTATGTGCTACCGTTGTTTCAAGCCAATGGAGTTGGTAAAACTAATCCAGATTTTTCTGGCGCTACCCAGACTGGCTCCAGTCGTTTCTGTTTTTTTTTTTTTTTTTTTTTTTTATTAATTTTATTTTTCTGAACATTATTTTTTCTCTCTTTAATCCCTATTTCTCTGCTTATATTCACCTGTTCTATCTTTTCCACTAAGGGACATAATTGAATAAATCGGTATAAGCTATAGCAGATTTGTATACTTTTGAAAAAAAGAGAAAATGATAGAAAAGATAGTCTGGAGACAGACTAGGCGCTACCCTATGTGCCCCTGGTGCCCGACTGCGTTAAAAATCTAATCCTATCCTATCCTAATTCTTACTTCGCTTTTGTATATCCACTGAAGGTGATTATAACCTTAGCTTTTCGCATCCGCTAACTGGCTTTTTGACCGTAGCACAAAATCCATGCTGAGCGTCGGGACTGCACGGATATGAACCCGTAGTGATCACATACACAGATTGAAACTGGTCCAACGAGTGGGTCTCAGGTTGCAACCAAGTAAAATCAGCAGCATTCTCTGCCTAACACACACGCACACAAGTGACAGAGCGCGCGCGAGAGAGAGAATAATAGAAACAGGACCACAGATGCTGCAGTACAATTTCCTAAACTTACCGTTGTACGCGGGAACAAATACCAGCAAATTATGAATGCGTTTGTCAATTCTATTAGGCACAGCCTTATTTTAGAATTTTGAATAATTTTATTGATTTTTAAAGCATTCAGAAACTTCAATGATTACGCAAAACTGTGATTGATTTCTTGTGACGAGCGGCATGTCCTTTGATTTTGTCATATTTATGATTTGGGGAAGTAATTACGATGTTAAAGTCAACCGCCCAAACTCCTGAATTAATAGGTCGTCACGGATGATGTATTGGTTAATAAGCAACTCATTATCGGCCAAAGTAATTTTATTTATATGTTACGTTAAAATTAAACGGGTTACAAAATTATCAACTTCAAAGCAGTGGCTTCTTTTAATGAAAAACAATATTGGAGTATTCTTTCTGCCGGTGTCCTTTGTCGGCATTAATTGATTCTCCGTCGAGTGGTGACTAATAAAAAGCCTACGTTTCTGAGACAGAATCAGAATCTGGGTTGAGATCAAGTGAGTGAGTAGCTGAGAATTCTGGGTATGTACATTTTTGTTGGTATACATTTTGTGCGAGTTTTTACCTTTTAACTGCTGATTTAAACATAAAGTCAATCATATCTACAACAGAATATATTTTGATTTTTTTTTATAATTCGGGGAAAAGTTTCTGTGAATCGCCTGCCTAGCAGACGATTCAGTTGATATATCAAGCCTTTCTATAATAAATAAAAAACTATAGTGCCGTTTAGCTACTTCAATTTGGTTGGCACATTTAGGGTTAAATGTCTGCAGATGGTAATAAAAAAAAAAGAAAAACGCCTAACGGCATTATGGACGTTTTTTTTTTTTTTTTTTTTTTTAATTACGAGGAAAGAAAGAGTTGTCTCTCTTGCATGTGAAACATTTACTGGTCCTCTTCATCCCTACCAAATATGAAAGCAATCCATTGAAGAATAAAGGTAACATAACTGAAAAAAGGTAAACCTCGGACGACCACCCCACGGGACATCGCTATTTTAAAGGACGGATTTTTTAAAAACCCGTCCTAAAATTGAATAATTTCTTTTAGAAAACCGGGGTTGACATTTTGATCGAAAAATCAACACCGTTAAAAAGAAAAAGAAAATTATAGGAGCATCGTCATGGAAATATGGACAGCGAAGGCCCAACACCTGCTTGCGCAGTCTGATCAGATACTTTTCCGTTCGCCTATTAGATTATTAGAAATTGTAGAATATAAAGCTGAACAGCTAGGTCACTGATCAGATTGTATCGTTTCGTTGGCTGATCCGTGTCTTTTACTGTCGTTACGAAAACACGCCTATTCCATTATATATAAAATTTCACCTCCAAAAACTGAAAATTTTCAGACAAAAACTGATATTTTTCGCATTTCTGCTCAAAACATAGATTGTTGGTATTCGTTAGAACCGCCTCGCAGAGTGTAAGATTCTGTTTATCGTATGACCCTTTTAAATTGGATTTTATCACCTTTAAAGTTGACATCATTCAACAGAAAATGCATGGTTGACCTGGACGTCATCATGACGTTACTTGATCCCGCCAAAGTGTTATGTACGAAAGAGCATTAGGGCCACATATACTTTTATTTCTGTAGGTATGTATCTCGAAATTTCGACTTACTATCTCGAAATGTCGACATAATAAGTCAAAATTTCGACTTAATAACTCGAAATTTCGACTTAATATCTCGTAGGTTATGTAACGTGCGGTCATACGATTTTTATAACATGACTTGATCCACTGAATAACACCGACGTCATGTGATAATCCAATATATATAAAATTTCACCTCCAAAAACTGCAAATTTTCAGATAAAAAAGTGATATATTTTTCACATTTTTGCTCAAAACATAGATTGCTGGTACACGTTAGAGGCGGTTCTAACGAGTATCCACAATCTATGTTTTTAGCAGAAATAAAAAACAACAACATGTATACCCCTATAAACGCCAGTTTTACTATATAAAAGTGGGCTTTAAGGGGGTCAACATTTATAGGCATGTTTTCGTGATGACACTTGTTTTTCACTGGCATGTCGCGGCTCATACGTGCTTTGTATTCTGCTAAGGTTGTCATCGACATTTTATACGTTAAACAAGCACTCAGCTCTGTAGTTTTATTTTACTCTCTCTCTCTCTGTCTCTCTCTGCAGGTCGATCTGGTCTACGCTGGTCGCTTATGCCTAGACTGGCTCCAGTCGTTTTTGTTTTATATCTATTTCTCTACATTATTTTTTTTTTATCATGATCCTCTTTAATCCAACTTCAAGTTACCTATGGCTGAACAAACTTTCTTTCTAGCCAAGGGACTGAAGTAAACAAAAATTCTACAAGCTATACAAGTGTTGTGTCCCCTCAAAAAAAAAAAAAAAAAAAAAAAGAAAAGAAAAATAAAGAAAGGGTCTGGGGCCAGACTAGCTTATGCCATGCTGTCTTTTTTTTTTTTCTTAAAGGGACTCGTATTTTAATTTAACGCACCAGATAAATTTAGTATTCTATGTAAGCGAATATTTCATTACTTTTTTCATTACTTCTCCATGAAAACATACGTTGAGGCATCGCGTTTTTCATTACTTCTCCATGAAAACACATGTTGAGGCATCTTGTTTAACGCTTAGTATGTTGAGTAAAAATACTTCAGCAGACGGCATTTTGAATTTTCTTTCTTATTTTTCCCAGAAAAAAAAGCTCTGACAGTTCAGGCAAATGTCTTCTTAGGAGAAAATTTGCATCTATGAAATGTCAAAGCCTATTTTCTGGTTTCTGGGGGAGGGGGTGGGGGAGGAGGGGGAGAGAAGAGAAAAATATAATCAGTTTGTCGTCTGCTGGATTTACCCATAGAGTGGTAACGGTTTATAAGTCCTCTTGGCTAGACGATTCAAATTTGATCATACCTCACTTGAAATTCCATATCAAAATCCCCATTGTCTTGAGAGTGGTATTTTTACTATCGTATTCGACCAAATTACCGCACCGTGCGCTTAGGTTTTTCAAAATTACTGGGAAAACGTGAAAATATGTATCCACCTATACTAAGGGTGCACTTTCAAGAAAGATCAACGGTGGGACTTTATGAGGAGCGTATTGAGGTTTATGCGATTTTGTTTCGGATTTTCCAATACAAATATATAATCATACGTTGTTACTTGTCGAGCACCGACAACATGCTTTTATAAAGTAGATAAAAATACACAGGCAGGTTGCATACGGTATTTCCCTTCGGCGATAGTAAAACACACACACACACACACACACACACACACACACACACACACACACACACAACAACAACAACAACAACAAACAACAACACAAAAACGTGCGCAGCATGGGGGGGGGGGGGGGGGGGCGCGTACAGTTTACATGTCTGAGGGTGATAGTTTTGGGCGATAGTAAAAAAAAAATCACATGCTTTATGTAAAATGGGGATCACGTATAAAAGATTGGTATAATAATAAATTTGCTCGGTCGATAATCATATTCCTAGGAAGGTGTCGTGTCACCGGGGCGTCCAACTGATATTGGTTTACAGTTGGGCAAGCTAGGCCTGCTAGCCTTGTAGCAGGTAAGAGTAGAGGTGGGGGGATGTTTTTATTTGTTGTTTCTTCACTTCATTCCTGTATTTCTTCCTGTCCCTCTCTTTCGTTTCTTCTATTATCTCTTCTATCATCTCTATCTCTTTTCTCCCTTTCTCTGGTAGCCGACACAAAATGACCCACAAGGGCTGACGTGTCGTTAATCCCCAACACAATAAAAATCCTCAGGGTGACATTTTTTAATATCATCCTCTCAGGAATGTAATCTTTGCATAATGTTTTCTTGGAGAATAATGATGTATACTACAAGTTGTTAAGGAGGCTGGATACAATTGGTAAGTTGGTCTCCATTTTCGTCAAGGGAGATAACCTTTACGATTTCCTGTTTACTAAACTGCACGCCAAGTTCTTTCTAAAATGGGATCTAATCTAAATAGAAGAGAATTTGCTCCAAAGGAGCAAATTCTTTTCATTTAGAGTAGACCTCTTTTAGAGTAGACTCCTTTTCAGGAGGGAGGCAAAATAATTTGAAAGTTATTTCCCCTGAATGTATATCAGTTCGCCATAAATGCATTTAATCAGCACATTCCCGCAGTATTTTAAGGGGGGGGGGGGGGGGGGGGGGAAACCTACATCCTACATAACAGAGAAAAAGATTAAGTTTCTGCGAAAAGGGCCCGTTAAAATCAGTAAATTGCTGTGGTTTTCATTTCGTTTTGACAAAAAAAAAACAAAAAAAAAAAAAACAAAAAAAAACATAAAAACAAAACAAAACAAAACGTCATAGGCTCAGATAATATAGCAAAAAACTCTGTGGGGGTGGGCGAGCCGGGCGGGTAACTTGGGGGTAATTGTGGTACGGATGTGCGAGCCAGAATTTCGAAACCTACCCCATTCATATACCTGGCCTTTGAAAAAATGTATTCGGCATTCATATACTTGATCGTCAAAAATGTTGACCTATTCATATACTTCCCTTTGATTCGTTATACCCATTTATTGTTTGTAGTAGACAGATATTGCAGTCAATTCATTGGATGCCAAGAGAACAAGCAGTCTCAAAAAATCTTTGAGCGAAAAAATATACGCGTATACCGCCGGGATGTCAGAAAAGCGGGGCCTTTCAACAATATTTAAAGCTATTTTAATTTTGCCGAAGTTCTTTGTCGGTCTTAATTGGATTCATGAAAATGTTTCACAAAAGATGCCGCCTTCTTTCAGGGGCGTATATAAATATTCAAAAATTCTTTGATAGAATAAAAGGTTTGGTTAATTTCTAAGTATCAAGTGCGCGAGCAGCTGACAAGTGTGGGTAGGTTTTTCGTTCATATATGTCCATTTGTTAAGTCTTTGGCAGCAGACGACAAAAAACGTGTTTATTATTTAGTTATTTTTGCCTAAAATATGGAAATATGGCTTGAGTTTTCATTTAGCCTGTCATCTTGTTTCCCAGAAGGATACGATATTGTCTCTAAAATATATGCTCGCCTACTGATGTCGAAAATCTGTCTGTGTGTCTGTCTTCCTCTCTCTCTCTCTCTCTCTCTCTCTCTCTCTCTCTCTCTCTCTCTCTCTCTCTCTCTCACACACACACACACAAGACGTACTGACGCATTTCCGGAAAAGCAGAGCCCAGTCCCTAAAATGAATATTCACTCAGCAGGCACTGAGTTTTGGAATACCTTTGAAATATGCACAGTAGTATATATTTACCTTTTGTAACATTTAAACCAAAATGCGTAATATTTTTTCACAGAAAATAAGTCTTGACATTTCATTCAAATGTCTCCTTTGCATGGAATACAGACCTTATTTCCTGTGAAAAAGAAAATAAATAAATATAAAAACGCTATGTAGTTAAAATATCGTCTAGATTTAACCCTTGTCACGTTGAATAAATTAAGATGCCACGCCCACTTCTAATTTCCAGCCAATCAGATTACTTGATCCGGGTTTTTGATAGAAATTCACATATTTAATGACAAACTGTGCAGATCCAGATCAGTTGGCTTCTTCAGAAGCCAACTGATCTGGATCTACACTATTTGCTAAGACAGGGCATGTCGTGTTTAGCAAGAGAAGGGTTAAACATTACATTGACAGTTGAATTTTCCTAGTGTCATCTCGGAAGGCCCTTCTTTGCCAAACCTCGTCCCTACATGGATGTATACGGCATTTATATAAATAGTCAAACTACTGGTCTATACATGCATTTAGACGGGAAAAGCCCCAAATTCAATTTCAGCGGACCACAAAAGGGAATTCCATGCTGTTTTATTACGTCACTTAAGAGAGTTTATTCTTTGTTCCTAAAATGTTCTAAAATTTAGCAGACGTCTCATGTGTCGCTATCCGCACAAGAAACGTGCCCGTATTTACAAAAGGCTCAAACGGACCTGAATCACACTGCACATTTTTATGCCTCAACTTCGAAAACGTTGGAGGGGCATATTGCTTCTGGGGCGTTCGTCCGTCCGTTCGTCACGCTTTTTGATGCATAGCATAACTTTCGAACCGAGCATGAGACTGTTTTGAAATTTCTTATATGGATTCCTCATGAAAAAATAGTTGACACTTTTTTCCCTCGACAGAATTATGCCTCTTTGCTGAGTTATGGTCCTTTGAAGAAATATGGATCCAATCTTGTCAGCAAAATATCTCAAACTATTAAAGCTAGAGCCTTCAGACTTGATGAATCGACTTCTAGTGATGAGTTGACGATCTGATTAACTTTTAAATACATTTTGAAAAATACTTCATGAGTTATGACCCTTAGTAAATTTGGGCATTTTTATCTTGTCAGCAAAATATCTAAAAATTAGTAGAGCTAGAGCCTTGAAACTTAGTGAATTGATTGATAATGTGGAGTAAATGACGTGATTAACTTTTGAATAAGTTCTGAAAAAAAAAATCATGAGTAATGGCCCTTCGTAAATTGGGGCATGTTTCCCTTGTTAGGAAAATATCTCAAAAACTATTAAAGCTAGAGCCTTGAAAGTTGATGAATAGATTGGTAGTGATGAATAGATAACCAGATTAACTTTTGAATAAATTCTGAAAAATACTTCATGAGTTATGGCCCTTTGTAATTTGGCATTTTTACCTTGTTAGCAAAGTATTTAAAAAAAAAAAAAAAAAAAAAAAAAAAAAAAAAAAAACTGTTGGAGCTAGAGCCTTGAAACTTAGTGAATTGAATTGATTGGTAATGGCGAGTAGATGACCTGGTTAACTTTTGAATAAATTCTGAAAACTACTTTATGAGTAATGGCCCTTTGTAAATTTGGGCATTTTTCCCTTGTCAGCAAAATATCTCAAATACTGTTGGAGCTAGAGCCTCATAACTTGATAAATAGATTGGTAGTGATGAGAAGGAAGTTGGAGGGGCCTATTGCTTCTGGGCATGAGTAATGACCCTTTGTAAATTTGGGCATTTTTCCCTTGTCAGCAAAATATCTCAAAAGCTGTTGGAGCTAGAGCATCATAACTTGATGAATAGATTGGTAGTGATGAGAAGATGGCCTGATTAACTTTTGAATAATTCTGAAAATATTTCGTGAGCTATGGCGCTTTGTAGATTGGGCCATTTTACCTTGTATTATCTTTAGAGGCAAGCATATGGTTGGGGGCATAGTATTTTACAAACGCTGTGTCTAGCATTGTATATATATATATATATATATATATATATATATATATATATATATATATATATATATATATATATATATATATATATATATATATATATATATATATATATATAGTTGTTGAGTTGTTCCAATAAATGTGTTTCATTCCTTCCTTTCGGATGGATGATAACGTGATTGCAGAATGATTTTTTGTCTAAGTGAACAATTTGGTGCCTGGTGTCCAAACTTGTGCAGCCAGTCTGATGACTACACTTTACGTCTGGACATTAGCTGTTCTTTCTGTGGGGTCTTTTGCGATTTAACCCTTAAAACGCTAACCACAAGTGCAGCAGACGAAACTTTGAAATAGTTTTATTTTTCAGAGAAAACATTTTATGTGAATCATCTGTTGTTTTTTTTTAAATATTATTTCTCTATAAAACATGTATTGTGTGTACTCATTAGAAGCGCATCGACAAGGCTCTTCTAATGAGTACCCACAAAATGTTTTCATAGAGAACTAGAGAAATTGTCCCAGAATTATCGCCAAATACCTTCTCTCCCCCACCCCCAACAAACAAGTCCTCAGCCTGTTATTATTTTATAGTTCCGCCTTATTTAGTTGTATTAGATTTAATTCTTACTTCAAAAGAAAATAAGGCAGAAACACTGTAATAAATAGTAACACGACAAATGCATAACAGAAATGCTTAGTCAGATGTGGGATGTTGGAAAGAAAACACGTTAACCTTTACCGCAGGCGACAATGATGATATTTTTCTTATTTTTTCCTTGAAAATAGGATGTGACATTTCATCAAATTGCTTCCCTAGGAGGTTCTTAGGGGACAATTAGCATGAAATGTCAAAGTCTCTTTTCTGGAAAAAAATGAGAGAATAAATAGCATCAATTTGTCGTCTGAGAGTGGTAAAGGTTTAACGTTTCAGAACAGAAATTAAGCCTGGTGTAGTTGTAAATGACTGAAAACTTATGACTTCATAACATCGGTGAATTATTCAATTTCAGATCCAATATGCCTAAGAAAAGAACAGCCACTTCTTCGACCAAGAAAGGAGATGTTTCCTCTGAGATCACTTTACCTGGGGAGCCAAGTACGAATCATAAAAGTGCCTATGGACTTAGACGTGCAGATCTGCGCAAAAAGCCTTCAAGATATGTCGAAGTCAGTCCACCAGTTACCAAGAAACCTAGAAGGAAACGGAAATCTGCGAGTACCATGAGATCTGGTAAGCGTGCACGGGAGCCAGCTGAACAAAACACAGCGCAACAACATTCAGTGACACCAGAGAAAAAAGTACCTATGCCAGACTTGTACTGCTACAGTCCACCGCCTATGCGACTGGTACATAGGGAAGAGCGAGACGGTTATTCAATATCTTACTTTGATGATCCAGAACCCATTCCAGGTCAAAACTTCAACTCCATTTACCAGTACAAGTACCCACAAATGAAGAAGACGAAGAGCGTCTGGGTGAAAGCCAATAAGGGGCTCTTTGATACGACTTGGTCCAGTACATCTAACTCCGCCTTCAAGGTACCTGATCAGAGCAGCATTACAAACACTGAACGGAAGGGAAAGAGAAAAGCAGACGACACTGAAATAATGACACCCACTGAGTTAAACGCTGGCAAAGCCTCTATAGACGGACAAGCAGTTAAGAGACAGCGTATTGATTGCTCAGTAGAAACAGGAAGTGCTTCCGTCGTCACAAATAGTTCCTTGTTTCGTGCGACAAATTCTACCGCGGAAGTGAAACACATGGCAAGTAAACGGAAAGCAGACGAGATGGAATCTGCGACCAGCGGTATTAGTCTAGAAAATGTGACTCAAATTACCCGTATTAAGAGACAGCGTGTGGAATTTCAGTTGGAGAACAGTGATGTATCTTTCTTCTCCAGTAGTTCGAAGAATGAGAGTTTCCAGAGTGTCAGTGATATTTTTAACTTTTCATTCGGAAGTGAGATGAACAATACCGCCGATTCGGTAGGTTTGAATATTTCACGCGAAAGTTCTTTCAACAGAAGTTTCAACACATCTTATTCTCATCTTAAGGAGTTGATCTAACGTTTAGCATGTTGGAAAAAATCAGCAGACAACATTTTGAAATATTTATATTTTCCTCAGAAAATAGGCTTTGATGTTTCATGCAAATTGCCTCCTTATTTAGAGACAATTTGCATGAAACCTCAAAGTTCATTTTCTGGGAAAATTTAAATAGCATCCATTGTCGTCTGCTGAATTTGCCGAAAGAGTGGGTAATGGCTAAACTAAAGCGAAAACATACATGTACATAAATAGGAGATTCAGTTTTGAAGCCTGAACAGAAATATAAGTGGTGCAATGTTCTAAATAAGGTGCTTTGCTATTCCATCATGCCTATATAATGTTTACCCCCTTTAACCCCCACTTTTATATAGTGAAACTGGGGTTTCCAGGGTATACATTATTTTTCTTATTTCTGCTCCAAAACATAGATTGTGGGTACTCGTTAGAACCGTCTCGCGGAGGCGGTTCCAACAAGTACCACAATCTATGTTTTGAGCAGAAATAAGAAAAATATCAGTTTTTTTTTATCTGAAAGTCTTCATTTTTTTGGTTGTAAAATTTTCAGTATATTTGAATAGGCTTGTTTTCGTAATGTTCAACCAAAAATGTTAACATGTTTCTTAATTCTCCACGAAAACACGTGGGTATTCAAGCGCCTCGTAGAATCCAACTGAATACCAACAACAGTTATAATTTTGGTGTTTGGTGGCAAAATAAGCTCTGTCAGTTGGTCAATAGTTTATTGAATATAATTTGTACAACACAAAAATACAAAAATACATCTTGATCTACACAGTTTGCCATTCCGTTCCTAAATTACAACTGTCATCCTTTGGCAACATTGGATGTGTCCAAATGTAGAGATGGAAGAGTCTGTTTCAGAAGGGTTAAAACCAGAACAAATATTATGTCGATTCACCGTTTATCACCAGTCAGGGTTACACCGATACATTTTTGACAAAACATTCGAAGCGAATCGACCAATCACGTTTGATCCGTGTGTTCTGTTCTGATCAATTCTTGTTTATTTCATCGGAAAGTGTTGTGGTTTAAACCCAGACACTTTCTGCACAGGTAAAACAATCCATCAATAATGATATGAGCCTCAACACCAGAAAACATACCTTCGGACATGTGCTCCCAAGGAAGATTCAAATCAGCCTGCGTCTTTGCACAGTCTTCGTTGTCCGCATGAAGAAACTTTTTATCCTTGGCTATCCAAAATGCATCCAGTAAGGATTCTGCTCAGGTTGCATGAATGCGCAAACTGATCTCGGGGGTGGATCCAGGAGGGATTTCTGAATGGTTTCGAGCTAATCATATTACCGTACTTACTCTACGTATTTGGACAGACAGGCTCAGCTAACAGAGTAGACCCAGATCAGACGCTGCATTATGCGGCGTCTGATCAGGGTGTACACTGTTAGCCACTCACCCAGCAATTTTACACACATTCACAGCCGGCCTCGGTGGCTCAGTTGGATGCGCCGTCCGACTGGAGACCAGGAGGTCGCGGGTTCAACCCCCGCCGAGGTCGGCAACATTCTTTCGTGGAGATTGATCATGAAATATTTTCTACGGTCATTCTCTCCCTTCCGCTGATTCAAGAAGGGCAGTTGTCAGTTTCTGGCGAAAGAATGTGCACAATACTGGTTAACCGCTTAGAGGACTAAGCCTGCCCAGTAAACGTGTGGTTAAGTAAACTGACCGCGCTCGACATGACCCCATTGGGTTGACTGGGCCGTAAAACCTCAACACAAACAAACAAACACACATTCACAGGTAGTAAAATGGACTTGTTGAAGAGAAGTGAAAGGAAAAGTGTCACAAATTTATCCAAAATTTCCCATGAAAATGAGTCAAAGGGTTGGGGTGTGAGGCGGGGGGAGGGGGGGTGCTCAAGCGAGCCCCTGAATCCCATTTGAATCCGCCTCTGGATCTGTATCGCTCGGCTTTCATGGGCGCACATGTCACCGAAAATATGTTTTCTGATTTATTGCTCTTGTTAACTGAAAATTTAGATGGTTGGATTGGATTGAGGAAACTTTGTTCTAATAAAATGTTTAAAACAGTTTTATTTTAAATGTTGTATCTTAATACTAAATTGAGCCGGGCACAGCATTTCCTACAAGATTGCACGTGCGCCTAGCGAAGGCTCAGATCAGCCTGCGCATCCTCAGGGCTCTCCGTATGTATGTAGCCAAGAATCCAGAGCGTCTACGGGCGGACAACGAAGACACTAATCTGAGTCTTTGCTCGGCGCACATGCAGCCTTGTAGAAAATGCTGTGCCCCGGCTCAATTTATATCTTGGTGTGGATGATTTTCACGGCCGAAACTATACTGACTTTAAGACATACTTGTGACCATGGACCCAGGCCTTTACTGTCCCATCCCCAACCCTTTGCAAAAGGTTTGGGTATACTTTAGACCAAACCATGAGGAATAACGTCATTGCAGCATATATAAGCAGTAAACATGTGGATCAGCTAGCGGAGCTGATAGCGTAGACCCTGATCAGACTACACGCATGCGCATGTTGAATATCATAGTCTTTGATGTCTGCATATAAGTCACTTTTCCCGTGTTAGGAATCGGGTCGCCGAACTTAGCGCAAAGCGCATTATCATCCGCTAGGTGGCATTTTCCATATACTCAAGAATATGACAAGCGCAGACAATGCGCAAAGCGACGTTATCAAATTTCGCGTCCCTTTAATGACGTCAATTAATCCACAAGGGAGCTGAAGTTATTTTTATGTGATAAGTTTATATGATTTTCGATTTTCGAAAATCTTATAGGCATTTATATACTAAAAATAACTTCAAGCTCCCATGAAACGCCTGAGCCGAAAGACTAACGTGAAAATTACAGTTTTATAACAGAAAACCTGTCAATCAGAAGAAATAATGGCCACAGAAATAAAGAGAAGAGTTAAGTAAGTGTTCTTTTTGTACAAGATAATCTAGACTGGCTCCAGTCTCCAGTATCTAACTTTTTTTTCTTCTTATAATCTGTTTAACAATCCACTAAAATAAAACCAAAATAATATCATGACTATAAAGGCTGGTCACAAGTCATGATATTTTTATTGGTTTTAGTTTAGTGGATTATCAAACCGGATTATGAGGAAAATATTTAGTCACTGGAGACTGGAGCCAGTCTAAAGATAATCTTAAATGTTAATTAACTATATTTTTCAAGATGACCGGTGTGAAGTACAATAATACCTCAATGACTCGAACATCTTAGGGACGATGAAAATTTATTCGGGACATGGGTAGTTCGAGCCACTGAGGGTTGGTTAATCATTTCGCTAAGCCAGAAAGCAAACGGTGATAATTTAAGGAAATCGTTTTGATCGTTTATACAAATAATGGTATGTTGAGTGTACTCATTAGAATCGCCTACACATAAAATACATTTTCATGATAAAATAAGATAATTCCCTTAAAAAGGGAGACGATTTATGTGACCTTTTGTTTTCCAGTATGAGAGAGAGAGAGAGAGTGGGGACGGGCAGGCAGATAGATGGATGGATGGCTGGATGGATCAAAGTTGGTAATTGCACGGCCCATCAAAAGTTGGACGGTCCGTTCACACTTGTTGGAGTTTAGCCGTCTGCATCGACCGTAAAACCATCAAATCACAAAGCGAACGCTTAGTACAGTTTGGCAGATCTGGAAAATCTGATATGGAATCCAGTTATCTGATCAAAAAAATAATCCTTGTCTTGCTGAATAAATTAAAATGCCATGCCCACTTCTAATTTTCAGCCAAACAGATTACTTGATCCGAATTGTTGCTATAGACTCATATCCGCAATGGCGAACAGTGCAGATTCAGATCAGTTGGCCGAATCTACACTGTTTGCAAAGGCAGGGTATATCTGGGTTCAGCAGGACAAGGGTTAAAATCCTGATAACATTTTTCGGTGTGTGTGTGTGTGTGTGTGTGTGTGTGTGTGTGTGTGTGTGTATGTGTGTGTGTGTGTGTGTGTGTGTTTTCTGACCAAACCTAGATGTATGCAGTAATGTTGGCTTATTAACACCACGACTCAGTTATGACCTCTCTAATAGAACGAACATAAATGAGTTACATAGTTAACCCTTAAAGCGCTAAGCAAAATTGTAGCAGACGACATTCTAAAATTGATTTTGATATTTTCGGAGAAAATAAGACTTGATAATTTATGTGAATCGTAGCAGACGATTCACATGAAATGCCAAGCCGTATTTTCTCTGAAAAAAAAAATAGAAAAAAAAACAAAACAATCCGACAAAGTGTCGTCTGCTGTACTTTCTGGCAAATTCAGCAATCGACAAAGTCTTGATATTTTGCTTATTTTTCCCAGGAAACGGGTTTTGAAACTATGAACTGTCAAGTCCTGTTTTCTGGAAATAGCAAGAAAAATATTTGAAAATGTCGTCTGCCATTTTTTTTTTTTTTTTTTTTTTGTATTCAGCATGCTAAGCTTTAAGCGTTAAGGCTTAGATATGAACTATACTGTTCGGATTAATTATTAATCTACACAGTAATCAGTTTAATGTGGGAGTTGATATCCATAGGATACTGAAAAATGACGGACGAAACTCAGAAAGACATGGAGTAAGCAAAAATATGTTTTTTTTTACTTTATATTGTTATCTTGATTTTAAAACCGGTACTTGTTCATTGTACTTCATGCATATGAAAGAAATTATTCATTTTAAAGTTTATAATCATTTTAAAGTATTTTAGCAGTCTTAAATAATTGACTATTAAGTATATTGGACAAATTTTGTATCCGCTTCATGTTTACCGATTCTTAATAATAATAATGATAATAATAATAATAATAATAATAAAAAGGACTTCCTGTGTCCCCCTCCGCACCCCCCTCCCCACACCCCCCCAAATCAAACCCGTTGCTCAGCAGAATTCTCCAGACCTTCACTTTTAGATTTCTAAAAGATTTGTAAATGTTTTTCATATAAAATTCGTGTCCACTCCATAGCAGGATGCTTTCGCAAATCTTGGACATTGGGCAATATGCAGAGAATAAGAATCGTATCTCTATTTTATTTTAACACATATTCATCGTATGGTTGGATAAATTAAGAACCATTCAAGATGCCTTCATGAAACATGATCCACAATTTTAAAGCTGTCGAAGATAGATTTGGGAAACTTGATGGTAGTGCATGTATCAAGCTTCACCAGTCGATGTGTAAGACCAACGTTTGGGCATCAAATATTGTGTTAAATAATTGAACTGGGTAGTTTTGGGTAGTCTGGCCCTGAAAACTCGATGCGTTCACTTCTCTCAAGGATCATTCTTTATAGCTCACCTGAGCATGAAGTGCTCATGGTGAGCTGTTGTGGTCAGTCAATGTCCGTCGTCCGTCGTGCGGCGTAAACAATTGCTTTAAAAGCCTACTCCTCCTACACCCCTGGGCCAATTGACTCGATACTTGGTAGGAGGCATCAGGGTGACTTGTAGATCAAAAATAGCTA
Organism: Anodontia alba; assembly: GCA_964016985.1. NCBI lineage: Eukaryota > Metazoa > Mollusca > Bivalvia > Lucinida > Lucinidae > Anodontia > Anodontia alba. The sequence goes on from OZ024834.1 coordinate 69,176,340, forward strand.
AATTCGTGCCGATTAGAAATCCAATATGGCCGCCATGGCCGCCGTCTTGAAAATCTATTTTTCGCTTCTTGTCCTGAACCGAAAAGCCAATAGACTCCAAACTTGCTAGGAAGCATCAGGGTGACTTGTAGATCAAAAATAGCTAAAATCGTGCCGATCGGGAACCTAAGATGGCCGCCATGGCGGCCATCTTGAAAATCTATTTTTCGCTTCTTCTCCTGAACCGAAAGGCCAATTGACTCCAAACTTGCTAGGAAGCATCGGGGTGACCTGTAGATCAAAAATAGCTAAAATCGTGCCGATCGGAAATCCAAGATGGCCGCCATGGCAGCCATCTTGAAAATCTATTTTTTGCTTCTTCTCCTAAACCTAAATGCCAATTGACTCCAAACATGGTAGGAAGCATTGGGGTGACTTATAGATCAAAAATAGCTAAAATCGTTCCAATCAGAAATCCAAGATGGCCGCCATGACAGCCATCTTGAAAATCTATTTTTTTGCTTCTTCTCCTGAACCGAAAGGCCAATTGACTCCAAAGTTGCTAGGAGGCATCGGGTGACTTTTGTTTAAGCAATCATCATGAATCTTGCTCAAAATATTTGTCTTGATGATTTCTAGGTCAAGTTCGAAACTGGGTCACCTGGGGTCAAAAACTAGGTCACCTGGCCAAATCAGCGGAAAACCTTGTTATCACTCTAGCGGTCTCATTTTTGAAGCAGTCATCATGAATCTTGCTTAAAATGTTTTGTCTTGATGAGTTCTAGGTCAGATTTGAAACTTGGTCACTTGGGGTCAAAAACTAGGTCATCGGGCCAGATCAACAGAAAACCTGTTAACACTCTAGCGATCACATTTGTGAAGGAATCACCATGAATCTTGCTCAAAATGTTTGTCTTGATGAGTTCTAGGTCAAGTTCGAAACTGGGCCACTTGGTGTCAAAAACTAGGTCACCAGGCCAAATCGGCAGAAAATTTTGTTAACACTCTAGTGGTCACATTTTTGAAGCAATCATCATGAATCTTGCTCAAAATGTTTGTCTTGATGATTTCTATGTCAAGTTTGAAATTGGGTCACACGGGGTCAAAAACTAGGTCACCGGGCCAAATCAGCAGAAAACTGTTAACACTCCAGAGGTCACATTTTTGAAATAATCATCATAAATATTGCTCAAAATGTTCGTCTTGATGATTTCTAGGTCTAGTTTTAAACTGGGTCACTTGATATCAGAAACTAGGTCACCTGGCCAAATCAAAGGAAAACCTTGTTGATGCTCTAGAGGTCACATTTTTGAAGTGATCATCATGAATCTTGCTCAAAATGTTTGTCTTGATGATTTCAAGGTGATGTATATTTTTCTATCCAGTGACTTTCTTAAGTTTTTTTTCCGTTTAGGTCAGTTTCTCAGTAATTATTGGTCCTACAGGGTGATATTTGGTACTTGTGAAGTGTTTGTGTTTAGGTAGTTTCTCAGTAACTATTGCTCCTACAGCCAGTGATACTTAGTACATGCATACATCTTAGCATGACCTCTTGAGTGCAGTCATCCATATTTGACTTTGACCTTTATTTCACAGTCCATTAGACATGCTACTTGTCAATATATTCATTTTGAATTTTGATCAGAATGTTTGCCTTGATCAGTTCTAGATCAGGTTCTCAAAGTGCAATGATGCTCAGGTGAGCGTTACAGGGCCATGATGGCCCTCTTGTTAGAATTTATAACATGTGATGTGCTGTTCAATTGGGAGGGGAGTTTTTTGTGTGCAAAAAGACAATCTCTAGTTTTCATATCCTTTTCCACCGCATAGCACAAAGCTTTTATTATCTTATACAGTGAAACTTCAATGACTCGAACACCGATGGCTCGTTTACTATGACTGTTTCGAACTCTTTTTGAATCCCTTGGGAAATTGTCTCATAACTCCATAATGGTATCAATATATCCAGGATAATTAAAGGATATTTTTTCTAACTTTATCTTGAAAATGTATGTAGTGTGTACTCATTAGAATCGCCTCGATGAGGCGATTTTAATGAATACACACAACATACGTACCTTTAGTTTATAGATCGAAAACATAATCCTGAATCGTCCCTACTAGATGCCTCCCGACGCGGCGCTATGATCAACCTTCAGTGGCTCGAACTACCCTTATCTCGAACAAATTTTCATGGTCCCGACGGTGTTCGAGCCATTGAAGTTCGATTGTATCTAATTTCAAGGCCTAGAGAGAGCCTAACTTCATCTGTTCCCATAGAGCTTTAGAAAACAGCAGAAACAACCAAATGGATTATGGGATTACTACAGGAAACTTGTTTTTACCGTGTGCCCCGCAGATTTCGCCTTTAGCATGCCAATGGTTCACATTAACGGTCTAGCAGCATTGATAGAATTTAGGCAAACGAGTGAATAAAAACAAAGGAACGGGTTAATTATGCCTGTTCACACGGCCTTCCTTGAATAGGAACTAAACGCTAATGGTGTCATTATGTAACATAATCTGATTTAAGATACCCTGTCCCCAATTCATTCATAACTCTTTTGTTTTTAACCCTTAAAACGCTCATCACAACTGCAGCAGACGACCTTTTTTTGTGTGCGCATCTTCTAGAGTAAATAAAACGGCAGACGATTCACATTTAATGCCAAGTCTAATCTTCTTTGAAAAATAATCATTAAAAAATTCGAATGCCGTCTGCCGTCATTTTTTCTTATTGTATTTGTACAAAAAAATTGCAATTTATTTATAAATCATTTTGTTTTTAATTCTTAAAATGCTAATCACAACTGCAGCAGACGACATTTAGATTTTGTTTTGTATTTTTTTTTTTTTTTTTTTTTTTTCACAGAAAAAACCCCAAAACAAAACAACTTGCCAGTTCATGTGGCAGACGATTCACGTTAATGCCAAGTCTTGTTTTCTCTGATAGATAATATTTATAACATTAAGGATGTCATCTAAGCGCTGTAAGGATCAAACAAAATTCTACAAATACTATTGTCTATGATATAGTCTGTCATACATAATTAATAAATCGACTTCTGACCTTGCTCCTGTAATATATATGTCATACCGTGTACCGTATACACTATAACAAGGGCGCCTGGTGATAGCAAATGACTTGCAATGGGTGCATTGGCAGCTGATCTATTTCTTAAGCAAACTAACATCTGGATCAGAACGGAAGCTATGCTTATTTAGTTCTTTTATTAAAAAGTCGTGTACAGCTTGCTTTTACTTTATATGGTAGAAATAATGTCTTAAGACTTTCGTTTTGGTACTTTTTACAGCGAACTTCCCAGGGGACAAACACCTCTAGAGCAGAAAAGGTTTGCAATAGCAAAGGCGTGTTTTCGCTAGTCACTCTGTACACAATACACCCTATACATGCACTGTGTGCACATTGTAAAATACACTCTATGCACATTAATTATACAGTAAATGCCCTAAAATTTTGTACACCAGAATGTCTGACAATGTGGCATATGCAAACAGTGCAGACCCAGATCAGACTGCTCCTTCAGGAGCAGTCTGATCTGGGACTACACGGTTTGCCATTCCACTTAGTATTTTAAGCAAAATTTAGGCCAAAGAATTGTGGAATAAAGGGTTCGACATTTTAGGAATTTACCATAATACAGTATGCGTGTGTGTGTTGCTTAGTTATGCTAGAAAAATGAACGCACAGTGCGTCTAGTTCGCATCTGTTACATTACGCACTGTATGTCAGCCTTGTAGGCCAACTCTATGCACATTTTAATTTCTACTCATGTTGCCTTTGTGAATTTCTCTGGCAAATCATATGTATCTGAGGTACAGCGTGAGAAAACGTAGCTGACATGTTCATCGAATGAAGATTCAAATCAGCTTGCGCATCCAGCTTCATCAGTCATAAAACGTACACATGAAGAAACTTTGCATGCTTGCCTATGCAAAATGTGCACAGTGAGGATTCTGAGCAGACTGCGCAAATGCGCAAGATGACCTTAATCTTCGCTTGGCGCACATGTCCGAAGCTCTTTCTGACATCGTGGCTTTACAAACTGTCTTTGGCTTTGTTTCCTTTGTAATTTGGAACAAGCTTCTTCTTTTGCTTCTTTCCCAGGTGTGCAAAATTAACTTACAGCGCAATTTGTTTTGTCGTGTTTGCAAAGCCAATCCTTTTCTTGGGAGCAAATTCTGTCCTTTTAGAGCTGAGCCATTTTCCGAGAGGGGATGCAAACAGGAGATCACGTTATCTCCCTCGCTAAACATTGTGGAAACTTTTCCAAGATTACCCATTCATTTGAAAAACGTTACAGAATATGATTAACAAAAAACGAAGAGCCTGATCAGATTGTGGGTGGATGCAGACTTTTTCCCACAGAAGGCCTGAATTGTGTGCGTTCAAAGTTTGAAATTGATCACAAGGCTTAGAGGAAATGTAATTGCATGTACAAAAGTAACCGTGGCAGTTTTATGGGGAAAAATGTAGAAGTGTTCACAGAAGTATATTAATTTTAAGGTGTTAGGCTGTCTCATTATTTATCTAACGAAGTGAGCCGAAGCGTCACAACGTACCTTCGGACATGTGCGCCCAGCGAAAATTCAGATCAGCCTGCGCATTCGCGCAGTCTGATCAGAATATACACCGGGCGCATTTCCGATAGCCAATGATGTAAGGTTTCTTTATGCGGACATATAAGGCTCTGACCATACTGCGCGGATACGCAGACTGATTTGAGTCTTCTTTGAGCGAACATGTCAGAAGGTACGATTTCTCACTTCGAATTTCAAATGATTTAAAGTTTTCAAGTACACATTGTACTGGCGAGGGACCAAAACACCAATGTCTTATCGGTTTAAGCAATCAAACAAATGAATAGAGGATTTAGGGTAGTAAGACGCTGAAATAATGATTATCAACTAGCAAATAGTAGGATAAATTTTATTTTAAACAGTTTAGAGGCGCTGCGACATAATAAAGTGGCACTTATGCCACATAAGAACAGCGTCCACACAGCCTGATCATGCCCTCCATTCGTCGATATATTTCATTCTATATCCAGTAATTTTGTAAGCATATAATGAAGGTCCTGAACAGACTGCACGGGTGTGCTGGTGATCTGGGACTTCGCAATCTGCGCATGCCACAAGATTCCTTTTCTCATGACATGGTACAAATTCTGTTTTAAAAAGCTTAAATTATGTGGATTAAAACCACAGGTCCCCAAGTAAGAAATTTAAAGCGCAATGCAGTTCATTATAGTGACTATATTTCTGTTCTAAGAACATTTTAGAAAAAAAAAATGCTTCATGTACCCCGACACACGCACGCACGCAAATTCTTCCCCTTATATAGTAGTAAGCAGGAGCAGTCGACGGATATTAGAAAATATGAAATTCAAGCTTCAATAAAGTTAACGTGGTATCATATACATGTATAACTAGTTTACATTTCAGAATGAATTCCCAGTAACACTTCAAACTTCTTAGTTCACATTTCACTCGCCCCAGTTCATAGGTCACAAGTTATTGAAATACTGCGTATTTAGTCTTAACGAAATGGTTGATAAAATCATACAGGAACCGGCACACGAAAAAAGGGACCTTATTTTTTTTTCGGTTTGTCGTTCTTCAAATGCGCATGAGCAGTCTCCTATCTGGACTCAGACATGCGTTTTTATTTTGTCTGAAGCTTCCTCAAGGGCTCTGCTATATATCTGCGAAAAGCAAAAGCTCTGGTGAGAGTGCGCTTATGCGCCGGTCTTCCTGAGCCTTTGCTGGTCGCCTTTGAAAGGCGACCAGCAAAGGCTCAGGAGAACCAGCGCTTATGGGCTTTGTGATAAGTACACATTACTGATGTGCTGGCTGATATAAGATACGCGAATGCTATGAAAGTCTAGCCGCATTCATGCATACGGGCAAGTTAGAGCATTATTATTGCGCCTGTACGGATAGATTTAATTACCGCCCATACATGCAAGGAATCATGCTCTAACTTTCTTATGCCATATGCATGCATGTAGATCATTCACATTTTAAAATTACGTAAGTTTACACGTCTGTTTAATGTGTGGCCATGTGTCTCAATAATATATAGTAAAAACATGTCTATATAGGGGTCTACATACTTTGGTGGATTTTCAGAATTATGCGGTTTTAATCAGCTTTTTAATTTGATTTATTTACGTCTAGCAACCTTTTCATAGCATCAGTCTGACAATACGCTTAATAACAAACAACTTCCTCATTTCCCATATTTTATGGTACAAATTCCATGGCGTGGTTAGCTACGTTGGTTAGCTCTAGATCAGAGGGACATCAAGATAAATATTTCTCTATGAAACATATGTTGTGGTAAACATCAGAAGCTTCTCGCAGAGGCGCTTCTAATGGGTATCAATAACATATGAGCCAGCGTATGACAAAACCTACAAAATGGCATGTGCGCCCAGCGAAGACTCTGCGCCCAGTCTGATCAGTCTTCAGTGTGCGCTCAGTGGGTAGCTAAGGACCCAAGCTTTCCTCATGCGGACAGCGAAGACTCTGATCAGACTGGGCGGATGCCCAGGCTGATCTGAGTCTTCGCTGGGCGCACATGCCATTTTGTAGGTTTTGTCATGCGCTGGTGCATATGTCTTTTTTCTTTTTTTTTTTTTTTTTTTTTTTTTGTGGAGTAATGTGGAACATTGTGAAGATTTTGGTTAATAAATCCAATTATATAGAGCTGTGGATAAGTATACTTCTTTTTTTACATATAAAGTAAGTGTTTTAACGTAATGCTACTACGAGATATTTCTTGTTGAATTTTGTGTGTTATTAGTGTTTAATATTTTTTATAACAATACATAAAATAAGGAGCTATGTTCCAAAGGTCCTCTGTTAAATTTCCATCTTTGCAGGATTGGAATTTCAAATTATGACCAGGTAAAACAATTTTAACGTTTTAGTTTCATATTTCATTTTAGGGAAAGCGACTTATGTCAAAATTGTGTTTGCCCATCTTCTGAGCAGGAGTCTGCTCCCCTTTGAAACAGTTTCCCTTTTAGAATAGATTCTTTATCAGCAGGGAATCTGTGTGCAGAAATATTCACAGGAAGTCGCAAGTGTTTTTTGTTGTTTTTTTTTCCAGCAAGTTAAAGGTAACATTTTTTTTTTATTTTTTCAGGGCTTTGCGGCCTATCAACAAAGATATGCACCACCAGGACAGTCTTTTTGGAGTAAGTATTTCTAATTGCGTATCTGGGTGGCATCTAATGAAACGACCTTCAAACGCAAATACCCGTATAATACTACCTACGCACGGTCTGAATCCAACCATTTTCTTTTGGCCAGTATTCAAAAGAATAGCAGAGGCCGAAGGTCCTGATCAGGGGGGTTCAGTGTAATGGCATATGTATTTACTATGTTTCCAAAATAGACAAGTGTAGATTTTTGAAGTTCAAACTTTATTTTGTTCAAGCTCAATCCTGATGAGTTAATAGTTTTCGCAATTTTTTTAACTTTGGTATTGTGCGTTCCGTTTCGACAGATTTAAATTAGTTTAAGTATAATCTATTTTCAAAGGTGTTGCCCTTCTAATCTTAAAGTTATCAGGCATATATATGATGCCAAACGGATTTTTATATAGGCTAGAGGAGAAAATGACCACTTCAAATTGTATCAAGGAACAGTCTCCTTATTTGATATGCCCAGAATTGTGTGTGCATCTTTTGTAAACAGAAAACAACAAAAAACGTACGGAAAAAAAAGTGTCATTTTTATTCCAGTTGAACTATTTTGGAATGTCTCTTGATAACTTTGAAAACAATTAAAGTTTTGCGAGTATAACAGAGCAGTATACAAATTGTTAGTTTCTAGGACTAAACCCAATCAATATGGATTGGAGTAACACGTGTTTTTTTCTCTTTTTTTCAGAATTCTTTTCAGTCGAAGTCATTTTTCGTTGTACATCCAGAGTGGTTATCGGAAGCTGTTGACAACACAGACAGTGAGCCTTTAAACAGACCTCCGTGGCCCTGGGAACAACCTAGATATCGTCAAAATATACAGCTTCCTATCACATACGAACTCCAAGAACAACAGTCCGCCGAAAAAGAAGCAGAAACAGCGGAGGAAGGGGATAAACGATCACCGCCTCCGCTGCCATACGCACTTCCAAGGGACTACTCGTTTGCACATCCAGGAATTGATGAAGCGAAACCGGACCAAAAAATGACATGCTATGGAGCTCCCATAGTCGATACATCTCATTATAAATTAGGTTACTAGAAACAATGTAAAACAATTATCGTTAAATCACCAGCTTAGCATGTAGGACTTTTTTTCATGTGTGAGGTGCAGACTGAAAATTTGGTTCCGAGGGTAAATGTTCAACATCACAAGGCTTTCCATGTGATGCCGAACAGTTATTCCGAGGTACGGAGTTTTCACTCTGCACCGATCACCCATGACAGATTCTTTTTTTCTTGCATATCTTTTGATATAATACAGCTTTAGATTTTATTTAGAACTGTTAAAAATCAAAATATTAGCGTTTTTAATAGTTTCTTTTTACTTAAAAAAAAAGCGAACTCCATCGACGACTGACGTTCGGTTCTTCCCGTTGACCTAACATGAACTGATGTCATTTGTCATGTTTTTGACGTCAGTCGACTGTACAACCAATGTACTGACGATGCAAATACAGTGACCTCCTATATAACCAATGTGTTGAATGCCCTTCCTTTTTATCCTCCCATGGGTCGGATAAGCGGGGTAAGATAAGAATTATCAGCACTGGTGACAATCGCGGAAAACCCAGTCTGGTAAACAAGAACGTAACATTAATCAAGAATGCTACTTTTTTTCTATTTTAAATAGCAATGATATTAGGATACTTTGTGATTTAAAAGACAACGCAACTATTAAATCTCCTAATCATATTAATAAACTAAAGGAATTCTATTTTTTTTTATTGAATATCATGTTCTATATTGATTCTGAAATACAGAAGAAAAAAAAATACATAGATAAAGACAAAAAGTGTGTTTATGTTTTGTTTCACGTTGACAGTGATTACAGCTTTTTGAAAGGTAGCGTGTTCATATGTGTCGCATGTGTAAAAATATCTTATGACTTGTGAAATGGAAGACTCAGCATCAGTCTGCACGGATGCGCATGCTGATCCCGAGTCTGCACTGAGCGCAAATATCATATGTTTATTTGATAACGTACCGTCTGTAACTTTGTTTGAAAATACTTCGATGTCTCAATATAGGGATCTTGATTTATTGTATGTGTGTGTTGTGTGACCATAGTCTTTACATTTCCTTTCTCCTTTCTGCTTCTTCTTTTTACATCAGTTTACCACATCAGTATTATTTTGTAAATTAGTGTTGCCAGTCTGTGTCATTTGAGTAAATTTCGTTTTAGAAGTAATAAAGTGATTGTTACTCTTAGAACTCACGTGTTTTATTATTAAATTATCTGTACATGATATATTCTAGACAGCAATTATAATACATGAAACAAATAAAACGTTCATCACTTCCTTGCTTTTAGAAACTTCTGGTAATTATACCCACCACTTCGAAGAAGTTGGTGGGGCATATTGGTTTGCCTTTGTTGGATGGATTGTTCGTTCGTCCGCTCGTCACGCTTTTTTGTACATGCCATATCTTAAGAACCCTGTACGCTAGGGTTTCGAAATTTTATATATGGGTTCCCCATGAAAAAATAGCTGACCGGTTCTGTTTTTTTTTTTTTTTTTTTTTTTTTTTTTTTTCCTTGTCCTGCATGTTTGTACTTTCATTTATGCCCCATTGAAAAAGAACGGAAATAATTCTTGTCAGCGAAATATCTTAAAAAAAGTATTTTAGCTAGGTCTTGAAATGCAATATAGTGATTGGGAATGGTGTATAAATTACCTGATTAGATCTTGAGAGAATTCCGTAAAAACTGACGTAGTAATGGCCCTTTGTAGTTCTGGGCATTCTGACCTTGTCAGCAAGATATCTCAAAAAGCATTTAAGCTAAAGCCTTGAAATTGTGTACGCTGACAGAGGATGGTGTGTAGATTATCTGATTAGATTTTGAGGGAATCCCATGAAAAATTGGCTAGTCACAGCTCTTTGTAGTTCTGGGCATTTTGACCTTGTCAGCAGGATATCTCAAAAAAGTATTTAAGCTAAGACCTTGACATTTTATATGCTGATTGGTAATGCTAGTGGATTACCTGATTAGATTTTGAAGGAATTCCGTGAAAAATTGACGTAGTTATTGCCCTTTGTAGCTCTGGGCATTTTGACCGTGTCAGCAAGATTTCTCAAAAAATATTTAAGCTAAGGTCTTGAATTTTTATATGCTGATTGGGGATGGTGTATAGATACCTAATTAGATTTTGAAGGAATTCCGAGAAAACATTTAATAGTTATGGCCCTTTGCAGTTCTGGGCATATCGACCTTGTCGGCAAGATATCTCAAAAAGTATTAAGCTAGGGTATTGAAATTTCAATGGTCTATTGGGAATAACGTGTAGATAACCTGATTAAATTTTGAGGTAATTCTGTGAAAAATTGGCAGAATTACTGCCCTTTGTAGTTCTGGGCATTTTGACCATGTAAGGAGGATATCTCTAACAGGATTTATGCAAGTCTTGAAACTTAATTTGCTGATTGGGTATGATATGTAAATAACCTGATTAGATTTTCATATGTGGCGTTTGCTTTCTCATCATTACGAAAACACGCCTTTTCAAATACATTGAAATTTTCACCACCAAAAACTGAGTTTTCAGAGAGAAAATTCTGATATTTTTCATGTCTGCTCAAGACATAGATTGCGGGTACTCATTAGAACCGCCTCGCCGAGGAGGTTCTAACGAGTACCCACAATCTATGTTTTAGAGCATAAATAAGAAAAATAATGTAAACCCCAGTTTTACTATATAAAAGTAGGGTTTAAAGGGGTCAAAATTATATAGGGATGTTTTCGTGATGTTATTTGTGGGAAGACTGTGCTTCGTGATTGGCGCATTTCCAGCGTAGTTTCATTTATATTTTGGCGATTCTAGCAGAAACTTGATTGTAGGGAGATATAAAATAGGTATAAAGCTTGTACAGGAAGCAGTAAGAAACAACAAGAATTCGAGTTCTTTTCTATTTAATCACATGACCAGATATTTTACATCTGTACATGTATATGATTGCATTGTCAAAATATATGCCTTTAACAGATTGGTAATACTATTACACAGATCACGGGAAAATATGCTTAACTGCATTTTACCCTGAAAGGTCCGGCAAACATGTACATGCCTGATAACAGTGCAGAGCCGGAAAAAAAAAAAACAAAAACAAAAACAAAAAAAACAACAAAAAAAAAAAAACAACAAAAAAACACGCTCCCAAGGTTCATTTCAGACAACCCTGTGCTGTGTCTAAAACCTTTGACTGAATGGCGTACAGGTCTGGTCAAAAACTGTTCGCCTTTCAGTTACAGGTTTTAGATGCAACACAAGATTCCGTCAAACCGGGTCAAAAAAAGTTCGCCATTCAGTCAATTTTTACATACAACAGGATGTTGTGTCAAACCTGGGTCCCAACTATTCGCCATTTAGTACCTGGTTTTAGATACAACAGCAGTTGTGTCAACCCTGGGTCAAAACTGTTCGCCATCCAGACACAGGTCTTAGATAGAACGCCAGCAAATCTGGGTCAAACTGTTCACTTTTCAGTCACTGTTTTTAGTTTCAACACCAGGTTGTGCCAAACCTGGGTCAAATCTGTCCGGTTTTAGACACAAAACCAGACTGTGTCAGATGGACCTGATCCAACTGTAGGATAAATATGCCATAACGTGAAAAAATGTACTTTTTAAATAACATATCTGTCCGGCAAAGATGTAGATCAGCCTATACATTTGCATAGTCTGATCAATCATTGCTGTCCGAATGAAGAAGCCTTGGATCTTGGCTATCCATTGATTTTCCAGCATAGACTGTTAAGACGGTGCAGATAACAAGTTGCTTGACGCAAATGCCATAAAGGACATCAGTTGTGGCTCAAACATGGCATACAGTTTAACACTGAAAGTACCAAGCAAAACTGTAGCAGATGAAAGTCTATTTTATTTTATTTTTCCAGAGAAAATAAGGGTTGATATTTCATGTGAACTGATTCACATGAAATGACAAGGGCAATAACTCTGATATGGAAACAGTTGCCTTCCTTCTTACTGATGTCTACTTTTAAAGGAAAAAAAAAAAGCAAATTCCTTCCTTAAAATTATGAGTAGTCCCCATTTTTGAAAGGTTTCTCATACTAGGGCAGCAATTTCCGTCTGCAACAGTTGTTTCCCTTTGCTAAAATGAAAAAAAAGGAGCAAAAAATATTTCAGGTGCATCCATTCATCTTGCCAATATCTAGAGAAACTATGATATATGTCTTCAATTTGTCAATCAAAAAGAATCTTAACAAAAGTCTAGACTCTACACATATTTTTGAAAAATTCAAAATAACGGAAAGACAAATAGGGAGATAATTATTGGTACAAAAAGATCTTTGGATATAATGTCATGCACAAGAGCAGCAACAACAGGAAACTTGCCTTCGGAAATGTGCACCCAGCGCTGTTTCAGATCAGCCTGCAAATTTGCGCAGTCTGACCTGAATCTTCACGGCACATTTTGGATAGCCAAAGATTCTAAGTTTCTTCATACAGACAACAAGACTACAGTGCTTACACAATAATGTCATCATTAAAGAATCTATTGAAGATATAATATCTTGATTAGTTTGTGCAAATAAGCCAGCTTATCAGTGTTGGCAAGTACAATAGCTCTTAGGAGACTTATAACAACATTATCATTACATATTTCATAATTTTTCCTAGTTTTTGTGTTTTGTTTTTTTTTGGAAAAAAAAAAAAAAAAAAAAAAAATGTTTCAAGAAAAAAAAATGTTTGACATTTCATAGAAGAATAACCGAAAGCAATGGGTATGAAAATTCAAAAAGTGTTTTCTCAAAAAAATAAGCTTTTTGTTTTTAAATACCTTCTGCTAATATTTAAATTTCGTGCTTTACAGGTTAAGTGCCTTTTTGGCATAGCACAGCCCAAACAAATTATGAAGTGTGTTTTACGTCCGAAAAACTTCAAGATATTACCGTCTTGAACTCTTGGTAAGAAACACTGTACTTCAAAAATAAGCAACACTCTGCTCATCATAAAACATTGAGTCTCTTCTGAAAAGAGGTCTACTTTAAAAGGAAAGAGTTTGCTCCCACAGGGAGCAAACTCTTCCCTTTTACAGTAGGCCCCTTTTTAGAAGGGAGGCAAAAGCAATATGACAGACCTGCCTACCCCAAAAGTGTATTCATTCCCACTGAATTTAACCCTGGTCCTGCTGAACCCAGATATGCCCTGCCTTTGCAAACAGGACAGGTCCAGCTCAGTTGGCTTCTCTCTGGGAAGCTTAACTGATCTGGATCTGCACTGTGTGTCATTATGTGAATCAAGTAATCAGACTGGCCAAAAATTACAAGTGGACATTGCATCTTTATTTATTCAGCATGGCAAGGATTAATCTTAATACTTATTAAAATGTGGTATTTAGCATTCTTCTGCTTTATAAAATACTCTAACCTCTTTCAGTGAAGAGAATGCCAAGATAACTAATAACATTTCAGGTACTTAGACAATGAATATGTATAAAAACAATAACTATTCATTTGGTAAAGCTCTGTTTCATTTTCACAAAAGAAACAAAATACTTGTACGGAATTATCACAATAAACATGATCATCTTCTAACCCATTATCCCAGCCACCAAAATTTGTCATGAGTTTACCTTTGGTGCATAAAGAATTAGAAGCCTATCATTTTAACTGACCTTGGCTCTGCCCTATATAAAATTAACAGATGATAAGCACAGACTATTTTTCTGAATTTTTCCTAGAAACTAAAACAAAATTAAAAAAAAAGTGAAACAATAAAACTCCGCAAATATCGTGTAGTGGGGTGATAACACTGTCAAAATTTGATGAAATGTACCCAATAGCAATCCCAAATATCAATGCACACAGCAAGTTCGGTGAAAATCTGTTGAGATTTGCTCAAGTTATTGTCATGAAACTAAAATACGAATGTGTCACATGCAGATAAAATTGACAAAATTTGCCCATCAGCAACCCCAAACCAGACCTCCACAATATCGACATACATACCAAGTTCGGTGAAAATGCATTGATATTGACTTGTTATTGTCTGGAAATGAAAATAAAGACAGATGGACGTACGACAGACTGACGGACACTAAGACAACCAACGTGAAACCATAATACCCCTCCACTTTCGTGTGGTGAGGTATAAAGATATGAATTGACAGATTTTGTTAAAAAAACTGACTGAATTGAGGTTTTACGACCCAGTCAACTTATTAGGGTCATGTTGAGGGCTGTTAGTTTATCTAACCACACTTTTCCTGAACAGGCTTAGTCCTCTAAGTGGTTGACCAGTACCTCGTCACCTTAGCGCAAAAAGTAAGTAACTCCATTAAAATAGAACTCCATTAAAATAGAGTTTTTGCGATAAGGTGACGGCCTGTGCACATTCTTTTGTCAGAAACTGACAACTGCTCTTCTTGAAGGCAAAGGGAGAGAATGACCATAGAAAATATTTCATGATCAATCTCCAGGAAAGAATGTTGCCTGACCTGGCTGGGATCGAACCCAAGACCTCTTGATTACCAGTCAGATGTGCATCCGACTGAGCTACTGAGGCTGGCTCTTCATTCAAAAAGAAACAATTTACCTGTAATGTATTTGTTTTCATTTTCACGGAAAAGAAAGAGAGATACATATTTTAAAATGTTTAAAAATTAAAAATTTAAACGTAACATCTTATGGATTAACATACAAGCCATGAACTCCAGACTGCTATCTGTGAGAACTGCTGCTTTTTAAGTGAGATCAGACAAAATTCAGTAATACTTGATTATTGAGTGATATTTTACAATATAGAGACACTAACAATTGATCTCTTCCAAGCTCAAAAAGATTTAAAACCATTTGTTTTATGTTTGCATGCAAGGAACCAAAAATAGATCATCATATAGTTCTTGTTTATGTCTTCGCAAAATGTAGAATTAGATGGTGTAAACATAAAACATACGTGAGATTCAAAAATCTTTTGGTAACTGGCTTCCAGAGGGATAAAATTTTAATAGAGATTTTATTTCACAGTGAAACAGCATGTATGCATGCCACAAAACTCTATAAAATTAAGATGCCACGCCCACTTCTAATTTTCAGCCATTCAGATTACCGGATCCAGATCTTTGCTATAAATTCACATACTTAATGGCAAACAGTGCAGATCCAGATCAGTTGGCTTCTTCAGCTGATCTGGATCTACATTATTTGCAAAGGCAGGGTATATCCAGGTTCAGCAGGACCAGTGTTGACATTTTGCACCAAAACATAACTTGTGTGTACGTTTTGCCAATACATCTTCTAGGTACACACTGACATTGCCTCACTGAGGTGATTCTGATAAGAACCAATAAAATGTTTTGATGCATAAAATTGCTTAATTATCTTCACAGTTTTCTAGCACTGATAGACATGTACATGTAGTAGTTATTGTAAACGAAAATACAGATGCCAACTGATCTAAATCTGCACTATTAGTCATTAAAATGTTAATCTGTGTCAACAAGCTAGATCAGGAAGCCGACTGATCTGGATCTACACTGATTGTAAAGGCAGGGCATATCCAGGTTCATAAACCAAGATTGTAATGTTGCTAGGGTTTGTAGCAGTCCTGGGACATTGTTGTTTGCATGCCGGAAACAGTTTGATTTTCCACATAGGACCTTGGCTAACTTTAAAAAGAAGAATAATTATTTTTTATATTTACCCAAAATATTCAATCACCTTGACCCTAACTATACGGTAAATGTCCTAAAATTTCATACACTGAAGTGTCTGATAAAATGACATATACAAACAGTGCAGATCCAAATCAGACTGCTTCTGAAGGAGCAGTCTGATCAGGGTCTATACTGTTTGCCATCCCACTAAGTATTTTAAGAAATAACTACATAAAAAAACCCATTAAAATTTAGGTAAAAAAAAAAAAAAAAAAAAAAGAAAAGAAAAGTATGGAATAAAGTGTTCTATTTAGAACATTTACCCGTATTTGTCCTAAAATTTGAATAAGTCCACTGAATATCTACTAACTTGCCTGCTAGCTGAGTGGCAGTTAGTTTTGCAACATATGATCTGGGTTTGCACTGCTCAAGCCTGTCTTATCAGATAACAATGATAGTTCATTATTTTATATCTCCTTAAACATTATTTAAGTCAGGTTGAGACAATGAAGGGTTGAGACAATGAAAGACTACGCAATAAGCACCGTATGGTCATGAGCTGAGCTCAACCTCTCATGGGATTCGAACCCGGTACCTCAAGAACCAGTCAGAAGCATTAACTGCTCAGCCACCTGCATGCTTCCTGTTTGCCATAATACTTAGGTTAAGCACAATGTGCAAAGAATGCTTCTCATACTAAAAGCACCTAGATTAACTGTTTGTATGCTGGGTAATTTTGCATGCTTTTTTGTCTTCTGTGGACCATATTTTTTAAATTAACTTTTTCAAAAAAAGTCTTTAAGGAATACCATCAGAGTGTCAAACAGTTTGGACCCAGATCAGGCCCGACATTTTGTCGGGCCTGATCTGGGTCCAAACTGTTTGCAAAGGTTATCAGCAAACGACAAAAGTCGCCATTAGCTGTGAAAGAGTTAACTACTTTCCTAAATTCCTAATGGTATAATCTATTAGTCATGATTCTTAAAACTAATACACATAGAAATTTATAACAATACAAAAATGTAGTAATCAGGACTACTGCTTTAAATAAGATACATTTTCAACCAAAAATACTTATATTTTATGCACACTTCTAATAAGCACCACAGCATAACTGAGCCATCTCTGAACAACCAACTAAATGGCATGTGTGCCCAGCATAGACTCATATCAGCCTGGGCATCTACCCAGTCTGATCAGAGTCTATATGTGTGCCCAATGGACAGCTTAGGACCCAAGCCTTCTTCATGCAGACAGCAAAGACTCTGATCAGACTGGGTGGATACCCAGGCTGATCTGAGTCTTCGCTGGGCACACATGCCATTTGTTGGTTTTGAGTGGCTCAATTATGTTTAATGCAGAAATATCCCAGATTTATCAACAACTACTCCTCCATAACAACTCCTCTGATACCCATCTTATCTGGAGTTGACTCTCATTATCTCAAAACTCCAAGGCATCAAATCTAGTCTGATTTAAGTGGTACTTTGAGTTATTAGTGTTTTAGATAATGAGAGTTAATTGTATACATTGTTTGAGATTTTATACATCTGCCATCTCTATCAACAAACAAACACCTAAATCTATGTTGTAAAAATGCCATGAATTAATAATTATGAAAGACATCACTTTTTGGCATTCTCTCTAAAACTTGTTAGACAAGCTAAAAATAGAACTTTTTTCTACTCTATCAATTTACATCTATTAACAAGATTTTCTCTAACAATTTACACCTGTTACTAAATAAACAGAAAATTTAAGTGTAAATTAGTAAATGACTAACCATAGTACACAAATACTTGAAGCTTGGTTATCTACATGTACTAAAGCATACCTAGATCTAAGCTACAACCAAAATCATATCTTTTAGCACAAAAAAGAATATAAATCATTTAATTTTTGTGAAAATTATCATTTGAATGGAAATATTTGTATAGTTGTAAATTACATTTTTTTTTTCAACCAAATAATGCTGACATATTTTTCTCCCTTGTCCATGAATACATGCGGTAAATGTCCTAAAATTTCGTCACCAAACTTCCCAACAAAATGGCATATGCAAACAGTGCAGACCCAGATTAGGCTGCTCCTGAAGGAGCAGCCTAATCTGGGTCAGCACTGTTTCTCATTCCAGTAAGGATTTTAAGAAAAACATGTAACTGCATAAAAGCAAAATTTAGGCCAAAAAAAGTATGGAAAAAAGTGTTTGAAATTTTAAGATATTTACCGTGTTGTAGTGTTCATTTGAAGCACTTTGAATGAGCACCCATAATGTTTTCATGAAGAAATAAGAAAATATTTGAATACCCTCTTATGTTATCTAGAACTATTATTTATTATGACGATAACTTTTTATCTATTAAGACCTCAACCCTGCCTTTTGCAGCCTAACAGAGGACAGTTAGTCAGTCAAGCAGTTCTAATCAAATTTAAATTCCATTGTGCGTGTCCACTGCTCTTTGTCTCAAGATCATTCCTTCTAAAATATTTTTGTCTGTACTCTGACTTACTGCCGTACATGTACATCCAGTTTATTTGTTGCTGTTTTCTCCCAAGTCCTCTCCCTCACCCCTTACTTTAAGTCTAGTCTGATATAAATCAAAACACTGCTGACACTCGCATACAGTAAATCTCCTAAAATTTCGTACACCAAAGTTTCCGACAAAATGGTACAGACAAACAGTGCAGACCCAAATCAGACTGCTCCTGAAGGAGCAGTCTGATCAGGGTCCACACTGTTTGCAATTCCACTGTTTAAGCAAGCAGCTCCATGAAAAGCAAAATTTAAGTCAAAAAAGGATTGAATAAAATGCTTGAAATTTTAGGACATTTAAATCAGATACATAAATAATTATAAATATGAACTTATTGCTATATTGCTAGGCACAAAAATTATCAGAGTTTCTATGCTGAGACACACTATACAAATAACTGTACCATATTTACCCTAAATATTGGGATACCTTTGTTTGTGTTGAGGTTTTACGGCCCAGTCAACCCAATGGGGTCATGTCGAGCGCGGTCAGTTTACCTAACCATGCGTTTACTGGGCAGGCTTAGTCCTCTAAGCGGTTAACCAGTATTGTGCACATTCTTTCGCCATAACTTTGTTTCATACTTATCCAAAAATTTGAAAAAGTCCATTTCACCACAGGAGCCTGAAGTTGTTTTTTTCCTTACTGATACCTCTACGATTTTCGTAAGAAAATCGTAGAGGTATCAATAAGGGAAAATTAACTTCAAGCTCCTGTGCATTTCACTACTAGGATTTTGATGTGTCTTAAAAATGCTTGACGAGTCACACTGTAGACCCTGATCAGCTGCTGCATTGTTTGTTTAGGTTATCTGTCCCTATTCTTAGGGTGAATACGGTATAAACTAAGGCACAAGGAAAAATAAAACATAAAATTAGCACAAAAATATAAACAAACACAATACAATAAACAACAATAATAAAATAAAAAGAAAAAATATTGCATTTTAAGTCAGCCTTCATTATGGAGATTTAAAACTGCACTCTTGGTAAAATTTTCAGCTGACAACTTGTTTTAAAAATATTTTTCTTATTTTCCCCAGAAAACAGGATTTGACATTTTATGCAAATTGTCTCCACTTTTTTCTTATTTTTCCCAGAAAACAGGATTGACATTTCATGTCTTTATTGGAAAAATAAGAAAAATATCATCAATTTGTCTTCTGCTGAGTATGGCAGAAGAGTGTAAAGGTTAAGGAGACATTTCTAAATACATCATATATTCATAGGTCTACATGTATAAAAATAATCAGAAGACATTTTTTTGCTATTTTTGCATCAAAACTTATTCTGTGGATACTCACTGCAGTCACTACTGAGACAATTCCATTGGGTACACACAAGATACATTTTGAAACAAGAATTATCCTCTGAACAAAGAGGGTAACCTGGCTCCAGATAAGAGGGTGTGTCCATATATTTTTCGAATTTCTTCATGAAAACATCTGTTTTGACCACTCATTAGAAGTGCCTCGACAAGGAACATTTAATGAGTCAGTGCATCAGCGAGGCACTTCTAATGAATACCACTAGTTGTAAAAAACACACTTTATCTACATCTCTGGGCTCAGTTGTTCGAAACTAATGATGTGGTTAGTTAATGTATCGTTAAACTTTTGATCATTAAATATGGCATATACGCTAATATTTTTGCTGAAAAAATGTGAGATTTGCAAAAGCTACTCACATTTTTTCAGCACAGAATTATAATACTGAAGATTCATGTGGGTATTTCCAATTTCCCACCACCATGTACATTTTGGAAATTTCTTGAGTACATATGTATATACATATAGGCTGACCTGGTTGTACAACACTGTTTAGCCGGCCTTGATGGCTCAGTCAGTCACAGGTTCTGTCCCTGCTGGGTATGGCAACATTCTTTCATGATCATGAAATATTTTCTATGGTCATTATCTCCCTCTTGCTGTCTGAAGAAGGGCAATTTTCAATTTCCGGCTAAAGAATGCACAGTACTGGTTAACTGCTTAGAGGACTAAGCCTGTCCAGGAAAAGTGTGGTTAGGTAAACTGACCGGTTCAACATGACCATAATAGTGTTGAATGATCCATTAAGCTACAGTAAAAGCTCAATGACCCGAACACCGATGGTTTGTTTATCATGGCTAATTCGAACACGTTTTTGGTCCCTAAGAAATTCTTCTGACAGCTCCAGAGAACGAAAATTTAGGGATATTTCAGGAATTTTTCATATCTTATCATGAAAGTATAATTTAACCACACAACACTGTTTAGAGATGTAAGAAAAAAAATGCAGTATTTTCCTGGTCAAAAAGCTATTTGCTTAGAAATAACAATGTCTGTTTACAAAATAATTATTGAGAAACAGTGGAATCTCTACTGACATTCACCTATCCACAACAAAGACTTCCCTAAAGCAGTCACATTTCTGATATCCCAAAGAGCAGTTTTACTATAAATATAACCTCTCTACAACAATCATTTCCCTACAACAGCCAGTTTTATTAGATCTCAAGGGTGGCTGTGCCGGGAAGTTGCACTATACTAACAAGAAAATTAAAATAAAATCAGCAATTGCGGTAGAAGTGTCAAAAAGCAGCGCTTATTAGATTAGATACCCCCGCAAGGTAATGAATGCCTTCTGTTATTTAGCAAGCTAAGAAGCAGACACCAAAATGCAATGGAAAGATGGGTACGTGCGGACAATGTGAAAACAGTATTTCCTACACAAACACAGTTTATGGGGGTATAAATATCAACAACATTTGCAGTAGAATAAAAAAGATATTTCTTCATAAAAAATATACTGTCAGTCAGAGAACAGGCATACAACTATGATATTTTTTTTTCTTATATTATAAAATAACTTACTTTCTGATATTAAAAAATAGGTTAATCTCATTTTGCCTAACAATGTCAGAATATTGCAGAAAAATAAGTAGTCATCTATGGCACAGTCTATATATCATATTAGCAACATTTGAATACTTCAGCACCTCACCTCACCTGATGACAAAGTAGAAATTCAACAATAACTGGTAATAGAATAGTTTATCGCTTAGTATGCAGCAGATGATAGTTTGAAATATTTTTCTTATTTTTCCCAGAAAAAAAGGTTTAACATTTTATGCAAATTGTTTCTTTAGGAAAACAGGGTTTGCCTTTAAAGTAGACAATTTGCATGGAATGTAGAACCCTGTTTTGGGGAAAAATAAGAAAAATACCCTCTAACCGTCATCTGCTGAATCTGCCATGAGAGAGAGAGTGTTAAGAGCTAATAAAGCTAGAAATGGGAAAATCAAAATCAAATCTCTAGACAAGACACGGTTTTAATCCTAAAACGCTAAGTAAAATTGTAGCGGGCAACAACCTAAATTTTTCTTACTAATTTTTAGAGAAAAGTATGATCCAGAAACCCCTCTTATTTAGTGCTAAGAATTACTTTTAGGTTGAGTTACGTTAAAAAATATAGCCATATCAACTCTTTTACAAAAATCACTGTTTTAATTTCATGTACTTCCCCTTACAGTTCCCACATGCCATAGATGAAATATCCAGATATTTGTTTTATTCTTTCATGAAAACTCATCTTGTGTTTACTTATTAGATGTGCATCAAACAGGCACTTCTAATGAATACTCACATGGTTTCATACAGAAATAAGAAAAAAGATCATAGCTCCAGATAAGAGGGTGACTTTTTTCTTATTTCTCCACATAAACCTATGTTGTGGGTACTCATTAGAAGCACCTCAGGGAGGTGCTTCTAATGAGTACCCACAACATATGTTTTCATGGAGAAAAAAGAAAAAAATATCAGTAATTTTTGGATGAAAAACTTGCCTTATCTGGATACCTGAAATATATTTTTCGTTTATAAAAACCTCCTCATTAAGATTTTTTACATGCTGCATTCACAGTGATGCTTGGGGGCACAAAAACTTACAGTCATGTAATGCCACAAGGCTAGGCCAGCCTACACAGTGCACATCTGTGTAGTTTGGCTGAAGGCAATCGAGTTTTACTCGAAAAGCTAGCTGAACTTTTCTAACAATAAATAATGAATAGTCAGAGCTCCAGATAAGAGGGAAAGCCAGCTAAACATTTTTCTCATTTTTCAAAATAAAAACGTGAAATGATAATACTCCGCCACTATCGTACGGCCGGCAGATATCTCTGTTAAAAATTGACAAAATTTGCCCATTAGCAATCTTGAAACAGATCTCCACAATATCCCACTATTGTGTGGCAGACAGATAACTCTGTTAAAAATTGACAAAATTTGTCCATTAGCAATCTCAAACCAGATCTCCATAATATCCCATTATTGTGTGGCAGACAGATAACTCTGTTAAAAATTGACAAAATTTGCCCATTAGCAATCTCGAACCAGTTCTCCACAATATCCCATTATTGTGTGGCAGACAGATAACTCTGCTAAAAATTGACAAAATTTTCCCATTAGCAATCTGAAACCAGATCTCCACAATATCAAAGCACATACCAAGTTTTGTGAAAATCCATTGATATTTACTAAAGTTATCTTCCATAAACAAGATACAGATGCATGACAGAAGGATGGATGGACAAACAGACATCCAACGTGAAATCTTAATACCCGACCACTGTATTGTGCCAGGGTATAATAAGTATATGTTGTGGGTACTCATTAGGAGTGCCTCACCAAAGTGCTTCTAATGAAAACCCATAACATGTTTTGTTTATAGTTTTGTTTGCAACAAGGCTACATGTACATATCAATGTGTTTAATGAAAGTGATACAGTTCAATACAGAACAAAATATTTGGTTCTGTACGAGATTGCTACCCTAGACTAGAATATCTTTTAACCTTGTCCTGCTGAACCCAGATATACCCTGCCTTTGCAGTGTTGATCCAGATCAGTTGGCTTCTGAAGCCAACTGATCTGGATCTGCACTGTTTGCCATTAAATATGAGAATTTATAGCAACAATCAGGATCAAATAATCTGATTGGCTGAAAATTAGAAGTGGGCGTGGCATCTTAATTTATTCAGTAGAACAAGGGCTAACATATATATGAGCAACAATGTCAGAAAATGTACCCTCAGATAAGATTCAGAACAGCCTGCACATTCACCCACTCTGATCAGAATCTTCACTGGGTGTGGTTTGGATAGCCAAGGATGCATAGTTTCTTCATGCAGACAATGAAGACACATTCTAATGCACTGAGTGCACTCGCATATATGTATGTAACATGACATCTGATTGGATAATGTCTAAAATTTGTGACAGTATATTCTGCGATATACTGTTGGATCTCGACACCATGTAATGTCACTTTTCATTGGCTGGCAATTGGTTTTATGCAGCTCACAGCGCTTGCCGCTTTGTGCAAATAGTGCACATTTTTTTTTTTTTTTCTTTCACAAAACAAATGATTAGATGCATTAGAATTAGACAGGGGTTTTAAAGCAAAGTGCATTAGAATGGGGATGACAAGTGGGTTCTGGTGTACATTTTCTCAAGCTGTAGCTCTTATGAATAGCCTTGTCCATAATATTTTCTCTACACATTTATAACAGAAAAAGACAGCTTTGGCAAAAAAATATTTACAGTTGTAGACTTGACATATGTACATGTACATTTGTATTTGATTTCATAAATACAACTTTGATGATTTGATGATACAACTAATACGAGAAACAATGTTAGCGCAGACTCTAATCAAAGCACTTACAGCACTAATGGGTCAATCATTTCAGAGTGTAGGCTGAGAAAATGGTCTTGAATGGGAACTTAACCCTTGTCCTGCTGAATAAATTAAGATGCCACACCCACTTCTAATTTTCAGCCAATCAGATTACTTGATTTGGATTGTTTGCTATAAATTCACATACTTAATGGCAAACAGTGCAGATCCAGATCAGTTGGCTTCTTCAGAAGCCAACTGATCTGTATCTACACTGTTTGCAAAGGCAGGGTATATCCGGGTTCAGCAGGACAAGGGTTAAGACTGTTTCATTTAATTCTTAACTTCCAGTAATTTAAGCAAACAGTGCAGATGCTGATCAGATGCCACATTCAGTGGCAGCTGATCTGGGTCTGCACTGTTTGCCAATGTTCCACATGTCCCAGTCCAGGTTTTATAGATAATCCTCTTTACACTGCACTCTGGCATTACAGCTACAAGAATAGCATGGCTATTAATAACTGTCACTTGGGCCCAGTTTTCAAAGCATCGTAAGCTTAATGAGCTTGTTAAGGGTCATTTCGTTAACTGTTTTAGCGGATTCAATATACAATATTCTGATATTTTTTGCAAACAATTTCAGCATATTTGCGTATCACTCGATGTAAATTTTAACGAATTGTTAACTAACGATGTTGTTAGCTTTGACCAACTGGGCCCTGGATTACATCTAACACACAATTTAATTACATTGGTCAATGATAATCACGTGGACAACTAACTTAAGGAAATTTTAGTGTTTGTATATTATGGCTTGATTGTAAACAATCAACCCAAAAATACATGAAAACTGATGATACAAATACACATAGCTTTAGATTAGCGGCATATACATGGCTTCTGAAAAGGTGTTTTTTTCAAACAAAAAGTATCAACATTTTTCCTAATTCTCCACAAAAAAATATGTTGTGGATACTCATTAGAGGCACCTTGCTGAGACACTTCTAATGAGAACCCAAAACGTATTTGTTTGTTGAGAAATAAGAGAAATGTTTACCTGATATGCCTCTTATCTGGAACTATGCAACTTGTATGAGAAACAATGTAAGCAAAGATTCTGAAAATAGATGTACACTGATGGCTTGCGGACACACAGAGTTCTAAACAAAGCTTACTAAGAAATTAACTTGTAAAGTTTCACTAATATTTTTGTGAGACTAACAAATTTTTAGCTCCAAAAAACCCAGTTTTATGTGCAGTCTCACTATTTTTTTTTTCTCTCAGAAATTTCCTTACATATTTAATGTAAAAATAACCTCACTATTTCTTTCCAGAATCTCACTAATTTTCATTTTTGGAACTTAACACCTCAACCTCTTTATAACACTGTTACTGGTATCCAAAACATAAACTGTGTTAGCTTAACAACCCTGTTATATGCAACAAAAATGTATAGATTACATAGAAGAAATACTTTCTATGGTCATTCTCCCTTCCCCTGATTCAAGAAGGGTAGTTGTCAGGTTCTTGCAAAAGAATGTGCACAATACCGGTTAACCGCCCATTAAAACTGTGGTTAGGTAAACTGACTGTGCTTGACATGACCTGAATTTTTTTATGTTGAGGTTTTATGGCCCAGTCAACCCAAAGAGGTCCTCATTGGGTTGACTGGGCCTTAAAACCTCAACATAAACAGATTTTTTTAGGAGTATTTAGTGATAATTCTAGGATAATTTTCTTGTTTCTCCATAAAACATAATGTTGTGGGTACTCATTAGAAGTGCCTCACTGAGGCACTTCTTATGAATACCACAATATATGTTTTTATGGAGAACTGGAGTAAATTATCCCACAATTACATGTATCACCAGCTACTCCTCCTTAACAAATCCTCAGGGCCCAGTTGTTCAAAACTAACGATGTCATTCGTTAACATATCGTTAAAATTTTAATCATTAAATATGGCATATATGCTAATATTTTTGCTGAAAAAATGAGAGTAGCTTTTGCATTTGCAAAAGCTACTCACATTTTTTCAGCAAAAAAATCCTGTGAATTAGATATCATACTTACTAGAACAGTAAACAGTTTGACCTCTGACGAGCTTGTTAAGCTAACGTTGCTTTGAACAACTGGGCCCTGGACTGCAGTTACAACAAACTCATGTCCTGCCAAAGATCCTAGCAGCTCTGCTAAAGACAAACAAGGCAGCCCATCTAATGACATCTATTCTGTGAGCCAATACCCTACCACATGTTTTAATGGAGAAATAAAATCTGGCATCCCATGTACTGGTATCTATTTCATAAGCCAATACCCCAAAATATGTTTTAATGGAGAAATAAAAATATATCAATATCTAAGGACAGAAAAAATGCATCATCTAGAATAACACTGTATGAGAGACAGACAGAATAAAAGTGAAGTTTTTAATCTACATCTTCCTTAAAAGTTTGTAGACACTCGCACAAGCTGTTTTAAGGATTTCCTTGAATTTACATACATGCACAATTCACACCATGATATTATAATACAGGTAACACCAGATTATCTATTCTTTTTTATCCTTTTTTCTAAAAGTTGACATAGAAGGCACTTTCACATGGCTAGTCACTGCACTTCCTACAGCTGAACCTACATCATATCCTTTCCCAGCCGCCCATTTCACCCCACCCACTCCATATCCAAGGGCCCCTGTTGTCACATTATATAAACCACTTGACATTCTCCATACCACACCTGCAGGCGGCTTTTGTTCTGAAAAATAAAGAAAACAGTTGCTTCTGACTCTTGAATAACGCCCATTTTAACCCTTAAAGCGCCAAGAAAAACTGCATCTGAAAATGTTGTCTGTTTATGTCGTCTGCTGAATATTCTTGCAGACTTTTCAAAGATATTTTTGCATACAGGCAAACAGTGTGGACCCTGATCAGACTGCTCCTGAAACAGCAGTCTGATCTGGGTCCACACTGTTTGCAAAAATGACTTTTAAAATCACAAGCAGGTGACAAAGCAGACGGCAATAATTGTGATTGGCGCTTTAAGAGTTAACATGGCTTCATACAGGTATATGCTTGGGTATTTATGCATGAAGGAGATTTGGCTCATACCACATACCGGTAATTTATTTTTAACAGTGGTTCTTTGTACACTGAAATCAAGTTTAAAATCTTATATACCTGTACCTAAAAAACTAGATACAACAACAACAACAACAAAACTCAAAACATGAGTTCATAGCTCTAATGCATCAGTCATTTGAGTCCCAACCCCTACACTGCCTAGGACTAGCGGGGCTTTTAACTTTTCAGTTTTAAAAGCCCTGCTAAACACCCTGCACTGCAGAGACAAATTTATGGTAAAATCCCTGCTAAAATCCCCTCCATCCAGGGGCCAGTTTTTGTATCAGGTGTTATAGTCTGCTTTCTGTTGCAAAAATCAACTAGTGTATATTTTCCACGGTAAAAGGTCAGATTTACTCAATACAGCTAAATTTAAAGGTAAAGTATTGACCATGAGCCAGGTTATTACAAAACTAAAGTTTGAGGTTGATATGGCTCTAATTAATGTGTGCAAAGCATTTTGGTGGAGAATTAATACCTCGGCATATCTACAGCACTGCCAGGACTTATCAGAGGTTAAACATGGCATGTAACTTTTTTAAGCCCTGCTATGCCCCCACACCTCCATCCCCAGTCACATAGAGGCCGGAGTTTCAAATGACTGGTACATAAGTATGTCTTGTTTTCAGTCAAGAAAATATGGATTTTTGTTTTTATTTTATTTTTAGCAATGAAATCAGTGTATATCTGGTGAAAATAAAAATGGTATCAATCACAAGTGTAATGATATCGTATCATTTCACTTGTGACTGATACGATTTATATTTTCACTCCTCGCTTTGGACGAGTTCGGTTTTCTTCATTGTTTCAGAAGTGGATGTTACTGCCACTTCAGATTTTTGAACACTCTAACTTCTTTGTTTCTGAATTAAACTATTAAGTGTTGGTATGCATTTTCTTAGTTAGAATGTAAGGAACATTTTGGTATCAAGATTATTTTGATTTGCCAAAACTTGTTTTTGTCTCTCCAGTGCTTCACATGTTAAGCACTGAACGTCGATGCCATGACGTTCAGTGCTTCACATGTTAAGCACTGAACGTCGACGCCATGACGTTCATGTTTTGTTTTGGTGACGTTAGTTATGACATCAGAAGCGTGCATTGTCATGTAAGCAATAAAATAAAAAGAAAATTTACTCTTCTTCAGTGAATACCGCAACAATTTTCATCTCGTGTAATGAAAACATTCAAATTTTCACTTGTGCTTCGCACTCGTGAAAATACTGATGTTTTCATTACACTCGATGACAATATTTATGGTATTCACAGCTAAAGAGTAAATATCCTCTATTTATTTCTCCATGAAAACATATATTGTGTCTACTCATTAGAAGTGCCTCATTGAGGCACTTCTAATGAGTACCAAACAACATGTTTTTGTGGAGAAATAAGAAAAATATTTATCGGGTTACTCCTCTTATCTATATTCTGTGAGGCTATTTGTGACATCTGAAAGTACAAGATCAGGGAAAATCAATATATAGTTTTGTTGCCTGTATGCTGCTTTCACTGCCTGTACAATTTGTATTCATTACATTTTAAAATTAACCCTAGTCCTGCTGAATCCTGATATGTCCTGCCTTTGCAAACAGTGTAGATCCAGATCAGTTGGCTTCTAAAGAAGCCAACTGTTCTAGCTCTGCACTGTTTGCTATTAAGACTGTGAATTTATATCAACAACCTGGATCAAACAATCTGATTGGCTGAAAACTTGAAATGGGCGTGGCATCTTAATTTGTTCAACAAGACAAGGGTTAAAGCTGCTGAAACGCTGGTAATATAATATAACATTTGATGCAAACTGTGGGAAAAGTGCTCCTATATCACATGGGAACAGCAATGGTCCAGATTGGCATGTGCATCCTTGCAGTCTGGACTGACCATTCTCTGTTTGTCGTTGCACACTACAGTATCCATTGATTCTGTTAGCTGACAATGAAGGCCCTTATCAGGCTGTGCAAATGTGCAAACTTTCATGTGTTGCCCATCTTTTGTAATTTCAGGGTATTTGAATCTTGAAGATATGCATCAATGTTTTGTACATGTATGTTATTTTGATTCCATTCAGTTTTCATCATTTACCCATTCTGTCAATATTAGTTGCCTGTAAGTGATGTCAGAGCAAAATGCTGGGCAAGCAAGTTTTTTCTGCTGGGCAAGTAAAAACCAATTCTACTTGCCCAGTGGGTACATGGAAAAAATTTGGAGATGTCAGCCCCTGACAGACATTTCCCTAAAATTATAAGCTTTTCCAACTCTTCCCTGAATTCACCAAAAAAATAGTACAGAAGATATCCAGGAAGAGCCACAATCATAGAAAATTGCCTATGACTGACTTAATGAAATCAAAATTTTCCCTAATCACTTTACAAAATTCCCCAACCTTGGAAAAAAATCCAGAATTTTTCTTGTCAATGGCCACTCTGTATAATAGAACAGGGAGTCAGGGACTGTATTGCTATATCAGACAATAATTAAAGATCATCACAAGGTGGTCTTGTTATTGCACAACATTTCAGCTGGAGACCCCATTATCTGTCCTGCTAGTCCAGGGCTGATACAGAGGGCGATAACCAAAAACCATATCACAATCTGTTTATCACATACATGTATTCAAATCCACTTCTTACTGTTTTCCAAATCTGTCAAAAAAAGAAGACGATTCAAGTGCAAATGTGCTTAACATCACATTCGTTACTTCATGTAATTGAAAATGTCACCATGAGGTCATGAGCATGCAGATAACCCCTGTCTATTCAACATTACGAAAACACGCCTATTCAAATATATAGAAAATTTCACCACCAAAAACTGAAAGTTTTCAGATAAAAAATCTGATAATTTTCATATTTCTGCTCAAGACATTGATTGTGGGTACTCGTTAGAACCGCCTCGGTTCTAACGAGGCAGTTCTAACGAGTACCCACAATCTATGTTTTTGAGCAGAAATAAGAAAAATAATGTATACCCCTGTAAACCCCAGTTTTACTATATAAAAGTGGGGTTTAAGGGGGTCAAAATTATACAGACATGTTTTCGTGATGAAAATACACTGTTCCTGGTTATCAGATTGAGTGGTCAGATAACCGCTTTCTGTTCAAAATTGTTTCTGCTGGTTATCTGAATCCACTGACATTGTAACCAAGGTATAAGGAGCATATTATCGCATATACAAAAGGTAGGTTATCAGTCCTCCAGCTAGCCCTATATAGAGGGGCAGGCTGCCCCTTCTGCCCTCTCCTGTCGCCCCTATCTGCCTTATTTCAACTCAAGACACAAAACCCTACATTTTGCTGAAAATTTCATACAAATCGGACCAAAAATTAAAAAAAGTTATCAATGTGTAAAGGTCAGTTTTATGTGTATTCTAGTCTGAGGCATTTATTACGGAATGGGATTATATTTTGTAACATGTCAATCATGATACTTAGCATATCGTATATGACACATGGTGCTCTCATTCTTGTATGACTGCGCAGAAAGTGCCCTACCCAGCACCCCTCTGCCCTAAAATCCTAGCTGGAGCACTGGTTATCATGCCAAATACAGTAATAGATATGTGACAAAAACATGTAAAGTAAAACATATAACCCAGTAATGTATATTACCTGACTGTTCATCAGTTTTCTTATTTGATGAAAAATCTTGTGAATCATTTTCTTTCATATGTTCAGGATCATCAATAACAGTAGACTCTGTTTCTTTTGTAACCACCTCCACCTGTTCCGAAACGGGGGCCTAAAAGTCAGAAATGTACATGTAATTTTTTTAAGTAAAACCATGTGGGATATTCCTATCCCAGCTAGCATGCTACTTAACCCTAGTCCTGCTGAACCCGGATAGGTCCTGCCTTTGCAAACAGTGTAGATCCAGATCAGTTGGCTTCTAAAGAAGCCAACTGATCTGGATCTGCACTGTTTGCCATTAAGTATGTGAATTTATATCAAAAATCTGGATCAAGTAATCTGATTGGCTGAAAATGAGAAATGGGAGTGGCGTCTTAATTTATTCAGCAGGACAAGGGTTAAACATATATTGGACTGTTATCAGCCAGATGGGATTCCTGTCAATAGTGGTCTGTGCCAAGTTGTTCAAAGCATTGTTAGCTTAATGAGCTTATTAATGACAAACTTGTTAACTGTTACATCAAAGATATTTTCAATTTATACATTGATATTTCTTGCTGCAAAAATGTGAATAGCTTTTGCAATGCAAAAGCTATTCACATTTTTGCAGCAAGAAATATCAATGTATTTGCCATATTTCAAGATAGAAATTTTAATATCACTTTAGCTAACAACTTTGCTAAGTTTTGACCAACTGGGCCCCGATATATATTTAAGTAGAAAGCTAGCTAGACTATTGCCTTCTCCTGTATTACCTATTGTCAAATAAGACTTCATTCCTGTTTTGCATTAAGCAAATACAGTGCAATCTCCCTGCAGTTAACGTTGCCATCTTTGGGATAGCATGAAATTGGCCATTATGTGCAAGTGTCTGTTGACAGGTCAACTCTTAGCACTCTGGGTAAAATTTTTACACCTGGAGGTCTGGTGTGAGATCTGCCATGCATGCAGCAAGCCAGCCACCTGGAAAGGGATCCGCTGATTTTGATGTTGCCCTCTACCTGCATGTTAATCAAAAATCTGGTGATGATGGACAACATATAGAAATATTTTCCTTATTTTTCCCAAAAAAAGGGTTCTGACATTTCATTCAAGTGTGGACGATTGACTGATGAAATTAGCACACCTCTACAGTTAGCATAATTATGTTGTAATATTCTCTGTAATATTTTGTTCTTCTCTAATGTTAATACATCTTAAATATAAGCAAAACAGAATTGTTCAGCTATGTTTTTAGCAACCCAATTATACTTGGTATTTAACATTATTACAGAACTAAAGCTAGCCGTACAACTAGACAAGCTAAGTAGGATTGGCTAATCATATGGGGCTGTATGATAAGCCACTCCCTTATAATTATGCTGCTTTGTGTGAGTAAAGGTTTTAATTTATGGGCCACTCAACCTATTAGGGTCATGTAGAGCATGGACGGTTAACCTAACACTGCTCTTGGGCAGGCTGTTCTCGAAGTGGTTAACGAGTACATATGCACATATTTTCAACGTAACTGAGAACTAGCCTTCGTGAATCACGGGACGGGGGAGAATGACCATAGAAATTAATTCATGATCAACCTCCATGTTATGTGGCTGAGATGGGGTTAAAAATTTTAAGTCACCCATTACAGCAGTCAGAACTACGCTATATGAAACGGTCTGTAATGCTGTATTTCCTTTGTTTGCCTGTTTGCTGCTAGAGCTACAGTACATTTGTAGATGCCAAAATCAAGAAAAATGATAAAATAATACCTTGATAATACAATTTTTCATTGTCTGATACAAGCTCGTCATTCTGTTCGGTTTCCTCTCAACTTCAACTGAAAACAGTTCTTTTCTTCATACAGAATTCTAACAGAATTTTGCCTGTTCAGCTATTTGCAAGAACACTGTCAGACAGATTGTACTTGTCTAAATATCAGATTTCAAAGCCTATAAAAATGAAATCAGCCAAGTAATGACTTGCGTTAGTCCGCGCAGAGTGTAAATTGCTATCTAGTTAACAACCATGAACATCGGGGGCTACTAAAATCCGAGTTATATGCTACAAAACAGTCTAGAATTCTTTGATGCCACGTTGAATTTCTTGTTGTTTACAATATTCTGAGACTGTTTTTCATTATGTCACCGTAATTTTGATTGGTTATCTCCATTAGAATTCCTTTAAGTAGTCCAATCAAAAAATCTGTTTGTCTTTGTAAATGACCTTGACATAGATACCATATGACTATAGTCTATTTTAATAATAAACGATGATAGGAACAAGTATTGGCTTTTATAAACACTACAACAACAAACTACGACTCCATCTCATGCCATTGGACGCTTGATGGAATGGAGAGAGAACATGCTCTTTCGTAGAGATGATGTTAATTACGTGCACCATCCTTCGGATCGGGACACTAACTGAAAGGGAAGGCTCCTGTGAAGAGAGATTTACCACCTGTGACGTTTAAAGATCCCATTACCGAGAAAAAATGGTCGAATATGACCGACTGCAGTTATGGTAAGGGGATCACAAGAAGCGCCCAAGCAGGCATACAACGTTGAAACAACGTCGATTTGACTTTTTCAACATATTGACGATGAATCGACGTTGTTTCAACGTTATGTGCCAGCTGTGACTCTGATCAAGGTCTGAACTGTTTGTTATTCTATCAGAGCAACATGCTTCTAACAGTTCCTATTGACATAGCCTTGATAATCCTCAATTCACACCTTGTAGAACTCCTTCAAATTCCCTGTTCAGTCTGTGATACATCTTTTAGTTCTTCTAACACGCCTATTCAAATATATAGAAAATTTCACCTCCAAAAACTGAAATTTTTCAGATAAAAAACTCTGATATTTTTCATATTTCTGCTCAAAACATACATTGTGGGAACCCGTTAGAACCGCCTCGGAGAGGCGATTCTAACAAGTACCAACAATCTATGTTTTTGAGCAAAATAAGAAAAATAATGTATACCCCTGTAAACCCCAGTTTACTATATAAAAGTGGGGTTTAAGGGGGTAAGAATTATATAGGCGTGTTTTCGTGATGAATTCTGAGTCTTTTTTAGTGCCACTGGAAGGGAGAATCATCAAGACCAATTTTGCATACAGGTTATTCACTGTTGTAAACAAAAGAGTCTGCTGACTTTGTCCTGAGAGTGACAAAGGTCTGAGGACCATAAACTTAAATTATTTGTATACCATTGTTTTACTTTATTTTCTGTGAAGTTATGTTAAATATGCAAAAAAAACTCTTTATATATTTTATGTTTCGTTTTGATAAAATTTAAAAATATCTTTGCATTATAACTTTATAGGAATACAGATGGTCTTTGCATTAGCTCTTTTTTTCTATTGTTTTAGTTTAATGTACATATTTGTTAATCATATTTTCTAATCATGTATTTTATCAGTACAACTTCCGTAACATTTTGATATATATTTTGCGAGTCACTACCCACAGGGAAAACGTTGAAACAACGTCGATTCAACATTGAATCGATGTTGTTTCAACATTGTATGACTGCTGGGTAAATAATCTTCAAAGTAGTTGCGGTCATGGTACCTAAGCCATAATCCAAACTCATAAATCCGTAAACGAATGACGAATCAGAATGTTCAGACCAACAGACATGGACCCCAGAATAAAGCCTGAGGGTGTAATCAGGCGTCCGCGGATAGTAAGCATTACTTGGTAAGCAAACTTCGCTCACTATGCCCATAGGCTTGAACAAAGGAAATGTCGGTAGAAGCGTTTGTCCGGGATTTGGGAAGTCTACTTATGGCGCGTCACTGGTAAAAACATCAGAAACAATTCTGGAAACTGCCACATTGTAGGGATTGACCAGATCATGATCTCCCATAGAACTTCTTAAGTGTTGCTACTAGTTTGGTTATTTGATACCCCTGGCTCAACAGCTTTGTAGTGAGCACTTTCCCATGCTCCATGAAGTCCTGATAATTTGAACAGGCTCTGGCATAACGGATAAACTGTGAAATGTAAACGCCGTATGCTGGTGCAGAAGGGATATTACTGCTCAGGAATGGAAAGTTAACAATGGGAAAACTGAAGTCATCCCGTTTGTCGTAAAGCCTAGTAGTAAACTTTCCATTGTGAATGTAGAGATAACAACCCAAGTAGGAGGAGGAGGCTGAAGTCTCTGTTGTTTCCTTTATTTCAAGTTCCAAAAAGTCTGCAAATTTTGTGTTTTTCAGAGACAATACATCATCTATATATCTGTAGGTGAAATTGAATTGTTGTGCAAGATGTTTCTTGCCTGCTTTGAGGAGACTTTGTACAAACTCCGCCTCATACGAGTATAAAAACAAGTCGGCAAGCAACGGTGCACAGTTAGTACTCATCGGTATGCCGATTGTTTGCTGAAATATCCGTCCGCCGAACTCCAGAAAAATATTGTCGATTAGATATTCCAGCATCTTTATGACATCTGCATCTGAGTATTTTTGTGGTGCATCAGAATGATCCCGAACAAAGAATGTGTCTTTTTAGCCAATGACAACATACTGAAATCGACGGTTACCATTCTTATGGAAGAAACACTGGTTGATAATTTCCTTTAATTTAGATTTCAATTTATCATGGGGAATAGTAGTGTAAAGAGTAGAGAAATCGAAAGATTTTATACTGTTGACGAAAAGGGAATATTTCGCTGCCAACGTCCATATAGTAGCGGGTAAATATACAAAAGTTCGATCTGCTCTTGGGTTATTTTTCAATCTGATTGAAGATAACTGGATAGTTTTAGTTTTACCAGTTCCCATAAATTAACCAGTCAAACATATAGATTGAATTATCGAACAAATGACCAAACATGATGTGAATATATACCATTATTTTAAAAGTGTGCGGCAAATTATTTTGGTCCCGGCCTGGTGCCGGGCACATTATTTCGAAAATTGCTGCACAAACTATCGATTTTTTTTCTGTTTGAGAATTCCCTAGAATGATTTTGGTCAGCATATGTCATGAAAACTACTTGTCATTGACCATTTTGGCGATACTTGCAGAAATTAAAGACATGGTCATTTGCGCGAAAATTTAGTCCCGTCTTTTCTCCGGCCGACATGGGTCTATTCAACTGGCAATACAGTTGGGACCATGGAAATTCGTTCGAGACATGGGTAGTTCGAGCCACTGAGGGTTAATCATAACATCAGTTCAGGAAGCAAATAGCGATTATTTAGGGAAATCTTTTCGATTTTCTACACAGTGATTGTATGTTGAGTGTACTCATTAGAATCGCCACGATGAGGCGATTCTAATGAAAACACACAACATACAAGTTCAGGATAAAATAAGAAATTTCCTTAAATATTTGTTTTCTTGAGCTATCGGAAGAATTTCTTAGGGACTCAAAAACGAGCCATAGTAAACGAGCCATCGGTGTTCGAGCCATCGAGGTTCGACTGTATTTCTATAATAACGGGAATTATTTGAAATCTGGATACGCATTTTAAAGAAGACTCGATCACTAATAAGCCTGTCAAAAAAAAAAAAAAAAAAAAAAAAAAAAAAAAAAAAGATTTAATTCCATGAAGGATAAAGGCTTTTCCTGGGCGATCAAACTTTAGTCTCGTTTTTTTGGTCCCGTCTTTTTCAGCGCGGTCCCGTCGAATGCACCTACCCGAATTTGCTCATCCAAGTATCTTTTAAACTAATTTAATTCTAATGGGTTGCGAAAACATATAGGTAGCAAACTCTCAAGTATATGCAGTGAAAACGTATAGGTAGCGAAACCTCTTTCCGCTACAGAGTATGAGGAGCGAAACGGTACAGGTGGCAAATTTGTAAGGCTGGCACAATTAATCGGATAATCGATTAATTGATCGATAAATACCACAACTAGACCATGAAGTGAGCATATGCTCACTAATACCACCGGTCATGGCCATCAGTATAGCCAGAACAACAAAGGGAAATAACTCTAAGGGACCTGGTCCCATGGCCCTTATTTTCTTTCCCACAATACAAGTAGTCATACTTGTCATGTGTACAAAATTTCAAGTTTCTAGGTAAAGTAGTTCCTGAGATATCTTTGACACAAGTAAATGGCATGGCCATCAGTATAGCCAGAACAACAAAGGGAAATAACTCTAAAGGACCTGGCCCCATGGCTCTTATTTTCTTTCCCACAATACAAGTAGTCATACTTGTCATGTGTACAAAATTTCAAGTTTCTAGGTAAAGTAGTTCCTGAGATATCTTTGACACAAATAAATGCCATGGCCATCAGTATAGCCAGAACAACAAAGGGAAATAACTGTAAGGGACCTGGCCCCATGGCCCTTATTTTCTTTCCCACAATACAACTAGTCATACTTGTCATGTGTACAAAATTTCAAGTTTCTAGGTAAAGTAGTTCCTGAGATATCTTTGACACAAGTAAATGTTAACAGACTGACAGACAGACAGACACAGAAAAGACAAAAACTATATACCCCCATTGCATACTTCGTATGCCCTGGGTATAAAAAATGATTATCATTACAGATCTGCTAATAATCGATCATTTGATTTCTGTGTCTGTTAATTTAACGTATTTACCCTTAGTATTCAGACACCTCAACTCCTAACCATACTTTATCCAAAATTTGAACAAGTAAAATTTAATATCCTCTTCAGTGTCTTAAATAGCTGGATGAATGGCAAGCAGTGTAGAGCCTGATGAGACGCCGCGTTTGCGGCGTCTCATCTGGGTCTACACTGTTTGCTCACGCCTGTCTGACCAAATACATACAGTGAAGTATAACATATGGTATGAGTCATGCTCGGTCAGATAGGTAAAATTATTACAAAATCTTCAGTGATTACTAATCGATTATCAATCACAATGGCAGCACTGATAATCGATTATTTTTCAGCTCCGATTAGCCAGCCTTACAAATTTGCAATTAAATGGCGAAACCTCCGTAAACCGAAAAGGCGCATGAATACTGATGAGATCAACGGGCACCTGTTTAAGTTTAAACTTTATTTATTTTACTTCGATCACACAGAAACGTCAACGAACCTATAGACGCGTTCACGAAGGCGCGGATGTTGGCGTTTCGTGGTCGTGCGTGGTGGAGGAAACCGAAGTACCCAGGGAAAACACCGACCATGGATGGGCGACCACTACCCTATCACATGCCAGCCCCTGTTTGTGAAGACATTTGGATATGGTTCTGTAGAAAGCCCTGCCAGGATTCTCTGCATTTATACTAAGGATATTCGTTTCTTGCTTTATGTATGTTTTTTTGGGGGGTACCCACTGGGATAGAAGTAGACAGTACTGGAGACTAAATATTTTTTCCCTATAATCCTGTTTGATAATCCACTAAAATAAAGTCAAAATAATGACTATAGTCATGGCATTACTTTGGTTTTATTTTAACGGATTATCGATAATCCACAAAAACAAAATAAAAAATAATATCATGACTATAGTCATGATATTATTTTGGTTTTATTTTTATGTATTATCAAACAGGATTATAAGAAAAACTATTTAGTCACTGAAGACTGGAGCCAGTCTAGGATAAAAGTAGTTTATAAAGAAACCCAGATTAGATAATTTAAGTGCCGCTGCCTCTAAACGACTCAGTTGCCTGGTAGCGTTAAAAATCCGAACAGTCAGTCAGTCAGTTAATTCAAATATTTAACATGTACACGAGTGTTGATCACAAGGGTAAAATTTCAGATAAATAGCAATAAGGAGATAATCTATTTTAACATATACATATCTTCTAGTTACAGAGTCGATAATCTTCGACCAATTACTTTAAGCAATATTTGAATATGTCTTTAGGCTCTTTTAAAGGATTAAAAAACGGAGAACTCATAATCAACATGCATAAACTGTCTGTTGTGGTACTACAGTAAATCGGTATATTTGTTTGTTGATTCTTCAATGTATATTTACCTTTTCCCAGCACAAAACCTTGTCACGATATTCTAGCTTCAACATATAATATGACTATGGGAAACATTTGTTGCCATGGCAACAAAACTTTTGGAGCCATACAAATAAAAAACACAAACTTGGTTGGCGGCCACCCAAAGATCGTGGCAGCATTATTTAAGTTAACTCCATTCAGTATTTACCGTGACGAAAACAGGCCTATATAGTGTTGATCCCCTTAAACCCCACTTTTATACAGCAAAAATGGGTTTTACAGGGGTATAAATTAATTTTCTTAGCTCAAAACATAGATTGTGGGTACTCGTTAGAACCGCCTCGTGGAGGCGGTTCTAACAAATACCCACAATCTATGTTTTGAGCAGAAATATGAAAACTACCAGAATTTTTCATCTGAAAGTTTCATGTTTTGGTGGTAAAATTCTTAATATATTTGAATAGGCATGTTTTCGTAATGCCGAGATATGTCATTTTCAAAATACACTATTGCAAAAGCAATATTCATTCCCTACAACCTACGTCATCACGGTGATGATGACACGTATTTTCGTCAGTAACTCGTTTTTCGGAATCTTGCTGAATTAACTAGGGTTTTCAGAAATTCAGAATATTAACTTAGTGTATAATATTCATTGACATGCGGACTGTCTGTCTTTCGAAAGGTCGGCCTTTTGAAACGTAAAGGATAGTCAGACACTTTGACCATCCATGTTGATATTCAATAATGCCTATCATTTAAGCGCAATTGATCGAAGTATCTACAATATCTAGAATGTGTATGGAGATTGCATGTTAGGTGAAATACCGTACCAAACTGGACATGTTTGATGCCCTTACTGATATTACACTGCATTACGCACTCTTCATGATTTTGGCATTAATCCGAACAAATGATACAGTCGCAGCTATGTGCATGTTACTATATTGATGACAAAGGTTGTTGTCCCTGAATATTTGTCATGGCTAGCAATCAAAACAGTGGATATGTCTAAAGATCGCCCCAGGAATATTTGTGCCGAACATTTTTTTCCGATTGCTTCACTGGTTATCACGCTGTTATTAATCAAATTTCCATCATACGTCTGTGGGAAACATTTGCTTTGTTATGACAGCCAAACTATTGGCACCATAAGGAAATAAATAAATAAATAAATAAATAAAATTGATAGAGAGCCGTCTAAGGATCATGTATACATTATTTCAATGAAATTCATTCAGTGCCTTAAGTGATGTCATTTAAAGATTTCTTATTTTTAAACTAACGGACAGTTTAACTACATGCATTTGGTTTTGTGTCCGGAACCTGTTGACTGTATAGCATGCAGCGCAGACCCTGATTAAACGGTATTGTTTGAATTAGGTTTGCACCGTTTGCCAAGTATGTCTGTCTGAATACTTGTGTCAGATATAGTTTTATTATTTTAATTTGATAAAGTTTTATTATAATATTGCACTATGCTTATATTAAAATTTGAGGTGGATAATTGAACTGCTTGGCGTGTACCCGGAACCTGCTGATTGACTTGCATGCAAACCCTGACGAAACTGCTTCATCTAGGTCTGCATTGCACCGCCGCCTCCTCTGACATGTCTGTTCGAGTTTACGGGACAATTTCGGTATATACCATTAACGTACTGAGTTAGTTTGATGGCGTCACTTAATTTGGTATATGTACTGCGTATGGTCTGAGACTGTGAAATGTTTCCAAATAACTTCTTATTATGTTCAGTTTAAAAACTATACATGGAACATTTTGCCATCTAAGTGGCATATTATACTCAAGTGAGCGATTCCGGCCCATGTGAACCTCTTGTTATTTTTCCTTCATATTCATTCATTTTTCCGTCATCACTTATGTTACTTGTACTACTCATCTATTTTTCCTGCTTATTCATCCTGTGCTCATTTCTCTGTCTGTCTGTCCGTATGTCTGTGTCTGTGTTCTCTCACTCTTTCAGAGCAGAAAGCAAACGGTATTGAGTGAAAACAATTTCGTTTACGTACCAGGGCCAATAACTGTTGAAAACTGACAAAAATGCCAAGTAATAATGCTAAGGAAGATATTGTCTATATCAGTCGATGTACAAACTTTCATCCAAATTCTTCGATTCTCTCTCAAGATATTTAGCGGAAACAACTTTTGGTCGGTAAACAAGGTCAGCAACTCTCTAAAAAGTCAACGAAAATTGCCCATTAAAATCCCCAAAACTCACCCCTGATATACATGTGTACTCAAACTTTGAATAAAATCCATCAAAAACTATTCAACTTAGAGAGAGAAAACCAAATACTGACGGACGGACATGAGGACGGTCGGGCGGACGGACGGACAGACACTCGAACGGGAAAACATAATACCACCACTATCGCGTGGCGGGGTATAATAATTAACCACAGGCCACAAGGATTAAAAAAGCTAACACTTGTTTTAAACGGGAATTTCTACAACTATGAAACATACTATAACCGGAAGTTTATCGTTATCAGCTGTAATTCGGACAAGCATCTTTGCACATGACTTTCTCTAACTAGAAATTAATTGGACGTTTAATCTGTTTTAAAACATCGGGATCGTCAACATGGAGATGCAGGCGTATCTGTCGAATATATTAGTATTGTTGCTTTCAATTGTTTCATTCAATATTGTGGTGTCAAAGCCAGTTTATGTGACTCAGATGGTTGTTGACAATGTACGCATTACTAATGAAACGTATCAGAAACAAAGACAAGAACTCTTAATAAGCGAGAGTCTGAAACGACTAGGCGGTGAAATCGTTCTTACTCCAGCTGAGCAAACAGTAAACCAAATTCTGTTGGCAGCCAAGAAAACTGAAGTGGAAGATTCTTTAATTAGAGGGAAGATGTTCCCTCCTTCTGAGAACTTTTTACTTTCAAAACCATACATAGACGCCAGTCGAGTCTTCCAAATGCTAACAAAGATGCCTAAAGGTATGTCTGCATCAAAACTGTTTGTACGTCTTTTAATAATTCATCTCCAGCGTTTGATGTTCAAACTTGAAAATCATAGGTTTAATAGACACGTGTTAAAACATACACTTGCATTTATTTCCCTGTTCCTTGCCAAGTGAAATGCGAATTATCTGGGTTGTTCAAGTTGATATTGATCTGCCACAAATGTTACCCAAGCTCTGCTAAATAAATCCATATTGTATATGATGATATTGTTACTGAATTTAGTCTCAGTTATTATTTATTGGCATAGATCACACTGGCTAATACAATATTGATTATTACATGTACAGGTTAAACCCAGCTAGCATTCTACGTAAATCTACAACGGGCCGTCATCGGCCCGTCAGCTACCCTGACGGGCCGATGACGGCCCGATATAGATTTACGTAGAATGCTGTCTGGGAAGGTTAGTGTGCAGTAACTGCATGTTAACCCATATAGATATACATGTAGTCTGGAGACCCCTAAAAGGGTAACTAGCAAACAGTGCAGACCCAGATCAGACACCACTGCATGTGGCATCTAATCAGGGTCTCCACTGTTTGCAAATAGTTCTTCAATTTTTCTCTAAGAATATTTAAATCACATAGCCTGACATACCTAAAATAGAAATTAGAATCTTCCAATACACAGTGTGGTGTGGGGAGTTCATTCTGTTTACAATAGGTTAACCTTTAAAACGCCGATCACAGCTGCAGCAGATGACATTCCTTTTTTATTTTTTCTCAGTGTTTTTTTGTTTTAATTTTTTTATTTATTTATTTTTTTTGATAGTAATAAGACGACAGTTCATATGAAATGTCGTCTTATTTTCTCTGAAAAGTAAAACAAAATGAGAATGTCTGCTGCAATATTACTTATCGCTTTAAGGGTTGGATTTGGCATTATCTCAATGAAAGTTTGCACTTTTATGATAAAACGCTGATTAATATGTACACGACAGAGGAGACTTTCCACCAAAGAGTGTAAGATTGTGTGTCCATTTGGTAATTTCATCGATCATTCAACTGACATGACGGCTACAGAAATCCATTAGTGCTGCTATTAATGGGAAGAGCGCCGTGAGAAAATGCGTCTTGTGCACGTGCGGAGTGTTAAGGCCCAGATCAGCCTATGCATCTGTGCAGTCTGAACATAGCTTTCGCATTCCTCTTGCACAGTTATTAGGTATTGTAAAAGGCATCGACGGCCATCTAATACCGTGGCCAAACTGCGGACGCGCAAGTTGATATGGTCTTTCACCGTGACT
Source organism: Anodontia alba (assembly GCA_964016985.1). Lineage (NCBI taxonomy): Eukaryota > Metazoa > Mollusca > Bivalvia > Lucinida > Lucinidae > Anodontia > Anodontia alba. The sequence goes on from OZ024834.1 coordinate 69,219,242, forward strand.
ATACCGTGAAAACCGTCTTTTTTTTTTTTTTTTTTTTTTTACATGGTGCGCTCATATAACAGAAGGATAATAGCACAGGTACAGTTGAACTTCAATGGTTCGTACATATTTGGGACCATGGGAATTTGTTCGAGATATGGGAAGTTCGAACCACTGAGAGTTAATGATAACTTAATCATGGCGCCATGTCAGAAAGCATATGGTGACAATTTTAGGAAATGTTTTCGATCATCTACACAGTAATGGTATGTTGAATGTACTCATTAGAATTGCCTTGATGAAGCGATTCTAATGAGTACACACAGCATACAATTTCATAAAATAAGAAAAATTTCCCTAAATATCGGTTATCTTGAGCTACCGGAAGGATTTCGTAGGGACTAAAAACGAATTAGCCATGGTAAACGAGCCATCAGTGTTCAAGCTATTGAGATTCGACTGCATTAAGCGAAATCAGTGACAAATCTATAATTAAATTCTACAGTAACGTGATCTGATGTTCTGTATCACGTCGAGTGGGTGTTCAAAGATTACAGAATCACGCCGAGTGCGTTCCAGAAATCTTGGAACATCCACTCGACGTGAAACAGAGCATCGGAATTAGTAACTAAGTAATACAATTTACATGTATTAAATACCTTGAAAATCCCAGAAAGCACCACAACAGCCATAGACGACATTCAACTGTTTCCGAGAAAATAAGACATTTCATGTGAATCATTTACTATGCAGGCGATCCACATGAAATGTAAATGTATGTAGATATGTAAGCAACAAAACCCCAGCTCATCCTGCACATTTGCGCAGACTGACCAGTGTATTAATTGCCCGCTTATGGAATCCATGTATACGGAAGAATATATTGACAAAAGAAGCTGCAGACTGGTCCATGCTTTCGTTGTTCACGTATGGAATAAGGACCATTTTCTCATGTTGCGTATCCCGGATGGAATCGGCAAAGTCCGTACAAGGATGTACATTTTGTAAAAGGTAATACAGTGTTGTACTTATGTCAGAGAATTCGATAAGGATGAGTATTTGATGATACTTCTGATATAATTTTCTCCATAAATCATATGTTGTGGTACCCTTAAGAAGCGCATCGCCGAGGCACTTCTAATGAATACCACCAACGTATGTTTTTTATGGAGAAAAAAGAAAATCCCAGCTCTGTCAGAAAATACTCCTCTTTAACAAATCCTTTGAATATAGTTTGGATAAGGTGTAAAAGTGAACACATTTTTTTCTTATTTTATGACAGGCGGTGCCTTACATCTTCACGATTGTTCCATGGTTGACATCAACTGGCTTGTGAAGAATGTTACCTATCGTGATAATTGCTACATGTGCAAAGATGCAGAAAATAATATTCAGTACCATTTCTTTCAGACACCACCTGTAAATCCAGGTATGTTTCTTTCAGACATCACCAATAAACCCAGGTATGTTTCTTTGACACCGCCCGTATGCACAGGTGTGTTTTAGACACCACCCGCGAACCCATTCAGACACCATTCGTATGCACAGGTGTGTTTTAGACACCAACTGTAAACCAAGGAATTTTTCTTCCAGACACCACCCGTATGCACAGTTATGTTTCTTTTTGACGCCGCCTGTATGCCCAGGTGGATTTCTGACATCACATGTATCTCCTGGTGTGTTTTTACCAGATGTTTTGGAATAAAATGACAAGCATCATCCGACTCACCAAAGTCGTGATCAGACTGCGAGACACACAGTGACAGATACTTCATACAGTAAGAGCCCTTTTATACTGGCACGGCTCAAGAACAAAATACGACAGTGCAGCGTTTTCTTCCCTGTAATAGTATCAATCATAGGAGTTCATCACGAAAACACGCCTATATAGTTTTGCCCCCTTAAGCCCCACTTTTATATAGTAAAACTGGGGTTTACAGGGGTATACAATATTTTTCTTATTTCTGCTCAAAAACATATATTGTGGGTACTCGTTAGAACCGCCTCACCGAGGAGGTTCTAACGAGTACCCGCAATCTATGATTTGAATAGAAATTTGAAAAATATCATTTTTTTTATCTGCACTTTTTCAGTTTTTGGAGGTGAAATTTTCTATATATTTGAATAAGCATGTTTTCGTAATGTGTTAAGGAGGCGTATTTGGTGATAATTCTGGGATACTTTTGCTTATTTCTCCATAGAACATATGTTGTGGTTACTCATTAGAAGCGTCTAGATGCTCCTTTTTAACAAGTCATTGGATTAATGAATAATATTCAGAGTTCAGTAGATGTATGACGAACAGGGGTGAACGTACAAGTACTCAATTTTATACATGACCAAAGTCACCAACCTTATGATTTGTATAGTTTGTCTTGTTATATAGTCATATGTCATTACTCATTAGTAGCCAGACTGCTGCATTCGTGGATGCGTGCGGTATGTGGGCGAGCATTTGGGGTGGAAGGGGAGGGTGGTGATGAAAACCAGAAAACCTATCTTTTCATTTATAGACTGATTCATACACATGTACTTGATTTTGTGTTACCATTAAATGTAACAAAACCAATATCCGATGCTTTTGGAGGACTGTATTCTGTGATTTTGGCCTTTCCTGGATATCTTATTTTTTATATTTGCCTTTAGTTCTCGTTTGGAGATGATTTGAATGATTTATATCGTCTCGGAGAGAAAAAACATTTTAAAATGTCGCGGGCTGATATTTAACATTTTACCAATCTCTGGGGTAGACGACATATTGTCTCCAGTGGAGACAGTTTGCATGAAATGTCAAAACCTTGTTTTATGGGGAAGATGAAAAAAAAACATATTTCATTATATCGTCTGCTGAAATTTTAACCCAGCATGCTGAGCATTAAAGGTTAAAGGTCAAACATTTGCCATTTATTACAGGGTGCCCATGGAAACTGGTGAGTAGTGAAAGAAATGCATCAAGCAACGTGACAGCATTTGATGACATGTAAGTACAGGGTGATACTCACGGGGAAGGGATACATGTTCAAGAAAGATAACTCTGGCGTGGAATTGTTTGCCTCCCTTTTCATATGGGACTAGCGCTTATCACAACAGCCACAGACAGCATTTTGATTTTTGTTTGGCATTTTCAGAGAAACGTAGGCTTGACGATCGTATGAATCATATGCAATGCCAAGTCTTATTTTCTCTGAAGAAAAAATGCAAATGAAAAAGAATGCCATCTGCTACAATTTTTTAGCACTTAAAGGATTCAAAGAAAGCATTTCCTTCCTCTGGGAGTAACCTGGTGTTGTTCAGTTATTACTTCAGTGCAGGGGGTCCCAGCGTACGAAAACATAACAGACACCCCCCCCTTGCACCGGGAGTAACCTCTAGTTTAGCCGAAAATAATATCATGACTACAAAGGGTGGTCACTCTAGTGACCAGCCTTTATAGTCATGATATTCTTTTTCGTTTTTGGATTGTCAAACAGGATAATGAGAAAATATTTAGTCATTGGAGACAGGAGCCAGTCTACCTTTCGTTTTGAAAGGATTTAAATACTAGGGAAGACACTTCCTGCCTGGAGAAGTTGTCTTCCTTTGAACTTGGTTATAAAATCTGCAGGTATATCCACTGACCTTGCAATTAAGTGAAAAACGAGCATCCTTATATATATGTATACGGGGTTACAATTTTTTGAAAGCTAAATAGTTAGATAACAATTTAAAAGAAATGATTGGGTTTGTGAGACTATAGTCTGTGCCACACAAAGAGGCATGGCTCAAGAAGTCATGTTCTATGGCCAGGAAGTGTGTTAAATAGTACGTGGGGGTAAACAAAATGTCAGGTAAATGAAAAACTAAACTGTCATTGCGATGACTGGAAGCACTGCAGATTGAAAAGTCCCCTGTCGTAGAGGAATTCTGCTCAACAGAGTTTTCCTTCTCGGGTAATGCCTCCCTGTATTGTATAAACCATAACCCGAAGTGGACAAGCCAAACATGAAATGCTCGTGAAAGCTACTGGACCAGTTGTCTCAACACTTTGCGACAAAATGGTATCAACCAGGAAGACTGAATTATCTTAGTGAACTTATAAAGTCAATGTTCTGACAGTTTATAATTTTCGTAGTTTGTATCCAAATAAATACTAAAAATGCACTCACCAAATTGATTTCATTGTCTTTCTAATGATTGTAACTATACCAAATTTAGTGTGACAGATGCGCATTTTTGATTTTATCATCGTCTGTGTCGCCAAAACCCAAAACTGGTGATGGGCAAGACACGCATCTAATCTAAACAATAGAGATTTTGTACGTTGTGTTTCTGATGTCACCTTATTCAAGTTAGGTTGTTGGTCCGTTTGTTAGATCAGTTTTATAGGTTTTGTTTATTGTATAAATATAACGGAATTATACTACAGGTAATGCAAACGGCACAGGCGCATATAATGTACATGTATTTAGAAATTATAATACCAGACTTATTAGAATTTTTACATTTTTTTTTCTAGAAAGAACCGTAAGTAGTATGTTGTAGTATTGCCTCGTTTTCGCAGGTTTTGTTCTTTACATTTTTTCCCATTCAATCCCAGATATGAAAAAAAAAAGTTCTTATACATTTAAAAATCTGAAGAGTGCGTAAACGCCCGACAGTGTATGTTAGGGGATGAAATTATTGTTTTAAAGTCAGCTACAAAAGTCGAATCTCAATGTCTCAATGGCTCGAACATCTTTGGGACCACGGAAATTTATTCTGGATATGAGTAGTTCAAGCCACTATGTGTGTGTATGTGTGTGTGTTGGGGGGGGGGGGGGGGGGGGAAGGGGTGAAGCGTAATTTCGACTATAGTTACTGACCACAAAATACCGAATGAATTACACTGTGCGTGTGTATTTCCAGGTTATACAAAAGCATGGTTTTGTCAGAACAGACGATCTCCCAGGATATTAACCAGGTCTGGAAAAGGTTCGAATTGATTCTGGATGTTGCGAATGGTCTTATCAACTACGCTCCTGTGTTCAGAGATTATTATTATGAAGCTCTAGATTCTTTCAGGAGGGACAATGTGCAGTACATAGAAGTTAGAGCATTGTTGCCTCCAGTAAGTCATTTAATGAGACACACCGTTGCCTCCTGTAAGTCAAAAATTGAGACACGGCATTACCTCCTGTAAGAAATGAGACATAGCGTTGCCTGAAAGTCATAAATTGAGGCGCAATATTGCCTCTTGTAAGTCATAAATTGAGGCACGGTGTTGTCTCCTGTAAGTAATAAATTGAGACACGGCATTGCTTTCAGTAAGTTATGAATTGACACAGCGTTGCCTGAAAGCCATAGATTAAGGTGAATATTGCCTCCTGTATGGCGCAAGTTGCCTCCCATATGTTTTAAAGTTAGGCGCAATGTTGCCTCCAGTTAGTTATCAATTGAGGCGCAATGTTGTCTCCTGTAAGCCACAAATTAAGGCGTAACGGTATGTAATAAATTAAAGCGTACAGCTGCCTCCTGTAAATCATAAATTGAAGCGCAGCATTGTCTCATGTAAATCATACATTGAGGCGCAACGTTGCCACCGGTAAGCAATAAATGGGGGTGCAATATTACAACCTGTAAGTAATAAATTGAGGAGCATCATTGCCTCCTGTAAGTCCTAAATTGAAGTGCAACGTTACCTACTGTAAGTCAAAACTTGAGTCGCAATGTTGCTCCTTTAAGTCATACATTGAGGCGCTACGTTACTTCCTGTAAGTCAAACACAGAGTTGCAACGTTGCTAAAGTATATCATACTTGGTAACACAACGCTTTCTGTAAGTAGTACCTTAAGGCGCAACGATGCCTCCTGTAAGTCATAAATTGATGCGCAATGTTGCCCCTTGTATGTCATATATTGAGGCACAGCGTTGTCTCCTGCAAGTCATAATGAATTAAGGCACAGCGTTGCCTCCTGTAAGTAATAAATTGAGGGCGCAATGTTGCCGCCCGTAAGTCATCAATTTAGGCGCAATGCTGCCTCCTGTAAGCCACAAATTAAGGCGTAACGCAACAAAAATGGCTCTTATGCAATAAGTAAATAGCGAAGGTCAAGACCAGTAGGTGCAGTCTGATCAGAACATTCTCTATGCATCCATATTTTCTGCAGTATTCATCGATTGTGAAAGCGGGCAATGAAAGTCGGATGGAGCTGCGCTTTCTGTGAAAGCAGGCAAAGAAGGCCCTTATCAGACTGTGAAAAAGGTTTTAAGTGTTTTCTAATATTTTATGCTATTAGACGATTGCTTAACCCTTGTCATGCTGAATAAATAAGACGCCATGGCCACTTCAAATTTTCAGCCAATCAGATAACTTGATCCAGACTGTTGACGTAAATTCACACTCTTAATGACAAACAGTGCAGATCCAGATCAGTTGGCTTCTGAAGAAGCCAACTGATTGGATCTACACAGTTTGCAAAGACAGGGTATATCCGGGTTCAGCAGGACA